>CM060449.1:124669318-125963982 GCA_030545235.1 Helianthus tuberosus | reverse complement strand
TTCAAACATTTTTAAATCCGTGAACTCGCCAACTTTATGTTGACATACTACTGCATGCTTGTAGGTCAGTAGGTGCTGCGCTGGAGATTGCATGGAGGAGTGTAGTGGTTATCTAGAACCGTTGTTTGGTTCTTACTGAAATAAATTGTTTTAAGATGATTATTGAGACTTTAAACTTTATGCTTCCGCTAACAACTTAAATTATGTTTCGGACTTTGAATGTGATGTCACTAGTCATATTCGTAATGTTGGTTTTACCTTATTTTAAATTGTTCAATATGACTGGTGGCATCGTTACGGTCAGTCACACGCCTCGCAGTAGTACTCAGCATGTGGAAGTTGAGGGTGTGACAATTAACCAAATGAATTTAATATGAAATCAATTATTAAAATTTTAAATTAACTTATATTGAAGTTCAAAAAATTGTTAGTTAAAATATTAAAAACGAAGATTAATGATGATAATGTTGTAAAACAATGGTCTATTAGCAATCCATATACCGCTATACTAAACATGAGACAACAAGACTATAGAGAATAAGTGAATAGGAATTCTTTTTCATTGAGATATCAACATACAATACAAAGAACTCTATATATAGTGTTCTTACATTAATACAAAGGACATGAAGAGATGGTGGTTACATATGTGGAGAGTCACCACATTATGGTGCATTCATAACACTCCCCCTTGACTATCCACATGATGAAATATAATAGTCTACTATTCTTTTAATATGCTAGGTGATGCTGTCTCGTTAAAAACTTTGCTAGGAAAACCCTGTGGGATAAAACCATAGCTAAGGAAAAAAAAGTGCAGCGCGTATTTTCTCCCCCTGATACTTTTGGATCAGATATGTTGCCTTATTAAAAAAACCTTACTAAGAAAACCCAATGGGAAAAATTTAGTCAGGGGAAAAATAGTGCACTACGTATTATACATAATTAACAACATGATTTATGATGATGTTAAATTAGTACTTCGGGACCTATAAGATAAACTGATATTACTGGATCAGTTATGTTGTCTCGTTAAAAACCTTACCAAGAAAACCCAATGGGAAAAACTTAGTGAAGGGAAAAAGAGTGCAACATTTGAGATTAGAACTGTAATCTTACCAATACATCTAGGAAGAAGGTAATATCAGATGTCGTCTTGTTTGCAAGATACGTCAATGCTCTGATCGCAATTAAGTATGGTACTTCTTGACTAAGTAGTTCAACATCCCTTTCTTGGGGTTGATAAGAATATTTTTTCTATGTCAAGCGATCAGACACTCGTTCATGTACTCAACGAATGAGCTTTTTCTATGTAACATCTTCTAGATGTAGTCGGATTGATGAGCAAAAATAGTACATTTATACTCGAACTACAGGTCGAGAATAACTACACTTTGTAAAGGTTATTCAAAATTTTCCTCTTTAGTTTGAGAGTTCCCTCTAGATGATGTTTACATTATCACTGTAAGAGTGAAATCTTGTTAAATAGATGTAGCTCATTTTATCAAAATTATACCTCTCTTTTCAGAGTATAGTCAACTGTACCACATACGAGTAGTTTCCTTTAAGATTCATATATATAACACCTATGGGGTTATTGTTTCATAATGCTTTGAGCATTTTTAATCCTTCAGGAGGTTTTCATACAGATGTCATTTGTAATTGTCTCGTACATGTATACGGTGATGACATCCATAAGTTGTTTTATCTGAAGTCATTCTGAGATTGCGAGGCCGCTTAAACATTTAAAGATTATCGCATCCACTACAGGGGTATACGTTTCCTCGTAATCAACTGCTGGGATTTGGGAAAAATCTTTATGTTAAAATGCGTGCCTTACATCGCAAAAACTTATTATTTACGTTTCATTTTATTTAAAGACACCCATTTATAACCTACTGGTTTGACGTCTATGGGTGTTCGAACTGCTGGTTCGAAAACGTTTAGTTTGTCGAGCAAATTTAGTTCAACCTTAAGTCATGTAGCCATTTTGGCTATTTGTGTGCGTACACTCTTGCACACTTTCTATATATGTAATCTTTTTTTCATCGATTACATCTATTGCTATAACATAATCAAATATATCATTTTTCACGTGTTTCATTACGGTTCCATATTGTACTTATTTTGTACATAATTCATCGCGATCTCATATTTGTTTGGTACTAGAGTTTCTTTTAGAACTCCATTAGCCTCTTTTGGGGTTTTGACAACAACCTTCTTTAAGGTTTAGTATGCAACCACTTCTGGGGTTTTGTATGTAACCACTTATGGTGTTTTATGTGCCACCTCTTTTGGGGTTACACCAACTGCGTTACTCTGCTCTTTTTGTGTTTTGTGGGTTTTATCTTTTTGGAACCGATTTATCTCTCACAATTTATTAATATGATAATCATTTTGTGAGTACTTCCATTCGAGCAGATAAGTTTAAGCTGGTATATGTGACTTTGTCACCTTATTTGTGTTAGTGAATGCATCTTGTATTTCATTTGTTATTATTTGCAAATACACGCTCTTTCTTTTGGACTTCAGATTTGCATTGACCACTTCATGGGTCGATATATAATATGATGCATTTTTTTATGTTACCAGTCTTTCATTTTCTCCCCCTAAGACTGGGAATACGATGTACATATCCCATTTTATATGTTATGGTGGTGCTATTGGTACATAGGCTGCACAACAAAATATATATATAAAAATGGAAACTTGGTTCTCTTCAGGAGACCAGTTGTAATGGGGAGTATTTGTGATAAGCAGTTGGTTTTCTTTTGCCTCTCACTATAATCAATCAACGAATTCCGTCTCGACTACGTATGCCTCTCACTATATTTCACATTGTGCCCGACAATGGTCCCTACAATTGGGTTGTCAAAGAACCGTGTTAAACCATGTAAAAAAAACAATGTTCCGTAGTGTTGGGCATATGCTACATACGGGTAGCTAAAAACTCACATGTAACCATGTATGAATGCCACAATCCACACAACTGTACATTTCAATGGTCCCATATAAGAGGGATTGTTTGTAGGAGTTTATTGTTTGGAAGGGCATAAAAAATTATTTGCCACAAAAAAAAAAAAAAAAACTAACTAGACATATGATAAGGCATTTTGGGAGCAATGTTTTTAGATTACTTAGAGGTGCTAAGGTACCGGTTAGCATGTTTGATTGTTTAGCATATCATGATGCTATCTTGATGACCTATTTGGTTATGCCATGTGGTGAACGTATAAATATTCTAGTAACTTCTGGTTACTCAACATATTTGATTTAATGGAATATTGTGGAAAATTAGTATCATTTCTAGTAATTTCTAATATAGTCTTCTTGGCCATATTTACTATATGATATATTTTAGATATTTAGTACATTTTCTTTTACACCATTCCAATGTGATGACTTTTCATTCAAACATAGTGGAAACTTAATAAATTTATTTGGTATACATTAGAATATGATGCATTATGAATTACAAAATTCGATATCAGCGGGTAAACTATCGATGCTCTTTTGGAGCATTTAATATGCTATTAACACGTGAAATAGTATCAATAGCGTCTCTACCACGTGAAATATTATAGTTTTAGCCTTTGTTTAGAGGGAAAACATGTGCTATTCATAAGGTTTTCCATCACTAGGCTATATGTTAGCCAAAAACGCCAAGTGCGATGAACTAAAGTTTGGGTTGAACTTGAAAAATCATTATTAAAACAAACGGGAATTTGTATACATTTGGGAGAACTTCGGGTTCTCAACATTGATTTAGGATTCATGTGAACTTCAGTATAAATGAGCATCAACACTAACTCAAATGAATTATTATCTATCAATTTAAGTAACTAACATCAGAGTAGTTTACTTATGAACAAGAGAACAAACATAAGAAAAAGATTTCCCTCATCATTTACCATGATCATGACCTCTATAACGATCATTATATCATCACGTTCACTTTTAGGGAATGGATTATAACCACATAACTTTCATAGTGCTATCATTACAATTGCTTTTGTTATGTACATGATCTCGACCTTTCACTAATCTATCATTGCATTTACCTTAAGGAATGGTTTAGAGCCACACAACCTTCATTCTGGTTGTTTCCAACCTTATATATATATATATATATATATATATACTACTTTATAAGCATATTTGAGGTTTGATAAATGGAAATTGTTTTATTCAACCAATATAAATAATCTTTTCATTACATAACCTCAACTAGCCCCATCAAAAGAGGCACATAGCCTACTAAGTATGCAAGAGTCATGGGTGGTGAAAAGTCTAACATAATTAGAGACTTAATTTTGCCATAAAATCTCTAATCAATTGTCATAAAAGACATCAATACACCACATGAAAAGTACTTAATTTTGCCATAAAATCTCTAATCAATTGTCATAAAAGACATCAATACACCTCATGAAAAGTACTTAATTTTGCCATAAAATCTCTAATCAATTGTCATAAAAGAAATCAATACACCACATGAAAAGTTTATTATATTAATAGAAAATTAAACAAGTGACATAAATAACTCTACTCAAGAGTTTGTCACTATATGTAGAAATTTAATATTATTATAGGCTATTACTTTATAAACTAGAAAGGCAACAAAGTGTCACACTTTTACTTTTTGAATATCAGAATGAATAATCATAATAATAATAAGGATGATTGATGCTTAATGTAACTAATCATACATGCAAGAGTTATTTTACCTTTAAAACATGTGTTATGATGAAAAACGTAAATGAAAATAATACATAAAAGTGTTGAAAGAATATAATGAAGTGGCAAAGATGTAAAACTTATCTAAATTACTAACAAACTTTTTATTAATTATATAAACTAATAGGGAATGTTAACTGCCACTTTAAATGATTTATTTATAGCTCTTTATAGCTAATTTAAAAGATTTCTTTATAGCTCTTTATGCTAATTTAAATGATTGAATTATAGTAATTAGTTACCATCCCGTTTCTTCTTAACCCCCCTTCAATTTCTTTGGTGGTTTTAGAAAGCAATCGGCCAAACACAAAAGCATAATTCTAGATCATGTATATCAAATTATCAATTCCAACGAGATTTCAACCGGTGAAGTATATGGCCTGTTAAATACATAGAAAATCAGGTTTCTTCGGCAAATATTAATTAGATATATGCAAATTAACTTGTTTTCAAACAAAGTTTATTAGGCTCATCATCTTAAATACAATTTCTTAGTTGAAATCAAAATAATTCTTAATACAAACAAATAATTTATGTGCATGTTGATGATCATATTGACCCGTTACTAGCAAATGTAAATACTATATATAACATTTAAACTTTCATACATTTATAATGGATGAATAATAGATTATGACTAATTAACCTAGGCAAGATTTTCATCGAGCCCATATAAGAACAACCAAAAGAAAAAATATACATAAAAAATAATGAGGTCACGAGTCATGATGACTTAATGATGATATTGGGGGAACTCTGAAATACTACAAATCTAAAATGTAGTAAATGGCATGAAAGAGTCCGATTTTATAAAGTAGAAGTCACACATTTTTTATTTGATGCTAATGAAGAACGTAAGCAATTGCATGAAAAAAAAAATCTTCAAAGGCTGTAAACGTTGTTATTTATTTATTTTTTTTGAAAACAAATCAAATATAATTTATTTTTCAATCATTTTCTCCTCAGTTACTTTCATGCCATCAAAATATTCACAAAACTAAATCCAAATTTCTAGTTATGATTATATACAAAAACAATAAAATGAGGACAAAACATGGAGCCATGAAGTCCAAGGTGAAAGGCTACAGGTCAATTGTTTCTACTCTTAATTTCACTTTTCATGGATACGATAACATTATTCAAGATGTCTAAAATAATAAAACAATTACTAAGTAGAAATATGAGCTTTGTGTATTGTTACCCGAATGGATGAAAGAAAAACCAAATCATGGATATGAAGATTCAAATCATGGATATGAATATCTTGCAGCAATTCGTGCTGATAACGTGTTGTAAAACAATGGTCTATTTGTCACACCCTCAAATTACCACTTAGGGAGTGTCCCTGTTAGGCGTGTGACCACTAGTAATGAGCCACCAATTACATTGAATCCGTAAGTTTAAAATAAAGTTTCATCATTTAATAGTAATAAAATCCAAACATAAGTAATTCAAAAACCATCAAGTTCAGCGGAAGCGTTAACGTAACATAATGTAAATACTTTCTAAACAACCATAGTAAATAAATGTTTGATAAATAACCCATCAATGCAACCATGACCACTCACGCCCTCCAGCCAGCAAGTTCCTGTTCCCAAGTACCTAACGACCTGCGAGCATGTAACAAGTGTATCAGACAAAGCTGGTGAGTTCACAGTTTTAGAAAACGTTTGTTACCAGTTATATGTAAAACAGTTCACTGACAATGCAAGTAATATTGTTAATGTCTCAATTCCGAACAAGACGGCTCCTGATGTACATGACTGCCCTTTCCCACGTACTCCTATCCAGTACTGGGCCCGACTGGGTCATTAGTTCACATCCGTCCTCTCTAGGAGCGGCGTGAGGGTACCAAACCTAAGTAGCGCTACCAACTAATACCCGTTACCCTCCAGGTAACAACATAAGGGACTTACAAGAATGATAGGTGAGAATATTAACCAATATACCCGTTTTTACCCAAAAGACTTATCCCTCCACGGGATACCCACTGACTGTCCCCAACCACTGGGACGCATGCTCGAATGTAGTGAACTCACCTTAGGTTTGCTCGGTAAGATTTATTACTTAATCACCAGTTAATCAACCGCGTCCTACCATAGTTACCGGTAACGGTCAGTTTTAAGTGCACATAGATTGCTTATCACATAAACCATTAACTCACATATTCACCGTCCACGTAAAACACATTCATTGTACAGGTAGCTCACGCATGTAATTTAAGTCATGATAGTAAAGTCTTCACATAGTGTCGTCACATACTCACTAACTTAAACATATATCATACATGCATACCTAAGTTTATTTGCATACACTTCAAGCCCAAATAATATACATGTGCAGCCCATTCGGTTGCCAATCCAATACGCGGACCGTTGTTTGTGCAGCCTAGTTATTCACATAGGACCCGACTAGAATTAACCCAAAGTGTAATCTGTCTACAACCCTGCCCAGTATCGGCCCAGCCGGTATCCGGCCCAATTACGAACGCACACAAGGCGTTTGTTTGGGTTACAATTCCTTACAAGCCCAACAATACATCTACCCAAGATTACTACGCAATTCAGCATGTATTGAAGAAGCTGGCCGGCTCAATCCAGTTTTGTTTATGCTTTAAATACTAGGGTGGTCCGATTAACATATCATGCCCAAAACAAAACTCCAAATATTACTAGCTCATATACTTCATGTTCACCACACGTTATGATCTGACATGTAACCCTATCATCACCAACCGTAACCTTTTAATTGAATCAAACCAAACATTGTTTAACATATCATTCCTTTATAACCCAACAATCATTTAAATAATATGTGGTTATCATGCAAACATGCCAGTCCAATTCTTTATTTAATCAGGTTCCACATATTATTCCTTATTGTAAATGAACATTCTGGTTAAAAGTATTTAGACCATCGAACCCACCTGTGATCATCGGCCCAATGATTGATTGTTTATTTCTCATGAATTTCTATCCTTAATAAACAAGATGTACTACCACTAAACAACTAACAGTAACAAGAAAACACACATCGAACAAGCAGATTACATCTTGGTTTCATATACATATTGATATCATACGGCACATATGTATACAAGGATAAATATACTAACCCGACGAACGGAACAAGAAGATGTAGCTAGTTAACACACAGGGGGGGGGGTTGCGACTGAATTTAGTTCTCCTTTCCTTCCTGTTGCCGTTCACAAAAGACTAGGGTTTGCTACTGATTTTCAGATTATACGTAACATAATACTACCCTAATTCTATACACATACATATGGGCTGATTACACATAACACATGGGCTGATTTGGATGCGAGAGAGGCCCAAATGTCATGAAGTATGCGTGTGTTTACCAGCTTGCACAGCCCACTTAAATTCCCGGCCCATCCCTTGTGCGGCCCACTTGGGGTATTCATCACACGACAATTCTATCCGGCCCAACGTCACAATGACCCACTTTCAAACGGTTGATTCATTCAAGGATTATGTGGCTATACTAACCCGTGTGGTCATGGCAATCAATATTCTATACTCTTTCATTCACATACGGTAATACAAGTAATTCCATTCCCAATAGATCATACAGTTACCACACATAACACATAAAATCCACTTTCTTGCATCAATCAATAAATTATAAGCACTCGTTCTATTAATAAGACATGATGTGATTGAACCCTAACCTAATGATATTATCATGAGGAAAACTGACATAAACTTTTAGTGATACACACGTAAAGACACACGTCAAGGATTGTGGGGTTTCAAGTAGCGCTGACTTAAATTATTCGGGTTGTCACATCATCCCCAACTTGAAAGAAATTTCGTCCCGAAATTTGATACGCCGTCTCATGAAAGTGAAATGACAGACCAGGATGACTGTGGATTTTCCTCGGGTACCACATCATCCCCAACTTGAAAATGAATTTCGTCCCGAAATTCACCGGTTACCTTAGGATTGATTCAGTAGTTTTGGACATGAGAGAATACTTGAGCTTCAATCTGAGCCTCGCGTTCCTACGTGAACTCCGGTCCGTGGTTTGAGTTCCAACGAATTCCTACGATTGCAATCCGACTATGATTACGGACCTTGACTTCTCGGTCTATAATTTCGATAGGTTCCTCGACAAACTGACATTTGTCATCTATTGTCAGTTCCTGAAGTGGTACCACAAGTGTTTCATCGAACACTGCTTTAGATTCGAGACATAAATGACATTGTGTACGTTACCCAATTAGTCGGGTAACCCAAGTTTGTTGGCCGCGTGACCAATTCTTTCAAGGATTTTGAATGACTCAACGTATCGTAAATTAAGCTTGTCACGCTTCCCAAGCGTACCACACCCTCCCAGGGTGAGACTTTCAATATGATACGATCGCCTACAGCGAACTCCCAGTGTTTCCTAAGCTTATCAGTTTTTCTGACGGTCACGCATTGCCGCCAAATGATTTCCGTTCTAAACAATCTTCCCAAGAGGTTCGAGCACAAATTCTGGATCTGTGATTAGGTTGTCACCCACCTTAGTGCAACAGGGAGATTGGCATTATCGTCTATGCAATGCACCGAACGGAGCTGTCTGTATACTAGAATGGAAACTGCTGCAGTAGAACTCAACCATAGGTAAAAGTCCTTCAAATTTTCACTATAGCCAATCTCACACATTTCCGCCGCATGTCTTCGAGTGTCAGGAGGGTTTGTTTACTCTGATCGTTTATGCGCATGTCTAGACGTGAGCCAAGGGTGTTGTGCATTGCCTGTCATAGATCAGGTATAGATCAAAATCTAAGGTATCAGAAATTGGCACCCTGTGCCTAAATACCGCCCCTCTCAGAGGAATTTCCACAAGCTGTAAAGACTCGTCAGTTTCCTGGAGTGCAAGAGAGTGTGCTGGTTACGTGAGACAATCAATGATCACCCAGGTGATATTGTTTCCGTTTCGAGTTGTAAGTAGACTAGCGACAAAATCCATGGCAGTCTGTTCTCATTTCCTTAGGGGTGTTTCTGGTTGCTGATACCCCACTTTGACTTTCCCACAAGTCAAGCATCGTTCTCATACATTGCTGGGTGGGCCTTCATGCCCGACCGCCCAGTACAAGGTTCATAAATCCTAGTGTCCCTCATTAAAACCCAGACTACTAGAATGTCGAGGCCAGAGCGCTTTGCTCAACACAAGTCTCCTAAGTTGCCGTTTAATGAGATTCACACTCGTTTAGGGGGGGTAGCGAATATCGTCCGACCTGCCAAAGGTTGCTTCTCCATGCCTCGCATGGATTCAACTTGATAATCCTCTTCCTATAGTCCTCCAGTTTGAACAGAGCGAGTCTGATCAAGTAGGTTAGAGTCGATAGTGTGCTACAAAGCTCGAGCATATTCAAGTTCCTCAGTCGTAATCAGTCAAAAGTTCCATCCAGTGACGCCATTAATTGATTTAGCTCTTTCGTAACTAGGGTACACGGGAGGCACTTATGATCGGTCTAAGTAGTGCATCTGGTGCCGTCCAAGTAATGCCTCCAACTTAAACCCAAAGACCATAGTTTCCATCGCAGGTTGAGATTCGTGCGGTTCTTCTTGTAATTCCACTACGTAAGCCATCAATTCCTCGTGTTGTATCGGCGGGTAACTGGGACTCTGATTCAAATCATCATGGTATACCACTAGATCGCCCGTACCCTCGGGTAAAGACACTACTCGGTGCATCGTAGAGTTGAGTTTCAAAAGCTGAAAAGACGTCCTCCTGTTTTGTCTCCCATGAATTAACAGCACCCCATTGTGCTAAAGAGATTACAACGGCGCAATTTTCGATAATCCCGTGATGAAGCTGTGATAGTATCTAGCGAAACCAAGGAATTGCTGCATCCCCGAAGGAATCTTTGGTGTCGATTAGTTTAAACCAAAATGGATCTTAGCGAGATCTACGTGTACTTCTCCACTTTATTGATTACATGACCAAAAATGTACTTCTCGAATCCTGAAGTCACACTTAGGTAGACTTCGCACGTAGATGCTCCTCCCCTAGAAGCTTACGATGAAATACAAGTGCCATTCATGGTGCTCCTTTCTACTGGAAGTGATTCAAAACGTCATAGATAAACACGGTTGGCGAATCTGGCAAGATGGGGGTTGGAACATACTACGCATGTGATACCTAAGGCTGCTGATGTGTTGAATACCTTAAACAACGAGAACAGAAAATCGTAGTGGCCGTACTACGTCTGTAACACCGTGTTAGGAGTCACCCCCTGGGTCTTCTACCAAGTGACAGTCTGATCTTAAGTCGGGTTCCGAATAGAAGCTTGATCGTTGCAGTGGGTCAAGCAGGTTGTCGATGCGAGATAGAGGGTGACGGTCTATGATTGCCACCTCGAGATAGTCTTGTATACGTACAAAAGGACTCATCCTTCATTTCCTCAATCGAGCTCGGGCTCCCCAGGACAAGGAGCTAAATTGCTAAAACTCCCACCCGGTAGTTCCTGAAGTTGATTAGACAGTTCTTGCAACCCTCCTGGTGCAAGACGGTATAAAGTACGAGAAATCAAGACTGTTTCTGGCGTGAGACTTAAACTGAGATTCTAGCTATTCAGTTGTTGAAGTAAACCTGAAAGTTCCCCAAGTGGCTCGCTGAGGGGTATCATGAGCAATTGATGAATCCTCGATCCTCTGTTTCCTTAGTCCTATCATCAGTAACGGTTGCTAATATAGCGGAGTAATCCCTTCGTAGAAACTACTAGCCTACATAACTAAAATGGCGCTTACCTTTGCACCCCTATAACGCTTTAGAACAAATAACGATTCTCCACACAAACTTTCTCCTCACCGGTATATCTGCGCGATCTCTGTATAACCAATCCACACTAATTACTGTACTGCAACCATCAAGGGTAGTAGAAGGTAGGTCGATGTCGAACACTTATCCCACAAAGTCGAGTTTACATCCCAATTAACATATGAGATTTCAATTGTCTTTCCATCCGCCGATCCCACAACAGGTTCAAATTCAAGGAGCATCAGGGTTAAATGGAACAGGGACGAAGCGATTAGCTATTCATACTAGTTACCATGTTGCTAGAGTCCTGGCATCGCCCACGCCAATCCTAAATTCCCTTCCATGAATATCATTTCCAGTGTTGTTGCTACTGCTACTAAAACTCCCAAAACTGTCTTTGTTCCCTGGGTTGTTGGCGTCTTGCCTTAACGTCGGCCATTCCCTGTTGAAGCCACCATCATTCCCATACCGAAAGTCATGATTTGCATGTACCTTGCTGTCATCGTGATTGTTTGCTTCTAATGCCATTGCTCGAAACGGAGTCCTACGATCCTTCACCAACCATGTCCATCTTTCCACATTCCGTGCCACGTTCCAAGGCACTACTCATTGTGCTGGCAGTCACGCGTTTCACATCATGGTCAATTGTCATCGTTTATGTCCCGCTTGGTTCGTAAAAGTCGGCTCTCATAAGTCGTTGACTAGGGTTAAGGATTCGTTTGGAGTCAAATCGCTGGTGTTCGTTGCCGGTAACTGGAGTCGTTTAAATGCTGAAGTCGGTAAAGTACTACATTTACCCTCTTGTCCATCGTTCTTCAAGTCAACTGAGCTATACACGGTATGATGCGAGAGTATTGCAGAAGTGATCGTACTTCGGGACTTAAGACGCCCATACGTTAAGTTCCATCAAACGAAGAGAAGCGAGAAAGGTACAAACCAACTCAAGGACGTTCGTACAAGCACCTAGCATTCTATACAGTTCGCTAGGCGTTCAGATGGGTGTTCGGGTAATACTCGATAACATCGAGATTCGAAAGGTTTTAGAGAGAAATGGAAAGGTCATGTTCGAGTAGGAGACAACCACTGCTATGGCTCCTATAGACTGTTGTGTCTCGCATTAACCAAATAACGGAACGGAACCCCTTTTTCACTTGTTAAGTCTCACTGGGACTCACATGCACCCCACATTATTATTATGTGTGCACCCACAATAATATTGTGATTTGCACGCTCATCTCAGCTCCTCCTAACTCCTGTCAAATGGTTCCTCAAACTCAAGTAGTAAGCAAAGAACATCACAAATTACGAGTCATGAATGTCTAAGGAAACACCACACTACCAATCACATATCACGTGCAAGTAATGAATTCATACTGTTGTGCTAAACATGCAATCACATGCAGTATCATATGTAAACGTTCACTAGTTATGCAGTACAATGAGTAAACGAGAGACGAACCTTGCTATTTGGAGCTGAGTGTCATGGTCGATTTCGGATCTGTTCGGTTATAGTCTGGTTTTATAAAATCGTTTTAAAACCAAGTTCACTATAACCAGTGGCTCTGATACCAAACTGTCACACCCTCAAATTACCACTTAGGGAGTGTCCCTGTTAGGCATGTGACCACTAGTAATGAGCCACCAATTACATTGAATCCGTAAGTTTAAAATAAAGTTTCATCATTTAATAGTAATAAAATCCAAACATAAGTAATTCAAAAACCATCAAGTTCAGCGGAAGCGTTAACGTAACATAATGTAAATACTTTCTAAACAACCATAGTAAATAAATGTTTAATAAATAACCCATCAATACAACCATGACCACTCACGCCCTCCAGCCAGCAAGTTCCTGTTCCCAAGTACCTAACGACCTGCGAGCATGTAACAAGTGTATCAGACAAAGCTGGCGAGTTCACAGTTTTAGAAAACGTTTGTTACCAGTTGTATGTAAAACAGTTCACTGACAATGCAAGTAATATTGTTAATGTCTCAATTCCGAACAAGACGGCTCCTGATGTACATGACTGCCCTTTCCCACGTACTCCTATCCAGTACTGGGCCCGACTGGGTCATTAGTTCACATCCGTCCTCTCTAGGAGCTGTGTGAGGGGCCAAACCTAAGTAGCGCTACCAACTAATACCCGTTACCCTCCAGGTAACAACATAAGGGACTTACAAGAATGATAGGTGAGAATATTAACCAATATACCCGTTTTTACCCAAAAGACTTATCCTTCCACGGGATACCCACTGACTGTCCCCAACCACTGGGACGCATACTCGAATGTAGTGAACTCACCTTAGGTTTGCTCGGTAAGATTTATTACTTAATCACCAGTTGATCAACCGCGTCCTACCATAGTTACCGATAACGGTCAGTTTTAAGTGCACATAGATTGCTTATCACATAAACCATTAACTCACGTATTCACCGTCCACGTAAAACACATTCATTGTACAGGTAGCTCACGCATGTAATTTAAGTCATGATAGTAAAGTCTTTCACATAGTGCCGTCACATACTCACTAACTTAAACATATATCATACATGCATACCTAAGTTTATTTGCATACACTTCAAGCCCAAATAATATACATGTGCAGCCCATTCGGTTGCCAATCCAATACGCGGACCGTTGTTTGTGCAGCCTATTTATTCACATAGGACCCGACTAGAATTAACCCAAAGTGTAATCTGTCTACAACCCTGCCCAGTATCGGCCCAGCCGGTATCCGGCCCAATTACGAGCGCACACAAGGCGTTTGTTTGGGTTACAATTCCTTACAAGCCCAACAATACATCTACCCAAGATTACTACCCAATTCAGCATGTATTGAAGAAGCTGGCCGGCCCAATCCAGTTTTGTTTATGCTTTAAATACTAGGGTGGTCCGATTAACATATCATGCCCAAAACAAAACTCCAAATATTACTAGCTCATATACTTCATGTTCACCACACGTTATGATCTGACATGTAACCCTATCATCACCAACCGTAACCTTTTAATTGAATCAAACCAAACATTGTTTAACATATCATTCCTTTATAACCCAACAATCATTTAAATAATATGTGGTTATCATGCAAACATGCCAGTCCAATTCTTTATTTAATCAGGTTTCACATATTATTCCTTATTGTAAATGAACATTCTGGTTAAAAGTATTTAGACCATCGAACCCACCTGTGATCATCGGCCCAATGATTGATTGTTTATTTCTCATGAATTTCTATCCTTAATAAACAAGATGTACTACCACTACACAACTAACAGTAACAAGAAAACACACATCGAACAAGCAGATTACATCTTGGTTTCATATACATATTGATATCATACGGCACATATGTATACAAGGATAAATATACTAACCCGACGAACGGAACAAGAAGATGTAGCTAGTTAACACACAGGGGGGGGGGGGTTGCGACTGAATTTAGTTCTCCTTTCCTTCCTGTTGCCGTTCACAAAAGACTAGGGTTTGCTACTGATTTTCAGATTATACGTAACATAATACTA
The DNA here is from genome assembly GCA_030545235.1 of Helianthus tuberosus. NCBI lineage: Eukaryota > Viridiplantae > Streptophyta > Magnoliopsida > Asterales > Asteraceae > Helianthus > Helianthus tuberosus. Next base: position 125,948,947 of record CM060449.1, on the reverse strand, counting down.
CCCTAATTCTATACACATACATATGGGCTGATTACACATAACACATGGGCTGATTTGGATGCGAGAGAGGCCCAAATGTCATGAAGTATGCGTGTGTTTACCAGCTTGCACAACCCACTTAAATTCCCGGCCCATCCCTTGTGCGGCCCACTTGGGGTATTCATCACACGACAATTCTATCCAGCCCAACGTCACAATGACCCACTTTCAAACGGTTGATTCATTCTAGGATTATGTGGCTATACTAACCCGTGTGGTCATGGCAATCAATATTCTATACTCTTTCATTCACATACGGTAATACAAGTAATTCCATTCCCAATAGATCATACAGTTACCACACATAACACATAAAATCCACTTTCTTGCATCAATCAATAAATTATAAGCACTCGTTCTATTAATAAGACATGATGTGATCGAACCCTAACCTAATGATATTATCATGAGGAAAACTGACATAAACTTTTAGTGATACACACGTAAAGACACACGTCAAGGATTGTGGGGTTTCAAGTAGCGCTGACCTAAATTATTCGGGTTGTCACACTATTAGCAATCCATATACCACTATACTAAACATGAGACAACAAGACTATAGAGAATAAGTGAATAAGAATTCTTTTTCATTGAGATATCAACATACAATACAAAGAACTCTATATATAGTGTTCTTACATTAATACAAAGGACATGAAGAGATGGTGGTTACATATGTGGAGAGTCACCACATTATGGTGCATTCATAACAGATAACTGTTTTTATGAGTGATTTCTTAAAATTTTCAAATTATTATATAATAACAATTGAGGTATGTTCTTAGAAACAGTACCTCTTTTGTTTTTTACGGTTTTTATCTTTTAGCAAAGTTTATTTTAATTGTTATTTAGTTAATTTAGTTAAATTGGTTTATATAATCTTCAAGTTTTGTCCTTTTTTTCTTTAGGTTAAAGCTTTTTCTGTATAAATTCGAGTTTGTCTACATTTTATTCCAACTCGCAGTATAAGTTTGTGTTTATATTTGCCTACGTTTTACGGCACGTAACAGTATAAATTCGCGTTTTAGTTTTACAATTTCTGCCCTACATTTTACGTCACCTGGCAGTATAGATTAATGCTTTTGTTTTACAATTTTCCTCAATTTTGATCTTCGTTTGTTTACTACTTAGCATGGTTTTACGACTCACGTGCCCGCAACGCGGGTGTCAAACACTAGTTGTTAATGTGATGGAATGATAAGAATGGTAAAAAAATATGTTAAATAATTATAAAAAAATTGATGGTGTTAAAAAAAATTAAAGTTAATACCCGGTTGAAACTAATATTGTTTTGAAAACTAACTTAACAAAATTTATAACTGTCACGTCAATGTTCAAATTTTTAAATGCATATTTTGATGAATGTATATGTTAACAAATTACATTATATTTTATTCTATTAGTATAACATAAGATTTTTATTACCAATTTTATATAATAACAATTACGGTAGATTCTTATCTACAGTAAAAAATAAAGCCTTCATTTTTACCATATTTACAACTCTGCCATTTATTCAATTTCCATCTTAATTTTAAGTTTTTAACCGCACAACAGAGGACAATCGGATGGTTTTTGTATTTGTCATTTTTTTTTGTCTTATAGTTATAGTATAGTTTACAAGTATAGTCACTCAAATTTCCATACTTATTTATGGAGCTGAAAGTTTAGGCTAGACGGTATCGGGACTGTTCTCGCCCCATCTTGGCCCGGCGCCGCCCGGCACACCATTTCCGGAGCCCGGTCGTCGTCGTGAACGTCGGCCAGAAGACGTTGAAGCCGCTCATCTCTCTTCTTCTTTATATACACACATATACATACAACATATACATATATATTTTAGGCCCATCCCCCATTTCCTTAGCTCCATCCTCTTTGCCCTATCCTCACACCCGATCTACGTGGCGCTGACGTGGAGGGTCATCCTCTAAGGATAAAGAGCATCACCCATACCGAGTAGCCTTAGTTTTTTTTTTTTTTTTTTTTTTTTTTTTTTTTTTTTTTTTTCTTTTGGGTTTTTCAAGTTAAATCTTTCTCTATATATTTGAGGTTTTCTACATTTTAATCCAGTTCACTGTATAAGTTCACGTTTGTCTTTGTATATGTTTTACGTCACATGACATTATAAATTCGCACCCGCAACGCGGGGGTTAAATTCTAGTTATATAACATGACATGTATTCCTAATAAACATATATAAAAGTATATTGAATATTGAATATTGATTATTCATTACTATGTGGAAATAATGGGCCGGCTCATTGGTGTTGGAAAAAAAAAGCTCGAGATTTGGGCCCCCGATTAAAAAAATAGCATTCAAAAGTCAAAACACAAACGAGTCTGGATGAGTTTTAATTCATTTCATATTTGAGGTCTGCTGTTTGGAATCCAGCATGGGCTTGTATTCTAAGCCCATTCACGCTTAATTGTAATATAAGCCTAACATTTACAATTAGCCAACTGCATTTAATATAGTTTAAAATCATTTTAGAAAATTAATTAATTAATTATTATTATTATTATATTATATTATATTATATTATATTATTATTATTATTATATATGATTTGTGATCGATCATGAATAGTGTTTTCGATTTTCTATTCTTTTTGCCAATCGTGCTCAATTGGTTTCCCACGTATTATTTCTTTTTGCTCAACATACAGGTTAAAGCATGTTAAACCTCCCCTTTCATGCCACGTCTCGACATTTTTTCAACCTCCACCTCCCTCCTGCTGCCGCCTCGTTTCCTTATTTTGAGTCATCCGATTGTAAATCCAAGGTGGTAGCTCTAGAGCAGCTTTAAATTGGAGTATTATGACACGTATAGGGCCTGGCGATGAAGGCAAAAGGGTCGTAGAGAGAGAGGAACGCAGAGAAAACTCCGGGGCATCTTGCCATCAGTTTCTTACCTGGATTATCCGGCTGATTTGGTTAAATTGATGGTTAGCGGTAGTCGGTTAGGGTTAGAAGGAGATGCATTCTAGAGCCAAAACATAACCCGAATCGTCAAAACTAAGACATTCAACTTCTCTGTGTAACATGCTCATGTTAAATTCATAAACAAAGCAAAACACGAAATGTCAAAACTAAGACATTTAACTTCTTTGTGCAACATGCTCATGTTAAACATATAAACAAATCAAAACACGAAAGAAAACATAAACACGAAATCTTAGATTTGATGCTCGAGTGAAATCAAACAGACACCTACCTACAAGTGGAACGTGTGACAATATACGATATAAACCTTTCAAGTTACAGACTCGACTCGAAAAAACTTTTTTACATTGTAAACATGTTAACAATCGTCTTTTGCCCAATTCGTTGTGCACCAACTGGTTGCAAGGTTGGGCAGTGGATGATTGTTTGTTATTAAACCGAGTCCACGCCTTCAACTTGTTGTCGCGCCAGGTATCTCTCTCTTCTTTCTTTCTACACGGAGCACAAAAATGGTTATACTAACAAAATACATACTGTTATTATTATTATGAAATTAAATGAGAGCCCACCCATTCATCTATGACTAGGCCTTCACCAACGACTTTGGTCCCGATTTCCTCCGGAGGTTTCTTGCGGGATTCCAGAGCAGCCTCGGCTTCTGCTAATTGCCACTTGAGTTTTTCCAGGGCCTTCAAACAGATAGGAAGATGTTATAAGTTTCAACAATTATGAGAAAAAAGCCCGCTTATGGAACATGACACAAAAGCAATTAGATTTTGGGTTGTCATATCTACCCGTTGAATAAACATGTTGTGTTCGGGTTGACTTGTTTAACCTGTTTCGTGTTCGGGGTATTTAATTAAACAGACCAACGGGCCACAACCTGTTTACGACCAGTGTAACCCCTTTTTGACAATCTGTTGGTCTGTCTGCAACCCGTTTTACTCCTTTAGATCAATGGGTTCAAAGTGTTGTTTTCAGGTCCGGGTTAGCATTAGTGTCTTTAACATGAATAAATATATGGGATTTGTTCGGATTCAACGATCCAATCCCTGACGTAAAAGTACATCATAACTGAACTTACAGGACTAGGACGTTCCGCGTCTAGAAAAACAACTTGCAATATCTGTTCCACCGCCACTTGATCTTTCTGCTCATCAAACTGGATCCAAGCAGAGTAAACTTAATTTATCAACCATTCGGATTAGATCCATATGCATAGATAGTAACCATAGTTCACGATTGCATTATACATAGCTAACAGTGTACAAACTTAAATTAAGTCATTCTCGTAAGTTCACGTTCATATTCAGTTGAAAACGCCTAAAGAAAATAATAAGAGAGAGAGCAAGCATATCTTAACTGAAAGAAGGTTTTTATAACTTACCAGCTCAGGTACATAATCCATCATCCCTTTCACTTTTAGGCTCATGATTTTGAATTTCACCTTTCTCTTTTGATCCATTGGTTTTTCGTTGTTCTCAGGAGGCTCCACAAACTTAAAAACTATCAAAAAGAAAATATATTAAGCCGTAATAGTAAAAAAGATGTTAAATTTAAAATTGAGGGATAATCTCAGCTATCCCCTTCGAAAATAATATCATATTTACATAACAAAATATCACAGTATCAAATATACTCATTTTCAAATTTATAACATTTATACCTTTCCCTTAAAACCTGCATTAGGACATTAGGGAGTGTAAGGAAAAATAGAAGGGTATAACTGTCATATTGATTTGATGAAATGGGTAAATATGAAATTTTTAAATATTTTGAATGGGTATATTTGATATTAATTTTTTTGGTTGGGTAAATATGATATCATGCAAGTTTTCAGGGGTATATATGAAATTGCCCCTAGAACTAAAAACCAAATTACATTATTATATATGTCAAACAAAATAAAACTTCTTGTCATCATGTTTCGTACTTATAACCTTACAAAAACATGTAAACAAATTTTAATATTTTTATTACCAGTCGCGATAATAGTCTCGCTGGGAGCAAGAATAGCACCAGGAGGACGCATGAAGCAGCTTTTTGGGGCGGTTGTTTGAAACTATAGCAATACAAGCAAACATCATTTATTAGATGTGCATTAATATAAAAAGTTGAATTCGAGAATCGATGAGAATACATAAAATGATTAGCCTGCCTAAACAAGTTTATGAACATACCTTGAAAGCTACATGAGACTTGCTGGTGTTCTTTATCTTAATAGCACTTTGAACTTGCTTACCAGGTTCATCTAGAAAGTTAAAGATGAAAAATAGACATGATCTGTTATTAAGCATGTAAATAAAGCAAAAAAATTAATAGTAAAACTAATAATATGTTCAAATCATACGATAGTTAGGATAAACGGTACAAACGAACCAACTATGAGCATTCTAAATACATATGATTAAATGATCCTAAATGAACACAATTTAGCAGAGTTATCTATTCAAGCTTCGGTATGATATTCGTAGAGATTCACAACGAACAATTTTGAGTCTGGTGTTCTTTAATGTGGTGTCTTTCACTAATCAGTTTTCTAAAATTTTCTTGATTATAACTAAAACATATAAGCCATAGTTCATATTGATTTAGTTATTGCTTAATGCTTGGCTGTGTTTGAAAGATAACTTAATCCCTTATTCTAGAGGACCTCTCTTTCTCCCACCTCTCATCAGATCTCTCTCTCCCTCTCAATACACATTGATTTCATTCTTATAAGTTATAACCTATGCAGTTACAGTGGTCAAGGGCCGACATTTGAGATATAGGTTATTGCGCTGGGATATCGGTAATTTTATATCATGCAGAAATTATATATATACACACATATATAAAACTTAAAACATATATAATATTAATAGTAATATCAAAGTCAAAACTCAAAAGTGCCAATATTTGAAACATGATCTATTCGTAAGCCATGAAATCTTCCTCCGAGTCCACATCAACCAAGGCATCTAAAATAACGGTCAATATCAAATATTGGTCAATAGCGGTTCCACTATTCTGGACCGCTATTTTGGAAGGGGGATAACTGCTATCCCACCACTATTGACTGCTTAGTAGTGAAGCACGACCCGATACACTCATCCGGACCGATCTAGGCCTGAAGAGCGCTCCGCTCGGATTTTTGTAACAACAATAACCTAAGCTATATCAATCACAATAACAAAGCACCTCAACTACTTGTAAACATCTATCTTTCAGCACACTTATATACCTCAGTAAATCAGTCTGTTTCTAATCCAACTGGTTAACATTTCACTATTCTCAAATCACACAGGCAAATTTTCAAATCAATTAACAAAATGAAATAGATCTTATGAAATTAAAAACAATTAATAGGGGCGTACAGGGGAAGTAGAGCTTATTCGGAGGATCAAGACGGAGACGACGTCGTATCGGAAGCAGAGATCTAGCAACCGATGAAACGGAGTTGGTGGAGCTAGGGTTACTGCTGTTGTTGTTGTTGTGAGCTTCAATTTGGTACGATGAAGAAGAAGAAGTTGAAGTTGTATGTGTAGTACTGTTATTGGTACTCCAAAACGGTAGCTTAAATAAGCCCCAAACTTTGCCGCCACCGTCGCCGCCGTACGACGACGGAGGTTGATCGTCGACGAGTGGCATCTCCGGTGAGTCAGATTGAACACAAGTGTGTGTTCAGAGTGTTAAATAAGGTCCATATTTTGCTTTTACACCCTTCTACTTTTCATTTGTTTGTGAATATGGTACCTTGGTTTGTATTTTGAATGTTGTAATGCAAAAGTGAACAATGACAAATGATTAGTTTTGATTAGGGGTATGCATGGTTGATTTGGTTCGGTTTTACCATTAATTATAACCATAAATGCTAACTTCGGTTATGAAATTTCCTTAACCATAATCATAACCAAACATCGGTTATGGTTCGGTTTCGGTAATTTTCGATTAGTTAACCAAGAAGGGTTTGAAATAAATAGGGGTGTTATTCGGGCATACACTGTTAGGACCTAGGTTGAATCCTTTTTTTGTAAAATAACCAAAACTATACTTTTATTGTTTAAACTACTGATATGGAATTCCCTTTAAAGTTGAATTCTCAACAAAAAAATTACGATCATAATACCTCTATTCTTCATTAAAATAAAAGCGCATTTGCATCAAGACTGTTTTGTTATTTACATACTTTTATCTTAATAAAAAATATCTACATGTAAAACATAAATCCATTATATAGACTTATCATTAAATGTTCGGTTCGGTTAACCAAAGCTTCATAACCGTAACCATAACCTATTAGTCGCTTATACAAAGTTTCATAACCAGAACCAGCGGTTATGTCAGATATAGGTTAATAATGGTTCGATTATGTCAGTTATGGTTCGATTATTGCGGTTATTTTGCTCACCCCTAGTTTTGATTACTTGTTATACATAAGTATGTTATTGAATATCAAAGAAGATGTAATATATAATGATTAATGTATTTGAAATTTGAATACACTAAATTTATTTTAGATGTTAAAAACTTGTATGTTTATGTTGTGATTAGGCATTTTTTATTGTTTATTCTAATTGGTTAAACATACTTTTTTTAAATGCAAATTAACTGATTTACTTGGTCTAAATATTAAGTGAATTAAGGTTTAATAAACATATGTGTATTTGTTGTCCTTTAATAACAGAAAAGATGTTAGTATGAAAGGTGGGGCATCAATTTAATTGATCATATAAGATTATCAAACAATAAAGATTCAAATATTTTTATTTTTGTATATTTTGCAATGCTTATATAATCGATTATTGGTTTATATCCATACATAAAAACAAGTGATTGTTAGGGTGGACAGAGTGAAGTAGATAAAGAGATGGCATGAAAAGGGAGGAATGACCAGCAAAATAATACCTTCACGACCGTCTGGTACTGTCTAAAAACCTACAGTGTTATCTCCTAAAGCCTATAATGATGTAGATGATGTAGGTTTTGTCTAGACTTGTACATTTTGTTTTAGATATTTTTTATGGCTAAGAAAGAATAATATGGTTTAAGGATGAAGTAAGAAGGGAGAGAATGACGTTGATATGAAAAAGAGAAAGTTTACGGATAAGGATGAGAACGACCCACTTTCTTTATTCTTAAAGATTACAAAAATAGAATAAACAATTAAGTAAAAAAATGATTGACCAGTTATTTCTTGGTTGAGTATTTTGGAAGCAAGAGTCGAACACTTGTCAGGTAGATAGAATTGATATATGTAATGTTTGGAGAGTGTGGCAGAATTTTGAATTCAGAAAAGATGATGGAGCAATGTGAGTAACTTAAATGGTTGAGGGTGGTAAAGTGAAAGTTACACTATAAAGTGACTTTAGTAGCTGGATATTACTCGTAAATTAACCATTAATGATGATGGTCCCACGTGTCCGCTTGTTTGTTTCTGTAGCTGAAACGACAACGTATGAAACTTTGACATGTCAGAAAATTTCAAACTGTTAACGTCGTTGACTTCCTACTAATTTTATTTCTTTCATATTTTTCACTTGTTCTACTATTTTATGTCGTTTTTTACTGGCAACAGAAAATATATTAAAGAACCAAAAACAGATATAACAGCTTTAGCAAGATGCTAGAGCGTAAAAACTAAATAAAAACGTATAGTGGAAATTACACAAGTTTACGCAATCTAATGCATTTTCGTCTTGTTACGTATTCGTCTTTATGTCTTCACAACCTGCTTGGGAATCAGGGGCGAAGTATACAAGGGGCGGGGAGGGGCGCCCGATCCCCCGAACTTTTCGCTCAGTATTGTTATATATGTAGTTTTCGTAAAGAAATTTTTGGTATATACGTTTTCGACCCCCCGGTTCTATAGAAATTTTTGGGTATATACGTTTTCGACCCCCCGTCATTCGAGTCAAGCTTCGCCACTGTTGGGAATCATTGAAGACCTTACTGTTTCTCTTTTCCAAATATACATGAAAGTAGACAAATTTATTACCCGTTATGAGCGAGACTTTGTTTTTAGTAGATTATGGTTTTCTATTCAGAAGGGGATGACGGCATAGTTTGTTGCTCGTCGCTATCCTTGTGTACTTTGCCGTTGGAATGAAATAATTTTCATTTAAAATGTATAAGGGTCAATGGTAAGGTTATTGTAAAAAATGTTAAAAGTGTGAGAAATGTGAGAAATATTGTGGAGATGACATGTGTCCTAAATCTAAATTAATTCAAAAGGGTAAACAAGTAATTTTATCATTAATTCAATTAATTAAAAACTTTCCATAATCGCCACCTTAATTATAGGAACTGGATTTTTTTAAAAGATCTCTATAAACACCATTCAGCACATATATAACACCATACAGTAAGTATATAACACCATACAGTAAGTATATAACATCATTCAGCAAGTATATAACACCATACAGTAAGTATATAACACCATTCAGCACATATATAACACCATTCAATAAACTATATAACACCATACAATAAAGTATATAACACCATTCAGCACAAATATAACACCATTCAAAAAAGTATATAACACCATTCAGCACATATATAACACCATTCAATAATCATTACATCTATGTACCATCTTCTCCACTGCCGGCACCACCACTGTCGCTCCGCCGCCGCTGTCGTGTAGAGGTGGCCGGCACTACCGCTACCGTTAACGTTAACCGCTGCACCGCCGCTAACCGCTGTCGCTCCGCCGCCGCTGTCGCTCCGCCGCTAACCGTTGCACCGCCGGAGATAATGAACTGGTGCTGCTGGAACCGCCGCTCCACTGCGATGTAGAGATATCGAAATTGTAGAGAGAGAGAGAGAGATCATCTGGTCGTGCGATGTAGAGAGAGAGATCGAAATTGTAGGGATTTTGATTTACAGTTTCCTATTTTGAATGGATATAAAGACTTTATTACCCCTACAATTTTCAATTCAGTCCAAAAAAAATAAAACAAATTTTACAATTTGGTCCCTATTAATCTCAAACATTAGATAAAAGATCTAATGGTAGATTCTTTCTTACCCTTCTCACACCTTTGGTTGTTTTACAGGAGGTTCAATATTATCATTCAAAGAAAAAAAATTTATTACCATTCAGGTCAGAATACATTTTGCGAGCTTCCTTAAATGAACTTCCAATTGGATGAAAGATCTTACACCATTTCTTTATGTCAATCCCCCCTCCTTTTGTAAAAGAGCAGTGAAGCAGAAGATGGTCAGCCCGATTAGCGGAGAACACCACAATTTGTGTAGGTTGGTGAAGGCCCAAAGACGTTTCCTTTGGCCAAAGTCTCTATTGTGAGGATTTAACGAACAAAAAAATGACTGGAAAAAAGGTTGCTTTTTCAATGATCTTTTTCAATGATCCAGTAGTTAGTTGTAGGGTTGTTCAAAAAGCTCGTGAAGCTCGCTTGGATTTAGCTAAAAAGAAGCTCTCTCGATATGGCTCGATTTGAAACTAAGCCGCCGGTTAGAAAGCGACTCTAGCTCAACTCATTTCGTAACGAGCCGGATGGATTACTTTAGCCTTAATATATTTTATTATTATCTATATCTATAATCTATAATACTATATAAAACATCTCCCATGTACATAAAGGTAATTTCTATCCTATTTTTTAAGATGGCATACCAAAAGCCAAAACAAATTCCTATATTTTCACACTTTTCTTCCTTTTCTACCCTTCTAGAAAACAGGAATTAATGGGCAATTGGATTATAGAAACTGGGAATTAAATCAGCCCCTTCGTTTCCTGTCCCCCATCCCTGAGTTAAATTAGTTTATTCACTTTGCAATCTCAAAACCGTCCACTCTCAATTGATCAGACAAAATTTAAGAAGTCCATTCACATCCCCTCACCGCCCTCATCAATTGCATCAAATCAGATGCCCACATTTGGGTTTGCTTCTTCTTTCACCATTAGTAACAGGTTCTTCCTCATGTAAACACTGAATTTCTTCAATCGAAAACACACAGGGGCATCTTAAAATACCTTCAGGTGCTCTTCATTCGAATCCATACCTTATACCTACTAATTCTATCATGTTGGATTTGATTGATTATGATTTGACCTTTGGTTGCTGATTCCCTTAGTAATCACTGTGTTTCTAGATCAAGTTTGCGATTTATTTAGAAACTGGATTTTAGGGTTAGGGTTCTTAACTTCTAATCTTTTAATTTCAATTCCTTTTTCATTCCTGTGTTTTTTTTAATTCCTAATTCAATTCATTTTCATGAATGATACCAAAATCGTTTGATCAATCGGTTCTTGAGAAGGAACGAAAAGGAGATTACCTTGGAAAGACTGTGCAGGCAAGTATACATGCGTAAATTGAATCATTTATTAGTATATTATTACTTACTCTTGGTCTGTGTGTTCAAGCGCGTTTTAGGTAGTCCCGCACATAACAGATGCTATTAAGGATTGGATTGAGTCTGTTTCTGCTATTCCTGTGGATGGGAAATAGGAGCCCACAGATGTGTGTGTGATAGAGTTAGGAAGGACAGTTGGTAATACTTCTTTCTGAAGCCTGACTTTTGTAATACTTTTTGAAGTATAATGATTATTACTTGTTACATTTCTAATCTTTTTTTAGGTGACATTGAGTCTATGCCCTTCATAGAGGCTTTGCGGCAATTGTTTTTCTCAACCAGTAAGTTTACTATTATGATTCATTACATGCAGTTTGTATAGTTGATTGTGCTTATGTAATTTTTTTCTTTTTCTACAGGAGTATATTTGAGAATTTACATAGATTTCATATCCTTAACAAGCTTTCATCTATTCTTACTTTCTTTACCTTAAATTTGAACTTTAGTTGATTACTTTCACTTTACTAAGTGGATTTGACAAATCAATTGACTTCTTTTTTCTTTTTCTTTCATTACATTTAGCGTCGGATATTGACCTTACATATATAACTGAATGTCTTGTTATTTGTCAAGTGGCTTAGGGATGAGCATTTGGTACCGGGTACCAATACCGAACTGTGCCGGGTATATTTGGTACTGGTACAAGTTCCCATTTTCCTCGTTTTTCGGTACCGGTATTTCCGGGAACCGGTATATTCGGTACCGGTACCAATTTTCCATGTATTTCGGTATCGACCGTGCTCATCCCTAAAGTAGCTTATGTTGGTATAATAGCTTGCAGTACTAAATGCATGTATTGAATGGCTAATATAATTTTCATTTATAATTTAGCAGTCAAATCCCAACAGATTATGTATATGCATTCTGTGTGTGAGTTCAAGTTACTGGTTTCCGTTTGATCATAAGATTTATCAAAGTCGTGATCTCTTTTCGCTGGTATTTTAAATGTCATGGTGCTTTGATTTGTATGACGTGGTTATTATACCCTCTATAACGTATCTTGTTTTTACAAAATGCTTATTAAATTCCACTATTAATTGATTAATTAGAGTTGATGATAGACACAATGAACGAGTATAGGACCCATGAACACATAATTACAAAATGAGTAGGTTTGATTAACTTTCAAGAGGTCGATAGACTCTCCATTGATGTAAATTTGTGGGCTATTTGTTTTTATAAATCATCAGATTGAATTTGGGATGAATTTTAGTAAACCATTAACTGTACTATCTGACTAATATCTAATAATGACTTTTGTAGTAAATTCTGATTGTGGAATGTCGTCATCTGCTTGAGAATATGTCTACCAGACGAACGGAAGAGATGCCGATGGTAAGGATTTTTTTATGGTTGTATACTTGTATTCATGTTGCTATTGGTCCATTGAACATCAATATCTGCTAACAATGTACACAACTGTTGTTAATTACTAATGAAATTATCCAGGTATATGGTATGAATACTGGCATCAGTGACCTGGATGGTGTGAGACGGGAGAACCCCACGCAATGGCGTTACCTACAGGTATATACACAACACATTACTTGTGTTTTTTTTTTTGCTCAACTGAAGTGTTGACCACGGTAATCATTTTGTGGTCCGGAGTAGGTTGGTTGGGATGAAGCAACCGCTGGTGAAAGGCGTAACCGTGTATCGATTTGGAAGACTGAGCCTGTGTTACTGCTTCTTTTTTTAGTAAGTTGTGCCAATTAAAAAAAAGACTGATTAAACTCATGAATATATGAGCCCCAAGATTCAAGGGCTTTTACAATAATTAAGAACGGTCAGCAAAGTCTGGGTGAAATCCTTGATTCAAAATTTATGGTTACCAACTTACTATGATTTTGAGTAAAGGTCAACATTTCTCTCAAGCTGTTTAGAAATTTAGCATCGATTCATATATGTACAGTATGCATCATTCTGTGAAACATTATTTATAAAATACTTGTGATGGACAGAATTGATTGGGTTAATGGCACGTCAATTTCGCATACTTGGATGTGGAAAAACAAAAGAAGCTCAATGAGGTGGAAAAAGAGGAGACCTTGGAGCTACAAGACTTGTTGTGTATGTTTCCATTTGGTGAAGGGTCGGACACTTGGATGTGGAGATGCAACATGGAGAAAGGCTTCTCTGTACAATCTGCTCGTAATGCTATTGAACAAGCAGTGCACGGAGTCGATGGGGAAATCTGTGAATGGTTGACTTGGATTCCCATTAAAGTCAACTGTTTTATTTGGAAATTGCTTCAAAACAGAGTCCCGGTTGCCGTCAACCTTCGTGCTCGAGGCATGTTGTCCATTCTGTCGAACTGCATTGAGTGTTCCGGAGTCGATGAATCGGTGGCTCACGTTTTTATTCACTGTCCCTTTCCTTCGAGTGTGTGGAGAAAAGTGTCTTGTTGGACGAAATGGGATTTCACGGGTTATAATAATCTCGATCAGATGTACACTCACATTTTGGTAGATGTTAGAGGCCTTAAAAGAAGTATATTGTTGTGCATCATGTACTCGACTCTCTAGATGCTTTGGAAGGATAGGAATGCTTCGGTTTTCGGACGCATTAAGAGATTAGTGGATGGAGTTTTTGAAGACACTGCTTGTTCTCTGTTCAATTGGGTTAATCACAGGTCAAAAGCCTTACATTGTAGCTGGGATGATTGGGTTGTGAATCCCCTTTGTAATATGTAACTGTCTTTTTTTCCCTTTTCTGTTTTGTTTTGTAGCCTTTTGCTGGAGGCTTTTGCCTTGTTTTTTTAATGCATTCCTGTTCCAAAAAAACATATGCTAGATGTTAAATGGACAACAAAAAGAAATCATGACTGAAACAAAAAGGCCGACAATTTCCTTGAAATCCAGATGAAATAGGTTTTTAGTTGACAAGTAAGCCGACCATTAAGTCATCGTTATTATTCAGTCAAAACAGTTATTTTCCATTGATTTCATCAATCTCATATTCACAAATTCTTTCTTAAAAATATGTTATTAAGGATATAAGGAATGGAGGTTTTGCTACAAAATAAACTGTTTATATTTACTTTGAAAGCATTATTTAGTTTCTATTGATGATGAATAGAAAATAGAAATCAAAATGTCAAATTAACAAATCATATTTTGTTTGTAGAAACTATCATTGAATTTATTTAGGAAGCAATAAATAGTTTCTACTGATGATGAAAAGATAATAGAAATCAAAATGTCAAATTAACTAATCATATTTTGTTTGTAAAAACTACTATTTTAAATGTCCGCGGCAACGCGCGGGTTTCCAAGTAGTACAAATATAATAGAATATAAAAAAATAGTAATTATTTGAGAGTATTTAGGGCCAATGAGCTGTTGGTGGAGTGGTAAGGGAGAGAACTGGTGTTCTAAGTGACTCGGTTCCGATTGTTGCCCCCACCATTTAGTTACGGCGACACCTGGTGATGATGGGAGACTAGGTGAGTAGGTTGTGATCGCTAATTCGATCCTTAAACTGAGCGAGTTTTACCTCACTGCATTGTCGTGCCTTCGGGCGAGTGTTCACGGGCTTTGGCCTTAGTTGAGTGTTTTCCCCGGTTTGGAGGCGAGTGTATCCCGATGTGGTGAATTTCGCCAGTAGCCCATTTAGAGGATTCGTTAGCCGTTCATAAAAAATGAGAGTATTTAGGTGTGTAATTGAATATCTATGACATATTTGAAGGTAGATTCGGATGCTAATGAACTTATATTGTATTTCGTTGAAATTTGATACTTATTTTGTATTTTGTTGAACTTATTTTTGCTATTTGAATTTTGGATATGTTTTTTTAAGTGTTGAATGGAGACTATTGAAGTTTGAAGCTATGTATTAATATTTTTTTAAGAGTAAATTACAAAAACCGTCCTTTATGTATGTCACTCATTGCAAACCGTGTCCTTTGTCTTCAATAATTACATAAAACGTACTTTATGTTTACAAACCCTTACATGTTATGTCTTTTAGCCCTAACTTAGTTAATTTTTATGGTTACGCCTGACCAATTGGACCCCACATGAGGGTATCTTGGTCATTTTACTCTAAATATTAAAATAAATAATCATAAAAAATAAAAATAATAAATAATAAATACATTAATCCATATCCATCAGGACTAGGACTGACACAACTTCCAATTCATTGTTTATGCACATCAACATACATAGAACTTGCTGCACATTCATGAGTTCATTGTGGCTTATGGTTTTGATTTTTGTTTGACGTTGGAGAGTTGAAATACAAAACTTATAAAACATTTCTCTCAACAACACTGAATAGAAACACGGTTCATAGTGTGTGCCAAAGTGATTTACCTTGATGGACACAGAGTTCCTCGTGCGTCGTCAACCGCCCTAACCACCACCACTTCCACCACCACCACCACCACAACCCCTAACCGCCGTTACATTTGGGAATTCAACTTCGCGACTTTGATTCAAAACCCTAGATACCAAATTGAACCCCTAAATCTGTAATTGAAGCCTGGGATCTGTAATTGCTTGGGTTTATGTCTGGCGGGTGGTTATGAGTGGTGATGGCCAGAGATTACCGGAGATTGCAGGCTTGGTGGTGGTGGTTCTGATTGTTTGTTGTTGCTTGAGTTTATTTTCGGCAGGCGGTTGTGGGTGGTAATAGCCGAAGGTTGCTAGAGATTGCAGGCGAGACGGTGGTGGTTCCAATGGTGGTGTCTAAGGGTGGCGGTGGACAGAGGTTGGGGTGGGAATGGTGGTGGGAGTAAAGTAGGGATGAGATTTTTTACCGAAATACCGGTACCGTACCGGTACCATACCAGTACCGTAACGATGCCGTACCATACCGATCATAAACGGTACCGGTATCGGTAATAGATTTTTCGAAATTCGGTATCGGTAAAAAACGGTATCGGTACCGGTATTTTTCGGTAAATACCGGTATTAATACCGAATTTAATAACTATCGGTAAAAAGCATGGAATCCATTGAAGTAAGTTAATTTTTTAATGGTTTGGTTATAAATTATCAATATCTCTTTTCTTATTTTTAAAATTTTAATATCTTTGTGGTTGGTTGTGTAAGGAGACGATACTATTGTTGAAGAAACCCCTTTTGTCGAACTTGATGGTGTCTCGGAATTGGTTAAAAGTCGAAACCATGGATGTTTAATATGTTTACCTTTCATTTACATTCCTCTGTATATTACTCTAGTTTAGTTAATAATAGATGGATGAGTTGCACATTATATTTTTTTGGGTAAAACAATGGATTACACCAAAGCGGTACCAATGTGGTAAAGTACCGAAATACCGGTACCGATACCGGTACCGTACCGGTACCGAATCTATAAATACGGTACGGTAATCGGTATCCATATTTCTTCAATTTCGGTAACGGTATTTACGGTATCGGTACCGGTACAGTACCGGTATCGTACCGATCTCATCCCTAGAGTAAAGGGAGTGGTGGTGGTGTCGTCTGTGTATGTATGTGTGTATATATACAAAATATTCCTTTTAAACAAAATTATTTATTTAGGGTAAAATGTCTAAAATACCCTCATGTGGGGTCCAATTAGTCAGAGTTAACCATGAAAATTAGCTTAGTTAGGGCTAAATGACATAACGTGTAAGGGTTTGTAAACATAGAGTACGTTTTCTGTAATTATTGAAGATAAAGGACACAGTTTGCAATAAGTGACATACATAAAGAACAATTTTTGTAATTTACTCTTTTTTTTAAATTCAAACTTAACCAAGCCGAACTCGAGCTTATATATTCAGCTCGATTTCAAATCTAAGCCAAGTCGGCTCGGTTTATAATCAAGCTAAGTCTGAGCTTACTCTTGGCTCAGCTTAGCTCGTGAAAAACCCTAGCTGGCTTCATTCCAACAATTTTGTTGTTTCATTTCTATCAGGAAGAGGACATTTCTAGCACCAACTCTCTTGCCCAATACCATTCGATCTACATAGCCTCTCCTCCACTGTACACCTTTTTTTAGTTCTCATCTCAAGAGGTATTGAAAACACTCTTTAAACATTTGTTTCTCATTCTATTTATCTGGCCAGAAAAATGTTGATTTGTCATCTCAAACCAAACAGTTTAAAATCTCACGAAGGTGAACACACCAAAATCCTGATGGCTCTGTTAGTCACTATAAAGCCCGGTTGGTTGCTAAGGGCTTTCATCAGACTAAGGGGGTGGATTACACTATGAATTTTAGTCTTGTGGTTAAGCCCACTATTATTCATCTGTTCTATCTCTTGCTTTCTCTTAAGGATGGGATATTAGACAAGTTAATGTCAACAATGTCTTTCTTCATGGTAACTTATCAAGTTGTAGTCTGCTCTTATCACTAGTGGGTTTTCACATTGTCTTTTTGAAACTTCCCTCTTTTTCTACAGTCATGATTTGATTGTGTGATATGTTTTCGTATATGTGGATGATATTATCATTATTGGGAGCTCGTCTAAGTTTGTTGATGGCTTGATTGGGCGCCTAGATTCACAGTTTGTGCTAAAGGATCCGGATGTCTTATCTTATTTGTTGAGCGTACAAGCTACTTTTTTCTAAAGATACTCTACATCTTTCTCAGTAGTGCTATATACATGATTTTTTATAGTGTACTGGTCTTGCTGAGTGTCACCCTTTATCTACACAAATTTCCCACGGTCGCCAGCTTTCTTGTCATACTGATAGTCCTTTGGTAGATCCTTCTTTATACATCACTATAGTGGATGCCTGTGACATCTGTGTCTCTACGAACACCATACAAATGCAAATCCAAGGAAATATTGTGTTTCATTCTTGGGATTTGTACAAATTACATGTGACTTTTGCACATATCAATCCTAGTTCAATTTCAAGCTTTAAATCGCTTTCTGGAAAGTTATACGCAAACTGATGCATAAACGTAATCAGTTTAACTCAAAAAACACTGCTTAACATACCTTAAATAACCTTTACATAACTTAGAAATAAGTTTTGGAGGGTTTGGTGTGTCGAAAACAAGTTTATTTGATCATAGGGACTATTTGCGACATACTGCGAAAGTCTGCCGATTCGTACAGCAACGAAAATTCCGGAACATGATCATAAGCTAAACATACCCTAAACATCCTCTACATAGCTTAGAAATAGGCTTTGAGGGGTTCGGTATGCGAAAATGCGCTTATTTGATCAATAGGGACTAAAAGCGTCAAAAAGTGCATAAGTTTGCATTTATGCGCATATCTTACGTTCTGAACATATCCGGACATCCAAAAATTTTTTTAATCATTAAAATATTTTATTTTAGTGATTGGAATGCAAAAATACCATTCGTTGCGTAATTTGGATCGATTTCGCGTCCGTTCGAGTTTTCGTCGTAATTAACCGAATAACGTGACCGTACGACCAAACGAACCGACATCCGAGTTGTTTTCAAGCATATTTCATGTTCCCTATGCTTTAGCATCATTGTAGAGCCTTGAAATGGGGTTAACGGGGGTTAAAAGTATCAAAAACCAAGTTTTATGCTTGCAGGGACCATTTTTGACATTTCCTGAAAGTCCCTCGCGGGGCGCGTAAGACTGAGTCTACTCTTACGCGGGGGCATGACAAACTGATCTGGCAGAAACATTGAATTAAGCCAAACAGCCTGTTCCCATTGTTTTTAATCCTAGTTTTAGCATACCTTGGGCTTGTTTAAGTGCTCCCTAAGTATTCAAATCTGTGGCCAACATGTGTATGGCCAAGATCAAGCTTTGATTCACTCAAAAACACATGGAATGATCTTAATGGATCATGATTTTCTATAAATATCCATGGGGTTTTGCCATTTTCTTCGCTCATCATCAAATCTGCTCTAAGTTGAAGCTCTCACACTTGTTGAAGGCTTCATACCTGAGTTTTCTTTGTTCTATCTCCAAGCTTGGACCCTTTGTAAGTTTCTTTCATGCTTGGTTATGTATTTCAAGCAAGAAAGTCAAACAGTGTTTGAATTTCTGCTTTGACCATGAATTGGTCAAGACAAAGTTCGTTTGAACTTGCAATGTGAGCGTAATCACGATGGTTATAGTCCCTTGTGACTATACCTACTGATTTCCACGTTGATTAGTCGAAGTAACGAGTCAAAGTTTCGGTCAAAATGCCGATTATGTGCATTTTACGATGAAACTATTTTCGGGTATCAAAACACTTTGTTTTGATATCAAATTAGTTTTCTAACTTAGTTAAACGTGTTTTAACATGTTTAACTCGTCACTTTTAGTCTAGTGCTTGTATAGGGTCGTAAGTCAAGCGGTCTTGACAACCGCTTAGACTTTCGAACCCGACCCGTTTGGTTGATCATTAGGATCCGACCAAACATATTTTGTGACCATAGTTGTATAGGGAATAACCTTCTGAGGTTATACCTTATGGTCACTTAGTTTAATTAGTTGTATGATAGGTAGTTTATATGCCTTAGGTAAATGACCAAAATGCCCTTTTCATGTATAATTTGAATCTAAGCATATGTAACTTAAATTTTGACAATTAAACTGATTATGCAATATATTTAAACATGTTAGGGCATATAATACTTTTCATAGGACTAGTTAGGCATCTCGAACGCGCATTCGCGCGAATGACGCGTTAAAGTAGCGTAACGGGTCATAACGGGTCGTAAGCACTTAGGATAGGTTCCGAATCAGAATGTAGGCTTTGTTAAACCATATCACATGAGTTTCAATACTCATTTGGTTTACGAGACCTCATTCTACCCGATCTCCCGATTTAGGTACCGATTATTTAACATAAGTGATTCCATACTAGGTGCCACTTAATTCTTTGATTTTCGAGCTTTGTTAGGACACTTAATCAAGGATACTTGCAATATCAAGTGAGTACATAGTCCCCTCTTTTACGTTTTCAAATGTTTTGGGATGATCCATATGTGCAGATACGCTATTTTCATGATTTCGACTATATAATTTCACATGCATAGTACTTATCTTTTGACGAATTAAACTATTGTCCATGACTTAAACACTGATTTTCAAAGTTTGTTAGACTATTTGTTCATTCATAGTGTTACTTATACATTCATTAACAATGATCAAGCCGATTGGTAGTATGATATAGCGCTATAGGACTAGACACCCCATTCCTGTTGTATGGAATGTTAGAAACCAAAGTTTTAACCAAATAGAATTGCCTTTGTGGTATTTCTATAGTCTCCAAAGTGTAGTTTGATGCACTAGGTTTGATCGTATTACCAAATCACGATATATGGTATATTTCGATATACTACCAAAGCATATTTTGATATGTTACCAATGTGATACTGTTTTACTAAAGTATAGTTTGATATACTACCGACTTTGCTATTTACAAAACTAAAGTATAGCTTGATATACTACCGACTTTGTTATTTACCAAGGCATAGTTGATATGCTATTTTCAAACCAAAGCATAGTTGATATGCTACTTTCAAACCAAAGTATAATTTGATATACTACCGATACCTTCATTCTTAAACCAAAATAAACTTGTGATATACTACAAAATCTATTATTTCAGAAACCAAAGTATATTTTGATATACTATCTGTTTAACTATTTCATAACTAAAGTATATTTAGTTATACTACTTATCCGATAATCTCAAAACCAAAGTATATTTTTGTATATACTATAAACCTTTTACCAAAACGAGGCATTTTAGAAACAAAACTTTTACAAGGATTCATGGCAATTTTTGTAAACATAAAACCTTTTCTTGTGTTATCCAAAGCCATGAATCTAATTTACAAATCCTGTGTTACTCACAGGCATTTTTATGCTGACGTTTTATTTTCACATATGTTTCAGGTGCTACTATGTGATGATTGTTGATGCATTCTACACATAGGATGGACTCGTGCCTTAACGACTTTAAAACTTGAAAGACAATTATTTGTATTTATCTGAGTTGTAATAAAACAATGAGTTCATTAATGGAATAAAACAAATCTTTAATCACCATGTGTTGTGAAACAATGATTCTGTTACGACACTCCCGACGTTTCCGCCGCGGTTTGTTGTTTTACGCGGTCGGGGTGTGACAGAAAAGTTGGTACCAGAGCCCATGGTTATAGGGAGTTAGGTTATTAGTAATGCTTTGACCTAGACTATAACCTTCCTAGGACCCTAACACAAGTTACCTTGTGTTTAGTCTTAAAACAATACCGTCGCCTATCTTTAGGTGACCACCACAACAAGAATACAAATTACAAATCCGTTTTTGAAAACCAATCATCTATTCTTAGACGATTTATTATAAAGTTTTGAACCTTCAAAGTTTTCAAAATCTCGTTAAAGTTTGGGTCTAAATAATGTGAACACGTGCAATCTGGAAGGGTGGATGCTTGTATCTCGAGTTTTCTGTCTAAGGCTAGAGTGTTCGTACAAATCCACATAATCAAACCAGTCACTCTTACCTGGGAACTCTTGGGGTGAGTGTCCACTTATAGGCTAAAGCATATCTTCGCAATACATTAGTATGACCCATTTACTTTGCTTAGTCATGTCACACCCCGACCGCGTTAAAACAACAAACCGCGACGGAAACGTCGGGGAGTGTCGTAACAGAATCATTGTTTCACAACACATGGATTAAAGTTTCATTTTATTGAATTAAGTTTATTACATTGTATTGAAATCAGAAACAAAACATGAACAAATTGACTTTCATTGTTATTAAGTCACTAAGGCCTCGTCCATTCCTATGTGATTAAGCATCATAATCATCGTCAAACATCATCAAATTATGGTACCTGAAACATATGTGAAAATACGTCCGCATAAAAATGCTGGCAAGTACATAGGTTTTGTGAGAGTATCGGATTCATGGCTTGTTTACATGTTGCAATACCTCGTTAGATTACAAAAGTCGTTTATCGAAAAAACTTGTTTGAAAAGTGTTTGGTATTGCAATATGATTAACCAACTCAAAACAAGTTGGTTATAGTTTATAAAATCTATAAGCCATGAATCTTAATCCAAAACATTTGTTTATGTAACCCAAATCGTAAATCATTTTTTTAATAAAACTCGTATGGTTTATATCGTTAAGAAAACCTTGTAGTGTAACTTCGTTTTGAAAACATTCGACCAAGTGATCTAGATAACGCAACGGTATGTAATGTGTTAAAAGCACTTATATATAGGAAGTACCAGCGGCGTATCCACCATGCTTTTATCTCATTACACCCGCCCCGTTACCTGATCACTTACCATAACCCAATCGTTTGATAGTTCAAGTAGTTCCAATTGTTCAAATAGTTCAAGTAGTTCACATAAATCAAATAGTTCCAATGGTTCAAATAGCTCAAGTAGTTCACATAGATCAAATAGTTCCAATGGTTCAAATAGTTCAAATAATTCGCATAGATCAATAGTTCCAGTCGTTCAATAGTTCACATAGTTCTCGTAGTTCCAATGGTTCAATAGTTCAATAGTTCATATAATTGAAATTGTTGTGTTTAGTATAAACCATAGCATTTGTTTAGAAAGCTCGAAATCATTTAGCACATATGAATCACCCCAAAACAGTTGAAAACGGTAAAAGAGGGGAACTATGTACTCACATTGAATTGCTAGGTATCCTCGATTAAAGTGAACTAACAAGCTCGGGCAATCAAGGAATCAAGTGGCACCTAGTATCAGATCACTAAGTTAATAAATCGATACCTAAATCGGAAGATCGGGTAGAATGAGGTCTTGTAAACCAAATGAGTATTGGAACTCATGTGCTATGGTTTAACAAAGCCTACATTCTAAATCGGAACCTGTCCTAAGTGCTTACGACCCGTTACGACCCATTAAGGTAGCTTATGCTACTTTAACGCATCGTTTGCGCAAATGCGCGTTCGAGATGCGTAACTAGTCCTATGATAAGTATTATATGCCTAAACATGTTTAAATATGTTGCATAATCAGTTAAGTGACAAAAGTTTAAGTTACATATGCTTAAAATCCAATTATGCATGAAAATGGCATTTTGGTCATTTTCCTAAGGCATATAAACTATCTATCATAACAACTAATTAAACTAAGTGACCATAAGGTATAACCTCGAAAGGTTATTCCCTATACGACTATGGTCACAAATATGCTTGGTCGGATCCTAATGATCGACCAAACGAGTCGGGCTCGAAAGTCTAAGCGGTTGTTAAGACCGCTTATCTTACGACCTTATATAAGCACTAGACTAAAAGTGACGAGTTAAACATGTTAAAACATGTTTAACTAAGTTAGAAAACAGGTTTTGATATCAAAACAACGTGTTTTGATACCCGAAAATAGCTTCGATGCAAAATACGCATAAATACGTATTTTGACCGAAACTTTGACTCGTCACTTCGACTAATCAACGTGGTAATCAGTAGGTATATCACATGGGACTATAACCATCGTGATTACGCTCACGTTGCAAAGTTCAAACGAACTTTGTGTTGACCAAAGACCGGTCAAAGCAGAAAGTCAAACACTGTTTGACTTTCATGCTTGAAAAGCATAAACGAGCATGAAAGAAACTTACAAAGGGTCCAAGCAATGAAGGTTTGATCTTAAAATACTCAGGTATGAAGCTAAGGCTTCAACTTAGAGAAATTATTAGATCAAATGTGAGGAATAGGTGAAAAATCAAGTGGGTATTTATAGAATTCCAAGAACCATTAGGATCGTTTCTCGCAATTCGTGCTTTAATCTAGACCTTACATGTGTTGCCCATTGTTTTATATACCATGGGACATCAAAAACAATCAAATGGTATTGCAAAACAAGGATCAAAACCATCAAAATAGCTGAATTGGACCAGATTCATATTTTCTGTCTGATATGCTGTCGCGGCCGCGTAGACATAGGCCTCAGTCTACGCGCCCCTCCTAGCAATCTTTGACAGAATGTCACTTTTGGTCCCTGCATGCCTGAAACTTGGTTTTTGATGCATTTTTGACACGTTTAAGCCCCGTTAACCCCATTTCAAGGCTCTACAATGAAGTTAAAGTATAGGGAACATGAAATATGCTCAAAAACATCTCGTATGTCGGTTCGTTTGGTCGTACGGTTGCGTTATTCGGTTAATTATGACGAAAACTCGAACGGACGCAAAAACGATCCAAATTAAGCGACGAATGGTATTTTTGCATTCCAATCACTAAAATAAAATATTTTAATGATTACAAAATTTTTGGATGTCCAGATATGTTCAGAACGTAAGATATGCGCGAAAATGCAGACTTATGCACTTTTTAACGCTTTTAGTCCCTATTTTGATCAAAAAGTTTATTTTCGCATACCGAACCCCTCAAAGCCTATTTATAAGCTATGTAAAGGATATTTAGGGTATGTTTAACTTATGATCAAGTTCCGGAATGTTTGTTACCATACAAATCGGCATAGTTTCGCAGTTTGACATAAATAGTCCCTGCGATCGAATAAACTTGTTTTCGACATACCAAACCATCCAAAACTTATTTCTAAGTTATGTAAGGGTTATTTAAGGTATGTTAAGCCTATGTAACTATCCGGAGTGTTTGTCACATTAAACTGATTAAGTTTACGCATCAGTTTGCGTATAACTTTCTTGAAAGCGATTTAAAGCTCGAAATTGAACAAGAATTGATATGTGCAAATGATACACATATCTATACAAATCCCAAGTATGAAACATAATATTTCATTGATTTTGTATTTGTATGATGGTCGAAGCGGCACAGATGTCACAGTCTTCCCTACTTTAGGAAATTTCGTCCCGAAATTTATTCGTAGGAGTCTGTCTGTGACGTTGTGTTAAATAATTGTCTTGCATGGAAGGTGTCATCTATTTGTGTAGAGTAACCCATCAAAGATATGCAAGGAATAATCTTGTCATTTCCCAGTGGATATACTTTGAAGCGAAAAAATGAATGAATGATTCATTTTCTCCAATGGATTCTTCGTTAGATGTGGAAATGAAAAATTATTTGAATAAGATATTCATTTCCCTGATGGATATTTCTTCAGAAGCGAAAATGAATGGATGATTCATTTTTCTCAATGGGTACTTCATCAGAAGTGGAAATGAAGGATTATTTGAATAACATATTCATTTCCCCGAAGGATATTTCTTCACAAGCGAAAATGAATAGATGATTCATTTTCCTCAATGGGTACTTCGTCAGAAGTGGAAATGAAGGATTATTTGAATAAGATATTCATTTCCCCGATGGATATTTCTTCAGAAGCGAAAATGAATGGATGATTCATTTTCCTCAATGGGTACTTCGTCAGAAGTGGAAATGAAGGATTATTTGAATAAGGTATTCATTTCCCCGATGGATATTTCTTCAGAAGCGAAAATGAATGGATGATTCATTTTTCTCAATGGGTACTTCGTCAGAAGTGGAAATGAAGGAATTGATGCAGGATTATTCATTCCCTCAGCGGGTATTTCTTTAGAAGTGAAATTGAACGATAAATTCATTTTCCTCAGTGGGTACTTCGTCGGAAATGGAATGAATTTATTCATTCATTTTCCTCAGTGGGTATTTCTTCAAAAGTGAAAATGAACGGATGGTTTATCTTCCTCAGTGGGTACTTTATCAGAAATGAAAATGAATTTGTTCATTTTCCTCAGTGGGTATTTCTCAGAAGCGAATATGAATGGATAATTCATTTTCCTCAGGGAGTACTTCATACAAAATGAAAATGAACACGGTTCATGAATAGATTATTCATTTTCCTCAGTGGGTATTTCTTTCAGAAGTGAAAAATGAATAGCTAGTTCATTTTTCCTCAGCGGGTACTTCATCAGAAATGTAAATGAATAGAGTTAACTTTAGATACATGACAAAACTTGCTGTGATTTCTGTGCACTAAATTCCATAATTATGTATGCATCCATAATTACGCAATTCCTTGCACAGTTCTCACAATTTGTTTTATAATGTGAAGGGGATAGAATTTGTTGAACAAGCTTGAGAAATTTGATTAGGTCAACACATAAACACATAAGCACATAATTGTTCACTTGGTTATTAATTCGTTATTAGTTGTTATTAATTGTTATTAGCTTGTTGGCGATTTGTACATGGACTTCAACATCCTCAAGAATCTATCTGTAAAGATAGGATGATCTTATAAGAATTCGATTTTGTTTACAAGGAATCGTAACATTCGTATTAAGGCACACAAAGAATCCAATTAAGGACTTTGGATTCTGCGCTTTAAACATTTACAAGGATCTAACTATGAAGAAGAACCTCTAAGGATTTGGAATTCGTATAGCGGGAAGAGTTTAGGAATCTTGTACTAGGTATGCTATAATAACATACGAAGCATAGTGTTTATGAAATCAAGGTGCTAGATATGATAAGACAATATATGAAGCAAACGGATCCTTGATATCATTTATGCTAAACATGCTAAGTCGGCGTACAAAGAAATGTGTTTTTGGAAATCGCGTGCTACGTATACACGAGCAAAATTGTTTTTGAAAGCTATGCTAGGAATTGTTAAAAATATAATTTTGAAAACCTTTTGTAATGTTTTTGAAATCATGTACTAGGTATATTAGGTAAACATTTTTATAAGATGTTTTAAAACCATGTGAGATGATTTTGAAAACATGAATGAGGTCTTTGAAAACATGCATAATCTTCTGAAATCATATGCTGTGTAAAATATCATGAAGTCGGGAAGATATGAAAAGTAAGACTAATCAAAGGCTTACGGAAGTACCATTGGGCATCCTATTAAGGATTTGAAGTGGTACTTTGGGTATTCGTCCAGAGTTGTAACTTGCGCCTTGTACTTCGTTTCCTTAGAAGAAACGAGTACTTAGGATTTTCGTGGAGATCGCAAGCGATCACAAAATGGAAGAATTTCGAGAGTAGTTTGTTTTACAAGGAACACGGTTCCTTGATCGTTGGTATCGTAGGGGATATGTCGTTCATACATCTAACCATATTTGTACATCGTAATGTAAATAAAAATTTATTTATAAACAAAAACAACTGTTTCATAGACCTTGATAACAAAAGAAAATAATACATAAGGTTCGATTGTTTCTAAACAGCATCGTCTTCCAGTCAGTCGAATGCTCATCCTTGTGCTGGATTTGCATTAGCAAGCTTTGGGCAATTGTTTCGGAAATGGCCCATCTTGCCACAGTTGTAGCAAGAACCTGGTGGAAAACGAGCTTTAGCAGGATTGTTGTCAGCTTGATTTGGTGCAGCTGCTGCTCGGCAAACCCTAGCTGTATGACCATCAAGTCCACAATTTAGGCATTTGTGGCATTTCACACTGGCATGATGATGAAGGTTACATTGGTTGCACATAGGTGCAGTCCCGTTGTATGGCTTCTTAGCAGGGGGTTGAGCTGGTTGGTTAGGGACAGCTTGATCATTTTGAGCAACCACGACGAAGTTCTGGGAAGCCTTACGCTTCTTTGACTTCTTAGAGGACTCAGTCTGCTTATCCTTTGGGTTTGATTCATCGATTGGTTTCTTGTCACCTTTTCGGAAAAGTTTACCTTTCCAATGCCCTGATTTCATGACGAGGACAGAATTCCTTCATCATTAGAGCTCGAAGCTCTTCCCAAGTTTGAGCCAGTGCCACATCGGCACCCCTATCTCTCATCACACCATTCCACCACGTTAATGCTCGTTTCTCAAAGACACTAGATGCGAATTCAACCTTTCGCTCGTTTAGACACTGAACATGTCTGAAGGTGCTTTCTAGACTCTCGAACCATTGCAGGAGTGCAGTTGCTCCTTGAGACCCATAAAATTTTGATGGCTTAGCTGAGTTGAATGTTTTGAAGTTACACTGAGCATTGTTATTGTTGTTATTGTTATTCGCTTGGTTTATCTGGGTAATTTGGTTCAGAAGCACAACAGCCATCTGCTAAACGATTGTGGCTGTGAGGGCAGCATCGTGTTCTGGATCACGTCTAGGTGGCATATTCTAAAAAGAATAAGGAAACATGAGAAACAAGTGAGATTGACGATTGGATAAACAAAAGAGGTATAGAAAATATCAGCGAAACATAAGGAAGGCGATCATTTGTTTGTTATTTCGAACAACAATCGACGCAAAATGGCTGAACAAAGTAAATAGGTCCTTATAATGTATCGCGAAGACATGCTTTAGCCTATAAGTGGACACTCATCCCAAGAGTTCCCAGGTAAGAGTGACTGGTCCGATTATGTGGATTTGTACGAACACTCTAGCCTTAGACAGAAAACTCGGGATACAGGCACTCACCCTTCCAGATTGCACGTGTTCACATTAATAAGACCCAAACTTTGACGGGATTTTGAAAACTTTGAAGGTTCAAAACCTTATAATAATCATCTAAGAGGAGATGATTAGTTTTCAAATCGGATTCGTATTTCATGTTCTTGTTGTGGTTGTTACCTAAAGATAGGCAACGGTATTGTTTTAAGACTAAACACAAGATAACTCGTGTTAGGGTCCTAGGAAGGTTATAGTCTAGGTCAAAGCATTACTAATAACCAAATTCCCTATAACCATGAGCTCTGATACCAACTTTTCTGTCACACCCCGACCGCGTTAAAACAATAAACCGCGGTGAAAACGTCGGGGAGTGTCGTAACAGAATCATTGTTTCACAACACATGGATTAAAGTTTCGTTTTATTAAATTAAGTTTATTACATTGTATTGAAATCAGAAACAAAACATGAACAAATTGACTTTCATTGTTATTAAGTCACCAAGGCCTCGTCCATTCCTATGTGAGTAAGCATCATAATCATCGTTAAACATCAGCAAATTATGGTACCTGAAACATATGTGAAAATACGTCAGCATAAAAATGCCGGCGAGTACATAGGTTTTGTGAGAGTATCGGATTCATGGCTTGTTTACATGTTGCAATACCTCGTTAGATTACAAAAGTCGTTTATCAAAAAACCTTTTTTGAAAAGTGTTTGGTATTGCAATATGATTAACCAACTCAAAACAAGTTGGTTATAGTTTATAAAATCTCGTAGCCATGAATCTTAACCCAAAACATTTGTTTATGTAACCCAAATCGTAAATCATTTTTGTAATAAAACTCGTATGGTTTATATCGTTAAGAAAACCTTGTAGTGTAACTTTGTTTTGAAAACATTCGACCAAGTGATCTAGATAACGCAACGGTATGTAATGTGTTAAAAGCACTTATATATAGGAAGTACCAGCGGCGTATCCACCATGCTTTTATCACATTACACCCGCCCCGTTACCTAATCACTTACCATAACCCAATCGTTTGATAGTTCAAGTAGTTCCAATTGTTCAAATAGTTCAAGTAGTTCACATAAATTAAATAGTTCCAATGGTTCAAATAGCTCAAGTAGTTCACATAGATCAAATAGTTCCAATGGTTCAAATAGTTCAAATAATTCGCATAGATCAGTAGTTCTAGTGGTTCAATAGTTCACATAGTTCTCGTAGTTCCAGTGGTTCAATAGTTCAATAGTTCCAGTGGTTCAATAGTTCACGTAGTTCCAGTGGTTCAATAGTTCATATAATTGAAATTGTTGTGTTTAGTATAAACCATAGCATTTGTTTAGAAAGCTCGAAATCGTTTAGCACATATGAATCACCCAAAAACACTCAAAAACGGTAAAAGAGGGGAACTATGTACTCACATTGAATTGCTAGGTATCCTCGATTAAAGTGAACTAACTAGCTCGCGCAATCAAGGAATCAAGTGGCACCTAGTATCAGATCACTAAGTTAATAAATCGATACCTAAATTGGAAGATCGGGTAGAATGAGGTCTTGTAAACCAAATGAGTATTGGAACTCATGTGATATGGTTTAACAAAACCTACATTCTAAATCGGAACCTATCCTAAGTGCTTACGACCCGTTACGACCCATTAAGGTAGCTTATGCTACTTTAGCGCGTCGTTCGCGCAAATGCGCGTTCGAGACGCCTAACTAGTCCTATGACAAGTATTATATGCCTAAACATGTTTAAATATGTTGCATAATCAGTTAAGTGACAAAAGTTTAAGTCACATATGCTTAAAATCCAATTATGCATGAAAAGGGCATTTTGGTCATTTTCCTAAGGCATATAAACTACCTATCATAACAACTAATTAAACTAAGTGACCATAAGGTATAACCTCGGAAGGTTATTCCCTATACGACTATGGTCACAAATATGCTTGGTCGGATCCTAATGATCGACCAAACGAGTCGGGTTCGAAAGTCTAAGCGGTTGTTAAGACCGCTTATCTTACGACCTTATACAAGC
Organism: Helianthus tuberosus; assembly: GCA_030545235.1. Taxonomy (NCBI): domain Eukaryota; kingdom Viridiplantae; phylum Streptophyta; class Magnoliopsida; order Asterales; family Asteraceae; genus Helianthus; species Helianthus tuberosus. The sequence goes on along the minus strand of CM060449.1, from coordinate 125,918,360 downwards.
ACTAGACTAAAAGTGACGAGTTAAACATGTTAAAACTTGTTTAACTAAGTTAGAAAACAGGTTTTGATATCAAAACAAAATGTTTTGATACCAAAAAATAGCTTCGATGCAAAATACGCATAAACACGTATTTTGACCGAAACTTTGACTCGTCACTTCGACTAATCAACGTGGTAATCAGTAGGTATAGTCACATGGGACTATAACCATCGTGATTACAGTCACTTTGCAAAGTTCAAACGAACTTTGTGTTGACCGAAGACTGGTCAAAGCAGAAAGTTAAACACTGTTTGACTTTCATGCTTGAAAAGCATAAATGAGCATGAAAGAAACTTACAAAGGGTCCAAGCAATGAAGGTTTGATCTTAAAATACTCAGGTATGAAGCTAAGGCTTCAACTTAGAGCAATTCTTAGATCAAATGTGAGGAATGGGTGAAAAATCAAGTGGGTATTTATAGAATTCCAATAACCATTAGGATCGTTTCTCGTAATTCGTGCTTTAATCTAGACCTTACATGTGTTGTCCATTGTTTTATATACCATGGGACATCGAAAACAATCAAATGGTATTGCAAAACAAGGATCAAAACCATCAAAATAGCTTAATTGGACCAGATTCATAGTTTCTGTCTGATATGTTGTCGCGGGCCGCGTAGACATAGGCCTCAGTCTACGCGCCCCTCCTAGCAATCTTTGACAGAATGTCACTTTTGGTCCCTGCATGCCTGAAACTTGGTTTTTGATGCATTTTTGACACGTTTAAGCCTTGTTAACCCCATTTCAAGGTTCTACAATGAAGTTAAAGTATAGGGAACATGAAATATGCTCAAAAAAATCTCGGATGTCGGTTCGTTTGGTCGTACGGTTGCGTTATTCGGTTAATTACGACGAAAACTCGAACGGACGCAAAAACGATCCAAATTACGCGACGAATGGAATTTTTGCATTCCAATCACTAAAATAAAATATTTTAATGATTACAAAATTTTTTGGATGTCCGGGTATGCTCATAACGTAAGATATGCGCGAAAATGCAAACTTATGCACTTTTTGACGCTTTTAGTCCCTATTTGATCAAAAAGTTTATTTTCGCATACCGAACCCCTCAAAGCCTATTTATAAGCTATGTAAAGGATATTTAGGGTATGTTTAACTTATGATCAAGTTCCGGAATGTTCGTTACCATACAAATCGGCATAGTTTCGTAGTTTGACATAAATAGTCCCTACGATCGAATAAACTTGTTTTCGACATACCAAACCATCCAAAACTTATTTCTAAGTTATGTAAGGGTTATTTAAGGTATGTTAAGCCTATGTCACTATTCTGGAGTGTTTTTCGCGTTAAACTGATTACGTTTAGGCATCAGTTTGCGTATAACTTTCTAGAAAGCGATTTAAAGCTCGAAATTGAACAAGAATTGATATGTGCAAATGATACACATATTTATACAAATCCCAAGTATGAAACACAATATTTCATTGATTTTGTATTTGTATGATAGTCGAAGAGGCACATATGTCACAAGTCACAGTGTCATTTGTTTGTGTAACACCTCGGAAATTTTACGTCAAATAATATAAAGACACGTGTCATGCTGTGCAAACGTGTTGTAAATACAAAGCCAGATAAAGATGTACGGTAGGATTTAAATGTCGACATGTTAATTTATACCTCTGAGCGACCTATTAATAAATCCCTAACCCGGATATATTTTATCCACATCTGTATTATATTTAAAAATCTGGTCATCCTAATTAAATAAAAGGGTTGCAAAACTCTAGACAAGAATTCAACATCAAGAACTTGGTTTCTCCGTCAAATTAAAGCTCCCACAATGTGCCAAAGAGAGTACATACATGCCATAACATGCATTGGCTAGTAACATGGTCCCATTGCTGAAAAAAAATGCACAAGGGTCGGAGTTTTGCATGTTGCATGGTCAGATGCTGGAAGAAAACGAATTTTCGTCAACTGGCAAGAGGTAGCGCACCGCTACCTAATAATCGTAACGGTGCGCTAGCACCGCATCTGGGCAATGTTACGCACAGCTGTCTGTTAACAGCCCTTAACCGACTTCAAAACAGCTGTACGCGACTCAGGCCTTAACCAATCGAATTTCATGCAACTTTTGGACCTTATTTCACCCTTATAACACCTGGGGAAGCCTTCAATCTGATCACATTGCTCTCAAAGATCATCAAAGTAGCAAACTCAAGAACACTTGCATTTTGAAAAATTCACCAAGTATCTCCTGGAGCTCTCTGAACGTGAAGACCACTTCCTAGTGATATCTAAGCTCTATTAGGACTATTGTAAGTGTTCAAATCCTTTGCAAATTCGTTCTAGCTTAGTGTTCTTACTAAAAGTCAAATGTATCGTAAATATGGTTTGACTTTGCGATTAAACGAAATGTGCTCAGTATTTCCTCAAATTAAAAGTACCCATACGTTGGTGTTTATGAGTATAACAAACCCCTAAAAGGGTATGTTCAGATTTACACTCTAAGCAGGTCGATTGTCGAGTCAAACCTTTTCATAAAAAGTCAACAGAATGAGTTTTTGCAAAAATAAGCATAATCAGTAATGTAGGCTACATGCAACCTGTTTGATCAGCAAAATAACTTTGTAAATAATGTAAGAACATGTTTCTTCATGATCAACTCGACAATTTTCTGTATTTCACCCGAATCGGAACCGAAAGTCTCATAAATGGACTTTTTCTTTGACTATCGGTTCTGATCCGTACATGCATGTTAAGATCTGCATTTGAGCATATTTTAGACCAACTTTCATATATGTTAAACTCTCTGGAAATTTACATCTTAGTTCCATAGATAACCGATTCATATGCATGTTACCGGTTTATGCTTAAATATGACTATTTTGCCCTTTTTGATATAAAACGTGATTTTTGGAAAAGTGAAGGAGTAGAAATCTTTATTACTAAATTATAAACTTGCACCGAAAACTTGAGATCAGTTGGTGGTCCAGATTTTGAGTTATGGCCGATATCGTAAATTACAAGCTTTATGTTACATAAATAGCGTAATTAGCGCGTAGACTATTTTAACCCACTTTTTGGTATCAAACTTTTTATACACTGATGTTATATAATATTTTGAGATTTTTTTTTTATTTTTATTTAATTTTTTTGGCTGATCGTATCATAGGTCTCTAAGCTTAATTCGGTAAATACCGAAATTGCCCTTTTTGGCCATAAAACGAGTTTTATAAATCCGATTGACCCCAAACCACTTCCTACTGATTTTATTTATTAAATAAAGTATGTTGAACCTTCTGGAAGTATAAAAATCTCAGCTTTCTTTTACAAACCCGGAAACGGCTCTAAATCGCCTTTTTAGGCATTTTTAACGCGTAGTATATCCTATAACCATATTAAACATATAAGACTTATATTTACTGATGTGTTTAACATATTTTTATAAAGTAACAGTAAGTACAATTTTATAAACTCAGAATTCCAGTTTTGGCATTTTTAGCCCTTGTGAAATTACTAAAATGCCCCTAAGGCGCATAGTCTTGTTTTAAATGATAAGTTTTGCTTACGGGTCATACCCTACTGTTATAACATAATAAGTTAAGTATATTTTCTGTATAAACCAGACCTGTAACCCAGATTTCTAATTTAACTCTTTTACATACTTTTAAATGACCAAAATGCCCTTTCGAGGCGTAAATTGCGTTTAAAAACATTCCGGGCATAATAGAAAATAACTTACTGATATCACATCATATTTAGAGCATATTAACTCAGGGAACTTGCATATGACTCTTTTGGGTACCCGTAACGCACTTTTCGCGTTCGGTTCGGTTTATGTAACTAGTTTGCATAAATTGGCCGAAACGGGTCAAACATTATCCTTTTTGTCTCAAAATCCAGAATGTGTTTAGTAAACCCATATTATACAAGTCTTCAAACTTGTCGGGTCAAATTCACATTCCATCCGGTCTTCGCTTAATCGTGCGTGAACCGTATCGTCATTAAAACTAACCGGTCTAGGCTTAGGCTTAAATAAAGACCCGTTAGGAATCTAATAGGTTATTATGAACCTTTTGTTCCAGAATAAGAAGAACCAGTAAAAGCTATCTCCACTGCTATTTGTGAATTTATACTATACGCAGGTAAATACTCTTTGGCTTATTTTCCCTATACGGGCTTGGGTTACGGTATATAAAATACCGCTTGATCGAGCATTAAATCCTCCACCGTTACGTGGATAGTTGAATAATTTAATCGGCTCGTTTAAACAGTCTTGTTAACTTAAGGCCTTTGGGGGGTTAATTGACCATGTCCCGGATATCCTTGGCATCATCGTACGAGATGGCCACGACCTGAGCACGGCGTGTAGGCGTACACCTTTCCGTGTATAACTCTTTAATGTGGTGGGTCCATTGATCTTTAGCCCGGACTGGATCCGGGCCACTGAACGCAAGTAACATGTAATTCGTTCACATGATTATTATATTAAATAATTGACCCAAGTTAATAAAAATGTTTTGTGCCTTGTGCATTTAAATCAATTTTCAACCTTTTCAAAATGAGTCAGTCGAATTGTATTTACCAGTGTAAACTGACGTATTTTTCCCAAAAGATTAAGTGCAGGTACTATACGAAATAGGCTGGCAGGCTTCTAGAGCGTCCACAATAAGTCACGCAGCTTGGGCGACATTAAACTGTTGAACAATTATCCTATTTTATTTTTCGATCCGCCTGTGGATCCGTTTCGACTACTTGTGATAATTAATATTACATTTCTATTTAAAGTTGAAACGAATCTATATCTTTTACTTCCGCTGTGCATTATTATATTGTGTTGTTTGTCTATGATGATACCAACTACGTCACGATATCCCCACCGGGCCCACCGGTGACACGTGGAAATTTGGGGTGTGACAGGTTGGTATCAGAGCCAACTCTGAGTGAATTAAACACTAGCCTTTTGTGTTTAATCTCAGTGACACAATTGCACATTCCTCGAATCCCGAGTCTAGACAAAGAACTTAGGAAATTTCCAAATTTTCGTTTAAATTTTCTAACCTTGTCTTATTTATATATTTTGTTGTATCACTTGTTCTTTGTGACAGGTTGTCATCATGCCGCCAAGAATGAGAGGTAGAGGCGGAGGAAATGGAAAGCATGCAGCTCGCAATGATCACGAAGCCGGGCCTTCGCACCGGCGAACACCCTCGGGCACTCACAACACAGATGCCCAAAACCTATGGAGGTCCTTCACTGGACCAGCCTCCTCACCATCTCATCACTCTCAGTCGTCCTACATTCCTCTAGGACCCTCATCACCATTCGACAACACATCACCCACTTTTCAGGGGCTGTACAACCCTGATGATTACATGCAAGAACCAGTGGGTTTTAACCCACTTGGACCGGAGGACCACTTTTCGGGTGACAACCCGATGGACGTTGAGGAGGATGATGATCCCGCCATGCCACCCTCAGGGACACCAAACCATCCCATCGAGATATCTGATGGGTCACCATTTCTGGGATCACCTTACAATGGTCCCGATAGCTTCATGGAGAACTTCAGACAGCACAACTGGGTGTACACTCCCAGTTACCACAACTCTCCTCTCCACCCTTCCTACCACAGCTCTCCCCTGCACCACCAGCAGCAGCCGGAGCAGCAGCCAGAGCAGCAGCAGGATCCATCTACGGATTCTAGATTTGTGGCGGTTACTCCACCGCCACCACCACCTCCGACTCATCCTCCCTCGCCCCCGAGGCGAAGGAGAGGAACGAACGCGAGGATGTCCTCGCGAGGAGGAGTGCGTATTCGCACCCCTCCACAGTCAAGCAGCAGCCGGTACTCGCCGGTCCATGAAGAATCAGAGACGGGAGAGTCGTCGCATCCCATCTCTGAAGTAGCAACGGCGCCAGTCGCGCCACAGCCACAGCCACAGCCACAGCCTCAGCCACCATTGGGTTTTGGAGACCCAATCCCTGCTTATACTAATGCTGCAGCATTTAACCCATTCGAGCAGCAGTATCCCCCGGGGTATAACTTTACGGAAGATCCATACTGGGTTGCAGCAAACTCTTACACCTTCCACCAAGAGACTCCCTTCGGAGATCCATGGGCCACAGGACCCTCAACTTATGGGTACCCACCATATGGGTATCAACAGTCGCAGCCTTTTCAGCCTCCACAGTATCAGCAGCCGCGGCCGCCCCAACCTCCGCTATACCAGCCTCCTCAGCCGTTGTACTATCAGCAACCACCTCAGGCGCCGACAATGTCGCCACCCCAAGTTCAAGAAATCATACAGGAGATTCAAGGGGTGCGCCAGGAATTTCAACAGGAGTTGCGGAATAATGAGAGGCGTAACCGGGGAAGGTTTCAGAAGGTGGTGGACTTGCTCAAAGGTAAGAGCAAGAAGGACTACTAAATCCTTTATTTATTTTAGTGATAGGCATGTCCCTGCGTGGACATATCTTTATGTACTCTACCCCTACGTGGGTAATTTTCTTCTGTTTCCGCCCCTGCGTGGGCATAGCTTTTATTTCGACCCCTGCGAGGGTTTGTTATTTGTTTAGCCCCAGCGTGGGCATGTTATTTATCAAAGTCCCGTTTAGGGCAAATTTTGTACTCTTTAAATTTTAAATTAGAATGGTAATTTCAGCTTTTCATTTTTAAATTATATGCATAAATATAATAAAAGAATAAATGGAAAATAGCATTTATTATTGTAATTCACCATTCTGATAATAAGAATCTTAAAAGGGTAAAACCTAGCTGTTATATTATTATAAACCTAGCCAAGACGGTACAACCTACTTAAAAAGATTCAATCTCTGTTAACATCTGTAAATATGTTAACATTCTTGACTAATGTGATTCGCAAAAAAAAATCACACATGTCACCCTTTTTAATAAATTATACAATTTATATTTTTATATATAATTGAAAGTGACATAATACCTACGGGTCATAATAAATGTCATATAAGACAGAAAGGCAGTCGTAGCTTATAGACTCCCTGCCAAAGAAAGGATTGATTCATTTTGATTATTCAAACTTTAATCCTATAAGAATCTAAATCTATAATTTAGAACTTGTCTACGTGACTAGGCCTATTGTGCCAACATATATATATATTTCATTTTAGGATAAAATTATTGATAAAAAGTCCTAAATGAAACTACTTAACAAATTAACTAATATGGCTTTTGATTACCATGGTTAATGAATCGTCAAGAACGATAATAATGGTTAGATTTCTAAATAGACTTTGTCCTTGTTTTATGTAGCATTTAAGACTACATGACTAAGTCGGAAGAAATGAATAGTCGTCCAGCAAACGACCCTGATAACACGAAAATACTAGTAACTGGTGCCGAATTGAAAGCATTAGTAAATGAAGCTGTTGTCGAAGCAATGAACAGACAGTATAGTGAATACAACGAGACCCATAGTAGGACTCGATCTGCATCTCATCCCAAGTCGAAACCCAGGGTTCAGTCAGAGGCTCATAGTAAGCCGCCCTCTATGAAGGTTATACCTAACAAAGAGGAACCCAAGAAAGACAATGACAGACACTCCTCCAACCAGAACAGTGTCCCCTCTAAGAAGATTGCGAGAAAGGATACGCCTCATGCTAGAGGATGCACATACAAGTACTTTGTTTCGTGTAAGCCCCGAGACTTTACGGGGGAGAAGGGGGCTGTTGACTGCATAACCTGGTTGGATGAGATCGATACAGTGGTAGACATAAGTGGATGTGCGGAAAGGGACATTGTGAAGTTTGTATCCCAGTCCTTTAAAGGTGAAGCTCTAGCATGGTGGAGATCACTGATCCAGGCCACCGGAAAGGTACAATTGTATAGCATGACCTGGGAGCAATTTGTTGCTCTTATCAAGGAAAATGTCTGCCCGCAGCATGAGGTGGAGAAAATAGAGTCCGATTTTGTATCATTGGTAATGACAAACCTGGACTGCCAAGCCTACTTAACGAGCTTCAACACGATGTCTCGATTGGTTCCATATCTTGTAACCCCTGAACCAAGGAGAATCGCTCGTTTTATCGGGGGGTTAGAACCCGCAATAAAGGCAAGTGTGAAGGCCTCTCGGCCAACGACTTTCAGGTCAGTAACTGACCTCTCTTTATCCCTCACAATGGACGCGGTCCGACTAAGATCGCTAAGAAACAAAGAGGCCGAGAACAAGAGAAAGCGTGAGGATGATACCTCACGAAGGTCAGAGAAGAGACACAGAGGGAATGACGACCACAGGAAAGGGTCGGGATCGAAGAAGAATGGGCAGCAATCAGGAGAAAAGCCCAAGTGTAAAACCTGTAGGAGGTACCATTTTGGGAAATGTCGACTTGAGTCGAAGTCCCAGTCTCTCGCGAGACCCTGTGGAATCTGTAAGTCCACAGAACACAAGACTTTAGAATGTAAGAAACTGAAGGATGCAACCTGTTATGGTTGCAACGAGAAGGGGCACATCAAGTCTAACTGCCCAAAGTTTGCCAAGAAAGCTGATGAAGGGAAGAAGACCAATGCAAGGGTCTTCAGGATGGATGCCAAAGAAGCTATTCAGGACGACAACGTGATTACCGGTACGTTCCTCGTAAATAATATTTTTGCTAGAGTCCTGTTTGATTCTGGAGCAGATAAATCCTTTGTAGACAATAAGTTTTGTGAGTTGTTAAAATTACCTGTGAAAGCCTTAAGTGTGAAGTATGAAGTGGAGTTAGCTGATGGAACCGTAGAAACCGCTTCAACCGTTTTAGATGGATGTGTTATATCCATTAGGAATCACTCGTTTCCATTATCCTTACTTCCTTTTAAACTAGCTGGTTTTGACATAGTGATAGGCATGGATTGGTTATCACACAACCAAGCCCAGATTGTATGCAATAGAAAGCAGGTGGTAGTTAAAACTCCGTCAGGTGAGTCACTTACCATCCAAGGAGATACCCAACATGGATTGCCTGAGCAAGTATCCATGCTCAAGGCATCCAGATGTATGCAGAAGGGTTGTGTCATTTACATGGCACAAGTTACTATTGATGAACCTAAGCCGAAGATTGAAGACATCCCTGTCATTTCGGAATACCCCGAAGTTTTCCCGGAAGAATTACCTGGTTTACCACCAGATAGGCAAGTGGAATTCCGAATCGACATCATTCCAGGTGCAGCACCAGTGGCAAGAGCACCATATAGGTTGGCTCCAACGGAGATGAAGGAGTTAAGAACGCAGTTAGACGATTTGTTAGCAAAAGGTTTCATTAGACCTAGCTCGTCTCCCTGGGGAGCGCCTATTTTGTTTGTTAAGAAGAAGGATGGATCGATGCGTCTGTGCATCGATTATCGTGAGCTCAATAAAGTCACCATCAAGAATAGGTATCCTTTGCCCAGGATCGACGATCTGTTCGATCAGTTACAAGGGGCAAGCTACTTCTCAAAGATCGACCTAAGGTCAGGCTATCATCAGTTGAAAGTCAAGGATGAGGATGTACACAAGACAGCGTTTAGGACTCGCTATGGACATTACGAGTTCCTAGTGATGCCTTTCGGGCTCACTAACGCACCAGCCGCATTCATGGATCTCATGAATCGCGTCTGCAAGCCATATCTGGATAAATTCGTCATCGTCTTTATTGACGACATCCTTATCTACTCAAAAAGCAAGGCTGACCACGAGAAACACCTTCGTTGTATTCTCAAACTCCTACACCAAGAGAAACTCTACGCCAAATTCTCGAAGTGCGAATTTTGGCTTCGAGAAGTCCAATTCCTTGGACATGTAGTGAGCGAGCGTGGTATCCAAGTGGATCCCGCCAAAGTAGAAGCAGTGATGAATTGGCAAGAGCCGAAGACACCTACCGAAATTCGCAGCTTCCTGGGTTTAGCAGGATACTATAGACGATTCATCGAAAACTTTTCAAGGATTGCTGCGCCTCTTACTTCATTGACACGCAAGAAAGTTAAGTTTGATTGGGGCCCTAAGCAGCAGGAATCCTTCGATATCCTGAAGAACAAGTTGAGCAATGCACCAGTACTAACACTGCCCGATGGTATAGATGAATTTGTGGTGTATTGTGATGCGTCGCACACTGGTATGGGCTGTGTGCTCATGCAGAAAGGAAAAGTCATTGCCTACGCTTCACGACAGCTAAAGATTCACGAGAAGAACTACACCACCCACGACTTGGAGTTGGGTGCTGTTGTATTTGCATTGAAGCTATGGAGGCATTACCTGTATGGAACCAAGTGTGTGATCTATTCAGATCACAAGAGCCTTCAACATTTGTTTAATCAGAAGGACCTAAACATGCGACAAAGGCGATGGATGGAAACTCTGAATGATTATGATTGTGAAATAAAGTACCATCCAGGCAAGGCGAATGTAGTTGCTGACGCCTTGAGCAGAAAAGAAAGAGTTAAGCCTATAAGAATCAATGCTAAGCGCATTGAAATCAAGAATGATTTGAACCAAAGGATATTAGCTGCACAAAAGGAAGCTGTACTGGAAGCTAATTATCCTGAAGAAAAGTTGGGAGTAACTGAGGAGCAGTTATCTCATGACAAGGATGGAATGCTTAGACTAAATGGAAGAATATGGGTTCCAATTTTTGGAGGACTTCGGGATGTTATCCTCCAGGAAGCCCACAGTTCCAAATATTCTGTTCATCCTGGAGCTGACAAGATGTATCAGGATTTAAAAGCAAATTACTGGTGGATTGGTTTGAAAAAGTCTGTAGCTGCTTATGTAGCTAAATGTTTGACTTGTGCCCAAGTCAAAGCTGAGCATCAGAAACCATCAGGTTTGTTACAACAACCTGAAATTCCCGTATGGAAGTGGGAAATGGTGACGATGGATTTCATCACCAAGTTACCAAAGACAAGAAAAGGAAATGATACAATATGGGTCATAGTAGATAGACTGACGAAGTCAGCACATTTTCTACCCATCAAGGAGACTTATAGCTCCGATATGTTAGCACAATTATACGTTGATAAGATTGTAGCTTTGCATGGAATACCTGTAGCTATTATCTCTGATAGAGATACTAGATACACGTCACATTTTTGGAAAAGTTTCCAACAATCATTGGGCACACGTTTGAATTTTAGTACGGCGTATCATCCACAGACTGACGGTCAGAGCGAGCGTACTATTCAAACGCTGGAAGACATGCTACGCGCATGTGCAATAGACTTAGGTGGTAGTTGGGATAAGAACCTACCACTAATTGAATTCTCCTACAACAATAGCTACCACACCAGCATAAAAGCTGCGCCTTTTGAGGCCTTATACGGTAGAAAGTGTAGATCACCCATTTGTTGGGCGGAAGTTGGAGATGTCCAACTGTCAGGACCAGAAATTGTTTTTGAAACGACTGACAAGATTGTCCAAATACGCGAACGATTGAGAGCTGCCAGGGAAAGGCAGAAAAGTTATGCGGATCCACAGCGCAAAGATTTTCACTTCGAGGTAGGTGAAAAAGTGTTGCTTAAGGTATCACCCTGGAAGGGGGTGATGCGATTTGGTAAGAAAGGCAAGCTAAGCCCGAGGTACATAGGACCTTTCGAAATTATCGAACGTATCGGATCAGTCGCTTATAAGTTGAATTTGCCTGAAGAACTTAGCGCTATCCATAATGTGTTTCACATCTGCAATTTGAAGAAGTGTTCCGCTGATGGACCACCGGTTATACCGTATACGGATGTACATATAGATGAAAGCTTGAAATTTGTGGAAACGCCGTTATCAATTGAAGACCGAAAGGTAAAGAAGCTTCGAAGGAAGCACATACCTATTGTTAAGGTCAAATGGGATGCCCGTAGAGGTCCCGAATACACATGGGAGGTAGAATCCACGATGAAAGAAAAATACCCTCATTTGTTTCAGTAAATCTCGAGGTCGAGATTTCTTTTAAGGGGGTGAGGATGTAACACCTCGGAAATTTTACGTCAAATAATATAAAGACACGTGTCATGCTGTGCAAACGTGTTGTAAATACAAAGCCAGATAAAGATGTACGGTAGGATTTAAATGTCGACATGTTAATTTATACCTCTGAGCGACCTATTAATAAATCCCTAACCCGGATATATTTTATCCACATCTGTATTATATTTAAAAATCTGGTCATCCTAATTAAATAAAAGGGTTGCAAAACTCTAGACAAGAATTCAACATCAAGAACTTGGTTTCTCCGTCAAATTAAAGCTCCCACAATGTGCCAAAGAGAGTACATACATGCCATAACATGCATTGGCTAGTAACATGGTCCCATTGCTGAAAAAAATGCACAAGGGTCGGAGTTTTGCATGTTGCATGGTCAGATGCTGGAAGAAAACGAATTTTCGTCAACTGGCAAGAGGTAGCGCACCGCTACCTAATAATCGTAACGGTGCGCTAGCACCGCATCTGGGCAATGTTACGCACAGCTGTCTGTTAACAGCCCTTAACCGACTTCAAAACAGCTGTACGCGACTCAGGCCTTAACCAATCGAATTTCATGCAACTTTTGGACCTTATTTCACCCTTATAACACCTGGGGAAGCCTTCAATCTGATCACATTGCTCTCAAAGATCATCAAAGTAGCAAACTCAAGAACACTTGCATTTTGAAAAATTCACCAAGTATCTCCTGGAGCTCTCTGAACGTGAAGACCACTTCCTAGTGATATCTAAGCTCTATTAGGACTATTGTAAGTGTTCAAATCCTTTGCAAATTCGTTCTAGCTTAGTGTTCTTACTAAAAGTCAAATGTATCGTAAATATGGTTTGACTTTGCGATTAAACGAAATGTGCTCAGTATTTCCTCAAATTAAAAGTACCCATACGTTGGTGTTTATGAGTATAACAAACCCCTAAAAGGGTATGTTCAGATTTACACTCTAAGCAGGTCGATTGTCGAGTCAAACCTTTTCATAAAAAGTCAACAGAATGAGTTTTTGCAAAAATAAGCATAATCAGTAATGTAGGCTACATGCAACCTGTTTGATCAGCAAAATAACTTTGTAAATAATGTAAGAACATGTTTCTTCATGATCAACTCGACAATTTTCTGTATTTCACCCGAATCGGAACCGAAAGTCTCATAAATGGACTTTTTCTTTGACTATCGGTTCTGATCCGTACATGCATGTTAAGATCTGCATTTGAGCATATTTTAGACCAACTTTCATATATGTTAAACTCTCTGGAAATTTACATCTTAGTTCCATAGATAACCGATTCATATGCATGTTACCGGTTTATGCTTAAATATGACTATTTTGCCCTTTTTGATATAAAACGTGATTTTTGGAAAAGTGAAGGAGTAGAAATCTTTATTACTAAATTATAAACTTGCACCGAAAACTTGAGATCAGTTGGTGGTCCAGATTTTGAGTTATGGCCGATATCGTAAATTACAAGCTTTATGTTACATAAATAGCGTAATTAGCGCGTAGACTATTTTAACCCACTTTTTGGTATCAAACTTTTTATACACTGATGTTATATAATATTTTGAGATTTTTTTTTTATTTTTATTTAATTTTTTTGGCTGATCGTATCATAGGTCTCTAAGCTTAATTCGGTAAATACCGAAATTGCCCTTTTTGGCCATAAAACGAGTTTTATAAATCCGATTGACCCCAAACCACTTCCTACTGATTTTATTTATTAAATAAAGTATGTTGAACCTTCTGGAAGTATAAAAATCTCAGCTTTCTTTTACAAACCCGGAAACGGCTCTAAATCGCCTTTTTAGGCATTTTTAACGCGTAGTATATCCTATAACCATATTAAACATATAAGACTTATATTTACTGATGTGTTTAACATATTTTTATAAAGTAACAGTAAGTACAATTTTATAAACTCAGAATTCCAGTTTTGGCATTTTTAGCCCTTGTGAAATTACTAAAATGCCCCTAAGGCGCATAGTCTTGTTTTAAATGATAAGTTTTTCTTACGGGTCATACCCTACTATTATAACATAATAAGTTAAGTATATTTTCTGTATAAACCAGACCTGTAACCCAGATTTCTAATTTAACTCTTTTACATACTTTTAAATGACCAAAATGCCCTTTCGAGGCGTAAATTGAGTTTAAAAACATTCCGGGCATAATAGAAAATAACTTACTGATATCACATCATATTTAGAGCATATTAACTTAGGGAACTTGCATATGACTCTTTTGGGTACCCGTAACGCACTTTTCGCGTTCGGTTCGGTTTATGTAACTAGTTTGCATAAATTGGCCGAAACGGGTCAAACATTATCCTTTTTGTCTCAAAATCCAGAATGTGTTTAGTAAACCCATATTATACAAGTCTTCAAACTTGTCGGGTCAAATTCACATTCCATCCGGTCTTCGCTTAATCGTGCGTGAACCGTATCGTCATTAAAACTAACCGGTCTAGGCTTAGGCTTAAATAAAGACCCGTTAGGAATCTAATAGGTTATTATGAACCTTTTGTTCCAGAATAAGAAGAACCAGTAAAAGCTATCTCCACTGCTATTTGTGAATTTATACTATACGCAGGTAAATACTCTTTGGCTTATTTTCCCTATACGGGCTTGGGTTACGGTATATAAAATACCGCTTGATCGAGCATTAAATCCTCCACCGTTACGTGGATAGTTGAATAATTTAATCGGCTCGTTTAAACAGTCTTGTTAACTTAAGGCCTTTGGGGGGTTAATTGACCATGTCCCGGATATCCTTGGCATCATCGTACGAGATGGCCACGACCTGAGCACGGCGTGTAGGCGTACACCTTTCCGTGTATAACTCTTTAATGTGGTGGGTCCATTGATCTTTAGCCCGGACTAGATCCGGGCCACTGAACGCAAGTAACATGTAATTCGTTCACATGATTATTATATTAAATAATTGACCCAAGTTAATAAAAATGTTTTGTGCCTTGTGCATTTAAATCAATTTTCAACCTTTTCAAAATGAGTCAGTCGAATTGTATTTACCAGTGTAAACTGACGTATTTTTCCCAAAAGATTAAGTGCAGGTACTATACGAAATAGGCTGGCAGGCTTCTAGAGCGTCCACAATAAGTCACGCAGCTTGGGCGACATTAAACTGTTGAACAATTATCCTATTTTATTTTTCGATCCGTCTGTGGATCCGTTTCGACTACTTGTGATAATTAATATTACATTTCTATTTAAAGTTGAAACGAATCTATATCTTTTACTTCCGCTGTGCATTATTATATTGTGTTGTTTGTCTATGATGATACCAACTACGTCACGATACCCCCACCGGGCCCACCGGTGACACGTGGAAATTTGGGGTGTGACAGTTTGTTTTAGGTAACGAACATATGATCACAATCTTCTTGCTTTGTCGATATTCTTTCAAGCATTCAATTTTTACTATCCAATATCATATCACTCGTTTCTTTTCATGTTTCTTTGCTCTCTTAGAATGCCTCCTCGACGTGACCAAACTCAGGATGCCGCCATGGCAGCCTTAATCACTCAGCAAATCGCTGATGTACTCCCAAACCTGATAACCCAAATAAACCAATCAAACAACAACAATAACAATAATGCACCCGCTTCATGCAACTATAAACAGTTCAATTCAGCTAAGCCACTCACATTTACTGGGTCTGAAGGGGCCACTGGGCTCCTACAAAGGTTTGAGTGTCTCGAAAGCACGTTTCGCCATGTACTATGCCCAAACGAGCGAAAGGTTGAGTTTGCATGGAGCGTATTCCAGAAAAGAGCACTTACATGGTGGAACGGTGTAATGAGGGATAGGGGTGCCGATGTGGCAATGGTACAAACCTGGGAAGAGCTTCGAGCTCTAATGATGAAGGAGTTCTGTCCTCGTCATGAACTCAGGGCATTGGAAAGGGAATTTGACGATCTTAAGCAAGACAGTGGTGAACACCGAGCCTACACTGACCGTTATGAGGAACTGAGCCTGTTATGTCCTACCATGGTTACGCCTTTGGATAAGGTGATCGAAAAGTACATTGATGGCCTCCCTGACCCAGTTCAGGACATTGTTACTAGTAGCAACCCTATTACCGCTAGACAGGCCATTGAACTATCCGCTACCCTGACTGAATCTCAGATCAGGAAGGGTAAGCTTTTCCGAAAAGGCAACCAGAAACCATCTGACGAGTCTGCACAAGAAAAACCAAAGGATAAACAGACTGAGTCATCCAAGAAGTTGAAGAAGCGTAAGGCTTCACAAAAATTCACAGTAGTTGCTCAGAATAATCAGGTTGTGTTGGTGCATATGTCTGTCGACTTCGTCTTGTATCGAGTCTTGTAATAGAAATGATAGATCTAGACACGTTGTACGAGGAAAATAGGAGAATGGCATGAAATAGTCTTTTCACACGAAATGACCATTTCATGCGAAATGGACTAGATCCATTTCGTGCGGAATGGCATGTGGTTGTTTCGTGCGAATTGGCTCTCCTATATATAGTGGTCTTGTCATTTCATTTGTAGAACTTTCTGATTCCGGTACCGAGGTGCTGCCGAAGTGTCTCCAGGCTGTAAAATGCTGTTATATCAATAAACAAGACAATTAGAGTGTATATCAAACTGATTCAAAGTCGATACGTTTATTTTCGCCTCTCGTATTGATTAGAACTCTTCTGAACGACTCGTTTTGGTTATGCAAACGATCCTACAGGTTGCACCAAACCACCCAGCACAAGCTCGTACTAGGAAAAACTACGTTGGTACTGCACCTTTGTGCAACAAATGCAACCGTCATCATCTGGATCAAACACCGTGTCACAAATGTACCCACTGTGGGCGGTTGGGACATTTGGTAAATACATGCCGTCATGCTATCCAAAACCAAGTTGTTGCAAATCATGCTGCTACTCAAGCACCATATCCACCTGGATCATGCTACAACTGTGGTGATCTTACTCACTATCGGAACAATTTCCCAAGGCTTGTTAATACAAACCCAGCACGTGGACGAGTATTTAACATAAATAAGGCAAACGCAAATGACAATGCAGCAGTGAACAATTAGACTTTTGTATTTTCCTTGTTGTTATCTATGACGCTTGAAACCTTTCAGTTGGTACATAAATAAGATTTGTTATTTCAATTTTAATTACAAAACTGTTACGATTGTGTGTATGTGTCATACCCCTACGATACCAACATCAAGAAACTGTGTTCCTTGCAAGACAAATTACTCATGTGATTCTTTCATTTTTATAATAACTCGTGATCTCCCCGAAAATCCTAAGTACTCGTTTCTTTCAAGAAACAAAGTACAAGTTACAAATTCTTAAACAGATACTTGAAGTACCATTTCAAATCCTTGATTTGATATCTAAAGGTACTTTCATAAGTCCTTAATTGGACCTATGCTATATGACTATGTACACTATTATCAAAAACATTTTTGCTTCGTGTGTTGACTTAACATGCCTAGCACATTGATTTCAAGGACCATTTTTTCATCATATGCTGACTTAGCATATCTAGCACCTTGATTTCATGAACACTTCACTTCGTATGTTGACCTAACATACTTAGTACCTGGATTTCAAAACATTTCCACTACACAAATTCCAAATTCTCATAGGATCTTCCTATCTTTATAGTTAGATCCTTATGGATGTTTGAAGCGCAAAATCAAAAGTCCTTAATTGGATTCCTTATGTGCCTTAATACGTATGTTACGATTCGACAAAGACAAAGCCAAATCCTTATAAGATCTTCCTATCTTCATAGTTAGATTCTTGGGGATGTTTAAAGTACTAATTGAAGTCCTTGATTGGATTTCTGGTGTACTTTAAATGCATTTATACAAGTTAATGAATGAGCTAATAACTTGGTTGATGACTATGCGATTATGTGATTATGTGTAATTCTAATGCTCGCTATCTAAGTCCTGGTAGAATCTTCCGTATTTTCATATGTTAGATTCTCAGAAGGATACTTAAAGTACTATTTAAATCCTTAAGGGGCTTTTCTATGCAAATAGTAAGACCCTTGGAATTCCAAAGTAATATTTCAAAACGATTATTTGATTCAAAGTTAAAGAGACCCTTTAGTGGTCTATTTAAAGAGATCGTACGACGGTCTAGTTAAGGAGATCATATGTTGATCTAGTTAAAAAAAAGATCGTTCGTTGATCTAGTTAAAAAAGATCCTTTGGTGGTCTAGTCAAGTCATTACATGTTTGTTCGATTGATTTTTCCCCTACGCATTATGAAATGAACTGTGCGGACTGTGCAAGGAATTACGTAATTATGGATGCATACATAATTATGGAATTCAATGCACAGATATAACAACCCTCCTAAAATATTTCCGACACCCCTAATATATTTAAAATGTCCCTATACGTCTTCAAATACGCCCCGTATATGAGAAATGGCCCAAAATACCTTTATATAATTAAAAATTAAATAAAAAAATTTCTGAGGGGCGCTCGCGGGCCACGAAGGCCTTGCCTTCAGCTTACGCGAGCCGCGACAGCTCGAGATCAGGGCGACACCCGGAGCTGTCACGTATCAACATCGTGTCAAGTCTATAACCAACGAGTCAGCATAGCTAGACCCTACACCCCTACGCCATGGGCCGCGAAGCCCTTTGCTGAACCTTACGCGGGCCGCGAGGAACCCTAGATCAGCTCCTATAAATTGGGAGCATCGGCCTTTAGTCGAAATCAACTCACAATTCGAATTCTCTCTCAAATTTCTGTAGTGTAGCAATTATATCGGGCATTATACCCACTAATATAACAAAGTTCTGCCTCGTTGTAAGTATTTTAACCCCCGGTTACGTATTAGATATGCTGCTCGATTGATCTAGTGCTCCGTAACGGCTGTCGAGGCTCTGCCCGACGTAGTCGTTGGAGTTCTGTCTCGGGGAGGGTATAATTAATGTAAATTTGGGTTATTATACTAACACGTGTGCATTGTTTAATTAATAGATTATAACCAGGAAAACACAAAGGAAAACCCTAAAGTTGCAATGTGAGTAATCCTTCTTTTTGCAAAATGTTTTTACAAAACCTCAATTGTTTTACATTGTATTTAACAGTGATTAAGTATTTGTAATTCTACAATTATCGTCGATATGTTGGGGTTTTGTATACAAAATTTGTTACTACACTATGAGTAGTAACATGACCACAAGTCGGGTTGACAGTAGCGTGGGTGGTAATTAAAGTAGAAAAATAAACAAATGTAATTGCGAGATCACCCTCAATGCCGTAAACGGTTTTACATGTCTTGATTAAATTGGGATTCACTCACCAGTATTTCCTACTGACAAAATGTTTTTAAACGCGTTTCAGGTAACAAAATGTGAAAGCCAAATAGAAGCCAGCTGGACAGCACTGAAGGCTTGGAAAAGTACTATAAAAGTTACCTAAATAAAGAAGATGTTTTATTTCAATAAATTAGGGTTTATCCCTATAAACCTGTTTGTAACAAAAACTTGGGTTTCATCCCAATATGTTTATTATTATAAAATGTGGTGTTTTAGTCTGATAAAATATTTCCTAACTACGGTCCTGATGAAATCTCCGCTGCCAAATAATGATAAATACCGATACCACCATCTCTGAGTAGGCCGCGGCCGCCCGCCTCCTGAGGCAGGGGTCGGGGGTTGTGACAACAGAAACCATGACAAGTTTTGTCATGTGTTAAGACCTATAGTGATGAGAATAACGAGACGGGAACAATGTAAAAAGGGCATGGTGGATACGCCGCTGGTACTTCCTATATATAAGTGTTCCTTATTACATTGCGAAAGTAACATTATTTAAGTTACTAGAAGTCCTGGACCTTGACCAATGTTATTTTAGCTTACACTCTCCAACTCCAATTTCGAACACACATAAGTTTCCTATAATAGTCTTCATAGGAAACATTCTCCCATCCATTGTTCGAAACTCCAAAGTTCATACTATTTTTCTACAACAAGGACATCACTTTGACATTAACGAATTCGCTGAAAATCCAAACGTGGCCCAGAGTTTTACTTAGGTAACGGAGGATTCATTCAAAAGAGAAACAATCACATTTGTTTTCATAGGTTTCCTCTAAAATTAAATTTCGGGACGAAATTTCCTAAAGTAGCGGAGACTGTGACATTTGTGTCTCTACGACCACCATACAAATTCAAATCCAAGGAAATCTTGTGTTTCATTCTTGGGAATTGTACAAATTACATGTGACTTTTGCACATATCAATCCTAGTTCAATTTCAAGCTTTAAATCGCTTTCTGGAAAGTTATACGCAAACTGATGCGTAAACATAATCAGTTTAACGCGAAAAACACTCTGGAACAGTGACATAGGCTTAACATACCTTAAATAACCTTTACATAACTTAGAAATAAGTTTTGGAGGGTTTGGTGTGTCGAAAACAAGTTTATTTGATCACAGGGACTATTTGCGACAAACTGTGAAAGTCTGCCGATTCGTACAGCAACGAACATTCCGGAACATGATCATAAGCTAAACATACCCTAAATATCCTCTACATAGCTTAGAAATAGGCTTTGAGGGGTTCAGTATGCGAAAACGCGCTTATTTGATCAATAGGGACTAAAAGCGTTAAAAAGAGCATAAGTTTGCATTTACGCGCATATCTTACGTTCTGAACATATCCGGACATCCAAAAATTTTTGTAATCATTAAAATATTTTATTTTAGTGATTGGAATGCAAAAATACCATTCGTCGCGTAATTTGGATCGATTTCGCGTCCGTTCAAGTTTTCGTTGTAATTAACCGAATAACGTGACCGTACGACCAAACGAACCGACATCCAAGATGTTTTCAAGCATATTTCATGTTCCCTATGCTTTAAAATCATTGTAGAGCCTTGAAATAGGGTTAACGGGGGTTAAAAGCATCAAAACCCAAGTTTTATGCTTGCAGGGACCATTTTTGACATTTCCTGAAAGTCCATCGCGGGCCGCGTAAGACTGAGTCTACTCTTACATGGGGTGCAATAGACTGATCTGGCAGAAACATTGAATTAAGCGAAACAGCCTGTTCCCGTTGTTTTTAATCCTAGTTTTAGCATACCTTGGGCTTGTTTAAGTGCTCCCTAAGTATTCAAATCTGTGGCCAACACGTGTATGGCCAAGATCAAGCTTTGATTCACTCAAAAACACATGGAATGATCTTAATGGATCATGATTTTCTATAAATAGCTATGGGGTTTTGCCATTTTCTTTGCTCATCATTAAATCAGCTCTAAGTTGAAGCTCTCACACTTGTTGAAGGCTTCATACCTGAGTTTTCTTTGTTCTATCTCCAAGATTGGACCCTTTGTTAGTTTCTTTCATGCTTGGTTATGTATTTCAAGCAAGAAAGTCAAACAGTGTTTGACTTTCTGCTTTGACAATGAATTGGTCAAGACAAAGTTCGTTTGAACTTTGCAACGTGAGCGTAATCACGATGGTTATAGTCCCTTGTGACTATACCTACTAATTTCCACGTTGATTAGTCGAAGTGACGAGTCAAAGTTTTGGTCAAAATGCCGATTATGCGCATTTTGTGACGAAACTATTTTCGGGTATCAAAACACTTTGTTTTGATATCAAATCAGTTTTCTAACTTAGTTAAACGTGTTTTAACAGGTTTAACTCGTCACTTTTAGTCTAGCCTTGTATAGGGTCGTAAGTCAAGCGGTCTTGACAACCGCTTAGACTTTCGAACCTGACCCGTTTGGTCGATCATTGGGATCCGACCAAACATATTTTGTGACCATAGTTGTATAGGGAATAACCTTCCGAGGTTATACCTTATGGTCACTTAGTTTAGTTAGTTGTATGATAGGTAGTTTATATGCCTTAGGTTGTAACAACCTTGATTTTCAAACATGTACTTGTTTGATACACATATCATATTTTGAGATGCAATTTATTTGATACATGTTTAGTTTTGTCGTTGCTGCATGCTTTGTCGGCCCGAACGCGTGGATATTTACAATTTATCTTAGTTCTATACTTGTAAACAAGGCCGCACTAATTTCAAGGGCCAAACATGTCATTTAGTGGAAGTATAAGTTAAGGGACTCAATTGTCATTCCTTGAAACTTGTTTGAAAACTTCGATTTTAAATCCGTAGATAAAATCGTCACTATTTTACAAAATACAAAGTTCGGGGACTAAATTGTAATTTTTGAAACTTGAAAGTTCGGGTTAAAAACGTAAAAATTGTAAAACATAAAGTTTAGGGTCCTTTATGACATTTTTGAAACTTGATTTATAAAAAAAAATATAAGTTTTTAAAAGTTTTAAAAGTTTAGGGTTTAAAATGTAATTTTAGAAACTTATATTATATAAAATAAATAAATATATATATTTTTGATATTAAAGTCCAAGGACCATTGGGTCATTTTTCCAAACTAGTAGTCTAGGGACTACTCTTGCCATTTTCGAAACTGATTTCGGTTAAAAACCCTAACCGGGTTAGAAATTATAAAAGGAAATTCAATTTTAAAAATAACCCAGTTAACAAGTCCAGGGACCATACTTGTCGAATTTCAAAATTATTTAACCGGATTATTTAACCCAGTTAAACATTTTATTAAGAAAACATGTTTTAAAACTAACTCCGTTAGACTTTACGGTTGACAATAGAGGGACCTGTTTAGTTTAATTCAGAAACATTAAGGACCATTCTTGAAACTTCATTTCAAACCGGATTTCACCGTTTGTATCGCCGGAAATCGGTCCAAGACGCAAACTGACAAAGCTCTCTGATCTACGAACATTTCTGCTTGTTCTCCTCGACATCTTGAACCGTCCAAAGTCCTTAATTCCACCGAACCATGCAATTGTGTTTTCGATATCGGAAACGTTTAAAAATTTTTTTAAGTGGAATTAAATTTGTCGGATTTCGGTTGTTTCTGAAGCAATTGAACATCATTATAAGACTCCTGAAACCTTCACGAATCTCTCAGACCCTTCAATTCACATAAAAAACTTCGTAAAACACTCCTGGTTCACCTCTGTTTCTTCGCCGGAAATCCAGCTCGCCGGAGTTAGTCGGAACGACATTTCAGACGATACCGGACATAGTTTCTGATCACCGATCGGTATTTTATCGTACACTCAACATCCCTGTTAAATTAATTTAAGTATTATGCACGTTTGGTCGGGTAATTCGTTCGGTTGAATTCTGTTGACTTGAGAATTGGGGAAGATGAAGTTTGATGTTTGGTATTTTAATTTCTATTTTTAAACAGTTTACAAATTATTCCATATTAATTCGATACTAAATCTGTAAGATCTTAAATTTTTATCATATATTCCTGATATATTAGTGTATTTATTAAAAATGTAAAAGTTTGTAAAATTTTTATATTTCTATTTTATTTTAATTAGAAACTGTTCTGACTTAAAATAATTATATTAATTCAAAATTTTAGAATTAATTTATGAAATTTTTGTGTTAATTATATTGAACAGTATACTTTGTAAAAATAAATTTTTATAAAATATTTGAGACTGTTTTGATATTTTTATAATTAAAACAGTTAAATCTCATATTTTTATTAAGTTTAATTGTATTAATTTAATTATTCTGAGTTATAAATTATATCCAAAATTATTTTTATAATTTCATGCATGTTATTTTGAGATTATTAAAAATCAGAAACCATGTTTAATTATTTTTCATGTTATTATTATATAATAAACTTTATAAAATTAGTTTTTGTGAAATTATTCTTTTAATTCCAGAATATTAAATAAATTTTATGGCCTTTGATAAATTTTATATAATATTCTGGAATTAAAAGAATAATTTCACAAAAACTAATTTTATAAAGTTTATTATATAATAATAACATGAAAAATAATTAAACATGGTTTCTGATTTTTAATAATCTCAAAATAACATGCATGAAATTATAAAAATAATTTTGGATATAATTTATAACTCAGAATAATTAAATTAATACAATTAAACTTAATAAAAATATGAGATTTAACTGTTTTAATTATAAAAATATCAAAACAGTCTCAAATATTTTATAAAAATTTATTTTTACAAAGTATACTGTTCAATATAATTAACACAAAAATTTCATAAATTAATTCTAAAATTTTGAATTAATATAATTATTTTAAGTCAGAACAGTTTCTAATTAAAATAAAATAGAAATATAAAAATTTTACAAACTTTTACATTTTTAATAAATACACTAATATATCAGGAATATATGATAAAAATTTAAGATCTTACAGATTTAGTATCGAATTAATATGGAATAATTTGTAAACTGTTTAAAAATAGAAATTAAAATACCAAACATCAAACTTCATCTTCCCCAATTCTCAAGTCAACAGAATTCAACCGAACGAATTACCCGACCAAACGTGCATAATACTTAAATTAATTTAACAGGGATGTTGAGTGTACGATAAAATACCGATCGGTGATCAGAAACTATGTCCGATATCGTCTGAAATGTCGTTCCGACTAACTCCGGCGAGCTGGATTTCCGGCGAAGAAACAGAGGTGAACCAGGAGTGTTTTACGAAGTTTTTTATGTGAATTGAAGGGTCTGAGAGATTCGTGAAGGTTTCAGGAGTCTTATAATGATGTTCAATTGCTTCAGAAACAACCGAAATCCGACAAATTTAATTCCAGTTAAAAAAATTTTTAAACGTTTCCGATATCGAAAACAC
Organism: Helianthus tuberosus; assembly: GCA_030545235.1. NCBI lineage: Eukaryota > Viridiplantae > Streptophyta > Magnoliopsida > Asterales > Asteraceae > Helianthus > Helianthus tuberosus. Next base: position 125,893,690 of record CM060449.1, on the reverse strand, counting down.
AATTGCATGGTTCGGTGGAATTAAGGACTTTGGACGGTTCAAGATGTCGAGGAGAACAAGCAGAAATGTTCGTAGATCAGAGAGCTTTGTCAGTTTGCGTCTTGGACCGATTTCTTATTAGATTATACAAATAACAAGTAAAATATTATTATTTGTATATTTAAACAAATAATATATACATATAAATAAATAATTATACCTTAAGTTTATTTATGTACATATATATATATCTTTTAAAAATTAAGTAAACAGTTTGTATAATTTAAGAGTTTAAAATATAACTCAAAAGTTCAAATTTGATTACAGAATTTATAAATTATTCAGTATCATCAAAACATATGTATTTTCATAATAATGTGATAATTATACAAATTAATTATCTAATAATTAAATTTAGGACAGAATAATTAAAAATGATATTTTAATTGTATAACAAGTATAAAGGCCATAAAATTTATTTTAAATCTGTATTATTGAATGTCATTATTTAAAAATATTATTTCTAATTTTTCTATTTTAAATAATTATTTAGGTAATTATTTATACAATCATTCTGTCATTTCATTTTAACATTTAATTAAACTGTTTATTTAAAATATTTATTTTTCTGCCATGATAATTATTTCCAATCTGATTTATCCTTGTTATACAATTAAAATATCATTTTTAATTATTCTGCCCTAAATTTAATTATTAGATACTTAATTTGTATAATTATCACATTATTCTGAAAATACATATGTTTTGATGATACTGAATAATTTATAAATTCTGTAATCAAATTTGAACTTTTGAGTTATATTTTAAACTCTTAAATTATACAAACTGTTTACTTAATTTTTAAAAGATATATATATATGTACATAAATAAACTTAAGGTATAATTATTTATTTATATGTATATATTATTTGTTTAAATATACAAATAATAATATTTTACTTGTTATTTGTATAATCTAATAATTATATAAACACTTCTCAAATTTATCAAATTACCAAGTGTTCCCCAAACAGATTGTCAAACCGTACAAACACAAAATCTTGTCACACGTTTATACAAAATCACAGTGTTGCCCTTGTTAATGCTATGTTCCATATGTGTTGTTTCATGCATGTAACAACCTTGATTTTCAAACATGTACTTGTTTGATACACATATCATATTTTGAGATGCAATTTATTTGATACATGTTTAGTTTTGTCGTTGCTGCATGCTTTGTCGGCCCGAACGCGTGGATATTTACAATTTATCTTAGTTCTATACTTGTAAACAAGGCCGCACTAATTTCAAGGGCCAAACATGTCATTTAGTGGAAGTATAAGTTAAGGGACTCAATTGTCATTCCTTGAAACTTGTTTGAAAACTTCGATTTTAAATCCGTAGATAAAATCGTCACTATTTTACAAAATACAAAGTTCGGGGACTAAATTGTAATTTTTGAAACTTGAAAGTTCGGGTTAAAAACGTAAAAATTGTAAAACATAAAGTTTAGGGTCCTTTATGACATTTTTGAAACTTGATTTATAAAAAAAAAATATAAGTTTTTAAAAGTTTTAAAAGTTTAGGGTTTAAAATGTAATTTTAGAAACTTATATTATATAAAATAAATAAATATATATATTTTTGATATTAAAGTCCAAGGACCATTGGGTCATTTTTCCAAACTAGTAGTCTAGGGACTACTCTTGCCATTTTCGAAACTGATTTCGGTTAAAAACCCTAACCGGGTTAGAAATTATAAAAGGAAATTCAATTTTAAAAATAACCCAGTTAACAAGTCCAGGGACCATACATGTCGAATTTCAAAATTATTTAACCGGATTATTTAACCCAGTTAAACATTTTATTAAGAAAACATGTTTTAAAACTAACTCCGTTAGACTTTACGGTTGACAATAGAGGGACCTGTTTAGTTTAATTAAGAAACATTAAGGACCATTCTTGAAACTTCATTTCAAACCGGATTTCACCGATTTCCGTCGATACAAACGGTGAAATCCGGTTTGAAATGAAGTTTCAAGAATGGTCCTTAATGTTTCTGAATTAAACTAAACAGGTCCCTCTATTGTCAACCGTAAAGTCTAACGGAGTTAGTTTTAAAACATGTTTTCTTAATAAAATGTTTAACTGGGTTAAATAATCCGGTTAAATAATTTTGAAATTCGACAAGTATGGTCCCTGGACTTGTTAACTGGGTTATTTTTAAAATTGAATTTCCTTTTATAATTTCTAACCCGGTTAGGGTTTTTAACCGAAATCAGTTTCGAAAATGGCAAGAGTAGTCCCTAGACTACTAGTTTGGAAAAATGACCCAATGGTCCTTGGACTTTAATATCAAAAATATATATATTTATTTATTTTATATAATATAAGTTTCTAAAATTACATTTTAAACCCTAAACTTTTAAAACTTTTAAAAACTTATATATTTTTTTTTTATAAATCAAGTTTCAAAAATGTCATAAAGGACCCTAAACTTTATGTTTTACAATTTTTACGTTTTTAACCCGAACTTTCAAGTTTCAAAAATTACAATTTAGTCCCCGAACTTTGTATTTTGTAAAATAGTGACGATTTTATCTATGGATTTAAAATCGAAGTTTTCAAACAAGTTTCAAGGAATGACAATTGAGTCCCTTAACTTATACTTCCACTAAATGACATGTTTGGCCCTTGAAATTAGTGCGGCCTTGTTTACAAGTATAGAACTAAGATAAATTGTAAATATCCACGCGTTCGGGCCGACAAAGCATGCAGCAACGACAAAACTAAACATGTATCAAATAAATTGCATCTCAAAATATGATATGTGTATCAAACAAGTACATGTTTGAAAATCAAGGTTGTTACATTCTCCCCTACTTTAGAAAATTTCGTCCCGAAATTTATTCGAAAGAGACCGTAGAAAATGATTAGAAATATAAACAAGTCATTGTTTGGTGCTGGAAATTCCGAGGAATTTCCGAGGATCATTGTATAGAAATTGTTTTGCATGGCACTATGCTATGCTGGATTTGTAATGTAAATATTATGCAAACAAATGTGTGTACAAACAAATAAGCAAATAATGGACCATTCATTTCCCGACGGATATTTCTTCAGAAGCGAAAATGAATGGGTAATTCATTTTCCAACGGATACTTCATCAGAAACGGAAATGAAGGATTTAAACAAACTGTCATTCATTTCCCAACGGATATTTCTTCAGAAGCGAAAATGAATGGTTAATTCGTTTTCCAACGGATACTTCATCAGAAACGGAAATGAATGATTTAAACAAACGGTCATTCATTTCCCAACGGATATCTCTTTCAGAAGCGAAAAATGAGTAGCTAGTTCATTTTTCCAACGGATACTTCATCAGAGACGGAAATGAATATAGATGGCTTTAAGTTAACATAAATGGGTCTGGGATAACATAAAATCCTCAAGTGACTTGGATAACGCTATGACAAATAATACAATCAGAACACTTATAAATAGGAAGTACCAGCGGCGTATCCACCATGTTCTCATGATATTACAATCGCCTCGTTATCTAATCACTCTAGATTTTATGCCATCACACTTAACGGGACTCACTATGGTTTCCATGCATCGAATCTCATAATTCTGTGTGCACCCATAATTACTTGACTCATTGCACAGTCTGCATAGCTTATCTTGCCAAGTGATAAATTATGGACATGGTCAAAGAATGATGCTTTGTTTCAAAAATTGAAATGGTACGTGTGTAAAACTCTAAGCATGAATAAGAGCGTAAACATAGTATAAGTTTAAGTCAAATAAGCATCACTATAACACAAAATCAATTGAATTAAAACATATATAGCATTGTTTGTTTGACGGTCTATCATGCAAATTACATTTAGAACATGTCGTGAAATGGATCAATTTCAGGCTCAAAACTATCAGGTAGTGGAGGTAGTGGATCCAGTTGCATACGAGCAGCTAGCATGCTTTCCAACCATTGATTCCTTTCTGTCAGCCATTGTACTTGCCGTGACAAATCTTGGACCTGATTGCTTAACCTAGCTATTTCAACTACCATTTGATCTGGACGTAGATCCATTTGAGGCACCGTACTTGGGCCTGCTATATTAGTTGTTGGCAGTTGTTCTACTTCGTCCAACCGTGACTGGAGAGAATGTGGCAGAAAAGACTCCGATGCTAACTGTTCTTGAAGCATCAAGTCTTCATAAATTTCTTGCATTATTGGATCCTCCTCAAAATTTATGGGTGAGTGCCCTTGGGAAACGTTAGGTGCTAATGGTTGTGATACGTTAGTGGTAATATGCTCTTGTATGTATGGCAGCGGTGGCTGCATATCAAATTGATAAGAAGATGATGGTGGAAATTGGAAAAATGATTGTTGTAAATTTTGTGGGAAGGTATTCTCTAAGGTAACTGAAGTTCCCTCCGATTGGGATGGTTGAGTTAGTGTGTCAATATGAACAGGGATTAGCCTCATGGTGTAAGGATTTACAATCCCAGGTGCCTTTGGTGGAGATAATCCCTGGATAATCTGATCACTTAAGACACCTAATGATTGTGCTAGCTTTGTGACGTAAGACCCTCCCATGAGACTTTTCAGAGGTTGTGATTTTTGACTAGAAAAATATTCAGCAAGTCCGTGGGCAATATTACAAGGAACTTGCTCAAACATACTACGCAGATAGAAAAGTTCGATTTTTTTAACCCTTTGTGGATTATGCTTGCGTCCCGTGATAGTGTTGGCTAACACACGGTGCATATATTGATAACAAGGGTTTGTGAAGCTCGTAGCACTATTGTGGCCACACCATGCTTTTGATGAATGGCATTGCCAATAACTTACCATATCAGCGGAGGAATAAGAGGTTGATGCCTCCGTAAAAATGGGTTGTTTAGCTTCTTCATTTGTATAAATGCCTAGACGAACTGCGAATTCTGTCAATGACATAGTATGATGTTGTCCACAAAGTTGAAAATGAATGGATTCATCGGTAAGGTTTCTATTATATTTATAATAGAAAGTGGACGAGAACTCATACACCATTTCATCGTATGATGGTTCTAGGATGTCGAAGAAACGACACCAGGGCGTATTAGGTAGTAGTGATCTCGCCAGTAAACCACTGGGATCAATCATTCCCATATGTTGCCAATCAATACCACTAATATTAAGAACTTCATGCTGCTTGAGTTTTTGATACCTCTCTTGATAGTGTAATTTAGTAAACTGAAGGAAGGGATGAATGTTTGCTGCATTTGAAGATTCAGCATATGCTGCTGGGAGATTTGCCATGGGGTTTTGTTGAGCTAAGAAAAGTTTGGGTATGGGGTATTGGATTATATCAGAAATTGTAGTTCTTGTGTAGATTAGCTTGGGTGGTGATTCCCTTAAATAGATAAGGAAATTCCGGATTACACCATAGGATCGGTTAGAGCTTCCCTGCTACGTCCTACAGCTAGTTTGAAAATTTGAATCTGACAGGTATAGTCTCGAGAAAATTTTGAACTTTGAAAAAGAGGGAATCGTATCGTAATAATTTGATAATAGTACAACGTAGGTTGATTAGAACTTGGATTGTTCTGAAACAGAGAAAAAGAAAACAATCCTTTCGAATTAGGGTAACATGCCTTGAGCCTATAGGCATACTGTACTCTCATCGGTAGTTCCCAGGTAGGTAAACGCGTGTCTCGTCGTAGAGGCATCTTCCAAAAGAAAGATCAGAAGCCGGAAAGAAAATTGGTGATGTTAAGTTTTGAAAAAGGAGACGGTGATTGCTGTCAGGTTTAGGCGGCAAAAATTTTAAAAGATTTTTTTTTTAACGAAATGAAAACTATAAAAAGGATAGGTTATCCCTATAAAGAAAACTTTTAGTGATGATAGATGGTTATTCGGGTGGCAGCGTGTTTCAGAAATGTTTCAAACTTTTGAAGTTTTTTATTGTTTTAAAAATAGTTTATCGTGGCCGGTTTGAAATTTTGAATTTAAACAGATATGATCCGAAAATAATTTAAATTTGAAACGAGTCTTGGTAAAATGATTTATTATTATTTATAAAACCTTGTAGTTATGCGATAAAAGTTGGTTAGGTTTCTGCTTGATGGGGAAATATCTTTAGTAAAATGATGTAGTGTGATTGTGTTTTAATGGTTAGGAAAATCATGGGCAAGAGAGTCATTGGACTAGCTACGTGTCTACAAGCAGTAGGGGAAATCATAATATCATAGGAATCGGAATGAAATGCTTTTGGTGGAATGGTTTCATAAAATCAATGAAGACGAGGGAAAACACACAACAAGATGGACATCGTTTATTTGGCGAATAAACAATGTCAGTGACTAATCAAAGCAGTTGGGTCCTTATAACTTAGTGAAGTCATGCTTTAGCCTATAAGTGAACACTCATCCCGAGAATTCCCAGGTAAGCACAACTGGTCTCGCGTCTGATGAGATATATACGAAGTGCTTGCCTAGACAGAAAACTCAGAATACAGGCATCCACCCTTCCAGATTGCACGAGTTTGTTATGAGAGCCCAAGACTTTGACGAGAGTAAAAATCAGTGACGGTTTTGAAAAAGATTTTTAAATCACCTGAGGACAGATGATGAATAACTTGTATATCCAAAAAGTTTAAGGAGGGAAATCCGTCGTGTCGAGGCTTTGGTTTCAAAGAATAAGAATAGAAATAAGGATGAGGAAGCGGACAGAGTATCTAGTGGATAGGTGCCCTAGGTAAGTTATAGTCTAGGTCAAAAGTATTTTCTAATAACCTAAATCCCTATAACCATGGCTCTGATACCAACCTGTGACACCCTGACCGGAGGCGGAAACGTCGAGGGCATCACGAAACTTGATAGAATGCATATGAGCACATGGTGGTTAAATTAAAGTTGAAATATGATTAAGTTGATTGGTAGGATTGCATTCACATCCAAACTAGTACATAACAACTATAACACATTGTTCACAAAAGTCTTGTTTTTTTTTTAGCTAAGGCACTTGTCTTGAGCAATCCTATGTGATCCTTGCAAAAGCTAACTTCAAACAATCAACACCTGAAACATATGTTAAAAATAAACGGGTCAACAAACGGTTGAGTGAATTCATAGTGTTTTATTTGATTAGGTAATAAACAATAATGTGATACGAAATAAAAGTTAACTTTGTGGCATTTGATATGTTTTAAACAATTGATTGAAACAAGTCCCGCTTGGTTAACATTCAAACCTGTGTTGCATGACACGGCAGTGATCACCCAGACCTCGCATAATGACTAACATGACTATCAACAACAACAACAACAACAATTGACCGTGAAGTCGGGTGAGGCGTTCCCCCTATAGCGCTATAATGTACCGCTCGGCTTGATCGGAGTTAATGAATGTAAATTAAGCATCAAGTAATCAAACAATTGCAAGAAAACAATCAAGGTAGCCACAACAATGAAAATGAGCTTATATCACATTATTACATATGTTTCACCCCGAAAATGTTGCAAAACAGAAAATGGGGACTATGAACTCACCTTGCTTGTGAATCAAATTCCAAACAAGTATATAGGTAAGAGTTTTGCAGGAACAAGTCTTTCCACGCTACTCTATAAACATGCATGAAACAACACATATGGAACATAGCATTAACAAGGGCAACACTGTGATTTTGTATAAACGTGTGACAAGATTTTGTGTTTGTACGGTTTGACAATCTGTTTGGGGAACACTTGGTAATTTGATAAATTTGAGAAGTGTTTATATAATTATTAGATTATACAAATAACAAGTAAAATATTATTATTTGTATATTTAAACAAATAATATATACATATAAATAAATAATTATACCTTAAGTTTATTTATGTACATATATATATATCTTTTAAAAATTAAGTAAACAGTTTGTATAATTTAAGAGTTTAAAATATAACTCAAAAGTTCAAATTTGATTACAGAATTTATAAATTATTCAGTATCATCAAAACATATGTAATAATGTGATATAAGCTCATTTTCATTGTTGTGGCTACCTTGATTGTTTTCTTGCAATTGTTTGATTAGTTGATGCTTAATTTACATTCATTAACTCCGATCAAGCCGAGCGGTACATTATAGCGCTATAGGGGGAACGCCTCACCCGACTTCACGGTCAATTGTTGTTGTTGTTGTTGTTGATAGTCATGTTAGTCATTATGCGAGGTCTGGGTGATCACTGCCGTGTCATGCAACACAGGTTTGAATGTTAACCAAGCGGGACTTGTTTCAATCAATTGTTTAAAACATATCAAATGCCACAAAGTTAACTTTTATTTCGTATCACATTATTGTTTATTACCTAATCAAATAAAACACTATGAATTCACTCAACCGTTTGTTGACCCGTTTATTTTTAACATATGTTTCAGGTGTTGATTGTTTGAAGTTAGCTTTAGCAAGGATCACATAGGATTGCTCAAGACAAGTGCCTTAGCTAAAAAAAAAAACAAGACTTTTGTGAACAATGTGTTATAGTTGTTATGTACTAGTTTGGATGTGAATGCAATCCTACCAATCAACTTAATCATATTTCAACTTTAATTTAACCACCATGTGCTCATATGCATTCTATCAAGTTTCGTGATGCCCTCGACGTTTCCGCCTCCGGTCAGGGTGTCACATAGGTAAATGACCAAAATGCCCTTTTCATGTATAATTTGAATTTAAGAATATGTAACTTAAATTTTGACACTTAAACTGATTATCCAACATATTTAAACATGTTAGGGCATATAATACTTGTCATAGGACTAGTTAGGCATCTCGAACGCGCATTCGGGCGAATGACGCGTTAAAGTAGCGTAGACTACCTTAACGGGTCGTAAGCACTTAGGATAGGTTACGAATCAGAATGTAGGCTTTGTTAAACCATATCACACGAGTTTCAATACTCATTTGGTTTACGAGACCTCATTCTACCCGATCTCCCGATTTAGATACCGATTATTTAACATAAGTGATTCCATACTAGGTGCCACTTGATTCCTTGATTTTTGAGATTTGTTAGGATACTTAATCAAGGATACTTGCAATCTCAAGTGAGTACATGGTCCCCTCTTTTATGTTTTCAAATGTTTTGGGATGATCCATATGTGACGATACGCTATTTTCATGATTTCGACTATATGATTTCACATGCATAGTACTTATCTTTTGACGAATTAAACTATTGTCCATGACTTAAACACTGATTTTCAAAGTTTGTTAGACTATTTGTTCATTCATATTATTACTTATACATTCATTAACAATGTTCAAGCCAATTGGTAGTACGATATAGCGCTATAGGACTAGACACCCCATTCCTGTTGTATGGAATGTCAGAAACCAAAGTTTTAACCAAATAGAATTGCCTTTGTGGTATTTCTATAGTCTCCAAAGTGTAGGTTGATGCACTAGGTTTGAATGTATTACCAAATCATGATGTATGGTATATTTCGATATACTACCAAAGCATATTTTGATATGTTACCAATGTGATACTGTTTTACTAAAGTATAGTTTGATATACTACCGACTTTGCTATTTACAAAACTAAAGTATAGCTTGATATACTACCGACTTTGTTATTTACCAAGGCATAGCTGATATGCTATTTTCAAACCAAAGCATAGTTGATATGCTACTTTCAAACCAAAGTATAATTTAATATACTACTTATACCTTCTTAAACCAAAGTATACTTGTGATATACTACCAAATCTATTATTTCAGAAGCCAAAGTATATTTTGATATACTATATGTTTAACTATTTCATAACTAAAGTATATTTAGATGTACTACTTATCCGATTATCTCAAAACCAAAGTATATTTTTTGTATATACTATAAACCTTTTAATAAAACGAGGCATTTTAGAAACAAAACTTTTACAAGGATTCATGGCAATTTTTGTAAACATAAAACCTTTTCTTGTGTTATCCAAAGCCATGAATCTAATTTACAAATCCTATGTTACTCACATGCATTTTTATGCTGACGTTTTATTTTCACATATGTTTCAGGTGCTACTATGTGATGATTGTTGATGCATGCTACACATAGGATGGACTCGTGCCTTAGCGACTTTAAAACTTGAAAGACAATTATTTGTATTTATCTGATTTGTAATAAAACAATGAGTTCATTATTGGAATAAAACAAATCTTTAATCACCATGTGTTGTGAAACAATGATTCTGTTACGACACTCCTCGACGTTTCCGCCGTGGTTTGTTGTTTTACGGGGTCGGGGTGTGACAGAAAAGTTGGTACCCGAGCCCGTTGAAGGCTTCCCAAACTACTAGAACAAAAATGTTGATCAAACAAAGATGAAGACAAAGTACAAAGTGTTGGATTGCTAAAGTACAGGGTCAGTCAACAGCCAAGTCAACAAAGTCATGGTTAAAGACCAGAATACCAAGTCAACAAGTTAAACAAGACCAAAGTATTGGATTCCAAAAGTGCTAGAATCATTCCAGCAGTTTTGAGAATCCAGTTGTTTTAGTAGTTTCAATGTAACAATGACTTTGGTAACTATCCAACAGTTGTGCATAACTGCTGGCAGTTACATCATTAATGGGTTCTTAGGGGTCGCTTTCTTGGTGACGTCACCAGCAGTTCTCTCCTCATATATATAGTTCTTCTCTGTCAATGTAATAATTAACACTTAGAGCCAAAAGGCATAAGAACTAAGTAAAAGAGAGTGCACCTTGTGAGGGGGAGTCCATATGTACTTTTTATTGTATTGTAAACATTTTGAATTCAATGAAATCATTACGCAATCATTCCCAAATCCAGTGTTGTTGATGATGATGTGTTTATTCTAACTGTTTGATTAAATTTCCATATTTGTTCAATTGTTTAATAAAAAACACACACACACACTACACACTCTCAGATCCGACAGATTCCTTATGCAACTAGTAAAGTGCCTCGATTTCTTTGGACTCTTACTGATCAACATTAGATGTTCATCAAGTGTATTTTACGGTACCTTAAGGGCACCATTTCCCATGGGTTGTGTAGTCGACGGTATACTTGCTTTGATTTACATGTTTACTTTGGTGCTAATTAGGCTAGATGTCCGGATGCTTGTCAATCGACCACTGGGTATTGTGTTTTTCATGGACCCAACATCATTAGTTGGAGTTCCAAGAAACAACACATTGTTACTCGCTCTAGCACCAAGGCTAAGTATTATTCCCTCGTTGGCACTACTGCTAAGATTCGCTAGATTATATCTGTATTGCAGGAGTTACATGTTACGTTCTCGTCCACCAACACTTTGGTATGGCAATATTGAAATCTAGCTAGCGGATTTCTTGACCTTTGTTGTGCCACATTCAGCTTAAGGGGCGTATTTATGTATATACATTGTGTATGTATAGTTGGTTAGTTGATAAAGTTAGTTACAGTGGTTTCATTTTAATATTGTACATGTCTCTCGTGTCATCTAATATTGAGGAGATGTTATTGTATCCACTCAAACATTCTACTTGTGTAGTTGAACTATATACTTGCCTTTATACAGTTTTAGCTAAAGTCAATACGACTTAGTTGCTTTTCTTGTTTTTTAAAAACAACTCAGCCAAAGCTTTTCAAAATACTTTTTAAACGTTTATTTTCTAGATGTTTTAAATCGATGTTCGTAAGTAGTTTAAGTGTGAACGCATTTTTACAAACATCAACATTTATGTTTGGAAGAACCAAAAAGAAAAGGCATTTTAATGGTGGATCGATCATAAAGCTTCTGCCATATGACAGACATTAATTTTTGTTACCCTTTCCACGCATAAAGATGATTTATAACAAACAACTTACATACTTATAATTAATTTCTTGATTGACATTCTTTCTGTAGCTGATTCTATTGATTGTCGTGCGCGCATCATCATTTGAGTTGTACTTTTCCCCTTCATGTCACACCCTGTATTTCCCGGTGGGCCCGGACTAGTGGTACGTGACGATTGATATCAAGATATACAAATAGCACAGTGGAAGTCTTGGGAATTAAAATACTATTACAAATTAAAGTGTCTGAATGTTCAAAATATTATACAGACGGAATGTTCAAAAGATCCACAGACGGCTCGAAAATAACAAAATGAATACATAAGCAGACTACTAGGCTTCAATGCAAGGAGTTGTAAATTCCTCTTAAGCATTTACCAGGCAACTTCCAGCCTATTACGTAACCTTGCAACCTGCACTTAGTCTTTTGAAGATACGTCAGTTTTCACTGGTAAATATAAATAACTGACACATTTTGAAAATATTTCAAAATTGTTTTAAGTGCACTAGGCACATTTATTTTCATAAATAACTTGGGAAAACATATAAAATATCTTGTATATAGATTTACATGCTTGTCAATACATATGGGCCGACACAAAATCTTCGAAGGCCGTGTAAGGTAAGCACGCCCCAGTGCCTCAAGTCTGTAAAAAATTTTTTGGTTCTGGAACCTTCACAAGGGGCCGTGTCCCATAGGCACGCCCCTGTGTTTGTCTTCTGAAAAATTTTGTTACTAGCACTTTTAAATGGGGACGTGTCCCCCAAGCACGCCCCTGTGTCCAGTGGCTGATTTTTGAAAAAAAAATTGTTGTTTTTTTTACCCATATTTGCACATTTAATCAAATCTAAGCAATTTTAGACACATTGAGGACAATGTGTAATTTAAGTGGGGGGGGGGGGTGACTTAAATTTGTTTGTCCTAAAACAAGCCTTACACAAAACTCTACTTGGAACCGCTAAAACACTCCAAATCTTTTTCAAAAATATTTTTTTTTTCTTTGTTTTGTCTTGTTTATAGTTTAAGTTAGAAAACCAAGTTCTAAAAATTCAAGTTTTTGCAAATTTACAACCGATAACTCCGTGATAAAAAAGAATCATATAAGGAAAATTCATACAAAGGTATGGCAAATTTTTAAAATTTGATTGTATATATATTTTCACACTTTCACCCCCTTTTCCACAAAATTGTGAGTTTTGAGCCTTTACCGAGCATTCAATATCATATCCCTACTAAATGCTCATTTTTCATTTCTTGTGTGAATAGCCCGTACGGTTCCTACAAATCTAGAACTTGACAAGACAATACATTCCCGGTCCTTACCGACTAATCCAAGTAAGTATATGATTGAGTCATTAGGACCATAAACCCCTTTTTCTTTTTCAACCTTATTTTCAATTTTATCTCCCCACAAAAATCTCCCTTAGTCACCCCTTTGAGCCTAAACCTTTCATTTCAAAACCCACAAAACACCATCACCCAAAAACCATCTTTTACTTTTACACCCATTTATTTTAGTAAACTTTGGTTCTTTTGAAAATACGAAAAAGCATGTGACTTTGTTATATAAAAAAAACTTATCTCTAGTTGCTTGAAATAAAATAGTCAAACTTATTCCTTATAAGCATTTATTTGGTGCCTAAAGTCACAGATAAATTTTCAAAAGAAAACCGACATTTTACATCTTTAGCCACTTTTCAAATAAAACTACCATACCCTTAACCAAAAACCTACACTTTTAAAGTCCTCTTGATATTTAAAATATTAAGTTAAAAAGGAGGAGGTTTGATTACTTGTTAAGCATATGGTAGGAGTAAGTTCCATACCGGGACCGAGCGTTTCACTTATACATCTTCGGCCGAGTGTTGAGTGATCACTTGTGAAGTATGTGAATATATATATATAGCTAAATGAAATTTTAAAAGAAATGTTATGCCCCAAAATATTTATTTTTCTTAAAAAGTTCTAAATAAATCACATCGAATAAGATTGTAATTAAAATAAAAAAAGGAATAAAAAGAACTTGAGTTCCCGACACTCTACAAACAAGACCCGAAAACTTCTCTTCTACCTGTTCCATTTGGGTGTGTAAGCAATATTAAAGAGTTTTGCTTGAGGACAAGCAAAGATTCAAGTGTGGGGGTATTTGATATGCACTAAATGCAACATATAAATTATATCAAATAAGGTATAAAAACAACCCTTTTAGTACTGATGTTGGAAAAAGTGTGTTTCTTTGTATACTTTTGATTTTCAGGAATAAAAGAGTTTACATGTACAAAAGGAACAAATTAACAACAAAAACCAACATGAATACAAAGGAAGGGAAGTTAATACAATATACCAACCCTCCGAGCTTCACCCCAAGACAGGGATGGTGGTTACAGGGAGAACCCCTCCCCCCACCTCTCTTCCTTGTATCGAGTTTCAAGGTGTTTTTATTTTGCAGATCGTACTCCGATCAATACCGAGGAAAGGTTAAGTGTCACACCCTAGCTGATGGCAGAAACATCAGAGTGAGACGAAAACGAGATTGCAAGAGACTTCATAACGACTATTTGTGACAAGTATTTAATAATCAAAATTTCATTTCATTACTAGGGCAAAAGTACAATGTTTGGAAACAAATTACAACAACTTGTAACATGGAATCAAAATAGAAAACAATTACTAAAAGTTAAAGTGCGTTTCTAGTTGTCCTACTAGATTTCTTTAAACGTAACATCATCAAGATCCTGTAATACATATTAAAGTACATGTTAACACATAAAGCATTGGCGAGCATACAAGTTTGAATTACTAGCATAAGTGTAAAACGATTTAAACGACTCCACATGGCATAATAGTAAACTAAGACATATCACTATAAAACTAGCATGCATCTCATAATTGTTAACCTAAAGATTCCCACTAGCATAATCTTGTGGTCGCAATGACAAGACCGTTTTCGTATAACTTAACATGACCACAAGAATACAGGCGGTGTGCTACTCCTATAGCGCTATACATGTTAAGGGAGGCTTGTATGAAGTTAATGACAAAGTATATTGCAAGTAAGGATTTTAGCATGTATGAATTTCTAAGCATCATGTATTAAGCATGTATAATGGATTGTTTGTTTATGTCAAGCATGTTTTTATGCGATTGTGTGAGTTTAATAAGTCATAAGTATTGCACCAAAAAGTGTCGAAAAATAAAAGGGGGTCATGTAAACTCAGGGTTTGCAAAACTTCCAAAGTAAACGTGAGTTGACGAGTCGTTGAGGATGGTGCACCAAAGTTACCCTACATTGGGGAAATGAAGGCGTATGAGTATATGGAGTTCGTAGAGAGTTTGGATTCGGAATTAATATGGAAAGTATACATGCAATGAAAATATATCTTGTCAAGATACTCGTTTAGACAGTATGTTTTCATGTGTTTTCATGGGTCCTAAGTTGCTCATTAGAATCACAAACGAGGATTCTATAAACTAAGATAATCTAACCTACGTTCTTGACGTCTAACCATAATCTGGCTAGTATCAAGAGTTCGGTTAATAGGTATATTATGTATATATATATATATATATATATATATATATATAGATATAGTGTATGTTCTAATTTCATCCATCATGTATTAACATGTAAGTCAAGCATAGAGGTAGGATTCCATCCATTAAACCCCATTGTATGATTCACCAAAGCACAAACTCATCAACTTAGTTGATGAGTTCGGTTGGTCATGAATATAAGATTAAATTTAACTAACTAAAACAACCAAGCGAGCAAACTAGATGAGTGCATCTCGAGCTTGGAAAGTGTTCGAGGACGTGATGTAGCCTTGTCACTTTATGGAAGTTGTTTTTGTACCAAAACATACAAGTGAGGTAGTGGAACAAATTTGGATATCCCAAGCTTCCATTGTCTACACTTTTACCAAAACACAAGTCTTACCATATTGAAGATGGTGAGCTTGGATGGTTCCAACACTTGTAGGTTGTCTAAAACCTTATCAAAACAGAAAGTTTAGAGGGTGTTTACACCTCTAAACTTGTAGAAATCAACCATACTCCAGATCTCTAGCCATAGACTTGGTTAGGAGCAAGGTTGGTACAAGATTTCACAAAGTTTGTAAAAGTTTAGTAAAGTTTCTTCCAAAACAGAAAGTTGGACCTCAAAATGGTGATGTTCCACCTTAGTTTAGCATGATAAACTTGTGGAAACACTCCTAGAGGTGTTCCAAGCTTTCAAGAAGATGAAGAGATGAAGAAATGTTGAAGAAAGTGAGGTGAAGGCTCACTTTTGCACTTAGAGAATCCTGTCTCAAACTTGTGATTTCAGCTGATTATAGAGTGTGTTGAGAGTGTTTAGAGAGTTAGAAAGTGAAATGAAGGTGTAGGAGGTTTGGTTTTATAATGGTGGATTAGGTTTTGTGTAATAATGAGGTTATAAGGTGATTGGGTGAAGAAGTGGTGAGGAGAAGTGACCAACCCATGACCAGCTAACAACTTTCTACGGATTGAGTCTCCTCGCCACCCGCGAGCGGAGAAGCCAATTGGCTCGTGGCCCGCGAGCTGATGGTTTTCATCCGAAGTTTGACTTTTATTCAATTTAGCCCCCAGTCTTTGTAATGTTCGTCATTTTATGCCATTTTCTTGTATTTTAGCCCATTTTTAGGTATTTAAAGTGTACCAACATAACGTATGAGTATAATGCATGTGAGTTTACGTAGTGTGTAAGTATAAATGAGAATCAAGTGTATAATAAGTCTTGGTTTGCACAAAAATTATATCCAAGGATTGATTGCGTATCAGTACAAGTATAATAAGTGTAAGTATAAAAGGTGAATTTCATTATGATCGAAGTCTCGGATTACAAGTTTGGAAGTGAATAAGAATAAAATACGATTACAAGTTTCCAAAAATAGAATACGATTACAACTTTCTAAATAAGGAAAGTATGAAAAATGTGAAGCGCTACATTAAGGATTAACCCGTCTTGACGAAACCATTCCCGCAAGGATAGACCCTTCACTTGGACTTGGTGTTTCTTCATTGGCGCCCACCGAAGTGAGCGAGGGTGTGTGTATTTTTATTATAAATTTTTAAGTACTTTTCACTCGTTATTCAAGCTTTATATTTATAAAAACGATATAACACTATCACTCTCTACAACACGCTAGGGCAAGTGCACCCATCGTTGGTGTAGTATAGTGATGGTTAGATACCGAGTTCGTCCAAGGACACAAGAGCTTTTAATACCGGAATATCGTCGACGTCTAATCTAATCAAATTTTGAGAAAATGTTTTAATAAGTAAAATAAAGAAACTGAATGAATAAATAAAGGAAAAAAATAGACAAGATAGAATCACTTGGTTCCGACTAATCTTTTATGTATCCTTTGATGAAATCCGCACTTTGGGTTTTTTAAGAGATTATCTTAGTTATAGTGGCATGTCCCTCTTTTGGAGGCAACGCTACCCTCAACCATATTGGTCTGAGTCAGCAGGGATACAGTCCCGTAAGGCCAGAATATTGAAAGATAATTAAGTAAGTTATTAATGCAAAATGTGGCATGTCCCTCTTTTGGAGGCAACGCTACCCTCGGCCATATTGGTCTGAGTCAGCAGGGATACAGTCACGCAAGGCCGGTTTAAAGTTTTAATAGTAATTTAGTTATAAGGGATTCAAGCCGTTCTTACTTCCCACGATTTAATGCTATCTGCCTCAAAGGAAGTCGTAATAAGCTTGAATCAAGTCCTCACAAGATCTATACACCGAACGAGGCAAGAACTTTACCCATACCACCCTTCTAACCCCCTTCCAGGCAGTTAACACGCTTTATATAAACCGTAAAGACACGAATGAGTGAATCACCAACACATGAAGAGATGATAGAATAAAGTTCACTTTCAATATAAAAAACTAGTTATTAAAGTTAATAATACATACCCAATTAAAAAGTTAATTGTGACATTTGTGCCATTACGACCGTCACACAAATACGAATCAAATGAAATCCTGTGTTTCATTCTCGGGATTTGTACAATCACATATGACAAGTACACATCAAATTTTGTATGATTCCGAACTCTCAAGAAGCTTTTCTGGATGTTATACGTAAACTATTATGTAAACGTAATCAGTTTAACGTGACATACACTCCGGAATAGTGACATAAGCTTAACATACCTTAAATAACCTTTACATAACTTAGAAATAAGTTTTGAAGGGTTTGGTATGGCAAAAACAAGTTTATTCGATCACAGGGACTATTTGCGACAAAATACAAAAGTCTGTGAATTCGTATTGCAACGCACACTCCGGAACAAGATCATAAGCTAAACATACCATAAATACCCTTAACATAGCTTAGAAATAAGTTTTGAGGGGTTCGGTGTGCGAAAATGCGCTTATTTGATCATAGGGACTAAAAGCGTCAAAACTGTGAAAGTTTGTATATACCTGCATATCTCGCGTTGGACCATTTCCGAACATCCAAAATTTTTTGTAATCACTAGAATATTATATTTTAGTTATAGGAATGCAAAAATACCATTCGTCGCGTAATTTGGATCGTTTTCGCGTCCGTTCGAGTTTCGTCGTAATTAACCAAACAACGCGACCGTACGACCAAATGAACCAACATCCATGATATTTCTAATCATATTTCAAGTCCCCTATGCTTCAACATCCTTTTAGAGCCTTGAAAATGGGTTAATGGGGGATAAACGTTTCGAAAAACGAGTTTGGAGGCTGCAGGGACCATTTCTGCCAAATTTCAAAAATCTGACCTGAGCCCTCACGGGGCGCGACACCTGAGGGTGTTTTCCATCGCGCAACGCGATGCCTTGATCAGGACATAATCTCTAAAACAACAACCAACTCTTGTTTTCTTGCATAGTTTTGCAATATTGTGGGTATTTTGAGTGGTGATCAAGGCTTCAATCCATGACCAAACACTTGTAGGGTTGAGATCATTCCTTGGTCATCACAAAATCCACTTGTCATGATCTTATGGCCTCTCAAAAACTATATAAACCCCCTCAAATCTTCCCATTTTCCTTGCTCATTTGTTCATTCTCTTCTCTCAAACTCTAAGTGAAGGCTACCATCTTTTGGATGCCTTCTAACTGAGTTTTCTAGTCATTTTTCCAGCCTTAGAGCACTTGTAAGTGTTCTTTCATGGCTTGTTCTTTTATTTCAGCAATTACAAGCTGAAAGTCAAACAGTTTGACTACCGTTTGACTTTCGATTTTGACCATGAATTGGTCAAGTCAAAGTTCAATCGAACTTTGCAATGTGAGCATAATCAAGATGGTTATAATCCCTTGCGATTATACCTACTGATTACCACGTTGACTAGTCGAAGCGACGAGTCAAAGTTTTGGTCAAAATGCATGATTATGTGCATTCTGCGACAAAACTATTTTCGGCTATCAAAACACTTTGTTTTGATACCAAATCAGTTTTCTAACTTAGTTAAACATTTTTTAACATGTTTAAATCATCACTTCTAGTTTATTGCTTATTTAGGGTCGTAAGTCAAGCGGTCTAAACAAGCGCTTAGACTTTCGAACCCAACCCATTTGGTCGATCATTAGGATCCGACCAAACATATTTTGTGACCATAGTTGTATAGGGAATAACCTTCCGAGGTTATACCTTATGGTCACTTAGTTTAATTAGTTGTATGATAGGTAGTTTATATGCCTTAGGAAAATGACCAAAATACCTTTTTTGCGTATAAATTCATTTTAAGCCTATGTAACCCAAATTTTGACACTTAAACTAATTGTGCAACATTATTAAACATGTTTAGGCATATAAGACTTATCATAGGACTAGTTAGACCGTCCGAACGCACATTTGCGCAATTGACGCGTTAAAGTAGCGTAAACTACCTTAACGGGTCAAAAGCACTTAGGATTGTTTTCAAATCAGAATGTAGGCTTTGTTAAACCATATCATATGAGTTCCAACACTCATTTGGTTTACAAGACCTCATTCTATCCGATCTCCCGATTTAGGTCCCGATTATTAACATAGTGATTCCATACTAGGTGCCACTTGATTCCTTGATTTCCCGAGCTTTGTTAGGTCACTTAATCAAGGATACTTGCAATCTCAAGTGAGTACATAGCTCCCCTCTTTTATGTCACACCCCCTTTCTGCGGCGGAAGCACGAGGTGTGATCATGAAAGGTTTTCATTGCATACGATTGGTAAACATACTACATGCTCATAAAAATAAACTTCAAACGTCATGCATTACATAACCGAAATCATAGTTTTAGTGTTTACATCACAAGACAACATTTTGTCTGAAAAGTTACAACTTTATTCAACGATAAACATAAACGACATCCACGAGCATGAGTAAGACCGCGCGCACATCCATCTTAGTTACCTGAAATACATGTAAGTTTTTGGAAAAAACATCAACATAATGTTGGTGTGAATTCATGCGGTTTTTGTAAAGAACGGTGGTATACTTTGTATGAAAACATGGTATGCATTTCGTATAAATCACGTATTTCTGTATCTCATGTAAGTCAAGTATGTCTGTATTTTGTACAACTCAAGTATTCCTGTATAAATCAAGTAATCTTGTATGTATTAAGGTTGTTAATGGGTTGCAAGGCCATTAACATGTGACACGACATAGGAAGCAACCAAACCTTAGGCATTTTTCAAGTTGGCATATTCTGAGACACAAAAGCACTGCTTGGTACTCGTTCTCACCAAGAGTGTGGCTGCCCGACACCCGTTAGATCTAACCTTTTGTTCTGCGGTCTAGGTATATTGTGTCACACCCTGGCTTTGCGGAAGCGTGGTTAATTTGGTGTGACTTCTTAATACCATAGCTTAATCATAACAAAGCTATATGATAATAAAACCATGCAAGATCATCCATAGATTTAAGTTTTAAAACCGAAGTAACATAACATTGTCTTAGGGACTACAACACCATAACATAAAACATTGTTTTGAAAGACATAAACATCAACATGAATAAAACGCAGTTTAAGATTTGTGACTCGTCCAGGAAAAAGTCACATTTCCTAAACCGGGATGACCTCGGAACCCATATGCAGCGGGAAGACACAACATACCGCGCCAGATCTTTAATTCCCTGAAATACATGTAAGTTGAAAAATCAACAATAATGTTGAGCGAGTTCATGTGTAAGTGAGTAAATAAACCTTTGTATGTATAAAAACCTTGGTATGTAGCAAATAAGGAAAAAGAGATCACCAATGGTTTGCAAGGCCATTGATATGTGTGAAGTGCAAGTAGGAAGACTCAAACCTAGCAGATTTATGCGTTGGGTACAAAGTCACCCCGAGTTCCGTTCTGTTTGGGCCTGGGGTTGGGCTCGCTACACCCAGATAGATCTACCGCTCCTGCCCCTCGGTCCTACCTTGAGGATTAATGGCCTCAAGTTTCTGCCTACCCACTCACATGATCTAAGTAGTAACCCTCCTTACGCTAACCATACCATGTAAAAAGTACTCGTAATCATAGTAACATGTATTTCACCCCCGCAGTTTAGAAAACTGAAAACAGTTAAGAGAAAAGGGGGACATGAACTCACAGTGGTGCGTCTCTACCAAGTATATCCCTGATCAAGCAGCTGCGCGACGACCTACACGTACTAACTCTATTAGACGGACGGCCGTTCCTTAGCTTAAGGTTTAAGTTTTTGGGAAATAGTTAGACAACTATTTCGTGTTTATATTTTTGTAAATACTTGGTAATTATTTTCCTTCCCAAAGATGGGGGATTTAATACATGCGCGTTCGTAAAATTCGAAATACATTATTAAGTCTCACTTAATATATTTTATTCCATACTTCAAAATATAAATATTCTCCCCAAAATAATACTTTGACAAAAATACGCGCTCATAAATATTTTCTTAAAATGCGTAAGTTACGTTTTAAAGATCGGGTGGTAATAATTATACCGTTGTAACTTATTATTAATTATGAAGGCGTTTGTATTATTTTTGGAATCGTTATCATTCGGTAATATTATTTTTACCCTAAAAATAATATTTGTATAGTTCACAAAATAATCATAAAAATTCACAAGTGTTGATACTAAATATATATTTTAGCAAGTTTTTATTTTGTGAAAATCCCACCTCCGATAATTAGAAATCTTGTAATAAAGTCATGGCGAAATCTATAATTCGAAAACACGTTAAAAAAATGTATTCCTAACACTTGTAGTGAAAATATTTCTAAGTGTTAGGTTTTTGGAAAAATTTCGCCAGAGTTTCCTCTGTAACTGGAGGTGGCCACGCTTTCAAGCGTATCATTTTCTTTTACAAATCAAACCAACAATTTTCTTATTCACTCAAAACAATGTTCAAAGCATCAAACTAGTCAATATATATGTAAATCGCAAGAATTTCATGAACTTGTAGTTTTCCCAAAAATATGTAGTAAAGCTCCTTACTTTTAGTGTATCTTTATATAAATCAACTTCGTTTCTTGAAAGTCTCGTTTTTAAAGAAATTCCATCTTTACAACTTCTTGTAAAATTTGACAAAACTAGTTATTTGTCGAAACTTAGTGTTACACAAGTATTTATACACTTGTGTGTTTACTAAAATCATTCTTGTTTATGAAAGATCCGTCTTTAAAAGTATGTTTTCTCTTGACACGTGGTCCTTTGAAAATACCGCTTGTAGATCCGTAGATCTACTAGTTTTAAACACTATTTCGTAAGTAAAATCGATTTTACACAAGTTCATGTTTGGTGTGTGGTAGAGTTTCATCACTTAACCCTTTTTACATTTAAACAAACTCTATGTCATGATCCATGATCATGACCAATCCGGGTTAGACGATGATCCGAGCTACCACAACATAGATCGGCACTAAATAGTTACACAAAACAAATCTTACAAGATTTACACAACAATATAGCTTTTATCCAACATTTTTAACATTTTAGTAAACTTTTAGCATGTCTTCTTGTATGTTCATGAGTTTTAACCGTTATATATTATTTTAACCACTTTAAAATAGTTCGAGAGTGTGATTATAGTAACTTACTACTAGCTCGAGGCTAGGGAAGAAACTAGTCGAAAAATGCGTGGATAAAAGCAATGAGAAGAGGTCCTTTGCCTTCCGAATGCACCAAGCTCCCTTGTAGGTGATCCTTAGCACTTGTATGATCTTGGAATGAGAGGATCAAAGCTTGAAAGATTGATGGATGGTATAGGGGAGTTCGGCCGAGAGCTTTGAGAGGAGAGGAGAGAGTTTTGTGTTGGTGAAATGTTAAGTGAAAGAATGAGGGGTTTAGTGGTGATCTTATAGGCAAAGTTTAGGATTATGGTCCAATGGATTATGTGTCTCTTAGATATTAGACATAAGAGATTAGTTTAATCAAAATAGGACATGAGGTGTCCCCTTGGGGACGGTTTGGTTTGGGGGGGGGGGGGGGTAATCTAGTTCATTTCCAACTAAACATTAGGTATTAGTTAGGTTAATTTAGTTAGTTTAGGGATTAACCCGGTTACTAGTGTGTCATGCATTAAAGCGGGTGTTAGGGTATTCAGGGACCCTAACTGGCTCAGACAAAGAAAAACAGTGTTGTTGGCAATATTTTTATGTTCCGGGTAAAGTCCGGTTGTTCGGTTGGATAGAGATCCGTTAAAGTGCTTAACAAAGCTTTAAAGTGTCGTTATTATTATTTTTAATG
This sequence comes from Helianthus tuberosus, assembly GCA_030545235.1. Taxonomy (NCBI): domain Eukaryota; kingdom Viridiplantae; phylum Streptophyta; class Magnoliopsida; order Asterales; family Asteraceae; genus Helianthus; species Helianthus tuberosus. Next base: position 125,870,195 of record CM060449.1, on the reverse strand, counting down.
ACACAACTTATTCCCGACACCTTGGAAAGTGTCTAGTAATGTTTTCCCTCATGTTTTGCCACTTTATTAGTTAGCTAAAAGCTGAATTTTGTACCTAGAGTACGTTTTAGGCACATCCGGTCACTGTAATCTCATTCCTAGTGACGCAGTTCTACAACCCTTCTATCCCTACACTCACCACTAGTGTAGCAAACTATCTCAGGCTCTTACAGGCCTTAGAGGCAGTACCTGCCTGGTGCTAGTTATGACAGCACGTTTAATAGGTTATCCGTTCATTGTGCTACTGTGCTTTTGGTGCATCAAGGTTGTCACAAAGGTGCTGTAAGCAAAACATGGAGTGACAGCAAGTAAAGTATGATGCAAGTAAGTACATGTATCAGCATTCAAGTAGCAGTTTATCCACAAGTTCAAGTAAGCACAGTAATTATGCAGTAATTAATTATTAATTAAGTTGTACGGATACCTGGTTTAGTGAGGGTTGTCACATATTGTTGATTAATGGTGCTTATGGTACCCTATTCGTGACACGATTTCTCGTATCATGTATTATTTCTTGTATCATTTCTCGTATCATTTCTCAAAACGCATCATACTTGGTACTCGTTCTCACCAAGAGTGCTTCTTGTTCTTGTATCATTCCATTTATAAACATCGTAATATGCGTAACATGTATTTCACCCCCGAAGTTATAAAACTGAAAACAGTTAAAAGAAAAGGGGGAGCATGTACTCACAACTTTGCGTTCCTTGCGTCGTAAACTTCACCGGATTTGCTTATTTAGCGTCGTGACCCATACGTGTTTTCTTAACGTTAGTCACTAGACTTGTATCGTACAAGTACAAGTCACTATCTTTTGTGTACGTATTCTTGTGTTAAAAATAATTCATATTTTTAACTAAGTGTCTTACTTATATTATTTTCTCAAAAATAAATATAAGTTTCTTGTATTTTGCACTCGAATTATGTATCTTGTATGTTGTATGTGATTTTTGTGTTTTCACTTCTTACAAGTGTTTAGTGTATTTTCAAGTCCTAATACACTATCACGTATAATACATACACTTAGCACATAATTTGGCGATCAATAAATATATATATTTTCTCCAAAAATATACATACTTAATATCAACTGTATTCTTGAAGAAATCATCATTTCTTAACACAAAAATTAGGGAAAACCTTGGTAAATGCTTTTTGGTACATTTTTAGGGAATAAGTTTCTCAGAACTTATATTTTTCCAAGTGTCAATATTTTTAGAAATTTTGGCAGAGTTTCCCCTAAAAATGGAGGTTTCCCATGTTTTCAAAACATGTATTTATTTTCTTTTAAATCATTAACAAGCATCAACAACTCATTCAAGTCTTACTACAAGCCAAAATCATGTAAATCATGCTATATCATGAACTTGTTATATCCCGAAAACGCGTAGTAACTTGGTAAAGCCTTTAGTGGACTTAGTTACCGTCTGAAGCGTATTTATTTCTTTAAAAATTACCTTCTTGCAAAAGTTTAGTGTTTACAACTTATAAACAATTTTTACAAAGTTTAACCCTTTGAACTCTTCTTGTAAATAAAACATTCTCATACTTGTTTTATTTCCAAAAATAGTGTAAGTGTTTGTAATCGTCATGGTTTTTCAAAAACCGCTTCTCTAACTTGGTTTCTTTACAAAAACCTTTTGTAACTCTTGTATTTACAAAATCGTCAACTCACTAGTTTAGTTGTATTTCATGGAAAAGTCATTTTTATCAAGTTCATTTTTAGCTAGAAGGTGGTTATTTTATGTAACACATAACCATATTCTAATCTTGTTAAATCTTGTTTCTAAATATTATTTAACAAGATTCTCATGGTGATTAACATCACACAACCAAAAATCATCACAAATCTGACAACATGTTTACTACAACATCATACTTCAACATTTCATCTTCAAGTAAACTTTTTATGTAAAGTTTTATGCAAAGTTTCATGTTCGTCATCTTAGTGTTCTTGTTCTTGTTACTTTAGTGTTTTGAACACAAGTATCATACTACAATGTTTAGCCATAAAAACAAGATGAACAAGGGTTTGACAAGAACTTACTACTAGCACAAAGGCTAGGGTAGAATCTAGTGAAGAAGAGGATGAGAAAGCAAGAACAAATTCCCTTTTGAAGCTCCACAAGTTGCAACCTCCTTGAATCACCTTATGTGCTTGAATGGAACTTGAAAATGGAAGAGGATGGTGGACTAGTGGTGGTGATGGTGGCGGTCAAGGGAGCCGAGAGAGGGAGAGAAGGGAGTGAAGGAGAGAGTGTGTTAATGTGAAGTATGGTTGTGATCTTTGGCCATGCTTTTAAAGAGTACTTCACATATTTTGGTCATTCTCACAAGTAAACAATCCAATAAAAAAAGGAGATATAATCTACACAAGATATGAGAGCATGGTGTATGATTTTTGTGGGTCCATAAGGACCGAATTCGGTTGGGGGGGGGGGGGGGGTTGGTTGTAACTTTTTGTAACTAAAAAGTAATTGTTAGTTAGATTTCAAGTGATGCTTATATATGTTATTTACTAGAGAAATTGGTGGGTGTTAGGGTGTTCGGGGATCACGACTATCCAAGAATTAAATAAACAATGTGCTTGGCAAAAATTTGGTGTCCCGGGTAATGTCCGGTTGTTCGGTTAAATACTGGTTCATTAAGTGTTAAATTGCACCGTTTAGCGTCTTTTATGTACCCTTTTGTAACCCTTTCAATTCCCGACACTTTGGGAAATATTCTGGATGATAACACGTAAATTCTGCATGATATTTACATGTTTAAAAGCTAGTTATAGCTGAATTTAGAAAAATTCTGCACTTAAAGTGCGTTTCGGGTGCTTTTTAGTGCGTATTTTAGTCTCCGGAAAGCCTATATGTGAACCCTTGTATGTACTCTTGGGTTTTAATGTATTCTTGTCATTGGACCTACACCTAGGCTCCAATATTTATTGTCTGACTGCTTTCTGCATAGTTGTTGGCATATCGTGTCTTACCGGTGAGTTTACTAGTATTTCTGACGCAACGCTCTCGTTAATGCATAAAGCAATATTTTGTAGTATAAAACGTGCATGAGTTCACTCGTATAGCATGAAATCAGACAATGTTGACATTTAGGCGTATAATTGCAGTCATTAAATAATAATTAAAGTGTACGGAAATTACCGGTTTGGTGCCAGTTGTCACAGTCTCCCCCCGTTAAAAGAATTTCGTCCCGAAATTCTGGCTGAACCAACTCTCGCAGGAGTCTTCTTGAAAAGGTGGGGATACTTTTCTTTGAACTGGTCTTCACGTTCCCACGTGTACTCGGGCCCGTGCTTAGAGTTCCAACGTACTTTGACAAGTTTCACACTGCTCCTCCTGGTCTTGTTGACTTTCCAGTCGGTAACCTCAACGGGTCGTTCTATAAATCGGAGGGCATCATCAATATGCACTTCATCCACCGGGATGATCACGTTTTCTTGTGTTGGACTCTTCTTGAGATTGGATACATGAAACGTATCATGTACTCCATTAAGTTCTTCCGGTAACTCCAATTTGTACGCCACAATACCAATTCTTTCCAAGATTCTGAAGGGTCCGATGTATCGTGGATTCAGCTTTCCACGTTTTCCAAATCTTACTACGCCCTTCCAAGGTGAGACTTTCAACAAAACTTTGTCTCCAACCTCGAACTGTAATGGTTTTCGTCTTTGATCAGCGTAGCTTTTCTGTCGATCTCGAGCCACCATAATGCGCTCTCGGATCTGCATGGTTTTGTCGGTTGTCTCTTGTACAAGTTCAGGACCAACCATACGTTTATCTCCAACGTCTGCCCAACATAAGGGCGATCGGCACTTGCGGCCATACAGAGCTTCGAACGGTGCGGCTTTTATGCTTGTATGATAACTGTTATCGTAGGAAAACTCAACTAGAGGTAGATGAGTATCCCAGCTGCCGCCTAGGTCCATAACACATGCGCGAAGCATATCTTCTAACGTTTGTATAGTCTGTTCGCTCTGGCCATCTGTTTGTGGATGGAATGCCGTGCTTAGATCTAGCTGAGATCCAAAGGCTTCCTGAAAGGATTGCCAGATTCTTGAGACAAAGCGTCCATCTCTGTCTGAAATAATTGAGATAGGCACTCCATGACGTGCCACTATTTCTTTTAAGTATATCTCAGCAAGCTTTCCAGTGCTATCCTTCTCTCGGATCAGTAGGAAATGCGTAGATTTTGTCAATCGATCAACTATTACCCATATCATATCGTGCCCTCTCGGGGTCCTGGGTAGTTTTGTTATGAAGTCCATCGAGTTTTGTTCCCACTTCCACATGGGTATCTCTGGTTGTTGTAGTAGGCCAGACGGTTTCTAATATTCAGCCTTAACCTTGGCACAGGTTAGGCATTTTCCAACATAAACAGCAACATCGCTTTTGAGTCTCGGCCACCAATAGTATTCTTTTAAGTCTTGGTACATTTTGTCCGACCCTGGATGGATTGAGTATCTCGATTTGTGTGCTTCATCAAGGATGACTTCTCGTATACCACCATAGAGCGGAACCCAAATATGCTTCTTAAAGTATAAGGCTCCCTCTTCATTTGGCACCATATATTTCAACATACCCCGGAGGTATTCAGCTTTACGGTTTTCCATCTTAAGGGCTTCTTGTTGTGCATCACGAATGCGTGTAGTGAGATTCGTTCGAATCGTCATTTCCAGTGCTCGAACCCTTAGGGTCTTAACCCTTTCTTTTCGGCTTTATGCGTCTGCTACAATGTTTGCCTTTCCAGGATGGTACTTAATCTCACAGTCGTAATCATTTAGCAACTCGACCCATCGTCGCTGGCGCATGTTTAATTCCTTTTGATCAAATATGTGTTGTAGGCTTTTGTGATCTATGAAGATTGTACATCGAGTACCATATAAATAGTGTCGCCAAATCTTCAGGGCGAATACCACCGCGCCGAGTTCCAAGTCGTGCGTGGTATAGTTCTTTTCATGTACCTTTAATTTTCTTGAAGCATAAGCGATGACTTTTTGGCGTTGCATGAGCACGCAACCCAAACCTTGTCGTGAAGCGTCGCAGTATACCACGAAGTCTTCAGTGCCTTCGGGTAAAGATAGTATCGGTGCATCGCATAGCTTATTCTTGAGTAGTTGGAAGGCTTCTTCCTGCTTGTCACCCCAGTCGTATTTCTTGTCTTTTTGTGTGAGGGTCGTCAATGGTTGGGCTATCTTTGAGAAGTTCTCGATGAAACATCGGTAATAGCCCGCTAAGCCCAAGAATTTTTGAACTTCAGTTGGTGTTTTGGGGGCTTCCCAATTCTTTATGGCTTCAATCTTGGATGGGTCTACATGAATGCCCTTCTGATTCACAAAGTGACCAAGAAATTGTACTTCGTGAATCCAGAATTCGCATTTCGAGAACTTTTCATAAAAGTGCAGCCCTGAGCTGCGTTGCCTCCAGATGAATCTCCATTACCATTACGTCTAGCGTTGCTTGGTCCGCCACTGTCTTGAGTTCGGTTTGCCTCGTACTGGGCGATAGCTGCGGAGATCCTTTCCTCCAGTAGAGCGTTCAGCTCTTCAGCAGTTCTTGGCAGTGGGGGAGGAGGAGGTTGATCATGAGCGTTCACAACTTTCCTGGGTGCCATGTTCTGACAGAACATAACACAACAGGGTTAGACATTTGTTCGATATTGTCACACTAGACAGTAGTAGTATATATATACACAAGCATATACTACATAAGTGACATCAAACAATTATTACTCTAGAAGAGTATTTAATAGGCTGGTGTTCTCGTTTGACCATTTCTTGTACTGAGGGAATCTATACGTGACAAGACTTGATGTGGTTTCTGTGCACTGAACTCCATAATTATGTATGCATCCATAATTGCGTAACTCCTTGCACAGTCCGTACAGTTCGTTTCATCCTCGTATCTCTTCCTTCAGATAGGCTACTGCTTTCGGGCAAAGTCACGTATACCTGTGACATTCTACTTCTAGTATATGGATTTAGCAATTATCATACATAATCGCAAGTAATTATTAATCACAGACAAGTGCTACCCCAGTGCACCCTAAGTCTCGTAGTGTCTTTTCTTGACTCATGTAAACAGTTTCAGGTAATGGATGTCGCGGGAAGTTTTATGCAATGAAAACTTTTTGAATTTTTTTTTCTTGAAAGGATCCTAGAGATTGTAGACTAGACTCGAGAAGGAATCCTGGTTCACTACAATCGCAGATCTGATACCAATCTGTCACACCCCCTTTCTGCGGCGGAAGCACGAGGTGTGATCATGAAAGGTTTTCATTGCATACGATTGGTAAACATACTACATGCTCATAAAAATAAACTTCAAACGTCATGCATTACATAACCGAAATCATAGTTTTAGTGTTTACATCACAAGACAACATTTTGTCTGAAAAGTTACAACTTTATTCAACGATAAACATAAACGACATCCACGAGCATGAGTAAGACCGCGCGCACATCCATCTTAGTTACCTGAAATACATGTAAGTTTTTGGAAAAATGTCAACATAATGTTGGTGTGAATTCATGCGGTTTTTGTAAAGAACGGTGGTATACTTTGTATGAAAACATGGTATGCATTTCGTATAAATCACGTATTTCTGTATCTCATGTAAGTCAAGTATGTTTGTATTTTGTACAACTCAAGTATTCCTGTATAAATCAAGTAATCTTGTATGTATTAAGGTTGTTAATGGGTTGCAAGGCCATTAACATGTGACACGACATAGGAAGCAACCAAACCTTAGGCATTTTTCTAGTTGGCATATTCTGAGACACAAAAGCACTGCTTGGTACTCGTTCTCACCAAGAGTGTGGCTGCCCGACACCCGTTAGATCTAACCTTTTGTTCTGCGGTCTAGGTATATTGTTGATTAATGGGGCTTATGGTACCCTATTCGTGACACGATTTCTCGTATCATGTATCATTTCTTGTATCATTTCTCGTATCATTTCTCAAAACGCATCATACTTGGTACTCGTTCTCACCAAGAGTGCTTCTTGTTCTTGTATCATTCCATTTATAAACATCGTAATATGCGTAACATGTATTTCACCCCCGAAGTTATAAAACTGAAAACAGTTAAAAGAAAAGGGGGAGCATGAACTCACAACTTTGCGTTCCTTGCGTCGTAAACTTCACCGGATTTGCTTATTTAGCGTCGTGACCTATACGTGTTTTCTTAACGTTAGTCACTAGACTTGTATCGTACAAGTACAAGTCACTGTCTTTTGTGTACGTATTCTTGTGTTAAAAATAATTCATATTTTTAACTAAGTGTCTTACTTATATTATTTTCTTAAAAATAAATATAAGTTTCTTGTATTTTGCACTTGAATTATGTATCTTGTATGTTATATGTGTATTTTTGTGTTTTCACTTCTTACGAGTGTTTAGTGTATTTTCAAGTCCTAATACACTATCACGTATAATACAAACTACATACACTTAGCACACAATTTGGCGATCAATAAATATATATATTTTCTCCAAAAATATACATACTTAATATCAACTGTATTCTTGAAGAAATCATCATTTCTTAACACAAAAATTAGGGAAAACCTTGGTAAATGCTTTTTGGTACATTTTTAGGGAATAAGTTTCTCAGAACTTATATTTTTCCAAGTGTCAATATTTTTAGAAATTTTGGCAGAGTTTCCCCTAAAAATGGAGGTTTCCCATGTTTTCAAAACATGGGTTTATTTTCTTTTAAATCATTAACAAGCATCAACAACTCATTCAAGTCTTACTACAAGCCAAAATCATGTAAATCATGTTATATCATGAACTTGTTATATCCCGAAAACGCGTAGTGACTTGGTAAAGCCTTTAGTGGACTTAGTTACCTTCTGAAGCGTATTTATTTCTTTAAAAATTACCTTCTTGCAAAAGTTTAGTGTTTACAACTTGTAAACAATTTTTACAAAGTTTAACCCTTTGAACTCTTCTTGTAAATAAAACATTCTCATACTTGTTTTATTTCCAAAAATAGTGTAAGTGTTTGTAATCGTCATGGTTTTTCAAAAACCGCTTCTCTAACTTGGTTTCTTTACAAAAACCTTTTGTAACTCTTGTATTTACAAAATCGTCAACTCACTAGTTTAGTTGTATTTCATGGAAAAGTCATTTTTATCAAGTTCATTTTTAGCTAGAAGGTGGTTATTTTATGTAACACATAACCATATTCTAATCTTGTTAAATATTGTTTCTAAATATTATTTAACAAGATTCTCATGGTGATTAACATCACACAACCAAAAATCATCACAAATCTGACAACATGTTTACTACAACATCATACTTCAACATTTCATCTTCAAGTAAACTTTTTATGTAAAGTTTTATGCAAAGTTTCATGTTCATCATCTTAGTGTTCTTGTTCTTGTTACTTTAGTGTTTTGAACACAAGTATCATACTACAATGTTTAGCCATAAAAACGAGATGAACAAGGGTTTGACAAGAACTTACTACTAGCACAAAGGCTAGGGTAGAATCTAGTGAAGAAGATGATGAGAAAGCAAGAACAAAGTCCCTTTTGAAGCTCCACAAGTTGCAACCTCCTTGAATCACCTTATGTGCTTGAATGGAACTTGAAAATGGAAGAGGATGGTGGACTAGTGGTGGTGATGGTGGCGGTCAAGGGAGCCGAGAGAGGGAGAGAAGGGAGTGGAGGAGAGAGTGTGTTAATGTGAAGTATAGTTGTGATCTTTGGCCATGCTTTTAAAGCGTACTTCACATATTTTGGTCATTCTCACAAGTAAACAATCCAATAAACAAAGGAGATATAATCTGCACAAGATATGAGAGCATGGTGTATGATTTTTGTGGGTCCATAAGGACCGAATTCGGTTGGGGGGGGGGTTGGTTGTAACTTTTTGTAACTAAAAAGTAATTGTTAGTTAGATTTCAAGTGATGCTTATATATGTTATTTACTAGAGAAATTGGTGGGTGTTAGGGTGTTCGGGGATCACGACTATCCAAGAATTAAATAAACAATGTGCTTGGCAAACATTTGGTGTCCCGGGTAATGTCCGGTTGTTCGGTTAAATACCGGTTCGTTAAGTGTTAAATTGCACCGTTTAGCGTCTTTTATGTACCCTATTGTAACCCTTTCAATTCCCGACACTTTGGGAAATATTCTGGACGATAACACGTAAATTCTGCATGATATTTACATGTTTAAAAGCTGGTTATAGCTGAATTTAGAAAAATTCTGCACTTAAAGTGCGTTTCGGGTGCTTTTTAGTGCGTATTTTAGTCTCTGGAAAGCCTATATGTGAACCCTTGTATGTACTCTTGGGTTTTAATGTATTCTTGTCATTGGACCTACACCTCGGCTCCAATTTTTATTGTCTAATTGCTTTCTGCAGAGTTGTTGGCATATCGTGTCTTACCGGTGAGTTTACTAGTATTTCTGATGCAACGCTCTCGTTAATGCATAAAGCAATATTTTGTAGTATAAAACGTGCATGAGTTCACTCGTATAGCATGAAATCAGACAATGTTGACATTTAAGCGTATAATTGCAGTCATTAAATAATAATTAAAGTGTACGGAAATTACCGGTTTGGTGCCAGTTGTCACATTTTACGCTTTCAATTCTTTGGGGTGACTCATATGTGCTAAATGCTTTTCAAGTTTTCATAAACAAATGTTATGGTTTATATAAAACACAATGATTTCAATAATGTGAACGAACTTGTTGGGGCGTTAGTCAAAAGACAGGCGAATGACATTCATTAACTATGATCAAGCCGACCAGTAGTATGTTATGGTACCGTAGGATCTGTCAAATCCCGTTATCGGACTATCCCTTTGGTGGGTAATGTGGGTAACGACAGAAACTGTTTTCTGATTAACAAATCATGTGTTGGTTTGTTAGTCTTGTTAAAGAGGTCTTTCAGGGCCTTTTAAAGATACCCCATGGGTGGTATAGTCGAGTCAGAACACAGGTTTGAATGTATTCATTAAAGAATGACCAAAATTTGTATTTCACAATTAAAACACGAACGATTGAACGATGGTTTATAACACAGATGATTTGAACGATTTTGGATGAATGTTTTCAAATGATGTCACACAACGAGGTTTACTTAAAGATATAAACCATACAATGTTTACTTTCAAAGACGATTTACTACTTGGTTTTTCAAAGACAAATGTTTTCAGTCAAGATTCATGGCTACAATGGTTTTGGTTTACTTATATCATCTTGTAAAGATGATAAAACATATTGCAATATCAAACACTTTTTGATTTCAAGGTACATACTAGAAAACTCCCGTAGTTGGACGAGGTATTGCAATATGGATTCAAAGCCATGAATTTGACATACAAAACCTATATACTCGCCGATATTTTTATGCTGACTGTTTTTCGCATATGTTTCAGGTTCTATGATGTGACCATTGTTGATTACTTGCTACACATAGGATGGACGCGGGCCTTAGTGACTTAAAACTTGAAAGAAAATTGTTGTACTTATTTGGTTTGTATCAAAACAATGTGTCTATTAATGAAATAAAAGAAAACTTCAATTTCCATGTGTTGTGGAACAAAGATTATGTTACGACACTCCCCGACGTTTCCACCGCAGTTTGTTGTATTACGCGGTCAGGGTGTGACAGAAGAGTTGGTATCAGAGCTCATGGTTATAGGGAATTAGGTTATTAGTAATGCTCTTGACCTAGTCTATAACCTTCCTAGGACCCTAACGCAAGAAATTTGCTTTTAGATTCTTAATACAATACCAATCACCTATCCTTAGGTGATTAACAAAAACAAAACACAATTCATTCTCTCGAGTCAAAATTTTTCAAAACATCACAAGAAATCATCTATCCTTAGATGATTTGTTTTAGTCTTTTAAGCCTTTGGTGTTTTCAAAATCTCGTCAAAGTTTGGGTCTTTATAATGTGAACACATGCAATCTGGAAGGGTGGGTGCCTTTACCTCGAGTTTTCTGTCTAAGGCTAGAGTGTTCGTACAAATCCGTAGTATCTGACCAGTCACTCTTACCTGGGAACTCTTGGGGTGAGTGTCCAGTTATAGGCTAAAGCATGTCTTCGCGATACATTATTATGACCCACTTACTTTGATTAGTCACCGTGACGTTTGTTTGTTTTAGTTAACGAATGAATGGTCACAATCTTCATGTTTCGTCGATATTTTCAATACCTCTTTTGTTTATCCAATTGTCAATCTCACACGTTTCCCATGTTTCCTTATTCTTTTAGAATGCCTCCTAGACGCGATCAAACTCAAGATGCTGCAATAGCAGCCTTAGTAGCTCAGCAAATCGCTGTTGTGCTCCCGAACCTTATTACCCAGATAAATCAAGCTAACAACAATAATAACAATAACAATGCTCAGTGAAACTATAAGACTTTTAATTCGGCTAAACCGCTTAAATTTTCTGGGTCTGAAGGAGCTACTGGGCTCCTAGAATGGTTCGAGAGTTTAGAAAGCACATTCCGACATGTTCAATGTCCAAACGCGAAAGGTTGAGTTTGCATCTAGTGTCTTTGAGAAAAGGGCACTAACATGGTGGAATGGTGTGATGAGGGACAGGGGTGCCGATGTGGCTATGGCTCAAACCTGGGAAGAGCTTCGAGCTCTAATGATGAATCAATTCTGTGCTCGTCATGAATTCAGGGCACTGGAAAGGGAATTCGACGATCTTAAACAAGATAGCGGTGAGCATCGAGCCTACACGGACCGATATGAGGAACTAAGTCTGTTATGTCCAACCATGGTTACGCCTTTGGATAAGGCAATTGAAAAGTACATTGATGGCCTCCCTGACCCAGTTCAGGACATTGTTACTGGTAGCAACCCTACCACGGTTAGACAGGCCATTGAGCTATCCGCTACCCTGACTGAATCTCAGATTAGGAAGGGTAAACTTTTCTGAAAAGGCGACAAGAAACCATCAGATGAGACAAAACCAAAGGATAAGCAGACTGAATCCTCTAAGAAGTCAAAGAAGTGTAAGGCTTCACAGAACTTCGTCGTAGTTGCTCAAAACAATCAAGTTGTACTTAACCAACCAGCACAACCTCTCGCTAAGAAAACCTATGCTTGTACTGCACCGCTATGCAACAAGTGTAATGCACACCACCAAGCTCACCTACAATGTCGTCAGTGCACATCATGTGGGCGACTTGGTCACCTGGAAAATGCTTGTCGAACTAACCCGAACCAAGGTGGTCGAAACCAACATCAAGCCAACCCTGCTCAAGCTCGTTTTCCACCTGGTTCTTGCTACAACTGTGGCGAGATGGGCCATTTAAGGAATAATTGCCCAAAGCTTAATAATGCAAATCCAGCCCGTGGATAAGCATTTGGCTAACTGGAAGACGATGCCGCTTTGAAACAACTGAACTTTATGTTTAATTTCCTTTGTTATCCAAGACTATGAAACAATTATGTTGGTTTATAAATAAATCTTTATTCGCATTTCGATGTACAAAAACAAATGTGGTTACATGTATGTATGGCATACCCCTACGATACCGATACCAAGGAACCATGTTCCTTGCAAGACAAACTACTCTCGTAGTTCTTCCATTTTTGTGATCGCTCACGATCTCCACGAAAATCCTAAGTACTCGTTTCTCCTAAAGAAACAAAGTACAAGGTACAAGTTATAAACTCTGGACGAATACTCATAGTACCACTTTAAATCCTTGCTTGGATATCTAAGGGTACTTTCCATAAGTCCTTAATTGGTCTTATGTGATACGTCTATGTACATATCATTACATTCTGGTTTTCATAACAATATACATAGTATATGATTTCAAAACATCATTCATGATTTCAAAAACATTTCATATGGTTTAAAAACATTTAAACATAGTATATTTTCCCAATATACCAAGTACATAATTTCAAAAACATCATCCATGTTTTCAAAAACCTCATACATGATTCCAAACGAATTTCACATGGTTTTAAAACATTTTATAAACATATTTACCAAGTACCTAGTACATGATTTCAAAAACATTACAAACATATTTTCAAAAATCCTATGCATAGTTTTCAAGAACATTCTACTCGTATGTTGACTTAGCATACGTAGTACACGATTTTCAAGGACATTCTACTCGTATGTTGACTTAGCATACGTATGTTACGATTCAATAAGGACAAAACTGAATCCTTATAAGATCTTCCTATTTTCATAGTTAGATTCTTGAGGATGTTTAAAGTATTAATTGAAGTCCATGGATTGGATTCCTGGTGTACTTTAAATGCATGTGTACAAATCGACAACAAGTCGATAGCAAATTGATGACCAAGTTGACAATTATGTGATTATGTGATTATGCGTTTATGTGTTTATGTGTGATCCAAATGCTCGCTATCTAAATCCTTGTAGAATCTTCCATATCTTCATACGATGGATTCTTAGAAGGATATCCAAAAGTACTATCTTAAATCCTTAATGGGCTTCTATGCAATAGTTAAGACCCTTGGATTGTAAAGTACTATTCCATAGTTAAAGAGACCCTTTGGTGGTCTAGTTAAAGAATTCATGCGTTGATCTAGTTAATGTAACACCCCGAAATCGGGATTTGGTAATTAAACCATGTAAATAATAATGAACGGGTAAATACCGTTAGTGGTGAAAATAAATCCGGTGAATATTAGGAAGTAAATAAATAAACCTAATATTGAATAAAAAGAGAATAAAAGGGTTTAATGAAATAATGTTTATAAGAGACCCGAGCTAACGGGACTTAAAAACAAAACGGGTGGTAATCTCCCGGAACCCACTAAGTTAACTAGGAGTAATTAACCTAGTTAATTAAAGGAAAATATTTCTAGAAATAAAGAGGTTAAGGCCTACTTGGAACAAACCAAATCATGAGGGGCTAAAGGTGGGTAATTAGAAAAGTGTTTTAATTAAAACACTTATATAAAAAATAAAAATAAAAGAAATAAAAACACACACAGTGTGTTGGATCGTAGGAGGAGCAGGGAGAAAGGGGTGAAACCCTAACTCAACAAAACCTTCAAATTGGAGGATCAAACGAAGGCCAAATTCGGATTGGAATATACATAAACGATCACAAAGTCAAGGGGATCGAAATGTATGTCGAATTTTTGACATTCATGAAGTTGTGAAAAGTCGATTAACTTTACAAGATGCAATTTAGGTATGAATTGTAGAAGTTATGGCTAGATTAGAGATGTATACTTGCTTAGGAGCAAAACCCTAAGTGAAAATTCTGCATATATTGCTATGATTTGAATACTTAGATGAATTACCACACTTACATAAGTGGGTTTTAATGTTATGATGAAATTGATGGTCTAACTAGGTCTAGAATCATCATGCATGATGATGTTAAGAAGGTGTTTGATTAAATCATGAATATGGGTACATGATCATAAATGACTTGAAATGGGTTTTGAATGTTAAGATGAAATTTGGTAAATTTGTTCATGGAACTAGGTGTATGAAATCATATTGTCTATCAAGTGATAAGTAGAACTTGATTATATTAAGTGTTGGGATAAACGCTAGTGATATGATGAAACGGGTTTCACTCGTGTATGAGGAACCCTTAGTTCTTACAAAAATAAATGAATAAACTAGTCAAGATAATCGTTTAAACTAGTTTATTAGCCATGAAAATGGGTTGCAATTGATGGTTTGGGTCGAATTTGAAAGGACCCTAAACATGATTTTCGTAGCTTTTATATGTATTTTGACTAATCTTAAAAAATCATATAAAATCAACCGTTTATCCGATTTGGGTGTTCTATACCTTTTCGGAAAGCTTATGAAGTAAATTTTTACTGTTTTCAATCATAAGAAACAAATGTGGTTGTTAAATAGGCCAAATAGGCGAATTAAAACTGCTGTTCAGAACTTGAAAGATGTTGAAAAAAATGAAAATATAGTTGCTGAGCTGATTTTATAAAAATCATATAAAATCATAGAAAATTCGTTAGAAGGTGTACCTTATATGCTTGCGAAGGTATTGGAGCGTTCTACGATCCACCTTTGAACATGTTGATCTAATTCAGATTTTAAACGGGTCAAAATGGTCAATTACAGCAGCTAAATAGAAAATTCATTGCACATAAATAATGTTCTTATTAACCAAGAAAAAGGCATAGGATTGTATATACTTGCTTCAGGCATGAATTATTGATTGTTGGGAATAAATAGCACTTTATGTGACATGCTTAAAGTGTTTAAAATCACTTACTAACTAGTTGTATAAGTAACTTCACTAACGGGTCAAACGGTTAGTGAATGAAAAGAATTATGGTATGAAACTAGTTGTTGAATATATGGCATGCTTTGATTGATAAGTGTGTAAAAAAAAGGGGTTCCATAGGGTGATGGCCATTATATAGAATGACCAATCTAACCATCTTATGGATGTTATGATATAGTTGACTCTAAACAAGCTAGGTGGGAGCTTGGAAAGGAACGGGTCAAACGGATCATGGATGCAAAGAATGTTTGCGCGGACGCGAGGTAAGTTATGCTTACACTTCTTTTTTAATTACAATACACTTGCGAATATTGATTGTGAATAATGATAAGTAATTGGAATATGATGTTCCGGCAAGATACAATGCAAGTCGGAATATGTAAAAATGTAAGAAACCATAAATTATGGTAAAAAGGGGTAAAATGGTAAATTAGTTGGGTGAAGACTAATAAATAACGAATTTTAAACAATACGTTATGGGGTGAATTGTAACGTGTAAAAGTGGTTTAGTAATACTCCGGACATGAGTTGACGGATATAATAAAAGATGTGAAAAGACACCATTTGGTATAAGTCATAACGGGTCAAACAATTCAAGAAATGTCTTTTAAGTAGTAAGGACTCATGGTGCTAACCGGAATGGGTTCAAGGGGCGAAATGGTATCAAAATACCATCATATGATGATAAATGATCATTTTGACTAAACGGGTCAAATGGTGCGTTAACACCATTTGACGATAATTTTTGACGATCGCTTGTTAAGTTTTGGTGATTACAGGAAAGTAATATGAGGTTCGCGACGCTATTAATTAGTAAGTTAATAGTGAAAGGTATTTTAAACGGGTCAAAATTTTGACCCGAGCCAGGTATGTGCAAATAAGATTATAGTTTAAAGTACGATTTTTGGTCAAACATGTTATTAAAAGTCCATCGTCGTCAAAAGACTTGAAACTTGTCTTTTGCAAAATTTCTAAACCAGAGATTAGAATCATGGAACAAGTAGTTTATCACATTATATCCACCACAAATATTGTTGTGGTGGAAAACAAGTAGAAACCATAGTGTGGAAATAAGATGCAAGCAAAGGATGGCTGTAATTTAAGCTTAAAAGTGCATAAGTACCCTTAACGGGTCAAAATAAGAGTATAAACAAAAATGGGTTAAGAATGTGTATAAACTCATGATTTGAACCTTGTACAATAGGAAATAATTATAGTATAATATGTTAAAAAAAAGAAAACAAAGGCGACAGACTACAGAACTGGCAAACTGATTATTATTTTGTGGTTTGATGTCTAAAACTTGTTTAACATATTATTTAAGCATCAAAACTAACTTTTAGGTTGGTTTTGATCACAGGTAAATACCAAGTGTTCCCGGATGAAGATCAAGCTCAAGGAAGAACCGAACACGATCAAAGATACAAGCTTCCGCATATCGTTTCGTCGATATTTTAATCAACGAACTCTATTTCATTGCGTGTATTATTTTTTTAAATTGTAAAAGTTTTAAATTACCCGTATTTTCCACGGATACGAAATATTAACTACATGTTTATTTTCGTAATTCATACGAAAACCATTAAATAATACTAAGGGTGTTACAAGTTGGTAATCAGAGCTCAAGGTTAAAGAGTAAAGTGTGTTCGGTTCGAAGCTTGATCGCAAATCCGGTAAGTACATGTATGTTAATAGTTTAGTAGGATTAAAGTGTTGTGAACAACACAAAGGGTATCGTGTAATACACGTTACACCAACGAAAATGATTAGTATAGTTAACGAAATCACGTGCAGTAAAAAGCCTTGTATTACAATACGTGCATTTATTAATGTCGAAATTACTAACTGTTGTAAATGTTTTAGTTCAAGGACACTCGCATATGAAGATAGCGAGAGTTTAACAAATCGCGTACTTGATAGAGGAACGGTTCAAAGAGTATGCTCATCAAGGACTTAAATCGCGTAACGGTCGCGAACAAGGCTAATGGCAAGAGAAGCCCGTTAGGGCAAGCATTACCAGGTGCACATTTTAAATTTAATTGCACAAATAGTAATATGCAACAAATATGTAGAAATTGAAAGTTGCATATGTAGATTAAAAACTTGGAAAAACCCGAATAGAAAATGTATTCGGGATATTGTTTCCAAGAGAAACAAATAGAGGCATTACCTACATAGGACGTGATGTGAAAACTATAGAAAATGTCATGCGTGTCATGTGTTAATCGCTTACTCTGGCCAAGTAAGTAGTGGCATATGATACCATGAACTTCTTATAGCGGACACATTTACATCCGATGTAGTAAGGACGGGGTGAATGGGACAAATTAAAAAGTACACAGATGAAACAAATGAATAAAATAGTTGATAATAATGTAAACGCACACCCGGGTGATGGAAGCGTATTACATTAGGATAATGAGCCCGAGAGAAGGGACAAGGATTAATGTAAATGATGATATAAATGAATGATCAAAAGAAAATTGACGAAAATAAGTCATCTTGGACGAAAGGGCCATGGTGAACTAAATGGGCAAGTAAAACCAAAGTATAGATGATCCGCCGGGTCATAAAAACAAAGGTGTTGCCCACACGAAAAAGATAATCAAGGTTGTTAACTTTAGTCGTAGTAAAGCAAGGATAACGATGATAATCATCACTCATAATTAATAAGGCCGCCAATGGTGGTCACGTAAAGAATAAAAGACATGGTCGAATAAAAGCGACGGATTTCGCTAAGATGACCAAGTAAATCGAAATGAAGTCTTAATGCATACCGGAATGGGTGCAATGATAACGATTTCGGTAAAACACCCGGTTGATGGGTAAGGAATTAAACGCGTGCGTAGACTGAGAAACAGGAACGTGTATGGAAAGTAAAAAAAAGACTCGGGTTTTGGGTCATGACTAAAGGACGATAAGATACTGCAAATAGAAATTTTGATAAATTACGTTCAACTAATTCAAAGCTGAACGGGTCAAATAAAAAACGAAGTTTGACATTCATAAGTGATGAACTCTCACATAAACAAGTCAAACAAATTTAATAATGATGACGCTTGCTAATGTAAGTAAGCGCAAATCGACATAAAAGCACGAAATATTAAGACAAAAGAACCCGGGTAATGGGTTGTAAATAAATATAGGAATAAACCAGATAACAACAAGTGGAAAACAAACCGACGCGTAAATGACGTAAGAAGTCATGGAGTCGGAAGATTAGTTTAAAATGGTAACGGGTGTAGCCTTACCTTAGACTACGGTTAAGGTCCATAGAATTCAAAAAAAAAAAAGAAGAACGAATTCTAAACTTAAAAAAAGGGGGGGGGGGCGTTGACACCGAAAGTGTATTTCTAGAATGACATGAGTAAAAAAAAATATATTAAAGAAAAAGCCTACGATGCTAAGTAAAAGAACCGGCGGGTCACTCGGGTAAAGCGTGGAAAACTGATTACAATTCTCCATGTAAAATATTCACGGTCAGGAATAAAACTTAGACGGAAATTCCTAGACATGAGGAAAAGACATAAGACAGAGAAAACGTAAACTAAAATTTAGTTTTTTGTCAAAGCACGTTTTAACAAACATAAGTAGTATGAGGGGAATTAGAAAATCTTAAACACACATAAGGCCGGGGATGGCAAAATAGTATACCCGGGAAACAGGGTATGAAGTGAAGGCGACTAATTAGTCTAGCCAGTAAAACCATTCGAAGTCAAAATATGGTTAGGAAACTATGTAAAGCGCTCGTCAGAATAAAATTAGCATGAAGTAAACATATTGAAAGAATTAGTGACCGGGTGATCCAATGACAACTTGGTCAAATAGACGACAAGAATAGGAATATATGATAAAAGTTATGGCCCATAAAGCCATTTACATGAAAGACGCTCACGTCAACACAA
Source organism: Helianthus tuberosus (assembly GCA_030545235.1). NCBI lineage: Eukaryota > Viridiplantae > Streptophyta > Magnoliopsida > Asterales > Asteraceae > Helianthus > Helianthus tuberosus. The sequence goes on along the minus strand of CM060449.1, from coordinate 125,850,996 downwards.
ATGATCACTGTAGACCGAAAAGAAAGAAACCCTTGAAAACGAAGCTAGGTTCGCTTGTTTTAATCAACAAACTACATAAAGAAGGTTTCGGGGACGAAACCTCTTTAAGGGGGGTAGACTTGTAACACCCCGAAATCGGGATTTGGTAATTAAACCGTGTAAATAATAATGAATGGGTAAATACCGTTAGTGGTGAAAATAAATCTGGTGAATATTAGGAAGTAAATAAATAAACCTAATATCGAATAAAAAGAGAATAAAAGGGTTTAATGAAATAATGTTTATAAGAGACCCGAGCTAACGGGACTTAAAAACAAAACGGGTGGTAATCTCCCGGAACCCACTAAGTTAACTAGGAGGATTAACCTAGTTAATTAAAGGAAAATATTTCTAGAAATAAAGAGGTTAAGGCCTACTTGGAACAAACCAAATCATGAGGGGCTAAAGGTGGGTAATTAGAAAAGTGTTTTAATTAAAACACTTATATAAAAAATAAAAATAAAAGAAATAAAAACACACACAGTGTGTTGGATCGCAGGAGGAGTAGGGAGAAAGGGGTGAAACCCTAACTCAACAAAACCTTCAAATTGGAGGATCAAACGAAGGCCAAATTCGGATTGGAATATACATAAACGATCACCAAGTCAAGGGGATCGAAATGTATGTCGAATTTTTGACATTCATGAAGTTGTGAAAAGTCGATTAACTTTACAAGATGCAATTTAGGTATGAATTGTAGAAGTTATGGCTAGATTAGAGATGTATACTTGCTTAGGAGCAAAACCCTAAGTGAAAATTCTGCATATATTGCTATGATTTGAATACTTAGATGAATTACCACACTTACATAAGTGGGTTTTAATGTTATGATGAAATTGATGGTCTAACTAGGTTTAGAATCATCATGCATGATGATGTTAAGAAGGTGTTTGATTAAATCATGAATTTGGGTACATGATCATAAATGACTTGAAATGGGTTTTGAATGTTAAGATGAAATTTGGTAAATTTGTTCATGGAACTAGGTGTATGAAATCATATTGTCTATCAACTGATAAGTAGAACTTGATTATATTAAGTGTTGGGATAAACGCTAGTGATATGATGAAACGGGTTTCACTCGTGTATGAGGAACCCTTAGTTCTTACAAAAATAAATGAATAAACTAGTCAAGATAATCGTTTAAACTAGTTTATTAGCCATGGAAATGGGTTGCAATTGATGGTTTGGGTCGAATTTGAAAGGACCCTAAACATGATTTTCGTAGCTTTTATATGTATTTTGACTAATCTTAAAAAAATCATATAAAATCAACCGTTTATCCGATTTGGGTGTTCTATACCTTTTCGGAAAGCTTATGAAGTAATTTTTTTACTGTTTTCAATCATAAGAAATTAATGTGGTTGTTAAATAGGCCAAATAGGCGAATTAAAACTGCTGTTCAGAACTTGAAAGATGTTGAAAAAAATGAAAATATAGTTGCTGAGCTGATTTTATAAAAATCATATAAAATCATAGAAAATTCGTTAGAAGGTGTACCTTATATGCTTGCGAAGGTATTGGAGCGTTCTACGATCCATCTTTGAACATGTTGATCTAATTCAGATTTTAAACGGGTCAAAATGGTCAATTACAGCAGCTGAATAGAAAATTCGCTGCACATAAATAATGTTCTTATTAACCAAGAAAAAGGCATAGGATTGTATATACTTGCTTCAGGCATGAATTATTGATTGTTGGGAACAAATAGCACTTTATGTGACATGCTTAAAGTGTTTAAAATCACTTACTAACTAGTTTTAAAAGTAACTTCACTAACGGGTCAAACGGTTAGTGAATGAAAAGAATTATGGTATGAAACTAGTTGTTGAATATATGGCATGCTTTGATTGATAAGTGTGTAAAAAAAGGGGGTTCCATAGTGTAACATCCCTATTTCTACCATAGGTTTGGTTAAATTTATTAATCACTAGTAAACTAGTAAGTAGTTATTTTCAATATAAATATTCAACCCAAATAGTTTTAAACAATATTTTATATAGTTGGTTGAAATATTATATTACTTAATTGGCTTGTATATGGTTGACCTTCTAATAAAATAAAAGTATATAAAAAAACTTATACTATTAGACAGGTAACTTACGGGTAGGTTGACCGTAAGAAATATAAAGTTCTTAGTTGGGCCTAGGAACCATATAATAAATTAAATTATAAAATACATTGTATTTTGAACCTATTCTATTTTTAATAAAACTTAGACCCAAATGTAGACAAAAATATTCTGGTTCCAATGACATATTTATTATTTTATAAAACGCTATATTTTAGAAGTAATACACGCCAAATAAGTAAAGCAGTTAAATTAATTATATATAAAATTTAATAAAATAAATAATAACTAAATTGAATTTAGTTATACATATCCATAGATTTCGAAAGTTTATAAACTGACATTTTCTAATTGTACAATAAAATAATAATAACTTTAACATTCAATTTAAGAATTTATATATATATATCATCGAGATATGGAGGAAAGAATAAAATAATATTAAAATTAAGAAAACTAAATGGATGGATAGATACATGGGACGTGGCTCAATTTTAGAAAAACAGATCAACCCTTTTGCGTGCATGTTAAGCTACATTAGTATATATAGAACCTACAACATTCAAAGGTAGGTGCTCAGTTTTCTATCTCCTGTATCACCTTCCTATTTCTTACACCCACTTTTTCTTTTGAAATCATATGTATATTTTTATATTCATTATTTGCACCATAATAAATAAAGCTTTGCCCAGTTTTAAGTGTTGTAACTCCCGATCACCGTTACCCTTTCCGATTGATCTGAGCCTCATAACTTATGTCAGGGCTCTGCCCGACTAAGTTGTTGGGATTCGGTCTCGGGACATCGGGACAAGGTTGAATTAGGGGTATTATACTTAACACGAGTGCATTATATATTTTTAAATAGCTCAAAAGTTATACCCAATATTTTACTAGGAGGTTTTCTAGTTGAACCCTAAAGTTACAAAGTGAGTCCATTTTCTTCTCACTATTTTATTCCCTTTTTCTTTATAATATAATTATATTCAAAAAATATCCCAAACCATAAACAACTCTTACCAAAACTATTATTTATTATTATTATTTATATTTTGTCTAAAAAGAAACCCTAATTGAGACACCCAAGTAATCCTGCACAATCCCTAAAATTTTCATAACAATCAGAATTAGGATCAGGGCCGCTAAAACTCAGGGAGGGTATTCCCTACTTGATGATTATCCTAAATAACTCGTTGTCTAAATTTAATTTCAAGAAATTGTTGACTCAGCGGGCCTACTCCCAACCGTGGCTACCCTATAGCCTATTTTCACACCATACGCATCGTAGGGGTTTAAAGCCTACGATGCGCAGGCTTGTTAAAGTCCCCTACGCATCGTAAGGGTTCTAGGCCTACGATGCGTATGACTGACCAAAATTCGGGTATAAATAGCAGCGTTTGGCACTTGAATTCTGGTTTCATTACGACGTTCAAATTCGATCTGTACGTCGAGTTATAGTCGAATCAGTCACACGAATCACTAATTAGTAGAGGGGGTGCTGCTACGATACAGGGTATTAACTCAATCGCTGCTACGATTCAATGTCCGATCGATTAAACTATCCAATGAATGTTTAAGTGCTGCTCAAACTTGGGTTATACTTTGTTATTCATCGTGATTTCGACTTGAATGTTTGAGTGCTGTTCGAACTCGGACTATACTCTGTCATTCGTTGTGAATCCGCTGAATTGTTAAGTATTGCACTTTGTCATTCGTTGTGAGGGTTCTATCTCGTGAGTTATCGTAAATGCTGTATTAGTTAATTACCTAGTTCGTGTGCATTAGGTTACAAGAATAATCAATAGGCTAGACTCTGCTCAAATTAAATCTGCAATCCATCAAGGCTTATCTGTAGACTTTGGTTGTATAAATCTGCATAATTATAAAGTGAGTCATTCTCTTTTTATCAAAATACTTTTCAAAAAGCATGTTTTTATCAAAATTATAGTTACAGGGATTAAGTCATTGTTATCTGAAATTACTGCCAGTATGTGGGGGGATGTGCACATAGCTACTAATTATTTATCACTTGGGGTGAAAGGACCCTACAAGTGATATGTCCACAGTCACAGTCCGGTAAAGTGACAACTGGATCAGTTAATTTAAAAGATGAGGCAATTGTAATCGCTCTTAATACTGTACATTATAACAAACAGGATGTTTTAATAAATAGAATGATTCACTCAGTATTTTCCGCTGACAAAACCTTTTTAAAACACCTTTCAGGTAATTACAGTAGATTGGAGTAAGAGATGGATACGGCACTGAAAGGCATCAAGAAGTGGCTTATTTATTAATTAAATCAAAATAAGAAATATTGTTTTATGTAATAAAATTTATCTTTATTAAAGCTACCATTATAAAACATGGGTTTATCCCATTTATTTATTAAATAAAATCCGGTGTTTTCTAAACTCTGATATTTTTCCTAACTCACGGTTCTGATGAAATTTCCGCTGCAATGTTTTCAAAATAATCACCGGTACCACTGGACTGTTCACGGCACCCGATTCCGTCCAGGGTGGGTCGGGGTCGTGACACATAGGGTGATGGCCATTATATAGAATGACCAATCTAACCATCTTATGGATGTTATGATATAGTTGACTCTAAACAAGCTAGGTGGGAGCTTGGAAAGGAACGGGTCAAACGGATCATGAATGCAAAGAATGTTTGCGCGGAGGTGAGGTAAGTTATGCTTACACTTCCTTTTTAATTACAATACACTTGCGAATATTGATTGTGAATAATGATAAGTAATTGGAATATGATGTTCCGGCAAGATACAATGCAAGTCAGAATATGTAAAAGGTAAGAAACCATAAATTATGGTAAAAAGGGGTAAAATGGTAAATTAGTTGGGTGAAGACTAATAAATAACGAATTTTAAACAATACGTTATGGGGTGAATTGTAACGTGTAAAAGTGGTTTAGTAATACTCCGGACATGAGTTGACGGATAGAATAAAAGATGTGAAAAGACACCATTTGGTATAAGTCATAACGGGTCAAACAATTCAAGAAATGTCTTTTAAGTAGTAAGGACTCATGATGCTAACCGGAATGGGTTCAAGGGGCGAAATGGTATCAAAATACCATCATATGATGATAAATGATCATTTTGACTAAACGGGTCAAATGGTGCGTTAACACCATTTGACGATAATTTTTTACGATCGCTTGTTAAGTTTTGGTGATTACAGGAAAGTAATATGAGGTTCGCGACGCTATTAATTAGTAAGTTAATAGTGAAAGGTATTTTAAACGGGTCAAAACTTTGACCTGAGCCAGGTATGTGCAAATAAGATTATAGTTTAAAGTACGATTTTTGGTCAAACATGTTATTAAAAGTCCATCGTCGTCAAAAGACTTGAAACTTGTCTTTTGCAAAATTTCTAAACCAGAGATTAGAATCACGGAACAAGTAGTTTATCACATTATATCCACCACAAATATTGTTGTGGTGGAAAATAAGTAGAAACCATAGTGTGGAAATAAGATGCAAGCAAAGGATGGGTGTAATTTAAGCTTAAAAGTGCATAAGTACCCTTAACGGGTCAAAATAAGAGTATAAACAAAAACGGGTTAAGAATGTGTATAAACTCATGATTTGAACCTTGTACAATAGGAAATAATTATATTATAATATGTTAAAAAAAGAAAAAGAAAACAAAGGCGACAGACTACAGAACTGGCAAACTGATTATTATTTTGTGGTTTGATGTCTAAAACTTGTTTAACATATTATTTAAGCATCAAAACTAACTTTTAGGTTGGTTTTGATCACAGGTAAATACTAAGTGTTCCCGGATGAAGATCAAGCTCAAGGAAGAACCGAACACGATCAAAGATACAAGCTTCCGCATATCGTTTCGTCGATATTTTAATCAACAAACTCTATTTCATTGCGTGTATTATTTTTTTAAATTGTAAAAGTTTTAAATTACCCGTATTTTCCACGGATACGAAATATTAACTACATGTTTATTTTCGTAATTCATACGAAAACCATTAAATAATACTAAGGGTGTTACAGTTAAAGATATCATTCGTTGATATAGTTAAAGAGACCCTTTGGTAGTCTAGTTAAAGAGATCATGTGTTGATCTAGTTAAAGATATCATGTGATGATATAGTTAAGAGACCCTTTGGTGGTCTAGTTAAAGAGATCATGCGTTGATCTAGTTAAAGATATCATTCGTTGATATAGTTAAAGAGACCCTTTGGTCGTCTAGTTAAAGAGATCATACGTTGATCTAGTTAAAGATATCATTCGTTGATATAGTTAAAGAGACCCTTTGGTAGTCTAGTTAAAGAGATCATGTGTTGATCTAGTTAAAGATATCATGTGTTGATATAGTTAAAGAGACCCTTTGGTGGTCTAGTTAAAGAGATTGACTCGTCAATCTAGTTAAAGAGATCATGTGTTGATCTAGTTAAAGAGATCATACGTTGATCTAGTTAAAGAGACCCTCTGGTGGTCTAGTTAAAGAGGTCGTTCGTCTATCTAGTTAAAGAGATCATGTGTTCATCTAGTTAAAGAGATCATTCTTTGATCTAGTTAAAGAGATCCTTTGGTGATCTAGTTGAAGAGACTCTTTGGTGGTCTATTTAAAGAGATCATTCATTTATCTAGTTAAAGAGACTCTATGGTAGTCTAATCAAGTCATCACAGGATTATTCGTTTGATTTTCTTCCCCTACACATTATAAAATGAACTGTGCGGACTGTGCAAGGAATTACGTAATTATGGATGCATACATAATTATGGAATTCAGTGCACAGAAACCACAGCAAGTTTTGTCATGTGTAAGAACCTATAGTGATAAGAATAACAAAACGGGAACAATGTAATAAGGGCATGGTGGATATGCCGATGGTACTTCCTATAAATAAGTGTTCCTTATTACATTGCAAGCGTGGCGTTATTTAAGTTATTAGAAGTTCTGGACCTTGACCAATGTTGTTTTATATTATACTCTCCGACTCCAATTTCGAGCACACACAAGTTTCCTATAATAGTCTTCATAGAAAACATTCTCTCTGTCCGTTGTTCGAAACTCCAACTCCTTGTCGAAATCACACGCTCTCTATATTTTACTACAACAAGGACATCACTTTGACAATTACATGTCACTCTTGAGATTCGGTACAATCATACACAAACCTATTGGAATGGAGTTTAAATCTTCGGATCTGAACTCTTCCCTATAAACAACAAACGAGTACGAATAATAGAGTTCGCTGGAAATCCAGACGTGGCCCAGAGTTTTACTTAGGGAACGGAGGATTTATTTGAAAGCGAATCATCCACATCTGTTCCTACAAGTTTCCTCCAAATTAAATTTCAGGACAAAATTTCCTAAAGCAGGGGAGACTGTGACATTTGTGCCACTACGATCATCACACAAATACGAATCCAATGAAATCTTGTGTTTCATTCTCGGGATTTGTACAATTACATATGACAAGTACACATATCAAATTTCGTATGATTCTGAACTCTCAAGAAGCTTTTATGGATGTTATACGCAAATTGTTATGTAAACATAATCATTTTAATGCGACATACACTCCGGAATTGTGACATAAGGTTAACATACCTTAAATAACCTTTACATAACTTAGAAATAAGTTTTGAAGGGTTTGGTATGGCAAAAACAAGTTTATTCGATCACAGGGACTATTTACGACAAACTGCAAAAGTCTGTCAATTCGTATAGCACCGTACACTCCGGAAAAAGATCATAAGCTAAAAATACTATAAATACCCTTAACATAGCTTAGAAATAAGTTTGAGGGGTTCGGTGTGCGAAAATACGCTTATTTGATCATATGGACTAAAAGCGTCAAAACTGCGAAAGTTTGCATATACCTGCATATCTCGCGTTCTGACCATTTCCGGACATCCAAAAATTTTTGTAATCACTAGAATATTATATTTTAGTAATAGGAATGCAAAAATACCATTCGTCGCGCAATTTGGATCGTTTTCGCGTCCGTTCAAGTTTCGTCGTAATTAACCAAACAACGCGACCGTACGACCAAATGAACCGACATCCATGATATTTCCAAGCATATTTCAAGTCCCCTATGCTTTAACATCCTTGTAGAGAATTGAAAATGGGTTAACGGGGGTTAAACACGTCGAAAAATGAGTTTGGAGGCTGCAGGGACCATTTCTGCCACATTTCAAAAATCTGACCTGAGCACTCACGGGGTGCGACACCTGAGGGTGTTTGCCGTCGCGTGATGTGATGCCTTGATCTAGACAGAAACTCTAAAACAGCAACCAGCTCTTGTTTTCTTGCATTGTTTTGCAATATTGTGGGTATTTTGAGTGGTGATCAAGGCTTCAATCCATGACCAAACACTTTTATGGTTGAGATCATTCCTTGGGCATCACATAATCCACTTGTCATGATCTTATGGCCTCTCAAAAACTATATAAACCCCCTCAAATCTGCCCATTTTCCTTGCTCATTTGTTCATTCTCTACTCTCAAACTCTAAGTGAAGGCTACCATCTTTTGGATGCCTTTTACCTGAGTTTTCTAGTCATTTTTCCAACCTTAGAGCACTTGTAAGTGTTCTTTCATGGCTTGTTCTTTTATTTCAGCAATTACAAGCTGAAAGTCAAACAGCTTGACTACCGTTTGACTTTCGATTTTGACAATGAATTGGTCAAGTCAAAGTTCAATCGAACTTTGCAACGTGAGCGTAATCACGATGGTTATAATCCCCTGCGATTATACCTACTGATTACCATGTTGACTAGTCGAAGTGACGAGTCAAAGTTTCGGTCAACATGCACGATTATGTGCATTTTGCAACGAAACTATTTTCGGCTATCAAAACACTTTGTTTTGATACCAAATCAGTTTTCTAACTTAGTTAAACATGTTTTAACATGTTTAACTCGCCACTTCTAGTTTAGTGCTTATTTAGGGTCGTAAGTCAAGCGGTCTAAACAACCGCTTAGAGTTTCAAACCCGACCCGTTTGGTCGTTCATTAGGATCCGACCAAATATATTTTGTGACCATAGTTGTATAGGGAATAACCTTCCAAGGTTATACCTTATGGTCACTTAGTTTAATTAGTTGTATAATAGGTAGTTTATGTGCCTTAGGAAAATGACCAAAATACCCTTTTTGTGCATAAATTCATTTTAAGCCTATGTAACCTAAATTTTAACACTTAAACTGATTGTGCAACATTATTAAAGACGTTTAGGCATATAAGACTTATCATAGGACAAGTTAGACCGTCCGAACGCGCATTTGCGCAATTGACGCGTTAAAGTAACGTAAACTACCTTAACGGGTCATAACGGGTCAAAAGCACTTAGGATTGATTTCAAATCAGAATGTAGGCTTTGTTAAACCATATCATATGAGTTCCAACACTCATTTGATTTACAAGACCTCATTCTATCTGATCTCCCGATTTAGGTCCCGAATATTAACATAGTGATTCCATACTAGGTGCCACTTGATTCCTTGATTTCCCGAGCTTTGTTAGGTCTCTTAATCAAGGATACTTGCAATCTCTAGTGAGTACATAGCTCCCCTCTTTTATGATTTCAATTATTTTGGGGTGACTCATATGTGCTAAATGCTTTTCAAGTTTTCATAAACAAATGTTATGGTTTATATAAAACACGATGATTTCAATAAAGTGAACGAACTTGTTGGGGTGTTAGTTGAAAGACAGACGAATGACATTCATTAACTATGATCAAGCCAACCAGTAGTATGTTATGGTACCATAGGATCTGACAAATCCCGTTATCGGACTATCCCTATTAGGCACGTCCCTATAACTTCCTTCTTCTCTGTCTTCATTTAATAAGCTTGTCAGTCTAGATGCTCGCACTGCCCCGTGTGTCAATGGCGCGACCCCGTGGCCATTGTACTTGTGACACCCGTGTCACTGCGACCATCAAACAAATGCCAAACCAATGAAATATTATATTTCATACTTGGGATTTGTAAAAATATGTGTATCGATTTCACATATCAACTCTTGTTTCGATTTCAAGCTCTAAATCGCTTTCTGGAAGGTTATACCCGCACTGATGCGTAAATATAACCAGTTTAATGCAACGAACACTCCGGAATAGTGAAATAGGCTTAACATACCTTAAATAACCTTTACATAACTTAGATATAAGTTTTGGAAGGTTTGGTGTGGTGAAATCAAAGTTTAATCGCTTACAGGGACTAAAGTTGACAAACTGCGAAAGTATGCCAATTTGAACTGTAACAGACATTCCGGAACATGACCATAAGTTAAACATACCATAAATATCCTTTACATAGCTTAGAAATAGGCTTTGAGGGGTTCGGTGTGCTAAAATAAACTTTTGGGTCATTCAGGGACTAAAAGTGTCAAAAAGTGTACAAGTTTGCATTTTCGCGCATAACTTACGTTCTGAATACATCCGGACATCCAAAAATTTATGTGAGCACTAAAATATTTTATTTTAGTGTTCGCCATAAGAAAAATCCATTCGTCGCGTCATTTGGTTCGTTTTTCGCATTCGGGACCAGATTCGATGTATTATCCGTTGTTTAATTCACAACCACACATTCTAAACTTGCTTAGTCAGCGGATAAGGATGGAATTTTGGTACCATGACATTTCAACACATGTATGGATGGAATTTAAACACCTAAACACCATGACATTTCAACACATGTATGGATGGAATTTAAACACCTAAACACCATGACATTTCAACACATGTATGGATGGAATTTAAACACCTAAACACCATGACATTTCAACACATGTATGGATGGAATTTAAACACCTAAACACCATGACATTTCAACACATGTATGGATGGAATTTAAACACCTAAACACCATGACATTTCAACACATGTATGGATGGAATTTAAACACCTAAACACCATGACATTTCAACACATGTACGGATGGGATTAAGGCACGTTTTCCATGAAACGATCTTAACGGTTCGGGTATTCCTATAAATACCCATCCACCCCCATTGCTAAAATCACTAGAACTTTGATTTGAGAAACTCTAAGTTGAAACTATTGTTTCATACCTGAGATTTTTGAATCGAGGTTAGCATTCGGGGACCCTTCGTAAGTATTCTTTCGTTCTTTTCCTTATTTTATTGCTTTTCGAGTCCGAAATTCAAACTTTGTTTGACTTTCAGCGTTGACCAGTAATGGTCAATGCGATGTTCTTTTGAACTTCACAACGTGAGTGTAACCACGTTGGTCATAGTCCCTTGGGACTATGCCCACTGATTACCACGTTGTCTAGGGTCGTAGGGTAAGCGATCTAATGAATCGCTTATACCTCGAACCCGACCCAGTTTGGTCGATCATTAGGATCCGACCAAACACATTAGGTGACCATAGTAGGTAGGGAATAACCTTCCGAGGTTATACCCTATGGTCACATCGTTTAAGTAGTTATATGATAGGTAGTTTATATGCCTTAGGTAAATTACCAGAATACCCTTTCATGTATAATTGGTAATTAAGCATATGTAACCTAAACCTTTGTCACATAACTGATTATGTAATATGTTTAGGCATATAACACTTGTCATAGGGCTAGTTAGGCGGTCCGAACGCGTTTCACGCGAACGACGCGTTAAAGTAGCATAAGCTACCTAAACGGGTCGTAATGGGTCGTAGACACTTAGGTTAAGTTTCATTTAGTATGTAGGCTTTGATTAACCATATCACATGAGTTCCTACACTCATTTGGTTTACAAACCCTCATGCTACCCAGTCTTCCGATTTAGGTCCGGTTTATTAATGTAGTTACCTATATTAGGTGCCGTTTGATATTCCGCGATCTCTAGCATTGTTTGGTTGTTACTCAAGGACTTCTGAGCAATCTCAAGTGAGTACATAGACCCCTCTTTTACTGTTTTCCAAACTGTTTTGGGGTGGAACGCATGTGCCTACTTGTTACTTTCATGCTTTCCTGTTTTCCCATCATATACTGCTATGTTCGTTAGTACATTATAGTACATGATTTCATTTCATTTCATGCTATGTATTGCCATTGTGTGCATTACTTAGTACATCGTTTTACATGACATTTTGACATAGACATTTGACATAGACATTTCGGCATAGACATTTTAACATGATTGACATTTGATCATGCATTTCCCACAAAACATAACTTTGATTTAAAACAAGTTTTACTTCAATACTTTGTTTCTGTGCATATGGTTTAGTTGAGACATTTCACTTGCCATACATGACATCTTGACATAGACATTTGACATGGATATTTGACATAGACATTTTGATATGATTTACATCTTGACATGAACACTTTGACATATTACCCAATACATTTGACAATTGATTTAAACATAGACTTCTTACATTGATTGGTTTGGTTTGATTAAGTGATTAAGTAACGATGCGTGTGTAATATGATACAAGCATGGTGGATACGCCGCTGGTACTTCCTATATATAAGTGTTTGTATGGTATTACATATCATAGCGTTATTTGAATCATTTCAGTTTGAGACATAGAACATTTTATACAAATAACCTACTTTTCACAAGACATTGATTTATAAACATCTTATCTTATGCAAACATATTTTACTTGGTTATTCATTTAACCTTACATTTATTTATACTTATCATCTGAACTCATTGTTTTTCAAATGACTTACAAAGCAAAGCAAACTAAAAGGTTCATGACTAAACATTTTCTCAAACATAAGTCATGGAACCTATTTTCACAAAACCTATGTATCTCACAGGCATTTTTATGCTGACGTACCTATTTTCACATGTGTTTTTCAGGAGCTGTTGCATAAGATGATCAAGATACACATAGGCAGACTTGGGCTTTAGTGACAATAAAAGATGCAAGACTAGTTAATTATGTTGTATTTTCTTGTTTGTTAAGACATTGTAACACTTTTTATCAATAAAACGAAACTTCAATTGCCATGGATTTGAAACAATTAATTCTGTTACAACACTCCCCGACATTTCCGCCACGTTTTGTATGTTCCACGTGGTCGGGGTGTGACAGAAAAGATGGTATCAGAGCCAATGGTTATAGGGAATTAGGTTATTAGTAATGCTTTGACCTAGTCTATAACCTTCTTAGGACCCTAACGCGAGTTTACTTGCGTTTAGTCATAAAACAATACCGTCACCTATCCTTAGGCGACTACCACAACAAGAACATAATTTTCGAAACCGCTTTGAAAACTAATCATCTGTTCTAGGATGATTGATTACTAGGTTTTGAACCCTCTATTGTAAGGTTTTGAACCCTCTGTTATACGGTTTTGAACCCCTTTGAGTTTTCAAAATCTCGTCAAGGTTTTGGGTTTTAAATAATGTGAACACGTGCAAACTGGAAGGGTGAATACCTGTATTCTGGGTTTTCTGGCTAGGCAAGCACTTCGTATACATCTCATCAGACGCGAGACCAGTTGTGCTTACCTGGGAATTCTTGGGATGAGTGTTCACTTATAGGCGAGCATGTCTTCGCGATACATTATATTGACCCGCTTACTTTGATTAGTCACTGTCTCATTTGTTTGCCTTTGGTAACAAACAAATGGTCACAATCTGCATGCCTTGTCATTTTCTTTTGACTATCTTTCGCTTGTTTCCTCCTATGCCTTTCGTTATCTTCAAGATGCTTCTTCATCGCAACAACAATGTCCGAACCAGGTGCTGCAATTTCCCAGCGAATAGGCGACTTACTCCAGAGGACCGTTGACTTAGCTATCACCATGACACGCCTCAGGGATGAAGCTGTATAAGGGAACTGCTCCTTGGTGCAATCAATGCCATCGTCATTATTCAAATCAAATACCATGTTACAAATGTACCCATGGTGGACGATGGAGACATTTGGTTAACATGTGTCGCTTTGCTGTTCAAAGCAAAGCAGTTGCAAACCCTGTTGCTACTTAACCTTCAAGTTCTGCTTCATATGTCGCCTTAGCATATCTAGCGCCTCAACCTCATGAACTTTCTACTTTGTGTATCGACTTAAGCACGCCTAGTGCAAGGTGTCGAAGCACCTCTCATTACACAAATTTCAAAATCCATAAAGGATCTTTCTATCCTCATAATCAGATCCTTGTGGATGAATATCACTCAAATCGGAGCCCTTAATTGAATTATTCGTATGCCTTAATACGAACATTACCATTCAATAAGGACAAAGCCGAATTCTTATTTAGATCTTCCTATCTTTATAGTTAGATTCTAATGATTTAAGTGCCGCATGGAATCCACGGATTGGATTCCTGGTGTGCTTTAAGTATCCGCGTCCAAAGATAACAAATTAATAACCAAGTTAAACAATTATGTGATTATGTGCTTATGTGTTCCCTTTTATGTTTTTGGTGTGATCCAAATTCTTGTCATTCAAATCCTCGTAGAATCTTCCATATCTTTGGGTGCTATATTAAATCCTCAACGGGCTTGTACGTAATAGTAAAGACCCTTGGATTATATTGTACCATTCCATAATTAGACCCTGAGGGGTCTAGGTAAACAGATTGATCCAAAAATCTGGTTAGGAATATCATGTGATAATATAGCTGAAAGGACTCCTTGGTGGCCTAATTTAAAAGGATCCTTTGTCGATCTAATTAAAAGGACCCTATGGTAGTTTAGTCACACTCATCATCAGGTTTGATTTTTCTCCCCTTGACATTTCAGACAAATTGTGCGGACTATGCAAGGAATTGCGTAATTATGGATGCATACATAATTATGAAATTCAGTGCACAGAAACCACAGTGAATTTTGTCATGTGTCTAGAGTCTATTCCGTTCATTTTTGTTTCTGAAGATGTAAAATGACTATTCCGTTCATTTTTGTTTCTGAAGATGTAAAATGACTATTCCGTTCATTTTTGTTTCTGAAGATGTAAAATGACTATTCCGTTCATTTTTGTTTCTGAAGATGTAAAATGACTATTCCGTTCATTTTTGTTTCTGAAGATGTAAAATGACTATTCCGTTCATTTTTGTTTCTGAAGATGTAAAATGACTATTCCGTTCATTTTTGTTTCTGAAGATGTAAAATGACTATTCCGTTCATTTTTGTTTCTGAAGATGTAAAATGACTATTCCGTTCACTTTTGTTTCTGAAGATGTAAAATGACTATTCCGTTCATTTTTGTTTCTGAAGATGTAAAATGACTATTCCGTTCATTTTTGTTTCTGAAGATGTAAAATGACTATTCCGTTCATTTTTGTTTCTGAAGATGTAAAATGACTATTCTGTTCATTTTTGTTTCTGAAGATGTAAAATGACTATTCTGTTCATTTTTGTTTCTGAAGATGTTGTGGAAAATGACTATTCTGTTCATTTTTGTTTCTAAAGAATGCCTGTTGAGAATAACTCTGTTCATTTTTCATTTCTGAAAAATGTTCGTTAAAGAGAAATTACAGGATTACGTCTTGTTCATCTTTGATGGTTATTTAACACAAAGTCACAAATAGACTCCTACGAATTAATTTCGGGACGAAATTTCCTAAAGTAGGGGAGACTGTGACACCCGTGTCACTGCGACCATCAAACAAATGCCAAACCAATGAAATATTATATTTCATACTTGGGATTTGTAAAAATATGTGTATCGATTTCACATATCAACTCTTGTTTCGATTTCAAGCTCTAAATCGCTTTCTGGAAGGTTATACCCGCACTGATGCGTAAATATAACCAGTTTAATGCAACGAACACTCCGGAATAGTGAAATAGGCTTAACATACCTTAAATAACCTTTACATAACTTAGATATAAGTTTTGGAAGGTTTGGTGTGGTGAAATCAAAGTTTAATCGCTTACAGGGACTAAAGTTGACAAACTGCGAAAGTATGCCAATTTGAACTGTAACAGACATTCCGGAACATGACCATAAGTTAAACATACCATAAATATCCTTTACATAGCTTAGAAATAGGCTTTGAGGGGTTCGGTGTGCTAAAATAAACTTTTGGGTCATTCAGGGACTAAAAGTGTCAAAAAGTGTACAAGTTTGCATTTTCGAGCATAACTTACGTTCTGAATACATCCGGACATCCAAAAATTTATGTAAGCACTAAAATATTTTATTTTAGTGTTCGCCATAAGAAAAATCCATTCGTCGCGTCATTTGGTTCGTTTTTCGCATTCGGGACCAGATTCGATGTATTATCCGTTGTTTAATTCACAACCACACATTCTAAACTTGCTTAGTCAGCGGATAAGGATGGAATTTTGGTACCATGACATTTCAACACATGTATGGATGGAATTTAAACACCTAAACACCATGACATTTCAACACATGTATGGATGGAATTTAAACACCTAAACACCATGACATTTCAACACATGTATGGATGGAATTTAAACACCTAAACACCATGACATTTCAACACATGTATGGATGGAATTTAAACACCTAAACACCATGACATTTCAACACATGTATGGATGGAATTTAAACACCTAAACACCATGACATTTCAACACATGTATGGATGGAATTTAAACACCTAAACACCATGACATTTCAACACATGTACGGATGGGATTAAGGCACGTTTTCCATGAAACGATCTTAACGGTTCGGGTATTCCTATAAATACCCATCCACCCCCATTGCTAAAATCACTAGAACTTTGATTTGAGAAACTCTAAGTTGAAACTATTGTTTCATACCTGAGATTTTTGAATCGAGGTTAGCATTCGGGGACCCTTCGTAAGTATTCTTTCGTTCTTTTCCTTATTTTATTGCTTTTCGAGTCCGAAATTCAAACTTTGTTTGACTTTCAGCGTTGACCAGTAATGGTCAATGCGAAGTTCTTTTGAACTTCGCAACGTGAGTGTAATCACGTTGGTCATAGTCCCTTGGGACTATGCCCACTGATTACCACGTTGTCTAGGGTCGTAGGGTAAGCGATCTAATGAATCGCTTATACCTCGAACCCGACCCAGTTTGGTCGATCATTAGGATCCGACCAAACACATTAGGTGACCATAGTAGGTAGGGAATAACCTTCCGAGGTTATACCCTATGGTCACATCGTTTAAGTAGTTATATGATAGGTAGTTTATATGCCTTAGGTAAATTACCAGAATACCCTTTCATGTATAATTGGTAATTAAGCATATGTAACCTAAACCTTTGTCACATAACTGATTATGTAATATGTTTAGGCATATAACACTTGTCATAGGGCTAGTTAGGCGGTCCGAACGCGTTTCACGCGAACGACGCGTTAAAGTAGCATAAGCTACCTAAACGGGTCGTAATGGGTCGTAGACACTTAGGTTAAGTTTCATTTAGTATGTAGGCTTTGATTAACCATATCACATGAGTTCCTACACTCATTTGGTTTACAAACCCTCATGCTACCCAGTCTTCCGATTTAGGTCCGGTTTATTAATGTAGTTACCTATATTAGGTGTCGTTTGATATTCCGCGATCTCTAGCATTGTTTGGTTGTTACTCAAGGACTTCTGAGCAATCTCAAGTGAGTACATAGACCCCTCTTTTACTGTTTTCCAAACTGTTTTGGGGTGGAACGCATGTGCCTACTTGTTACTTTCATGCTTTCCTGTTTTCCCATCATATACTGCTATGTTCGTTAGTACATTATAGTACATGATTTCATTTCATTTCATGCTATGTATTGCCATTGTGTGCATTACTTAGTACATCGTTTTACATGACATTTTGACATAGACATTTGACATAGACATTTCGGCATAGACATTTTAACATGATTGACATTTGATCATGCATTTCCCACAAAACATAACTTTGATTTAAAACAAGTTTTACTTCAATACTTTGTTTCTGTGCATATGGTTTAGTTGAGACATTTCACTTGCCATACATGACATCTTGACATAGACATTTGACATGGATATTTGACATAGACATTTTGATATGATTTACATCTTGACATGAACACTTTGACATATTACCCAATACATTTGACAATTGATTTAAACATAGACTTCTTACATTGATTGGTTTGGTTTGATTAAGTGATTAAGTAACGATGCGTGTGTAATATGATACAAGCATGGTGGATACGCCGCTGGTACTTCCTATATATAAGTGTTTGTATGGTATTACATATCATAGCGTTATTTGAATCATTTCAGTTTGAGACATAGAACATTTTATACAAATAACCTACTTTTCACAAGACATTGATTTATAAACATCTTATCTTATGCAAACATATTTTACTTGGTTATTCATTTAACCTTACATTTATTTATACTTATCATCTGAACTCATTGTTTTTCAAATGACTTACAAAGCAAAGCAAACTAAAAGGTTCATGACTAAACATTTCTCAAACATAAGTCATGGAACCTATTTTCACAAAACCTATGTATCTCACAGGCATTTTTATGCTGACGTACCTATTTTCACATGTGTTTTTCAGGAGCTGTTGCATAAGATGATCAAGATACACATAGGCAGACTTGGGCTTTAGTGACAATAAAAGATGCAAGACTAGTTAATTATGTTGTATTTTCTTGTTTGTTAAGACATTGTAACACTTTTTATCAATAAAACGAAACTTCAATTGCCATGGATTTGAAACAATTAATTCTGTTACAACACTCCCCGACATTTCCGCCACGTTTTGTATGTTCCACGTGGTCGGGGTGTGACAGTACTTGATATACTATCCGAGATTAGCATATCTGGGAGTTGACCACGGCCCGAGTCCATGTGACACGGCCCCGTGTCTCTTGTCTACTTCTGTTTGTCTTCTTCTTCATGGAATCTTTGGTGGGGCACGACCCCATGCCCGGCAAGCATGTCGCAGCCCCCGACCCCTGCCCGAGAGCGGGTGCCGCGAGATTAGATCGATGGTATCGGTGTTTAATAATTTGGCAGCGGAAATGAGACATCAGGACCGTAGTTAGGAAATATTTTTATCAAAGTTCAACACCACACTTTTATAATAATGGGTATAAAACCCGAGTTTCATTTGACAATATATTTATAGGGATAAACCCTAATTATTGAAAATATAAACTTCATTTCTTATTTGGTAACTTTTATAGCCACAACTTTAAGCCATCAGTACTCTCCAGCTGGCTTCTATTGGCTTCACATTAAGTTACCTGAAACCCTTTTTAAAAACATTTTATCAGCAAGAAATATTGGCAAGTACATTCCATTTTGTAAAGCATTAGTTGTTACACATTACAGTATTAAAGGAGATTACAATGTTTATATCTACACAATTACTTATTCAGTACGTGTCACTCGACGGATCTGTGACTATGGTCATATCACACATTGGATACCCGTGCCCAATTGTGAAGGTTATCAAGTACTGTATACACACCCTATATACTGGCAACAACTGTAGAATTATAAAGACTTAATCACTATAATTGTATTTGAAAACATTTGAGGTTTTGGTAAAACAATTTGACTCACAAAAAGTATTTATAAAAGAAGAATCTACTCACATTGTTGACTTAGGTGATACTACTATAGCTTCCTGGTGATTCTCCTTGTTATTATCTATTAAAATTAAACAATGCACACGTGTTAGTAAAATAACCCAAATCACATTAACCATACAACTCGAGACAGAACTCCAATGACTGAGTCAGGCAGAGCCTTGACATGCATTACGGAGTCCTAGATTAATCGGGTGTAACACGAGACAGAACTCCAACGACTAAGTCAGGCAGAGCCTTGACATGCGGTACGGAGCCCTAGATCGATCGTTTAGGGTAATAAGCAGGGTTATAATACTTACAACGAGGCAGAGCTTCGCTTTATAGGGGTATAATACCCTAGTATTTAGACTATTAGAGATTTAAGAGAGAATTTTGAATTTTGAACGGTGAGAAATGAGGTTGAAACCCCAATTTATAGGCCTGACGAGGGGTATCTCGCGCCCTGCGAGAGATATAGGGCTGGCTTTAGCGGCCCGCCAGGACCTTAGGGTCGGTTGTAGGCTCGGTGAGTCAAGGGTGTAGACCTGCCACGAGTTAGGACACGTGGCGGCATGGTGTGTCCGGCAAGGCAAGTCACTCTCGCCCCGCGAAGGACAAGGCTAAGGGGGTCGCGGCCCGCGAGCGACTCCCAGATTTTGTTTTTCTTGTTTTTTATATATATAAGGGTATTCTGGGTCCGTTTCTCGCATCCGGGGTATATTTTAGGATGTTTAGGGTCACGTTAAGGGTCTTAGGAGCGTTGTTATATCCTCCCCACCTTGTTTTAGATCTCGTCCTCGAGGTCTACTGAAACAGGTGTGGGTATTTCCTTTGCATTTCTGATTCGAGTTCCCAAGTGTATTCTGGTCCTCTGTTGGAATCCCATTTCACTTTAACCAGAACTAGTCTCTTGTGTTTGAGATTCTTGATCTTTCTATCTTCAATCTGAATGGGTTTCTCTACAAACTTAAGTTTCTCATTTACCTCAATGTCCTAAAGAGGTATCACTAATGATTCGTCTGCTAAGCATTTCTTGAGATTACATACATGAAACACATCATGTATTCCTGCCATTTCCTCTGGAAGTTGTAGTTGATAAGCTACGGGTCCTATTCTTCTAATAATCTTAAATGGTCCAACATACATGGGGCTTAGCTTTCCTCTTTTAACGAATCTGACTATTCCCTTCCATGGAGAAACTTTTAATAATACCTTTTCTCCCACTTGAAATTCTAAAGGTTTTCGTCTGTTATCTGCATAACTCTTTTGACGATCTCGTGCTGCTTTTAGTATTTCCGTGACTTGAATTATCTTATCTGTTGTTTCTTGCACTATCTCAGGTCCAGATAGTTGCTTTTCTCCAATTTCTGCCCAACAGACTGGAGTTCGGCACTTTCGTCCATAAAGTGCTTCAAATGGTGCATCATTAATGCTCATATGATAGCTGTTATTGTAGGAAAATTCTATTAATGGTAAATGGTCGTCCCAATTTCCTCCAAAATCAATTAGACAGGCTCTAAGCATATCTTCCATTATTTGTATTGTCCTTTCGCTTTATCCGTCCGTTTGTGGATGATAAGCTATGCTTAGATTTAACCTGGTTCCCATCGCTTTTTGGAAACTTGTCCAAAAATGAGAAGTAAAACGGCTCTCTCTATCAGACATGATAGATAAAGGAATTCCATGTAATGAAACTATTTCATTAACATATAGCTTGGCTAACTGTTCCATACTAAAAGTTTCCCTCATTGGTAAGAAATGAGCAGATTTGGTCAATCTGTCAACAATCACCCAGACTGTATCATTTCCTTTTCTTGTCTTGGGTAATTTGGTAACAAAGTCCATTGTTATTAATTCCAATTTCCATATTGGCATCTCTAACTGTTGCAATAATCCTGAGGGTTTCTGATGTTCAGCTTTAACTTGGGAACATGTCAGACATTTAGCAACGTAGTTTGCTATATCCTTTTTCATTCTTATCCACCAGAAATTCTTTCTTAAATCTTGATACATTTTATCACTTCCGGGATGTATCATATATTTAGACTTATGAGCTTCTTCTAGAATTCTATGGCGTAGGTTTCCTTGTTTAGGTATCCAAATCCTTTTCTTTTGGAACTTCCAAATTCCATCTGTTCCTTGTTCTAATTCCTTAATCATTCCTTTTAAACCTTCAGCATCGTCCTTGAATGTTGTTTCCTGCACCTTTCTAATTTGATCATTTAAATCTACTTGTAGATTTAATCTGAGAGAACGTACTCGTTTCGGCTTTTCATGATACTTTCGACTTAAAGCATCAGCTACTATATTAGCTTTTCCAGCATGATATTGGATATCACAATCATAATCACTAAGAACTTCCATCCAGCGTCTCTGTCTCATATTTAATTCTGTTTGCCCAAAATTGTATCTTAATTCTTTAACTCTTATGATCTGTGAAGACGACAAATTTATTTCCATATAAACAGTGTCTCTAAATCTTAAGGGCAAAAACTATGGCTCCTAACTCAAGATCATGGGTTGTGTAATTCTCTTCATGTTTCTTAAGTTGTCTAGAGGCATAAGCTATAACCTTTTGTCGTTGCATTAATACACATCCATATCCTAACTTAGATGCATCACAATAGACTATAATGTCTTCAGTTCCTTCTGGTAATGCGAGTATAGGTGCGTTGGTAAACATTTGCTTAAGAATCTTAAAGGCTTCTTCCTGTTTTGGTCCCCATTCAAACTTAACTGATTTGCAGGTCAGTTTGGTTAATGGAATGGCTATTCTAGAGAAATCCCAAATAAACCGTCTGTAATATCTTGCAAGTCCAAGAAAACTTCTTACTTCTGTTGGCGACTCAGGGACTTTCCACTTAGTAGTCGCCTCAATCTTTGTGGGATCCACATGAATTCCTTCATGATTAACCAGATGTCCAAGGAATTGCACTTCTTGTAACCAAAATTCACATTTTGAGAATTTAGCATAAAGCTTCTCTTTTCTTAACAATGTTAGAAGTGTATGCAGATGCGCTGCATGTTCCTCTTTACTCTTAGAGTAAATTAGAATATCATCTATAAAAACAATTATGAATTTATCCAGGTTTAGTTTACATATCCTGTTCATCATGTCCATAAATGCAGTTGGGGCATTGGTTAAACTAAATGGCATGAAGGTAAATTCATAATGACCGTATCTTGTTCTGAAAGCAGTTTTAGGAATGTCCTCTTCCTGTACTTTCAGTTGATGATATCCTGAGCGTAAATCGATCTTAGAAAAGAATCAAGCTCCTTGAAGTTGATCGAACAGATCATCGATTCTCGATAGTGGGTACTGATTCCTAATCGTAACCATGTTCAATTCTCGGTAATCAATGTACATACGCATCGATCCGTCTTTCTTCTTAATAAACAACACCTATGCTCCCCACGGTGATGAACTTGGTTGTATAAAACCTTTGTCACGAAGTTCGTCCAATTGTTTCTTCAGTTCCTACATCTCTGTTGGTGCTAATCGATATGGTGCTTTGGCAATCGGTGCCGTTCCTAGTATTAGGTGAATCCTAAATTCAACCTCTCTATCAAGCAGTAGTCCAGGTAATTCTTCTGGAAAGACGTCTGAAAATTTAGATATCACAGGGATATCTTTTAATTATTTTCCTTTAGTATTGATGATTACAGAAATCATATATACTATTCCTCCTTTCCTTTCATAACTTGCGGCTTTCATCACAAAGATGAACTTTGTCGATCTGGTTGGCTTATCTCCTTTAATTGTGATCTTTTCACTTGTTGGTGTACTTACTTGTACTGACTTTTGATCACATAAAATACTGGCACAATTGGCTACCAACCAATCCATTCCTAATACAACATCGAATCCGACTAGATTCATTGGGTAAAGGTTAGCTAAAAAGTTATGATTCAAAACTTATATTCTTGATCCCTGCAAGATTTCACTTATCTTAATGGATTCTCTGTTTGCTGTCTCTACCAGACAATCTTGGTGAAGTTTGGCTAAGGGTTGGTCGAGAAGTTTGTAGAAAGAAGTATTGATAAAACTTTGGTTTGCACCAGAGTCAAGTAATACTTTGGCAAAAATATTATTAACTAAGAATGTACCGACAATCACATCCGAAATCATCTTGGCTTCCTCGGTTGTCAGAACAAATGTTTTGGCATTTTTCTTAGGTGCTTCAGTTGTCTTTGTGACAACCCGTATCTTAGACTTCCTTGATATTGTAATGTAGCTCGTATAAATGTTATGTGATCATGTGATGCGGTTAGTTTAATAGAATGATATGAGTTTAATTATTACTTGATTGTGTGTGTGTATATATATATGTATATAAAACTCAGTCGCACAAGGTGTGATTAATCGCACAACCTCCTTATCGCACAACTCATATGGTGGGCTAGTCCACGGCCCAATATGAAACCCAAGGATGGGTTTCGGCCCATGCCTCTTGTACGCATACACTAAGGGGTGTGTGGGTAGCTTCTCATAATGTTGTCATAAAACAAAACACACAAAACCCTAATCCTTCCCTCTCATCATCGACGGTAGCCTTCACCCTCAAAGCCTTCATCGTTTAGCATCATCATTCCTTTGCCTCAACCTTCTTGCACGCACACATTACTTCTCGGTTAGTGATCATATTCATAATTAAGATGTTTTGCATGATTGATTTGTTTGTACTTGTGTTAAATGTTATGTCGTGGTCTTGGTTTTGAATGAATTTCAATTGTGATCACACATGTCAACAAGAAAACGTAGGGATTCACTCATGATCTATTATACATCGAACACACGTTGCTAGAACCGTTAATAAGTAAGCATGCTTATGATTATGAATTGTTGAATCTGAACTAGGATGTTTTGCATTTAGTTCATGTTGTATGATGATGTTGGTTCAAAGAATTGTTGCTTAGATTGGTACGATTGTGCATGATGATGATGGACGAAATCATAGGAATTATTGATTTAAATTGTTTTGGTAACTATTATGGATTGAATGTTCAAATGATAGATCTAGGGTTCATACAAATTAATGGAATATGGAAACTGTTGGGTGATTGGGTTGCAAATTAAGATATGAAACTGATTTCCTTAAACTACGGCCAATCCCACAAGGGAATTGGATCGCACAAGAGATCCACAGTCGCACAAGTCCTAATGGACAACACCCGGATCGCACAAGCTCAGCCCAGTCGCACAAGGTTAACGTTTGGACTGAACTTTCCGGTTAGGCCGCACACTGGCCCAAGAGTCAGTCGCACAAGCCGACTCAGTCGCACAAGCCGACCTAGTCGCACAATGCGGGATTGGGCTGTGGTGTTTGGGCCGAGCTCATGACCTTAGAAAGATACGATATCATTTGGGCCTTGTACGCGACTGGACCGCACTTCATTATACGTGTATTTTGATTGTCAACCTATTATGTGATGACTTGAAATGGTAACATGAACATGTATTAAGTTTAAATGCTACTGTATGCCATAAGACAATGCTTATTATCTGTTCTAGTATGTGGTATGATTGTATGTCAAACTGATCATTGTGGTAATCATACTAGGATTTGATTAACTAAGTGTGAATAAGTAACTAATCATACCGAGCAAACCAAGGTGAGTTCACTTCTCTTAAAATAAGCATGCGTCCGGTGGGGACAATCAAACTGACAAAACATGTAAACGGATTTTCGTAAACCCATATCCTTGTAGGGGATATGAGGCGGTTTTCAAATACCCACATCCTTGTAGGGGATGTGAGGCGGATTTCACATACGCATATCCTTGCAGGGGATATGCAACGGTTTTCAGTAACGTTAATGTTGGATAATACACTCACTCTCTATCACTTAAGTCCCATCATTACTACCGGGTTAGTTGCTTGTAGGGCAACGGGGTTATTAGTTGATAGCGCTATTAGGTTTGGCACCCTCACGACGTACCTGGATAGGACGGGCGTGAACTAATAACTTTAAATCATGACCAATGTTTGATAGAGCATTGGGGAAGGGAAAAAAGGGTCGTCTGCGGTATCGAGTTATTATCAACTTAACAAATCATAAATCACTACTTGGTATTAAACGGTTAAAGCAAATTGTGAACTCACCAGCCTGTCTGACACACTTTTTCTGCATGTTTGCAGGACCTTAGGTACACGGTTATGGATCTTGCTGTCTGGGAAGCTGGAGTGGTCATGGGTTGTGGCACCTGGACGCTTTTTAATGTTGCAAAGTTAAACATTTTTATTTAAACAAACTATTATCCTTCCGCTGAACATGTTGACTTTATTAAGTGGTGTTTGAATTTGACAAATTCATTTAATAAAAGGTCTTATCTTATTTCGTATATCTATGGTTCAATGTGATTAGTGGATAGATCATGGTACGTCACACGCCTCGCGGGGGTTCCGCTTGTGGTGTTTTTGGGGGTGTGACAGTTTGGTATCAGAGCCACTGGTTATAGTGAACTAGGTTTTAAAACGTTTTATAAAACCAGACTA
The DNA here is from genome assembly GCA_030545235.1 of Helianthus tuberosus. Lineage (NCBI taxonomy): Eukaryota > Viridiplantae > Streptophyta > Magnoliopsida > Asterales > Asteraceae > Helianthus > Helianthus tuberosus. The sequence goes on along the minus strand of CM060449.1, from coordinate 125,824,921 downwards.
TAACCGAGCAACTTCTAAAATCGACCATGACACTCAGCTCCAGATTGCAAGGTTCGTCTTCTGTTTGATTTATGCATTACTCGTTTAGCAGTCACACACTCACGACTTGCATGAAACTGCATACTAGATACCATGATATGATTACCTGTGCTGCATGTTTTAGTGAAGCTAGATAGTGTGGCCCTACCCATCGACTCTTGTGATTCTTCATCTTGTGATGCCTTTCGTGTTGCTATTTGAATGTGGGGGAAACTTTTAGCACGAATTAAGAGGCACTGAGATAAGCATGCAAACAGCCTTATTATTATGGGTGCACACATAATAATAACGTGTGGTGCATGTGAGTCCCAGTGAGGCTTAACGAGTGTGAGAAGGGTTCTGTCCTATTGTTTGGTGTAAACTTTGTAGTTCGTGGATGTCAACGTGAGATTTGACTCCTACCTTATTTCGATTCCGAAACTTTTCCCTCTCCTTATCTAGAATCATGAGTGGACGAGGACATGGACGTGGTCACATCGCTATGACTCAGGCTGAGTTGACAAATCTGATTAACACCCGTGTGGCTGAGGCATTAGCAGCCTATCAAGCTGGTACGATATGTGCCAGATCTTCTTTATTCTTGTGTTGCGTACACAACTCTTACCCTAGTGTTGTATTTCCTTTCGTCCATTAGGTCAGTAAGCGAATCAGAATCAAAACCATCCGCCTGCTTGCACTTTCAAGACGTTTATGGATTGTAAGCCACGGACCTTCAATGGGAATGAAGGGGCTGTGGGGCTACTTCGATGGTTCGAGAAAGCTGCGTCAGTGTTCGCTATGTGTAATTGTCCCGTGGGGGACCGGGTGAAGTATGTTACTGGCACTTTGGAGGATGGTGCCTTAACTTGGTGGAATGCCCAGGTGCAGATGTTGGGCATCGAGATAGCTAATGCAACGACTTGGGATGATTTTAAGGAGTTGATGCGGGAAGAGTACTGTCCTCGTGACGAGATTCAGAAGCTCGAGAATGAGTACTATGATTTGAAGATGGAAGGATCCAAGATCGAGGCTTTCACGAAACGATCTCATGAACTAGCAATTTTGTGCCCAAACCTATCTCGACCTCCACATCGACGAATTGAGTTGTATCTCAAGGGCTTAGCACCAGCTATAAAGGGATATGTCACTGCTGCAAATCTTAACAATCTACCTCAGATCATCCGTTTAGCACACAAGATCACTGACCAAGAGGTCGAACGTGGCTCATTGCCGCCACGTGTTTCTGCTACTACCTCTGCTGCAACAGCTACCACACCTACTAGTGATAACAACCGTAAGTGGAACGATGCTGACAAAGCAACCAGTGCAAGTTAATCTCAGAAGAAGCCTGACAACAACAACACCCGCAGTTTCAGCCAGTCGTCCTCTGTCAATCAGAATCAGAACCACAGCCAGACTTCTGGTTACGCAGGGAAACAGCCGAAGGGCAATAAGTGTGGTTACCATCACTATGCTCAGTGTAGTCGGGCATGTCAACGGTGTAACAAGCTGGGTCACATGACGAAAGATTGTAGAGCTCCACATCCCGTGCAACAACAGCAGCAATCTCAGCAACAGCAACAGAGGCAACAACCCCAGCAGAATCAGGGTAATCAGAGGGGACGCTATCATTGTGGCAGTGAAAGGCATTTCAAGAAGGATTGCCCACAGTTGAACCAGAATGCCAACAACAACAATGGGGGTAACCGCCAGAACAACAACAACAACGCGGGAAACAACAACAATGGGAATAACGGAGGGAATGGCGCTCGTGGTAGGGCATTCACTATTGGGGCAGGCGATGCAAGGAACGATGGCAACGTCGTGACCGATACATTCTCTGTTAATGGTATTATTGCTTATGTATTATTCGACTCTGGTGCCGACTGGAGTTATGTGTCTTTGGGATTCAGTCGTCAGCTAGGGTTAAGTCCTGCGCCTCTTGTAAACAAGCATGTAGTGGAATTAGCTGATGGGAAGTCGATAGAAGCCACACATGTATATTTAGGGTGTAAACTCGATCTTCTAGGTCAAGTGTTCGATATTGACCTTCTTCCCATCACTCTTGGTAGTTTTGATATAGTCATTGGTATGGACTGGTTGTCCAAACATGGAGCAGACATACTCTGCAAGAAGAAGATCGTGCGTGTACCTCTCTCTAGCAGGGAATCATTATCTGTCCAGGGTCATCAAAGTGGTGCAACCGTCAACATCATTTCATCCATGAAAGCCCAGAAATGTTTGCGTAAGGGCTACCCTGCTATTCTTGCACTTGTTACCGATACTCGGCCTGAAGAGAAGAATATCGATGATTTACCAGTCGTACGGGAATTTCCTGAAGTTTTTCCTGAGGAACTACCTGGATTACCTCCTCAACGTCAAGTGGAATTTCAGATTGATCTTGCACCAGGAGCGGCTCCAGTTACTCGAGCTCCTTATCGTTTAGCATCTGGAGAGCTACAGGAGTTGTCTAATCAACTGCAAGAGTTATTGGACAGGGGTTTTATTCGACCCATCTCTTCGCCTTGGGGAGCCCCATTTTTGTTTGTAAAGAAGAAGGATGGGTCATTTCGTATGTGTATTGATTATCGGGAGCTCAACAAGGTGACTGTCAAGAATCGTTATCCTCTGCCACGTATCGACGACTTATTTGACCAGTTGCAAGGGTCCAGTTTCTACTCGAAGATCGATTTAAGATCGGGCTATCATCAGATGAGGGCCCGAGAGGAGGATGTTCCTAAAACGGCTTTTCGAACGCGGTATGGACATTATGAGTTTTTAGTTATGCCGTTTGGGTTGACGAACGTGCCAGCTGTCTTCATGGACCTCATGAACCGTGTAGGCAAACCGTATCTCAAAGACTTCGTTATCATGTTTATCGATGACATTCTGATCTATTCGAAGAGCAAGGAAGATCACGAGCGGCACCTACGTCTTATTTTGGAACTCCTGAGGAAGGAGCAGCTCTACACGAAATTCTCTAAGTGTGACTTCTGGATTCGGGAGGTGCACTTCCTTGGACACATAGTAAATGAATCAGGAATACACGTGGATCCTGCTAAGGTTGATGCTATCAAGAGTTGGGCGACACCAAAGAATCCTTCGGAGGTGCGACAATTTCTTGGTCTCGCTGGGTATTATCGAAGATTTATCAAGGATTTCTCGAAGATCGCTCAACCTCTTACCTCGTTGACACATAAAGGCGTCGTATATTCTTGGGGAAACAAGTAGGAGGATGCCTTCCAACTTTTGAAACAGAAACTCTGCAGTACACCGATTTTATCTCTACCTTAGGGTACCGAGGATTTTGTGGTTTACTGTGATGCTTCTATTCAGGGTCTTGGTTGCATACTGATGCAACGCAACAATGTGATAGCTTATGCCTCGCGACAGTTGAACGTTCACGAGAGGAATTATACGACACACGACTTAGAGTTGGGAGCGGTAGTGTTTGCGCTCAAAATCTGGGGGCATTACCTATACGGTACTAAATGCACTATTTATACTGACCACAGGAGCCTTCAGCATATTTTTGACCAGAGGGATTTGAATATGCGACAGCGTCACTGGGTAGAAATTTTAAATGACTACGATTGTGCAATCAAATATCACCCGGGTTAGGCTAACGTTGTGGCTGATGCACTCAGTCGGAAGGAATTAAAACCCAAACGTGTTCGCGCTTTGCAACTCACTATCCATTCTAACCTACCTGACTAGATCCGTTCTGCACAAACCGAAGCGTTAAAAGAAGAAAACATTGAAGCAGAATACTTAAGGGGCATGGAAAAACGACTTGTAGAGAGATCAGATGGTATTTTCTACTTCATGGAGCGTGTATGGATTCCTTTGTTCGGTAACCTTAGAGAGCTTGTGATGGACGAAGTACACAAGTCTCGATACTCTGTTCATCCAGGTTCGGATAAGATGTATCAGGACCTCAAAGTCATGTATTGGTGGCTGAAGATGAAAGCTCACATCGCGACGTATGTTAGTAAATGCTTGACGTGTTCAAAAGTCAAGGGAGAATATCAGAAACCCCCAGGCTTACTTCAGCAACCAGAGATACCCATGTGGAAATGGGAACAAATCGCAATGGATTTTGTCACGAGTTTGCCGAAAACTCAAAACGGGAACGATACCATTTGGGTGATCGTTGATCGTCTCACGAAGTCCGCGCATTTTCTTGCAATCAAGGAAACGGATAAGTTCTCACAATTAGCAGTTGTTTACCTCAAGGAGGTGGTTTCTAGGCATGGGGTGCCGACCTCTATTATCTCTGATCGTGACCCGCGTTTCATCTCAGATTTGTGGCAGTCGATGCACAAATCGTTTGGCTCACGCCTTGACATGAGTACTGCCTATCACCCACAGACGGATGGTCAAAGTGAACGGACCATCCAGACACTAGAAGACATGCTGCGGGCGTGCGTGATTGATTTTGGCAAGGGTTAGGAGAAACACTTTCCTTTGATAGAGTTTTCCTATAACAATAGCTACCATCCCAGCATCCAGGCAGCTCCATTCGAAGCATTGTACGGGCGGAAATGTCGTTCACCTCTCTGTTGGGCTGAGGTGGGTGACAGCCAGATTACAGGCCCGGAACTTGTACTTGATACCTCCGAGAAAATTGTTCAGATCAGGAATCGTATGGCAGCAGCGCGTGATCGTCAGAAAAGCTACGCCGATAAGCGTAGAAAACCTTTGGAGTTTGCAGTTAATAATCGTGTTATGTTGAGGGTCTCACCCTGGAAGGGTGTGGTGCACTTTGGAAAACGCGGCAAGCTTAACCCTCGTTATGTCGGGCCATTTAAAACTTTGGAGCGAATTGGTAAAGTGACCTATAAGTTAGACTTACCTGCCGAGTTGGGTAATGTCCATGATGTCTTCCATGTCTCTCAGCTAAAGAAGTGTTTGTTCGATGAAACACTTGTGGTACCGTTTCAAGAGTTAAAGATTGACGACAAGTTGCAGTTTGTCGAGGAACCAATAGAAATTATGGATCGGGAGGTCAAGGTTCGTAAACACAGTCGAATACCAATTGTGAGAGTTCGTTGGAACTCAAGACGTGGACCGGAGTTCACATGGGAACACGAGGATCAGATGAAGCTCAAGTACCCTCACTTATTCCCAGCTGACAAATCTAAATCTGATATAACTAGTGAATTACGGGACAAAATTCCCATTCAAGTTGGGGATGATGTGGCACCCGCGGAAAATCCACTGTCATCCTAATCCATCACTTCACTCCCCTACGACTGCTTGTCAAATTTCGGGATGACATTTCTTTCAAGTTGGGGATGATGTGACAACCCGTATCTTAGACTCCTTTGATATTGTAATGTAGCTCGTATAAACGTTATGTGATCATGTGATGTGGTTAGTTTAATAGAATGATATGAGTTTGATTATTACTTGATTATGTGTGTATATATATATATATGTATATAAAACTCGGTCGCACAAGGTGTGCTTAATCGCACAACCTCCTTATCGTACAACTCATATGGTGGGCTAGTCCACGGCCCAATATGAAACCCAAGGATAGGTTTCGACCCATGCCTCTTGTACGCATACACTAAGGGGTGTGTGGGTAGCTTCTCCTAATGTTCTCATAAAACAAAACACACAAAACCCTAATCCTTCCCTCTCATCATCGACGACAGCCTTCACCCTCGAAGCCTTCATCGTTTAGCATCATCATTCCTTTGCCTCAACCTTCTTGCACGCACACATCACTTCTCGGTTAGTGATCATATTCATAATTAAGATGTTTTGCATGATTGATTTGTTTGTACTTGTGTTAAATGTTATGCTGTGGTCTTGGTTTTGAATGAAGTTCAATTGTGATCACACATGTCAACAAGAAAACGTAGGGATTCACTCATGATCTATTATACATCGAACACATGTTGCTAGAACCGTTAATAAGTAAGCATGCTTATGATTATGAATTGTTGAATCTGAACTAGGATGTTATGCATTTAGTTCATGTTGTATGATGATGTTGGTTCAAAGAATTGTTGCTTAGATTGGTACGATTGTGCATGATGATGATCGACGAAATCATAGGAATTATTGATTTAAATTGTTTTGGTAACTATTATGGATTGAATGTTCAAATGATAGATCTAGGGTTCATACAAATTAATGGAATATGGAAACTGTTGGGTGATTGGGTTGCAAATTAAGATATGAAACTTATTTCCTTAAACTACAGCCAATCGCACAAGGGAATTGGATCGCACAAGAGATCCACAGTTGCACAAGTCTGAATGGACAACACCCGGATCGCACAAGCTCAGCCCAGTCGCACAAGGTTAACGTTTGGGCTGAACTTTCCGGTTGGGCCGCACACTGGCCCAAGAGTAAGTCGCACAAGCCGACTCAGTCGCACAAGCCGATCCAGTCGCACAAGGCAGCCCAGTCGCACAATGCAGGATTGGGCTGTGGTGTTTGGGCCGAGCTCATGACCTTAGAAAGATACGAAATCATTTGGGCATTGTACGCGACTAGACCGCACTTCATTATACGTGTATTTTGATTGTCAACATGTTATGTGATGACTTGAAATGGTAACATGAACATGTATTAAGTTTAAATGCTACTGTATGCCATAAGACAATGCTTATTATCTGTTCTAGTATGTGGTATGATTGTATGTCAAACTGATCATTGTGGTAATCATACTAGGATTTGATTAACTAATTGTGAACAAGTAACTAATCATACCGAGCAAACCGAGGTGAGTTCACTTCTCTTAAAACAAGCATGCGTCCGGTGGGGACAATCAAACTGACAAAACATGTAAACGTATTTTCATAAACCCATATCCTTGTAGGGGATATGAGGCGGTTTTCAAATACCCACATCCTTGTAGGGGATGTGAGGCGGATTTCACATACGCATATCCTAGCAGGGGATATGCAACGGTTTTCAGTAACGTTAATGTTGGATAATACACTCACTCTCTATCACTTAAGTCCCATCATTATTACCGGGTTAGTTGCTTGTAGGGCAACGGGGTTATTAGTTGATAGCGCTATTAGGTTTGGCACCCTCACGACGTACCTGGATAGGACGGGCGTGAACTAATAACTTTAAAAATGACCAATGTTTGATAGAGCATTGGGGAAGGGCAAAAAGGGTCGTCTGCGGTATCGAGTTATTATCAACTTAACAAATCATAAATCACCACTTGGTATTAAACGGTTAAAGCAAACTGTGAACTCACCAGCCTGTCTGACACACTTTTTCTGCATGCTTGCAGGACCTTACGTACACGGTTATGGATCTTGTTGTCTGTGAAGCTGGAGTGGTCATGGTTCGTGGCACCTGGACGCTTTTTAATGTTGCAAAGTTGAACATTTTTATTTAAACAAACTATTATGCTTCCACTGAAGATGTTGACTTTATTAAGTGGTGTTTGAATTTGACAAATTCATTTAATAAAAGGTCTTATCTTATTTCGTATATCTATGTTTCAATGTGATTAGTGGCTAGATCCTGGTACGTCACACACCTCGCGGGGGTTCCGCTTGTGGTATTTTTGGGGGTGTGATAGTCTTAGTCTTGTTGGTTGCTGCTAGAGCTAGTTTCGGACAGTTTGGTTTGATGTGACCAGCCTCTCCACAATTGTAGCATATTCTGGCACTAGCCTTCCCCCTACAATCTTCTTCCTTATGTCCTGGGTACTTGCAAAAGTTGTAGGATACAACACACTTTCCTGAGTTCTTCTTTTTACAAAACTTGTAGTAGGGTGCAGAAGAACCTATTCTTTTTCCACGGTAGGAATTACCAAAATGAAATTCCTGGGTAAACTTTTGAGCTAAGTTCTTTCTCAAGTTTTCCTCTTGTGTGCGTACCAGTTCATCAGTCAGGGTATTGGCTAGTTCTACTGCTTCTTCTATGGTTTGTGGTCTAGCTGCCTTGACTACGTGTCTAATCTCACTAATTAATCCCCAAACGTAACGGGAGATTAACACTGGTTCAGGTGAGGCTAAGGTTGGCACTATTCTAGCAAATTCAAAGAATATGGTAGTGTAACATTTGTAGTCTATCCCAGTCATTTTAAGATTTAGAAACTTATTGGCGATTTGTTCCTTTTCATTAGGAGGACAGAATTTTCTTTCGAATATCTCCTTAAAGTTAATCCATTCCATATTATAAACTCTGTCACTTCCCCTAGACTGGAGAATAGTATTCCACCATTCTAAGGCTGCATTTTTGAAAAGATTAGAAGCAAACCTAATCTTATCTTCATCTGCACATTTACTTATTTTTATGACTGCTTCGGTCTTTTCTATCCAACATAAGGCTGCAATGGCTCCTTCATTGCCTGAGAATTCTATTGGTTTGTAGGCCAAGAATTCTTTATAATAACAACCGTAAGAGACGGTTTTTCTTCTTTTAGGAATTGGAGCTTGGATTATAGGTCCGTTATTATCGTTCACACTGTGACTTGGTTCAGTGTGTTGGCATTTACTTCCATTTGCATATTTATTATTTTCTGCCTCTTTAACAGTCTTGATAATATAAGGCATAACATCTATAATTCCTTGAGCTACTATATGTTGGATGGCACTGTTATCTATTTGGTTTCTGTTATTCTCATTATTCTGATTTTCCTGATTTACTTCGTTATTCATCTAAATTGTGAACATTTATCAGTTATTAATTATCACAGAATAAATTTAGTACAAATATTTATACACAATCACACAAACAGATTGATAAAAAACGTCGATCATTGCGACTTTTACTCTTTTCATATATATATATATGCGTCAATTACAAAATACAGCTGAAAATAAAATATACTAGTAGTTATGCATCCATATCTATTTTAGTCTATCTAGTCTAGTTTTTTTTTTATCAAAATATAAAAATTACACATATATCTAGGCATTTTTTAAGTGTCGTTCATCCAGTACTGCATTTCATTCTCATCGTATTTCCAAACTAATTTCTCCCATATCTGTCGAATTCTATTCCCTTCATTCACTAAACTTTCTCCATACTGACGGAGTTCCTGCACATTCTCGACTCATTGGTGGGTTTACAGGGTCAGGATGATGAGGTATAGGTTCCTTGTAAGGGTCTGCGTTATTCATTTCAAAAAATGTTCTATCATCATCCCACCACGGATCACGTTTTAAAGGGATTGGGGTTGGTGTTCTAGGTAACTCGTTAGGGTCAAATGCAGGTATCAGGAATTGGTTTTCCTGGTTGAGTTCTAGCATTTGTTGGTCTGGGAATAAAGGTAGCAGTGGCGGTTCAGCTATTTGGTTTAGGTTAGCGTCTACTGCTGTAGTGGCTAGCATATGAAAATCTGCCAACTGTCTATCTAGTTCCTCTTCCCAAGGTGGCCTATTGACTGTTTCCTGAGTTTGTGCATTTGCTTCCCTATTAGCTCTGGCTATCGCTCTCTGTTGTTGTAATTTCTTCATTCTCTTTCTTCTCTCATGGGTTGTAACACCATGAAAACGGGTTTGGTAATCAAACCACGTTAATACTAAAAGACGGGTAAAGTACCGTTAGTGATAAAATTAACCCGGAAAATATTAGGATTTATATAACTAAACCTAATATTTAATAAAAAGGGAAAAGAATGATTTTGAGAAAAATAAAGTTTATAGAAGCCCGAGTTAACGGGACTTAAAATAAACTGAGTGAATAATTCCCCAAACCCACTAAGTTAACTAGGAATGTTTAACCTAGTTAATTAGAGGGAATGCTATTGGAATTAAGTGGGTGGTGGCCTACTTAATAAACTAACCAAACAAGAGGGATCATATTCGGATAACTTGAAAGTTGTATTATAAAAACTTAAACACAAAATAACACACACTAAGTGTGTGAGTATGGCTGGACGTACAGGGGAAGCTCCCAGGAGCTCAAAACCCTAGTTCTTGCTAAATCATCAAATTGAAGGGCCAAATGATTTCCAAATTCACCTTTGAACGTGAATTAGTGATCACCCAAGCTAGGGGATCATAAGGTATGTCAAATTTTGATGATTTGTGAAGTTGTGAAATTTGAATAATCATCATAATCACGAATTATGAATGAATTATTGAAGCTATGATTGAATTAGTGATGTATACTTGCTTAGGAACAAAACCCTAAGTGAAAATTATACATATGATGCTAAGAATTGAATGATTTGATGAATTACCACACTAGGATAAGTGGGTATTAATCATATGATGAATTTGATGATATAATTATGATTAGAATCATCATATCTGATAGTAATTAGGAAATACTTGAACAAATTGTGTGTTTAAGTATGTAATCATACTTGCTAGGAAATGGATTAGTATGATAAAATGAAAATGATGATATATTATGATGAAAATGATGTTTGATATCATCATGTGATAATTGAATGAAATTCAATTACAATAACTAGATTTCATAAGTAGTTAAAATGGTAGCATAATAAGGATGCTTACCGTATAGTGGCAAAGTAACAAAACGAATAGTTAAGCTACATCGTGTAATTACTTTTGTCAATAGGCAGTTTGACTTTTTAAAGTCAAAATGACCTTTCATATGATTGAATGATAATTTCGACATAAAGATTGTTGGATGGAATAGTCGTGAATGATTATGACCAGTCTAACCATTTTACAAATTACAATGATAGTTTGACGATTGACAAGCTAGGTGAAAGCTTGGGAAGGAAGCGGTCAAACGAATCAGGATGAAAGAAAAAGCATAATCTGGATGCTAGGTAAGTAAATCTTACACCTTTTATTTAATACCTATTGGTTTTATAGGTTATGAATAATATAAAGTCTTGTTTGAATTATGATGTTCCGACACGACATGTACGATTTGGAACAAAAGACAATGAAAATAAACCATGTGTAATGATTAAAAAGGACTAATACGATTAATTGGTCATGCAATGACTGATAGCTAATGAGTTTCGAGTGGTTACCTTATAGGGTAAACTAACATAAATAATAAGGGTAAAACGGTAATTCGATGTCACACCCCTTTCTGCGGCGGAAGCACGAGGTGTGATCATGAAAGGTTCTCATTGCATACGAAAGATAAACATACTACATGCTCGTAAAAATAACTTCAAGTACTAACATTTCATAACTTGAAAACATAAGTTTAGCGTTTACATCACGAGATAGCATAAAACATTGTCTGGAAAGTTTACAACTTTATTTAAAGATAAAACATAGACGACATCCACAAGCATGAGTAAGACCGCGCGCACATCCACCTTTAGTTACCTGAAATACTTGTGAGTTTTGGAAAAACGTCAACATACTGTTGGTGTGAATTCATGCAGTTCTTGTATTAAACGTTTGTATACTTGTATGAAAAACATGGTATGTATCTTGTATTAGTCACGTATTCTTGTATAAATCATGTATTTCTGTATGTATCAAATGTTAATGGGTTGCAAAGCCATTAACATGTGACACGACATAGGAAGTCACCAAACCATAGGAATTTTTCTAGTAGTTGATTCACGACTGAGACACAAAAACACTACTCGGTACTAGTTGTCACCAAGAGTGGGGCTGCCCTGAAACCCATTAGATCTAACCTTTTGTTCTGCGGTCTAAGTATGTACACGATTAATGGTGCTTATGGTACCCTATTCGTGACACGATTTCTCGTATCATTTCTCAAAACGCATCATACTTGGTACTAGTTATCACCAAGCGAGCCTCTTGTTTTTGTATCATACCATTTATAAATATTGTCGTATTTGTAACATGTATTTCACCCCCGAAGTCATAAAACTGAAAACAGTTAAAAGAAAAGGGGGAGCATGAACTCACAACTTTGCGTTCCTGCGTCGTAAACTTCACCGGATTGCTTAATTAACGTCGTGACCTATACGTGTTTTATTATCGTTAGTCACTAGACTTGTATCACACAAGCACAAGTCACTATCTTTTGTGTATTTGTTCTTGTGTTAAAAATAATTTATATTTTTAACTATATGTCTTACTTATATTATTTTCTCAAAAATAATTATAAGTTTCTTGTATTTTGCACCCGAATTATGTATCTTGTATGTCGTATGTGTATTTTTGTGTTTTTACTTCTCAAGAGTATTTAGTGTATTTTCAAGTCCTAATACACTATCAAGTATAATACATACTACATACATTTAGCACAACATTTTGTGATCAACAAATATATATATTTTTCTCCAAAAATATACATACTTAATATCAATTTTATTCTTGAAGAAATCATCATTTCTTAACACAAAAATTAGGGAAACCTTGGTAAATGCTTTTAGGTACATTTTTAGGGAATAAGTTCCTCAGAACTTATATTTTTCTAAGTGTCAAAATTTATAGAAATTTTGACAGAGTTTCCCCTAAAAATGGAGGTTTCCCATGTTTTCAAAACATGTGTTTATTTTCTTTTAAAATTATCATCAATCAACTTCAACAATAATCATCAACAACATACACTAATTTCTCTATTTCATGAACTTGAAAATTTATAAAAATGTGTAGTAACTTACTAGAATATTTAGTAAGTCTTGTTACCTTTAAAAATGTGATTAGTTCTTTAAAAACTTCATTTTTAAAGGATATGATTCTTTACAACTTATGTTCATGTTTTCTAAAAATACTTCTTCTTGTATTTTTCTTGTTACACATGTGTATCTTTACTTTATTAGCCACCAAAAATAAGGTTTATTTGTTTAAGAACCAAGATTAAGTAAAACTTGTATTTTTAACTTGGTTCTTTTGAAAAACCACTCATGGATATTTAGATCTACAAGATTATAACTTACTTTGATCTTTATTTTCCAAGAAAACACTTATTTGTTCAAGTTCATAGTTTATGTGTGGATGATTCCATCATCCTACACATCTCTAACTTTCACATCTTGCTAGTTCATGTTCATAAACATGATCTAGCAAGTCCATGTGATGAACCATATCATTTTTACTAACAAACAACATTCAACAAGCATAACAACACAAGAACAACATGATTTCATCTTCATTTTAACACTACTTCATCACTTTGTTAGTTTATGTCAAGACTTTGTTTATGTTCTTAGAGTTTCTTATTATTTCACCATTCTTTTTACTATTAACCAACAAGAATATGAAGAGTATGAAGATCTAAGACACTTACTACTAGCACAAGGCTAGGGGAGTTCAAGAGCGTAAAAGTGGCGGATAAAAGAAACTGAGAGCGGTCCTTGAGCTTCCGAACACACCAAGCTCACTTGTACGATCTCTAGCACCCTTGGATATGTGTAGATTGCATGAAGGAAGTTTGAAGGTGGTGATGATGGTTGTGGTGTTCTCGGCCGAAACAAGCAAGGAGGAGAGGAAGTGTGTTGTTGTTTGATGTGAATGTGGAAGAAATGGTGGTTAACTAGTGGGTTATATAGAGATCTAATAACCCTTGTGTCTTATGTCTCCTTAGTACCAATCATAATCCAATAAAATAATCAAACAAATCTTGTGTGTAAGTCCCCATGTAACCGTCCCCATGGGGGAGGTCTTGTTGGATTTCAAATGGTTTAGTTGCAATCTAGTTAGATTTAGTTAGGAAGGTTAAGTGTTAAGTTAGTGTGTTAAGGTGTGTTGTATAATATATAGTGTGTTAGGGTGTTCGGGGACCCTAACTAGCTCAGAAAAATAAAAACAATGTGTTTGACAATATTTTTGTGTTCCGGGTAAAGTCCGTTTGTTCGGTTGAATATCGGTTCGTTAAAGTGCTAAATTGCACCGTTTAGTATCCTTCAAGTATCTTTTGTAACCCTTTCAATTCCCAACACTTGGGGAAGTATTCTGAATAATGAAACGTAAATTCTGCATGATATTTATATTCTTAAAAGCTGATTTGAGCTGAATTTAGTAAAATTCTGCACTTAAAGTGCGTTTCGGGTGCTTTTTAGTGCGTATTCTAGCTTCCGGAGTGTCTATATGTTAACCCTTGTATGTAATCTTGGGTTTTAATGTATTCTTGTCATTGGACCTACACCTAGGCCTCAGTTCTAATGTCTGACTGCTTTCTACAGAGTTGTTGACATATTGTGTTTTACCGGTGAGTTTACTAGTATTTCTGACGCAACGCTCTTGTTAATGCATAAAGCAATATGTTGTAGTATAAAACGTGCATGAATTCACAAGTATAGTATGTAACCAGACTATGTTGACATTTAAGCACATAATTGCAGTCATTAAATAATGATTAAAGTGTACGGAAATTACCGGTTTGGTGCCAGTTGTCACATTCGATCACACATTGACGATAACCGTTAGTTTGTGAAAGATGTGACACCTGTGCCTCCACGACCATCAAACAAATACTATATCAATGAAATATTGTATTTCATACTTGGGATTTGTATAAATATGTGTATCCTTTGCACATATCAATTCTTGTTCGATTTCGGGCTTTAAATCGCTTTCTGAAAGGTTATACGCGCACCGATGCGTAAATATAACCAGTTTAATGCAACAAATACTCCGGAACAGTGACATAGGCTTAACATACCTTAAATAACCTTTACATAACTTAGAAATAAGTTTTGGATGGTTTGGTATGCCGAAATAAACTTTTGGGTCATTCAGGGACTAAAAGTGCCAAAAAGTGCATAAGTTTGCACTTTCGCGCATAACTTACGTTCTGAATACATCCGGACATCCAAAAATTTATGTAAGCACTAAAATATTTTATTTTAGTGTTTGGCATGAGAAAAATCCATTCGTCACGCAATTTGGATCGTTTTTCACGCTTATACGCATTCCGTCGTAATTAACCGAACATCGCAACCGTACGGTCAAACGAACCTACATCCGTGATGTTTTCAAGCATATTTCATGTTCCCTATGTCTTAACATCATTTTGGAGCTTGAAATTGGGTTTGAGGGGTGTTAGAAGTGTCGTTACGCGACGAAACAAGGTGCAGGGACCAAAAGTGTAATTCTGCCAAAGATGATGGCTTACGGACCGTAAGCCATCACCCTTACGGTCCGTAAGCAGGGGCCAGATGCAGCAACTCGTTTTAACTGCTGTTAACAGCCTTTCAACCCCCCAAAGGCCAATGCCACATGTCAACCTCTGGTGGTGGGGGCAAAATGAGTTACCATAACATTCCAACACATGTACGGATGAGATTCGATCACGTTATTCGATAAACGATCCTAACGGTTGTCCATTTACTTAAATACCCAACCCATCTCAACCCCAAAACCCACAAATCTGATCTAAAAGACTCTAAGTTGAAGCCATTGCTTCATACCTGGGTTATTTGATCAAGATTAGCTTTCGGGGACCCTTTGTAAGTGTTCCTTCGTTCTTTTTATTCGTTTAGCGTTAAAAGTCAAACTTTGTTTGACTTTCTACGTTAACTAGTTTATGGTCAATGCGAAGTTCGTTTGAACTTCATAACGTGTGCGTAATCACGATGGTTATAGTCTCTTGTGACTATACCTACTGATTACCACGTTATCTAGGCTCAGTGACGAGTCGTAGTTTCGGCCAAAATGCGTGTTATTGCGTATTTTGTAACCAAACTACTCTTAGGTATCAAAACCGTTTGTTTTGATACCAAACCTGTTTTCTAAACTTAGTTAAGCATGTTTTAACATGCTTAGCTCGTCACTTTTAGTTTAGTGCTTATATAGGGTCGTAAGGTAAGCGATCTAAACAATCGCTTATACTTTCGAACCCGACCCGTTTGGTCGATCATTAGGATCCGACCAAACACATTAGGTGACCATAGTATATAGGGAATAACCTTCCGAGGTTATACCTTATGGTCGCTTCGTTTAAGTAGTTGTATGATAGGTAGTTTATATGCCTTAGGTAAATTACCAAAATGCCCTTTTTACGCCAAAATTCATTTTAAGCATATGTACCATAACTTTTGACATCTAAACTGATTGGGCAACAATATTAGACATGTTAAGGCATATTTTACTTGTCATAGGACTAGTTAGGCAGTCCGAACGCGTTTACGCGAACGACGCGTTAAAGTAGCATAAGCTACCTAAATGGGTCGTAATGGATCGTAAGCACTTAGGTTAGGTTTCATTTAGTATGTAGGCTTTGTTAAACCATACTACATGAGTTCCCATACTCATTTGGTTTACGAGCCCTCATTCTATCCGATCCTCCGATATAGGTCCGGTTCATTAATATAGATATCTATATTAGGTACCGTTTGATATTCGTGACCTTCTAGCCTTGCTTGGTGGATATCTGAAGTCTATTGAGCAATCTCAAGTGAGTACATAGACCCCCTCTTTTACCGTTTTCAAACTGTTTTGGGGTGAAACACATGTGCCTACTTGTTACTTTCATGTTCTCCATGTTTTCATATCATATGCTTGCTATGTTCATTAGTACACTATTAGTACATTGTTTTACATTACATTTCATGCTATGTATGTCCATTGTGTGCATACTTAGTACATTGTTTTACATTACATTTCATGCTATGTATGTCCATTGTGTGCATACTTAGTACATCATTTTACATTACATTTTATGCTATGTATGCCCATTGTGTGCATACTTAGTACATTATTTTACATTACATCCTATGCTATGTATGTCCATTGTGTGCATACTTAGTACATTTATTATTCATCACATGCTTACATTTTGGTATGACATTTGGTTTGTTTAAATGGGACAATGTACATTCATTAACACCGATCATGCCGCTCGGTAGTAGGTAGTGGTACCATAGGACTTGACAACTCCCATTCCTGAAATCCCGGGTTTGTTTGGATTGGAAGGAATGACCGAATCCGAATACATTTCTAGGTGGACCTTAGACTTTGTGCTAGGGTTTATTCTACAGTCGCAAGGCTTGGATGTATGAATTTTTACAATACCGCATAGATGTTTATATCAATATAGCATGCATTTGTTCCACAAAACATAACTTTGATTTAAACCATGTTTTACTTCAATACCTTGTTTTGTGCATTTTACATATGGTTTAGTTGATATATTTCACTTACCATACATGATATTTTGACATATACAATTCATGATTTACATTAGACATAAACATTTTGACATTGATATACACAATTCATGATTCACATTAGACATAAACATTTTGACATTGATATACAAAAAACATTTTGACATTTGATTTTACATAAACATTTTTACTTTGGTGGTTTGGTTTGAGTAAGTGATTTAAGTAACGAGGCGTGTGTAATATGATACAAGCATGGTGGATACGCCGCTGGTACTTCCTATATATAAGTGCTTGTATGGTATTACATATCGTAGCGTTATTTGAATCATTTCAATTTAAGACATATAACATTTTATACAAATAACATACTTTTCACAAGACATTGTTTACAAAACAATTTATCTTATACAAACTCATTTTACTTGGTTATTCATTTAACCATACATTATTCTCTTATTTATACATATCATCTGATCTTATTGCTTTTCAAATGATTTACAAGACAAAGCAAATTACAAGGTTCATGACTAAACATTTTCTTAAACATAAGTCATGAATTCTATTTTCACAAAACCTATGTATCTCACAGGCATTTTTATGCTGACGTACCTATTTTCACATGTGTTTCAGGATATGATGCATATGGTTTATCAAGATACACTTAGGCGGACTTGGGCCTTAGTGACAATAAAAGATGCAAGACTAGTTATTTATGTTATATTTCTTTGATTGTCAAAACATTGTAACTCTTTTAATCAATAAAACAATATTTCAATTTCCATGTGTTATGAAACAATGATTATGTTACAACACTCCCCGACGTTTCCGCCACGCTTTGTTGTTTTATGTGGTCGGGGTGTGACAAAAGACACTTTATGGCATAAGCCATAATGGGTCAAAAGAGTTAAGAAATGGTTTATAGATAAAATGACCGTACGGTGTAAACCAGAGCGAGTCATGTAGACGAGATGAAAATAAATACCATCTCGCAAAGATTCACGGTCAATTAGACCAAACGGGTCAAAAGGTGCAAATATCACCCTTTGACGATGTCGACTAATGACTTTGTCGAGTGTATGATTACAGGAATAAATATCGAATGGATATTTTCATCGCTATTACTTAGTGGTTATTAAGCAAAGCATTAAAATGGGTCAATATATTGATCCGAGCCAGGTGTGTGTAATAGGTTAACTACTCATTTAGAACGTAAGGTTCAATGAGAGTTAAATGAAGTCGAAGACAGACATTTGGTTACTTTAATAGGTAAACCGAAGGATTTAAATGATGGTCATTTTGTTTTGAAAACATAATGACTTTTCAAACCAAATCATAGTTAAAAGAGGGATTTTGGGTCGAACATGATTTTAAGAGTCCTTCATTGTAAATGAAAGGCTAAAATAGACCAAAATGCCCTTATAAGCTAAATTGAGCAAACGACCCTTAAAGGTTGTTTGGAAATGAGTTTTGTGATCAAATAAATACTTGGAATAAGTATAAAAAGCGAAAAATGTGAATCTTTGGGTCAAAGAACTCTATATGAGTTTTGCCATAAAATGATAATCCGAGAGATAAAACTCAGAGTATTTAGATCACCACATTAAATCCGCCACAAATATAGTTGTGGTGGAAGATCATTTGATAAATAATGTGGAAATAAGATGCTAGAAATAAACGAACTTGAATTATACGGAAAAGTGCTTCAATACCCTTAACGGGTCAAAATAAGCATTTAAGTCAAAACGGGTTTAATAAGGTATATAAACCCGTGATTTGAACCTAATAGGGTAGACACTATTGAACTTGTGAGGTTCATGAGAAATTGGGATCAAACAAACATGTTTGTTTGACAAATACACAAACGGGTCAAAAGTGGAAATTTATATTAAGCTGAAGGCTTAAAAGTCTTAAATTTTGTTAATCCAGATGTTAGATTTTAACTCCATATTATGGAGAATCAATTTACGATCACGTAGAAAGAAACGGATCGTAAAACGGATCAATAACGACCAAGTTATGGCCGTTTTCGTAAAACTGAGTTTGGCTAGGAAATATGCAGACCTGAACCAAACTTGCTGTCGAAATAGGGTCCTCGCGTCGCGTGACGGAGAACCCCAAACATGGTCGCGGCATGCGACAGCTAAACGCACATCTCGTCGCGGCACGCGACGGGTATAAAATCCAGCAAAAGTTGTTGCTGTGTTGTTTTTACGCTACGGATCCATTTTAATACGTTATAAACTTCAATAACTGATGTTTATGGCCACTTTGGTTATGGAGACCAAGCAACCGGCGCGGTACGCGACGAGTTAAACATCTGGCAATCATTATAAGCTATTCATTTTGAGTTACGGTTTTGTTTAAATACTTATAAATTCCATATAACTAAAACATTTCATGTTTTTATGAAATGTAGGTATAATGTAACGTACCAGAGGACGATCAAGCTCAACGAAGAACCGAACACGATCAAGAATTCAAGCTTCCGCTACATGTTTCGTCGTCATGTTTTAAACGGCGAATGCATTTACAAAATGTTGAAATGTTTTATTTCTTAAAATGTTTTTACGAACCCGTATTTTTAAGTGTATGTTTAACCGTAAATACACTATTATAGTCGAAATTTATATGATAATCGTATAACTGGACTAAGGGTCTTACAAGTTGGTATCAGAGCTCGAGGTTAAAGAGTAAAGTGTTCGGTTCGAGACTTGATCGCAAAATCCGGTAAGTTATTATGTACATTAACGGTTTAGCAACTCAAAGTGTTGTAAACAACACATAAGGTTATCGTGTATTCACACATTACCCCAAAAAAAGCAATAAAAGACCGATATAGTTAAACGAATTACGTGTGTTAACACGTGTCATAGAAAGCCTTGTATTATAATACGGGCACTTATTAATGTCAAACGTTACTAATTTTTGTATACGTTTTAGTTGAAGGAACCTCGGATTGGAAGATGACGAGAGTTTAAAGAATTATTAATACGATAAAGAAATAGTTTGAAGTATGATAAGTAAGTCATACATGCTAAAGACAAGAATTGAGAAACGATCTCGAATGAGAGATCGAACAACAAGGAAAGTTATCAGGGCGAGTATCTACAAGGTACACGTCTTAAACTTATAGTATAACTAAAATATGCAACAAACACATAGTGAATGACAATTGTATAT
This sequence comes from Helianthus tuberosus, assembly GCA_030545235.1. Lineage (NCBI taxonomy): Eukaryota > Viridiplantae > Streptophyta > Magnoliopsida > Asterales > Asteraceae > Helianthus > Helianthus tuberosus. The sequence goes on along the minus strand of CM060449.1, from coordinate 125,804,766 downwards.
AAAACTTGGAAAACCTGGATAGGATTCCTATTCAGGATGACATTCCAAGAAAAATTCAGTAGAGATACGTATTATTCACAGTCGTGAATAATGAGACAATAACTGAATTTAATTAAATATAAACTTGGACGAAAATAATCATCCAAGTAAGTATTCTCAATAAAGATCCAATTGAGAATAGTAAAGATCACATCAACGAATATGATTGTATAAATGGTTATAAAAAGGAACATTGTATATGTTCAAGGATAAAACGGGTAAAACTCGTGATTGTTAATTGACAATTAAATAAAGTTTTACCAAATGAAATCATAAAAATGAAATAAATCGAGATATTACTTACATGGTACGTGATGTGATAATTATAATAAGGTCATGCATGCCATGTGTTGATCGCTTGCTCTGGCCAAGTAAGTAGTGAACACATGATACCATGAGCTTCTTATAATGAGCACAGTTATGTCCGATGTGGTAAGGTCGAGACGAAAAAAAAAATGATCGAAGTCATTGACTTTGGTCGTAGTAAAGAAAGGATGATGATGATAATCATCATTCAGAATTTATAAGACCATCAAGCATGGTCACATAAAGAATAAAGGTTTGGTTAAATAAAGCGATGGATTTCGCTAAGACAACCAAACAAGTCAAAACGAAGTCTTAATGCATACCTAAAGGGTTGCATTAATAATGACTTCGGTAAATCACCCGGTTGATGGGTAGGAAATTAAACACATGCGTAAACCGAGAAACGGAATGCAGATTGAAAGTCAAAAGACTCAGATTATGAGTTATGACTAAAAGATGATAAAATTTCTCAAAAAGAAATTTTGAATAAGTTCAACTATTTTGAGGTTGAACGGGTTGAATAAAGAATAAAGTTTGATTGTTTATAAGTGATGGATTTCACATTAACAAGTCAAATGAGTTGAATACAATATAACGCCGGATGGCATAAGTAAGCGCAAGCCGAATAACGGTAGCGTTAAATGCAAAAGAATAATGAGCCCGGTAATGGGACATAATCAAATAAGAACATATGCAAACTAGATAACGGTGAACATAAGACAAACCGACGCATAAATGACGTGAGAAGTCATAGAGTCGGGAGAATGATCCGAAATAAAACGATTGTAGTCACGAACTACAGTCAAGGTTAACAGATCTTAAACTTGAAACCAAATGATTTTCAAACATAAACAGGGTGCCTTGGCACCAAACATGTATTTTAAGAATGACATGAGTAAGGAATGATCTACGGGATCAACATAACCTTCGGGTTATAAATAATGAAAAGGTCTACGGGACCAAAATGACCCTTGGGGTCATAAATAAAAAGAAATGAATTATAAGGGCCTTGCCTTAATGAGGTGAAAGCCTAAAGAAATAGCCCACGAAGCTAAGGGAAAGAACCTACGGGTTACTTAGACAAAGCGAGGGAATCAGTTAAGAATCCCCGTGTAAAACAAAGACTGTAAAAAAATAAATTTTTAACTGTCAATATCCTGGTATGGATAATTGACAAAAGTTAAGGAAAAGATGTTAAACTAAAACTTCAGTTTTAGTTAGAAATAACGTTTTTACAAATATGAATTCTGATAGGAATTTAAATAGTATAATATGAAAGTGACGGCCCATGAGACCTCACTAACAAGAAATAACTGATCACCTATTTTGAGGGATCATAAGGCTATAAGTTCACAAACAAAGGAGTTTGTTTGTTAAAAGTGAAAGATTTCACTAAAGACCTCTGAACAGTTTAAAATAACGGATTCATGAAGAATTTGAAAGTATAAAAGCGATAGACTTCGCTAAGTTAACTAAACTGGTGGAAATAACTAGATCATGTTATTTCGGGTTGCATTATTTCGTATGAAATACATGTATGCTTAGTAACCAAAAAGATATTACCATACTTTTCTGGTAATACTAACAATTGGTTAAAGTATGAGTAATGCTTAAAAGATTACTCGGGTCAAATGCATTGAGTTTAAAACTCAATGAATTATGTAAGAAAGGTTTCGAGGACGAAACCGCTTTAAGGGGAGTAAACTTGTAACACCCCCGAAAACGGGTTTGGTAATCAAACCACGTTAATACTAAAAGACGGGTAAAGTACCGTTAGTGGTAAAATTAACCCGGAAAATATTAGGATTTATATAACTAAACCTAATATTTAATAAAAAGGGAAAATAATGCTTTTGAGAAAAATAAAGTTTATAGAAGCCCGAATTAACGGGACTTAAAATAAACTTAGTCAATAATTCCCCAAACCCACTAAGTTAACTAGGAATGTTTAACCTAGTTAATTAGATGTAATGTTATTGGAATTAAGTGGGTGGTGGCCTAGTTAATAAACTAACCAAACAAGAGGGATTATATTCAGATATCTTGAAAGTTGTATTATAAAAACTTAAACACAAAATAACACACACTAAGTGTGTGAGTATGGCTGGACGTACAGGGGAAGCTCCCAGGAGCTCAAAACCCTAGTTCTTGCTAAATCATCAAATTGAAAGGCCAAATGATTTCCAAATTCACAATTGAACGTGAATTAGTGATCACCCAATCTAGGGGATCATAAGGTATGTCAAATTTTGATGATTTGTGAAGTTGTGAAATTTGAATAATCATCATAATCGCGAATTATGAATGAATTATTGAAGCTATGATTGAATTAGTGATGTATACTTGCTTAGGAACAAAACCCTAAGTGAAAATTATACATAGGATGCTAAGAATTGAATGATTTGATGAATTACCACACTAGGATAAGTGGGTATTAATCATATGATGATGTAATTATGATTAGAATAATCATATCTGATAGTAATCAGGAAATACATGAACAAATTATGTGTTTAAGTATATGATCATACTTGCTAGGAAATGGATTAGTATGATAAAATGAAAATGATGATATATTATGATCAAAATGATGTTTGATATCATCATGTGTTAATTGAATGAAATTCAATTACAATAACTTGATTTCATAAGTAGTTAAAACGGTAGCATAATAAGGATGCTTACCGTATAGTGGCAAAGTAACAAAACGAATAGTTAAGCTACATCGTGTAATTACTTTTGTCAATAGGCAGTTTGACTTTTTAAAGTAAAAATGACCTTTCATATGATCGAATGATAATTTCCACATAAGGATTGTAGGATGGAATAGTCGTGAATGATTATGACCAGTCTAACCATCTTACAAATTACAATGATAGTTTGACGCTTGACAAGCTAGGTGAAAGCTTGGGAAGGAAGCGGGTCAAACGAATCAGGAAGAAAGGAAAAGCATAATCTGGATGCTAGGTAAGTAAAGCTTACACCTTTTATTTAATACCTATTGGTTTTATAGGTTATGAATAATATAAAGTCTTGTTTGAATTATGATGTTCCGACACGACATGTGCGGTTCGGAACAAAAGACAATGAAAACAAACCATGTGTAATGGTTAAAAAGGACTAATACGGTTAATTGGTCATGCAATGACTGATAGCTAATGAGTTTCAAGTGGTTAACTTATAGGGTAAACTAACATAAATAATAAGGGTAAAACGGTAATTCGATCACACGTTGACGATAACCGTTAGTTTGTGAAAGACACTTTATGGCGTAAGACATAATGGGTCAAAAGAGTTAAGAAATGTTTTATAAATAAAATGACCGTACGGTGTAAACCGGAGTGAGTCATGTAGACGAGATGAAAATAAATACCATCTCGCAAAGATACACGGTCAATTAGACCAAACGGATCAAAAGGTGAAAATATCACCCTTTGACGATATCGACTAATGACTTTGTCGAGTGTATGATTACAGGAATAAATATCGAATGGATATTTGCATCGCTATTACTTAGCGGTTATTAAGCAAAGCATTAAAATGGGTCAATATATTGATCTGAGCAAGGTATTTGTAATAGGTTAACTACTCATTTAGAATGTAAGGTTCAATTAGAGTTAAATGAAGTCGAAGACAGACATTTGGTTACTTTAATAGGTAAACCGAAGGATTTAAATGATGGTCATTGTGTTTTGAAAACAAAATGACTTTTCAAACCAAATCATAGTTAAAAGAGGGATTTTGGGTCGAACATGCTTTTAAGAGTCCTTCATTGTAAATGAAAGGCTAAAATGGACCAAACCGCCCTTATAAGCTAAATTGAGCAAACGACCCTTAAAGGTGGGTTGGAAATGAGTTTTGTGATCAAATAAATACTTGGAATAAGTATAAAAAGCGAAAAATGTGAATCTTTGGGTCAAAGAACTCTATATGAGTTTTGCCGTAAAATGATAATCCGAGAGATAAAACTCAGGATATTTAGATCACCACATTAAATCCGCTACAAATATAGTTGTGGTGGAAGATCATTTGATAAATAATGTGGAAATAAGATGCTAGAAATAAACGAACTTGAATTATACGGAAAAGTGCTTAAATACCCTTAACGGGTCAAAATAAGCATTTAAGTCAAAACGGGTTTAATAAGGTATATAAACCCGTGATTTGAACCTAATAGGATAGACACTATTGAACTTGTGAGGTTCATGAGAAATTGGGATCAAACAAACATGTTTGTTTGACAAATACACAAACGGGTCAAAAGTGGAAATTTTATATTAAGCCAAAGGCTTAAAAGTCTTAAATTTTGTTAATCCAGATGTTGGATTTTAACTCCATATTATGGAGAATCAATTTACGATCACGTAGGAAGAAACGGATCGTAAAACGGATCAATAACGACCAAGTTATGGCCGTTTTCGTAAACCTGAGTTTGGCTGGGAAATATGCAGATCTGAACCAAACTTGCTGTCGAGATAGGGTCCTCGCGTCGCGCGACGGAGAACCCCAAACATGACCGCGGCACGCGACAGCTAAACGCACATCCCGTCGCGGCACGTGACGGGTATTACATCCAGCAAAAGTTGTTGCTGTGTTGTTTTTACACTACGGATCCATTTTAATACGTTATAAATTTCAATAACTGATGTTTATGGCCACTTTGGTTATAGAGACCAAGCAACCGGCGTAGTACGCGACGGGTTAAACATCTGGCAGTGATTATAAGCTATTCATTTTGAGTTACGGTTTTGTTTAAATACTTATAAATTCTGTATAACTAAAACATTTCATGTTTTTATGAAATGTAGGTATAATGCAACGTACCGAGGACGATCAAGCTCAACGTAGAACCGAACACGATCAAGAATTCAAGCTTCCGCTACATGTTTCGTCGTCAGGTTTTAAACGGCGAATGCATTTACAAAATGTTGAAATGTTTTATTTCTTAAAATGTTTTAACGAACCCATATTTTTAAGTGTATGTTTAACCGTAAATACACTATTATAGTCGAAATTTATATGATAATCATATAACTGGACTAAGGGTCTTTGTTAGGATCGGAGGCTCTCATGATTGTGTTTGTTTGTATGTTTTGAACAATTTGTGAATATGAAAATGTAAAGTGCAGCGGAAATGAAAACAAACTTTGTAATCACAATCAAAGGAGAAAATAGTTTGATAAACAATTGCTTTTCATAGATTCAAATGATTTACAAATCAAAGCAAAAGATTACAGATAAGCTTACAAACTAAACTCCCCCTCAGCCTGATACCCCAAGGATGGTTGCACACAAGATGAAAGGATTAGACATGAGGAGAAGAACCCGCTCAGTCAAAATCAAATGTAACAGTACAGGGTACTGTTACATTTATAGGCAAACCAAACCACTGAGGTATCTCAGCTGACGTCACCATGAAAGCGACGTCTAACAGCCTAACAACCTGTATCTACTGACCTTACACAAACACTGATGTCTAACAACTGATTGTAAATAAAATACAAAACATGAGGAAACAACTGCTTCTCGTTCCACTATTGTAGCCTAAGCACTGATGCTCAACAACAACATCAGTGCTTTCTTCAAAGGTGATCAGTCCTTGAATGGGCAGTGTTTGTGTCTTCAGCAGCACTTAAGAGACAGCAGTAGATAGAGCACCAGAGTTTGTCTTTAGCAGTCTTTAGGATTACATCAGCAGTTGAAAAGGGCATCAGCAGTTGATTATGAGCAGCAAATAGAGACCATCAGATGTTATAACTCACTTTCAAGGGGAGAGCAAAGTGTAAACTACTGTTTATTGTGAATCCTCTGTTGTGACCTGGTTTTGGCTTTACATTATCTGTTCCTTTGTTAGGGTTCAATCCCAACAATCTCCCCCTGGAACAGATAATGCCAAAACCTTTCATTATTCAGGACCTTTATTACTCATCAAGCGTGCCTTAGCTTGTTCTTTGAATTCAGCTTCAAATTCCTTTGCACTCTGGTCATCCTCATCCCTACACAGTGAAAGCCCAAGGAGATCCTGCAAATCTTGAACACTAAGGCCTAGTGCTTCTTTCCTTGATATGTGCTTCACATCGCCAATGGCTCTGACCAAGGTCAATACGTGAGTCTTTTGATCAGACATCCACTTTAGTATTTTTAAGCCAAGTGGGTTTCTTGGGAGAGACTTATTTGATGATGAGTTGAGAGATAATGGCCTTGAAAACAACTGTAGACTTTCAGACATTCTTTTGAAAGCTTCTTCAAAGACTTTGTCTGCTGCAGCTATGTCTTCTGCAGTTTCTTGCTCAATAAGCTCTTGTCTTTCAATTTCTGTCTTGTCTTTTGCAGTGTTTGGAGACGCAGGTTTGTTTAACACCTTAAAAATGCTTTGAAGCTTTGATGAAGTTTCTTCTTTTAGACCCATTTTCATGATGGTATCTTTGAAGTATTCTGCTTCTTTTTCAGTTACCTCTTCTTCAGTCAGCTGTTCACCCTCTTCTTGATTTGTTACAAAAGTAGACCGGAACAGTGTGTCGAGGTTTCCTATCTTCTGTTCAAGCTTCATCATTTGTTCTTGCTTCTTAGAAGTGCTTGAAACAGTTATCTTTCTTTTCTTTAGCCTTTCATAGGCTTCATCGGTCTGCTGTTTAGACCATTTTGATATGGCTTCAGTAGTATCCATTTTCGCATCCACCAGCTCCCTTTTCTTTCTTTTATATTCAGCAGTTAAGTCAGCAATGAGCTTTTCATATTTTCTCCAGTTAGGAGCATTCTTCTTCTTCGTAGGATCATTCTTAATCCTTTCAATCCTTTCTGCTTCACGCTTAAGAGCTACTACTGGCCATTCTTTGAACTGTTGTTCTTCAGCAGGATAGAATTTTTCTTTCATGATGTAGGCTAGAAATTGTTTTCTTAACTCTTTCTTTTGATCAGCCTTTTCTTTGTTTAGGTCTTGTGCAAACCCTTCTATCTGCTTTACTTTTGTGAAGTAGAACTCCAGTCTTTTAGCAATGCCATCTTCGCTTAACTTTTCTTTTTCACTATCAACCTTGGCTTTTACATTGGCCTGCTTTGCCTTGAGTTTTAGGTAATCATTCATATCCTCTGGAGGCATGTAGCCTATGAGTGAGGAAAATCTTCTTTTTGAAGGATCTTCTTCTGTATAGAATTGCCTCATCTCATTTTTGATAGCTTCAAGTTCCAGTGGATGTTGTGCAGCATTAGGATCATATGTACCCTCATCAGCAGGTATTGGTTTTCTTATTCTGTTGAAAAGCCTTGGTTGTGAAGTAGAAAAGGTGAGAGCAGTGGTGGATGACTGACAAACAGCTGTTGAAACAACTGGTGTCTCAACATCTGCTGTCATTACAACTGCTGATATGTCAGCAGTTGTCTTCTGCTTTTGAGCAGGGGATGGACGTGGTGATGTTGGTGGTGATGGTGATGAATCATCATCTGATATGAGATTTCTTCTCCTTTTTAATGAAGAGGAAGCAGATGATGTTTTGGGTGGATCAGTGGTGGTAGATTGGATAGCAGTGGTTTGTGGCAGTGATTGACTAACAGTGGTTGAAACAACTTGTGTTTCAATCACTGTTGTCATTACAACAGATGTTGTAACATCTGTTGTCTTCTGTTTTATGACAGGAGGCAGTGGTGATGGTATGATTGTAGATGATGATGGTGGAGCAGTAGTTGTAGTGGTGTGTGGTAGAGTGGTGTGTGTTGGTGGTGTGTGTGTTGATGAGATGGCAGCTGTTTGGCTACTGACAGCAGTTTTTGTAACTGCTGCTGTATCAGCTGTTTGGCTAACAGGTTTTGAGACCTGTTTTTCTTTTTCTTTTTCTTTTTCAGGTTCAATATGAATGCCATGTTCAATTCCCTTTTTCTTCATTTGCTTCATTATCTCCCCCTTTTTGGCATTATCTGCAAGGGGGTCATCAAAGAATAGCAAAGTTGAAGGAGCCTTGCCAGTGGCAGTTTGGATACTGGCCTTAATAGCCTTGATATCTGCTTGAGTATCCTTGAACCTTGATTCCATCATGTTTGACAGCATTTGTACTTGAACAGCATGCTTTTGATCAGCCATTTGTTGCTGTTTTTCAAGCATGGGTTGGAAGATATTCCAAAGCTCATTTGCAGCAGGTGCTTGTTGTGGAGCAGAGGCTTGAGCAAGAACAGCAGAGGATTGTGCTTTCTGAGCTTTTAAAATCTCTTGCACCATCTCCTTTATTTCAGAAACTGATTCTTCAAGTTTTTCCACTCTGCCCGTCAATTCCTGATATCTTGAATCATCACCCATTTTACTGGGATCATCTGAATCCCCACCTGTGGTGGTTATATCAATGTGTGACTTAGGAACAGAGTCCCAAAAATCATCCATTGATGCCCCTTGTTCTCGGTACTGGGGACTTCTTTCTTCGGCACTCGATAAACCTTTGATGGTACCAGTGGTTAGATCCAACTCACTGGTGGTCACCGAAGTTGCCATGGAAGAAATTGCCTTCAAGGGAGTCTTACTTATGAAACAACTGTCCAACTAAGGATCTGTTGATCCACCAGTTGTAGTTGCTGCTCCACTTGAACTACTGACAGGAGTTACTTGTAACTCCTGCAGTGTAACCTCCTCAACTGTTGCTGGGATAGCAGAAGTATAAGCATCAGACCCAGTCACTTGTGGATGTATACTCTCAGTGATAGGTGATAGAGAGGAACTGGTTTGTGTCTGTGCAATAGCAGCTGCATGCAACAGAGGTAGCATGGATTGTGGCATTATTATTGGTGAGGGTATGGGGGTTGAAAGAGACATGTCCTTGGGATCAGGACTGAGGAAGATGGATCCGAGTGGATTCAGAGCTTCATATTGTGGTGTCCCTGTGCTTACAACCTGATCCTTTTGTGAGGATGCAGGAGGAGTTTCAGTTATGGGTTGAGATCTTTCTTCCAACTGCTGTGAGGAAGTAGCAGCAGTGGTTTGTGGTGACTTTTGTGTTGTCACAGGCATTTCCTCTGGGATCTCATCTTCCAGAGTTGCCTTTGTTTTGGGATTGGTGGGTTTTCTGGATGTTTTCTTTTTGGTCTTTTTAGTGGTGGCAGGTGTGGGTTTCAAAGCAGTGGGAGTGCTGCTCTGATCACCTGGAGCAGTGGGCTCAGCAGCTGATACCTGAGGAGCAGTTGTAACCACTAAAATCTGCTCAGGTACCCCTGCTTTTGTTTTTATTGGTGCCATCATCCTTGAAAATGTTTCTTTTGTTAAGCTTTTTATTTGACAATGAACACCTTGTTTTAGCAAATTTAAATTTTCCTTTTCAAATTTTTGTTCAAAGTAGTAACTCAAAAATCTTGGAAAAAGTAAAAATGCTTTACTTTCAACGTTTTTTACCATGTCATTGAAAATCTCCTGGGAGTAGTTGTAGTCCTTTTTATTCAAAATAGCGTAACCCAGGCTTTGAATTTTCAATGGTATTTCGTTAAAAGATGTTGTTTTATTTGAAGCACACATCAAGAGTGTGTGAAATAAAAACCTGGGTGCAGATGGAAAATAACCCTTTTGTAGGGTATCTACCTTTGATTCTTCTGCATAACCCCTTTTCAGAAAATCAGCTTTTAACTCGTTTTTGTCAAAAGAGGTTTTACCATTCTGATCATCGAGTATGAAGACTTCTGATATCGATTGTGGTGTGATCTTGATCGCTTTTCCCTGTATCGAGGAGTTAATGGCAATGACTTTATCGTCTTGTTTTTCAAGCGTCGCCTTTTTCCAAAACTCTCTCTGGGTTTGCAGATATATGGGAGCATTTACCGTCAACAAAGTTTTGTACTTTGATCCAGTTATTGCATCAATGATGGAGTCGAAGGTGTGGTTGTCTTTGGGTTTTGTGAGTAAACCCAGATAGTTGTGAGATTGTTTGAATGGTATTTCGATGGGTTCTTCAGCCGTTTGAGCGACCTCTTTGGAAGGTGATGGTGATTTAGGTTTTGATTTTGATTTTGTCATTTTTGCGGAGAAGAACGAAGGAGGATTTTGGAGATTTTGAGAAGAAGGGTTGGAAACTGCTATGAGAAGAGAATTTTTGGAATTCAATTCGACAGTGTAAAACCCTGTTTGGGGGTTTAGGGCAGGGTTTTATTTAAAAATGATCGCTGATGTGGCAGCGGTTATTAAGATCTGAGGGCTAAAAACTGACCACGTGTCAAACACTGATGAAACAGATGAAATATGGAGAACAGTTGTTTTCAGAGCCACTGAAGTATCAAGCATCAGTGGTTACAACGGTAAAAATTATGGGCAGTGGATGATTTTAACTATCAGTAGATAGCATATCAGTGGATAAGACACTGATTTTGAGCATCAGTGCTTTTCAAGAAAATGAGGGATCAGTGGTTAACTTTCAGCAGTGGACAGTGTTTAGAGATCAGACGTTAGAACAAAACAGTGGTTAGGGTAAATGGTACAATTCTGAAGAACAGGTGTTTCAGCAACAGTTTAGAAGATTTTCATTCAAGGTTTTGCCACATGTCAATTTTGAAAGACAGTGGATTAGTACCCCAGATGATGAAAACTTTTTACTACGGCAACTCATTTTCATTTAATATTCAATTTAAAACCTGAGTACCCTAGTAATTTAAGCACAGTTTGCAATCAATTTTTGATGAAAATTTATGAGCAAACCTGAATATGACATGATCATGACATATATACCATTTCCTTTTGACCCATTTATGAGGACACTAATACCATCAAAAATAAGGTATTACATCCTGATAGGAGCTGAAACTATTGCCCACAAAAACAAGCAAGAGTTCCAAATATATTATTTCAAAAAAAAATATATGAATAATATATCCTGGTTATTTGAGAAAATCCTTTGAAGAAAAAATGATTAAAGGACTTTCTGAGAACAGTATCAAAAAGGTTCTGGTATGTTTTCAATAGAGAGTATAATCATATCATTCTCAAGTTTTATGAAAAATGGTCAGTGGTTTTGACAATAGTAGTAGGAAAACTTTGAACACATATTGACCACTGTTTGGTACCATTTTCTTTGTCAGTTGATTGCAAACCTGAGGACACATTGAGAAAATTTTTTGAACATTTGTCTAGTCCTCTTTGGAGTTCATTTACTGGAATCAAAACCTTTTTCTGAACAGATAAATGCACATAGTTGCTTAATTACCATTATTACCCTACACTTTGACTCATAAGTGTTTTATGTTTATACTCTTTTCTTCTGACATCAGAAGTTTTGAGATGAACACACTTCGGAGTTTTTGTGAATATCAGTCCAAAATCATTCTACAGTAATGTTTTGAGAGACTTGATCATGTTTTCACAAGTTTTTCATCCAATCTCACATTACATATGATGCGGACTATGTTGACCTTTGTTTTCTTAATGTATTTGAACATAGTTGATTTTGTCCTTTTTAGGAACTCAACCTGTTTTCAACACATAAGATCTAAATAACTAAAGTTTTAATTTCCCTCTATTAGGGTTAACAAAACAACAATGCTTTTATGAACATAGGTTTTGTTAATCTGAGGTTTGTACTTTAGTATTTAATGAAAACATCACAAATATCAAAACAACAGTTGAAATCAATATTGAAAAATATAAAACAATCCCATAAGTTGACAAATATGTTCACAGATCTGAATGTTATGGGTGACTTTTGCATGATATCACCTGTTGTGTGAAATTTGTGCGTTATATGACATCTTGGTTGATTTACAGAGATTTTGAATAACCATTTTGAACATGATTTAATCGATACTCTGTTTTTCAACAAAATACAACCAACCTTAGTATCAATGAATTTTGAGCCGAACTGTTATGTCAATTTGATTGTTAAATCGAAATTGACTGTCCAGGGTCTGATACCAATTGTTAGGATCGGAGGCTCTCATGATTGTGTTTGTTTGTATGTTTTGAACAATTTGTGAATATGAAAATGTAAAGTGCAGCGGAAATGAAAACAAACTTTGTAATCACAATCAAAGGAGAAAATAGTTTGATAAACAATTGCTTTTCATATATTCAAATGATTTACAAATCAAAGCAAAAGATTACAGATAAGCTTACAAACTAAACTCCCCCTCAGCCTGATACCCCAAGGATGGTTGCACACAAGATGAAAGGATTAGACATGAGGAGAAGAACCCGCTCAGTCAAAATCAAATGTAACAGTACAGGGTACTGTTACATTTATAGGCAAACCAAACCACTGAGGTATCTCAGCTGACGTCACCATGAAAGCGACGTCTAACAGCCTAACAACCTGTATCTACTGACCTTACACAAACACTGATGTCTAACAACTGATTGTAAATAAAATACAAAACATGAGGAAACAACTGCTTCTCGTTCCACTATTGTAGCCTAAGCACTGATGCTCAACAACAACATCAGTGCTTTCTTCAAAGGTGATCAGTCCTTGAATGGGCAGTGTTTGTGTCTTCAGCAGCACTTAAGAGACAGCAGTAGATAGAGCACCAGAGTTTGTCTTTAGCAGTCTTTAGGATTACATCAGTAGTTGAAAAGGGCATCAGCAGTTGATTATGAGCAGCAAATAGAGACCATCAGATGTTATAACTCACTTTCAAGGGGAGAGCAAAGTGTAAACTACTGTTTATTGTGAATCCTCTGTTGTGACCTGGTTTTGGCTTTACATTATCTGTTCCTTTGTTAGGGTTCAATCCTAACAGTCTTACATGTGCTCCTCTATTAAACCAACCTCTCTTTTTAGAAATAAAGGGTTCCTCAGACCCTGCCTTAAAAATAAATATCCCTTCCTCAGTATCAGCTGAGTATCCTGAGGGATTTGGTTGAGATGATGTTCCCTCATCTTTTGGTGAACTAGTTATATGACGATAAGCGTCCGAAGTACCTTGCTCACTCATACTGTAAACTAACAAATAGTCAAATAACACAAAAACAATATTTACACGTAATCAAATAAGTTATTTCCTAACACAGAATTTAAGTGTCAGCAGAACACTTCCTTGGCTTAAACCAGTGGCTGTAGCTCTGATACCATCTCCTGACGCAACCCTCGACCCCCTGCCCGGGAGCGGGTGCCACAAGACCAGATCGATGGTATCGGTGTTTATTAATTTGGCAGCGAAAATGAGACATCAGGACCGTAGTTAGGAAATATTTTTATCAGAGTTAAACACCACACTTTTATAATAATGGGGATAAAACCCGAGTTTCATTTGATAATATATTTATAGGGATAAACCATAATTATTGAAAATATAAACTCCGTTTCTTATTTGGTAACTTTTATAGCCACAACTTTAAGCCTTCAGTAATCTCCAGCTGGCTTCTATTGGCTTCACATTAAGTTACCTGAAACGCGTTTTAAAAACATTTTATCAGCAAGAAATACTGGCAAGTACATTCCATATTGTAAAGCATTAGTTGTTACACATTACAGTATTAAGGGTGATTACAATGTTTATATCTACACAATTACTCGTTCAGTACGTGTCACTCGACGGATCTGTGACTATGGTCATATCACACATTGGATACCCGTGCCCAATTGTGAAGGTTATCAAGTACTGTATACAAACCCCATAATACTGGCAGCAGTTGTAGAATTACAAAGACTTAATCAATGTAATTGTATTTGAAAAATTTGAGGTTTTGGTAAAACAATTCGACTAAAAAAAAGTGTTTATAAAAGAAGAATGTACTCAAATTATTGACTTAGGTGATACTACTATAGCTTCCTGGTGATTCTCCTGGTTATTATCTATTAAAATTAAACAATGCACATGTGTTAGTAAAATAACCCAAATCACATTAACCGTACAACTCGAGACAGAACTCCAATAACTGAGTCAGGCAGAGCCTTGACATGCATTACGGAGTCCTAGATCAATCGGGTGTAACACGAGACAGAAATCCAACGAATGAGTCAGGCAGAGCCTTGACATGCGTTACGGAGCCCTAGATCGATCGTGTAGGGTAATAAGCAGAGTTATAATACTTACAACGAGGCAGAGTTTCGCTTTATAGGGGTATAATACCCGAGTATTTAGACTATTAGAGATTTGAGAGAGAATTCTGAATTTTGAACGGTGAGAAATGAGGTTGAAACCTCAATTTATAGGCCTGACGAGGGGTCTCTCGCGCCCTGTGAGAGATATAGGGCTGGCCTTCGCGGCCCGCGAGGACCTTAGGGTTGGCTGTAGGCTCGGTGAGTCAAGGGTGTAGACCTGCCACGAGTTAGGACACGTGGCGGCATGGTGTGTCCGGCAAGGCAAGTCACTCGCGCCCCGCGAAGGACAAGGCTAAGGGGGTCGCGGCCCGCAAGCGACTCCCAGATTTTGTTTTTCTTGTTTTTTTATAAATATAAGGGTATTTTGGGTCCGTTTCTCGCATCCGGGGTATATTTTAGGATGTTTAGGGTCACGTTAAGGGTATTAGGAGGGTTGTTATAAAGCACGACCCGTGCTTGGCTTCTGATTTGTTGTTCTTGGTCTTGGGGTGAAGCTAGGAGGGTTGGTATATTGTATCAACTTCTCTTTCTTTGTATTCATGCTGGTTTTTGCCGTTAATTTGTTACTTTTGTACATTTAAGCTCTTTTAATCCTGAAAATCAAAAGTATATAAAGAAACACACTTTTTTCCAACATTAGTTCTAAAAAGGGTTGATTTTACACCTTATTTGGTATAATTTATATGTTGCATTTGGTGCATATCAAATATCCTCACACTTAAATCTTTGATTGTACTCAAGCAAAACTCTTTAATATTGCTTATACACCCAAATGGAATTGGTAGAGAAGAAGTTTTCGGGTCTTGTTTGTAGAGTGTCGGGAATCCAAGTTCTTTTATTCTTGTTTTTTATGTTATTTACAATCATATTCGACATGATTTATTTAGAACTCTTTTTAAGAAAATGACGTGTCTGTCGGAGTGCGTATGATTTTTATTATATTTTTAAGTACTTTTCACTCTTTTATCAAGTTTTAAATTTATAAAACACAATATAACATTGTCGCTCTCTACAACACGCTAGGGCAAGTGCACCCATCGTTAGCGTAGTATAGTGATGGTAAGATACCGAGGTCGTCCAAGGACACAAGAGCTTTTAATACCAGAATAACGTCGGCGTCTAATCTAATCAAATTTTGAGCAAAGATTTGTTTAAAAAGTAAAATAAATAAACTAAATAAATAAAGGAACAAATACACAAGATAGAATCACTTGGTTCCGACTCATCCTTTATGTATCCTTTGATGATTTCCGTACTTTGGATTTTAAAGAGATTATCTTAGTTATAGTGGCATGTCCTTTGGAGGCAACACTACCCTCAGCCATACTGGTCTGAGTCAGCAGGGATACAGTCCCACAAGGCCAGAATATTGAAAGATAATTAAGTAAGTTATTAATGCAAAATGTGGCATGTCCCTCTTTTGGAGGCAACGCTACCCTCGACCATATTGGTATGAGTCAGCAGGGATACAGTCCCGCAATGCCGATTTAAAGTTTTAATAGTAGTTTATTTATAAGGGATTCAAGTCGTTCTTACTTCTCCCGATTTGATGCTATCTGCCTCAAAGGAAGTCCTAATAAGCTTGAATCAAGTCCTCGCATGATCTATACACTGAACGAGGCAAGAACCTTACCCATACCACCCTTCTAATCCCCTTTCAGACAGTTAACGCACTTTATATAGACCGTAAAGACACGAATGAGTGAATCAACAAAATATGAATAGATGATAGAATAAAGTTCACTTTCAATATAAAAAACTAGTTATTAAAGTCATTAATACATACCCAATTAAAAAGTTAACCAAAGCTTGGAAATCAAAAGTAATACATAAATGATTTGTCTTCACCAAGTGATGCAAGAGATTAGCCAAGCATGGCCTGTGTTTGACAAAAACTCATACGATCAATCTTGGATCCCAAGACTACTATACACACTCTAAAGATGGATGATGGATGAATGTGGTGGATGATGTTTTGTGGTGGAAGGTGTGAGAGAAGTGGTTTGCCAAGGGATGAGTTGCAAGTGAACCAAGCACCTATATTTACAGCTGAAAACAGAAGGTTTACATGGCCTCGTGCCTGGTAGGCACAGCCCTGTGCCTGGTAGGCATAGCCCTGTGCCCTTCTCCTTCTCTGTCTTCATTTAATGAGTTTGTCAGTCCAGATGCTCACATGGCCCCGTGTGTCAACGGCACGCCCCATGTCCATTGTACTTGCTGTACGATCCAAGATTTGCGAAAGAGTTGACCACGACCCATGTCCACGAGACACGGCCCTGTGCCCCTTGTCTGTTTCTATTTGTCTTCATGGAATCTTTGGTGGGGCACGAACCCATGCCCGACAAGCACGACCCGTGCTTGGCTTCTGAATTGTTGTTCTTGGTCTTGGGGTTAAGCTCGGAGGGTTGGTATATTGTATCAACTTCCCTTCCTTTGTATTCATGCTGGTTTTTGCCGTTAATTTGTTCCTTATATATGCTGTATCTTTTAACGTATACGATAAATGAAACAACACGTATATTTTTTTCGGTTTAACGGTACCGCCTTTCTGATTTTGTATTTCAATTTTTTTATCGGTCTACAAGTTGCGAGTTAACAACCACAACATGCGTGAGTGGTTCAACGTTTTACGTCTATTTTTTTTCGGTTTAACGGTGCCGCCTTATCAAATTTTTAAATTTCATTTTTGTACCGGTCCACACTTTGTGAGGTAACTGTCGTAACACGTGTGAATGATTCAACGTTTTTATATCTATTTATGTCGGTGTAACTGTCCCACCGCAACACACAGTTATAAATACTCGTTCTTATTTAATTTGAGCTTTTAAAAAATTTATAAAAATGAGAAATAATAATAATAATTAAAAATTAAAAATATATGGATCATATTTAATGGACTAAAATGCATGATTCTCATATCAACTACCAACGACCACCACTACCGTTTCTAGATTTCATTGTTATTCCGCCATGAATCTCCTTCAAAACCCTACAACCAAATTACTACAATCTCACCGTCGATTCACCGTATGCTCACCGTCGCCGTCATTGTCTCGCCGGCGGTTCAGCGTCAGGTATTCTCCACTTCATTCTTATCACTCTGCTTTTTGCCCCAAAATCTAGGGTTTTAATTGACTAATTTTCTTTGTGCAGATCGAACCTTCCATCTCTGGCTCAGAATGCTAAGTATAACGCTGAGCTGCGAGCCGCCGTTGACGCCGTCGAGCGAGCTTGCCGTCTTTGTGTTGACGTAAGTTTGTTATATATATATGAAGCTTTAGAAATTATAAAATGATATAATATTTACATAAATAAGAGTTTGAATAACGAAATTGTGACATTTATTTATTTATTTCATTTCAGACTTTGTATGATTTTGTTCTTGATTTATGAGCAACATGTTTAGATTTATGCTTAGGCTTAGAAAGTATGATGCAATCATCGGTTTTAATTACAACAAAATGATCCTTGGAAGTTCTAGATGTCAAAGGTGTAATTAGATTTGAGAAAGAATCTTTCGTTTTGGAATCGTGTTGGTTTAACCCATTTATCTTAATGAGTCATTGGTTGCTGGGTTGTAAACATGTTACACGAGTCGAAGGGTCAACCTGTTTAGTTAAAGGGTGCTGTTAGTGGTACACCAGGCCACCTATCACGTCATACGAGCCTTATGGTTTTGTCGGTGGTCACATCAGTCATATCACTGTCAGTCAAAAACATCAGACCAGCCGTCTGGTTTGGCCCTCATACGACCCATATGACTATTGTTCGCCCTGTAACATGGCCCGTATTGCCATTTTCTCCCTGTCATACAGATTATATATCATGTTACTGGTGTTTGTTTAACAGGCGCCTAGTTAAATGGGTTGACTGGTCGACCTGTTTGATTAACCGGCTTAAACATGTCAAACCGAACACGACTCGCTTATCAAGCCGATTAGATATTCGAGTCGTGCGAGAAATTGCCACCCCAACTTACAATGTGATGTATTGAGGACATTTTAGAATTCGAGAAATCCTAGGTACTCTTGTTTTGTCATCTTGGTTTTAAAAAGCGTGTGGTGATCCGATGCGTTTGATCCCAAAAGCCAAGGCGTGATGCGACCTGATCTGTGCATTTTAAAACCAAGCTTGTTATATGAAATTGGATTATAACTGTGTTGTATTTTCTTGATTCTTCATCAAGTTTAATGTGATCATCTTGATTGCATAAGTTAAGAATCTCGTTTTGTAACATAAATCAGTTATGATTCAGGTGAAGCGATCTTTGTTCACAAGTGATGGAAGGATTCTTGAAAAAAACGACCAAACGCCTGTCACAATTGCAGATTTTGGTGTCCAAGCTCTAATTAGTCTCGGTATGTGCATTTGATTCCTTCTCTATATAGCCTCGGTGCTTCATGTTTTTCACCGTGTATCTTATTCCATAATCATGGCAGAGCTCGGGAAGTTGTTTCCTTCCATTCCATTGGTGGCCGAGGAGGACTCGGCATTCTTAAGTTCAAATAGTCTTGTAGATTCTGTTGTAGATGTGGTTACTGATAAAGCAAGCTCCCAAGATAAAGCATTAACACAAGCTGATGTAATTGAAGCTATTGACAGAAGAGGAGAATTTGGACCCAAACCCGCCACATATTGGGTATGTTTATGCTTTATAGTCGAATCTTGTAGCGAAACATTACATACTTGATTTTACGAATGGGCCGGGCCATATGTAGGTTTTGGATCCTATCGATGGCACCCGGGGATTTGTCAAGGGTAGCGAGGCCTTATACGTGGTAAGTTTTCTATACGTCTCTCTTTGTACTTTGTAGTTTGTATAACAGTATCATATATAACTTTACCAATCTTCGGGTTTAGATTCTAAGTCTGTTTTGGCTGAAGTTTAATTAAGGGTTGTACATTGTCTCATTGTGTTTCTGTGATGGAATTGAGTGTTCCCTTTAGGTTAACTTCTTGATGGATCATACATCTGTTTCAATTCATCGAATGGGGGAAACCAACCCCGTGAATGGATGAATTTGGGTTATGTTTTAGGCTGCAAACGAACCAAACGTTCAGCGAACAATTTGTGAACCATTTGGCGGGAAGTTCGTTTGTGTTTTCTCATTTATTAAACAAACGAACTCGAACAAGAAATTTTGTTTGTTTAGTTAAATGAACGAACATGAATATAGGCCGTGTTCGTTCATTTTAATGTTCGTGAACATTTGTTAACGTGTTCGTTTATGTTCGATAATTCATTAGTGTTTTTAGTTTTTATATTTTATTTAAATACTTCAAAATTTTGACAAATAAAGTTTTCAATAAGTGTCAGCCATTACATATTCTGCTCATGAACGCTTGTTTGTGTTCGTTTGTTTCCATTTGTGTTCATGAACATTGGTTTGTGTTCATCAACGTTCGTTTCCGTTTGTTGCTTAAAACTAACAAACAAACAAACACGTTCATTTCGTTAACAAATGAACATAAACATAAAATCTAGTTCGGTAAGTGCTCATTTATTTAGGTCATGTTCGTGTTCGTTCGGTTCGTTTGCAGCTTTTATCTCGATCTGGTCAAACGGGCAATCAAATCAGAGTATTGTATTATATCATAAATTGCTGAATACAATAGATTATATAGATAACTAAGTTACATTCTAATACTCTCTATTATAAACTAATTACATCTGGACTACTAGTCTAATACCCTGCAAGTTGAGGGCGGGGAACGACCTGCAACTTGGACCGTAGTAATAAAAACCTCTGAGAAGATAAGGGCTTGGTAAAGACATCATCAATTTGATCATTAGTTGGAATAGACTTGACATTTAATTTCCGTTGAGCAACTTGTTCACGGACAAAGTGAAAATCAACTTCAACATGTTTAGTACGTGCGCGGAATACCGGATTTGCAGAAAGATAGGTTGCACCAAGATTGTCACACCAAAGTGTAGGCGACCGATTCACTATTCCAAGCTCTTGAAGAAGAGATTTCAACCATATTAGTTCTGCAACTGTATCAGCAATTGCTTTGTATTTTGACTCCGTGGAAGATCGAGATACAGTTCGTTGTTTCCGTGCAGTCCATGAAATAAGATTAGATCCCAAATATATAGCAAATCCCCCTGTGGATCGACGATTGACAGGGCAACCGGCCCAATCCGAATATGAGTAAACCTATACATCTCGATGCCAATAGGAGTCTGAAAAAGCATGTAGCCTAGAGCTAGACTCGCGACGGAAAAGTAAGCCAAGTTGAGCCGTGCCATGAAGATATCGCAAGATCCGTTTAACCGAAGCCCAGTGATTTTCAGTTGGTGCATGCATGAATTGACACACTTTGTTTACCGCAAAAGCAATGTCCGGGCGAGATAAAGTAGCATATTGAAGTGCACCAACAACCTGACGATACCGTGATGGCTCACTAAAAAGAGGACTATTGTTAGGGAGTAAAACATGAGAGGTAGCCATAGGAGTGGCGACCGGTTTGCATTGAGAAAGACCAGCTCGATGTATGACATCCAAAATATATTTTTGTTGCGAAAGAATCAAGTTGTCATTATGATGTACCACTTCAATGTCCAAGAAATAATGCAGCCTGCCAAGATCTTTAACTGCAAATATTGAACTAAGGCGATTGATGACATTGGTAACAACTTGTGGTTGATTACCAGTGATGATGATATCATCAACATACACAAGAATATACAAAAGAGTGCCACGCCTGTTGAGGATAAATAACACGACGGATCAATTTTAGACCCGGAAAAACCAAGTTGTTGAAGTGCCATAGACAATCGAGTAAACCACGCCCGGGGAGCTTGTTTGAGCCCATATAAGGACTTGTGAAGACGACACACATAATCAGGTTTGGTAGAATCAACAAAGCCAGGAGGTTGTTTCATGTAAACAGTTTCTTGAAGGTCACCATGCAAAAATGCATTCTGAACATCTAGCTGACGAGGTGCCCAGTTATTAGTGACAGTCAGAGACAATACGGTACGAATAGTAGCCGGTTTAACAACCGGACTAAATGTCTCATGATAATCAACTCCTGCCTGTTGATGAAAACCCTTTGCAACAAGCCGTGCCTTATACCTGCTTATTTTTCCACCTGGGTCTGTTTTCAACCCGTAGACCCACTTACAATCAACCACATTAGCATTTTTAACAGGAGGAATCAATGACCAAGTACCATTTTTATGAAGTGCCTCCAACTCTTCAGCCATGGCATGACGCCACTCCTTAGAGGCATTGGCAACGGTAAAGGAAGTAGGTTCAACAGGTAGGTTAGGTAAATGTGTAGCCATGAGATTCGATCAAGTTGCAGGTCGGTTGTGATCAGAAGATGCAGAAGGTTGTAATCAGAAGGTGGTAATCAATTCGCAGGTTGATTGTAAGACACTGAGATGTAATTAGAAGACGCAGAAGATTGTAATCAGCAGGTTATAATTAGAAGGTTGATTGTTGCAGAATGTCGATTATAATCAGCAGGTTGTAATCAGAAGTTGTAATCAGACTGTTAATTGCAGACAATGTTAATTGCAGACTATTGCTGTTTAGAAGTTGTTACCGGATGTTGATTGGCGGCAGTAGGGTTCTTGTCGCAGGGCTGTTGATTGGCGGCAGTAGGGTTATTGTTGCAGGCTGTTGATTGGCGGCAGTAGGGTTATTGTTGCAGGCTGTTGATTGGCGGCAATAGGGTTAGAGTTGTCGACGTTCTTTTTTTTTTTTTTTTGGATAAATACGTGATTTGATTTGAGGCTCTGATCCCAAATCAAATCAGAGTATTGTATTATATCATAAATTGCTGAATACAATGGATTATATAGATAACTAAGTTACATTCTAATACCCTCTATTATAAACTAATTACATCTAGACTACTAGTCTAATACGGGCTATGCTAGTAGATCTAAATAAAAAGAAAGAAAATATGAAAATGGGTCAAACGGGTCGAAAGTCAGTAGCTAACAGTGTGATTATCTGTTAATGGTTTTTTTATGGTTATCATAGCCAACAGTGTGCTTAAGTGTTACTGGGTCAAGCGGGTTATGCTAATAGATCTAAATAAAAAGAAAACATGACAAATGGGTCAAACGTGTCGAAAGTCATTAGTTAACAGTGTGCTTAACTGTTAATGGTTTTTATAGTTAATAGTATGCTTAACTGAGCAAGGGTCAAATGGGTTGAAAGTTTTGTTAATTCAGATTTACGGGTTTCATGGTTTTTATCTTTTCTATATTTATGTTTGGCTGCCAACATTAAAGGTAGGTTTGGCTCTTGTGGTAGAAGGACAGATTGTGTTAGGAGTTATGGGTTGCCCCAACTGGAGGGTTGATAAATCCGCTTCTAAACCCCACGAGTATGAAAACGAGCCCGGAATCATAATGGCTGCACATGTTGGCTGTGGAACATGGGCCATGGGACTACCTGATCTACAGAACCCGGAAGTTAACTGGTACCGATGCTTAGTTGATGGCTATACTTTGGTTCATAAAGGACGGTATTGCATTTCAGAGAGCCAAACGTGGGACTCGTTGCCACTGTCATCTTCGTTCGGTTCAACAACTGATGTGGATAATGTCGGGGATGAGGAAGTTCTTCTTTTGCCTACGTGTTGTGGAAGGTTTTTTTTTTTTTTTTTTTGTTTTCACTTGTTTTCGGTTACTTGCTTCAGAAGGTTTGTTTTGTTAATGCTATATATGGTTTACTATTTTGAGATCAGTTTATGCAAGTATTTGATGGTAGCTTCGGGGAGGGCGTCTGTTTTCATTCAACGTGCAAGGGTTGACAGGGTGATCAAGGTACGGGTTTATAATCTATTTGATCTCCAAATTATGTTTTTTTTTTGTCTAAGTAGTACTTGTGAAAAAGTATTTGTAAAAATGGGGATATTTGTATTTCTAGTGAACAGATTCTTAGTGGATCCGCAGCTGCAAACCATGGATTAACCATGAATCCGTAGTTGTAGACCTCAAAATCTCTCTAAGTTTCACATAATTAAACGACAATTTTATTTCTTTTTTCAATTTTTATTTAACATATAAATTAACATTCTCTAATAATTTATAATATTTAATATTAAAAAAAAGCTAAATACGTAGTTTTTATAAAAAAAGAATTTTGTCTACATTTCACTGTGAATTCTATTAAAAATCGAGTTGTATTTAAATTAAGGTATTCTTTGGTATTACTAGAAAAAATGACTTTATATTAAAATGTACAACAACAACAACCATACCCAGTAAATCCCATAAATAGCAAAGCTAGTTATAGGGTCTGGGGAGGGTGGGATGTAGACAGTCCTTGCCTCTATCCATAGGGATAGAGAGGCTGCTTCCAGAGAGACCCTTGACTCGAAAACGAATAGCAAACCAACACACCAAGTCAAAGAGTATAGAAAGAATATAGAAATAAGAAGTCGCCCATACCAAGAAAGTGAACAGAGTGGCACAATATATTGTAATTCACGTAAAATAGCATACACCATCATTTATGCATAAACACAAGAAGGCAATCACCGGAAAAGTCACTTAAAGAATAAGAGAAACCTATGTCCCTGAAATACACCTAAGAGCTTACTGCCATATCCTCTATAGGTCCTTAACCCTAATCCTACGCCTCCACAAAGTCCTATCTTGGACCATGTCCTCAGAAAGATGCAACTCTAGTAAATCATGTCTGATCTGCTCATCCCATGTCAGTTTGGGTCTGCCTCTACCTCTCCTCCCCTCCACAGTAAGAGTTTCCACTACTCTAACTGGTGCCGTCGTTTCCCTCCGCTTCACATGCCCAAACCATCTCAATCTCCCCTCCTTAATCTTCTCCGATATACTAGTTACTCCTAATCTTTCCCTAAAAACCACATTTCTAATCCGATCTAACCTCGTGTGTCCACACATCCACCTCAGCATCCTCATCTCTGCTACCTCCATCCTGCGCGCTTGTGTCTTCTTGATAGCCAAACAGTCTGTTCCATAAAGCATAGCTGGCCTAACTGCTACCCTGTAAAATTTCCCTTTTAGTTTAGTTGGGAACCTCCTATCGCATAATACCCCACTGGCTGCCCTCCATCTACACCAGCCAACCTGTATGCGATGGGTTACATCACTATCTATGTCACCATCTCTTTGTACAAACGACCCCAGATACTTAAATCTAGTTACCTGCGGGACCAATTGATCCTCAATGGTGATTTGGGTGTCATCCTCAACGGCTTCACCGCTGAAATCACAGTGTAGATACTCAGTCTTAGATCGACTAATCCTTAGGCCCTTGCCCTCTAAAGCTACTCGCCACTCCTCTACCCTCGCGTTCAGGCACCGTTTAGTCTCTGCAATCAACACAATATCGTCCGCAAAAAGCATGCACCACGGAACTGTCTCCTGAATCAACTTGGACAACTCATCCAAGACAACCGCAAAAAGAAAAGGGCTCAACGCTGACCCCTGGTGGAGTCCTACCTCCACAGGAAAGAAGTTTGTATCTCCTACAGGCGCGCGGACACTAGTTGTCGTTCTATCATACGTATCCTTAATTACGTCTATATAGATTAGACTTTTTTTTGGAAAGTGTATTTTTTTTTTTTTTTGTAAGGTTTTTTTTGGAAAGTGTATATTTGAAGTTTTAAATTTAGTTAGTTAAAGAAACTAAATTATATATAAAATTAAATTGAAAAATAATGTTTTATTTTTTATTTTCTGAGAATGAGGAGAGAGGCTCCATGGTTTGAAACCGCGCATTCACTAGAAATAAAAGTCATACAAAAACATTCAATTTTAAATACTTTATTCAAAAAACACTTTTTCTTACTAAGAAAGTTTCATTCATCACATCAAGTAGGATCCATTGGTATATTCTATGAAGAAAATATTATGGAACTAAAGGTGGCTTCTTTGTATTGACAATTAGGTATGGGATCATGCTGTTGGAGTCATATGTGTGCAGGAAGCGGGAGGAAAGGTAATTTAATTCCTTCGTGTACAAGTGTTTATGCACTTCTTACAGTTTTGTACTTAAAACTGGTTATGTATTAATTTAATCCAATACGAGAGTGTATATATTCAGACCTCTTATACTCTGATATCTTTTTGAAGCATTAATGAACATGTGGCAGGTTACCGACTGGAATGGAGACCAACTTGATCTCGCCGCTGATGAAGTTGAGCGCAAGGCATTGTTTCCTCCAGGCGGCATTCTTGTATCTAACAGTGGCTTACACCAAGAGATACTAGAGATCATTGCATCCAAATCCTCGGTTATTTCATGACGTATGGAGCGAAAATCTCTTCATGTTTTCTCTGCCTGTATATTTGTTTCTTTTTGTCACATGTGATATAAAATACGAGAGCGATTCAAATTCAACAAGCGAAAGTCATCATTTTGTGGGTCCCATCTATGTTCATTCTCACATCTTGATGAGCCATGTGAACCGAACAAAGAACCACAATGCAGCTATAACGCACTTGTAAAGTACTCAAGAACCGCTAGTTTTTGCAATCTTTCTTCTAGTTTTTTACCATGTTTAGTTTGGTTGCCGTTCTGCTGCATACTTACGGTAATCGGTTTTCCTTTAATCTTGGACACATTTGAATCAGTTACCCAACACAACACATCATACCCAATCTGTCTCCTCTACTTGAAACATACAAGTAATTTATGTGTTCTTGTTATTACTATGACTATTATCGGCACACGTATCTTTTTGTGCTTGCGAGTGTAAGACGACTAGAGAGTACAGACGGAAATGTTAAAAGAATCCAAATAACTTAGTAGAGACGGAAATGTTAAAAGAATCCAAATGACTTAACGAGGGCTAAAACCGAGAGACAAAGAATAACCTGGTTACACCGGTTATTAATGATCAATTTTTTTTTTAACAATCACAATTAAATAAACAACGGGATTGAAGTGCAAAAATCTAAAGACAACAAGGTTTAAAATAAAAACAAGCTCAAACTAATACAAGGGTTTCAAATACGAAAAATAAAATACTCCTACTTTCACTTATTGTTCTAACAATATGATATTGTTTAAATAAAGAGAAGACAAGAAAGAGAGAGGGATGCCAATCCAACCCGAACCTGATGGGTAAATCCGAAACCTGACACATATGAGACGGTTTTGGGGTCGGGTAATCGGGTACAAGACTGGGTTTGGGATTATTTTTTCGTGCATTTGGGACGAGTTTGGGATTTGATGATATACCCGTTTACCAGGCCCGATTACCCGATAAAGTGTACCCATTTACCCGATTATATACCTGATATAATTTCTTTTATTTATTTTAAATATATGAAATATCAATTATTGGCATACACTATTTTTTTGTCACCTATGCATTTGAGTATTTATTATATACATTTTAGTATTTTATTTTTATACATTTTAGTTATTTAATATATTTTTTATAGTGATAATGCTAAATGTAATTGATTAGTAGTTATCTGATAGATACCCAACAAGTTTTGGGTAGGGTATACCTTAACAAGTAATCCTATTAAAATAATAGGCTTACCCAAAACCCGTGTTAATATTCGATACTCGACCGGTTATTGCCCGATGAAAACCCAATGGGTTTTAGGACTAGTTTATCTAATCGGGTTTAGGATTGCCTAAGCTGTCCCAAACCCGTCCATCCTAAAAAGAGAAATGATGTGTCATCATGAGATGCATCATACAAATTTCAAACAACAAATAATGGGCATTTTATGTCAAAGTTAAAACAATAAAGAAAAATAAACATCTGTTGGTATTTTTTTTTTTAATAAATTGTAATTTTAGAGTATCCATATGCAACAAAAGGGTAAATAAAACTTTGGTTAGACGTGTTGTGTTCATATTAACCCATGAAAACTCATGTTGTGTTCGAGCAATATATAATTTTCAGGTTTGACATGCCAACCTACAAACACGACCAACTTTTAACACCCTCATTTAAAACATATTTTCGACACTTTTTCTATTAGAACGGCACATACTTGACACTAACAATTATAGTTTTAAATAACTTTAATATTCAACAAGCAAGCAAAAGAAAATTCATAGAATAAATAAAGGCATTCTGACCCACTTTCTCTCTTTGTTTTGTAAGTTTTATACTACCAAATCATGTTACTTTTTACTATTATAACTAAACGTGCTGTTCGATAACATTCTAAAACAAAATACTTGCTCATAAATTTTATGTATATCTTGCTTACACTCTACGGGTATGTTTGGTATAGAGCTTCTAGGAGCTTCTAGGAGCTTCTAGCTTTAAGATTTTAAGAAAAAGCTCATACTCAATAAAAAATCTTGTTTGATTGAAGGAGATTGAAGCTTTTAGGTTAGGAGCTTGAAGTTTTTGATTGAACGCTCCTACTAGTAGCGTTTAGAAGGAGCTACAAGCTTTTAGGGAAAAAATGACTATTTTAACTTCTAAAGATAATGAACTTTTTAATGCACAAACTTTTTAAATTTTTAGTTATTTCCATTTTGGTCATTTTACACATTTTATTAAAAGCTCCAGCTAATCTGTCAAACACCAAATATATCTAAAAAGCTACAGCTACCTGCTTCCAGCCACTAGCTACCAACTTTCAGCCACTAGCCACCAGCTACTAGCTTTCAGCCACCAGCCACCAGCTACTTTTGCCAAACATACCCTACATATACATATGTGATGAAACTCACTTGGTATAAGCATCTCAGTTAAACTTGTAGGTATAGTTGTATTTAGGATGTTGTGATTAGGGTTACACAATTGGTGGTATTTGTAGACCACGGTGTTACACTCCTAACCCCACACTAACACATTGTTACATCTATGTCTAATAATATACAACGCTAAAATTGGGTTCGTTTTCAGACTCTCCATCTCAGCACACAACATCATTCCATACCTCTACCTTAAAAACTTTCACTTTTCCTCCAACCCCAAACCTACACAAACTTCCAACCCACACTTCACTTTTAATTTTAAAATATATTTTAAGAAAATGGTTTGTGTGTGTCGTCCCCGCACAATTGATGCGGATGGGTCCATGGCCATGGACCACTCCCTCAAAATACATATTCCAGGCTTGGTGGTTAACTCCAGCTATACAAACTTTTTACTATTGTACCCTAAGAGACAGATGTATTTTTATAGGAGGCGCAAAAATGCAAAATTCGTTTTAAGGAAACCGTGTCCAACACATGGCTTGAATATATCTTCTTCTACCCGTTTGTTGTATTTCGCTTATTTAAATTGTAACCCATATTGTAAGTGCCTTTCTATAGTATTTGTTTTCCATTCGTATTGTTATTTGTTTCTAAGTTGTGAACGGTTTCTCTACGAATAGTATTAAGAGTGTAAAATTTTGAACATGACCGGCATATAATTTTTTCATCAAGGCAACGTATATAGAGAAGAGGTGTGAAGTGTGATTACCACCGAGGCCCAGAGTAAGAACTCGA
Organism: Helianthus tuberosus; assembly: GCA_030545235.1. Taxonomy (NCBI): domain Eukaryota; kingdom Viridiplantae; phylum Streptophyta; class Magnoliopsida; order Asterales; family Asteraceae; genus Helianthus; species Helianthus tuberosus. The sequence continues at coordinate 125,776,001 of CM060449.1, read as the reverse complement.
CATGGGGAATTTACCGCGGAGCTAGCTTGGTCGGGTAGCGGCTCCCGGAGTGAGATCACTCCGGCGGTTGGGAGGACCGTGCACTATCCCCCCACCAAGGGATTTAAGGTGAGTTCACACACCTAAAAACAATGACACATAGGTACATTTTCTAAAGTAATTATTATACATATATCTAATATATACTTTCTATAAAATGGCAAATGTTGCTGACACATAAGAAAAGCTGATGTGGTAGCCATAGAGGCTGTACAACAAGGTCTTTCTTATGTCATTATTACATTTTCACACACACAAAGGCGTTTATTTATATTTTATCTCAAAATATCATTTTATATTTTCAAGATAGATATGTTTAAAATCTAATGTAATTCTGAAAAAAAAAGCATATGTTTAAAATCTATTGTAATTCTAGGTTCGATTCCCACAGGGGGGTTTCCCATATTTATTGTGTTTCCTCCTGAATTGGTGTATATGCATTATGTTTAGTGGAGATGAATATGATCGGGTGGTTCCGTTGGTGACACGATGATACTTTAATGGTTCGACAGTGATACAAATTTGCCTTTGAAAAAAAAATTCTGAAGAAAAAAAAAACAATATATGACGCTCTTCAAAGCATGTGTAGACCTAGGATGGCAAAAGAAATAAAGTGTGAAGCTTGAAACATTTGGGATATGCATTCCCATAGATGAGCACGTCAAATATACCATTAGTATATTCTATGATCGTAAAATATAAATAATAGTTTCTAGTGTTCGTTTTATAAAAAAATTTAATACTTGCAGAATAGTTAGAAGTGTAGCTAAGTATTTGATATTTAAAGTCGACTTTTTTGGTAAGTTAAAGATCAGATGTTATGTAGCGGCATCTCAATAGATAATTTTTAACCGTATAAGATCATAAATAGGTATATACGATGTTTACGGGTATATCGAAAACGAAATGCATAGTGAGTGATGAGCAGCATAAGAGTATAAGACGTAATAATTGTCTGAGACAGAACGAACATATTGGAACGAGATCGACCAGACTGAAGGAACCATATTATATATAATCATTTGCATATTATGATATGAGAAAAATGCCCGGATAGTCCCTGTGGTTTCACCTTTTTTTCACTTATAGTCCCTATCTTTCTAAAACTACTTGAATAGTCCCCAAGTTTTCCATTTTTGTTCTCGGATAGTCCCTGGGTCTAACTTCAGTTACTTTTCTCCGTTAAAATGATGTGAAATGACAAAAATACCCTTTCCTTAAAAGGCCAAACCACAGGGACTATCCGGGCATCTTCTTCATTTTTTATTTATAAAACCCCACCACCACACTTCATCTTCAACCTCCACCCACCATCACCCTCCTCCACCCTCCACCATCACCGCCACAGTGACTCTTTGTCGAACAAAACCCCCAAATCAAATACAAAACCCCCAAACCCTCCACCATCACCGCCAAACCAAATCCTTTAACCCCAAATCAATACAAAACCCCCAAATCCCAAATCTTCGTCGAACAGTAGCAGCGCTGTGACGGCTCCGATGCGTGGAATTCTCTTGTGGTTTTGCTCAGGTGACGTGATGGCAGCAGCAACAGCAACGTGCCAGCCACAGAATCATCTCTGCCGACTACAGTTACCTGGATGTTGTGTAAAATCCCTGATTCCCGATCGGTCGGTGGAGCCCATTCAGGGCGTTCACATTGGTTTGATGATTTCCGGTCAACTTAAATTGCTGTTGACTATGAACTGCTAGTTGTGGGTGCTGAACTGGATACGGGTGCACCATAGTTGACTGTTCAAAAGTCAACACGACATGTTAAAAGTTAAAACGTTGTAAATTGTAATTAGATTGTACTAGATTCATTGGGTTTGAACAAATATGTAGATGAACAGAACATACCTTTTCGGAAAGATTCATGATGTCCGGTTTTACTTGTTTACATGGTTCTTGGGTCGGTGGAGCGGCCCAATCTAATCCATCAAAAAGATCCTCAAATTAAGATTTTGACTTTGACTTTGTTTGCACTTTGTTACTTGATTTTTTGGTATCGTTGTCTTCTGTCACCGGTAGCACTGGACCACATGCTGCAAATATATATTTCAAATATTTGGTCGAGTTCCCATTTGGGTCACGTTTCGAATTTCGGTTTGGGTTCGAATCTTGTTCAGTTTTGGTTCGAGTTTCGGTTTGTTTCGACTCACGCGGCTCGGTTCAGATTCGGATCGATTGGAGGGTGGAGGAGGGTGATGGTGGGTGGAGGTTGAAGATGAAGTGTGGTGGTGGGGTTTTATAAATAAAAATGAAGAAGATGCCCGGATAGTCCCTATGGTTTGGCCTTTTAAGGAAAGGGTATTTTTGTCATTTCACATCATTTTAACAGAGAAAAGTAACTGAAGTTAGACCCAGGGACTATCCGAGAACAAAAATGGAAAACTTGGGGACTATTCAAGTAGTTTTAGAAAGATATGGACTATAGGTGAAAAAATGTGAAACCACAGGGACTATCCGGGCATTTTTCTCTTATGATATTATTGGATTCTTATATAGTAAAGATTATAATTATAATTATAATTTCACATACATAGTTGCATGCGTATACTTAAATTGCTTGGTGCTAAAACTCTACATAGTAAAAATAAAAATATTTCCACTATGTAAATTTTAATGGAAAAAAGTAAGCGTAATTATTTGCTTTTATAAATAGGGGAATTGGTCTGTAATAATCCCAACTAAACGTTATTAGGCATTGCCAAGCTCATTTTTGAATATTCCTCATGCCAGTCGCACCTTTCATCTATTTTTCCTCAACCGGTCCTTAGTTAAAAAAACTTAAAGTAAGCGTAATTATTGGCTTTTATAAATAGGGGAATTGGTCTGTAATAATCCCAACTAAACGTTATTAGGCATTGCCAAGCTCATTTTTGAATATTCCTCATGCCAGTCTCACCTTTCACCTATTTTTCCTCAACCGGTCCTTAGTTAAAAAAACTTAACGGAGTTAAATTTTTTTCCGAATTACAAGCTAATGTATTAAGTGCTCAAAACGACTTGATTTTTGTTAATTGAAAGTTTAAAACCTGAACTGAAACACCGTTTTTATCGTTTGGAGCACAATTTCAAGGTAAGTTTTACATCATTCGACTTGTATCCTCGTTCTGATCAAAAGCCCTAAAACGTCAGCTTGTAATTCAGAAAAAAAAAAAAAAAAAAAAAAAACTTAACTCTGTTAAGTTTTTTTAACTGAGGACCGGTGGAGGAAAAATAAGTGAAAGGTGGGACTGGCATGGGAAATATTCAAAGGTGGAACTGGTAATAGCCAATAACGTCTAATTGAGATTATTACAGACCATTTCCTGTTATAAATAATACTTTTAATATTAACTAAAGTATGCAATTAGTCAACTACTGTTAAGAGTGTTAGGCGTGAAACAGGGCCGAATTGTTACTGTTGGCATTTGGCCCATATCATTCATATGTTGATATCCATGGGCCGGTGGTGGAATAGAAGAAAAAGAATGCCCGTTCTTGACCATATTTTTTTTGAACGAGAAATTTTGGATCACTTGTTGGAAATATTAAAGAGGAACATACAAGTTGGTATGTTTCTTCCATCCCACATCGGTGGAGTGAGTGAAATTTGAGTGGTTTATAAGGGATTACTCCTTATGGGCTTCCATAGTGTTAAATGGGTTGAGAAGTGGGTGAAGCCCACACGCGCGCCGAGCCGAGCCGCGAGCTCGCGAATGGGCGCATTTGAGGCGCACTTCGCATGTACGCTGAGGAGCTTTTATTTTTAGCTAAGGTCCGGTTCAGGTGGGTCAGATCTGTAAACCGAATGAGATAAGAAGGAGATAGAGATGAGTTCGAAACAGTGGGGGTTATCCCATTATCTCTAGTAATTCGAATTCGTATGGGATATATATCCAGCAACCGAATTCGTATGGGATATATATACAGTAATTCGAATTGGTTATGGATGGTTATCCCACTCCTCGTTTTTCTCATTCTCTGGTAGGATCACAACCTATAAATAAAAGCCTCTTGCTACCCATTCCATACTCATATTTTCGCAGGCTTCTCTCCTCCCACCTGTGTGTTCGAGTTTTCTCTCCAGCTTCTGCGTTTTCTGGTTTCCATTCCTGTTGGAATACCAGATCAGTTCTGCATTAAATCCTGGGAGTTTACGCTGCAGCTCACAGCAATACGAGCGCGTAAAATCCTTTAAGGACAGGAATCATCCGTGCAGTTCGAAGATTGTTCTTTCTCAATAGCCAGGTTGGTTTTATTTTTTGCCTGTTCTTTAAATTCGTCCGACAACGGGACAGTCTCCTTCTACCTTTCTTTAATCAGTTTGCTCAAGTTGGAACAAACTGGTTTGGCTGATAACTCGGTAATTAATAAAGTTATATTAATTTATTGTTGATTAATTTAATTTTCAACATCACTGATGGACTACTGGAGTTATTGTCCAAGTTGACTCAAGTTAGGTCAAGCCGAGTTAAGCTGAGTCAAACTTGGTCGGATTGAAATAGGGTTCAATGTTGATAAAACTATAACGGGTTAACTCAAGTAATTATGAACTCGTATGCAATTATTCATATGACTACTCAATAACTAGATGACTTAAATGATAAAACATTAATTAAACACATTTAATGATCATGCTTTATATGGAAACTTGTTGATGACTTGAGACCGTGATAAGGCGCGGTGTCCCCTTTACAACACCTGACCTAGACACATTTAATATTAACTGGAAGTTTGTGATTGATGTGCTCCGTTAAATGGGTTTCGGTCCGAAATGGTGTAGTTGGATCTGGGGCATCCTTTCTTCGGCCAGAGCGTCTGTCTTGGTTAATGGGGCCCCTACTTTTGAGTTCAAGTGCGGAAAAGGTATGCGGCAAGGAGATCCAATATCCCCGTTTTTGTTCGTTGTGGTTATGGAGGCGTTGTCTTGCCTGTTGGATAAAGCTTTGGCAGTGGGTGTTCTGCGGGGCGTTTCGCTTCCTAACGACGGTCCGTCCTTGTCTCACTTATTTTTTGCGGATGATGCTCTTATCTTGGGGGAGTGGGATGAAGATAATGCTTTGAACGTGGTTAGAATTCTTAGATGCTTCTACGCGTGTTCTGGATTGAGAATAAACTTGGGGAAGTCTAACTTATATGGCATTGGGATGGTCAACGCGGAAGTGGATTCCTTGGCGAGGTTGGTTGGGTGCTCCCCCGATGTTCTTCCTTTTAAATATCTCGGACTCATGGTGGGAGCGAACATGAACCGGATTAGCAATTGGAGGGCTGTTTACGATATTTTTGAATCGAGACTAGCGCGGTGGAAGTCTTCGCTTCTCTCTATAGGGGGGAGGCTTACTTTGATCCGTTCGGTCTTAGTTAGCCTTCCTTCCTATTATTTCTCGTTATACAAGGCCCCGAAAAAGGTTATTTTGGATTTGGAGCGGATGATCAGAAGGTTCCTTTGGGGAGGCTCGGGAGACGTGAAAAAGACTAGCTGGGTGGCTTGGGATTCTGTTACGCAGCCGATTAGTAAAGGGGGGTTAGGGATCTCTAAACTCAGGAACATCAATTTGGCTTTATTATGCAAATGGGGTTGGAGGTTCAAGTGTGACAAGGATAGTTTGTGGGTAAAAGTGGTGTCTGCTAGGCTTGGGAGGAACGTTTCTTCCTGTCAAAACTTCTCTCGGGGGAGTTTGGTCTAATATTGCTTCGATCATTGGAAAACCGATTATTGGTAATATGGTGCTTCGGAAGTTTTTTAAAGGTAAAGTGGGCTGTGGCGACAGAATTTTGTTCTGGACCGACCCGTGGTTGAATGATGTCCCTCTATGTGAGCTATTTCCCAATCTATTTCTTCTGGAGACCGTTAAGGATTGTCTTGTGCGGGACCGTATGGATGGTGAATGGTTGTGGAAACATGCCCCTAACTTATAAGAGGAAAGGAGGGAGCTTGCTGCTCTTACTGAAGCTATCGGTTCTGTTACTCTTAGTGACAGCGGGGACGTTTGGTGCTGGCTGGGAGATCGTTCCGGCGAGTTCTCGGTTAAGTCGGTCAAGGGATTAATCTCGGGCTCATCGGTGGCTCCTCCCGGGTATGCTCTAGAATGGTGTAGGTGGGTTCCCAGTAAGTGTAATGTATTAGTATGGCGGGCGGATAGAAATAGAATTCAGACGGCGTACGCTCTTAGTGTGAGGGGTATAGATGTCGGTGAAGGTCTGTGTCCTCTGTGCAGAACCAAACCGAAATCAGTGGATCACCTCTTTACGTCATGCTTTATCTCCGGTATCTTGTGGCAGAAGGTTAGTCACTGGTGCAGGCTTCATCCTATTTATGCGTTTTCGTTTCGAGATCTTCTTGAATTCCATTTGTCCGGTCAGATTCTCCATGGGGTGCGAAATGTGGTTAAAGGCATCATCTTTGTGTGTTGCTGGTGCCTCTGGTCAGCTCGTAACAAAGCTGTCTTCTCGAACTAGTAGGTTAAGGTTGAGCAAATTTTTGGGGAAGTGAAATCGTTAGGTTTCTTGTGGTATAAGCATAGAATTAAAGGTAACCCGATCTCGTGGTCGGATTGGTGTAATTTTGTAAATCTGTAATTATGTAGTGTCTGGTTGCCCGGTTCGGTCTTCGAGCTTGGGTGTATTTCAATGAAGTTCTCCTTTAAAAAAAAAGACACATTTAATATATAATGGGACCGAAGAATTAGGTTGTCTAATAATGTATACATTCGAAGATTATATTATTGAAACACAAGGGTGGGGGTGGCTATAAAGTCCATTTTCCTACAAAGTGTAAAAAGTTATAAAACATACCAAAAACCCACAAATAACATAGTGAAGATTACTAAAACTCTATATTTGTGGGTTTTGTGTTGTGTTTTGGATGATAAGGCTCTGATTATCGAATAACTAACATCAGTGTGCTTTATATTGATTATCATGTTGCATTTTATATTCATAGTTGTACGCTGGTGTGTTTGAAGTTTTTAAAGACTGTTAGGGGTTTAGATATTGTGTTTTAGTGATCTTCACTATGTTATTTGTGGGTTTTGAGTGTGTTTTATAGCTGAAATTGTGGTGTTTTATGACTTTATAGGAAAAATAGACTTTGTAGCGAACCCCACCCTGAAACACAAAATCATATTTTGTAGTAGAAAATAATATTATATTTCCATAACACAAAATCATATTATATTATGTGTGTGTGAACACAACTCCCTCGGTAGTAGGCCTTGGTTTAGTTCTGTACTTTCTTAATTGGATTGTTTTTTTTTTTTTGAGAAAGGGCGAAATTTTATAAAGAACTAAGCGAGACGCTCAAGAAAACATACAAACAAAAACAAAGAAAGACAAAGAAAAACAGAAAACCGAAACAATTACAAACTACATCGACACGAGTTATACATTAAAACTTCTCCATTTCTCCCAGTTAAGTTCCGCTAGTTCAGCCCGATTCTTTATCCATGTGTACGATATTGCTTTGATGCCCCCAATCAGTTTCGACAACGAGAATACTCTTTGTTTGAAAATTATTTCGTTCCTTGTTATCCATAAGTTCCAGCAAGTGGCCGCTACCACTACATAAATCGCCCTTTTCAAATTCTTTTGAACTTTATATGAGTTGATGATTTCCAGTAACTGAACTACACTTAGAATATATCTCGGAAGGGGTATATTCAGCCATTGGAAGATAACTACCCAGACCTGTTGAGCCGTATCACATGACACCAGCAGGTGGTCTGCTGATTCGACCGTGTTATTGCAGAAAATACATTGAGTGGAAGGCAGTGAGATACGACGGATCAGGAGTGCTTCTCTCGTAGCTATTCTATCAAGTACCACCCTCCATAAAAAACAATTTACTTTTTTTGGGATCCAGTGAAGCCATTTGAGTACCCGTGTTTCGTTAATGGTGTCAATATGATCCAGTTCAGCTCTAACACTACTGACCGTATAGTCGGCAAGCTCTGAACCTGACTTCCAAACCCAAACGTCCGGTCTCATCTGAATATCCACTTTTTGCATAAGTGAAATGCATTCGGCCCAAACTTCAGATTGATTTGCACTTGATAGAGAGTTATTGCTACCCCAAAACTAAACAATCGAGCCCTGATTAATGTTATACCTGTCCGAAACATAACATCTTTTTTCACTTTCCAGGTCGTATAAGTTCGGGAATAAATCTCGAAGTGGTCTGTCACCAGCCCAAATATCCAGCCAAAACAATGTTTTTTTACCGTTACCCATCCTCAGGACCATCCTTTCTTGGACGTTGAGAGGCTGATTCTGAGATATCCGACCCAAATTTACGAGAGACTTCCAAACCCCGCCTATAGAGCTTTTCAACGGTATGAAGGAGTGACACCTTCCACCAGCGTGAATCGCTGAAATTAAACGGGCCCATAATGAAGACGACTCATTTTTGAAACGGATTAACCATTTAATCATTAAAGCTTTGTTTGTAGTGGCAAGGCTGCCGATACCCAAACCTCCATTTTCTTTTGGGGCAACCACTTTAAACCAAGGAACCCAACTAACTTTGTTTTTTTCCGTACATCCACCCCACAAGAACTTACGACGTATTCTTTCCAGTTGTTTTAATACATTTATTGGTGCACAGAAGAGTGAGAGGAAATAGGTTGGTAGATTACCTAACACCGCTTCAATCAATGTCAACCTGCCGCCGAAAGAAAGTGTGCGAGCTTTCCAAGCTGTGAGTTTTGCTTCAAATCTATCAATTATTGGTTTCCAGTTCTTGACCAGACCCATGTTTGCACCCACTGGAAGACCAAGATAGGTGAAAGGAAACACGCCCGTTTTACATCTAAGAATAAAAGCTTTTTCTGATACGCTTTCCGTAGGAACTCCCACCCCGAAGAGATTACTTTTTTCGAAATTAACTTTTAGACCCGAAGAGAGATTGAAACATCTTAGAAGTCTAGAAAGATTTCGAAAATTCGAATCCGTCCATTCACCTATAAACAAGACATCATCGGCGTATAATAAATGTGAGATGGTGGGCCCACTGTTTAGCATCTTACAGCCTTTAAAGATGCCCTGTGCATTAGCCGTGACAGTAGCTACATGGAGTGCTTCCATTGCAAGAATGAATAATAATGGAGAAAGCGGGTCGCCTTGACGAACACCACGCTCAATATTGAACTCATGAGAGGGTGCACCATTGACAAGTATGGAGGATCTGGAAGAAGACAGAATGCCGCTGATCCATTTCCGCCATAGAGCAGGAAAACCCATTTGTGAAAGCGTCGAATCAAGGAAATTCCAGCTGATTGAATCGAAAGCCTTTTCGAAATCAACTTTAAACAACATCAACTTGTTCTTTGTTTTCTTTCCCCAAGAGATTAATTCATTTATTATCAAAGGACCCTCCAAAATGCTTCGCCCTTCAATATAAGCCGTTTGCGTGTCGCTCACCAAAAAACCAATCACTTTCTTAAGTATCTTAGCCAGCAGTTTAGATATCAGCTTCGAGATGCAGCCGATAAGATTAATGGGTCGGAATTCACTTATTAGTTGGGGATTAACGGTTTTAGGTATCAACGTGATAAAACTAGAATTGCAACCTCTATTTAACTTCCCATGAACGTAGAAAAAATCAAGAAGCTTGACGAAGTCGACTTCCAGTATGTTCCAGAAGTGTTTTATGAAGCTAAAAGAAAAACCATCCGGGCCCAGGGCCTTGTCACCACCGCAGTCCCAAACTGCTTCTTTTATCTCCTCTTTGGAGAAACGTTTAATTAACATGGCCGAATGCTCTGGGGAAAGGACTTTGAAGCCATCGTTAATGAAACTCGGCCTATTTTGATTTTCCTCTTTGAATAATTGTTCAAAGTATTTCTTAATTTCCAACTTTAAGGAATCAGGCTCCGAAACCCATATATTGTTAAAACATAAACCGTTGATTCTATTGTTCTTCTGATGACTTTTGATTATACCATGGTAAAAAGATGAGTTTTCGTCACCTTTCGATATCCATTTAGCTTTCGCCCGTTGCCTGAGATCTTCTAGGTTATTGTCTTCTAATTCAGCCAACGTTTTAACGTAAGTCTCTCTTTCCAAAGACTCCTCCTCCGAGAGTGAATCTGTTTCAGCTTTAAGATCAAGAGATTCGATCTTCTTTGTTAGCAACTCTAAGGTTTGACTGTCACGTATTTTTATCTTTTTTGCCCAGGGTTTAATTGCCAATTTGACTGCTTTCAGCCGTTGCATTACCAATTTGTCTGGTGGAAGAGATTGCTGAAAACTCTTATATGAATCAACTACAATAGTCTGAAGACTTGTCTCGTTCAACCAGGAATTAAAAAACCGAAACGGAGGAGTACCAAATTTAATATCAGAACATTTTAACAGTAAAGGGCGATGATCTGACCTATATCTTGGTAATCCCGTTAGTTTTTCTTTCGGTCATTTAGACAGAAACGAGTGACAAACCAGAATTCTGTCTATTTTGCTGAACCTCTTCCCATCGTCTGATCTATAAGTGAACGAACATCCAAGTATCGCAAATTCAGATAATGCTGACGAGCGAATGAACTGATTAAATGATTCAGCCACCTGCGGGTTGAATCTTGAGTTTTTCCTTTCTCTGGGCTCACGAACACAATTAAAATCACCCATGAGTATCCATGAACCATCATATAGATTCATGAGATTGGATAATTCCACCCACAGGTCTCTTTTAAGGTTGATATCATGTGGAGCATAAACATTGATTATATTAAGATCACCCTCCCCCCCATTTTTTAATTCCCCGATCGTGGCCAAATAAAATCTGCTAGAAATCGAGAATTTCTTCACAAAGAACAGGGGATCCCAGATATTCAATAGACCGCCAGACCTACCCGTGGCGTCAACTGCATCAGATTCAAAAATCGAATTGCCCCAAAAAGAATTTACCTGCAGCTTAGCTGACTCCATGTACTGTGTCTCTTGAATTGCAATAAAGTGAATATTATTCAGCCTCCTTAATTCCTTTATGTGTTGTGCTTTCAAAGGATCTCCAGCCCCTCTAATATTTGCTGATAAAAAATTCATTCCTGAACAATTGACCCCTGTTCCACCATAACCTGCTTCCTTAAATCGTCTTCCTTACCATCTAAAATAAAGCCCAGACATTCACCAACTTCCTTAGTAAGATTCACTTCTGAATCCACCTCCATACTACCTTGCCTTGAGTCTGTACCCGAAGAAGACGAAGAATTAACAGCAACCAGATTCACGTCCATCGATCTAATCTTATGTTTTGAGCTTTCAACATTTCTGTTAGCCCACAAAGTATCTTTCATCTTCATGAAGGAAACTTGAATTTAGCTTTCTTGGTGTTGCCGGCTCGAATCACCGATGAAGATAATTGATTAGAGTTCGTCGCAGGTTGGGGAGGAGGGTTGTTTAGGTCAATAGGATTTGCCTTATCTTTAACTTGTTGGAGCAATTCTCTGAGGTTAAAAGGATCTGGTGACAATTGATTTCCGTCGTCAACTAGGTTGGGCTGCCCAGTTGAATTGTCATTTAAAGGCCCAATAGGAGGAGTATCTAATATACAATCATCGACATCAAAAAGACTGTTGAGCCCAATAGCTGAATCCTTGGCCCACATATCAACAGGCCTCTCATGTGGTGGAGGAGGTGGGGTGTCATAAGGGCCCAAATAGGAACCCTCTGCTTTTGAATTAGGTGAGGCCCCCACATTTGAGATCTTTTTACTGGAGATAGAGTTATTAGGAGAAGTCAAAGGGGCCGCCGTATTGGAAATAGGTGATTTTAAATTTTCTCCCACCCTATGATTATTATCCAAGTTACCAAGAAATTCATTTTTCAAGACAGACTCTTCATCACCCCTGGACTGACTTGTAGAACCCGACTGTACGTATACCCTGTTTTTTTCGGGTTCTTTCCAGTCACCGGACATGGACGGAGGAAATGGAAATCCGGCATCGATATCTTCTGTAACAAAAATTTCGTGTGGATGTCCATGCCAGTCGATGGTTAGCTTACTGTTGATCCGAGCGACATTATTAGTGATAATACCAACCGCACTCACCGATAGATCCAAATCTTCATCATTCGCCGATGAGGGTATGATCACCCTACCAAGTAACCCACCGATTTGATCAAACAATGAAGGACCCCAGAATTGTAAGGGAACGCCTCTAATGAATAATTTAGCTAATCGTTGAAACGGTAAATGACGTCCGTCCCAGACATGTAAAATATTGAACCACTTCTCCCATCCGTCTTTCTTGTTTTCCAGAAAATTCAAGGCCTCGGATTGATTCGCAAATGTTAATAATAACCTTAATCCCCCATGTATTTAGTGATGAAGCCATTCATACCATCTTCGTCAATCAGCTTATGAATACTTTTAAGATCAAAAGGATTTTTTATTTCCGCAACCAAGGAATTGTTTCTCCACCTTTTCGATGTTTCACTTTCAACCACCGAAATGTTAACAGAAATCTCCGGTACCTTGGCATGATTGATACCTGTAATTACCTCCGCGTAAGACCTACCAACCTTTGTTGCATCTGTTGTTCCCATATTACGATTGCTCCCTTGATTTTATAGGTTCATAAAATTTCGATTATGACGTTTTCATGTGAATAAGTATAGAGTTGGCAGTTAAGTTGCTTTCTTTGATTTGATTGTTTTTTATTAGTATATATCCGTATATATGTATATTTTAGAATGTAATTCTGTATTTATGGTGATAGGCCAAAATCATAGTAATATCTCATAATCATAGTCATATCCTATAATCATAGGGATCTCCTGTATAGTATATATGTATCGAGTATTGTGGAATGGAAGGCAAGCAATATTTGCAAACTTACATGGTATCAGTGTAAGTTTTCGATCCTGACATCTCTCTTCCTCCCCTCTTGCGCCGACAGCCCTTAACCCACCATCTCCTCTCTTCTTTTCCTCCCAAATGGATCCAAAAACCTATCCCGCCATCACCGTGAACAATATCAAAAACTTCATACCCATCACTCTTGAAGTTGACACCAGTCAGTATGCCTCTTGGGCGGAAATTTTTAAAATTCACTGCCGTGCTTTTGAAGTTCTCGATCACCTCCCCCCCCCCTCTCAACCCACTGCCTCCGCATCCGCAGATAAAACAAAAAAAGATAACCAAACCGAACCAGTTTACGATGATGTTTGGAAGCGACTCGACGCCATAGTCCTTAAATGGATCTATGGAACCATTTCGAATGACCTTTTGTGCACTATCATGCGACCGGACTCAACGGCTCACTATGCATGGTCGGCTTTGAAAAACATCTTCCATGACAATCAAGCCACCCGAGCCGTACTCCTTCAACAGAAGTTTGCAAATATCAAACTGGATTCGTTTTCCTCCATGGCGGCTTATGTCCAAGAAGTGAAAGTCCTACTGACCAATTGGCAAATGTCGGCGCCCCGGTAACCGAACGTACCCTCGTCATTCAACTTCTCTCCGGTTTGAATGAAGCCTACGGGGGTATTGCTTCCATCTTACAAAACACTAAACCCTTCCCTACCTTCTATGAAGCCCGGTCTCAACTCATCCTCGAAGAAACTAGCAAGGCGAACCGAGTCTCACATGACGCGGCTCTTCACACCTCCACAAACCCCACTCACCAACAATCTGCCAACCCCACCAGAGGCCGTGGCCGAGGCCGCGGCAGAGGCCGCGGCCGTGGCCGAAACCAAAACACTCACTGGAACTCTTCCTTCCTTCCACCATGGCCCACAAACCCATGGAATCCTTCCACAGCCGCAAACCCAAGTCGCCCACCTTCACCTTGGGCTCCTTACTTTTGGGCCGCACCACCCTGTCCTTACCCTACTGCCCCATCAAATCGGCCCAATACCAATTCAAACCCAAACTCTCAACCGGGTCTTCTAGGCCCACGGCCATCCCAACCTCATGCCTATGCTGTGACAGAAGCTTCCTACACTCCTACTGAGTTGGACCAGGCCTTCAACACACTTTCTCTCCATCCGCTGGATCACACTTGGTACATGGATACCGGTGCTACAGGTATAATGACACATAACTCCTCTAATCTTACGTCTTGTTTTAATAAGGTTAATGCTCGAAACATAATCGTCGGTGATGGCACTAAAATTCCAGTTCATGCGATTGGAAATCACACCCTACCATACCCTTTTCCAAAATTTAAACTTAACGATATTCTTTACGCACCTAAACTTGTTAAAAACTTGATCTTCGTCCGTCGTTTCACCACCGACAACAATGTTTCAGTCGAGTTTGATCCATTTGGTTTTTATGTGAAGGATCTCCACACACGGACGCCACTCCTCCGATGTGATAGCTATGGCGATCTTTATCCGCTCACTCTACCTTCAAGTCCACAAGCCCAAGTCTCCAATTCTCAAGCCACAAGTTTTGTCGCCGTGTCTCAAGATACTTGGCATCGTCGTCTTGGACACCCGTCTATTAATATTTTGCGTTGTTTGAAACCTAGTTTATCTACTTCTTTTAATAATTCAAAACTTTCTCATGTTTGTGAGCCATGTGTTTTCGGCAAACATATTAAATTTCTGTTTAATAATTCTTGCTCTTCGACTAATTTACCATTTGATATAGTTTATACTGACTTGTGGACCTCTCCGGTTCTTTCATCTACAGGTTGTCGCTATTACATTTTGTTTTTAGACGACAAAACCAATTTCTTGTGGACATACGCTTTATCGTCTAAATCTCAAGTTTTCTCTAAATTTTTGGAATTTTATAAACTTATATCTACTCAATTCCACATGCCTATAAAAAGTTTTCAATGTGACAACGGGCGGGAATATAACAATACGTCATTTCATAAATTTTGCACCACCAATGGCATGACCTTTCATTTCTCTTGTCCTTACACATCCTCTCAAAATGGTAAAGCCGAACGAAAAATTAGTTCCATCAATAACATTATGTGAACCATTCTATCTCAATCGTCTACTCCTCATAACCTTTGGCCTCATGCTCTTGAACATGCCACCTATCTCTTAAATATTTTACCCACTAAGTCCTAAACAACTCTACCCCTACCTTCTCGCTCTACAACCTTCATCCCACTTATACCCACCTCCGCACCTTCGGTTGCCTTTGCTATCCCCTAATACCCTCTTCCACAATTCGAAAATTAGCGGATCGCTCAACTCCTTGTGTATTTTTGGGCTATCCTTCCAATCACCGAGGGTACAAATGTTATAACCTTAAAACCAATCAACTACGTATATCTCGTGACGTCATTTTTGACGAACAACTTTTCTCTTTCTCAAAAATTTCTCCACCCACAAAATCATACGACTTCCTATCCACAGAACCTCACCCTCTCATTTGGGACTCATTGCCTAACCCCACACCCACTGCCATCCCACAAACCAATGGCCCAACCTCCCCTGGCCCAACACCTCTCGGCCCACATCTCAACTCCCCTATCGGTCCACAACCCTTCAACTCGTCTCCTCACTCCAGCCCACATCTTTCCTCCACTCTCGGCCCACACCTTCCCCTCCCTCTCGGCCAACAGTCCTCCCCACCTATCGGCCCACAACACTCCACCTCCATCGACCCATCCTCTCTATCCCCACCCAGCCCAACCACGTCTCAACCTGACCCAAACCCAGCTCAGCCACCCCATAACAACGCCGCTACCAGAACCATTCATACACAGTCCATGTTTGGCATAACGAAACCAAAACCACTTTTTAATCTCCACACCTCTCACTCTACACCCATCTCTCCTTTACCTAGAAATCCAACAGAAGCCCTTTCTAATCCTGACTGGAAAAGTGCCATGCTTGATGAATATCGAGCTCTTATTAATAACAAGACGTGGGAATTAGTACCCAAACAACCCACAATGAACATTGTCCGTAGCATGTGGATTTTTAGACACAAAAAGAAGGCAGACGGGTCTCTCGAAAGGTACAAAGCTCGTCTTGTATGTGACGGTCGCTCTCAACAAATCGGAATCGATTATGGTGTAACACCTGTGCCTTCATGGCCATCAAACAAATACCAAACCAATGAAATATTATATTTCATACTTGGGATTTGTAAAAATATGTGTATCATTTGCACATATCAATTCTTGTTCAATTTCAAACTCTAAATCGCTTTCTGGAAGGTTATACGCGCACCGATGCGTAAATATAACCAGTTTAATGCAACAAACACTCCGGAATAGTGACATAGGCTTAACATACCTTAAATAACCTTTACATAACTTAGAAATAAGTTTTGAAGGCTTTGGTATGGCAAAATCAAGTTAAATCGCTTACAGGGACTAAAGTTGACAAACTGCGAAAGTATGCCAATTTGAACTGTAACAGACATTCCGGAACATGACCATAAGTTAAACATACCATAAATATCCTTCACATAGCTTAGAAATAGGCTTTGAGGTGTTCGGTATGCTAAAATAAACTTTTGTGTCATTCAGGGACTAAAAGTGTCAAAAAGTGCACAAGTTTGCATTTTCGCGCATAACTTACGTTCTGAATACATCCGGACATCCAAAAATTTATGTAAGCATGACTATATTATGCTTTAGTGTTTGGCTTGCCAAAAAAAATCCATTCGTTGCGTCATTTGGATCGTTTTTCGCGCCTATGCGCATTCCGTCGTAATTAAGCGAACATCGCGTTCGTACGACCAAACGAACCAACACCCGGCATATTTTTGGGCATGTTTCATGTTCACAATGTTTAGGCATCATTTTAGGGCCTTAAAGTTGGCTTTACGGGCCTTGGAAGTGTCGGAAATGGCTTTAAACACGTGCAGGGACTGAAACTGTAATTTCTGAAACTTATTGCTGATCTGTGACTGCTAGGCGGCCCGCCTCAGTTCCTGAGCATCCTCAGGCGGCCCGCGTCAGACCTTCTGACCAGGTTAAATGACTTTAACAGCAGATTGCAGCTGTTTGATCCTCACCCACACATTCTAAATTGCTTAGTCAGATGATAAGGACCATTTTTAGGCACCACAACTTGCCAACACTTGTACGGTTACGATTAAGGCACGTTTTCCATGAAACGATCCTAACGGTTACCCGAAAACTATAAATACCCCATCACCCCAACCTCATTTCTTACAAGAATTCTGATTTGAGAGCTCTAAGTTGAAACCTTTGTTTCATACCTGAGTTCTTGGATCGGGATTAGCATTCGGGGACCCTTCGTAAGTATCCTTTCGTTCTTTTATTGCTTTTCGAGTCTTTCGAGTCTGAAAGTCAAACTTTGTTTGACTTTCTACATTGACCAGTTATGGTCAATGCGAAGTTCGTTTGAACTTCGCAACGTGAGTGTAATCACGTTGGTTATAGTCCCTTGGGACTATGCCTACTGATTACCACGTTGTCTAGGGTCGTAGGGTAAGCGATCTGATAAATCGCTTATACCTCGAACCCGACCCATTTGGTCGATCATTAGGATCCGACCAAATACATTAGGTGACCATAGTAGGTAGGGAATAACCTTCCGAGGTTATACCCTATGGTCGCTTCGTTTAAGTAGTTGTATGATAGGTAGTTTATATGCCTTAGGTAAATTACCAGAATACCCTTTTCATGTATAATTGGTAATTAAGCATATGTAACCTAAACTTTTGTCACATAACTGATCATGTAACATGTTTAGGCATATAACACTTGTCATAGGACTAGTTAGACGGTCCGAACGCGTTTCACGCGCACGACGCGTTAAAGTAGCATAAGCTACCTTAATGGGTCGTGATGGGTCGAAAGCACTTAGGTTTGGTTTCATTGTAGTATGTAGGCCTTGTTAAACCATATCATATGAGTTCCAATACTCATTTGGTTTACCAAGCCTCATCCTATCCGATCTCCCGATTTAAGTCCGGTTTATTTATATAGTTTTAGATTGCCGACTGATTCCGTGCTCCCTCTAGCTTTGTTTGGTTGTTGTTCAAGACCTCTAAGCATTCTCAGGCGAGTACATTATTCCCCTCTTTTACTGTTTTCCAAACTGTTTTGGGGTGAAGCATGTGTACCTATCTGTTATTTTCATGATTTCAAAGCATAATTGATTATACATGTTATTACTTATCATTTGACAAATTACATAACTATCTATGATTTAAACATTGATTTTCTCAAAGAACATAAAATAAATTGTTGAATTGTACTTATTTTATGTTCACCAGACCGATTGTTAGTATGATATAGCGCTATAGGATTTGACACCCCATTCCTGTTGTCATGGAATGTCTGAAACCAATTTGTTGCTCCATCCAAATAGGGATTTCCTTTGTGGTATTCCTATAGTCTCAAAGGTGTATTTTGATGCACTAGGTCTGAATGAATTCTTAAATCACACTATCAAAGTATAGTTGAATATACTCTCATGTGTGGTATTGTACAAAACCAACATATATATATTTATCACATCTAAAGCATATTTTGATATGTTATATATGAAACCAAAACATAGTTTAATATGTTACTTACAAATCCAAAGTATACTTTTAATATGCTACTATAAGGTTATTTGTTTAATCTTACATTTATTTATACAAATCACATTGAATACATATTACATGATTTACATTAGACATGAACATTTTACATCTTGATGGTTTGGTTTGAATAAGTGATTAAGTAACGATGAGTGTGTAATATGATACAAGCATGGTGGATACGCCGCTGGTACTTCCTATATATAAGTGTTTGTATGGTATTACATATATCGCAGCGTTATTTGAATCATTTTAGTTTGATACATATAAACATTTTATACAAATAACATACTTTTCACAAGACATTGTTTTACAAACAACATATCTTATACAAACTCATTTTACATGGTTATTCATTTAATCATGCATTATTCTCTTATTTATACATATCATCTGAACTTATCATTGTTTTTCAAATAATTTACTAAAACAAATGTTTTTGGGTTAAGAGTCATGGCTACGAGGTTTTACAAATTATAACCCGCTTGATTTGAGTTGGTTAATTAAGTTGCAATATTATACTCTTTTCAAAACAAGGTTTTTAAATAAAGTATTGCAACGTCTAAACTAGCCATGATTTCGACACTCCTACAAAACCAATGTATTCGCCAGCATTTCTTTGCTGACCTCGTTTTCACATATGTTTCAGGTAATTGTTGAATGATATCGATTGATAAGATGCATGCTCACATAGGACTGGACAAGGCCTTAGTGACTCAATAACAATGATGGATTATGTTTAAATTGTGTATTTAGATTTCCAGACGATGTAATTATTCAATGTTTAATAAAACGAAACACTTTTGATATCCATGGTTATGAAACATTAATTCTGTTGCAACACGCCCCGATGTTTCCGCCGCGATTTGTTGTTTTACGCGGTCGGGGTGTGACAGAAAAGATGGTATCAGAGCCAATGGTTATAGGGAATTAGGTTATTAGTAATGCTTTGACCTAGTCTATAACCTTCTTAGGACCCTAACGCGAGTTTACTTGCATTTAGTCATAAAACAATACCGTCACCTATCCTTAGGCGACGACCACAACAAGAACATAAATTTCAAAACCGCTTTGAAAACTAATCATCTGTTCTAGGATGATTGATTACTAGGTTTTGAACCCTCTATTGTAAGGTTTTGAACTCTCTATTATATGGTTTTGAACCCCTTTGAGTTTTCAAAACTTCGTCAAGGTTTTGGGTTTTAAATAATGTGAACACGTGCAAACTGGAAGGGTGAATGCCTGTATTCTGGGTTTTCTGTCTAGGCAAGCACTTCGTATACATCTCATCAGACGCGAGACCAGTTGTGCTTACCTGGGAATTCTTGGGATGAGTGTTCACTTATAGGCGAGCATGTCTTCGCGATACATTATTTTTGACCCATTTACTTTGATTAGTCACCGTCTCATTTGTTTGCCTTAGGTAACAAACAAATGATCGCAATTTTCATGCGTTATCTTTCTGTTTTGATTGTCCAATAATCTTTCACCTGTTTCTCCCTATGCCTTTCTTTTTTCTTCAAGAATGTCTCATCATCACGATGACGCCCAAATATCTGAGCAAGCAGCCAAAATTCGCTCAGCGAATAGGTGAAGTAGTCCTGAAGACTGTTGAATTAGCTACTGCCATATATCATCTCCAGGATGAAGCCACTCAAGAGTCACCAAGACAGGCGGGACCTAGTCAGGCAACAACACCATCAGCCAATAAACCAATCGAGGAATCAAAGACCATGGATGAACGATCCCCTAAGAAGTCAAAGAAGCGAAAGGCTTCTCAGAACTTCGCCATGGTCGCTCACAATGGTAAAGCAGTCCCCAACCAACCAGCTCAACCCCCTGCTAGGTGTGTATGGCTTTTCCTATGATACCTACATCAAGGAACTATGTACCTTACAAACTACTCTTGTGATTCTCTCTTTCAAATGATTGCTCATGATTCCCTCGAAAATTTTAAGTACTCGTTTCACTCTAAGAAACAAAGTACAGAAAATTAAGTGACATTATGAGTAATCGTGCTTTTCGCACATCTGTGCCTTTAAATCCTTGGTTAGATAACTAAGGGTATTTTCAAATCTCATACCCATTACATTTTGATTTTTCAACATACACAGTACAAGTATTTTCAAAACAATCTTCATGATCTCAAAACATTTCATATAGTTTGAAAACAATTTTTCTAGATGCATTGTCTATGTTATTTCAAAAACATTGGCCATGTTATCAAAACCAACCTTCCTAATTTCAAAATATTTCATGTAGTCTGAAGACAATATTAACACAATACATTTTCTTATCAAGTGCATGATTTCGAAAAGCATCATTCATGTCTTTCAAAAACCTTATACATAATTTCAAACTTTCATCTCGCATGATTTTAAAACATTTTTGTAAATATATCTACTTAATACACCTACTTTATGATTTCAAAAAGTATTATATATAAGGTTTCAAAAACGTTAAGCACATTTTTCTTAAAAGAACCCCATGCATAGTTTTCAAAAATATTTTCCTCATACATTGACTTAACCTTCAAAATTCTGCTTCATATGTCGCCTTGACATATCAAGCATCTCAACTTCATAAGCATTTTACATCATGTTTTGACCTAAGCACATCCAGTGCAAGGTTTCAAAACATCTTCAACTTCTAAAATTCATATGGGATCTTTTTATCTTTACAATTAAATCCTTGTGGATGATTATCATTCAAATCAGAGTCCTTAATTGGATTCCTTATGTACCTTAATTCGAACACTTCGGTTCCTAATAATCGAAATCGAATTTTCTTTTTGAATCTTTCTATCTTTATAGTTGGATTCTGGATAACGTTTAAAGTACCAAATGAAATCCACGGAATGGATTCCTAGTGTGCTTTAAATGCATGTACGCAATTTATAAGACAAATTAACGAACAATTTTGTGATTATGTGATATGTGTTTATGTGTTCTCCTCTATGATTTTGTGTGATCCGATTTTCAACTCCTCATAGAATCTTTCATGTTTTCATATGAGGGATTCATAGTAGGATATTCAAAAGGTACTACCTTAAATCCTTATGGGCTTCTACCTGGTAGTTAAGACCCTTGGGTTATATAGTACCATTCCATGATTCGATGAGAGACCCTTTAGTGGTCTAGTCTAAAAGATTGATTCACAATTTGGTTAAAGAACGACATCTAGTGATGTAGCTGAACAGACTCCTTGATAGTCTATTTAGATCATTTATTGATTTAATTAAAAGGATTCTATGGCGGTCTAGTCACACTCATCACAGGATTGTTCATTTGGTTTTTTCCTACACATTATAAAATAGACTGTGTGAACTGTGCAAGGAATTGTCTGATTATGGACGCGTACATAATTATGAAATTTAGTGCACAGAAACCCAGTAGGATTTATTATGTGTAAGAACCGATAGTGACAACAATAACGAAATGAGAACGATGTAATGGAGGTACGGTGGACGCACCAATGACGCTTCATATACTTGTATATAAGTGTCCCTCTTACATTGCAAGCATAATGTTATTAAGGTTACTAGAAGTTCAGAACCCTAACCACTATTGTTCGATCTTTTCAATTTCATGTTTTAAACTCTCACAAGTTTCCTCTAAATAAATTTCGGGACGAAATTTCCTAAAGTAGGGGAGACTGTAACACCTGTGCCTTCACGGCCATCAAACAAATACCAAACCAATGAAATATTATATTTCATACTTGGGATTTGTAAAAATATGTGTATCATTTGCACATATCAATTCTTGTTCAATTTCAAACTCTAAATCGCTTTCTAGAAGGTTATACGCGCACCGATGCGTAAATATAACCAGTTTAATGCAACAAACACTCCGGAATAGTGACATAGGCTTAACATACCTTAAATAACCTTTACATAACTTAGAAATAAGTTTCGAAGGCTTTGGTATGGCAAAATCAAGTTAAATCGCTTACAGGGACTAAAGTTGACAAACTGCGAAAGTATGCCAATTTGAACTGTAACAGACATTCCGGAACATGACCATAAGTTAAACATACCATAAATATCCTTCACATAGCTTAGAAATAGGCTTTGAGGTGTTCGGTATGCTAAAATAAACTTTTGTGTCATTCAGGGACTAAAAGTGTCAAAAAGTGCACAAGTTTGCATTTTCGCGCATAACTTACGTTCTGAATACATCCGGACATCCAAAAATTTATGTAAGCATGACTATATTATGCTTTAGTGTTTGGCTTGCCAAAAAAATCCATTCGTTGCGTCATTTGGATCGTTTTTCGCGCCTATGCGCATTCTGTCGTAATTAAGCGAACATCGCGTTCGTACGACCAAACGAACCAACACCCGGCATATTTTTTGGCATGTTTCATGTCCACAATGTTTAGGCATCATTTTAGGGCCTTAAAGTTGGCTTTACGGGCCTTGGAAGTGTCGGAAATGGCTTTAAACACGTGCAGGGACTGAAACTGTAATTTCTGAAACTTATTGCTGATCTGTGACTGCTAGGCGGCCCGCCTCAGTTCCTGAGCATCCTCAGGCGGCCCGCGTCAGACCTTCTGACCAGGTTAAATGAATTTAACAGCAGATTGCAGCTGTTTGATCCTCACCCACACATTCTAAATTGCTTAGTCAGATGATAAGGACCATTTTTAGGCACCACAACTTGCCAACACTTGTACGGTTACGATTAAGGCACGTTTTCCATGAAACGATCCTAACGGTTACCCGAAAACTATAAATACCCCATCACCCCAACCTCATTTCTTACAAGAATTCTGATTTGAGAGCTCTAAGTTGAAACCTTTGTTTCATACCTGAGTTCTTGGATCGGGATTAGCATTCGGGGACCCTTCGTAAGTATCCTTTCGTTCTTTTATTGCTTTTCGAGTCTTTCGAGTCTGAAAGTCAAACTTTGTTTGACTTTCTACATTGACCAGTTATGGTCAATGCGAAGTTCGTTTGAACTTCGCAACGTGAGTGTAATCACGTTGGTTATAGTCCCTTGGGACTATGCCTACTGATTACCACGTTGTCTAGGGTCGTAGGGTAAGCGATCTGATAAATCGCTTATACCTCGAACCCGACCCATTTGGTCGATCATTAGGATCCGACCAAATACATTAGGTGACCATAGTAGGTAGGGAATAACCTTCCGAGGTTATACCCTATGGTCGCTTCGTTTAAGTAGTTGTATGATAGGTAGTTTATATGCCTTAGGTAAATTACCAGAATACCCTTTTCATGTATAATTGGTAATTAAGCATATGTAACCTAAACTTTTGTCACATAACTGATCATGTAACATGTTTAGGCATATAACACTTGTCATAGGACTAGTTAGACGGTCCGAACGCGTTTCACGCGCACGACGCGTTAAAGTAGCATAAGCTACCTTAATGGGTCGTGATGGGTCGAAAGCACTTAGGTTTGGTTTCATTGTAGTATGTAGGCCTTGTTAAACCATATCATATGAGTTCCAATACTCATTTGGTTTACCAAGCCTCATCCTATCCGATCTCCCGATTTAAGTCCGGTTTATTTATATAGTTTTAGATTGCCGACTGATTCCGTGCTCCCTCTAGCTTTGTTTGGTTGTTGTTCAAGACCTCTAAGCATTCTCAGGCGAGTACATTATTCCCCTCTTTTACTGTTTTCCAAACTGTTTTGGGGTGAAGCATGTGTACCTATCTGTTATTTTCATGATTTCAAAGCATAATTGATTATACATGTTATTACTTATCATTTGACAAATTACATAACTATCTATGATTTAAACATTGATTTTCTCAAAGAACATAAAATAAATTGTTGAATTGTACTTATTTTATGTTCACCAGACCGATTGTTAGTATGATATAGCGCTATAGGATTTGACACCCCATTCCTGTTGTCATGGAATGTCTGAAACCAATTTGTTGCTCCATCCAAATAGGGATTTCCTTTGTGGTATTCCTATAGTCTCAAAGGTGTATTTTGATGCACTAGGTCTGAATGAATTCTTAAATCACACTATCAAAGTATAGTTGAATATACTCTCATGTGTGGTATTGTACAAAACCAACATATATATATTTATCACATCTAAAGCATATTTTGATATGTTATATATGAAACCAAAACATAGTTTAATATGTTACTTACAAATCCAAAGTATACTTTTAATATGCTACTATAAGGTTATTTGTTTAATCTTACATTTATTTATACAAATCACATTGAATACATATTACATGATTTACATTAGACATGAACATTTTACATCTTGATGGTTTGGTTTGAATAAGTGATTAAGTAACGATGAGTGTGTAATATGATACAAGCATGGTGGATACGCCGCTGGTACTTCCTATATATAAGTGTTTGTATGGTATTACATATATCGCAGCGTTATTTGAATCATTTTAGTTTGATACATATAAACATTTTATACAAATAACATACTTTTCACAAGACATTGTTTTACAAACAACATATCTTATACAAACTCATTTTACATGGTTATTCATTTAATCATGCATTATTCTCTTATTTATACATATCATCTGAACTTATCATTGTTTTTCAAATAATTTACTAAAACAAATGTTTTTGGGTTAAGAGTCATGGCTACGAGGTTTTACAAATTATAACCCGCTTGATTTGAGTTGGTTAATTAAGTTGCAATATTATACTCTTTTCAAAACAAGGTTTTTAAATAAAGTATTGCAACGTCTAAACTAGCCATGATTTCGACACTCCTACAAAACCAATGTATTCGCCAGCATTTCTTTGCTGACCTCGTTTTCACATATGTTTCAGGTAATTGTTGAATGATATCGATTGATAAGATGCATGCTCACATAGGACTGGACAAGGCCTTAGTGACTCAATAACAATGATGGATTATGTTTAAATTGTGTATTTAGATTTCCAGACGATGTAATTATTCAATGTTTAATAAAACGAAACACTTTTGATATCCATGGTTATGAAACATTAATTCTGTTGCAACACGCCCCGATGTTTCCGCCGCGATTTGTTGTTTTACGCGGTCGGGGTGTGACATATGGGGAGACTTTTAGTCCGGTGGTCAAGCCAGCCACAATCCGGACCGTTCTCTCCTTAGCTCTCTCAAATTCATGGCCGGTTCACCAACTTGACATTAAAAACGCCTTTCTTCATGGTCATTTGAATGAAACGGTATACATGCATCAACCAATGGGTTTTCGTGATCCACAGTATCCGAACTACGTTTGTCTTCTCAAATGATCTCTCTACGGGCTTAAGCAAGCACCTCGGGCATGGTACCAATGGTTCGCGGATTACGTTTCAAAGTTGGGTTTTCATCATAGCGAGTGTGATCACTCTCTTTTTATTTTTAAGGATGGTAAGCAAATGGCATTTATCTTGTTATATGTGGATGATATTCTATTAATCACTTCTTCGGATGTCTTACGGAACCGCTTTATGGATCTTCTATCCAAAGAATTTGCCATGAAAGATCTTGGTCCCCTCACTTATTTTCTTGGCATCTCGGTTACAAGACATGGTGATACTATGTTCCTTTCACAAGAAAAATATGCTCGGGAAATCTTAGAAAAAGCGGGCCTTTCGGATTGCAACCCGGCGGCAACACCGGTTGACACCCAACAAAAAATGAGCTGAAATCCGGGTACCCCATGGGACAATATCACGGAATACAGGAGCATGGCCGGGGCACTTCAATACTTAACGTTCACACGGCCCGACATTTCCTATGCCGTGCAACAAATTTGTTTACATATGCATGCTCCCATGACCTCTCACATGAATGCTCTAAAACATATTCTACTGTACATTAAAGGGACTTTATCTTTCGGCCTACACCTTCAAAAATCGTCACCCGCTTCTCTCGTTGCGTACACCGATGCCGACTGGGGCGGGTGCCCCGATACACGTCGCTCAACTTCCGGGTACTATGTCTACATGGGCGACAATCTATTATCTTGGTCTTCAAAGCGCCAACCAACTCTATCCCGCTCTAGTGCCGAAGCGGAATATCGTGGTGTGGCCAATGTTGTCTCTGAAGTTTGTTGGATCAGAAATTTGCTCCTTGAATTACATCATCCTCCCAAGCAGTCTACTTTAGTAAAATGTGATAATATAAGCGCCATTTACTTGGCCGGCAATCCTGTTCAACACCAACGGACCAAGCACATTGAAATGGACATTCATTTTGTTCGTGAAAAGATAGCCAAAGGTGAAGTTCGAGTCATGCATGTCCCCTCACGGTACCAAATCGCGGATATTTTCACCAAAGGCTTACCCAAAGTTCTCTTTGACGACTTTCGTTCCAGTCTCAACGTTCGGGAACCGCCCGTTTCGACTGCGGGGGAGTATTAATATATATCCGTATATATGTATATTTTAGAATGTAATTCTGTATTTATGGTGATAGGCCAAAATCATAGTCATATCCCATAATCATAGTCATATCCCATAATCATAGAGATCTCCTATATAATATATATGTATCGAGTATTGTGGAATGGAAGGTAAGCAATATTTGCAAACTTACATTTTTCATTTCGTGAAACATAACAAAGATTTCAACTCCCCGTCATTTTTGTATGTTTTCATTACGTGTGATGGTTTCATTAAATGTTGAGAAAGACATACTTTGGTATACACTTTCATCAAACATTATGATTGTTACGTATGTTTTGTTTTGTTCATAAACTATCCCAGGCACATTAGGGTCTACAGGTTTTGTAGCATACAAATTTACCAGTCGTAACATTCAACATTTGTCATGAAACAGGGCTCTCTTCGAAAATCACAAACAAAATTTTGGCCCTGTGCGAAATAAAAATTTGGGCCCTATTCGAAAATCTCAATTTAATATTAACTCATCAATTACTAAAATTTATGTGGATGTAATTTAAAGAATTATCTCTTGATTCAGTGCATATATATTATATCTTGTACAACGTAAATTCTATACAAAATTAAAAGATTTGGGCCCTCGTAGGGTTTGGGTCTTGTGCCGTCGCTCACCTTGCACCCCTACGGGGCGGCCCTGTCGTGAAACTTTTCCCATCTATTTATAATTTTATTTTTAATAAAAAAAGATAACCAAATAAAATTATAGAAGTTTAAAGACAAATATTAGCTGAAATTGTTTTTTAGCAGCACATATTCAAACATCTTCGTAATGTATGCAGGTACGAGCAAGTCCTTGAGAAAATATAGGCTCATTCTATACGCACCCCCATCCCCCCTTTCCTGATTATACCCCCCCTTGTGAGAGGAAAACTGTCGGTCCCACGCAGGCCCCACCTGTAAGTATGTGAGAGGAGGAGGGTGAAAAAAATAAATAAGGGGTAGAAAGTAGCACCCAAAATATATCATTTATGGATAACGGGACAATGTGGATAATTTGCATGTCATGGTCAAATTGTGGGGTCAAGTAGACCCATAAGTTTTTTCTTCATTTTTTAATTTCAAGAACAAATATCTTGTGTAAGTTATAGTGGGATTCTTAGGTAGTATTTGGTATGAAGGAATGAGAGGTGGAATGGAATAGATGATTACGAGAGAATGAAGAAAAAAGTGTTTGGTTGGTCAATGGAATGGAATCACTCATTCCAAAAGTCATTTCCTTCCCTCAAAATCATTCCATCCACCCGCATGTTTTTTTTTTCATTCCATCCCCCCTTGCACCATTCATCAACAACACCACAACCCACCACCTACGCCACAACCCACCACCACCACCACCCACCACCGACGCGATCGCCGCCACCCGCCACCACCTCACCCCGACAGCCACTGTTGCCGCCGCCGCCGCCACCCATCCGCCCGCCACCGTTATCACCCACAGCCGCGACCAACCGCCAACCCCACTCGCCACTCGCCACCGCCGCCCACCACCATCGTCGACGCCACCACCAACCGCCGCCGCTGCCGCCACCCACAGCCACCTCCGCCACCACCCACAACCAACGGCCGCCTTGCCGCCACCACCACTCATCGTCGCCACCGCACTGCCACTCGCCGCCACCACCGCCACCCATCGCCGCCGCCGCCACCCACCACTGCCACCTATAAGGCTATAATCACCCACAATCACTACCACCGACCACCACCACCACTCACCGCTAATTTATTACTTCGTTTTTCTTGCCTACCAAACAATACACAATAATAATTCATTCCATTCACACATGGTAACCAAACAAGACATGGAATGGTAATGATCCATTGCATTCCCTTGTCCATTCGATTACCTCGTCCATTCCATTCATTCGTCCATTCCATTACTCCATACCAAACAGACCCTTAGAGCTAGATCAGCTTTCATCATCGGTATAGCAAGGGGCGGGCCCACTCTTACATGTGGGTGGGCGGCCGCCCCCTTTAAATTTTCTATTTTTAGTGTTTTAGATACCTTGAAATTCCGAGCGCCCCTCATAAAATTTTGAAATCGCACCCCTTGAACTTGTCGGATCTGTATGAACTCTGGGTTTTGTGTTTTATTATACTTCCCGGGTTTTGTGTTTTATTATACTTCCCGAATATCCATAATACACCCCTAATTTCATGATTTTCACATAAAGTCCACAACATCTTGTAATTTACAAGTAAAGCATATAATTCACGTAGTTGTCATGTAACGCATAAGTTTCATATAAACTGTCCGTTTATAATTATTATTCGAGTTAGTCAACAACGTTCAAGAGTTAACTTGCGTGTGTGATCCGGTAATTCCCCGAATTACCAAAGTAGACTCATTTAACTAACCTTAGTTAAATGTAGTGCTATGAACGTTTGACTAAGTTAACTGTGGTTAGGTTAGAGTAATAACCTGAAGTTGCGGGTTGTCACGTACATCACCTAGATTGTCCTCTCATTAGGCCATGTTTCTCATGAGGACCCACAGTTCCCCGTGGGAGGCACGATCAGGCCGACCAGATTGTCGCGGGCGACGCTGATCGACATGCACATCACGCACGACTTTCCTAGTGTCAGCCTTCACTTTCGCGACCGTGATGGCCACATTCTTGTCCCTAACACCCTCTCGGACGAGTCACCCATGGATAACCCTGCCATGACAGGTGGTGATGCTCATGACGATAACGCCACCGCCACCACAGCCTCGGTACCCCCAGCATGTTCTGTACAACCAGCTGCCATCGGCTGTCGCAGTTGCGTTACAACAAATGGAAGGTCGGCTACAAGCACGGATCGACGCCTACCACGCATGTACTAAGGCCCTTCTGATACGGGCTATCCAGGGCGATATCCAGGCGTCTATAGAGTGTGGTCGGACCCCTTTACCGATGTCGACGTTGCCGCCTCGCCCTAAGAGGATCCGGGGTCGTCTGGCACCGCTTAGGATCAGACGGTTTTGGATAGTTTATTGTACTTTTTTGTATTTTGACTGTTTAAGTATTTTGGATTATGTCATGTATATGCAAACTTATTATGTAGTTAAATTTGTAGTTCCAGTTTATTTATATATGTGATTGTTTATTTACAATGTTTAGATTAGTTGGTTGGTAATACAAGATACAAATACGATACGATACGTCACGATAAAAATATAATACAAATTATAAAACACATAAAAACAAAAATAACCAATAATAAACACCAACAACCACACCCAAAACACCAAACTTTAAACTAAAAAAAAATCTAGTCCTAATACAGATCGTATACCCCTATACGATCCATATAAGACCAGCCATCAGATAAAGACTGACGCTATCAATCTGCCATGTCTAAAAGTTAACCCTATACGGATCGTATACGGATCTTACTCGTCGTCTTTATTTCTCACTACACTTGCCATTATACGATCCGTATTGAAAAAGGAAAGTGTAAGGATAGATATCTTGGTATGCCAATAGACGTTCTTTGGGATAACTTTATAAAATAGTAACCAAGTTTCACATCTGTTCCAATAAAGTCACTCAAACTTTCTTTGTCTCTTTAAAATCACTCAACTTTTATTTGTTGTTTCAGTTTTGTGTAATTACCAGGTTAACAATAACCACTTGATGATGTGTCATAGAACCATTTCTTTTTAATATTTATTATTATCTGGAGTATCATCATTATCACTCTAACTTTGCATGACAATCACAAACAATCCTTTCCTTGTTCTTGTTATCTTCTTCTTTATTTTAAGAGTTAATTTACGTTTTGCTCCCTGTGGTTTAATGATTTTAACAGGTTTGCCCCAATCCTTTAAAAACGATCATTTTCTTCCTTGATGTTTCCATTATGTCGCCAGTTTGCTCCCTGACTCTTAACTCGGTTAAATCATTCAATTAAAGATTGGGCTATTTCGATAATTTAGATATAAGGATTTATTTATTTATTATTAATTCTTTAAATCCATTTTTAAATTAATAAACATTAATTATTAATTCAAACAAAATTCATTTTTGTTTTCTAACACTCTGTTCCCGAGTCTCATTTAACAGGGGGAGGGGAGGGAAAAGAGATGAAAATATGAAAAATCATGTTCCCGAGTTTCATTTAACAGGGGGGGGGAGGGAAAAGGGAAGAAAATATGACCAAATATTCATCCTTCCAAATTGGAGAGATTAGGAGAGAAAATTTTTCTTCCCCTCCCCTCCCTTCCCCTCCCCCTGTTAAATGACTCGGGAACATAGTGTAAGTGTCACGAAACATACATACAATAATTCAAAATTCAAAATTCAAATAATTTATTTTTGTTTTCTTGTATACAGAACTCTCCAACCAACACCAACCACCACCAACACCCACATCGCCAACACCAACCACCAGCAGCCACAACCAATATCAACCACCACCTCTCTCTTTAAAGCGCAACCACCATCAGCATCATCTTCATCATACGAAACCATAGTCGTCTTCATCATATCTGAGCAAACCCTAGCCACCAATCGGAGCTCAACGAAACCCTACCAAGACTTGATCACACAAAATCAGATCTGGGCAAACCCTAGCCCCTTCTTCATTAGATTAGAGAAAATCCATTAGTGTATAACCTCAAGTGGCCAGATCTGAAACCTCCGGCTACTGTAGAGTTTATCCAGAGAGTGGTGGTGGCAAATGTAGTGAGAGAGAGAGTGGTGGTAGGGGCAGATGTAGAGAGAGACATTTAGAACGAGAGAGAGAGAGAGAGAGAGAGAGACAGAGTTGTGGTGGCAGCAGGTGGTGGTAACGGCGGCGGATGGTGATGGTGGTGGCAATGGCGGCAGCGACGTGCGATGTTGATGGTTGAGGGTGAGACTTGAGAGATAATGTGGCCGATGTTTATTATGTCTGAATACATATCAATAATGGTAATGTTTTTATTTTTTATATAAAAAGAAATTGATTTTATTAAAAAATCAATTTAAATATACATTACCAAAGTACCCTTACATTATACTTGAAATTGCCAAAATACCCTTCCAGTTAACATACAATATGGATGGAATTAGAGCTGGGGAGCAAACTGGCGACAAGATGAAAACATCAAGGAGGAAAATCGTTGTTTTTAAATGATTAGGGCAAAACCGTTAAAGTGACCAAACCACAGGAAGCAAAACGGAAGTTAACTCTTATTATAAATTTTAAATTGCAGATTACTCCGTATTCAATAATGGGGTAGACGGTATCTTTATAATAATTTAAATCAATTGTAAAAATTAGAATAAGAGCAACCATATATCAGCCCTCAAAAGACAAAACCTTTCATTATCGTTCAAGTAAGTTCATGTCTTTCCTTCCGGCCAATAACTACAACTTCCGGCGACCTACAATAACTTCCGACAACCTTGATCTCCTTCGTCTATGTATCACGTCCAGTTCAATTTAGCCCCACCACTCGATCGCACCAAACCCATCGGCCATCGCATCTGGCCGAATATGATTTCCATTTTAGCCCCATCATTCGATCTCCGATTTCAACTAAAAAATCAAGTTTTCAAATGGGGGTTATGGTTGGAAAGTGGATGTATGTTTTTGGCTGGACAAAAATCCCAGATCTAGTACTTGGTCGCTAGAAAAATGATGTAAGTAGGAATGGCAATGGGGCGGGTATTGGTAATCCTAGGCCCATACCCGGTTATAATTCTTTGTCCCATACCCGGCTCGTTACCCGTCGGGTACCGAGCATACCCGTGGGTATCAGGTATACCCGTTAATTTCTTAAAAATACCCGTTGGGACAAATGTGCAATTTTTACTTTGATGTTTATATAATTTACAATTTTAATAACTAAAACAAATGAAAATATGATTAAATACTTCCTTATCGTATTCAGACCACGTATACCAAACTAAATCAAAACAATTACTTAGTTAATTAATTGTATTAAGACCACCTTGTCACACCCTAACTTTTGAGGAAGCGTGATTATGGTGTGACTTTCTTAATATCATTGCATTCAATCATAACATCAACTATATGATAAAACCATAGGTTTGTCATCCATTAAATAAGTTTAAAACATAACAACATGGTTTTGAAACGTAGACTTCAAATTCAAATTTTACAAACCGTACAAATTGTTTATGAGTTCATTAAGGACTCCTCAAAAGATATTGAATAACACCAAGGTTTGGAAGACGTGTCTCGTCCAGGAATAAGACACACTAACCAAACTCAAAGACCATGGATGCCATCTTTATTCTTAACGCATCATAAAAACTTCCAACGCCCGCCAGATCCACTTACAAATTTCCTGAAATACATGTAGTTTGAAAACATCAACAAAAGTTGAGCGAATTCATGTGTTCGTTTGTGTATAAGTATAAACCTTTGAAATCGTTGTGAGTATGTATGTAAGTTTATAAATCCCGGTATGAAAGCAATAAGGAAAAAACAGATCACCAATGGTTTGCAAGGCCATTGATATGTGTGAAGTGGTGCAGGAAGACTCAAACCTAGCAGATTTTGCACCGGGCCACCGGCTGTAAGACATAGTCACCACACGGTCCACTCGACGGACTCACGGGTGGGGCTCGCTACACCTAAATAGATCTATCACTCATGACCCTCGGTCCTACAACGAGGATTGATGGCCTTAATCGCCCTACCCATTCACATGATCTAGCAGTACCCTTCCTTAGCTAACCATACCAAATAATAACGTTTGTAAACAGTTGTAACATGTACTTCACCCCCGAAGTTCTAAAACGAAAACAGTTAAAAGAAAAGGGGGACATGAACTCACAGTATTGCATCTTCAGAATCGTAACCCAAATCTCCTCAGCGAACACGACTCCCTACAATGTACTAATGTCTATTAGATTAACGGGCCGTGCCTTGGCTTAGAGTTTAACGTTTTTGAGTTGCGTTTCTTATGTTCCCAATATTATTCCAAGTTATAATTACTTGTTAAAATAATAATTATTTTAACTTTAAATTATATTTAGTTTTGGAATAATTGTTTAAGCAATATTTCTGTATTAATACCTTTCAAATATTTCCTTCCCAAGGATGGGGGTATCTCATACATGTATATTTGTATTATTGTATTTGTAGTTCCAATTTAATATATTTTCAAGTCTCACTTTAGAAAATATATATAATAACTTATTTTGTCCAAAAATAATGTATTGTCCAGAAAATATATATTTTTCCCAAAAATGATACATCTTCTAAATATTCCAATAAAATATATTTTTACTTCCCAAAAATAATATATTTTCTACTTGTTGAAAATATGACATAACTTAGTAATATTTACAAAAATCATATTTTCACTTCTTTTGTATCCCAAATAATATTTACCAAAAATATATTTATAACGGTAATTTCCGGAATATTTTGTAAGTTACGTTCTTGCGTTCGATTTCGCAATATTATGTGTGTAACTTATATATTTATTCCTTGTGATTTTTGGTATTATTATTGGATTGTAAATTCTTGGTATTTTGTTAAGTTATATTACTTTAAATCCAAAAATAACATAACTATTACACCAAGTATACAAATAATCACACACAATGTGTTATAAATGTAAATATATATTCTAAATACATATTTATCCATTTTTATATGTAAAAACCAACCTCCGATACTTGTATTTTTGTAACAAAATCTATGGAAAAGTTTGTATTGAAAACCATAGTTAAAACTCACTTGTAAATACTTGTTTAGAAAATATTTTCTAAGTGTTTGTATTTTTAGAAAATTTTGCCATAGTTTCCCCTAAAAATGGAGGTGTCCATGCTATTAAAGCATATCATTTTCTTTTCAAAAATCATCACAAACAATCAAAAATTTAATCAACACTTCCCAAGTGCCAAAATCAAGCAGCTTATACAACAACACGAACTTGAACTTTTATATAAACTTGTAGTAACTTACTATGTTGTTAAGTAAGCCTTGTTACCCTTAAAAATATGGTTATTTGTTTGTAAATCTTATTCTTGTAAAATTTAGTCTTTTACAACTTGTATGGTGATTTTCCAAAAATCAATCTTCTTGTATTTTTCTTGTTATCAATGTGTTTCTATACTTGATTCACCACTAAAAACATAGTTACTTTCTTTAAAATCCATGATTATGTAAATCTTGTGTATAACTTTAGTTTCTTGAGAAAATATTTCTTGAAGTCATCCATTTACAAGACTTGTATTGTGTTTAAATCCTCTTCACATATGAAAACAAATTTTATTATTCAAGTTCATGTCTACATTAAGTATGATCATCTTGGTCTTTCACAAGATCATCACTTTAACTTACTAGATGATGTGTTTAATCACAATCTAGTAGGTTTCATATGATGTCTAAAATCACAAACAATCAATCATCAAGTAGCAAAACAACACTAAACAATATGTATTCTTATGGTTTTGAGCTTTATGTTAGAGATTATGTTCTTGATCATTAGTGTTCTTCATGATTTGCATCATACATCATCTTTTAACCAACTAAATAAGAAGTAAAATGGTGTGTAGAAGATCTTACTACTAGCTCAAGGCTAGGGATGATCAAGAGAAGAAATAAAGTGGTTAATAGCAAATGAAGAAGGTCCTTCAACTTCCACAAGCTCCAAGCTCCATAATTTAGCTCCTTACACCTTTGTATCACCTTAAAATGGTAGGAATTGAAGTGAAAATGGAGATGGTATGGTGATGGGGTGTGGCCGTGAGCTATGGGGTGAAGAGGGAGGAGTTTTGGTGTTGAAGAAGATGATGGTAACAAGTGGGTTAAGTCTTGAGGTTTATAGGAAAACTTCTCCAACATTTGCTTGTCCAATGGGTATTATGTCTCTTGAGTACAAGGCATATCTTATAACAAATCAAATAAAATCCAATGGAATCTTGCAAGATCAAGTAAAGATCTTGATGGTGGGCCACCATGTGACCGTCCCTAAGAGGGGGGGGGGGTCTTGGTTGTGGTTTAATGATAAGTAAATTTTAATGGTTAGATTCTAAGTGTAGTGTTTAGTGTTTATGCATATATGGTGTCATATAGTGTGTTAGGGTGTTCGGGGATTATAACTAGCTCAGAAATAATTGAACAGTGCTTCTAGTATAATTTTGGTGTTTTGGGTAGTGTCCGGTTCTTTGGTTAGATACCGGTTCGTTAAAGTGTCAAACTATTCCGTTTAATATTCTTTAAGTACCCTTTTGTGACACTTTTAATTCCCGACACTTAGGAAAGCATTCAGGACCATTTAGTCGGATTTTTGCATGAAACTAGCTTGTTAAAATGCTGAATTTTGCTGAAATATGCATAATTCTGCACTTTTAGTGGGTTTTAGGCACTTTCCGGCACTCAATCTATCACCTAGTGAAGCAGTTTTATGGTCCTTACTTCCATACACCCCATACTAGTGTAAAACCTTGTCTCTGGCACATACGGGATCTCAAAACACTGTTTGTCTATGTACTGACATCGTCAGCATTTTTCTGAGTTATCCGCTAATTGTGCTAACTGTGCTTTGTGCATCGTTTATGTCACTAAAGTTTGTATGTGATAAATGATGTGACAGTATGCAATATGTGATGCACATGTAAGTATGATGCAGAAATCAGAAAGCAATTCAAGTCATAAATTGTAAATCAGCACAGTCGTTAGGCACTAATCATAGTTAATTAATTGTACGGATGCATGCAAATTTGACAGTTGTCACATTCTCCCCCTGTTAAGAAAATTTCATCCTCGAAATTTGTACTACCTTAACTCCTTAGGGTTACATTGTGCGTGTATGTGTATGAATAATACTGAGGTAGGTAACCCCAAAACCGAATCAAAACTTATTCAAATCAGGCGAGTCCAAGGATATCTTACTATAATCGGAACCCAGCAGTTAAAAAGTATGTGTTTCAGGATTTGATGTCAAAGATACAATACGTATTGACGTATAGTCTAGTGTAATCCAGTTAACAGGGGTTCCACAAAAGAGGAGTTTTGACCAATAGGATTCTCAAACAATCGGTCACAATATGCAAATGAGTTTTCACAAACCATAGCATCCGCTATATGAACTCGAAATCAACAACTTGAATATGAAAATGATTTGTCAACTTTCGAATAAATAAACGGTAAGGATTAGCGTGTTGACATTCTTGAATTTCAAAAATACACCGAATGAAGTACAAGCGAATCTGGTGTATCATTGTCTTAATTCGTAGTTGCATTAGGAATGTTTAAATGACAAGTCAAACAAAAGTATGTGTAGTTTCATGTGAAACGGTTGACCATGATTAGCACAAGCTACAAGTTTGTAATGACACCACAAGGTGTCGTAATGACATAATTCAATAATAGTGGTGACTGAACAAGTTCACCGTGTTTGAAATCAAATGAAAGTGTACGGAGACAATATGAAGATTTGATTTACACAATGTCGTAAAGTTTTTAGTTGAATACGGAACATCAATGAGCCACTGTTTCTGATCGAAGATGAAAAAGCAATAAGTACTTCAAGGTATTCAATTTATAATGAAAGAATCGTTAGGAGGTACACCGTGATATGAAATGAATCTAGGTACCATTGTCTTAACACACAACTGTGTTGAGACCGCTTTAATCGTGATAAACAAAACGGATTTAGAACAATTAAATAGACAATTAAATCCGTGTATAGGGTGCGTAACTAAATTAGCGCAAGCTTCAATTCTGTGAAAGTGTCACCGCAAGGTATTGAAACCAATCAAACGATTTACTGGAGTCGTAGTCCAACCAAGTCTACTACGACTCGAAACGAAAGAATCTTTGCAAAAATATTTGAATATGATGCTCCCAATACATCATATGACGTCTTAAACTGAATATGCGAAATGGATAAGTTCAAGCAATTGAACTTGGTTCTAGCGTAATCCGACAATAAACGTATGCATCAACAAGGGAATCTTAGCATGGTTACGAAGATGAACTATGAATGTAACTTTGAAAGAAAAGAAGTTTCAAGAAAGTGTGTTGACTTGATAACAAAAGAGTCAACAATTAGAATAATGTAGGTCATTCGAATCATAAATCAGTAATATTTGAATTTCAGTGAAGCGTTTATTCGAAACGAAACCACATGCGTAGCAAATGGTGCATGTGTGACATATAAGTTTCCGAGTACTGAAACAATGAGTATTTGCTAAGATGAAGAAATGACCAAGTATTGAAGCAAATGTGTGTACGCTATCAGCGAAGAAAGTTAACACGATGCAACTACCATTAAGGGGAGTAGAGATGCAAACATCTACTCGCTAGAAGCAAAAGTGAAGATTTCAACAAAAGAAATTTGAGTACTTTCTGTTTGGTTAACTGAAGTAGTATATATGTCAGGATAATGGGGTTTGCTTGAGTTAACAGGTGGGGTTCCAACAACCCTTACAAGTTTGAACCTGGGTCCCCAAGGGTCCTAAGTACATGTTTTCTAGATTCCCAAAGTTTTGTTTTCTGTGTAAAACTGTTTTGTGCATTGTGTAGGAAGCACCATTTTGTGTATGTTTAATATAAGTTATTGTCCCACAATTTCCCCGGTATACCTTCTTCCTGAATTCGCAGCTAATGATACTCGATCGTCGATCAGTCGTGTAATAGTAGTTGGATCCTCACAATTAGTTAAGTAAGAAATTCGTTGATGCTCAGCAAGAGTTATCGACTCTTGTTGGTTAGCTCGTTCGGCTCCTGGTAGTTAATGCTCATTTGAAAATCATCGTCCTTCTTCTTGACGAGCAGAACTGGGGTCACCCAAAACGGGAAACTTGGTCTGTTAACTTCCTTCTCTATCAACTACTGAAGCTATACTGACAATCCTTGCATTTCCGAAGGTGTAAGTCGCTAAGGTGCATTGACTGCGGGCGCGGCACCTGGAATCAAATCGTTGCGAAATTCGACTTGTCGTTGAGGAGATAATTCAGGCAAGTCTTCGGGGAAGACTTCAGGATATTCCCTTATCACAGGGGTATCTTCGAGTTTTGGTTCTTTGGCTCCCTTGTCCCCGACATGAGCCAAGAAAACAACACATCCTTTACGCAACAACTTTCGTGCCTTTAAGCAATTAGTAATCTGTAGAGGCGTATCCTGCTTCATGAGTCACGATCGTTTCTTTGTTCGCCATCGGGACTCAGATATCAATCCCCGCTCAATCTCTTGAGAACCAATCCATCCAGGTTACTTCGTTGGAGCTTCCCAACTCAACTGGCAGTAGATCAAGCGTAAACTCACGCTCTCCGGTTCTATCTTGCCATTTTCAATTACCTCGTTGGCTTCCACTAGCTTCCCATTAGCTAGTTCTATCGAGTGCGGGTTATCTAACTTACTTGCTACTAAACCAAGTATACTCTCAAACTCTAGAGATGCGAAACTTAAAATTTGCAACAATATCTAGCAGCGCAGATGCATAATGTTGACTAATATGGGACGTACCGATATCCACGCTTGAATTCCTGGCGTGTCTCCCTAGCTCCGGTGTTGAGCTTTCATCCTTGTGCCTGATTGTTTTTAGGGCAATATTTTCTGAAATGCTTTTTGCTTCCATAGTTAAAACAACCTTGAGCACATTTCTGTTTGTCACTCATTCTGCCTTGATAATTGCCATTGTCGTTGTTTCCTCCGTGATTCTCGCTACCATCTTGGCCTCCATTTCTACGTTCAACATCTTGCCTACAAGTTTCCTTAGGATGCCCCCTCTTGCCACAGTTATCACATTTTCCATATTTACATCGCTCGACATGATAACGTAGACAATTGTCGCACTTAGGTAGGAATAGGATACCCATATAATCCTTTCCCTTTTTGGCATTCTTCTTGTTACTCGCCCGAGTAACCTTCTTGAAATTTGCGAGCTTTCTCTTGTTATCTCCCGATGACTCTACAGGAGTCTCATTTTCCTCTTCAAAAGTGGAAAATTTTCCTAGTCTAACCGCTTCTTCAGTGAGCGCCACGCTTATGTCGATAGCCTCGGTGATTGTTGGAGGTTTAGATGTTGTCACTAGGCTTAGAATCTGAGGTGCCAATCCCCCGATGAAGCGTTCGATTCTCTTAAACTCTGGTTCCACCAGATGCGAAGCAACTTGTGATAAATCGTGAAATCTCTCCACATACTCAGTTATCTTCGGACCTTCCATTTTCAAGTTCCAAAGTTCAGTCTCCAACTTCTGGACTTCTGCCCTAGAGCAATATCTTTTACGCATCAGTTCTTTCAGTTCGTCCCACGTCAAAGCATACGCAACAGTCTCGCCCATTGTCTGAACCTGAAGGTTCCACCATGACAGAGCCCCATCTACAAATAGTCCAGCTATGTACGTGACCTGATGTTCTGGGGCGCATTTACTTAATCGCAAAACATAATCCGTCTTCTCAACCCAACGCACAAAAGCTAAGGCACCCCCAGTGCCGTCGAATTCTCGAGGTTTGTGGTTCAAGAACTGCTCGTAGGTGCAGCCGTTGGGTGGGTTATTTCCTGGGGTACCTTCGTCGCGTTCGGAGCGAAGGGCCTCGTGCTGTGCAATGGCCTGTGAGATGCGCTCTTGTAATTCTGCCGCTGTCGCTGGCAGAGGGCTATTGGTATCGACGTTCTCTTGTATCGACATCTTCTAAGAAGAAGATCGGTTAGGTCAGGTCTTATTTGTTTAGGGAGTGCATATAGTTGTTTTAGAGGTCATATGTACATACACATAATAGATTATCATATCAACCAATCAAGCAATAGGATAATCATAGCATAACCAAGTAATTTGGGAATTATGTTTAATGAGAGCATAGCAAGCAAGCACGTAGCAATATAATTATAGCACACATATATAGATCAAAAATGTGCTTATCGAAGACATAGCGACTGAGCTTTCATTGGTTATTGGCCACAAAGTATTGTCGCATGTTTAATGATGATTGGGCTCTCATTATTCTCCGACCACAATTGCATTGTCTTACAAAATGTATCACATCAAAAGGGACACAGGGTCGCCCTACCCTTGCCCAATAAGTATATCAGTGTATCAAAATTACGTAGTCAGATGTAGTCTTCAAAAATTCTCCACAATCTCGGCTTATCATTAGTGTCTTTACCCAAATGTAATGCAATCCGCATAATCCAGAAACCAACTATACTGGTGACTGAGGTGGAGGAGGAAAGAAAAGTAAACTATTAACATGCGTGAACTCCTCCTTGAGCTTGTATATACGTCGAAGTAATTAACTGATCTGCCGCTCGACAGTAATGAAACGAGCATAAAAAACTTGGGGAAGGTGTAATAGCAGCAGGTGAGAGCGCAAAAGGAATCTTTGATAAATGTGGAGGATCAAAGTATACTGGCAATAGACAGGGTGGAGGACGTGGTGTCAGCTCAAGCTCCAACATTCTGCGACTCATATCCTCAAACTGTAGCTGATGTGACAGGAGCAACTCATTCTGTGTATAGCCTCTATAATGTGAGGGGTGGCAGGGGTCTGAAATCAGCATAGTGCATTGTAGGGACCATCGGAATGGCTCGTCCATTGGTGAAGTATTGTAAGGAGCAAACGGTGCGGCCTGTGAGGTTGGGGAAAATGCTTCTGTAGCTAAAGGATCGTCATGCGGGTGCTGACCTGGAGTATCTTCCCGGGGTGCGGGTATGTCTTGAAAGGAAGCGATAGACATGTCGGTGCAATGGACGTCGGTCTCCATAGGAGCAACATCAGCGGGTAAAGGTGCAGGAACAAACGTCTCAACCAATAAGGAGATCATCGGGTGCAGGTACTGGGTCAGATATAAGGGGTGCAATGTCTGGTAGACCAAAAGAAACATGGTCATGATCAAGCAAGGGTGCAGGATCAGCAGGTGCAGCATCAAGCTGACCCAACAGGAACAGGAGCTGGCTCAGGAGCAGGCTCTGGGTCGTGTAAAGGTGTGGCGCCTCGAGCAGGTGATAGTGCAGCAGTCATAACGGCGTCGCCGTCTGAGTCAGTAGTAGAAAGCTGTAATCCGGCCGTCTGTAAGGCTGCAGATGTCACAGACTCAAAGGAGTCTGAAATCGAGTGTATACTAGATTCTTGATAACAGGGGTCTCAAGAAGTGAAATTAGTAACAACGTTCTCGTCTAACTTTCTATCATCATGGGCGTTAGCAGGAGGTCCATCAATAAACAAATCAACGTCATCATCATACAGATCATCGAATGCCCAAGCCTCGGAAAGTATGACCACAAGAGGTACGGTGTCGAGGATCGGGGCCATGATGTGCTCACCATCGGGATGACCAGTGATGAAGTGGTCATGGACTGAAACAAGAGTGACAGAAGGATTCTTGTCAGAGAAACCATCAGCAAGGGCAAAGTATCACCAAAATCTGGTAGCACGGACTGTTGGAAGTCGTCCTTGTCCTCGGTCAGCATGTCAGGGTCACTCTCAGTGTCTGACGAAAACATCTCCGGCGCAGGTGCAATCTCATTATTTGTGGCGGTGGCCGTAGGGTTATCAATGTCTGATAACTCGCTTTCTGAGGAAGGTGTTATGTGTGCCGGTACATAATAATCATAGCATGTATATTCATAGTAATCACTAACAATTAGTGTATGCAAACAAAGGTAATTTATCATGTAGTCATGTA
The DNA here is from genome assembly GCA_030545235.1 of Helianthus tuberosus. NCBI lineage: Eukaryota > Viridiplantae > Streptophyta > Magnoliopsida > Asterales > Asteraceae > Helianthus > Helianthus tuberosus. The sequence goes on along the minus strand of CM060449.1, from coordinate 125,733,513 downwards.
TTCACATTATTCTTCATGAAACTTTCTATCCCTCCTAGTCTCTCAGACTGAACTCCCTAGTCTCTCAGACTAAACTCCCAGTTTCCCAAACTGTCCCAACTAGTCTCTCAGACTAACTACCCAGTCTCTCAGACTGAACTACCCTAGTCTCTAAGACTGAATCTCTCAGATTAAACTCCCAGTCTCTCAGACTGCCCCAGCTAGTCTCTCAGACTAACTCCCCAGTCTCTCAGACTGACCTCCCCAGTCTCTCAGACTGAACTATAACCGAATTCTTTGAAATGTGATTTGTGTCTTTTGTTTGTAAAAATGTTTGTTCCCTGGATCTGGACGCTTTGTGTATGCAATGAAAACATGTTGTGAAAACATTTTCGTGAGAGCCCTAATGATCGTAGTCTAGACTCGAGAAAGAATCCTAGTTCGCTACGATCGAAGCTCTGATACCAAGCTGTCAGACCCTGACTTTTGCGGAAGCGTGATTATGGTGTGACTTTCTTAATATCATTGCATTCAATCATAACATCAACTATATGATAAAACCATAGGTTTGTCATCCATTAAATAAGTTTAAAACATAACAACATGGTTTTGAAACGTAGACTTCAAATTCAAATTTTACAAACCATACAAATTGTTTATGAGTTCATTAAGGACTCCTCAAAAGATATTGAATAACACCAAGGTTTGGAAGACGTGTCTCGTCCAGGAATAAGACACACAAACCAAACTCAAAGACCATGGATGACATCCTTATTCTTAACGCAGCAAAAAAACTTCCAACGGCCGCCAGATCCACTTACAAATTTCCTGATATACATGTAGTTTGAAAACATCAACAAAAGTTGAGCGAGTTCATGTGTTCGTTTGTGTATAAGTATAAACCTTTGAAATCGTTGTGAGTATGTATGTAAGTTTATAAATCCCAGTATGAAAGCAATAAGGAAAAACAGATCACCAATGGTTTGCAAGGCCATTGATATGTGTGAAGTGGTGCAGGAAGACTCAAACCTAGCAGATTTTGCACCGGGCCTCCGACTATAAGACATAGTCACCACATGGTCCACTCGACGGACTCACGGGTGGGGCTCACTACACCCAAATAGCTCTATTACTCATGCCCCTCGGTCCTACAACGAGGATTGATGGCCTTAATCGCCCTACCCATTCACATGATCTAGCAGTACCCACCCTTCCTTAACTAACCATACCAAATAATAACGTTTGTAAACAGTTGTAACATGTACTTCACCCCCGAAGTTCTAAAACGAAAACAGTTAAAAGAAAAGGCGGACATGAACTCACCGTATTGCATCTTCAGAATCGTAACCCAAATCTCCTCAGCGAACACGACTCCCTACAATGTACTAATGTTTATTAGACTAACGGGCCGTGCCTTGGCTTAGAGTTTAACGTTTTTGAGTTACGTTTCTTTTGTTCCCAATATTATTCCAAGTTATAATTACTTGTTAAAATAATAATTATTTTAACTTTAAATTATATTTAGTTTTGGAATAATTGTTTAAGCAATATTTCTGTATATTTGTATTATTGTATTTGTAGTTCCAATTTAATATATTTTCAAGTCTCACTTTAGAAAATATATATAATAACTTATTTTGTCCAAAAATAATGTATTGTCCAGAAAATATATATTTTTTCCCAAAAATCATACATCTTCTAAATATTTCAAGAAAATATATTTTTACTTCCCAAAAATAATATATCCTTGTTGAAAATATGATATAACTTAGTAATATTTACAAAAATCATATTTTCACTTCTTTTGTATCCAAAATAATATTTACCAAAAATATATTTATAACGGTAATTTCCGGAATATTTTGTAAGTTATGTGCTTGCGTTCGATTTCGCAATATTATGTGTGTAACTTATATATTTATTCCTTGTGATTTTTGGTATTATTATTGGATTGTAAATTCTTGGTATTTTGTTAAGTTATATTACTTTAAATCCTAAAATAACATAACTATTACACCAAGTATACAAATAATCACACACAATGTGTTATAAATGTAAATATATATTCTAAATACATATTTATCCATTTTTATTTACAAAAACCAACCTCCGATACTTGTATTTTTGTAACAAAATCTATGGCAAGGTTTGTATTGAAAACTATAGTTAAAACTCACTTGTAAATACTTGTTTAGAAAATATTTTCTAAGTGTTTGTATTTTTAGAAAATTTTGCCATAGTTTCCCCTAAAAATGGAGGTGTCCATGCTATTAAAGCATATCATTTTCTTTTCAAAAATCATCACAAACAATCAACAATTTAATCAACACTTCCCAAGTGCCAAAATCATGCAGTTTATGCAACAACACGAACTTGAACTTTTATATAAACTTGTAGTAACTTACTATGTTGTTAAGTAAGCCTTGTTACCCTTAAAAATATGGTTATTTGTTTGTAAATCTTATTCTTGTAAAATTTAGTCTTTTACAACTTGTATGGTGATTTTCCAAAAATCAATCTTCTTGTATTTTTCTTGTTATCAATGTGTTTCTATACTTGATTCACCACTAAAAATATAGTTACTTTCTTTAAAATCCTTAATTATGTAAATCTTGTGTATAACTTTAGTTTCTTGAGAAAATATTTCTTGAAGTCATCCATTTACAAGACTTGTATTGTGTTTAAATCCTCTTCACATATGAAAACAAATTTTATTATTCAAGTTCATGTCTACATTAAGTATGATCATCTTGGTCTTTCACAAGATCATCACTTTAACTTACTAGATGATGTGTTTAATCACAATCTAGTAGGTTTCATATGATGTCTAACATCACAAACAATCAATCATCAAGTAGCAAAACAACACTAAACAATATGTATTCTTATGGTTTTGAGCTTTATGTTAGAGATTATGTTCTTGATCATTAGTGTTCTTCATGATTTGCATCATACATCATCTTTTAACCAACTAAATAAGAAGTAAAATGGTGTGTAGAAGATCTTACAACTAGCTCAAGGCAAGGGATGATCAAGAGAAGAAATAAAGTGGTTAATAGCAAATGAAGAAGGTCCTTCAACTTCCACAAGCTCCAAGCTCCCTAATTTAGCTCCTTACACCTTTGTATCACCTTAAAATGGTCGGAATTGAAGTGAAAATGGAGATGGTATGGTGATGGGGTGTGGCCGTGAGCTATGGGGTGAAGAGGGAGGAGTTTTGGTGTTGAAGAAGATGATGGTAACAAGTGGGTTAAGTCTTGAGGTTTATAGGAAAACTTCTCCAACATTTGCTTGTCCAATGGGTATTATGCCTCTTGAGTACAAGGCATATCTTATAACAAATCAAATAAAATCCAATGGAATCTTGCAAGATCAAGTAAAGATCTTGATGGTGGGCCACCATGTGACCGTCCCTAAGAGGGGGGGGGGTCTTGGTTGTGGTTTAATGATAAGTAAATTTTAATGGTTAGATTCTAAGTGTAGTGTTTAGTGTTTATGCATATATGGTGTCATATAGTGTGTTAGGGTGTTCGGGGATCATAACTAGCTCAGAAATAATAGAACAGTGCTTCTAGTATAATTTTGGTGTTTCGGGTAGTGTCCGGTTGTTTGGTTAGATACCGGTTCGTTAAAGTGTCAAACTATTCCGTTTAATATTCTTTAAGTACCCTTTTGTGACACTTTTAATTCCGGACACTTAGGAAAGCATTCAGGACCATTTAGTCGGATTTTTGCATGAAACTAGCTTGTTAAAATGCTGAATTTTGCTGAAATATGCAGAATTCTGCACTTTTAGTGGGTTTTAGGCACTTTCTGGCACTCAATCTATCACCTAGTGAAGCAGTTTTATGGTCCTTACTTCCCTATACACCATACTAGTGTAAAACCTTGTCTCTGGCCCATACGGGATCTCAAAACACTGTTTGTCTATGTACTGACATCGTCAGCATTTTTCTGAGTTATCCGCTAATTGTGCTAACTGAGCTTTGTGCATCGTTTATGTCACTAAAGTTTGTATGTGATAAATGATGTGACAATATGCAATATGTGATGCACATGTAAGTATGATGCAAATTTGACAGTTGTCACACACCTAATTGCATAAACATCCACATAATAAAGGGTGCTAGCTTCCATATTTAATATACATGCTCAAAAACAAGTTATTTGTTCACTAAGTAAGCTTATACATGCTCAAAAATAAGCTAGTACTTCCATATACATATGAAGTACTACCTTCCATATCCAATGTAATTTTAAAGAGATGACTACTAGACTTTATTACTATAGAGAAGGTAATAAGTGTATGTACTAAGTTTATATATATATGGAAATTTATAATATGATACTTTCGAGTATTATTCGGGTAAATAGGCCGGGTATCACTAAATCCCATACCCGTACCCGACTTTTTTCCATTTTTAAGCCCATACCCGGCCCATACCCATCGGGTTTCGGGTATACCCGACCTGTATGTTTCGGGTTTCGGGTATACCCGTCGGACTTGGGCTTTTTCGCCATCCCTATGTAAGTTAGTGGTTGTCTGGTCGGAGGGGAAGAACGATGTGCAGGGTAATGGGTTGTGCTCTTTTATTTTTATATTCTTTTATTTCTTTTCTAATATGTATTTTTTAAATGTGTGAAAAAAAGTTAATATCTATAATTTAGATTTAAATTATAAAGAGTAAACTGCCATTTTGGTCCCTGAGGTTTAGGCACTTTTGCCACTTTAGTCCAAAACTTTCATTTTGGTCCCTGTGGTTTCAGTTTTGTGCTATTTTGGTCCAAAAGTGAATTCAACTCATATTCCTCAAATTAAATCCTTGTTTTTTGTCCTTATCTTCAGGGGTAAATTGGTCATTTTTTATTTTTTTTATTTAAAGACCCCTCTGTCTCTCTCTTCTCTCTCTTAAATTAGCAGACCCTAAACTCTTAAATTAGCAGAGATCCACCCTCCTCCTCCCTCTCGTCTTCTCCGGAGAAGTTCTCTAGCAACACCACATACTTCACTTCTCATCAAAGATACATACACACACTATACCTATACATCTAGAGAGAGAAAGATTGTGTGAGAAACAAACCCAGAAACTGTTGGGGCATAAATGTTTGTTAACTTCGTCTTGTATCGAGTCATGTGTCTAGATAGGATAAACTAGTGTTCAGCAGGTCGGAAAAAAGGTATTAGATGTTAAAGGGTGATTTCGCACGAAATAGCAAATGCTATTTCATATGAAATAACACAAGGTAATTTCGCACGAAATAGCAAGTGCTATTGCGCACGAAATTACATCCCCTATAAATAGTCAGCCTGCTGATTCATTTGTAACGTTCGAGATTTCAGAGCCGAGGTGCTGCCAGTTTGTCAAACGATCAGGATTGATTTGAAATCATTAATAAAAGGATAATTAAGAGGAATTATGCTCTTTCACATCTATATCACTGATTCCGCCTTTGATATGGATCATAAACTCTTTTGATTGACTCGTTAGGGTCATACGTCGATCCAACAAGTGGTATCAGAGCTCAGGAAGAAGAGTTTATACCAATTCAGCTTGTTTTCATCACTTCTACTCTTTCTTTTCAAAATTAAACGAGATTTAACGGACAAAATGGATTGAATTTCACATATATCACGTAAAACACTGTTTTAATGAATCCTTGAGAAAATTGGACCAAAATTCGAACAAAAACCGGATCAATTTGATAAAATGGTGGGCGACATGCTGATGTCATCCTAATTTCGCACGAAATAGTCAGTTAATTTCGCACGGAATTAACTTTGAGTGTCTTATTTTGTACGAAATCAGAGTATTTCGCACGAAATTAGCATACATTTCCTTATTTCGTACGAAATCAAGTTTGTGAACCTAATTTCGCACGAAATTAGACCTATTTCGTTCCAAACTCGCTATTTCGCTTGAAATCTTATTTCGCTTGAAATATGATTTCATGTGAAGGGTATTTCGTGTGAAGAAGTAATTTCGTGTGAAAGATATTTTCGCGTGAAATCTGTTTTCGTTTGAAGGCTGTTCATTTCGTTTGAGTTCTAATTTCGTTTGAACTGATTTCGTTTGAAACTGCTTTTGTCAAAACCCAAAAATTTTCTAAGTGTTTGTTGATTGTTTCAGATACGTGAAGATGGATGAGTTTATGAATCCTTTTAGTGACATGTTTGCTTTCACGGGAAACACCGGAGATGATACATCGAACAACACAAATGAAAATGCTCCTAATCCGAGTGCAAAGAAAACTCTGTCTAATGCTTTGAGTGTGGAGAGTGCATATGGCACATACAACAAACCTCCCAAACTGATGGCGATTGAAGAATACAATAGATGGGCTAAAAGGTTTGAAGAGTGGCTAAAAGCGTTTGCGTATCCAAGCTGGAAGAGCATGAAAAATGGTTTCAATATGGGAAGATCGGATTATGAAAATATAGTAGGCACTGAAGATGTAGAAAGTTTTGTTGCTGAACAAAAGTGCATTGCATTGCTTCATCAGTCTGTGAGAGACGACATAATATCGTTGATAGAGTACACAAATGCAAAAGATCTATGGGAGAAATTGAGAGTGAAATGCCTGCTGATGCTGTTAAAGTCAAAAGACTCAAGAGATCTGATCAAGAGAATTAGAGATTGAAGGATGCTTTCAGTGTCATATCAATTTTGAAAGAGAGACAAGACTGATCAAGACTGAAGACTCGATCCCGAAGACTTCGTCAACATCCAAGGGGGAGTCTGTTGAGGCATAAATGTCTGTTAACTTCGTTTTGTATCGAGTCATGTGTCTAGATAGGATAAACTAGTGTTCAGCAGGTCGGAAAACAGGTTTTAGATGTTAAAGGGTGATTTCGCACGAAATAGCAAATGCTATTTCGCACGAAATTACATCCCCTATAAATAGTCAACCTGCTTATTCATTTGTAACATTCGAGATTTCAGAGCCGAGGTGCTGCCAGTTTGTCAAACGATCAGGATTGCTTTGAAATCATTAATAAAAGGATAATTAAGAGGAATTAAGCTGTTTCACGTCTATATCACTGATTCCGCCTTTGATATGGATCATAAACTCTTCTGATTGACTCGTTAGGGTCACATGTCGATCCAACAGAAACCCAAACCTGAAACCCTCTTCTTTCTCTCTCTAAAAAACCAATCTTGAAAATCCGATCTTGAAACCCAAACCTGAAACCCTCTTCTTTCTCTCTCTAGTGGAGATGTCACAGTCCGATCCGGTGACTGAACAAACAACGCTCGAAGGTCAGTACACTTTGCATTTTCACATTTCAATTTTAGTTGCAATTTGATCATTTCAGTTGTCAATTTGGGGTTTTTGTTTCTTGATTGGTGAATGCAGAGCCTGTGTGGCAGTTAGGGTTGCAGATTGGTGGTTGCATATCTGGTGGAGGGTTAGGGTTTTGACATTTTTGAGAGGTTGTTGACGGTAGCCGGAATCCAGCTGACGTGGTGGTTGTTGACGGCGGAAGCGGTGGTTGTTGACGGCGGTAGCGGTGGCGAGGGGTGATCTATAATTGGTTGTCGGTTTTCTTCCTAGATCTAGAATTGGTTGTGCATTTGGTGCGGCATGGCAATTTCTCCACCTTCTAATCATCCAAATTTTATTAGAGGCTGAAAGAGAGAGAGAGAGAGGCGGTACGGTGGTGGAAGGGAGACGGTGGTGGTGGGTACGTAGAACGCGCAGAGGATTAGAACTAGGAAAAGGACGGTGATCCAGAGGCAGCAACGACAGGAGCAGCTCTGGCGGTTGCGGAGGGCTTGAGGACGGTAGACTAGACGATGTTTACTCGCCGGAAAGTTAGAATTGAAGGTGTGAGATGGTGTTTTTATTTGTGATTTGGAGATTTTGTTGATGAAATTGGTTGAAATGAAGGTGAATTTGTCGTTGATATGTTGATAATGGCGTATAGAGAGAAGTAAAGTGTGATTGGAACCGTGTAACTAATGGTGGGCTGTGCATACACCTTCATTTATTTCACTTTTTTAAATAATTGAGAAAAGAGAGAGGGTAGATGTTTTTTTATTTAGTGACCAAAATGCTACTGAGTAAAAGGACAAAAACCAGGTTTTTTTAGAAATCTGACCTGATTTGAGATTTGAACCAAAATGACAATAAAACCGAAACCACAGGGACCCAGATGCAAAAACTTTGAGATTTGGACTAAAGTGGCAAAATTGGCCAAACCACATGGACCAAAATGGCAGTTTACTCAATTAAAAATATACAAAAGAGTTAATTGCCAAAATCATCCCTAAGGTTTGGGCAGGTTTGCCATTTTCGTCTAAAATGACACTTTTGTACCAAATTGCCCCAACGTTTGTAACTTTTTGCCATTTTCATCCAAACCACTAACTTAGTTTATTTTTTCTGTTAAGTTGAGGATATTTGGATGAAACTGGCAAATATAAGACCACATGGACGATTTGGCAATTTACTCAAACTCTTTTAAATTTCTTTTATTTAATTAATTTTGTTACAAATATAATAAAAAAGAATATACATGCAATTTTTATATGAAAAAAAAAATAATAGCTTTGTCACATAATTTTTATATATTCTCATCCAACAACTAACTAAGTTAATTTTTCTATTAAGGCGAATGATGTTTATAAACTAAGACATAATTTAATTTCTAAATTTTTATATAGATCAATTTTATAAAGATAAAATATACTTAAACCTCTAAATTTTATAAAACTAAAATGCTGGTGACTTATTGAATAAGGTCAAATAAAAAAATCTTATCATATGTACCAAGTTTGTAATTTATCTTCTATTATTTTAAATTCGCTCCTAAGGAAAAACAGATGTCAGTGCCCCTCCCCCCTCCTCTATCAAACAACGTATCGTTACCAAACCTTAAAATTACCCACCAAATTGTAATTATAATGCTATGAACCAAAAGTTTCTTTACTCAAGCCACTCAGAATAAGTATTAGGTAGTTACCCTCATAATCTTAATTAAATAAATATTTTATTTCTACCAACATATTTCCTAGGTGCTCAACACATTTAAAAAATATGTAACGTTTTACAATTTTTTTCTATCTATATAACTGATAAATACTAAAAGTTGTAATCGATTGTTATGTGTTTCACACCAATAACGTTTTCTCTTTATAAAACTGTAACACCCCAACCCGGCTTGGGCTGACGTGTTACTTATACAGTACATTAGAGATCAAACATCATTCCATAATTTATAAAACTTTTACATTATTTTAAAAAGTTGAAATATTGTACAAAACATTTTAAACTTTTATGAAAATCCATGTGCGTCTTTATTCCCTCGAACCATTCATCCAAGCTTTCCAGACAATCCTTGCAACCTAACGTACATAAGAAGGCAAATGTACGCCTGAGTAAACGGGGTTTACTCAGTGGGACAAAAACAATACAATATACAATTTCTTAACGATATCTATATATCAAACAACATATATAACACATATTCAGTTAGTCACATTCAGTGTGCCACATTCAGTAGTTCAATGCATAGTCAGTTCATATTCAGTAGTTCACATAATCACATTCAGTAGTCCACATTCAATTTTTCAGTGCGTCACCTTTCGGTGCGACACAATCAGTAGTTCAGTGCATCATAATTGAATATTTGCTAAAACAATATAACTATATATTTAAATATAATAGCACAAAATCTTGAAGATCACATAAGCATAAAGTAACGAATCTAAATTTTCAACTACGAGGTAGTGGAAATCTAAATCCGTACACATATGTGGGGAGGGGTCCGTACCTTAAGAGATGATCACAAATAAGAGAAAATAGTCTCCTCGATCCGAAAGTCCTACAGCATCGTCGTATTTGTTATACATATTAGATAGAGATTATGGTATAGTGGTTTGTGCGGATATAGATTTCAATCAACCTAAGAATTTGTAAGTCACTACAAATTGTTTATATTAAAAGTTATCTCAAGATTTGTTAATTTATGTAATATTTGGAAAACTATGGCTAAAATCAATATTGGTGATAATTAAGATGATAAGATAATTATTTTATAATACACATGTAACTCCGATGCATGCGTACATAAAAGCTAATTTGGGTTTATACAATATTAATTAATACATTTTTTTTATAAACTAAAATCTCTTGTAAAATAGTAGTAACAACAATTTAAAAAAATATTTTTCCTTTAACCATATAAAATAGTGTTTTATTACATACTCATTTGGTTATAAAAATAAATTTAAGAGGTCATTGAGTTCAAACTCCAACCCCATATATTTGTTACTATAACTCATTTAATAGACTAAGGTAGAAGGCACTTTGTTTTATATTTAAAAAATAAATAAATAAACAAATATATAAATAAATAAATGATACCTCACTATCTTTGTCTTTACAAGAGGCTAGCTCGTTTGGAAATATTAAATCTCTTCGAAAAAGTAAGATCGTAATGTTGAAAACATGAAAATGTCTATGTAAAGAGAAAGAGATGGTGAGACAAAAATAAGTCTAACCCTTGTTTTTTTATAGCCCTTTTCCTTGGTAAAGAAGGTACAATTGGGACAGGTGTTATCTTCTGATCAATCCATAATATTCTATGGGGTAAATTACATTTTTCGTCCTTTATGTTTATATTGAATTGCAATGGATGCCCTTTAACTTTAATAATTACAGTCACAATCCTTTATTTAGAAACTCGTTACATCTTTCATCCTTTAGCACTAACAAGGTTAAAATTTTAAGTTAAGTTAGAACATATGCTTTACACATGAGGGTAAATTGGCAATTTCACTTTTTATATATAAAACCCTATTTTTTTTCTCTCAGACATCTCTTACTCCCTCTTTCTCTTCAACCGACCTACACCACCACCACCATATGCCAGCCGCCGCCACTACCACCGTATCTAAAAAACACCACTTCTTCCTCTTTATAACAAACCCCCCCACTTCGTTCTCCTCTCTCTCTCTCACCCTAAGCAAACGCTACTTCTCCGGCCATACTTTAACAAATTCCCAAATCAAGATTCAAACTTGTTGGTGTTCAGATCTAATAGGTTTCCGGTCAAACACCTTCTGGTTTTTTATTCACTTTCACATGAAACCCATTAAAGCAAACACCATTTCTCCCACTTATTGGTATTCAAAGAAACCCATTAAAAGAAACACACTACACAAGTCAAGCATTTCATCAAAGAAACCTTGTTGGTGTTCAAAGAAACCCATTAAAGGTTTTGCTTCAAAAGATATCTAAACAACCAGAAGGGGTTACAAGTCACTGGAAAATTGTCCGGAAACCCATCAAGATTGAAAGAAACCCGGTCAAGTTTCCGGAAACCCATTCAAGATTCAAACACCGCTTGCCGACGACGATGGAAGAGGGGCTGGATCCGTCACCGTTCAGATCTAATTCCAACATGATCTATTTGTCTTCCGGCGAAAGGAAGGAGTGATAGGTGGTTGTGGTGGTGGTTAGGGGTGGTGGGTTACGGAATCCATTGATGTTCAAGATCTGCAACTGTGAAAGTGGTTGTTGTTGAAAAAGTTTTGATTTTGACTTTTGAGAGTTGGTTTATGTAGCTGAAGAGAAAAGATGTGGATTAGAGTGACGGGATGAAGTTGAATGTGTATTTATTGTTTGATTTTTGTTTTATTTATAAAATATTTTAATTAGATTGGTAAAAAGACCAAAGTACCCTTATACAAATAGATTTAACTGAAATTTTTAACCTTGTTAATGCTAAAGGACGAAAGATGTAACGAGTTTTCCAAATAAAGGACTGTGACTATAATTATTGAAGTTAAAGGTTATATATTGCAATCCGATACAAACATAAAGGACGAAAAGTGTAATTTATCCTATTCTATGACTCATTTGTGTTTCTAATTTGCCTACACGTTTTAACCTTTTTAAGATATTCTATCATTTAGGATTTCATCTATATCCTTTTACATATATAGAGAGATTATTTATAATTTGTTTACGTTTTTTTTATACAGAAACTTTCTATATCTATTTTTATTTTAACTTCAAATTAATTTGTTAGTTCCTTTTAACTATATAAACTTGTACAATATTTATTTTTTTACATACATAAATAATACTTTTAAACTTGGTTACTTTTAAAACCATCGCTATAAAATATAATTTTTTTCCGGGTAATACAATTCTACCCTTCTAAAAAATAATTTCGTCCTCGAAATTTAAATAAAAATTTTAACATAAGAGACAGCATAATTTTAATAACACAGTCTTATATTATTTTTTAAGAGAACAAAATTTAGCAAATGGCTTAGAAAAATATATATATGGACTAAGCTAATGCTTTGGCGGAAGACTAGGAGTCCTAATCCAACTTCTACCCATTAACGCACAGGTTTTATTTTGAGAAAAAAAATTCGACAGGAAAGAGCCTAAGCTCTGATACCATAACTGTAACACCCCAACCCGGCTTGAGCTGACGTGTTACTTATACAGTACATCAGAGATCAAACATCATTCCATAATTTATAAAACTTTTACATTATTTAAAAAAGTCGAGATATTGTACAAAACATTTTAAACTTTTATGAAAATCCATGTGCGTCTTTATTCCCTCGAACCATTCATCCAAGCTTTCCAGACAATCCTTGCAACCTAACGTACATAAGAAGGCAAATGTACGCCTGAGTAAACGGGGTTTACTCAGTGGGACAAAAACAATACAATATACAATTTCTTAACGATATCGATATATCAAACAATATATATAACACATATTCAGTTAGTCACCTTCAGTGTGCCACATTCAGTAGTTCAATGCATAGTCAGTTCATATTCAGTAGTTCACATAATCACATTCAGTAGTCCACATTCAATTTTTCAGTGCGTCACCTTTCGGTGCGACACAATCAGTAGTTCAGTGCATCATAATTGAATATTTGCTAAAACAATATAACTATATATTTAAATATAATAGCACAAAATCTTGAAGATCACATAAGCATAAAGTAACGAATCTAAATTTTAAACTACGAGGTAGTGGAAATCTAAATCCGTACACATATGTGGCGAGGGGTCCGTACCTTAAGAGATGATCACAAATAAGAGAAAATAGTCTCCTCGATCCGAAAGTCCTACAGCATCATTGTATTTGTTATACATATTAGATAGAGATTATGGTATATTGGTTTGTGCGGATATAGAATTCAATCAACCTAAGACTTTGTAAGTCACTACAGATTGTTTATATTAATAGTTATCTCAAGATTTGTTAATTTATGTAATATTTGGAAAACTATGGCTAAAATCAATATTGGTGATAATTAAGATGATAAGATAATTATTTTATAATACACATGTAACTCGGATGCATGCGTACATAAAAGCTAATTTGGGTTTATACAATATTAATTAATACATTTTTTTTATAAACTAAAATCTCTTGTAAAATAGTAGTAACAACAATTTAAAAAAATACTTTTCCTTTAACCATATAAAATAGTGTTTTATGACATACTCATTTGGTTATAAAAATAAATTTAAGAGGTTATTGGGTTCAAACTCCAACCCCATATATTTGTTACTATAACTCATTTAATAGACTAAGGTAGAAGGCACTTTGTTTTATATTTCAAAAATAAATAAATAAACAAATATATAAATAAATGATACCTCACTATCTTTGTCTTTACAAGAGGCTAGCTCGTTTGGAAATATTAAATATCTTCGAAAAAGTAAGATCGTTATGTTGAAAACATGAAAATGTCTATGTAAAGAGATGGTGAGACAAAAATAAGTCTAACCCTTGTTTTTTTTATAGTCCTTTTCCTTGGTAAAGAAGGTACAATTGGGACATGTGTTATCTTCTGATCAGTCCATATTCCATGACTCATTTTACTAATATTCTATGACTCATTTGTGTTTCTAATTTGCCTACACGTTTTAACCTTTTCAAGATATTCTATCATTTAGGATTTCATCTATATCCTTTTACATATATAGAGAGATTATTTATAATTTGTTTACGTTTTTTTTATACAGAAACTTTCTAAATCAATTTTTTTTTGAACTTCAAATTAATTTGTTAGTTCCTTTTAACTATATAAACTTGTACAATATTTATTTTTTTACATACATAGATAATACTTTTAAACTTGATTGTTGGTGCATAAATGTCTGCTAACTTCGTCTTGTATCGAGTCTTGTACCTAGATAGGATAAATCAGTGCTCAGTATATGAAAAATTAGGTTTTGTGTGTGCATGGGTCATTTCGCACGATATGGTCACCCTATAAATACTGAGCTGGTCATTTCATTTGTAACGATCTGGATTTCAGAGCCGAGGTGCTGCCAAATTGTCAACTGATCTGTATTGCTTTGAAATCAATAAACAAGTGATTTTAAACGTGAATCAAGCTGTAATCAAGTCTGAATCATCGAATTCCGCCTTTGATTCTGCTTAAAACTCTTCTGATCGACTCATTTAGGTTGTATAATGATCCTACAAGTGGTATCAGAGCTCAGGAAGAAGAGTTCATACAGATTCAGCTTGTTTTCATCGAAATTTCTGACTTCTACTCATTCTTTTCAAAATCAATCAAGATTTAACGGTTAAAATGGCCTAAATTTCACATATATCACGTAAAACACAGTTTTAACGAATCCTTGAAAGAATTGGACATAAAATCGACCTAAAACCAGATCAATTTGATAAAATTGTGGCCGATTGGATGATGTCATCATCATTTCGTACGAATTGATATAGTTCATTTCGCAAGGAATCAACTTTGTGATATTCATTTCGCACGGAATCGATCTTGAGAATCTCATTTCGCACGGAGCCGATCTTGAGAACTTCTTTTCGCACGGAATAGACATATTGATCTTCATTTCGCACGGAATAGTCATCTGGAACTTCATTTCGTACGAAATAAACATCCATTTCGTGTGAAAGTCCATTCCGCTTGAAAGTGTTACTATTTCGCTTCAAAGTGGTCATTTCACTTGAAGTTCATTTCGCGTGAAGCTCATTCCGTTTGAGGACCATTTCGCTTGAGATCCATTTCGCTTGAAGATTGATCCATTTCGCTTGGAATTCATTTCATTTGAGATTGTTTTTAAAATCACAAAATTTTTCTAAGTGTTTATTGATTGTTTCAGGTACTTGAAGATGGATGATTTTTTGAATCCGTTCAGTGATGCTTTTGCTTTCACTGGAAGCACAGAAGATAATACAACAAGCAACACAAATGAAAATGCTCCAAATCCGAGTGCGAAGAAAACCATTGCTGATTCTTTGAGTGTTAATAGTGCTTATGGCACCTACAACAAACCGCCCAAGCTAATGGCAATAGAGGAATACAATAGATGGGCTAGTAGGTTTGAAGAATGGCTGAAAGCTTTTGCATATCTAAGTTGGAAGAGCATGAAGAATGGTTTTGATATGGGAAGAACGGATTATGAAAATATAAATGAGAATGAAGTAGAAAGATTCGTTGCAGAACAGAAATGCGTTGCTTTACTTCATCAATCTGTGAGGGATGACATTATATCATTAATCGATTACAAAGATTCCAGAGATCTATGGGAGAAACTAAAAATGAAATGTGTGGGTGGTGCCGAAATTGTTAAAAACAAAAAGAAGTTGTTAAGAAAAGAATTCGATTTGTTTGGGTGTATGAAAAACGAGTCTGTGTCAAAGATGATTGAAAGATTCGGTCATTTAAAGATGGAACTTGCAAGATACGGAATTGTGTATACTCAGGAAGAATTGGTTGAGAAACTGTTTGACTCACTGCCTGATGAAAAAGACTGGCAGTATTTTGCTTTGATGATAAAGAACACAGTGAAGTCGACTGATCTGACAGTTGATTTACTAATCGAAAGGTTGGAAAGTCATGAATTGGAGATCAGGAAAACGAACAAAGTCAACAACTCCTCGTATCAACAAAATGTTGAGTTGTATTATCGAGGAAGTATGATCCCGAAAACTGTGTCACCAAAAGACAGCTTTCTCAGCAGAAAATTCAAACATATCAAATCAAGAAAGTTCAAGCAGTGGTTATCACGGAGGATCATCTTCAACTACACCAAGTCAATCAGTTTCGAAAAACCTGTTCCAGTGCAATATTGCTGTAGACCTCAAGAATGCACAAAACTTCAGCGAAGAATCCGCCAAACAGCAAATGGTGTTTTTGGCATCTGTTTTGGAATCATATGAAAGTCTTGTTGCTGGAAAGATCGGAAACACTAACCTCACCAAGGAAGATTATGATCAAATCGACCCGAAGAAATGGAGTTGATTGATATTAGGTGGTGTATGGCGAGTGCGGTCAGGAGGGCACAAAGGTTCATGGAGATAACCGGTAGACATTCTATTGGTGGACCTTCAACAAAGCTAGGTTTTGATAAATCGAAGGTTACATGCTTTAAATGTAAACAAAAGGGACATTTTAAATGAGAATGTCGAAATGCACCTGCTGATGAGACAGCCAATCTATTCCGGGAAGATTATTACAAAAGAGCAATATATCATCAAAACAAATCTGAATCTCCACGAATGAAACAGTTAGAAGATGCTCCCAAAGAAAAGTCCAGAGCATTAGCTGTTATTCATGATGACGAGGGATTTGATTGGAGTGAATTGTTGCCGGAAGAAGATGCAGTAGGATATGCGTTTATGACAAAAATTGTTCCTTTCAAAGATACCAGAATAGAAGAAGTGAAATACATCAACAGGAAGATGACAGCCCAAGTCATGAAAAATAGAATTTATCAAACATGGAAAGAGGCAAAAAGGGCAAATAGATGGGATGCTGATCGAGAATGTTATCTAGATCCTAAAGGAAACATAGCTGTTAATCCAGAATCTGTCAGTGTTGAAACTCTCACCGAGAAAATAGCAGAAGAGGAAGAAGCAAGACAGAGAATGTGGTGGGGAGGAGAAGCTGAAGAAAAAGATAAGGAGAAGGAGTCGCAGCCAAAGAAAGTCGATGATGGGATAATTGACACATCGAAAGAATTCACAGCAGAAAATCTGAAGAAAATGGCTGACAAAGTGCTTGCAGCGAAAGAGTTAGAGGTAGTTTCTGAGTCTGGAACTGAGTCTAAAAGCAAGGTCAGTTCTAATGATTCAACCAACAAGTTAGGTAAGAAAGCCAAAATTGAAAGCGACTGCAAAAATTGCATGAAAGACTGCAAGGTTTGTAGTACACTTGCTTACCTAAGCGGTAAAAAGACTGAAGAACTGACAGAAAGAGTCAGAGAAGTTGAAAATCAGATCTTGAGTCGTGACAAAATGTTAAAAGCTTCAAATGAACGAATAAAAGAGTTAACTGGGAAAATTGAAAATGATAAAATTGACGTAGAACGAATCAGGAAAGAAAATGAAAAGTTAATTCATGAAAATCGTCAACTTTCAGAAAATCACGAGAAGCTAAAAAGAACAGTAAAAGATTTTGATGATAGAAATGCTAAAACAAGCAAAGAAAATTATCAACTGTCAGGAGTACTTCGGTCAAAAGAAGAGCAAATCAACCAACAGTTGGATGAGATTGCAAAATTGAAGCTTCAGTTTCAGGAAGCTAAAATTGAAAATGAACGCATCAATCTGAAACTCAACAGTTACAACTCCGCAAGTTTTGTTCTTCAACATATCGTTCCCAAACCAATTGGGAAGAACAAAGACGGCGAAGATGTATACTCGGATGGAACTGGGGTTGGGTATCATCAGGTTCCACCGCCAGTGTTAAATAATTTTTCAAAGAAAAAATCTGGGTTGGTTAATGATGAGGAAATGAATGAGGTTAATCTTCCAGAATCAATCGACGTCACATTCACTTCATCATCCGATGAAGATAGTGTTCAATCTGAAGTTGTTAAAAGTATGGTTGAAAATGTTTTGAAATCTGAAAGCGACACAACTGAGGATGAAGAATGCTTTTTGGACAAATACATTTCGAAATCAACATCCAAAAACAACTTAAATGAAGAACATACTCTTGTAATGTACAAGATGTCGGGATTAGATAAGTTGTATTCGGATCTTGAATTTCCTTTGGAGAATGTGAATGTTGACAAATTGAAAAATGTGTTCAAGTTGGTTGAGATTGATGTGTCTGA
Organism: Helianthus tuberosus; assembly: GCA_030545235.1. Taxonomy (NCBI): domain Eukaryota; kingdom Viridiplantae; phylum Streptophyta; class Magnoliopsida; order Asterales; family Asteraceae; genus Helianthus; species Helianthus tuberosus. The sequence goes on along the minus strand of CM060449.1, from coordinate 125,715,441 downwards.
AATCGAACGTTTGAAACGTTCCAAGAGGCAATTGAACTTTGAAAAGGATAAATCTTACTATAAAAAACTTGTTGTACCACTGCGTTTTTCTAACAACAATCAAAACAAATGGTCGGGTGGTTATCAGGGTGGTAAGAAAAATCAAAGAAGGAACTTTCAAAACAAGAAATTTGTTGAGAAAAAAATGTTTGTGAAAAGCTCGAGTTCACACTCTGAGCCAGAATCTGAGATTTTTTCAAAAACCAATGAAGAATTCTTTGAGAAGAAGGCCTCACAACCTCAGACTGAAGGCACAAGTCGGGAGTTTGATACCCGTACATGCTTCAAGTGCAACAAAGTTGGACACATTGCACGAAAGTGCACCAACTTAAAGCCTAAGTCTGAAGTTGTTGAGAGTCCGAAAAAGAAAGTTGATGCTAAAGACAAAGCTCCAATGATTGTTGAGAAGAAAGTTTTGAAAAATGAAAACACTAAATTAAAAACTAAATCCGTAAAGAATTTGGTAACTAAAACTGACAAATTTTATAAACGGGTTGCTTCGTCTCAACAAACATGGAAGCAAAAATCTGAAGTAAAGAAAGAAAGTTCTCCAAAACCAAAGGTGTCTGAGACTACAAAATCATCATCTTCAACTAAGAAGGCGTATGTACCTTTGGATTACTATGAGGAACTTGAAAAACAAAAGTCTACTTCTTCTGAAAAGAAGTATGAGGTAACGAAAGACCAATCATCTGGTCAACCTCCAAAAAAGGATTTATTTCTATACAAAGAGGTTGAGATTGGATCTGAAGAGAGCTTAAAGATGAATGACAAGAATTTTCCGCCACTTTACAATGCAAAAACTCACCTCAACGTTAAGCTACCTGAGTCAAAAGAGGCTTGGGTGGCATCAAAATCTAACTAAGTATTTGTGATATGTGCAGGAGCTTCCAAGACCCGTTTCACGTTGGATTATGGATAGCGGAGCTTCTCGGCACATGACGGGGGAGAAAACCCTACTGTACGATGTTCGTTGATTTAATGGAGGATATGTGGGATTTGCAGGTAATCAAGGTGGTCGAATAGTTGGTGAAGGAACTCTATCTAATGGTATTGTCACGTTTGAAAGAGTAAACTACATCGCCGAGCTTGAAAACAATCTTCTGAGCATTTCTCAGATCTGTGATCGTATGTATACAACACATTTCACGGATAAGGAATGTTTGATTCTGAAACCAGGATTTGTTGTTCCCGAAGAGTGGATTATCATGGGAGCACCTAGAGTCAATGATCTGTACGTGTTGGACATGAGCGTAGCCACTACTACCACGGGTCAGGCTCACTACTTCATGTCAAGAGCCACTGAGAAGGAGTCACAATTATGGCATAGAAAAATGGGCCATATTCATCTGCGAAAAATGAACTACCTGGTACACAACGAATTAGTAGATGGAGTTCATCTGAAAGGTTTTCATCTTGAGGGGGAGTGCATTAGTTGCATCAAAGGAAAACAGCGAAAAAAATCTCATCCTGGAAAAGAAGATGAAATCAGTCTCGAGGCCGTTAGAGAGACTTCACATGGATCTTTTTGGTCCAGTGAATGTTAAAAGCATAACTGGTGATCTCTACTGCTTAGTTGTCACAGAAGACTATTCGAGATTTTCGTGGGTAACTTTTCTGATGATAAAAGATGAAACATATTGGAGTTTGATAACATTGTTCAAAAAGATTGAAAACCTGTACCAAATTCGTATTAGAAGAATAAGAAGTGACAACGGTACAGAGTTTAAGAACAGCAAAATGGAAGAATATTGTAATGAAAGAGGTATACTGCATGAATTCAGCGCGCCATACACTACGCAGCAAAATGGAGTAGCAAAAAGAAAGAATAGGACGCTGATTGAAACGGCCAGGACGATGCTTGCTGATTCAAAATTACCTGTCAATTTCTGGGCAGAGGCAGTGTCAGCCGCTTGCTATACGCTCAACCGGGTTCTTACAGTGAAAAAGTTCAACAAGACATGTTTCGAGCTCATTAATCTCTGCAAACCTAACCTGAAGTATTTGGAACCGTTCGGGTCTCCCTGTACAGTTCTAGAACCTTTTGGTAAATTTGGTCCAAAGTGCATAGAAGGTATATTTATGGGATATGCAAGCCCATTGAAAAGAGTCTTTGTTCCAAGCATGAAGCGGATCATCGAAGCACAAAATGTTGAGTGTCAAGGTTATACGATGCCACCTCAGAATCCCGGCGACTCATGGCGTTTCAATTACGATACTCTGTGGGATTCATTCGATATAGAAGAGGAACCAGATTTCTATGACGAGTTGGATATTCTAAGAGATTGTGAAGAATCACAAGAAAGATTCCCAGCAGAACCTTGTAGCCGTCAATGACAAGCTTCGAACGATGATGAAGCTGGTCCAAGCAATGCTGGAGAGAATGATGATGTTATGCAATCTCCGATATCTTCAAAACGTGAACAAGCTCCTATCAATCAGATGGGAATCAATGATAATTCAGATTCTGATGAAAGGCCAACATTCGATCGTGGTGATTCAGAGTCTGAGGGGGAGAAAAATCCAGTCTCAAGATCAAACTATTCCAGTTAGTTAACAAGTCGCAAACCAGAACATTACGAATTTGGAAAGTGAGGTAGATGTTCCAGGCGAGGTGATTCCAAGAACTCTTTCATATCATCCAGAAGAGCTAATCATTGGAGAGTTGCAATCAAGCGTCCGCACCAGATGACAAATTGACCAAGGCCTTACTTGTTTTTACTCTACAGTTGTTCCTTTACAAACAGAGTTTTCACTTAGTTGTTTTATTTCGCAGATTGAGCCGCGAACATACAAGGAAGCACTAACTGAAGATTCTTGGGTCAACGCAATGCAAGAGGAGCTGAGTCAGTTTAAGAAGTTGGGAGTCTGGAAAATTGTGGATCTGCCTGATGGTCATAGGAAGATTAACACCAAGTGGGTGTTCAAGTGTAAGAGGGATGATCGAGGGGTTATTATTTGCAATAAAGCTCGACTCGTTGTCCAAGGTTTCAGTCAGCAGGAGGGGATAGATTTCACTGAAGTGTATGTTCCAGTTGCTAGACTTGAAGTGATCAGAATCTTCCTAGCATTTGCATCTTGGAAAGGATTTAAAGTTTTTCAGCTAGATGTGAAGTCGGCATTTCTCTATGGCAAGGTGAAAGAGGAGGTATATGTCGGACAACCACCGGGCTTTACCGACCCAATCCACAAAGATAAAGTTTATCTCTTGGATAAGGCGTTATACGGCTTACATCAGGCCCCGAGAGCCTGGTATGAGACCCTGTCTCAACATCTGTTAGCCAACAACTTCATCCGAGGAAAGGTAGACGCCACTCTGTTCACAAAAGAAGTCGACGGCCATCTTCTGATAGTCCAAATTTATGTGGATGACATAATTTTCGGGTCAACAAATGAACAACTCTGCAAAGATTTTGAAAACGTTATGAAGCAGAAGTTTGAAATGTCATCAATGGGTGAGATGAAGTTCTTCTTGGGGCTTCAGGTTGATCAACTACCCGAGGGAACGTTCATACATCAGACGAAATATGTTCATGATGTTCTGGAGAAATTCGGGATGTCAGGAATGTCACCAATGTCCACCCTGTTAGCGACGAACCATGGGATAAACCCTGATCTCACCGGAGAAAAGGTAGATGAAACGCTGTATCGCTCCATGATCGGATCGCTGATGTATTTGACGGCATCAAGACCAGATATTATGTATCCAACCTGCCTTGCAGCACGGTTTCAGTCAAGCCCTAGAGCTTCGCATATGGTAATTGTGAAAAGGATTCTACGCTACCTGAAAGGAACTCCATCACTGGGGTTGTGGTATCCAAAAGAAGGCGATTTCACGCTTGAGGGGTATTCTGATTCCGATTTTGGATGCTGCAAAGTGAACGCTAAGTCAACAAGAGTGGGGTGCCAGTTTTTCGGACCACGTTTGGTAACCTGGCAATGTAAGAAGCAGACCGCTGTCGCTTTATCCACATGTGAAGCCGAATATGTATCTGCTAGCTGCTGCTGTTCTCAGATCTTGTGGATCCAACAACAAATGAGAGACTACGGTTTGCAATTTCTTAACTCCCCTATCTTTGTTGATAACGAGGCAGCTATAAACATATCAAAAAATCATGTTCATCACGCTAAAACGAAACATATTGAAATTCGTCATCACTTCATCCGAGACTGTTTCGAGAAGAAGTTGATACGAATAGAAAAAATCCACACCGATGAACAAAAAGCTGACTTGCATACCAAAGCATTTGACAAAACACGTTTTCAATATCTTTTGAAACTTAATGGTATGAAGTTACTATCGGTTGCGGTGGGGATCATTGGCGTCGATGAAGGTACCACTGTAGATGATGTTGAAAAGTAATCTGCAATGGTTTGTCGATTTTTTACTTGTTTTGGTATTTAGGGGGAGATAGGTTATATTTTTCAGAAAATACAAAAACATTAAAAAAATTTCAAAAACCCAAAAACATGAGATATTTCAAAATCCAAAAACAATAGAAAACCGAAAAAGAGCTTGTGTAAAAAGGAAAATGATAGTACATCAGCTAGACAGTTGCAGTATGCTAAAGAAATGTAAAGTTTAAAAGTGTTAAGCAGTCTCGCTGATGATATGCCGGTAGGTTTTTACACATTTAGTAAGTTTGTTCGGGATATAAACCTAAATCACAACTTGCTTATACGTGGGGAACATCTCCCGAATATATAGGTAACCCCTGAAATCCTGTTTAAAAGGCTCTATTTCTGACATACTAGGTCTTTGTACGTGGTGATATCTGGGGTATTATACCTGGACTTCTGATTTTGCGGGAGCAATAGCCTAGTCCTCCTATAATACTCTGCACTGCTTTATTCATAAAGCCCCCCCCCCCTCAGCATAAAAAATGATGAAACATTGAAAAATGCTAATCATGTGCTGTTGTAAAAGAAGATCCCCAAAGGGGACCCACCTAAAGTTGAGCCGTCATCTCTCTGGTTTTGCGGAAGCAATAGCCAGAGCTCTCATGGCCTCAACACTTAACCCCTTACAGATATCACTAGTGTGCACTCACCTATAAGACTGAATATAGTGGTCTAAATACGGGAGTATATTCTGAGGTGGTACACTCGTAAAAGTTAAGATCTTAAAACACTAAATTCGTATCCTGAACAAATTGAAATTTGTGCGAGAACTTAAGAGGATCAGTATATCGGCAATCTAAGCGAATTGTTTAATTCTGAGTATGAAATCAAAGCTTAATGGTACTTGTGACTTGTCGGTAGCTGATATGATTCCCTAACACGCTCATCAAAAATATGTTTGTAAATAGTTTACATTTAATGCATTTTATTTCTGTTTAGCATTCTAGTTTAGAAACTTTATTCAAAATCTAAAAAGATTTTACATTTCTGCTTTATTTTTTTTTCGACAAACCAAAGTGGAAAGTTGATCTTCAGATTCGCAGTTTGAAGTAGATGCAGGAAGTTTCTGAGCTGGACAAAAGAGTTGGGAACTTATCATGTTAAACCTATGAAATTGAAAAGTCAAAACAAGTTCATTAAGTTGAAACTTGAAATTTTTAGAATAATGTTTTGAAATATGTTGAATAAAAGTCAGTTTTGCTTTGTCTTGAGTCAATCAAGGTCATTAAGTTGAACTTGGTAGGCAAATTAAGTGCCTAGGGTCATTAACTTGGACCTAGATACTTAAGTGGATTATTAAAAACTGATAAAAACAACAAATGAATTCAAAAAGTGAATAGATTATAATGTCAAGTTTATGAGAAGCAGGAAACAGTACCGAATCTGTGAAAGCAGTAAAGCAAGATTCCCATGTCTAAGTCTGAACAAAGTTTGAACCAGAATACGAGTCAAGAACGAGAGCTATTCAAGACTGCGATCCCAGGTTATTGAGAGGGGGAGTCTGAATATGTAATCTGGATCATCATTCAAGGGGGAGTTTGAAGATTGTCAAAGCCAGGTTTGAGTGCTAGCTGCTGATGTTGTTAAAGTTAAAGAATCAAGAGATCTGATCAAGAGAATTAGAAAAAGAGATTGAGGATGCTTACAATGTCAAAAAGACTGATCAAGACTGAAGACTCGATCCCGAAGACTTCGTCAACATCCAAGGGGGAGTCTGTTGGTGCATAAATATCTGCTAAATTCGTCTTGTATCGAGTCTTGTACCTAGATAGGATAAACCAGTGCTTAGTATATGAAAAATTAGGTTTTGTGTGTGCATGGGTCATTTCGCATGAAATGGCATGAACCATTTCGTACGAAATGGGAAAACCCATTTCGCACGAAATGGGCTGTGTCTGTTTCGTACGAAATGGTCACCCTATAAATACTGAGCTGGTCATTTCATTTGTAACGATCCGGATTTCAGAGCCGAGGTGCTGCCAAATTGTCAACTGATCTGTATTGCTTTGAAATCAATAAACAAGTGATTATAAACGTGAATCAAGCTGTAATCAAGTCCGAATCATCGAATTCCACCTTTGATTCTGATTAAAACTCTTCTGATTGACTCATTTAGGTCGTACAACGATCCTACATTGATTAGTTTTAAAACCATCGCTATAAAATATAAATTTTTTTCCGGGAATTACAAAAACTGATTTATATAAAGTAGCTGTAAATTAATTTCTGTCTTAATTTATAAAATTTAAAACATCCTTCACCTTAACAGAAAAAATAAACTGAGTTAGTGATTTGGATAAAAATTTATAAAAATTATGTGACAAAACTATTAACTTTTTTTTTCTTCTATAAACTCCGTGTATATTCTTTTTTATTATATATGCAACAAAAATAATTAAATAAAAGAAATTAAAAAAGGTTTGAGTAAATTGCCAAAATCATCCCTATGGTTTTATATTTGTCAGTTTCATCCAAATATCCTAAACTTAACAGAAAAAATAAACTAAGTTACTGGTTTGGATGAAAATGGCAAAAAGTTACAAACGTTTGGGGCAATTTGGTACAAAAGTGTCATTTTAGACGTAAATGGCAAACGTGACCAAACGTCAGGGACGATTTTGGCAATTAACTCTATACAAAATCCACATAACCATTTTGACTTGACACATCATCAAAGAAACCTAATAACCTGAGAATTACATAAGATTAGAACGATAATTCAAAGTTTAGTGACTTTAAAAAAACAAAAATAGTTTAAGTGGCTTTATTGTGATAGAGAAGAAACTTGGTTACTATTCTATATGACAATTTTCCGACAGTCTTTTTATCAGATTTTGGAAAGGTACTTTACCAAACCAAACATACATTTTATTTCATAAAATACCAATTAAAATAATTATAATATATGGTTGAGACAAAATATAATTATTAGAAGATAGAAATTGATAGGGATATGACTTTATACTTAAACTAATTAATAATTATTTCGCTAATATTAGGTGGGAAGTAATGCGACGTTACTTCACGTAAGACCCTTGTCAATCGTGATGTCTAATCTTCCTATACTAATAAACAAAAATCTTTTTGTACACGTGTCACTCTCTGGTGTCTCCTCCCTTTTAATAATAGTAGTACATATTAATTTTTGAGTTAAATGCCATTTTAGTCCCTGTGGTTTGGGCCATTTTGCCAGTTTAGTCCAAAGGTTTCATTTTTAACCTGTGGGTCCAAAAAGGTTTCACAGTTGCCATTTTAGTCCACTGGGTTAACTTCATCCATTTTTTCTGTTAACCAGAAGGCCAATTTGGTCTATTTGTATGTAATTCTGTTAACTAAAAGGGTAATTCAGCCATATAAAATGACCGAAATGGCCTTCTGGTTAACAGAAAAAATGGATGAAGTTAACCCAGTGGACTAAAATGGCAACTGTGAAACCTTTTTGGACCCACAGGTTAAAAATGAAACCTTTGGACTAAACTGGCAAAATGACCCAAACCACAGGGACTAAAATGGCATTTAACTCTTAATTTTTATACACAAAATATAATATAATATTAATTAATATAGTTAGAGATATAAACGTATAAATTCAAATTTAATTAATAATTATCTATAACAAATATAAATGTATCAAATAATACAATAAGTATAATATTCTTTAATATAGTTAGAGATCAAACGTATAATTTCAAATTTAATTAATAGTAAATTACTTTTTGAGTCCCTATGTTATAGTGGTTTTAACCACTTGAATCCAAAATCAAATAATTTAATGTCCACGTATACTTTATTTTTAATATGATTTTTTAATATGTAATATTTTCTATACAATGATAATATCCGTATGCTGTCTCATGATCCATATATTTAAAAATAGTATTTATATCAAAGTAGTTATTATATCATTAATAAACATAGTAGAATTTAATTACAATTCATTTACCATAACCTCATAACTTATATTTATTTTTAAAAATACATACAATTTTATGATCATTATTTTTTTTAGTGTTACTTCTTTTTAAGACATAATAAAATGGATTGTAGTATCTCAAAAGAGAAGTGAAAACTTAGAAAATTATTTTGAATAGCGAAAATTGACAGTTCTTTTGTTTTACTATTTTATCTAAATAAGTCATTTCATTAATAAGGATTGGGTGAGGTTCGGCTAGAAAGTCCAAGTTTCCTAAAAAGTGTAAAAAGTCATAAAACACAATAATTTCAGGCATAAAACACACCTAAAACTCACAAATAATAGAATGAATATTACTAAATCACCATATTCAAACTCTAATAGTCCATAAAAACTTCAAACGCACCATCGTATAACTATGAATATAAAACACAAAATGCTAAACAACATAAAACACAATAATATTTGTCATTCCATAATCAGAGCCTTAACATCTAAAACACAACACAAAACCCACATACATGATGTTTTAGTAATCTTCATCATATTATTTGTGGGGTTTTGGTGTGTTTTATGGTTGACATTATGGTGCTTTATGACTTTTTACACTTTTTAGGAAATTTGGACTTTCTGGCCAACTCCTAGCCTAAGGATTATATACAAGTTTATAATTTATATGTTTTCGTCATTTAACCCGTGTAATACACGGGGTTGTAAGCTAGTCTATACTATATAATAAAAGAAACCATTTTGAGGACACTTGTTATCATATTAGGCCATGTCTTACGGATAATTATTATTTTAGTTTAAACTCTTCTAATTAATTATAGATAATCCTCCTACTAAATATTATTTAGGTTAATTATTACTTTTATATTTATCTATTAACTTCAAATTCAAACTTAGTTATCTAATTTGATATTAGAGTAAATTACGATTTTGGCTCCTGTGGTTATATCACTTTTACCCTTTTAGCCCAAAAAATATTTTTTTTTAGCATCTGAGCACTCGGCGTCTTTTTTTCTAACCCTTTTGGCCCCTAAAATTATTATTGGTGTATAAAATTAGATTTATTAAACCCGTGTAATACACGTGGTTTTTTTAAAGATATACTTTTTTTATTATTTACTATACAAAATTACATTTATTCGACCCGTGTAATACATAAGGTTTTTTAAGATATAGTTTTTTTATCATTTGATATATAAAATTAGATTTATTCGATTCGTACAATACACGGCGTTTTTTTAAGGATATATTTTTTGTTATTTAGTATAGAAAATTATATTTATTCAACCCGTGTAATACACATATTTTTAAAGATGTAACTTTTTTATTATTTGGTATATAAAATTACATTTATTTAACCCGTGTAATAAATGAGGTTTTTTAAAGATGTATTATTTTATTATTTGGTAAACAATATTACATTTATTCAAACCGTGTAATACACGTGGTTTTAAAGATATAACTTTTTTATTTGGTATATAAAATTATATTTATTCAACACGTACAATATGGTTCTTATAGATATAACTTTTTATTATTTAATATATAAAATTATATTTATTCAACCCGTGCAATAAAGGAGGTTTTTAAAGATATATTGTTTTATTATTTATATTTAGTATATATATTTCATTTATTCGACCCGTGTAATACACGAGGTTATAACCTAGTTTTCTCTAAAACTAAAATTTGTAAACCTAAGAGAAAAACTTTTTGCAAATGTTGATAATGAAACAAGTTAATAATAGTTTCAAGACATGTGACCTACTGACCTTCATAAATCGATTCATTAAAAAATTAATTTACATATACTAGAGTATGTAAAAGAAGTTCTTTTACAACACCTAAATCTAAAAATTCTTATTCCGTCACTAATATGATATGTAATACGATATAGTTACAGTAGAAACTCGATAAATTAATACTCGATTATTTAATAAACTCTCTAAGATAATATTTTTTGCCGGTCCCGACTCGAGGATAGGGTGCTAAATTAATAATTCGCTAAAATTATAAGATAATACATTTTTGATAATTTCTTTAGACCCCATATAAAATATAAATTAATAATTCCTTATATATAGCATATTACATGAATGATTTATGAAGGTTTCTTGAAAAATGACTCAATTGTCTTTTGTTTTTTGTTGAAATCAATTTCCCTTTGAATCTCGTCTCTAATTTTCCTTAGCATGGTAAGAACTTCTGGTATTGTTTTCTCGTCTGTCATTGTTGTTTTTTTCACACCTTTAAGATGGGAAGCCATGTTGTGTGTATGATTTGTTTGTGTTAACCTATTTTGATCTTGTATTTATATAGAAAATATTTTTAATGTCCACAAAGTGATACATTGAACACAAGAAGCATAATAAGGTGGGAGATTGAAGGTTTCTTTCAAATTGGGCCGTTCATTTATACAATAATTAAGTGGAAGCTTGGAAGGTGTTTGTAAACTAAGTATTCTACTATAAATTAATAATGAGTTAACTGCCATTTTCGTCCCTGTGGTTTGGTCACTTTGGCCATTTCAGTCCATTTTTCAAAAATGCGCCATTTTCGTCCCCCACGTTCTGGAAAGGTGTCATTTCAGTCCAAAAATCATAACCCAGTTAAGTCAGTTTGTAAATAAGGACTGATTGTGTAAATTTGTAACATAAAGGACTGATTGTGTAAATTTGAAAAATGGACTGAAATGGCAGTTAACACCACCACCACTAGCCCTGCCACCACCACCACTCCGCTGCCACCACCACCGCCACCACCGCCACCACAGCCAACACCGCCACCACAGCCACTGCCACCACCACCACCACCGCCGCCGCCGGAACCACTGCCACCACCACCGCCACCACCGCCACCACAGCCACCACCGCCACCACAGAAATGAGCGAGTTGCAGAAATGAGCAGGGTTACGGGGACGTCTTCGTCTTCTCCGGTCGTCTTCTCCGATGAACTCCGAACTCCGGATGTTTGTCAGCGGCTTATTGGCAGCAGTTGGTTGCAATGTCATTTACCACAAGCTAATAACATTTACCACAAGCTTGCCAAAAATTAAAATTTAACTAGATACTTAAATGAAGATACCAGATACTGAAATATAAAATTATCTACCAACAAGAATACAATGTCATTTGCGTCATTACAGAATATACATAGGAACAGAGTTTATTACCACTTGGTTGCAATAAACCTTCCAACTATCTTCATTAAACCCAAAATTGAAATAGTCTGTTATATCGGCTCCAGGATGCCTCCAAGGCTTCTGCTCAAATACATCAATGTTCACATCTAGTATGTTCCTGTCAAGTACACATAAATCCAAACAATTCGACAAGAAACCACTTAGCAAATGCACAATTCCTATAATGCACAATTGGCCCCTATTATGGCAGCTCATACTATCCAATTATCCATCATTAATAACACAATAATCCTGCATATGTGACCAAACTCTGTGCGCTTAAACTTTAACACTTACCTAGCCCTGGGAAGTGAGAATCTTTGTGCAGTTTGAGCTCCCATTGACCTTGACCCCAACTGCTGCCAATAAGCCGCTGACAAACATCCGGAGTTCGGAGTTCATCGGAGAAGACGACCGGAGAAGACGAAGACGTCCCCGTAACCCTGCTCATTTTTGTGGAGGCGGTGGTGGCTGTGGTGGCGGTGGTGGCTGTGGTGGCGGTGGTGGTGGCAGTGGTTCCGGCGGCGGCGGCGGTGGTGGTGGTGGCAGTGGCTGTGGTGGCGGTGGTGGCTGTGGTGGCTGTGGTGGCGGTGGTGGTGGCAGCGGAGTGGTGGTGGTGGCAGGACTAGTGGTGGTGGTGTTAACTGCCATTTCAGTCCATTTTTCAAATTTACACAATCAGTCCTTTATGTTACAAATTTACACAATCAGTCCTTATTTACAAACTGACTTAACTGGGTTATGATTTTTGGACTGAAATGGCACCTTTCCAGAACGTGGGGGACGAAAATGGCGCATTTTTGAAAAATGGACTGAAATGGCTAAAGTGACCAAACCACATGGACGAAAATGGCAGTCAACTCATTAATAATTATTAATTTATCGATTAATTGGCTTATTGGCCTGTAATAATCCCACCTATACCTTTTTGGCCAATAATAATCCCACCTCAGAATATTCCCCACACCAGTCCCATTTTTCAGATTTTTGGCCCACACTGGTCCCCAGTTAAAAATCCCTAACTCAGTTAGTAAAATGGCTGATGTGGCAGATGATGTGTTAAAAACTGATTATGTGGCAGATAGGTGGCAGATGATGTGTTAAAAACTGATTACCTGTAATAATCCCACCTACACCTTTTTGGCCAATAATAATCCCACCTACACCTTTTTGGCCAATAATAATCCCACATCAGCCATTTTACTAACTGAGTTAGGGATTTTTAACTGGGGACCAGTGTGGGCCAAAAATCTGAAAAATAGGACTGGTGTGGGGAATATTCTGAGGTGGGATTATTATTGGCCAAAAAGGTGTAGGTGGGATTATTACAGGCCAATTTGCCATTAATTAATAACTCTTTTAATTAATAAATTTTGGTGGTCCCAAGTGTATCATTTTATAGAGTTTCTACTGTATATAAATGTTGTATGAAAATAATAGTAATTGTATGCCATACTTTTAAACTTCAAATGGTAACCATAAAAGTTAAATCAACATTATTGGATCATATGAGAAACCAAAAGTTTAGCTATCGTTTTGTTGCAATCGAGTTTTATAAGAAACCAATAGTTTAGCTATATTTTTTATTACAGTCGAGTTTTATGTTTTGGTTATATGATTATTATGTATAACTAACTAAAATAACCGAGATTAAGATCAACCTTTATAATTAGAGTTAAGTGCACGGACCGTCCTTGTGATTTTCAAGGATTTCATAGATACCCCAATTCACACCATTGGTCCCCATGGTTGATATCTTATAACTCTCATGGTCCATACTAACTAACGTCGTTAAAATAATCAATTAAATGATGTAAGATGACCAAACCACCCTCTATATTAAAAAAAACAGAAATAAATTAGTTAATTAAATAAAACAAAAAATCAACTAAAACAAAAATATTAAATAAAACCTTGTGGATCCAACCCCCACTCATCTATATATCCTAAGAACCCGACACGTGTGACGTGCGGAATCCGTACACGTGCGTGGACCGAACACAAGATCGTAATATAAACTGTGATTCTATTGATAATCTGAAATCATACAAAGCACCGTGAATCACCTCTTGCATTTTCTCTCTCTAGCTCCAAAGCTCTCCAATGGTGAAAATGGCAAAAGTTCTAAATCTAACACCTAAGTGTTCTATTTATAGGCCAAGGCTTTACTGAGAGTTTTCATTAATTACATAAATGCCACCTTGCCTTTTCCCTAAATATTACAATATAAGGTCTTGTTTTCTTCAGTTTCTGCTACGAACTGGATTGACGGATGCGATAGACATTACTGCACTAACAGACTCCCCCTTGGATATTGCCGCAGTCAATCTCGTAGCATCTTGTCTTTCTCTCTCTCTGAGTCTTCTTGAAAGTTTGACGTCTTTAGCAAACACAGACTCCCTTTTTCTCGAACAGAATCCCCGTGGATCTGTCTTCAGCTTCAGCTCCCCCTTACATTAAACTCTTTCTTCAGGCTCCCCCTTTCGATAAGTTTTCGTGCTATAGGGATCGACACCTGGCTTTCCGGTTACAAGCTCCCCCTTGCGTCGAGCTCGTCTTCAGACTCCCCCTTAGACTCAGCTATCGGGATCGTAATCTGGAACTTTTATCTGCAAATCTCAAACATTTATAAGTAAAGAACATTTTGAACATCCAGGATTGAACACCTGGCTCTCTTAGCATAAGCTAAAACATTTCGACAGTGAAAGCGTTTTCGGTTCTTCCAGGAATGATGACTTGGCTCTCAAACACTTTTAATCAAGAATCTGGCTCTAAAATATAATAATATGAATATATCCATGATTACTTGATTTTATCCCCCCTATCAACAATCTTCATAGATTTGGCAGTATTAAGTATCCAAGATCGAAACATAGCTCTTTACAACTGATTTTAACACTTTAAGAATCCAAATCCATCACAGTTAATCATCCAAGTCCAAATTAATGACCTTGAAGATATCACAAAATGTTTTTGATTTTTTTTATTTTAAAAACTTCAAGTTTCAAATTAGTGAACTTGTTTATTTTCAGAAACACATTCAGCATACTTAGATTTTGAAACTCAGCTTCTCAGACATCGGTTGTCGAAAATAAAGTAGAATCAAAATCTTTTTGTATTTTTCTGAAACATAAAGCAGTAAATAAATATTTATAAACAATATTTTTGTTTGAGTTCGTGTCAGAGAATCATAGCAGATTATGACAAATCACTAGTACCGTTGAGCTTTAGACACTTTAAGTTCTAAACGATTCACTTAGATTGTCAGTATACTGATCCACTTAAATTTTTACACAAAGTTCAACTGATTCGAGATATGAGATTAATGTTTTAAGGGCTTAAACTTATTCGCGTGTCCCACCTCAGAATATACTCCCGTATCAAAATTCCCTAGATTCAGTCTTACAGGTGAGTATACCAATTTGATATATGTATACTGGGTTAGTGCGAGACCTTGAGAGCTCAGGTATGAACTTCGGTTCAGTCAAAGAGATGAAGGCTCGACTTTAGGTATGTTCCCTTTAGAGAATCTTTTCTTCAACTGCAATTGATTCATATCTTTCGATATTTTTCAATTTTTTATGCAGAGCGTAAGCTTTTTTAAAGCGCATAAAGTATTATACGAGGTCTAGGCCATTGCTTCCGCAATATCAGAAGACCATATATAATACCCCAATATCAAACAGTATAAACACCTAGTATCTCAGAATCAAGCAATCTCTCAAACAAGATTTCGGGGGTTACCCATATATCCGAGAGATGTTCTCCACGAGATAAGTAAGTATTTGATATTTAGGTTTATATCTCGAAAAAAATCTACTAAGCGTGTAAAAACTTACTGGCATATCATCACTGAGACCGTTTATCACATTTTAACTTTCCAATTCTTTAGCGTACTGTGATTGTCTACTGATGTACTATCATTTCCTCTTTTTTACACAAAAACTCATTTTTGAATTATATCATGTTTTTGGCTTTTTCAAATTTTCTAATGTTTTTGGATTTTCTGACAACAACTCTTACTCCCCCTAAAATTCAAAACATTTAAAGAAAATTTGACAACCCGATGTATATAGCTTTGTCTCGCCATCCATTTTCTGCTTCTCATGCTCTGTTTTGCAGAAAATATACCCCCATGATTTACAATGTCACACCCTGACTTTTGTGGAAGCGTGATTGTGGTGTGACTTTCTTAATATCATTGCATTCAATCATAACCACAACTATATGATAAAACCATAGATTTTTCATCCATAAAATAAGTTTAAAACATAACAACATTGTTTTAAAAAAGCATAGACTTCAAATTCAAGTTTTACAATCATACAAAATGTTTATGAGTTCACTAAGGACTCAACAAAAGATATTAAATAGCACCAAGGTTTGGAAGGCGTGTCTCGTCCAGGAAAGAGACACACTGACCAAACTCAAAGACCATGGATGACTTCTTTATTCTTAACGCAGCATAAAAACTTCCAACGCCCGCCAGATCCACTTTACAAATTCCCTGAAATACATGTAGTTTGAAAAACATCAACAAAAGTTGAGCGAGTTCATGTGTTCGTTTGTGTGTATGTATAAACCTTTGAAAACGTTGTAAGTATGTGTGTAAGTCCCTGGTATGTAGCAATAAGGAAAAACAGATCACCACTGGGTTGCAAAGCCAATGGTATGTGTGAAGTGATGCAGGAAGACTCAAACCTAGCAGACTTTGCACCGGGCCTCCGGCTGTAAGACATAGTCACCACATGGTCCACTCGACGGACTCACGGGTGGGGCTCGCTACACCCAAATAGATCTATCACTCATGCCCCTCGGTCCTACAACGAGGATTGATGGCCTTAATCGCCTACCCATTCACATGATCTAGCAGTAACCCTCCTTAGCTAACCATACCATGTATAAAACGTTTGTAATAATTGTAACATGTATTTCACCCCCGAAGTATAAAACTGAAAACAGTTAAAAGAAAAGGGGGACATGAACTCACTGTATTGCGTCTTCGGTACTCGTAACTCAAATCTCCTCAGCAAACACGACTACCTACAATGTACTAATGTCTATTAGACGAACGGGTCGTGCCTTGTCTTAGTATTTACGTTTTTGAGTTACGTTTCTAAGATTATTCCAAGTTGTAATTACTTGTTAAAATAATGATTATTTTAACTTTAAATTATGTTTAATTTTGGAATAATTGTTTAAACAGTATTTTCGTAATAATACATCTCAAGTATTTCCTTCCCAAGGATGGGGGTATCTTATACATGTATATCCGTATTCTTGTATTGGTATATCTTGCCATGAGTCGGCGTCGTATTCCGGTGTATTATTCCAAATAAAAATATGCCAATATATTCTCAATATATATCTCCAAAACAATATATTTTCAAGTCTCACTTAGAAAATATATATAAACTTATTTTGTCCAAATTAATGCATTTCAAGAAAATATATATTTTCCCAAAATCACATATCTTCTAAATATACTAAGAAAAATATATGTTTATTTCCCAAAAATAATATATTTTTCTCTTTGTCAAAATATGATATAACTTTGTAATATTTACAAAAATCATGTTTTCATTTCTTGTATCCAAAATAATATTTACCAAAAATATATTTATAACGGTGTTTTCCGGAATATTCTGTAAGTTACGTTCTTGCGTTCGGTTTCCCAATATCATGTGTGTAACTTATATATTTATTCCTTTGTGATTTTTGGTATTATCTTGGATTGTAAATTTCTTGGTATTTGTCAAGTTATATTATTTTAACCTTAAATAATATAACTAGTTCACAAAATATACAAACATTCACACATGTGTCTTATATATATATATATATATAGGGAGGAGTTCATGCGAGAACCACCCTTATTGCGAGAACCACGAGAACCAATGTGAACACAACCTAAAATAGCTAAAAAAACCTAACCCCCACCCCCCCTAAAAACCTAACCCCCCCCCCAAAACCTAAACCCCCTCCCCCACCCCCCAAGCTAAAATGCTAAAAACTAAACCCCCAAAAAACCTAAAAAAATCTAATTTTTTTTTAAAATATTTTTTATGCTCAAATCGCTACTTTTAGTGGCAAAAAATTTTTTTTTAAAAAAAATTTTTTTAATTTTTTTTTGCTTCGAAAAGTAGCGATTTTTATATAAAAAATATTAAAAAAAAAATTTTGTGTGATTTTTAGGCATTTTTGGTTGTGTTCACATTGGTTCTCGCGGTTCTCGCAATAAGAGGTGGTTCTTGCATGATCTTCTCCCTATATATATATAGGGCCGCTAAAATGAGAACCACCTACCGTTGTAAGAACCATGAGAACCACTTTCTAGCCTTTTGATCAAAGAGTTGGATGGTTGAGATGATCTGAATATTAAATTATTTTTTAAATGTTTTGTCTCTTATGATTTTGAATTTTTTTATTGAGAAAAGGGTATTTTGGTAAAAGACTTTGGTTAGCCAGTAGTCACTTCTTCTGAACAAATTCAGTGTGCATGTCCAATCTTCATAAAACCATATCCATTCTCTATGTCAACCATTTTATCTCCCTGAATCAAATCACCCCACACCCAATCCCTAGACTTCTCTTTGCCATTCTTAGAACTCCGGCGACGACGACCCTTGTTTTTCAAGAGTTTGGAGATTCCGGAGGCCCTGGTTTTCAAATTTTTTTGTGTCCGAAGTTGAAGGTCAGGCGATCGGTGTTTGTTGTTTTACCAGATTTTGTATCCGACGCTTCTCAATCGAGCAAAATATAAAGGTTGGTTCGCTTCCCCTCCTTACTGTGAAAAATGTAATCGTATGAATTTTCAGGGCTCCTTTACCTCTTATTCATTTCACATTCATGTGGTGTGTGTCCCCTGGGTTAAGATTGTCCGTTGAATCGGTCATTGGCAACTTTTGTTGGGGATTAGAGTTTTTTCATTGGGCTTTGTGGTGTTAGGAAAAGAAGGTTCAATCTCTGCGTAGCCGGATTTCATCGGTTGGACGGTTAGGGTTTTAGGTTTTGGAGGAGATTTTTGGGGTATGTGGTTAGTCAATATAAGCCTAGCTGGAATTTCATCTGTTTGGGTTTTTAATTTTTAATTTTTTTTTAATTTTTGTTAGCAGGGGTTGAGAGAAAACTTACGTAATGGGGGGGGGGGGGGTTCTCTGGGTTGATGGATGAGGTGTATTAATAAAAAAAAATTTATAAACGCAGGAATCGCTGAAAGAATGGTTGCGGCAACGCGAAGCTCGAGCCGGACCAAGAAGATAGAGGGGTTATAAACATTAGTTCGGGTGTCATAAATTTGTTTTTTTTACTTAACTTCGTTGCGAATGGTTTTTTTGTGCTCCGATTGGGGGTAACTAGTTCTGAATTGTAATATGTTTTTTTCCCGCATTATACGCGTAGGTTCGAGGTCTAGGCCTCAGCGGAGTGGTAAGGTGTCTTGTCTTATCCTTGACTCTAGTGACGAAGCTGATACCCCCCCCCCCCACGGAAGAGTATAAAAGGCAATACTAGGAAGCGCAAGCAGCCTGGCTTGGGTTGTTCATGAACGAAAAGGCACAAGAAGCAGAAACCTGCAGTTCAGAAATCGCTTCCGGCGTTGAACACTCGTTCTTCACTGAAGCAATTATTCCTTGCGATGATGGGGTTGTCTGAACGCCAGAAAGAGGCTATCATCCAAATGGGATTTTGGGGGTTGATTGGTTTTTGTGTGAATGGGGTTCCCGAGAAACTAGCCTACCATGTCGTGGACAACTTTGATGCCCATTCAATGACGTTAAACCTGGGCAACAGCCGCTTGTTGGTGGATGGCGGGGTGATCAGCAAGCTCTTGGGGATTCGTGATTCAGGCTCCAATTTCGCCGATGTCGAGGAAGCGAGAACGCTACACGCATCGTTGAAGGAGTGGCGTGCACGTTTCCCACCGTCCAGCTACATAGCCCCTTCGCTGATCTCGGCGGCGATTCAAGACGACCAGTATGAAGACATGGCGCATTTCCGAACAGATTTTGCTTTGCTTTTCCTGACGACAATGGCCAGCTCACAGCAGAACGGGTATGTAAAAGACAAGGTTCTGAAGCGTTTGACGGCGGATACTAGGTACGAAGATTTCAACTGGTGTGCTTTCATCGTAGACTGTTTGAGAAAATGTAAGAAAAAATGGAGGCCGTTGGACCCAAAGTGGTGCTGGACGGGCCCGTTGACCATCCTGACGGTGAGCATGTGTTTGGTTTTTGAGTTTTTATTAGCTTTTTATGAGTAAATATTTATTCTGCTTTATTTTTTTTTTTTTTAATTTTTTTCATGCAGTTGTTGTATGTAGACTGCACGCGGCAGCCATCGTGCAACACTGGCGATGGGATCCGAGCCATTCATTATTGGACGAAGGAGCTTTTGACTCGTAAACAAGATTACGAGATTTCAAATGGAGGGTCCGGTCGTGGCCAGGGCAAAACCCTAAGCGACGGGTTATCCGGTGAACAGGTTTAAAGCAATTTTTAAAATTTGGAGACTGGTTTTTCCATGTTTTGTTTTTAAATTTTGTTTGGTTGGTGCACGCATAGATAGGCTAAGCGTGTCTTTTCATTTTGTGTAGAGAGTTAACTCGTGTGCCGCCGCGAATAATGCTGAGTGTGTGTCTGGAGAGCAGAGCGGCCTGGATAAATGGGTCGATGACTTAGCCGCTCTAAGGTCAAGAATAGAGCAGGCTTTAAGAGATCGGTTGGCTGTGGAGCCGGATAACGAGGAGCACAGGAGGTTGAGGCGAAGATACATTGATGTGTTAGATGTGATACCCTGTTTGCCGGCTGAAGGGTTAGAGAGTATCGAGGAGGGAGAATTTCTGAAAAGAACGACCCGGGGTTCTTCGAGCCGCCAGTCAGGTATTCGTATGCTGGTTTTAGCCACGCAAAGGGCTTGTGTATTTTTATACCAATTTTTGGCTTAAAATTCTGTAGGGGGACGCGAGGAACAGGCGAATGATGTTACGGATCCAGCTTCTGATTCAGGCGAGGGAGAGGAGGAAGTTGATTTGAACTTGCTGATTTCTGGTATCGCTGAAACGGCTGAAGGGGGGGGGGGCGTCAGCCTCCGAGCCGTAAGCGTTGTCGTTGACACCATGCCAGGTAAATAAAAGAATAGAAAAAAATAAACATGCAAACCCATTTGTATTTAATATTATTTGTGCAGTTTGTGGCTCACCGTAAAAAAGTGTTTTTTGGTTTTCGTTTTTAGACGCGGACGGGGCTGCAGGAGGACGAGACGTTGATGAGCGCAGTGCTGGCCTGCCGGGTGGGGGCAACGTTGGCGCGATTGCAAGAGACATCGGGGATGCTGGGGTCAAAGATGCCGACGGTCTACCAGATGTGACAGGTGGTTTAGAACAGATGTCGTTTGAAGAGGTGGGTACTGTGAACTTGGGTGATAACAGCCAAGCGGAAGCTAACGCGACGATGGCAAAAATAGGGGGAGCTCGGATGTTAACAGGCCATCGGACGTCGGGGAGGCAGGTACCAAAAAAGGCGACATGGTGGCAATATATGTTAGGGATGGCCAACCAATATTTTTTATTTTTTATTTTTGTTTTGGTTTTTAATTTCTTTTAACACACAGGGGACGTTGCCGGCGGGGATGAGTTTAACACCGAAAAAGAGGATACTGGAACGGTACGTGACGAAGGAGGCTACGCCGCCGACCGTGATGTAAATGTAGACCCGCCAGCTGATGTTAACCCACCGGCAACCCCCGTGTTGCAGCAACAGGCTTCTCAGGCCCTTCGGCCAGTAGCGGTTTGCGGTCTGTATGCTCCGAGGGCTGGTATTCCTAAGCTGGCAGCCGCATTGGGAAATCTTTTGACATCTCATGCAGGGGAACAAACAAATGTTACGGCAACCGAAGCAGGTTTGTCGTGCCAAAAATAAGTATTAACCATAAAACGATCTTTAAAAGAATAATTTTTTTCCTCCACACAAAGAGGGGGTGCTCCTGAAAGTACTGATGTGGCGACGAAGGTTATGGGTGATGTAACTGTCAGGTCCGGAGAAGGTGAGACAGCGGTTGATCGAAGTACGGCACCAGTGGCGGGTTCGTTGGTGGTTGGACGGGTTCGAGGGTGGACCAAGTCCCAGATTGCCGCTCGGCTTTTTGGCCCACCCACGCCTGTTGGCGCAGCGTGTTCGTCAGGTTTGCGCGCCGCAGACGTCGCCGCTGTTGAATGTTGCGAGGTGGACGAGCCAAGCAAGGGTGCGGACAGTGGTAAGTATATAAAATGCCAAGACGCGTTGTATTTTTTTTTGTTTGTTTAACAGTTTTTGGGCCTTTGGGGGGTTGTCCTTTAAAAAAAACTTTGGTTTCGAGTAAGCTTTATCCATCGCCCTATAGAGGATGACACGGGGAAGGGCGTTGATGCGACTAGCAGCCAGCCAAGTTTTAGCTTGGGGATTTCACAGGAGGTGGCATGTGGCGCGGGACTGACTGAAAAACCAACTGGTACGAACCATCAAAGAGTATTATGTTTATCTTTTTTGTTTTGTCCCTTTTTCTCTTTTTTAACCTGTGATCCCCCCCCCCCCCATAAACAGGTGACGAGGCTGGCTTGGATGCTCGACCTTCGGATGCTTTGGGTGTGTCGGCCACCATATCTAGCCCTGTCAGGAGCCCTTTAAGTTTTGAGTCCTGGGTGCCGGTACGTGATGACAGTTGCAAGGCTGATGTTGTTTCGTGTAGTCACCCAAGTTTCAGTCTCGGGATCTCACAGGAGGGGGCGCGTGGGCCGGGGCTGAAGGAAAAAGATTCTGGTACGTACAACTCTCGTTTTTTATTGAAAAACGGAATCACACGCTTTTCATGCTTTTGGTTTTTAAATTTTATTTTTAATTTTTTAAGCTTCAGTCTCGAAAAAAAAAAGATTAACGTCTGATTATTATGTTTATTATTTGTTTTATTTTTTTATTTATTTAATTTTTTTTTTTGGGTAATACCCCCTGGTAGCATGTGATGTGGGCGGGTCGGAAACGGGACGTTCGGTTGGTGCTGTTGGGTCGGGCAGCGAAGGTAGACCGGTTAGAAGACATATAGGCGTCGATCTATGGGTGCCTGTTGAAACCCGGTTGCCGGTCGACCAGGAAGGCGGCACGGAGCAAAATGTCAACGGTGAAGACCCTAAGCCGAACGAGCCTATCCGAGCAAGACCGATACGAGCGTTCCACGAGAAGCCACGGTTGGTTAGCAGCCCGGGCAACGTTGAGTTGGATCCAAAACAAACCACGAACCAACAAAACTCGGCTTGGCGGTTCCTATTCCGGAAGAGGGCCCAAGATGCGTGGTTGAGGCAAACAATTTTTGAAATGAGTGAGAGGTAAAAAGGATAAGCAGCCTTCATGTTAGACTGTGCGCGTGTCGCACCCGAGACAAATCTAAAAAGATTTTTTAACATTCTGTGTTTTGGGTGTGTTGTCGTTTTTCCATTCACAAAGGTCAACCCGGACCACGCAACAGATGAATTTCCGTAAGTTATCCCACCGAAAATAAATATATAAAAACCATATCGCGCAGGTATTCGTTAGGCGGTCGTGGCGCTATCAGAAAAACTAATTAAGTAGGAAAAATTCAGAAAAAATATATGGCTTCCTTTTAACGGTTATTACTTTTTACAATATACCTAACGATTCACGTAAACTTTTTTATAAATTCAGAAAATGTAAAAAAAGAGATTGCGTTTTTTCATTGTTCATTTTTTCGTAAAATTTTCCTACTTCTTTTCGTTACGTTTTTACGAAAAACGGAAAATGTTTTTTTTACCGTTTTATGTATCTTTTTTTATGTGACGCTTTACGTTGTTCCTTTTTTCATAAACTTTTTATATTTCTTTTGGTAAACTTGTACGTATTACGTAGATTTTTTTTTACGTTATACGTAACTTTTATTATTGAGACGCTTTTACTTAAAAATTGACTGACTTCGAAACCTTTTTTGCGGAAATTTTTGCAGTCTACATATAAATTTTTACAGCGACCGAAAAATGTTCCAGTTTACATATAAATTTGACAATTTAGGGACTGTTTCCCCGTTCTTTTTTCACTTTGCGTCCAAAAAATGGGATTGCGTTTTCCCTTGGTTCATTTTTTCATAAAGTTTTTAAACTTCTCTTTGCGTTAACTTGTACGTATTACGTAAAGTTTTTTTACGTTGTACGCATCTTTATATTAACGAAACGCTTTACGTAAAATTTGACTACGAAAAAATTATTTTTGCATCCTACGGAAATTTATACAGAGTACGAAAAATCTTTTTTACACATTACGTGAAACGCTTTACGTCTTACAGACTACGTAAATTTTTACGTTGTTACCTGAACCGAAAAAAGTTTTACAGAAATAATTTTTTAGTTGTTGTTCATCCCCCCCCCCTTTGCATATAAATTTTACAGCGACCGAAAAATGGTCCAGTTTACATATAAATTTGACAATATAGGGACCGTTTCCCGTTCTTTTTTCACTTTGCGTAAAAAAAATGGGATTGCGTTTTACCTTGGTTCATTTTTTCATAAACTTTTTAATCTTTTCTTTTGCGTTAACTTGTACGTATTACGTAAAGTTTTTTTTTATGATATACACATCTTTATATTTAACGAAAACGCTTTACGTAAAATTTTTCTACGAAAAAAATTTCAGGTTTACATATAATTTTTACAGTCTACGAATATTTTTGCATCCTACGAAAATTTATACAGGGTATGAAAATCTTTTTACACATTACGTGAAACGCTTTATGTCTTACAGACTACGTAAATTTTTACGTTGTTACTTGAACCGAAAAAAGTTTTACGAAAATTATTTCTTAGTTGTTGTTCAATCCCCCCCCCCCCTTTGCATATAAATATTACAGCGACCGAAAAATGTTCCAGTTTACATATAAATTGGACAATTTAAGGACCATTTCCCGTTCTTTTTTCACTTTGCGTCAAAAAAAATGGGATTGCGTTTTACCTTGGTTCATTTTTTCATAAAAGTTTTAAAACTTTCTTTGCGTTAACTTGTACGTATTACGTAAAGTTTTTTTTTACGTTATACGCATCTTTATATTAATGAAACGCTTTACGTTAAATTTGAAAACGAAAAAATTTTCCGGTTTACATATAATTTTTACAGTCTAAGAATATTTTTTCATCCTACGAAAATTTATACATAGTACGAAAATCTTTTTACACATTACGTTAAACGCTTTACGTCTTACAATCTACGTAAATTTTTACGTTGTTACATGAACCGAAAATTTTTTTACGAAAATAAATTTTTAGTTGTTGTTCAATCCCCGCAGATATGTGATGTTTGAGGACAAGTTTGGGGCATGCGCGGATGTTCTTGAGCTTCAATCCCTGGCGATCGGCAGCAACGTATCCGATTCAGTGGTGGACGCTTGGGTGCACGTCCTCAACGACGACACAAATCTCTCGTCTCCAGGGATGCCTAGACGGTTGTTTTGTGTCCACTCCACTGTGGTAAAAAAAAAATTCTCATATCATTGTTCCTTTTATCGATATTTTGTTTTGAATTATTGGAAACCGGTGCAGTACTGAGTCATGCAAATAAACGTTTTGGGGTTTTCCACCGCAGGTTGATTGGATGTTAAACCTGGAGACGGACCCTAGCGGAAGACGCGTGTCCGCTTTCGAATGTGGGTTGAAGGCAAGCCTGAGCAGCCGACATCACCTTGTAGATCTGTGTGACTTCGATATGGTCTTCGTACCCGTTCTGGAGGTAGACCACTACTATCTGGTAGTGTTTGACTTGGAAGAGGAGCGCATATACTTGATTGATCACTTGGGTGACAAGGGGGCTGGGGGGCTATTGAGGGACAACGACTCCTATATCCGGAAGACAACCCTTTTTAAAGTGGTATGTGATTGATGTGATTTTTCTCCTTTAACTTATGATGTTTCAAGGCACTGAGAAACTTATCCCCCGTTGTTCTTACGGCTGTTTTTGTTTACTTGGAAAACAGAAAGAAATTTTTGTCGACTATCTGAAATCAGTGAATCATCCCAAAGCGACGGCCATGCACTCAAGTGTCATAATGAGAGAGACTCTTCCATGGTCTACGACCCATAGAATCGCGACACCGTTTGTGAACTCTGGCATTTTTGCAATGCGCCATATGGAACGGTTTGTGGGTTCCAGGAGAAACTTCTTCTGCGGATTCAGTGTGCACGGGGCGCGGAAGAAAGTCCAGTGCAACTACTTACGGAAAAGGTATGCGACCGCGATTCTCCAGTCCCCGGTGAACAAATATGGCGACGAGATTCGACGTCGTTTGGCCTTTGTGTAGACAATGATTCGGTGTGATAGACAGTTTCCTCTTTTTGGTTTGGCGTCTTTTGGGTTGGGCGTTTTTTGGGGTGGTTTTGCAACGGTTAAACAATTTCTTTTTTGTCGGGGATGGTGATACTTATGTTGGCATGCGGGTCAGGTGGTCAAAAAACACAATTCTAACTTCTTACCGATTGCGTAAAATTATTAAGTCCTTAAATTTTTACGTGAAACGCCTTACGCTTTATAGGCTACGTAATTTTTTACGTTTTAGATGTAAACGATTTACGCCAAAATTTTTCTGGGTGGGTGAATTTTGTTGGAAATTTTTTACAGTTTACGTAAAACATCTTACGCAAAAACGTTTTGCGGGGGTTTACGTAAATTTACGTTTAACAAACTCAGTAACTGTTTGGGTTTAAGTTTTACCATTTTCGTTTTACCTAAAAAAATTTAACTTCTAATGTTAAAAAATGTTCAACATAAAAAAATAGTACGTTTAAAAAAAAATTACGTCGTATGTTAAAATATTTTACGGGTTACATTTAAAATTTTTACGTTCCTACGTCTAAAATTTTAAAAATTTTACTATTTACATTAAAACTTAAAGGTCCTAGCGTTTAAAAATTTTCAACATAATATTTACGGGTTACATTTAAAAATTTTACGCTCTTACGTTTTAAATTTTATAAATTTTACGTTTTACATTAAAATATTTACGCCTTGGGAATGTAGGAAATTTCAACATAAAAAAGTTTAAATCCTACGTTTAAAAAGTTTTGATGTTACATTTAACAAATTTACGTGTTACGATTAAAAAAAATTATGTGTTACATTTAAAAAAATTAACTTTTACGTTTAAAAAAGTATACGCCTTACGTTTAAAAAAGTTTACGTCTTATGTTTAGAAAATTTACGTCGAACGATTAAAGTTTTTACGTGGTACGTTTTAAAAATTTACGTTTTACGATTTTACCTTTTCGTTTAAAAAAATGAGTCTTACGTTTTACCATTTACGTTTTAACGTTTAAAAAATGTGTTTTACGTTTTAAAAATTTACGTTTTTAAAAACTTAAGCTTTACTTTTTACACGTGTTCGTTTTTTAAAAATTTACGTTTTTAAAAACTTAAGCTTTACCTTTTACACGTGTTCGTTTTAAAAAATACTGAGTTTTACGTTTTAAAAATTTATGTTTTTTACATTTTTTTCGATTAAAAAATTGAGTTTTAAGTTTTAAAATTTAACATTTTAAAAATTTACACTTTACATTTTTTACAGATTGGTTCCAAAAGGTTTAACGTTTTTTCCCAATTTACGTAAAAAATACGTTTTTATGCAAATAGTTTAATGTTTTTACGTTTACGTTTCACGTTTTTCGAAAAATTGTTCAAAATTCTTGAGGAGATGCGTAAAGTGCGTAAAGTTTTCCGATTTACGTAAAATCTGCGTAAACTTTTCCGACTTACGTAAAAGTTCTTACGTTTTACATAAACTTTTAACAAATTTACGTCCTAGATTTTACATCGAAATTTTTTTACTCTTTACGGTCTACCTAATCTTTTACGTTCTTCTTTTATTCGTTTTTCATTAGACAGTTTAGGCGATATTTTCATTCATAAAACCAAACCTTAAAACACTGACAAAAGCGTTGCATTTTTTTCATACAACCAAACGTTAGAAAACGCCAACGTTCCATTTTTATTCAGAAAACGAAACATTACTACAAACAGACGACGCGTACAAACGAACATTAATACAAACATGACTGAAAATGAAACACACCAGGCACACACATAAGATGCTTCAAAACCATTCCCAATGGCTAATCCAAGTCAGAGTCATAGTCTGACCCCCACGAAAACCATCCTGCATCTGAACCAGCCGCTGTACCCTTGCAACCATCATCAGGGTCAGCAACTCCAACTGTTGCCGGCTTCGGTACCCAAACCTGAGTCATCGGGCGCTTGCCCTTTGACCTCTCGCTTACACTTGCAGACGTTGGCGGCCTTGAAGCTGATCCATGGGAAGGACCAAAGGCACTTCGAAGTTGTGTGGGGGAAGCAAATTGGGCTGGCGGGGAACCGAAGTGCCTGACACCCGGCATAACTGGACCCGGGGAACTGAGGTGGACAGAGGGTGACCCGAAGAGGGGGGGGGGGTGGTGAACCAAAGGGTGTTTGGGGTGGGCGACAGGGGGTCTGGGGAGACACTGGGGGTTGTCTGGGATACCAAACCAAACCTGGGCCCGAACTCATATCCAGTCGACGACGGTCCCATACTTGCACCCCTGGGCCGACGCCGCCATGCTGGACAGGGAGCCAGCAAGTGTCTGGGTTAGACACCAACCCCATCTGCTCACGACCCCACACTTGCACTGTTTTTTCTTTCGCCGGTCGATTGGGAGGGCTCGACAACGAACCTGGTTGGGAGGAAAAAAAATCATACGGAAAACAAGTTTAAAAAATGTTCAACATAAAAAAAATAGTACGTTTAAAAAGAAATTACGTCGTATGTTAAAATATTTTACGGGTTACATTTAAAAATTTTACGTTCTACGTCTAAAATTTTAAAAATTTTACTATTTACATTAAAACTTAAAGGTCCTTGCGTTTAAAAATTTTCAACATAATATTTACGGGTTACATTTAAAAAATTTACGCTCTTACGTTTTAAATTTTATAAATTTTACGTTTTCCATTAAAATATTTACGCATTGGGAATGTAGGAAATTTCAACATAAAAAAGTTTACATCCTACGTTTAAAAAGTTTTGATGTTACATTTAACAAATTTACGGGTTACGATTAAAAAAAATTATGTGTTACGTTTAAAAAAATTAACTTTTACGTTTAAAAAAGTATACGCCTTACGTTTAAAAAAGTTTACGTCTTATGTTTAGAAAATTTACGTCGAACGATTAAAGTTTTTACGTGTTACGTTTTAAAAATTTACATTTTGCGATTTTACCTTTTCGTTTAAAAAAATGAGTCTTACGTTTTACCATTAACGTTTTAACGTTTAAAAAATGTGTTTTACGTTTTAAAATTTACGTTTTTAAAAACTTAAGCTTTACCTTTTACACGTGTTCGTTTTAAAAAATACTGAGTTTTACGTTTTAAAAATTTACGTTTTTTATATTTTTTTCGATTAAAAAATTGAGTTTTACGTTTTAAAATTTAACATTTTAAAAATTTACACTTTACATTTTTTACAGATTGGTTCCAAAAGGTTTAACGTTTTTTCCGAATTTACGTAAAAAATACGTTTTTATGCAAATAGTTTAATGTTTTTACGTTTACGTTTCACGTTTTTTCGAAAAATTGTTCAAAATTCTTGAGGAGATGCGTAAACTGCGTAAAGTTTTCCGATTTACGTAAAATCTGGGAAACTTTTCCGACTTACGTAAAATTTCTTACGTTTTACATAAACTTTTAACAAATTTACTTCCGACATTTTACATCGAATTTTTTTTACTCTTTACGGTCTACCTAATCTTTTACGTTCTTCTTTTATTCGTTTTTCATTAGACAGTTTAGGCGATATTTTCATTCATAAAACCAAACCTTAAAACACTGACAAAAGCGTTGCATTTTTTTCATACAACCAAACGTTAGAAAACGACAAAGTTCCATTTTTTTATGCATAAAACGAAACATTACTACAAACAGACGACGCGTACAAACGAACATTAATACAAACATGACTGAAAATGAAACACACCAGGCACACACATAAGATGCTTCAAAACCATTCCCATTGGCTAATCCAAGTCAGAGTCACAGTCTGACCCCCACGAAAACCATCCTGCATCTGAACCAGCCGCTACACCCTTGCAACCATCATCAGGGTCAGCAACTCCAACTGTTTCCGGCTTCGGTACCCAAACCGGAGTCATCGGGCGCTTGCCCTTTGACCTCTCGCTTACACTTGCAGACGTTGGCGACCTTGAAGCTGATCCATAGGAAGGACCAAAGGCACTTCGAAGTTGTGTGGGGGAAGCAAATTGGGCTGGCGGGGAACCGAAGTGCCTGACACCCGGCATAACTGGACCCGGGGAACTGAGGTGCACAGAAGGTGACCCGAAGCGGGGGGGGGGGGGGTGGTGAACCAAAGGGTGTTTGGAGTGGGCGACAGGGGGTCTGGGGAGACGTTGGGGGTTGTCTGGGATACCAAACCAAACCAGGGCCCGAACTCATATCCAGTCGACGACGGTCCCATACTTGCACCCCTGGGCCAACGCCGCCATGCTGGACAGGGAGCCAGCAAGTGTCTGGGTTAGACACCAACCCCATCTACTCACGACCCCACACTTGCACAGTTTTTTCTTTCGCCGGTCGATTGGGAGGGCTCGGCGACGAACCTGGTTGGGAGGAAAAAAATCATCCGTTTTTTTAAAAAGGAAAACAAGTTTAAAAAATGTTCAACATAAAAAAAATAGTACGTTTAAAAAAAAATTACGTCGTATGTTAAAATATTTTACGGGTTACATTTAAAAATTTTACGTTCCTACGTCTAAAATTTTAAAAATTTTACTATTTACATTAAAACTTAAAGGTCCTTGCGTTTAAAAATTTTCAACATAATATTTACGGGTTACATTTAAAAAATTTACGCTCTTACGTTTTAAATTTTATAAATTTTACGTTTTACATTAAAAGATTTACGCCTTGGGAATGTAGGAAATTTCAACAAAAAAAAGTTTACATCCTACGTTTAAAAAGTTTTGATGTTACATTTAACAAATTTACGTGTTACGATTAAAAAAAATTATGTGTTACGTTTAAAAATTTAACTTTTACGTTTAAAAAAGTATACGCCTTACGTTTAAAAAAGTTTACGTCTTATGTTTAGAAAATTTACGTCGAACGATTAAAGTTTTTACGTGTTACGTTTTAAAAATTTACGTTTTACGATTTTACCTTTTCGTTTAAAAAAATGAGACTTACGTTTTACCATTTACATTTTAACGTTTAAAAAATGTGTTTTACGTTTTAAAAGTTTATGTTTTTAAAAACTTGAGCTTTACCTTTTACAAGTGTTCGTTTTAAAAAATACTGAGTTTTACGT
Source organism: Helianthus tuberosus (assembly GCA_030545235.1). NCBI lineage: Eukaryota > Viridiplantae > Streptophyta > Magnoliopsida > Asterales > Asteraceae > Helianthus > Helianthus tuberosus. The sequence goes on along the minus strand of CM060449.1, from coordinate 125,684,527 downwards.
TTTAAGAATTTACGTTTTTTACATTTTTTCAATTAAAAATTTGAGTTTTACGTTTTAAAATTTAACATTTTAAAAATTTACACTTTTCATTTTTTACAGATTGGTTCCAAAAGGTTTAACGTTTTTTCCCAATTTACGTAAAAAATACGTTTTTATGCAAATAGTTTAATGTTTTTACGTTTACGTTTCACGTTTTTTCGAAAAATTGTTCAAAATTCTTGAGGAGATGCATAAACTGCGTAAATTTTTACGATTTACGTAAAATCTGCGTAAACTTTTCCGACTTACGTAAAATTTCTTACGTTTTACATAAACTTTTAACAAATTTACGTCCTACATTTTACATCGATTTTTTTTTACTCTTTACAGTCTACCTAATCTTTTACGTTCTCCTTTTATTCGTTTTTCATTAGACAGTTTAGGCGATATTTTCATTCATAAAACCAAACCTTAAAACACTGACAAAAGCGTTGCATTTTTTTTCATCCAACCAAACGTTAGAAAACGCCAACGTTCCATTTTTTATGCATAAAACGAAACATTACTACAAACAGACGACGCGTACAAACGAACATTAATACAAACATGACTGAAAATGAAACACACCAGGCACACACATAAGATGCTTCAAAACCATTCCCAATGGCTAATCCAAGTCAGAGTCACAGTCTGACCCCCACGAAAACCATCCTGCATCTGAACCAGCCGCTGCACCCTTGCAACCATCATCAGGGTCAGCAACTCCAACTGTTGCCGGCTTCGGTACCCAAACCTGAGTCATCGGGCGCTTGCCCTTTGACCTCTCGCTTACACTTGCAGACGTTGGTGACCTTGAAGCTGATCCATGGGAAGGACCAAAGGCACTTCGAAGTTGTGTGGGGGAAGCAAATTGGGCTGGCGGGGAACCGAAGTGCCTGACACCCGACATAACTGGACCCGGGGAACTGAGGTGGACAGAAGGTGACCCGAAGCGGGGGGAGGGGGGGTGGTGAACCAAAGGGTGTTTGGGGTGGGCGACAGGGTGTCTGGGGAGACATTGGGGGTTGTCTGGGATACCGAACCAAACCTGGGCCAGAACTCATATCCAGTCGACGACGGTCCCAAACTTGCACCCCAGGGCCGACGCCGCCATGCTGGACAGGGAGCCAGCAAGTGTCTGGGTTAGACACCAACCCCATCTGCTCACGACCCCACACTTGCACTGTTTTTTCTTTCACCGGTCGATTGGGAGGGCTCGGCGACGGACCTGGTTGGGAGGAAAAAAATCATCCGTTTTTTTTAAAAAGGAAAACAAGTTTAAAAAATGTTCAACATAAAAAAAATAGTACGTTTAAAAAAAATTACGTCGTATGTTAAAATATTTTACGGGTTACATTTAAAAATTTTACGTTCCTACGTCTAAAATTTTAAAAATTTTACTCTTTACATTAAAACTTAAAGGTCCTTGCGTTTAAAAATTTTCAACATAATATTTACGGGTTACATTTAAAAAATTTACGCTCTTCCGTTTTAAATTTTATAAATTTTACGTTTTACATTAAAAGATTTACGCCTTGGGAATGTAGGAAATTTCAACATAAAAAAGTTTACATCCTACGTTTAAAAAGTTTTGATGTTACATTTAACAAATTTACGTGTTAAGATTAAAAAAAATTATGTGTTACGTTTAAAAAAATTAACTTTTACGTTTAAAAAAGTATACGCCTTACGTTTAAAAAAGTTTACGTCTTATGTTTAGAAAATTTACGTCGAACGATTAAAGTTTTTACGTGTTACGTTTTAAAAATTTACGTTTTACGATTTTACCTTTTCGTTTAAAAAAATGAGTCTTACGTTTTACCATTTACATTTTAACGTTTAAAAATGTGTTTTACGTTTTTAAAAACTTGAGCTTTACCTTTTACACGTGTTCGTTTTAAAAAATACCGAGTTTTACGTTTTAAAAATTTACGTTTTTTTACATTTTTTCGATTAAAAAATTGAGTTTTACGTTTTAAAATTTAACATTTTAAAAATTTACACTTTACATTTTTTACAGATTGGTTCCAAAAGGTTTAACGTTTTTTCTGAATTTACGTAAAAAATACGTTTTTATGCAAATAGTTTAATGTTTTTACGTTTACGTTTCACGTTTTTTCGAAAAATTGTTCAAAATTCTTGAGGAGATGCGTAAACTGCGTAAATTTTTATGATTTACGTAAAATCTGAGTAAACTTTTCCGACTTACGTAAAATTTCTTACGTTTTACATAAAATTTTAACGAATTTACGTCCTACATTTTACATCGAATTTTTTTTACTCTTTACAGTCTACCTAATCTTTTACGTTCTTCTTTTATTCGTTTTTCATTAGACAGTTTAGGCGATATTTTCATTCATAAAACCAAACCTTAAAACACTGACAAAAGCGTTGCATTTTTTTTCATACAACCAAACGTTAGAAAACGCCAACGTTCCATTTTTTATGCATAAAACGAAACATTACTACAAACAGACGACGCGTACAAACGAACATTAATACAAACATGACTGAAAATGAAACACACCAGGCACACACATAAGATGCTTCAAAACCATTCCCAATGGCTAATCCAAGTCACAGTCTGACCCCCACGAGAACCATCCTGCATCTGAACCAGCCGCTGCACCCTTGCAACCATCATCAGGGTCAGCAACTCCAACTGTTGCCGGCTTCGGTACCCAAACCTGAGTTATCGGGCGCTTGCCCTTTGACCTCTCGCTTACACTTGCAGACGTTGGTGACCTTGAAGCTGATCCATGGGAAGGACCAAAGGCACTTCGAAGTTGTGTGGGGGAAGCAAATTGGGCTGGCGGGGAACCGAAGTGCCTGACACCCGGCATAACTGGACCCGGGGAACTGAGGTGGACAGAAGGTGACCCGAAGCGGGGGGGGGGGGGGGGGGGGGGGGGGTGAACCAAAGGGTGTTTGGGGTGGGCGACAGGGGGTCTGGGGAGACACTGGGGGTTGTCTGGGATACCAAACCAAACCTGGGCGAGAACTCATATCCAGTCGACGACGGTCCCATACTTGCACCCCAGGGCCGACGCCGCCATGCTGGACAGGGAGCCAGCAAGTGTCTGGGTTAGACACCAACCCCATCTGCTCACGACCCCACACTTGCACTGTTTTTTCTTTCACCGGTCGATTGGGAGGGCTCGGCGACGAACCTGGTTGGGAGGAAAAAAAAATCATCCGTTTTTTTAAAAGGAAAACAAGAATTAAACAAATGAGCCGCTAAAAACAATGAAACCTATTTTATGGTTTATTACTTCACCTCCGGGGTGGACATGTTTGCGTGGCCGCCACACTTTCCGGCCATCTGCCATCTTTCTTTCCTTTGGGTTTCAAAGAATTTTTAGGGGCTGGGTAAAACCAATTTTTTGCTTTCCATTGGCATGAAAACAACAAAAGGCAGTAGGCTATATATAGGGAAAGACCAACACAAGGAGACAAAGAAGAGGTTTGCTTAGTTTTTCTCCAAATGCCATGATGTATATTCCTGGCTGGTGTGCAGACATCAATTCAAATCAAAGGGTCACTATTTGGTTGGTGTGGTTTAAAAACCGTGACTATTTTTTAGAAAAAGACAAACCAGAGAAGGCTTATAGTGCATCACCTTCCATTTAGTCAGTTTATCAATTTTTATGTTTTAGGTTGGAAATTTTACATTTAACTTGTAAAAAGGATTACGTTTTACGTTAAAAAAAAATTATAGTTTTACATTAAAAGGTTTAACGTTTATCATTTTAAAAAAATTACGTTTTACGTGGAAAAAACACACTACGTCTTTCAAAAAAAAAATTACGTTTATGTTTGGCGTCTTACCCATTAACATGTGGCGCGGAAATGTTTTACAGTTTTACTAAAGAGTCACGTTGCCCCATCTCTAGATTATGTAACTATTTTTACGGTTCCCGTAAACAGTTCAACATTATCAAACTTAAAAGGTTTAAGATTTTCGTTAAAAATGTTAAGCTTTTACGATTAAGGGGTTTACATCTTTACCCTTTAGGTCTTACGCAAAAATGGTTTACATTTTACTTAAATTAACGTTTTAGCTCTTTTTTTATACAAAAACTTAAATTTACGTTTTACAGATTATGTAACTTTTTTTACGGTCCCCGTAAACAGTTCAACATTATCAAACTTAAAAAGGTTTAAGATTTTCGTTAAAAATGTTAAGCTTTTACGATTAAGGGCTTTACAACTTTACCCTTTAGGTCTTACGCAAAAATGGTTTACGTTTTAATTAAATTAACGTTTTAACTCTTTTTTTATACATAAACTTAAATTTACGTTTTACAGTTTTCAAGGTTTTACGTTTTACGGGTTACGTAAATTTACACTTTACGATTTAAGCTATTACGCTTTTGCCCGTAAAACTTTACGTAATGTTTTTACCTTCTTAATCAGACAAGACCATATCATTACCAAAAAAATATATAAAGGGGGGGGGGGTTGACAAACCGAGATCATACAAACATAACATTCATTCACCAAAAGGGGGGGGGGTGCAAAAACATAAACTAAGTACTGTTATCCATACCACAAAAGACGATGGGGGGGGGGGTTACTTTATACAATTTACGGTTGAACCAAAAGTTAGATTTATAAGATACCATAAAACTATTACCTTTGCCCAAACACAGCCATAGTTGTCACCAAAACACACGTCAACCCAGCGTGCACCACCGGTTCATAAGATCAACCCCGATCCAAAAAACACTACCCCCCGTCACAGCACCCCATTCAGAACCAGTTGTCTAAGGTTCTGCGTTCTTTCGCTTCTCCGGGCAGTTGCGCGAGTCATGCCCGCTAACAAACCGGTTGCATGTCCTGCATAATCGTTGGGGCTTTTGCTGAATCTGGACAGCCCTTTCCCCCGGCCCAATCATGCGTTTGTTGGTGCCACATCCCTTATTACGTATGCCTTGAGGATTTGAGCAGGAAATGGGGGTGCTAGTCTCACCTTCCTCAACCACTCCAAGCATATCAGCCATAACCTGTGTTTCTGGTGCGTCAGCGTTTGATTTTCCACGGCGAGCATCAGTGATTTCTTTCGTCCAGCCCTTGATTTTGACAAGAAAATCCTCCATTGCTGCCCGGTCGCCCACCACAGCCTGTAGCGCTTCAGAAAAACAATCCACCAGGTTGTTCCGGGTCAACGCCTCCGGAGACAAATCTACCCCATACCTGAACTCGACACGGAAAACAGACTTTGGCAACACGTGACGTCCCCAACGACTAACCACATACTTAAGCGGTATTTCGTCCACCTTCGTTTGCCGGAAGACGCAGAAAATATGCCTGCAAAGATGTCCGATACGGCACCACAGGTTGCACGAGCATGTTGTAGTGTCCTCCTCTGGATCAACTTTAACCTGCATTATGACCGGAAAAATACGGCCAGCTTTTAGAAAAAAAGTAGTGTCCTTTAAAAAAAATTCAGGAAATGACCAATACCGTGAAATCATTGACGACATCGGAATTCTTGTCCAAGTGTGAAACGGTATATATCTTCCTGCCATCGACTTCTTCGACACCGGTAGTGTAACAGTGTAAAAGGCCCTTCAGGATTTCTTTGCGAACCTCAACGAATATGGTCGGGGAGTACAATAACGCGCAGTGCTTCTCTATCGCCAAACCCGTCTTGAACTCGTGTGCGCGATCATCCGCCTTGAAGTCCCCAACCCTCTGCCTGTATCGTTGGGATTCCAATGTCGAGTCGTAACACAAAAAAAAATGAACAAGGGAGTTCGCCCAGGAGGAGTTCACCTTAAACGCGGAATTCGAACTCTCGCATCGGGATGTAGTCTTCATCAAACAGGACATTTGAATTTCTCTGAAATACGCCGGTACCCACATCTCCTTAATGTTGTACATGTCTCTCAGCCACTCGTGCTCTTCGAGCCCATACTTCTCTAGCAGCTTCCCCCATCTCCTCTCGAACGTCTCCGGTTTAATATAGATGTTCCATACCAGTTTATGTATGGCAGCCCGAAATTCAGAGTTATGTGCGACCTCTCCTGTAATCTGGAAGACAAAAAAAAAACAGCTCAGAAGGAAAAAAACTAATTTTAGCCAAGGCAGACGTTGTTTTGGAAATTACCTTGGAAGGTAATTTCTTCATAATGTGCCACATGCACAAGCGATGAATAGACTGATCGAGCACAGCAGCCACAGCTTGGCGCATGGCTGGGTCTTGGTCAGTTAGAACAAGGCTGGGCTGTTTGTTATGCGCCTCCAGAAAAGCCCTCAGCAACCACGTGTACGCCTCGATTGTCTCACAAAAAAAAGGCCAGCCCCAAAAGTCACACAACGATTGTTGTTGTCGACCCCGGTAAAAGGAACAAAGATCAGATTATACCTGTATTTTAAGATAGTTAAACAGTTAGAACGCGTATAACATATTGAAATTACCCAAAAACAAAAAAAAACTCGGAAAATTTTTGCGGAGAACTTTACTTGTTGGTTTGGTAAGTAGCGTCAAACGCTAGGACGTCGCCGAAGGCTTGATAGTTGATCTTAGAAATTTCATCCGCCCAGAACATGTGTCGTATCTCACCGTTTTCCATGCTGTACTTAAAGGTGTAGTTCGGTAAGTGGTCCACCCGATCTTTCATCTTCTCGATCACCAAATGCGTCTCCCTGTCACCAATGAACATGCGAAGCCTTGATGCAAAGTTCCTGAAGTCGTCCGCGGTTCCTTTCACATTGTGGTGGCCCCCTTAAGGTTTACTTGGAGTCTATGGGCCACCGACGGTCCCACCTTGCTAAGGCTCGCTCGGTGGATGAACTCCTTCGTAAAAAAATCAAGCCTCCACCGTTTTTTCATAAGATCTCTGCTATGCACTGGGACCATTGGATGGTTATGGTTATCTTCAAAGTGATACAAGACCCAACCGCGAGACGTCTGATCGAACTTCACACGTATACAGGCTTTACAGTCACACACACGGAAAGTGGACTGCCTAATCTTCAGCGACGTCTCGTCAAGGGTGTCGAAGTTCCTATTCTGGCTATGCGGCTTGCCGTGGTTGGAACAAACAATGTAACGGTGCGTCATGGCTCCTTTCTTTCGCTTAATTGTTCCCAGCCTAGTCGAAAACCCACAGTGATCAGCGTACATATCGTACATCTCGACCACGTATTCCCACTACTGAAACACGGTTCCAAGTCTTGGTTTCAGGAGGTCTGGCGCATCCGGGCACCAGCAGCGCGTCCCATTCGGAGTGAACCAGGAAAAGCACTCCTCCTCTGAATCTGTGGCGTGGTCTGCGGACATAAACGCACCAAAAAAATTCTTTATACATGAGACATAAAAAGATGACTACGAAACGTAATTGTATTCAACTAAATTTCTGTGCAATAATTGGTGAATACCAACAAATGGTTCTTCCAAAACAGTTCAACATAATCTTAAATTTACTTTTTACAGATTATGTAACTTTTTTTACGGTCCCCGTAAACAGTTCAACATTATCAAACTTAAAAAGGTTTAAGATTTTTGTTAAAAATGTTAAGCTTTTACGATTAAGGGCTTTACAACTTTACCCTTTAGGTCTTACGCAAAAATGGTTTACAATTTTGAATGTAACAAAATGGCCTGGGAACAGAAGCAGAATGCAAATAACAAATAACCAGATAACCATTTTTTATTATACTAAACAACTAAAACAAGATCAAAACCTAAAAAAAATCGTTTTTTTAACCAAAACAACTTATCAGCAGAATTAGGGTGGGTCAAAACCAGGGTCAACTTGCAAAAAAACAAACATCTGTTTTTAAATAACCAAAGCTCTGTTTTAAAAAAAAACCAATCATTTTATTCTTTAAAACCCAACTACAAAAATTAAAAACAAATATACATAAATCGACAAATAGTGACCCCAGTATCAAATTGACCCCAAAAAAGACTCAACCAACTAAACATACTTGATACCCAACCGCGATCAAAAGACCAAAACATTAACAAAATATACAAATTTAAGTTCTTGAACGATATATATATTACCATTGTCCGTTGGCTGACTTGTTGGAATCAATGGAGTCTCGAAAGCCCGGAATTGGATCCTCGTTCCACAAACCCAACTCCGGTCATATTAGCCTGACCTGGAAACAGAGTATCGCCGACAGCATTACCAACTCCGTCGTTCCGTTGCGGTGTGCAAATCAACCTATTATCAGCATCTCCAAAAATGCCACCGTCGCCCTCTGCAATCGGATGATTGAACATCATGGGTGGGAAATTTTGAGTGGGTTTTATCCAGCGAGGTAGGTAAAATTGAAGCAGGTTTTAAACAAATTAGGGAAACAGGAGGAGAGGAGAGAAAAAAAAGGCAGAAGGTGAGAGGTGGGTGAATGAAGAAGGAGTTGTTGTTTATAAAAGGAAGGGGGTTTGCTTCAACACTTTGGGATTGTGAAACGCTACAGTGCAATCGAAATCATGTCCTGAGACTCGAAGTATGTGAAGCGGGCAACCCAATTTTTCTGATTTGTGATTGAAAGGGTGGTATGGGGTAAAATTACCATAGTAACCTTCTTAAAAGACATGTGAACTAATGACATGGCAGGTTCTAATTGGTGTAAAGTGGTTCTCAAAGTTCTTACAACTGGAGGTGGTTCTCATTTTAGCGGCCCCATATATATATATATATATATATATATATATATATATATATATATATATATAGTTAGCCATTTTTATTTATAAAAACCAACCTCCAATACTTGTATTTTTGTAACAAAATCTATGGCAAAGTTTATATTGAAAACCATAGTTTAAACATACTTGTAAATATTTGTTTAGAAAATATTTCTCTAAGTGTTTGTATTTTTAGAAAATTTTGCCATAGTTTCCCCTAAAAATGGATGCTATTAGAGCATATCATTTTCTTTTCAAAAATCATCATAAGCAATCAACAATCAATCTACACTTACCATGTGTTAAAACAAAGCTACTTACATAATAATCATGAACTTGAATTTTCATAAAAACTTGTAGTAACTTGGTAATGTTTTTAGTAGGTTTAGTTACCTTTTAAAGTGTGTTCACTTCTTTAAAAATCTCATTCTTGGAAGGTTTAGATGTTTACAGCTTGTAAACATATTTTACAAAAAACATTTCTTTATGGCATTTTCTTGTTTCATAAGTGTTTATACACTTTTTTTACCACTAAAAAATAGTGTTTTTTAAAGTAAGAACCGAGATCTTCTAAAAATAACATTTTCAACTTGGTTCTTTTGGAAAACCATTCATAAATCTTAGATCCATAAGATTACTAACTTACTTTGTTTATTATTTTTCAATAAATCACTTTATTCTTCAAGTTCATGCTTATATATGAGGATGATCATCTCTTTTCATCACATAATCATCCTCTCACTTGCTAGATCATGTGTTTAATCATAATCTAGCAAGCTCCTTATGTTGATCAACATCATAATCTCAAGAAAATAACAATCAAGTATCATTCATACACTAAACAACATAGTTTCATCCATATTTCACCATATGTTAAGCTTATTTTCAAGATTCAAGATTATGTTCTTTAGTGTTCTTGTGATTTACAACATAATACATCTTTTAACCAACTAAATATGAAGTAAACAAGGATCATGAGAGTCTTACAACTAGCACAAAGGCTAGGGATGAACACAAGAGACGGTGATGACAAAAGTGGAGGATAATAGCAAATGATGAAGGTCCTTCAAGATCCACAAGCACCAAGCTTCCTTAATCACCTTCTAACACCCTTGAATGAACTTGGAATGGGTTGGATTTAATTGAAAGTGATGGTGGTGGTGGTGCTAGTTCTCGGCCGAGAATGGGAGAGAGAGAAGGAGATGGAGGTGAGTTGTGAAGTGTGGTGATTAGTGAGATCTCTAGACTTCTTATAAACATGCAAACCTTTTATCCATTTGTCTTATGTTTCAAGAGTACACTACACAATCTTTTAGTGAATCAAGGAAAGATCATGGAAAGATTAGGGAAATCTTAGGGGGTGGGGTCACCTTGTGACCGATTACATACATGAGGGGGCTCTAAGTGTAAGTTGTAATGATAAATAGGTAATTAGTTGAAAACTAAGTGTATTAGTTTAGGTGTTATGTATAAGGTATGTTATATAGTGTGTTGAGGTGTTCGGGGATCATAAGTGGTCCTTACTGCACTTTAAGTGGGTTTTAGGCACTTTCCGGCACTTTAACTATCACTTAGTGAAGCAGTTTTATGGTCCTTACTTCCCTACACTCCATACTAGTGTAAAACCTTATCTCTGGCCCATACGGGATTTCAAAACACTGTTTGTCTATGTACTGACATCGTCAGCATTTTTCTGAGCTATCCGCTAGTTGTGCTAACTGTGCTTTGTGCATCGTTTATGTCACTAAAGTTTGTATGTGATAAATGATGTGACAGTATGCAATATGTGATGCACATGTAAGTATGATGCAGAAATCAGAACGCAATTCAAGTCATAAATTGTAAATCAGCACAGTCATTAGGCACTAATCATAGTTAATTAATTGTACGGATGCATGCAAATTTGACAGTTGTCACATACAACACATTGATATTTTACAGTTTGAAAACCGTTTTTCAATCTTGTGAAATTAAGCATGTTTGTTCAGCCGTAAGGTTTCGGCATATTCAATCAACATTTTTGGATTTTTGAATTTTTGACAAAATTTAAAAACAAACATATTTTTGATATTTCAATTTTTGACAAAATAAAAACATATTTTTGGTTTTTAAATTTTTCAATTTTTAGGGTTTTATAATATGGTTTATTTATGTATAGAAATCAAACAAACTCCCTGTTTAGCAGTCGCATGGACCAGCAGCCTCTTTCTCTCGTGCCAGGCTGCTCCGACGCTCCTCTAGATGACATTCAGCTGTCTTTGGAAGCACCTGCACATTCAAACTATTCTGTTACTTGAACAAGTTAGCCTAGGTCTATTTGACCTTAGGTATTTCAACACAATATGATTCAATCAACTTCGGAAAATTATCATCGTTTTGAACAAACAACTTTTCATCTTTTACTTCATCCTTTTTGATTGAATCAGTTTTCTTTTTAGAAACAGGTTGTATCTTAACCACCCAACTTTGATCTTTATTGGTGCATGCGTCTGTCGACTTCGTCTTGTATCGAGTCTTGTACTATGAATATTTGATCAGGGCACGTAATTCGAGATATATGTAATTTCTCTTGAGGGATGTAATTCTGCTTGAAAGTGTGTGATTGTAATTCCGTGCGGAATTAGATTCCGCTTGGAATCTTATTTCGCTTGGAACAACTTCAAGCGGAATTAGAACACTATAAATATCACTTCAAGCGAAATCAGTTGTATGGATTCCGGTTGAAGCAACGAAGTGCTGCCGAAGTGTCGTCTCGCTGTAAATCGTTGTCAAATCAATCAAATCGACAGTTAAAGTGTATTTTGTGCTGAATTGACCTTGATACGTTTGTTTCCGCCTCTCGTATCAAGTATAAACTCTTCTGAACAACTCGTTTGGGTCCGAAAACGATCCTACAAGTGGTATCAGAGCTCAGGAGGAAGAGTTCATACCAATTCAGCTGCAAATTCTGATTTCTACACCTTCTTTTTCAAATTAAACTTGATTTCACGGTCAAAATGACTTGAGATTTTCACATTTTGTGCGAAACTGTGTTTTAACAAATCCTTGAGAAAATTGGACCTTAATTCGATCTAAATTTGGTAAAATCTGTAATTTCGTTTGAAAAACAATTCGAGAATGATGACATCTGCAGCATTTCATACGGAATTAGTTGGTTAATTCCGCTTGAAAGTGGTATTTCGCTTGAAAAGTTGGTTGATTCCGTTTGAAAGAGTAATTCCGTTTGAGAGATTCCGTTTGAATCAGCTATTCCACTCCAACTTGTAATTCCATTTGAGAATTTCAAACGAAATTAGTGATTCCGTTTGAAAGTGGTGTTTGTTCAAACGAAATTAGGTATTCCGTTTGAAACGCTATTCCACTTGAAAAGAGATCTCATTTGAAAGTGCTGATTCCGTTTGAACAGGGTTATCTCACAGAAATAGTAATTTCGTTTGAGAAGTGTAATTCCACTTGGAAACTAATTTCGCTTGAAAACAGTGGTTGTGAATTTCTTGAAAACCGAATCATGGAAGAGGAATTTTACAACGCATTTGCTACTCCGATTACCCCGATTACTCTTGCACAGAACACAATGTTAGAAAATGAAACAGGTACCATGCAAAAACCGCCAAAACTTATGAACATTGAGGAGTATAAGGGTTGGGAGGAACGGTTTGAGAATTGGGTACAAGCAAACTACTTAGATGCTTGGGAATGTGTTGAGACGAAATATGTTAGACCGATGACTGATGATGAGGAGATTATTGCAATTAAAGATCTAAGTGCCGAAGATAAAAAGAAATACAAAGATGAGAAAATGATGACGAGTTTATTGCATCAAGCTGTTAAGGAAGATATATTGGTTTTATTGCAACACAATGGAACTTCTTATTCAATTTGGAAAGCATTAAGATCAAAATTTGTTGGAAGCCAAGAGATGGTTAAAAACAAAAAATCGCTTTTGAAGAAAGAATTTGATTTATTCAGGGGTTTAAAAAATGAAAACACGAAGCAGATCATTGAAAGATATTGCAATCTGTTAGCTAACATGAAGAGGTTGAGCATCACAAAAGATAATGAGGAGTTGATTGAAAAGCTAGCTGATGCATTGCCACACGAGATTTGGGGCACATATCTCATGATGCTAAGAAACAAGAAAGGTTTTAGCAGTCTGACACTAAGTAAATTCATTGAAAAGATTGAGGCTCAGGAGATGGAACAGAGAAAGGTCTTAAGAATGAAAGATTTTGATGGTGAACAAGACATTGGGCTTTATTACAAAGCAGGGTTGAATGAGAAAACTACCAACATGTCACCAAAGGTTGAGACTGCATTCAATGCAAAGAGTTCATCAGGAAGTTCATCCAAAGGATCAAACAGCAACACAAATTTTTCATCATATCCATCTTTTGATCCAAACATTTCAGCAACCAAGAATGGCAAGAAGCTACAATGCAAAATTGTATTGAATCTTGAAAATGATTAGGGTTATTCTGAAGAAGTTGCAAAAAGTCACATGTCTTTGTTAGGGACTGTGTTGGAGTCCTATGGAAGTTTAGTAGCAGGAAGGATCGGGAATCCAATGTTGACCAAAAAGGATTACGATCAGATTGATGCTGAAGAGATGGAATTAATGGATATTAAGTGGTGTTTGGCTAGTGTGTTGAGACGAGCTGAGAAGTTCAAACAGATCACAGGAAGAGATGATTTCCGTGATGCATATGTTTCTAATTTGGGTTTTGATAAATCTAAAGTAACTTGTTTTCGTTGCAGGGGAAAAGGACACTTCAAAAGGGAGTGCACTAATCGCGAAGCAAGTGGAGCTCAAAATCCGTTCAACAACAATGATTACTACCGGAAAGCTATATATCATCAAGTTGCTCAACAACAACAAGAACCACAAGTTGCACACGGTAGAAAACCAATAGAGGAGTCTTCAAAGAGAGCATGTTTAGTGAACCAAGAAGATAAAAAATCATCAAAAGATTTCAATTGGAACAAATATATTTCTGCTGACAACAAAGCATGTCTGATCAGTCAAGATGATGAAAAGTTACCAGAAGGCTTTAGCTGGGAAAATTTAAGTTGGGATAATTACTGTCCGGATAAAGAAATGCTAAAAGCCAAATCTTTTGTGGCTCGAATTGAAGAAGATAGTGATGATGATAATGATTATTATGCGAAAAGAATGGCAGGTCATTTAAAAATGATGGAAGAAAGTGAGAGTGAAGATGAAAAAGCTAAAGAGAAAAAGAAAAAGATCAAAACACCTGTCAGCAGTGATGATGAGGAGGTTCCAGTGATAAAGAGAAAGGTAAAGGAAGTTCCAAAGTTCAAAGTTGATGAAGAAGTTGATGCAAGAAAGATTCATGTGAATTGTGAAACCTGTGAGATCATGAAAAAGAAAAACAGTGAATTGGTTAACAACATAAACAGGTTGAAGGAATCTTACGATGTTCTGAACAAAGCCATGAATCAATACAATCAATCAAGTGATGAACAAACAACAGCCATGAAAACACTTCAAGGAGCTTTCATGACAAAGCAGAAAGTGGTGAACAACTATATTGAGAAGTGTGCTGTGTTGGAACAGAAACTGGAAACCCAAAGAATTGAAACAGAAAGAGTTAATCGTTTGTTAAAAAGTTACTCATGTAATTCGTATGTTATTGACATGATTTATCCAACAGTGGAAGGTATGAAGGCTTTTGAGGATGATGAAGTAACTGAAGAACATATTGTATCTGAAGCAAAGACTTCTAAAAAGAAAAAAACAAAAGAAGAAGGATACTGAAGTTACAACATCTGGTAAGAAACAAGGTGTCAGTTACAACAAGTGTCCACCCCCGCTTGAAAATGGATATTCTCCGAGAAATCCAAATTTAGAAAGAGTAAAAAAGGCAACAAATTTACAGTGGGAGTCGGAGTCTTCAGTTAACTTGCTAGAAAATATTGATGTCACTTTTACATCGTCTGACACTGATCAACAATCTCAATTGATGAAGAAAGTGGTGGATCATGTGTTAGATAATGATGAAATGGAGGAGTCAAAGTTGGAATCTAAATCAGAGTCAAAGTCTAAGTCCGACATGTCAAGTCCTTCAGTCTAAAGGGAGAAACGGGTTTACAATAAATAATTTCTTCTATCAAAATCTAATTTGAATGACGAAACTTTCAAAGTTGCATATACATTGAATGATTCCGACAAATTATATTCTGATGAGAAATTCCCAATAAGAGGTGTTAAACCAGAAATGATAAAAAAGGTTTTCAAACTAACAGAAATTAATATTTCTGAAATAAAACATGTAAATCTTTCTGATAAACCTAAACCTTACACCTCAAGAGTTCAACAACATTTAAACAAGAAAAAGGGTTACAGTTCTGGTTCTGGTTTTCTAAAGAAACCAAACCATAATGGTAATTTCAAAAGAAAAGGTCTTGGTTTTATTCCACCGAAAAATTATAAAAATGAGAAAACTTATAAACTAAAAACTGTGTTTGTTTCAGGAACAAGTACCGAGGAAGAACAAAAGAGCCCATTCTGGAAGCAATCTAACAAAGAGTTCCTTGCGAAGAAGCAAGAAGAGATGAAGTTTGTTGATCAGATGAAAGAAACAAGAACCTGTTTTCAATGCAAAACAAGTGGTCATATTGCCAAAAACTGTCCCAAGGCAATTCAATCAAAACAAGGAGTTTCAAAACTAAAAGATAAAGAGGTTATGTTTAAACCACCAGTTGACAGATCTAAACTTTTCAAGAATTCAAAATTTGAAATTGGTGAATGTTCAAACAGATTTTATAAGAAAACAACAAAACTTGACAACCAAAAATGGGTTGTTAAGAAGTTTGATGATATTTCTAGCAATGATTCTGATTCATCAAAATCAGAGGAGCTACTTTCTGGCGATGAGTCTGATTCCACAAAGTCAGAGGAGCCACATGTTGTTTCAAAAGATGAGAAATCAGTTCCGCCAATGGATGATGCAAATTTTCCACCACTTCGGGCTGAAAATTTTAAAAAGAAAATTGGTAAAGTGGAGATTTCAAATCAATTTTTCTCAAAAAAGAAAGATTTTGATGTTGAGAATGCATTTAACCCCACAGTGAAACATATTTTTGAAAAAATGGTTGACAAGAAAGTAAGAGGGGTTAAAGAATTTTATGAGAAAAAATTGAAGAAACCAGGTAAGGGTGTTTCATCCCAGGTTTGTGACGGGGATGGAACCTATTATTCTGATTAAATTCTGGACTTGCCGGAGCTCCCAGGTTGGTAAGCGTGGAGCAGGTATCGGCATCTTTCTTGAGAAATTCACGAAAGTGATTTCGACTTGCAAGTGGTAAATCAGGGACATTAAGTTGTACTTGATTTTCTACAAGTGATGTTTGTAGATTGAACTTAAAACTGTTAAATTTTTAAGTGGTTGAAGAACAAAGTGATGAGATCCCCTAACCTACAAGAGGTTTTATGAAATCAACATAACTTATTTTCCGGAAAAAACCATTTGATTAAAACAAACTTAAGTGTTTTGAAATCATAATGGGAAAATAGTTTGTTGTGAGGGGGAGTTCTGATTGTTTATGCCAAGTGGATGGCGAACTGAAGCGATTCGATATCAGTTGTCACGTTGTTTGTATAGTTTGTTTTCAAATTTCTTTAAATGATTTTGCATTTTAGGGGGAGTAAGTATTTCAGAAAATTCAAAAACATTTGAAAATTTGAAAATGTCAAAAACATTGAAAAATGAAAATGAGTTTTGTTGTAATAAGAGGAAATGATAGTACATCAGTGGACTATCACAACATGCTAAAGAATTGGAAAGTTAAAATGTGATAAACGGTCTCACTGATGATGTGTCAGTAGATTTTTACACATTTAGTAGATTGTGACGAGATATAAACCTAAATTTCAAACTTACTTATATCGTGGGGAACATCTCTCGGATATATGGGTAACCCCCGAAATCTTGTTTGAAGGGTCACTCTTTCTGAGATACTAGGTCTTTATACTCAGTGATATCTGGGGTATTATCCCGGGACTTCTGATTTTGTGGAAGCAATGGCCTAGTCCCCGTATAATACTTTCTGCTTGCTTGAAATATAGCGCCGCCCTCAGTACAAAAAATGATGAAACATTGAAAAATGCTAATCATGTGCTGTTGTAAAAAAAATCCTCTAAAGGGGACCCACCAAAAGTCGAAGCCGTCATCTCTCTGCTGAACGGAAGTTCTGACCTGAGCTCTCACGGTCCTCGCAATTTAACCCCATACAGATATCATCTGTGGTATACTCACCTGTAAGACTGAATATTGGGATCTGGATACGGGAGTATATTCTGAGGTGGGACACGCGAATAAGTTTAAGTGCTTAAAACATTAATCTCGTATCTCGAAACGGTTGAATTTTGTGTGAAAATTTAAGTGGATCAGTATACTGACAATCTAAGTGAATCGTTTAGAACTTAAAATGATTAAAGCTTAACGGTGTTGGTGATTTGTCTCAAAAACTGATATGATCCTCTTACGCAAACTCACAAAAATATTTTTTGTATATATTGCTTTACTGCATTTCATTTCATGTTAAAAATCCAAAAAGATTTTTAGTGTGTATTAGCATAAAATTTTGAAAAATCTAAAAAGAATTTCGATAACTGGTGTTGAAGAGCTAATTTTCAAAATTCCAAGTGCTAAACATGATGACCATCTGTAAGGGGGAGTCTGTTTGAAATTAAAAAGTGTTTGAAAAGAAAAATGATATTTCTTCAAGTGGTTCATCAGAAATTAACATTGTAAAATCATTTATTGTTTTGTATCTACAAGTGGTTAGCAGAGAATAAATTTGTAAAAATGTAAAATTTGTGAAATTTATTTATGGGTTAAGAATGTGCAGGTAGGCCAGGTTACTATTCTGGAACTGCTGATGCTGATGAACTTAAAGAATCAAGAGACCTGATCAATAGATGTACGAGAGTCAGGTTGCGTTTCTGGGAAGAAGAGAAATATTTGAGGATGCTTTACAATGTCAGATACTTCAAAGAAGAGCCCAAAGACTGATAAAGACTGAAGATGTGAAGACTCGACACTTAAGACTCGTCAACATTTGAGGGGGAGTCTGTTGGTGCATGCATCTGTCGACTTCGTCTTGTATCGAGTCTTGTACTAAGAATATTAGACCAGGGCACGTAATTCTAGATATATGTAATTTCGCTTGAGGGATGTAATTCCGCTTGAAAGTGTGTGATTGTAATTCCGTGCGGAATTAGATTCCGCTTGGAATCTAATTTCGCTTGGAACAGCTTCAAGCGGAATTAGAACACTATAAATATCACTTCAAGCGAAATCAGTTGTATGGATTCCGGTTGAAGCAACGAAGTGCTGCTGAAGTGTCGTCTCGCTGTAAGTCGTTGTCAAATCATTCAAATCGACAGTTAAAGTGTATTTTGTGCTCAATTGACCTTGATACGTTTATTTTCTCCTCTCGTATCAAGTATAAACTCTTCTGAACGACTCGTTTGGGTCCGAAAACGATCCTACAATCTTTTGAAGCACTTCTTTTATAAAAATGAGATTCATTTTGAACATTTTGATTTTGAACAACAACCTTTGGTTTCCAAAATTGGTTTGGTTTTGTTGCATCAACCTTTGTTTTCCAACTTTGTGTTGTTCTAAATCTGGGTGTGTGAGAATTCCAGGTTTGTCTTGAATCAAACCTATTCAGGTTTGATTTCCAAGTTTGATTCGAAGCAAACTTATTTGTATTGTACCTCCAAGTTTGTTTTGAATCAAATCTGGTTGACCTTTGTTTCACATCCTCAGATTATTGTTTTTCAACATCATCGGACTTCTTTGCTGTCTCAACATCAACAGGTTTCAGATTTTGACACTTGCGTGCAAGATGTCCAGTTTGATCACATTTAAAACATGTTCTCTTTGAGACATCTTTTACCTGTTGTTGTTGCTTTTTCTGAGGATAGAACTCTGCATTAGACTGCCGTCTAAATTGGAGTTCTTTCTCTTCTTCGGAACTTGTTCCATGAACAAAGTTCATATTTGTCTGATAATTTGGCGTTTCATTTCTTTTCCAATTCTGTTTCTTTTTATAACCCAACCCAGCCTTCATGTTTTTCTTTTGTAACCAGGTTTGTTATAAAAAGTTTTGTGACTCTTTCCAGCAAACTTTGGAATTTCGGATTTTTCAATTTCAATCATCTTGAAGACTTTGTCAATCTTTTCTGAAATCACATTCTGAATCGAGACTTCAAGATCTGAGAATAATTTGTCATATTTTGAAATCACATTTTGAATCATCATTCACCTTTTTCTCATATTTTGAGTTTTTCAGATAACCTTCATGAAAACTACCTTCATTTTCATCTTGTGATTCAGATTTACCTGTTTCAATCGACTCTTCTTTCAAAACACTTTCAACGACCTTACCTACCACCTCTGAATCACTAGAATCATCATATTTGGAATAGGTTATGTCAATGTTTTCTGGCAATTGATCGACCATGTTGAAAGCTTTTTCGACCTTCTCATCATCATAAAATGCGAACTTTTCCGGTGGTGGAACTTGATGAAACTCTGAGCCAATACCTTTCTTGTTTTTCTCAGAATCATCATCACCCGGTTTTATGTTGAAAATAAGTTCAAGCACATATGATGAAGCGTGATAGCTATGTAACTTGTTGTTATCTTGCTCTAAATCAGCTATTTGACGCTTTAGCTTAACAACATCCTCAATGTAAGAGTTTACAACTTGTTGCTTTATTGAATACTGTCGTTTAAGCGTATCAGTTGTTTCAGAACAATATTTCAATCTTGATTGAACAAGTTGCATTTGACTTTTCACATTTTCATATCACTCTTTTGTAATGTGATAGGCCAATTTTATTGAATCATACTCCTTTTTCATTTCTTGAAAATCATTTTCCTTTTGTAAACATTCTTTGGTCATTTTCAAAACTTTTTCCTTTAAATTTTCATTTTCTTTTTCTAAATTTTTACATTTTTGTGAAAGTTTTTCATCATTATCTTTCAAACCTTTTTCGTTTTCTAACATTTCTTTGCATTTATTTTTGAAAACTTCTTCGATTTTATTAAATTCTAGATTTCTTGTTCTGAATTTTTCATCTTTTTCAGTACAAGCACTGCACGTTTCCATGCATTTCTTGCAATGTTCCACTGAGTTATTTAAGACTTCAGAATCAGTTGAAGTATTTACCTCAGTGATTGGCACCTTTGCTTTCTCTTTTGTCTGCTTCTGACCAGCTTCTCTCTTCTGCTGTTCCTCACCAATATCAGCACTATCCTCTTCAATCAAACTTTCAACCTTCACATAATCTTCTCCTTTCTTCTTCAGATCATCTTCGACTTTCTCCTTTTCAGAAACCTTCTTCAAATCATCAATTAATTCTTCAACATTCTTTTTCATTCTTTCTTCATCCCTCTTTCTCAAACTCGCGGTCATCACATCACGAATTATCTTGTCCAGCCTATTCAGATAAGTTTTATCTTTTACGTTTGAATAATATTCGCCAGACAGAGGAATTACTGCAAGAACATCATCAAACACAACTTCTTTTCGATGAACGACAGGATCACCATTTTTGTTGATATAGCAATCTCTTTTCTTGTCGTATCTCCCATAATACTTTGCTTTCTCATACTCTTCATGCATTTTCTCAATTCGACAACCAGCAAAGAATCATTCTCTTTCAATCTTTTCTTTCAGAATTTCTTCTCGACTTCTTTTCTTTATCTCAGCAACGAGAACATGATGATGTTTGTTCAATGCTTCCTTTTTATCTTTTGCTTTGAAACGTTCATCAACAAGATCATCTTCTGGAAGAAACTCGCTCCAGTCAAACCCTTCGTTATCTTGTATCACCACACATGCTCTTGTTTTTTCTTTAGAATTATTTTCAATCTGTTTCAAGTTTGCCGTCTCTTCTTTTCTATGGTGATAAATTGCTCTTCAATAATAATCATCATTAAAAGGTTTTTCGGTTTCGTCAACTGTAGTATTGTTGCATTCTCTTTAATCGTGATAAACAAGACGGATTTAGGGCAAGTTAATAAATAATCAATTAAATTCGTGTATGAAGTGAGTATCCAAATCAGCGCAAGCTTCATTTTTGTGAAAGTACCACCGTAAGGTATCGAAACCAACAAACGATTTAGTGGAATCGTAGACCAACCAAGTCTACTACGACTCGAAACGAAGGACTCATTGCAAGAGTATTTGAATATGATGCTCTCAATACATCATATGGCGTCTTAAATTAAATATGCGAAATGGATAAGTTCAAGCAATTGAACTTGGTTCTAGCGTAATCCGACAATAAACGTACGTATCAACAAGGGAATCTCAGCATGGTTACGAAGATGAACTATGAATGTAACTTGAAAGAAAAGAATTTTCAAGAAAGTGTGTTGACTTGATAACGAAGGAGCCAACAATTACAATAATGTAGGTCATTCGAATCACAAATCAGTAATTAGATTTAGCAAGATAATATTTGAATTTCAATGAAGCGTTTATTCAAAACGAAACCACATGCGTAGTAACCGGTGCATGTGTGACATATAAGTTTCCGAGTACTGAAACAATGAGTATTTTCTAAAATGAAGAAATGATCAAGTATTCGAAGCAAATATGTGTTCGCTCTCAGCGTAGAAAATCAACGCGATGCAACTACCATCAAGTGGAGTAGAGATGCAAACATCTACTCGCTAGAAGCAAAAGTGAAGATTTCAACAAAAGAAATTTAAGTACTTTCTGTTTGGTTAACTGAAATGGCATATATGCCAGGATAATGATGGTTGCTTGAGTTAACATATGTGGTTCCTAAGTAACAACCTTTACGAGTTTGGACCTGGGTTCCCAAAGATCCTAAGTACATGTTTTTTGGATTCTCAAAGTTTCGTATTTTGTGTAAAATTGTTTTGTGCATCATGTAGGAAACACTATTTTTGTGTACGTCTAAAATTAGTTATTGTCCCACAATTTCCCCGGTATACTTTCTTCCTGAATTCACAGCTAATGACACTCGAGCATCGATCGGTCGTGAAATGGTAGTTGGATCATCCTAGTTAGTTAAATAAGTAATTCGTTAATCCTTAGCAAGAGTCACCGACTCTTGTTGGTTAGCTCGTTCGGCTCCTGGTAGTTGATGCTCATTTGAAATTCATCGTCCTTCTTCTTGACGAGCAGGACTGGGGTTACTCAAAACGGGAATCTTGGTCTGTTATCTTCCTTCTCTATCAATTACTGAAGCTACACTGACAATCCTTGCATTTCCGAAGGTGTAAGTCGCTAAGGTGCATTGAGCGCAGGCGCGACGCCTGGAATCAAATCGATGCGAAATTCAACTTGTCGTTGAGGAGATAATTCTGGCAAGTCTTCGGGGAAGACTTTAGGATATTTCCTTATCACAGGAATACCTTCGGGTTTTGGTTCTTCGACTCCCTTGTCCACGACATGAGCCAAGAAAACAATACATCCTTTATGCAACAATTTTCGTGCCTTTAAGCAATTAGTAACTTGTAGAGGCGTATCCTGCTTCATGAGTCACGATCATTTCTTCGTTTGCCATCGGGATACGGATATCAATCTCCGCTCGATCGCTCGACAACCAATCCATTCAATTACCTTGTCGAAGCTTCCCAATTCAACTGGCAGTAGATCAAGCATAGGTTCACACTCTCCGGGTTCTATCTTGCCGATTCCAATTACTTCGTTGGCTTCCACTAGCTTCCCATTAGCTAGTTCTATCGAGTGCGGGTTATCTAACTTATTTGCTACTAAACCAGGTATACTCTCAAACTCTAGAGATGCGAAGCTAAAATTTGCAACAATAACTAGCAGCACAGATGCATAACGTTAACTAATATGGGGCGTACCGATATCCACGCCTGGATTCCTGGCGTGTCTCCCTAGCTCCGGTGTTGAGCTTTTATCCTTGTGCCTGATTGTTTTTAGGGCAATATTTTCTGAAATGCTTTTTGCTTCCACAGTTAAAACAACTTGAGCACGTTTTTGTTTGTCACTCGTTCTGCCTTGATAATTGTCATTGTCATTGTTTCGTCCATGATTCTCGCTACCATCTTGGCCTTCATTTCTACGTTCAGTATCTTGCCTACAAGTTTCCTTAGGATGCCCCCCTCTTGCCACAGTTATCACATTTTCCATATTTACATCGCCCGACATGATAACATAGACAATTGTCGCAGTTAGGTAGGATACCCATGTAGTCTTTTCCCTTTTTGGCCTTCTTCTTGTTACTCGCCCGAGTACCCTTCTTGAAATTTGCGAGCTTTCTCTTGTTATCTCCAGATGACTCTACAGGAGTCTCCTCTTTCTCTTCCGAAGTGGAAATTTTCCTAGTCTAACCGCTTCTTCAGTGAGCGCCACGCTTATGTCGATAGCCTCGATGATCGTTAGAGGTTTAGATCTTGTTACCAGGCTTAGAATCTGAGGTGCCAATCCCCCGATGAAACGTTCAATCTTCCTAGATTCTGGTTCCACCAGACGCGAAGCAACATGTGATAAATCGTGAAATCTCTGCACATACTCAGCTATCTTCGGACCTTCCATTTTCAAGTTCCACAATTCAGTCTCCAACTTCTGGGCTTCTGCCCTAGAGCAATATCTTTTACGCATCAGTTCTTTCAGTTCGTCCCACGTCAAAGCATTCGCAGCGGTCTCGCCCAACATTTGAACCTGAAGGTTCCACCATGACAGAGCCCCATCTACGAATAGTCAAGCTATGTACGTGACCTGATGTTCTGGGGCACATTTTCTCAACCGTAAAACGGAATCCGTCTTCTCAACCCAGCGCACGAAGACTAAGGCACCCCCAGTGCCGTCGAATTCTCGAGGTTTGTGGTTCAAGAACTGTTTGTAGGTGCAGCCGTTGGGTGGGTTGTTTCCTAAGGTACCTCTGCTACGTTCGGAGCGAAGGGCCTCGTGCTGTGCAATGGCCTGTGAGATGCGCTCCTATAATTCTGCCGTTGTCGCTGGCAGAGGGCTGCTGGTATCAATGTTCCCTTGTATCGACATCTGGTTAGGTCAGGTCTTATTTGTTTAGGGAGTGTATATGGTTGTTTTAGAGGTCATGTGTACATACACATAATAGATAATCATATCAGCCAATCAAGCAATAGCATAATCATAGCATAACCAAGTAATATGGGAATTATGTTTAATGAGAGCATAACAAGCAAGCACGTAGCATTATAATTATAGCACACACATATAGATCAACAACGTGCTTAACGAAGACATAACGACTGAGCTTTCATTGGTTATTGGCCACAAAGTATTGTCGCATGTTTAATGATGATTGGGCTCTCATTATTCTCCGACCAAAATTGCATTGTCTTATAAAATGTGTCACATCAAAAGGGACACAGGGTCACCCTACCCTTGTCCAATACGTATATCAGTGTATCAAAATTTTGTAGTCAGATGTATTCTTAAAAAGTCTCCACAATCCCGACTTATCATTAGTGTCTTTACCCAAATGTAATGCAATCCGCATAATCCAGAAACCAACTATACTGGTGACTGAGGTGGAGGAGGAAAGAAAAGTAGACTGCTAACATGCGTGAACTCCCCCTCGAGCTTAGAGCTTGTATATAAGTCGAAGTAGTTAACTAATCAGCTGCTCGACAGTAAAGAAACGGGTATCCAAAAACCTGGGAAGGGTGTAATAGCAGTAGGTGAGAGCGCAAAAGGAATCTTTGATAAATGTGGAGGACCAAAGTATACTGGCAATAGACAGGGTGGAGGACGTGGTGTTAGCTCAAGCTACAAAACTCTGCGACTCATATCCTCAAACTGTAGCTGATGTTACAGGAGTAACTCATCCCGTGGGTAGCCTCCATAATGTGAGGGATGGTAAGGGTCTAATATCAGCATAGTGTATGATAGGAACCATCGAAATGGCTCGTCCAACGGTGTAGAGGTGAAAGTAGCAGACGGTGCGGCCTGTGTGGTCGGGGAAAATGCTGCTGTAGCAAAAGGAGCAACATCAAAGGGTGAAGGTGCAGGAACAAACGTCTCAACCAGTAAGGAGATCATGAAAGAAAGCGATAGGCATGTCGGTGCAATGAACGTCGGTCTCCATAGGAGCAACATCAAAGGGTGAAGGTGCAGGAACAAACGTCTCAACCAGTAAGGAGATCATCAGGTGCAGGTACTGGGTCAGGTATAAGGGGTGCAATGTTTGGTAGACCAAAAGAAACAGGGTCATGATCAAGCATGGGTGCAGGACCAGCAGGTGCCACATCAAGCTGACCCAAAAGGAACAGGAGCTGGCTCAGGAGCAGGGTCTGGGTCGTGTAAAGGTGTGGCATCTCGAGCAGGTGGTAGTGCAGCAGTCATAGCGACGTCGTTGTCTGAGTCAGTAGTAGAAAGCTGTAATCCGGCCATCTGTAAGGCTGCAGATGTCACAGACTTAAAGGAGTCTGAAATCGAGTGTATACTAGATTCAAAGAATAGCTTGATAACAGGGGTCTCAAGAAGTGAAATTTGTAATAACGTTCTCGTCTAACTTTCCATCATCATGGGCGTCATCAGGAGGACCATATATCAACGTCATCATCAACTATTCGTCGAGTAGCCAACCCTCGGAAGGAATGTCCACAGGAGGCGCATCATCGAGGATCAGAGCCATGGTGTGCTCACCATCGGGATGACCAGTGATGAAGTGGTCATGGACTGAAACAAAAGTGACAGAAGGATTCTTGTCAGAGAATTCATCAGCAAGGGTAAAGTATCACCAAAATCTGGTAGCGCGGACTATTGGATTGGTCAGCATATCAGGATCACTCTCAGTGTCTGACGTAAATATCTCCGGCGCAGATGCAATCTCATTTTCTGTGGCGGTGGCCGTAG
The DNA here is from genome assembly GCA_030545235.1 of Helianthus tuberosus. Classification (NCBI taxonomy): domain Eukaryota; kingdom Viridiplantae; phylum Streptophyta; class Magnoliopsida; order Asterales; family Asteraceae; genus Helianthus; species Helianthus tuberosus. The sequence continues at coordinate 125,658,978 of CM060449.1, read as the reverse complement.
GGTTATCAATGTCTGATATCTCGCTTTCTAAAAAATCAAGTGACATGTGTGCTGGTACATAATGGTCATAGCATGTATATTTATAGCAATCACTATCGCTTAGTATATCGCAAACAAGGGCAATTTCATCATATAATCATGTATTCACATTATTCTCCATGAAACCTTCTATCCTTCCTAGTCTCCCAGACTAACCCACCTAGTCTCCAGACTAAACACCCAGTCTCCCAGACTAAACACCCAGTCTCTTAGACTGAAACACCCAGTCTCTCAGACTGAAACACCCAGTCTCTCAGACGGAACTCGCTAGTCTCTCAGACTAAACTTCCCCGTTTCCCAAACTGAATTACCCAGTCTCTCAGACTAAACTCCCAGTTTCCCAAACTGTCCCAACTAGTCTCTCAGACTAACTACCCAGTCTCTCAGACTGCCCCAGTTAGTCTCTCAGACTAACTCCCCAGTTTCCCAAACTGTCCCAACTAGTCTCTCAGACTAACTACCCAGTCTCTCAGACTGCCCCAGCCAGTCTCTCAGACTAACTCCCAGTCTCTCAAACTGACCTCCCCAGTCTCTCAGACTGACCTCCCCAGTCTCTCAGACTGCCCCAGCTAGTCTCTCAGACTAACTCCCCAGTCTCTCAGACTGAACTATAAACGAATTCTTTGAAATGTGATTTGTGTCTTTTGTTTGTAAAAATGTTTGTTTCCTGGATCTGGGCGTTTCGTGTATGCAATGAAAACATGTTTGTAAAAACGTTTTCGTGAGAGCCCTAATGATTGTAATCTAGACTCAAGAAAGAATCCTAGTTCGCTACAATCGAAGCTCTGATACCAAGCTGTCACACCCTGACTTTTGCGGAAGCGTGATTGTGGTGTGACTTTCTTAATATCATTGCATTCAATCATAACCACAACCATATGATAAAACCATAGATTTGTCATCCATAAAATAAGTTTAAAACATAACAACATTGTTTTAAAAATACGTAGACTTCAAATTCAAGTTTTACAATCATACAAAATGTTTATGAGTTCACTAAGGACTCATCAAAAGATATTAAATAGCACCAAGGTTTGGAAGGCGTGTCTCATCCAGGAAAGAGACACACTGACCAAACTCAAAGACCATGGATGAGATCTTTATTCTTAACGCAGCATAAAAACTTCCAACGCCCGCCAGATCCACTTTACAAATTCCCTGAAATACATGTAGTTTGAAAAACATCAACAAAAGTTGAGCGAGTTCATGTGTTCGTTTGTGTGTATGTATAAACCTTTGAAAACGTTGTAAGTATGTGTGTAAGTCCCTGGTATGTAGCAATAAGGAAAAACAGATCACCACTGGGTTGCAAAGCCAATGGTATGTGTGAAGTGATGCAGGAAGACTCAAACCTAGCAGACTTTGCACCGGGCCTCCGGCTGTATGACATAGTCACCACATGGTCCACTCGACGGACTCACGGGTGGGGCTCGCTACACCCAAATAGATCTATCACTCATGCCCCTCGGTCCTACAACGAGGATTGATGGCCTTAATCGCCCTACCCATTCACATGATCTAGTAGTAACCCTCCTTAGCTAACCATACCATGTATAAAACGTTTGTAATAATTGTAACATGTATTTCACCCCCGAAGTATAAAACTGAAAACAGTTAAAAGAAAAGGGGGACATGAACTCACTGTATTGCGTCTTCGGTACTCGTAACTCAAATCTCCTCAGCAAACACGACTACCTACAATGTACTAATGTCTATTAGACGAACGGATCGTGCCTTGTCTTAGTATTTACGTTTTTGAGTTACGTTTCTGAGATTATTCCAAGTTGTAATTACTTGTTAAAATAATGATTATTTTAACTTTAAATTATGTTTAATTTTGGAATAATTGTTTAAACAGTATTTTCGTAATAATACATCTCAAGTATTTCCTTCCCAAGGATGGGGGTATCTTATACATGTATATCCGTATTCTTGTATTGGTATATCTTGCCATGTGTCGGCGTCGTATTCAGGTGTATTATTCCAAATAAAAATATGCCAATATATTCTCAATATATATCTCCAAAATAATATATTTTCAAGTCTCACTTAGAAAATATATATAAACTTATTTTGTCCAAATTAATGCATTTCAAGAAAATATATATTTTTCCCAAAATCATATATCTTCTAAATATACTAAGAAAAATATATGTTTATTTCCCAAAAATAATATATTTTTCTCCTTGTCAAAATATGATATAACTTTGTAATATTTACAAAAATCATGTTTTCATTTCTTGTATCCAAAATAATATTTACCAAAAATATATTTATAACGGTGTTTTCCGGAATATTCTGTAAGTTACGTTCTTGCGTTCGGTTTCCCAATATCATGTGTGTAACTTATATATTTATTCCTTTGTGATTTTTGGTATTATCTTGGATTGTAAATTTCTTGGTATTTGTCAAGTTATATTATTTTAACCTTAAATAATATAACTACTTCACAAAATATACAAACATTCACACATGTGTCTTCTATATATATATATATATATAGTTAGCCATTTTTATTTATAAAAACCAACCTCCAATACTTGTATTTTTGTAACAAAATCTATGGCAAAGTTTATATTGAAAACCATAGTTTAAACATACTTGTAAATATTTGTTTAGAAAATATTTCTCTAAGTGTTTGTATTTTTAGAAAATTTTGCCATAGTTTCCCCTAAAAATGGATGCTATTAGAGCATATCATTTTCTTTTCAAAAATCATCATAAGCAATCAACAATCAATCTACACTTACCATGTGTTAAAACAAAGCTACTTACATAATAATCATGAACTTGAATTTTCATAAAAACTTGTAGTAACTTGGTAGTGTTTTTAGTAGGTTTAGTTACCTTTTAAAGTGTGTTCACTTCTTTAAAAATCTCATTCTTGGAAGGTTTAGGTGTTTACAGCTTGTAAACATATTTTACAAAAACATTTCTTTATGGCATCTTCTTGTTTCATAAGTGTTTATACACTTGTTTTACTACTAAAAATAGTGTTTTTTTTTAAGTAAGAACCAGGATCTTCTAAAAATCACATTTTGAACTTGGTTCTTTTGGAAAACCATTCATAAATCTTAGATCCATAAGATTACTAACTTACTTTGTTTATTATTTTTCAAGAAATCACTTTATTCTTCAAGTTCATGCTTATATATGAGGATGATCATCTCTTTTCATCACATAATCATCCTCTCACTTGCTAGATCATGTGTTTAATCACAATCTAGCAAGCTCCTTATGATGATCACCATCATAATCTCAAGAAAATAACAATCAAGTATCATTCATACACTAAACAACATAGTTTCATCCATATTTCACCATATGTTAAGCTTATTTTCAAGATTCAAGATTATGTTCTTTAATGTTCTTGTGATTTACAACATAATACATCTTTTAACCAACTAAATATGAAGTAAATAAGGATCATGAGAGTCTTACAACTAGCACAAAGGCTAGGGATGAACACAAGAGATGGTGATGACAAAAGTGGAGGATAATAGCAAATGATGAAGGTCCTTCAAGATCCACAAGCACCAAGCTTATTTAATCACCTTCTAACACCCTTGAATGAACTTGGAATGGGTTGGATTGAATTGAAAGTGATGGTGGTGGTGCTAGTTCTCGGCCGAGAATGGGAGAGGGAGAAGGAGATGGAGGTGAGTTGTGAAGTGTGGTGATTAGTGAGATCTCTAGACTTCTTATAAACATGCAAACCTTTTATCCATTGTGTCTTATGTTTCAAGAGTACACTACACAATCTTTTAGTGAATCAAGGAAAGATCATGGAAAGATTAGGGAAATCTTAGGGGGTGGGGTCACCTTGTGATCGATTACATACATGGGGGGGGGGGTCTAAGTGTAAGTTGTAATGATAAATAGGTAATTAGTTGAAAACTAAGTGTATTAGTTTAGGGGTTATGCATAAGGTATGTTATATAGTGTGTTGAGGTGTTCGGGGATCATAACTAGCCAAGAGATAATAAAACAATGCTTCTAGTATAATTTTGGTGTTTCGGGTAATGTCCGGTTGTTCGGTTAGATACCGGTTTGTTAAAGTGTCAAACTATTCCGTTTAGTGATCTTTAAGTACCCTTTTGTGACACTTTTAATTCCCGACACTTAGGAAAGCATTCATGACCACTTAGTCATATTTTTGCATGTAATTAGCTTGTTAAAATGCTGAATTTTGCTGAAATATGCAGAATTCTGCACTTTAAGTGGGTTTTAGACACTTTCTGGCACTTTAACTATCACTTAGTGAAGCAGTTTTATGGTCCTTACTTCCCTACACTCCATACTAGTGTAAAACCTTGTCTCTGGCCCATATGGGATTTCAAAACACTGTTTGTCTATGTACTGACATCGTCAGCATTTTTCTGAGCTATCCGCTAGTTGTGCTAACTGTGCTTTGTGCATCGTTTATGTCACTAAAGTTTGTATGTGATAAATGATGTGACAGTATGCAATATGTGATGCACATGTAAGTATGATGCAGAAATCAGAACGCAATTCAAGTCATAAATTGTAAATCAGCACAGTCATTAGGCACTAATCATAGTTAATTAATTGTACGGATGCATGCAAATTTGACAGTTGTCACATACAACACATTGATATTTTACAGTTTGAAAACCGTTTTTCAATCTTGTGAAATTAATCATGTTTGTTCAGCCGTAAGGTTTCGGCATATTCAATCAACATTTTTGGATTTTTGAATTTTTGACAAAATTTAAAAACAAACATATTTTTGATATTTCAATTTTTGACAAAATAAAAACATATTTTTTGTTTTTAAATTTTTAGGGTTTCATAATATGGTTTATTTATGTACATAAATCAAACAAACTCCCTGTTTAGCAGTCGCAGGGACCAGCAGCCTCTTTCTCTCGTGCCAGGCTGCTCCGACACTCCTCTAGATGACATTCAGCTGTCTTTGGAAGCACCTGCACATTCAAACTATTCAGTTACTTGAACAAGTTAGCCCAGGTCTGTTTGACCTTAGGCATTTCAACACAATATGATTCATTCAACTTCGGAAAATTATCATCGTTTTGAACAAACAACTTTTCATCTTTTACTACATCCTTTTTTATTGAATCAGTTTTCTTTTTAGAAACAGGTTGTATCTTAACCACCCAACTTTGATCTTTTGAAGCACTTCTTTTATAAAAATGAGATTCATTTTGAACATTTTGATTTTGAACAATAACTTTTGGTTTCCAAAATTGGTTTGGTTTTGTTGCATCAACCTTTGTTTTCCAACTTTGTGTTGTTCTAAATCTGGGTGTGTGAGAATTCCAGGTTTGTCTTGAATCAAACCTATTCAGGTTTGATTTCCAAGTTTGATTCGAAGCAAACTTATTTGTATTGTACCTCCAAGTTTGTTTTGAATCAAATCTGGTTGACCTTTGTTTCACATCCTCAGATTTTTGTTTTTCAACATCATCGGACTTCTTTGCTGTCTCAACATCAACAGGTTTCAGATTTTGACACTTGCGTGCAAGATGTCCAGTTTGATCACATTTAAAACATGTTCTCTTTGAGACATCTTTTACCTGTTGTTGTTGTTGCTTTTTCTGAGCATAGAACTCTGCATTAGACTGCCGTCTAAATTGGAGTTCTTTCTCTTCTTCGGAACTTGTTCCATGAACAAAGTTCATATTTGTCTGATAATTTGGCGTTTCATTTCTTTTCCAATTCTGTTTCTTTTTATAACCCAACCCAGCCTTCATGTTTTTCTTTTTGTAACCAGGTTTGTTATAAAAAGTTTTGTGACTCTTTCCAGCAAACTTTGGAATTTCGGATTTTTCAATTTCAATCATCTTGAAGACTTTGTCAATCTTTTCTGAAATCACATTTTGAATCATCATTCACCTTTTTCTCATATTTTGATTTTTTCAGATAACCTTCATGAAAACTACCTTCATTTTCATCTTGTGATTCAGATTTACCTGTTTCAATCGACTCTTCTTTCAAAACACTTTCAACGACCTTACCTACCACCTCTGAATCACTAGAATCATCATATTTGGAATAGGTTATGTCAATGTTTTCTGGCAATTGATCGACCATGTTGAAAGCTTTTTCGACCTTCTCATCATCATAAAATGCGAACTTTTCCGGTGGTGGAACTTGATGAAACTCTGAGCCAATACCTTTCTTGTTTTTCTCAGAATCATCATCACCCGGTTTTATGTTGAAAATAAGTTCAAGCACATATGATGAAGCGTGATAGCTATGTAACTTGTTGTTATCTTGCTCTAAATCAGCTATTTGACGCTTTAGCTTAACAACATCCTCAATGTAAGAGTTTACAACTTGTTGCTTTATTGAATACTGTCGTTTAAGCGTATCAGTTGTTTCAGAACAATATTTCAATCTTGATTGAACAAGTTGCATTTGACTTTTCACATTTTCATATCACTCTTTTGTAATGTGATAGGCCAATTTTATTGAATCATACTCCTTTTTCATTTCTTGAAAATCATTTTCCTTTTGTAAACATTCTTTGGTCATTTTCAAAACTTTTTCCTTTAAATTTTCATTTTCTTTTTCTAAATTTTTACATTTTTGTGAAAGTTTTTCATCATTATCTTTCAAACCTTTTTCATTTTCTAACATTTCTTTGCATTTTTTTTTTGAAAACTTCTTCTATTTTATTAAATTCTAGATTTCTTGTTCTGAATTTTTCATCTTTTTCAGTACAAGCACTGCACGTTTCCATGCATTTCTTGCACTGTTCCACTAATTTATTTAAGACTTCAGAATCAGTTGAAGTATTTACCTCAGTGATTGGCACCTATGCTTTCTCTTCTGTCTGCTTCTGACCAGCTTCTCTCTTCTGCTGTTCCTCACCAATATCAGCACTATCCTCTTCAATCGAACTTTCAACCTTCACATCATCTTCTCCTTTCTTCTTCAGATCATCTTTGACTTTCTCCTTTTCAGCAACCTTCTTTAAATCATCAATTAATTCTTCAACATTCTTTTTCATTCTTTCTCCATCCCTCTTTCTCAAACTCGCGGTCATCACATCACGAATTATCTTGTCCAGCCTATTCAGATAAGTTTTATCTTTTACGTTTGAATAATATTCGCCAGACAGAGGAATTACTGCAAGAACATCATCAAACACACTTCTTTTCGATGAACGACAGGATCACCATTTTTGTTGATATAACAATCTTTTTTCTTGTCGTATCTCCCATAATACTTTGCTTTCTCATACTCTTCATGCATTTTCTCAATTCGACAACCAGCAAAGAATCATTCTCTTTCAATCTTTTCTTTCATAATTTCTTCTCGACTTCTTTTCTTTATCTCAGCAACGAGAACATGATGATGTTTGTTCAATGCTTCCTTTATATCTTTTGCTTTGAAACGTTCATCAACAAGATCATCTTCTGGAAGAAACTCGCTCCAGTCAAACCCTTCGTCATCTTGTATCACCACACATGCTCTTGATTTTTCTTTAGAATTATTTTCAATCTGTTTCAAGTTTGGCGTCTCTTCTTTGCTACGGTGATAAATTGCTCTTCGATAATAATCATCATTGAAAGGTTTTTCGGTTTCGTCAGCTGCAGAATTGTTGCATTATCTTTTGAAATGACCTTTTTGCTTGCATTTGAAGCATGTCACTTTGGATTTATCGAATCCCAATTTTGTTGACGGACCACCGATTGTCTGTTTGCCTGTAATCTCCATATACCTCTGAGCTCTTCGAATACAACTTGCTAAACACCATCGAATATCAATGAGTTCTATTTCTGCTGGATCTATCTGGTCATAGTCTTCCTTTGTTAATTCTGAATTTCCAATTTTCCCAGATACTAGACCTTCATATGACTCTAGAACAGATGCCAGAAAACTCATTTGTTGTTTTGCAGCATTGATGCTCATTGCAGGAGAATTTTTTAGTTTTAATGCAATGTTGCAGAGAATTTCCTCCGATTCTTCAGAATTTGCATTTAATGAAGATGAATAATAACCTGGGTTGTAGCTTGATGAGCTTTTCTGTGGTTCTTTTGACTTTTCAATACTGAATGCGGTCTTTGGTGATTCATTTACAGTCACCAGAGGTAGACTACCTTTGTAGTAAAGACCAACATTATGTAGATATGAAGAACTGCTCATCTTGCTCTGTTTCTGCAATTCAAGCTCATGAGTTTCAATTTTTTCAATCATCACATCGAGAGTAATTGTTTCATATAACACATCATTTTTCAAAATAAAAACAAACGCTTGCCACTGATCAGCTCGTGGTAACGCTTCAATTATTTTGTCAATTACTTCCTCTTGAGTTTTTACTATCCCAAACCTATCAAGCTCAATTTTAAATGACAAAATCACTCAATCATTTGTCTCACAGACTCTCCTTTTAAACTATCCAACAAATCAAACTCCTTTTTTAATAAAGTAATTTTGTTCTTTTTAATTTGTTTACCGCCCTCAGCTTTAACCCTCAAAGTTTCCCAGACTGATTTTGATGAACCATTATGAACTAACAAAGAGAAATTGTCATCTCTGATAGATTGCTGAATCAGTGCAATCATTTTCTGTTCGTATGAAAATTTTCGTTTGTCTTCATCGGAAAGATCATTGAGATGAATCTCTTCATGCTTATCATTTATCGGTCTCTGTATCCAAACTCCAAACTCCAAACAACTCTCGTGAGCATATGCCTTTGTCCAGTTCAGAAACCTCTCTTTCCACCATGTGTAATCTTCTATATTATCAAGTTTAGGTGGTTTAGAATAAGTCTCATAGAAATTATCATGTTTTATATTATCATTGATTGCTTTTGTTATTGTTTTTGGTGTAACGGTTTATGTTTCCGAAGATTCTGATGTGAACGCTTTGTAAAAGGTGTTATAGAATTCTTCACCCATGATGTTTCCCGTTTATCACCTCCGAATACACAACCAAACAATAATCAGTTTTAAACAAACACAATCAATTGGATTGGATGACATGTGGATCGGATGTCAATCCGATCGAATCAAGTCAATGAAAGTCAATAGTCTTATAGTTGAGAAGATGTCTTTGGATCAGATTACAATCCGATCGAGTCAGGTCAAATAAAGTCAACAGAATAACAATGATTGGATGGCAATGGATCGGATGGTGATCCGACGATTGGACCAATTTTCTTTGGATCGGATGGCCGTTCGACGATTTGACCAATATGTTTTGGATCGGATGGGTGTTCGACGATTTGACCAATATGCTTTGGATCGGATGACCGTTCGACGATTGGATCCTCAAATCACAAGAACCAAGCTATAGTGGATCGGATGGGGCTTTGGATCGGATGGTGATCCGAGAGTTGACACACTATCAAACAAAACGAAGTGATTAGGATCGGATGGCAATCCGTTCGGATTGTCGTTCGATACTTGGACTTTAAAAATTGAATGAACAATGTGTCAAGGATCGGATGGCGATTCGTTCGAATTGCAATCTGACACTTGGTACAAAATTCACTTCGATCGAATGAGACTTTGGATCAGATGGTTACTAGATCGGATATCCATTCGATCGGTGAACATTCATATGAGCAGCAACAGCAACCTTCATCATTTTCGGACAGAAAATTCACGATTTCTCACAAACTGTTTGGAATTTTGCTCTGAAATTTTGTAGGCTTGTGTGATTATGATTTTCGCATATAATATCCAAAAATCAGCCAATTTGAACCGTGAAAGCCATGTTAATTTTGTTTTTTTCCGTCCAAAAGTGAAGAAGATAGAAAAATGAAGAAATTTGACAAATCTGGATGAATTGTTGATCTGAATCTGATGAATTCTTGTGTGATTGATCCTTGCAATTGAGCTCCTGCTCTGATACCACTTGTAGGATCGGATTTTGACTCCTGAACGATTGCGTATAACACGTGTGATGTGCGGAATCCGTACACGTGCGTGGACCGAACACAAGATCGTAATATAAACTGTGATTCTATTGATAATCTGAAATCATACAAAACACCGTGAATCACCTCTTGCACTTTCTCTCTCTAGCTTCTCTCTCTAGCTCCAAAGCTCTCCAATGGTGAAAATGGCAAAAGTTCTAAATCTAATGTCACACCCCCAAAATCCACCATGCGGAGCGTCACCGCTTGGAGGCGTGACATGACCAGGATCGAGCCACCAATCATATTGAACAACGTAATTTAAGTTAATAAATCCAATCACAATACAATTGGTGACCAAAAGATAAGTAACCGACTTTAGGTTAACAGCGGAAGCATAAAACATAAGTCCAAATCATAAGTTCATAATTCATAAGTTCCATAAGTTCATAAAGTTTATTTATTAGGCACGGGACATAACAGTCCCTATTCCATAACGACCTCCTCCTCGCGCAAGCTCCATAAGTACCTAACGACCTGCAAGGCATGTAACAACAAATCAACAACAAAGTTGAGCGAGTTCACAGTTGGTTGTTCAGTTAATGAGTTCGTATCAGAATTCGTAAGTTCGTTTCATAACCATGTATTACCCATTATCCTTGATTCCCAAACCTTTACGATATTTGGTGGGGGCTTCCCATTTTGTATGTACTAGACTAGTCGTATCCATAAGTGTCCTTCCCAATCCGAGGACAGTGGTAAGTATGAGTTTACGTAGGTTTTACGTAAGTGCCCTTCCCAATCCGAGGACAGTAGTAAGTAGTCTAGTAGTGTTGATAGTATAAGTAGTTATTCAATCACATTCCCAATCACCAGGAATCCCATGCCTTAGTAAGGGTGTGAACTCACCTCGGTTGCTCGGTTTGACTCTAAAAAATAGCTAACAGTCAAGGTCGGTCAATCACGTCCTAGTATAATTTACCAGTTAGTCATTTAGTGGTTTTCAAATAGAGCACAAAGTTCCTACACGTATCTATCACATAACATGCATCACTTTAACAGTTCATGCCCATATAAACTTCCTATCCATTCCCCACTCATACACAAACATACGATAATGCACATAACACATATAACATGTTAGATCATCCTCAGATAACATACTCGACATTTAGACACGCAAATTACAACTTATGTCATTTCAGCATTAATATTCAAAACCGGGCTGTTTTCGGACATTTTAATAAAATAGTTAATTTATTCCAAAAATTCCCAAATTTTTACAGAATATCTTAAACGATCCAAATATTATTGTGTAAAAATATCGGAGTCCAGTTCATTACCAATATTTTATAAAAATTCATCTTCCGGACTGAAATCAGATCTAACACCTAAGTATTCTATTTATAGGCCAAGGCTTTAATGAGAGTTTTCATTAATTACATAAATGCCACCTTGCCTTTTCCCTAAATATTACAATATAAGGTCTTGTTTTCTTCAGCTTCTGCTACGAACTGGATTGACAGAGGCGATAGACATTACTGCACTAACAGATAGGGCTATTCAAATTGCTCGGCACTCGACGCTCGTTTGATGCTCGCTCGAAAAATGCTCAGAATTTGCTCATTCGATTCATCTTGATTGAAAAAATGCTCGGTTCATATCGGTTCAGTTTGTAAACAAACCGAGCACGAGCAAAGGTCCGCTCAGCTTGGTTGGCTCGATTTATTTTTTAATATATATATATATATATATATGTGTGTGTGTGTGTGTGTGTGTCTGTGTGTGTGTGCGTGTGTGTCATTTTTAATGAAATGACTAGAGACCCACATCAACAATGTTTGGCCCAAGATCCAAATAGAGCTCATTTAAGTAACTAGAATTGAAATCCAATACCAATAGTCCATTGTCCAATACTTAAATGTAGGGGTGTTCAGAATTCGATTCGGATTCGAAAAATTCAAAATTCAACTCGATTCGAATTCGATTAAAAAGGTTCGAGTTCGAGTTGATTCGTATTCGAGTCCAGTAATCGAATTAGAATCGAATACGAATCTATGATTTTCAATTCGAATTCAATTTATATATTTTTTTAATATATGTATATACACACACATATAACTTCTAAACTTGGCAAAAGTATGAACTATCTCCATAAGTGATAAGTTTATTATTTATAACATTACCAAACCTATGACAAATAGCACATACTATTTATTTCTAAATTTTTACCTAGCTTAAATCGGTACCAGTAACTAACTACCTTATAATTTTTGGTGTTTTCTCTACCAAGTTATCTTAGCAAAGAAAGATGATGTCAAAAGACTCAAAATCAACGTTTTTCCACCTCAAAGTTTGGAGTTATTAACCCTTTAAGTACTTCTTAAAGCAGGGAAGGAGTTATGTGAAATTGGAACCAATCTTCCTCCCTTCTTTACGATGTGGGCGGTGACACTTATAGTCAGGAAAATCGCAAGAGCTATGGTGGCAATGATAGTGATCGTGACGGTAATAGTCACAAGAAAATTGCAAGGGGCGACAGTAGGTCTGGGTTTTCAGGTTTATTGTTCATAAATGGTTGGGAGAGGTCGAAGCTGGTAATTGTGGTTGGATTTGTCGATGGTGAGCCTGCTGGTAGTGATGGTGGTTGGGATAGAGGAAGAGTGGAGAAATATAGAGAGAGATGAGTATGGACAAAAAGGTGGGGCCTATTAGTATATTAATTGTTTTTTATTTTTTAAGAGATAGTTTAGTCATTTCACACCAAATTAACAATTAACTAGAGAGCTTAACACCCATCCAAGTCAGAGACCACATATGTTAAGCATTAGGCATCATTGTTATAGTTTTAAAAATATGAGAACCAAACATGCAACTTTTGCAAATCACATATACCATTAATGCACTCAACTCATATTATATTATATTATATTATACATATATAGTTGATGAGCGACCATAAATAGTAATTTTATATATATATATATATATAGGTAGGTAGAGAATCCTGTAAAAAAGGCCTAAAGTGTAAGAATGGTAAGAAAGAATCTCAGCCATTAGATCTTTTGATCTAATGGTTGAGATCAATAGGGACCAAATTGTAAAATATTTTCATTAATTTGGACTGATTTGAAATATCTAGGGGCAATATAGTCTTTTAAACCCACTAGAAATTAGGTAATGCACATGTAACTTCCCCCCGTCTTTTTTAAACGTCAATAACTTTTTATACGTAACTTTTTTTTAAAAAAAAAATTACACCATAATAACGAGCGTTTTTTTATCTTTAATATGAGTACCATATTGCTATACTTATATAGAGAAAAAAATATGTTTCGATCAGATGTTTAGTCAATGAATGGTGTTATATACTTGCTGAATGGTGTTATATACTTGCTGAATGGTTTATATACTTACTGGATGGTGTTATATACTTGCTGAATGGTGTTATATACTTGCTGAATAGTGTTATATACTTACTGAATGGTGTTATATACTTGCTGAATGCTGAATGGTGTTATATACTTGCTGAATGATGTTATATACTTGCTGAATGGTTTATATACTTACTGAATGGTGTTATATACTTGCTGAATGGTGTTATATACTTACTGAATGGTGTTATATACTTGCTGAATGCTGAATGGTGTTATATACTTGCTGAATGCTGAATGGTGTTATATACTTGCTTAATGGTGTTATATACTTGCTGAATGGTGTTATATATACTTACTGAATGGTGTTATATACTTGCTGAATGGTGTTATATACTTCCTATAATTAAGGTGGCGGTTATGGGAAGTTTTTAATTAATTGAATTAATGAGAAAATTACTTGTTTACCCTTTTCAATTAATTTAGATCTAATGGCTGAGATTCTTTCTTACTTTTCTCACACTTTTGGTCTTTTTTACAATAACCTTACCCTATATATATATATATATATATTTGATGAGCAATCATGAATAGTAATTTTAAATTTACAGTAATATATAGTTTTTTCATATTTTCATATTTTAATATTACAGAAATGTCATGGAATAGTAACCAAGTTTTAAAAGTGTTCTAATTAGGTCACTCGTATTGTTTTTGTGCCAATTAGATAACTTAACATTTAAATCGAGCCATGTCATTTTTTCCATGTGTCAACAAAAAAAATGGAGCATAAGATGTTGGGCTCGGATTATTTTAATATATGAAATTATATTTATAAAAATAAAAACACTTTAATTAAATTAAAAATAAAAAAACAAGTTACAATCCACGTCATCATTCGACATTAGCATCAAATAAAAGGAAAAAAGAAACAAAAATCCAAATCACCACGATTACATATAAAATGAATGAAAAACCCTTAATTTTAATGAAAATGAACATTGAGTGACCTGATTTAAACACTTTTGAAACTTGAGTGACCTAACTGGAACACTTTTAAAACTTGGTTACTATTCTACAAAGTTACCCCTTAGTAAATGTATATAACTTAATGGTTTTATTACTAAAAATTACATGTTTTTGTTTACACAACTATTACATTTAACTTGATTTAAAGTTAAATGTAAACCATTAAGACTAAAGGGTATGGAGAGGGTGGGCTCGGATGGGTTGAGCCTCCACGTAGGCGCCACGTAGGCGGCTCGTGGGGGATGAGCCTCCATCATATTTGAGGGGGATGGAGGCTCGTGGGGGATGGGGCCCCACCTCATTATTTTATAATTTTCTAAGTTTTAATTTATTAACTTAATAAAAACTTTATAAAAATTAAAAAATACAACATAAAACAACATAAATAATTTCATTTCATAACATAAAAAAAAATTACATTTCTTAAAAAAAAAATTACCGAAAAATAAAAATAAAAAATTACATTTCCTAAAAAAAACCACTCTTCTTCGTCTTCGTCCTCGTCTTCGTCCTCGTCACCGTCCGCTACGTTAAAGTTGTTCCAAATATGTTCTACCAAATCCTGTTGAAGGTTTGCATGCGTGAAGTCGTTGGTTAGCGAGAACGAGTTTAAATCCTGTTGTGGCGGATCTACCGGGACAGTATTCCCGATAGAAGCATTCTCATCATACTCACAAATTGCCCGACCTTCGTCTTCAATAATCATGTTATGAAGCAAAATGCAAGCGTACATACACAGGCGCAACCTCTTCGGTGTGAACGCACGTGCCGGTTGTTCAAAGATGGCCCATTTTTTTCGTAAGACACCAAAAGCACGTTCGATGTCTTTTCTTGCAGCTTCTTGACGCTTGGCAAATTTTTTTCTTTTTTCGTCATCGGGATGTGGAATAGTCTTCACAATTGTAGACCAAGACGGATATATCCCGTCAGCAAGATAATACCCACGTCTATACTCAACCCCAGAAACTGTAAAACGGGTGTCCGGACCGGTTCCATTAACGACATCGGTAAAGATCGCCGATTGGTATAACACATTGAGGTCGTTGAGTGAACCAGGGAGACCAAAGAAAGAATGCCAGATCCACAAATCTTGTGATGCCACGGCTTCAAGTATCACGGTTGGATAGTCGTGATCACCGCGAGTATATTGGCCGCGCCACGCAGTCGGGCATCTATGCCACGCCCAATGCATACAATCAATACTACCGAGCATTCCCGGAAACCCGTGCCGTGCTTCATGAGCTTGGTACAACTGCTGAACATCATACACGTTTGGTTTACGCATTCCCGGAAACCCGTGCCGTGCTTCATGAGTTGGCGAATGGCCGCAGTACACTTTTGTAACGTGGTGAACCCTTCATAACCGCGAGCATCGGGTCGTTGCGTGAAAAACGGGTCTAGCCCCGCTAAATCATCAGCAATCCGTGTGAATAACCGACGACTCATTCGGAATCTGCGTCTGAATATCTCGGCATTGTAAAGGGGTGCATCCGAAAAATAATCGTTCACCAATTTCTCTTGCGCTCCTGTCGTAAAAAATATATAAATACGAGGAAATAAGGATAATAAAATTTATTAATGATAAACCTTGGCGGTCTCTGTTAACCCGTATTCGTGTGGTAATAACGCTTTCAGACGAGACGTCTTCCTCTTCGTCTTCGTCTTCCTCTTCCTCCTCGATAAGAATCTCCGCCGCCCGTAGCACAACGTTCGCGATAAACATCTCCTCTTCCTCATCCGAAGACGAGGACCACCAAGAACTAGATGGCATTGTGGATGAAAAGGTAATTTTTTTTTATAAAAGTGGAGAGAAAATGGTATAAAAATGAGAGGGTTGTGGGTTGAAAGTGAGGGAAAATGGTGAAAATGGGAGTGTTTTTATAGAAAAATAGAATTTTTTTTTTTTTTTTATTTTGAAAAATAGCCGTTCAACGTTCAAATTTTCGAAAATGGTGAAAGTGGGTCCGTCTCAATCGGCGCATGTGGGACGTTTGGGCCGAGCCGGGCCTAAGGGGGGCGGTGTGGGGGCTCGGCGCCGGACCTAGCCGGGGCTAGCCGACCCCCATACCCATTAGTCTAATACACTTCACATAAATATAAAACAAACAAAAAAAATGTGTATATATTTATGAATAGTAGATTTAAGAATCTGGTCCGTCAAATTTTCAATCTATGGTTTAGAAGTTGCTTGCTTTATAGTTATGACACCTGTTGCCTCTCGTGGCACAAAGGAAGGGAGAGACATATAAAACAGAGGAGAAAGAGGGGTACGGTACGATTTCGTCGGTCGGTGGCCGGTGATACCTAACCTGTGCTGGTGAAAGCATATCGCCCAGTGTTTCATCCGCCTATTAGTTCATCACGAAGATGATGCAGGCCGCATGTGGAGCAATGATTTAGGGCTCCAACTGCGGAGTTGCAGCGTCAAGCGTCAGCTTTTGACGGAGGCGGCACCTTCTGCCATCCTATGACGATGACTATCAAGGTTTTTTAACTTGTGTTTCACTAAAATGATGCATTTCATCACACGATTCCTGGGCGCTTCGTTACTTTCATTTTTGATTTTGTTGGATTTTATGAGAAATGGGTATTCATGGGTTCGCCGGAATCAACTTTTTGCTGGTTGGGTTCAAGTCGTTCTCTGGCTTTTAATTTTTCCAAATTCACTAGCTCTTGATTTGATTCATATACGTTTTGCGATTTAATTTAATTTCTGTAGATGTTTGTAGTTGATTCTATAATGTATTGAACCCGTATTTCTTAAATAACTTGAATCTCCAATTTTGACTTCAAGCAAATGAACTGGGGATTATGGCGTGATTAGATATTTTTTTTTCTTTTTTTTTTAGTATGAATTTGAAGGGGTGATAAGATTTCATGTTGGTTAGCTTATAGGCAATTTATGCAGATTTTGGAAGGTGGGATTAAGTGTTTGTGTTAATCTGTTCATGCCATCCATGATTCATAGGTTCATACATACTTGCCATTCATTTATGCTTTTCTTTCTTATAATTGGTTGTCATTAGGCTGCTAACTTTACTACTAGAATCAATACTCAGCTTATTTATAGCAGTTGTTGTGTGTTTCTCCAAATCTAATAATTTTTATTGTTGTCTCTTGCAGGTGACGCTTTGCATAGTGTAAGGACTAACTTAGATAATCCAAGCAGTGTACTCTAGAGATGCACAAAATATCCGGTTTCGGACCCGACCCGACCAGGAACCGGTTCCTACGCTACCTGACCCGCGGGTACATACCGGTTCCAGACCCAGGGCGTAGAAATAGGAACTGAATCGGACCCGGTAGGGAACCACCTATACCCGGTTAAAATTCGGGCCCGACTCGGCCAAACCGGTCAAAACCAGGTCAAATACCCGAACGTACCCGGAACCGTTTCCTACCCTACCCGGTTCTTGATTTTTAGACCAAACCCGGACCCAGTTCCTGGGTATTAAAAAAACCCGTTTTGTGCATCTAATCGTGTGTACTCCAGTGTATTAAAAAAACTCTGTACTCCAAAGCTGCAATCCAATCGAGTGTAAATTTCACAAACTTTTATTCAACAATAATTAAGATGTTCATGTATTATGCGTTTGAGAGTGATAGTGTTTGACTTTTGCCTCAAAAGTCAAAGCAATCCTGTTACATACATTTAAACAATATCCATTTAATAAAAAAACATGATCTTGCTCTGATGGTTGTGATAATAGTTCTCAGCAAATTGTTAGTTATGCATGGTTGTTTTTTTTTTTTTTTTTTTGAATTGGCAAACGAGATTAAAACAAGCAAGAATGAAAAATCTTATAAAACAATTTCACATGAAAGCAAATTCACTCGCAAACTAGAATACATAATTTTATATACGTACATGTCTTCACACCAACAACATGTGTACTAACCATTTATTAAAATTAGGTATTGCGTAACCTTAGTTGGAATACAATGCCCTGGTCTACAAATCACAGATGCTTGCAATGACACGACATGGTCCCAACACCAGTACAAGCAATCAAGGGAAGAAGAGTGAAATTACAAAGCCAAACACTAAAAGATGCATGCTCAGGAGCACAACGATGCACTGTAAAATAGCGTCACTGAAGCAGACCCAGAGGCAGGCTCAACGATAGCAATTGTCACAACCTTAGCAGCCCCAGCAACACCAATGGGAGCAAAACATATTGTCACAGCAGCAAAGAGTATCATATTTCCAACGCCAGGTAGACACATTTTTTATACACGCTTTAACACATCGCTATACAAAAGTTTCTCAAATGATTTGCTGAATATTTGGACCACGCTTTCAACATTTAGATAGTGATACAGTTTCACGTGCGATCAAATGGCTCAAGAACGATTAGTTATCAAAGACGATAAAAACGAACCAAGAGGTTCCAAGAACAAAGTTCTTTATATTAATAATCAACCAAAAACTAAATAAACAATAAACCCTAGCTCCTTACTTATAGGTTAAATCATAATGTAACTAGGAAACAAATACGATAAAATAGGAAATTGAAATCTAAATAAATAATAAAAATAGATATTAATATAATCTGCATCATTCTCCCCCTCTTCGAGAAAAACTCGTCCTCGAGTTTTGTCTTTGAACCACAGCCACCCTGATCAAAAGGAACATCAACCCGATTTTTCTGCACAATTATCATGACCCGCCTAAAAAGCTCAACTTCACGGATTGTCTCATCCGACTCCAGATTTTTACCGCCGGGGTCTAACAGGATATTGAACCGTTTACTGTCCGCTATCGCATTGTCCTTCTTCAATAATTCTGCTCCATCTCTCATTATTGGTGTTGCATTTGCTAAATATGGCATAGCCTTATTTGCTAAAATAATTTCATTGGAATTAAATGGCCAACGTGGTAAATTATCTTGCATTGGTGGAATCTTAGGTGTAGTCTCTGCCATCCCAATATGCTCTTCAAAAGTGATATCCAAATCATGAATTACACCAACAATTAACATAGCTTTTAACCCCACGTGAGTTGCATGTAATTTATCCACCAAAAATTCACCAATTCCATGCTTATCCAATATATTATTTAATTGAATATTCAGTGAATAATGCTCTGTAATTGAAGAGTTATCATCCTCACAGATATCTTCTTTTTGAATTTTAGAGTGGATAGTGGCTTTTAAATTTATCGATGAAAACTTTGAACTCACCACAATAGTCGGCTTTTTTGTTGGCCTTGGTAGAACTGGATCAGAATGTAGGTATTCTCCGATCATTGTAACACCACCATAGACATTAATTTCTTGACCATAAAGTAAATTGTTAAAACTTAAAATATAACCCATAATAAAATCATGATGCTCAGATGGGTTTTCACTTTGTAGATGATCACTTTTCCCAACTAAACCATTCTTATCTACATTAAATATTTTTGTTCCTTCCTCATGCATAAAATTCCCAAGATCACTATTTACGTTATTATTATCCATATCTTTAATGAAATTTACCTCACCTTCGTAAATATCTATATGGCAAGTATCCCAAATATCTTTTGCCACTTCATTATCTATTATATTTCGAAATTCCATATTAACAGGAGATTTAGTCAAATCTCCTTTCAATTGAATTTTCGAACTCAAAACACCTTCCTTTTGAAAACCCGTTTCTTCCAGCATGAAAGAAGGACATACCACAAACTGTGATTGAGATCCACCACTAGCCGTCAGACCATTTATCACAACCATAGGACCACCGGAAGCTATCGCATCACCTCCGTTTTCAACCGTAACACCCGGTAAGTTCCGATCACCACCGATAAACCAAGAATACCATTCCTCGTCCCCGTATTCATCAAAACATGGAGGTGAGGGGTAGATAACGCTACAATTCCCCGGATACTCCTCCTTCCCACAGTTCTCATCCCGGATGAAAGCCTCTGAGTCGGTTTCCAGAAACTTGTAACCATCGCAGTCTTCAGGATGCTCCTCTTTCCCAACGATCTCATCCCAGATGACATCCTTTGGGTCAGTTTCCTGGATCTTGCGATCTTGTGAATCGAACACGATTTCATCGCTGCCTCTGTCGGCGATTCTGTGAGTAAAAAGGTAGTTCTCATCACGCAGAGCCATTTGAAAACCAAAGCTCTGATACCAACTGATACAGTTTCACGTGCGATCAAATGGCTCAAGAACGATTAGTTATCAAAGACGATAAAAACGAACCAAGAGGTTCCAAGAACAAAGTTCTTTATATTAATAATCAACCAAAAACTAAATAAACAATAAACCCTAGCTCCTTACTTATAGGTTAAATCATAATGTAACTAGGAAACAAATACGATAAAATAGGAAATTGAAATCTAAATAAATAATAAAAATAGATATTAATATAATCTGCATCAGATAGTTTTAGATTAGCAAATACTTTTGAAAGGCCTTTTCAAACATTTGAATTTTCAAGCATCCGAAAATTGACACACCGGCCCCCTCTCATAGTCTGAAGGCGGGGAAACCGCATGTGGTAGTGGTTTGTGCATCCAAGAAGCAGTGATTGAGTCCGATGGTGTTACAGCCCGCAAGTCGACGTCAACAGTGCTCAACGACGAAGACGGCGGTTAAGCGGCTAGGGCTCCAATCAAGTTCCGACAAGTTTTCGGTAAGCCCTTTTCTTTTGCCCGACGAGTCAGATGATTTTGGTAGGCCGATATAAGTTTAATACTAATTTGAGGACAGTGGAATGATGCAAAAAAATTGGTTGCTTGGGCGTGGCAGACATTATGGCAATGTGAATGTCATTCCTAATTTCACATACCAGATGGTACTAAATAATATTATCCATGACGATTTAGCAATTTTGAGCCTCTAATACAACAATTTGATTTTTAATTTTCATATTTATCACATTCATGTTGGTTCAGGCCCCTATTACACACCAACACACTACACACACGATTTGGAAATCTTTCTACATATTAAACTTCAAAGAGAATTACAAAAGATGAATACATCGAAATAAGTTCACTGCATTCCTATTTATATGCATATTAAAATAAACAATACAAACTCCTGCTAGAAATGTTCCACGTTCTTCTACTTTCATACACCACGGTGACCCCTTTAAACAAACCGGTAACTGACTTGATCTGTACACGACCCGTAACATCAAGATTAATCCCAACAATTCAGTCGTTCCATGAAATTGTGAAAATTGTCATTATTTCTCAACGTTCCAAGCTAATTATATGGTTATGGTGAAAATGATAGGTGTAGCTGCATACTTGGATGATAGCAAAGGGCTATCACAGGTGGTAGCAAATAGTAAGGATGCAAATAAACCAAGAGCTTGATGATACTTAAAGATGATGGTTTTTTGTTTGTCAATTTTGATACAATATATTAAAATTTTACAATTATTGAAATATCTACTTTTTTTAGGTGAGAGCCCTTTTATTCATGTTGCAATGCAAGGGCATTTCTCCACTACTAAATGCCTCACCGAACGTGTATTGAAACTGATGATGGCACTACTCTTTTGTTGTTAGTTGTAGCTGCAGGCTCGCTCCTTTGCTATTTAGTTGTAGCTGCAGGCCCACTCCAATGCTTGGAGCTGTTACTAATTTGTCTACTATTAGAAAGGGTTCTTTGCTAACAAGAATGTAAGCAATCTGACTTTGACTTTATTTTTTTATTTTTTGGGGGGTTAAAGCTTATTAGTTATCTGCTAAAAGTAGTTATGTTTTGTTTAGATTATTTATTACTTATGAGGACAACACTGAACCTTGATGGCAATTAATCTATTAAGAACATGAATACAATGCGATTTGTGAAATTGTCAATGCAATCATGTTATTTGCAGCCTCATTCATTCGGATTATGCCCTGATTATTATGAAGTAATTAAATTTTATGAAAATTTGGTGCATTGAGTAGCAATAAATTTTATTGTCATGATTAAACATGTCACAACCTGACAGTAAGCTTTAGGCCGGTCAATTGTTTGTGTTTTTAGCTCTTGCTTTTTATTGTTAATTCAGATAAATAACCAAAATGGAGAGTAAAGGATTCAAATACAATCTTTAGATTTTCAATTTACTCAATGTTGAGTTTGCATCTCTTGCGACTTAATCCTAAGACATGTTACATCTTGCATGTTTTGTTCAACACCAAACACTGTCGATTAAGGTTTATTTAATGCTTTCGGTACATATGCTTTTCCCGCTGCAACGCGCGCGGCCAGGTAAAAATCTAGTTTTTATAATTTTGGATCCACCTATCCATTCGATAAGATGCATGTATACAAGTGACGTGCACAGTGGCGGAATCAAAAATTTTTTATAGGGGTGTGGAATATTTTTAAAAATTTTAGGCGCCTAGATATATAATAAAATTCGGGTCGAGTCGGGTCATGTAAAATAAAAGAACATCAAACTAAAATTTATATAATCATCAAAAACACGTCAAACGTTGTTATAAACTAAAATTTATATAACCATCAATATTGCTTAATTTTCAAGATTATTCACATCAACAAGTTTTGAATTTCAACTTTTCAAACCATATATTAGAATCATATAATCAATAAGAGATTAAGAGACAACAAACTCATCCTAGAAAGACTAGAACAACCCAAAAACATCTCAACACAAATAAAAGTTTAAACATTTTTAATCCATCCTATTATCCTTTGAGTCTTGAACTAAATCACATAAACATCAAAATAACAAAAAACAAAACATGTACCTGTCTAATGGGGCCGGAATTTTGCGATTACAAGCTGTTGGTGGCCGAATTTTGCGATCGTCGAATGAGGCTGGTGTCGAAGTCGCTGGCAGTGAGCCAGAGGGAGGGCGGGAGTCGCACAGTGGCATGTCTTGTGGACTGATTTTGTTTAATTAAAATAGTATTTGGGTTGGGCTTGAATTGATATTAACTTATTGGGCTTGATGTTTGGTTACAAGAATGAATGCAAGTTTAATTAAAGGGCTAACTTGTTTACATAATTTGGTCGGGTTTCAATCCGTGTTCATAATTTTTTTATATAAATTCCTAACATTTTTTTCTAAGAGGTGCGGACGAAAATTTTCAAGGGGTGCGTTTGGGATTTTTCGCGGAAAATATCACTAATTTTTTTCAATGGGTGCGACCGCCCACCCACACCATAAGGTGGGTCCGCCCATGGACGTGCCACGTACTCACCCTTCCCTCCTTGTGAGAGGCGTGGCCATATGGGAACTGGAGCTAATTCATTGGCAGGGTTGAAGACGACCTAAAATAGCTGTGAACATGAAAAACACAATTATATAAATAATAAAAACCTAACAGTATTGTCAAGAAGAAACCTACACCTTAATCCCAAACATTAGACATAAGGTCGTGAAGAAACCCAACACATAGATATTATGTTACATAACTTAACCGACCACTGCATTACGTTAACAATTATAAATCTTTTTATAGAATAAATAGTTAGCTAACTATATATAACTTCATTTAGTTTGGTATAATTATCTATCTTTCAATTATTAGAAATAGCAACAATCATTTGAACTAAAAGAAACAAAATACGACTTTATAAGCACACCTGTACAAAAAAATCCATCAATTATACAATTATATCATTACATTTATACCATTATATATTGCATTTATAAGTACACCACACCACCCAATTTATATAATATCAATTTGTAACATATGTAGGCATGAAGTATTGTACCATATGTTTCAGGGGTTGTACTCATATTTTGATACTTGTATTTTTAATTTGTTTCACTTTTAAGCACATACAAATTAACATTTGTAGGAATAAGGTGTTGTACTCATATGTTTGGTGGGTTGTACCCACTTTTGGTTTTTTTTTTTCCTTTCTTTTTTATCTCTAGTTTTTTTAGCCGGAGGTCTTGCTGGAAGCAAACTCTCTATTCTTACAGGGTAGGGGTAAAACTGTCTACATCTTATCTTCCTCAGACCCTACCTTAGCTTTGCTATTGGTGGGATTTACTGAGTATGATAATGATGATGACTCCTCTTAACCCCATAAATTTATATGTTTTACATTTTAACCAATCACTTTTAACCTCATACAGATTTTTTGTAATACGTTTTGGTCAAATTTTGCGAGTTAACATGTTACAACGTGCGTGTATGATTCAATGTTTTTATGCGTAGTTTTCCTGTTTAACACCTCATCGCAGCACGCAGTTCTAGAACAACTTAGTTATTGTTTTCTATGTTTTACATTTAGAGTGTGTGGTTCAACATTGTTTCATTGTTTACTTTTCGTTGGGTTTTATATTTCGTTTTTTATTTCTTTTTTTACACGAACCTTTCTGGTGTCTCGCTCACTGTGATATAATATTGGAGCTACTTAGCACGGTTTTACACCCCCACCACAACATGGGGGTATATAATTTGCAACATATCTATGCATTATGATTTGTCACATAATGCTTATTGGGTTATATCACTAAAGACAAATTTGTATTTCATTTAAATACTATAAATAATTTTGTATTTCATTTAAATACTATGAGTTAACACGACGCAACGTGCGTGTGTGGTTAAACGATTTTTCGTCGTCTATTTTTTTCTGTTTGACAGGTTAATCGTAACGCTCGGGTTCTAGATCGACTTAATTAGTTTTTTATATGTTTTATGTTTTGATTTAATTTCTTTGTATTAACACGCTGCAAATTCATTGTTGGTGGTCGCTGATAGTAGTGTGGCATTGGTGTTCGCCCCCGTCGCAACACGCGGGTGCTTAATACTAGTTTAAATTAACTTTAATCTTTTTAATCTATTTAAAATTTGAATTATTTAAGTTGGTCGCTTTTTAGCTTTATTTTTTTAATGAACAACATTTTTTTTGTTTTGTTAGAGAAAACGAAATTGCTGGTGGTTGTGAGATTTAAGAGAAAATTACAAGTTTTGTCCTTTATCTTAATACAACTTATCAGACGGTGTCCTTTTTAACGAATTTTGACAAGTTTTGCCATTTACAAGGAATTTTATTGCACGTTTTGTCCTTTAGGCTTAACCCAGTTAGAATTTCTTATTAAACCTTGTCACCCAAGGGTATTTTAGTCTTTTTACCCATTTATTTCAAGAGTCAACCCTAAAATATTTGTTTTATTCTTTTAAATAATATTAAATAAATGGGTAAAAAGACTAAAATACCCTTGGGTGACAAGATTTAATAAGAAAATCTAACTGAATTAAGCCTAAAGGACAAAACGTGCAACAAAATTCCTTGTAAAGGGCAAAATTTGTCAAAATTCGTTAAAAATGACACCGTCTGATAAGTGGTATTAAGATAAAGGACAAAACTTGTAATTTTTCCGAGATTTAAACTAGATGACGTTACAAATAATATTATTAAAAAAGTTCAAAATCCGGTCCTGTCTGACCGGTAAACAAACGGTTTAAAGATGAACGCTTCAAAGAGGCATCATCAAACCGGTTAGGTGCTCGGTTCCAAGTCTGGGCGCTGATTGTTGGCCGCCCAAGATCAAACCCGAAAACACCTTCTTTGATAAGTTCACATGCTTAGACTGGGTTGCATGACGATGCACGTAGCCCACTTGAACTCCATCTCTAACAAAAAAAAAAATATTCAGTTTGTTATTGATTCACCTATTTTTGTTGTCACCTTTTGTTGACCAGGTAAACACCTTTTGATACGACGTACGTTACACCATGTGTAGTGGTAATGCCCCTATCTTTGGGCGTTTTACGGCATGTGGCAACTCAGTCAGCAATGGGACGTTGTCTAAAATGGGTGTAGTGTGGATGTGGGGCATTATGTTAAAGTGGAGAGTTCAAATGAGAAGAATTAAAAATTAAGAATAAAAAGAATAAAGGATACAAAGGTAATTTGAACAAATCATTTAATGAGTCTGTTATTTATTTTTGCTATTTAAATTAATGAACTCTAATCATTTAATGAGTTTATCTTATAAAATAGTTGTGCACCTTATACAATAAAACAATCCTACACTTGATCTTACATGTTCAACATTTCCTATACCATTAAAACAATATTTTGGTGTAGGGTACAGAATGTGTAGGACTCAAACACTTTTAAATAATTTTGGGACTCATCTATACTACTTTAATAAGCATATAGGAAGGACAGAAATGGTCATTTGCCACTTTACAACCATTTGAAGCCCATTGTACAACCTTTGAAGCACAAAGGTGTTGAAAAATCCTTCAACACACGCGGAGCAGCTCATACAAACTAACCGGATCTCTTTGACCCGTTTTACCCAAATGGATCCAATATATACCTTCTTTCACTCAATCTAAACCCTAATATTCATTTCATTTACATCCGCCCCCATCCTTCTTCTTCTCTCTCTCTCTCTCACCAGACGCGGTTCTAGGGTTTCAAAACCAGGCGCTCCAAGATCAAGATCTAGGGTTTCTCTGTGATGAATCTCTTTACATCCGACACCAGATCGACTTCCTCATTATCATCACCACCATTTCTAGGGTTTCTTTACCAGTCGCTTCAAGATATACGCTTCCTCAGCGATGAATCTCTCTAGATCTAACACCAGATCGACTGGTTTGACCGCTCAGTATCTTTCTTTTTACAGTATCTTTTTTTGTTATTTGAATCGGATATGTGTAATATTTCAGATCTGCCGTTGAGTTGTTCGTGTTAGGGTGCACCGGAATAACCAGATGTGGTATGTGTTCTGTAGTTTAGTTTTTTTTCTTTAAAGAAGTTTGTATTTTTAATTTGAAGTTGATTATTGTGTTTATCTTGCAAGTATCATCTGGAATTTGAATCGGATCTGTGTAATATTTCAGATCTGCCGTTGAGTTGTTCGTGTTAGGGTGATTTTTGTAGCTGATTTTGTTTGTAGCTGTTTATCTTGCAAGTATCATCTGGTATGTTTGTAGCTGATTTTGTTTGTAGCTGATTTTTTTTTGTAGGTGATTTTGAGTTTGTTTTGTTTGTTCTATTATAGATGAAGATGGAGCGGTGGAGATACCATCGACTTAGATCTACCTTACCACCGTCGAGCCAGGTACTTTTTTCTGCTGAAATTTCTCAGATCTACCATCATTTTTTGAGGATTTTTTATGAATATTGACAGATCTGAGGTTACACGACTTGCAGATCTGAGTTCTTAGAGGAATATTGGCAGCCCGGATCTGGTATGTTTGTAGCTGATTTTGTTTGTAGCTGATTTTGTTTGTTAAAGATCTGGTACGTTTGTAGCTGATTTACATGCTTATGTTACTGATTATGTTTGTTACAGATCTGGTATGTTTGTAGCTGATTTACATGCTTATGTTACTGATTATGTTTGTTACAGATCTGGTATGTTTGTAGCTGATTTACATGCTTATGTTACTGATTATGTTTGTTACAGATCTGGTATGTTTGTAGCTGATTTACATGCTTATGTTACTGATTATGTTTGTACCTGATCTGGTATGTTTGTAGCTGATTTACATGCTTATGTTACTGATTATGTTTGTACCTGATTATGTTTGTTACAGATCTGGTATGTTTGTAGCTTATTATGTTTGTTACAGATCTGGTATGTTTGTAGCTGATTTACATGCTTATGTTACTGATTATGTTTGTTACAGATCTGGTATGTTTGTAGCTGATTTACATGCTTATGTTACTGATTATGTTTGTTACAGATCTGGTATGTTTGTAGCTGATTTACATGCTTATGTTACTGATTATGTTTGTACCTGATCTGATATGTTTGTAGCTGATTTACATGCTTATGTTACTGATTATGTTTGTACCTGATTATGTTTGTTACAGATCTGGTATGTTTGTACCTGATTAATATTATGTTTATTACAGATCTGGTATGTTTGTAGCTTATTATGTTTGTTACAGATCTGGTATGTTTGTAGCTTATTATGTTTGTAGCTTATTAGGGTTGGATCCTGTGAGTCTAAAGGCTCTATTCTATTATATGGGTTTTTGTTTTAAGTTTGTTAAGGTATCCGGTGCCGCAGCGGGCGGAAAGTTTATGGATGCAGTGAACAGTATCATGTTGGCTGGAGATAGTTAATTTCAGCAGTTGCAGGTAAATTTATTATTGTTTGGTTTTGTTGATGTGATCAATAGATTTTTGGCTACACTTCAATGACAACTGACTTCAAGTCTCATGTTTCTTATGTAATCAGGTAAGATCAATCAGGATGGGCTGCTCCTATGCATTGGGTCTCTGTGGGGTTGCATGTGGAAGGAATGATCTATTTTATGAGATCGGCATTGGTGGTCCTTGGTATGGAACTCCTTTTTTGTTTCCGTTTATTGAAATGGCAATTTTAACCAGTTCGTTTTCGAAAGGGTAGATTCCGGTTATGTTTTATCTTCAACGGGTCAATTGGGTAACATAAAAAAAGTGTATCTAAAACGGAAGTCAGTCAAATGGCTCAAGAGTCGCTCAAATTGTATTTTCATTTTTCGATGCATAAGGTCCTAAATCGTCTTTTAAAAGGGATCAGATAGTTATTGAAATAATATATTTTTGCAATCATATTTTCATATTTGACACCAATTATTTTTATAAAATTTTTATGTTCTTTGACAAAGGTGTTTCAGGTCAACCCCATCCATACAAAAAAAATTACCCTTTTGACCAGTAACTCAACTAACTCATTTTGACACATCTAACATTTGTCCTTTTACATTGCTATTTTCTTTGCATTTTAGGGAAAACTACGACCAACTCAAGCAAACCCTGATGTTTTCTTTGCATTTTAAGGGGAACATGGGTGCTTCTCTCCCAGGGCATACAAAACTCAGGTTATTGGCGGCCGCTCGCCAGATTTAACATATAAAAAAACTTTATATGTTAAATGTGGCGGGCTTCCGCCAATAACCTGTGTTTTGTATGCCCTGTGGAGAGATGCACCCATCTTCCCCCTAAAATGCAAAGAAAACCTTAGGCTATTGAACCCGCCGCAAGTCGAAACCCACAACGAATCAGGTTAAAACTCTAAACAGCTTTGCACTTGCATCAAATTATAACTCTTTTTAATAAACTTTTTGAATTTAAAGTAAAAATTGATTTAAAGTAATGAATCAGGTTAAAACTCTAAACAGGTTTGCACTTGCATCAAATTATAACTCTTTTTAATAAACTTTTTGAATTTAAAGTAAAAATTGATTTAAAATAATGAATCAGGTTAAAACTCTAAACAGGTTTGCACTTGCATCAAATTATAACTCTTTTTAATAAACTTTTTTGAATTTAAAGTAAAAATTGATTTAAAGTAATGAATCAGGTTAAAACTCTAAACATCTTTGCACTTGCATCAAATTATAACTCTTTTTAATAAACTTTTTGAATTTAAAGTAACAATTGATTTAAACTAATGAATCAGGTTAAAACTCTAAACAGCTTTGCACTTGCATCAAATTATAACTCTTTTTAATAAACTTTTTGAATTTAAAGTAAAAATTGATTTAAAGTAATGAATCAGGTTAAAACCCTAAACAGCTTTGCACTTGCATCAAATTATAACTCTTTTTAATAAACTTTTTGAATTTAAAGTAAAAATTGATTTAAAATAATGAATCAGGTTAAAACTCTCTAAACATGTTTGCACTTGCATCAAATTATAACTCTTTTTAATAAACTTTTTGAATTTAAAGTAAAAATTGATTTTAAGTAATGAATCAGGTTAAAACTCTAAACAGCTTTGCACTTGCATCAAATTATAACTCTTTTTAATAAACTTTTTGAATTTAAAGTAACAATTAATTTAAACTAATGAATCAGGTTAAAACCCTAAACAGCTTTGCACTTGCATCAAATTATAACTCTTTTTAATAAACTTTTTCAATTTAAAGTAAAAATTGATTTAAAGTAATGAATCAGGTTAAAACCCTAAACAGCTTTGCACTTGCATCAAATTATAACTCTTTTTAATAAACTTTTTGAATTTAAAGTAAAAATTGATTTAGTTTTTTTTTTATGACAAAAAAATTGAACAGTAACCTGTCAGAAAGACTTTCGAAACCTTTTTCAGAAACCTAACTCCTGATTTTACAGTTGAACAGTTGACAACCTTTCAAAGACTTTTCACAAAAAGTCTTTGAACAGTTGACAAACTTTCAGAATCCAAAATATTTTACTGCTACCCTTTTTGAATTTTTTTACTGACGATGACTGTTCAAATACAGCTGTAAAAGCAAACACTGTTCGGATTTGTCAGAAAGGAAGCATGCTTGGAAGTCTATAAATTCAACTACATTCATCACAATTCATCACAACTCTGCAAGCACTCAACTTAGATACTAAAACCTTCAAATTGTAAGTCTTGCGTTGAACTTCATCCTACTTTTGAATCTTACATCAAACCTTCGAAACATCAACCTAACATCTTCTATTTTACTTCGATTTCAGAATATCAATCAATACTCTAAACGTCTGGGTCTTGCGTTGTTTCTCGGCTCTTCGCATCAAGGTCTTACATTTTTTTTCGGCTTTTTACATCAGGCTCTTGCATTGTTGTAAGTTTACTCACATTTCTTGGTTACTTTTTTCACTTTAACTGTCGCATTATTTTAGTTTACATGTATTATTTCTATGCATTTTGCTTCTGTATTGTTTTGTAACATGTATTATTTTAGTTTACATGTGTTGTAAAATAAATGTTAAGTATAGACTTTATTGCTTCTGTATTTGTTTTGTAACATGTATTATTTTAGTTTACATGTATTATTTCTATGCATTTTGCTTCTGTATTGTTTAACCGTGGCCTTATACACTTAATGTTGAATATTGAATATATTTTGCTGTAAAATAGAAGAGTTTAAACTTCTTTGTTTTTCTTTTTTTTTATGTTTTTTTTTCATAGTTTGGTGTTTTACTTCCTATGATATTTCTCTTATTTTGCATTTGGTATAAATTCTAGATGTGAATGATTCTTGACTAGGTATGTAGCTGGTCTTGTATTATAACAAATGTGCCATAATACTTTGTGATTTCTTCATTTAAGAACAGTTTTTTTATAATTTCAGGATTAATAAATGATTTTGTAACTTTTCAATATGATTTTAGTACACAAACCATAATAAGTTATGTAGTGCATTTATGAAATATAGTTACTATTTTCGTTGTGTAAAGTTATCCTACAAAAACGTACTTGCATGAACTTCAAGGCTATTTTCGTTGTGATACATTAAGCATCAGTAATCGTAAGATTTATTTTTTAGATACACAAGTATAAAAAGCAAGTAGTCAAATAAATTGGATACTCTAAATTCAAGTATTGTCTATTTGTTTTTTAGTATGTTTTTGAATACTATTGTTTGACGAAACTTTGTTACATGAGTTAAAATATCAAATTTACTATACCTGTCACGTTCATATTTTGTTGATAAAAACTAACAAATAACGAGTATCGCATTACAAATTGGTCCCGTCCCGTTCATATTTTGTTGTTTTCGGTTCTCAATCGAATAATGAGTTTAAAAAACGATAATTAACTGATGATCCGAACTGCCATTTCTTTTGGTAAAAAAAATAATATAAATCCAGTAAACATTTTAGTTAACTTTGATGTTAAAATTGTTACAATAAAAATTGCAATTTTCAGTTTACAGAATCCTTATGTTTGAGTTTACTTTGATGTTAATTTTTAACATAGTAAGAAAATTGATCTTTATATCCAATAAAAATTGCATGTTTCAGTTTACACAATCCTTTTTTTTATATTTAACCAAACTATTTTTATTTCCTTTAAAATTGATCTTTATATCCATCAAAATTGTATTTTTCAGTTTACAAATCACTCCAAACACATATCAATTGAGAGGTATGGGTGGTGGTTATCCAATTCCCGTTGAACCACTAGGATCAACAAACCATGGACGATCATCCCGTCACCATTTAAACCTTCCTGATTCAAACCCTCTAACTTCAAACCCTAAAGTTAGAAACCCTTTTCGTCCGATGGCAAACCCACCTCCGGTGTCAACCCCACCTCCGGTTTCAACCCCACCTCCAGTGGCAAACCCTCATCCGTTGACAAACCCTGAACATGATGATCCATTTGGTTGGACGGATGAAGAGTTGAATTGGGCGTATGACTATACCTTCGCTCAACTGCAATTTGGTGCAATACAAATTGAGGAGGGGCGCCATCGTCCGGTGGCAAACACTCCTATACTGCCTATGCATCCTCCACCTTTAAACCCCCCTTATGTGGAAAACCACAGTCAAACACAAGAACTACCGACCTGGGCTGAAGGGTACGAAACTGACCCTGGGGCGGTTTACGAACCACCATTGGATGAAGAAATGGTTTGGGAACCTTAGAACAACTTTGATGATGACTGTAGTTTTTTTTTTCTCGAATTAGTTTGAATCTTAATTATGTAACTTTTAATTATGTATTAGTTTAAATTTAAATTTGTTGTTGTTTAATTTTAATCATGTTTTAGTTTAAATTTAAGTTTCTAGAGTTTTTATTTATTTAGTTAACTAACATTGAACACTTAATATGATATGTCTGATCATTTTTCCGTTGAAGAATTTTCATCATTGAGAAATGATAGAGCATGGTATAATATAATCTTTGTTAAGGTGGAGTTTATTTGGCATGACGTCGATGAAAAGAGATTAGTGGTTATTTTTCTTGATCAACACGTAAGAGCATTATTTTAATTTACTTTGTGTTATACGAGTAAGCGTTTTTCCACCACTAAATTTCATTTCTTTTTAGAGACAAAAAATGGTTGCGTTCGTCCCACAACATTTGATACACATATATAATGATGCGGCATTGATGGGTGGTTTTTTTTCCTTGAATCATTTCCAAATTGAGAATCTCAACTATCATGAGTACCCAAAGTACCAGAATTACGTGTTAGTTTGGTCCGAGAAAAAAAATTGTCATCAACGAATATACAAAGCTTTCTTCACTTATGCTTACGATTCCAAGGGGTGCTTCTTTATATCCATTGGTCCCTTCCATTATAGAATTGAAGCATGACAGGAGACCTCAAATGGATATTGTTGGTACATATAAATTCTCTATCTATATTTTTTATTAAATATATAAAACTTTATATATGTATGTTTAATATGGTGTATACGATTTGACTGATTTTGTTATAGATGTGGTTGGGAGAATAATAGAAGGCAAACGTGATCGATGTTGTTTTGAACTTTCTCTTCAAGATAAGACGTAAGTTATTATTTATTATTAACATATTACAAACATAACATTTACATTATATGTAAGAAAATATTATTATTAGAATAACTTTAACCCAAAATCGTAATATACAGTGGTCACACAATACAATTGTTTTTGTCTGCCCTGAAGCCTTCCGATGTTATATGTTCCATTCGAGCCGTGCAACAAAGATCTATCATATATGTATCACGTGTCAAGTTGGTTCATCTACCAGATAGTATGTTATGCTTTACACATGAACATTCTAAAAATTAGTTAGATTTAATGGCTCATGTAATTTAATAAAAGTTATATTTTATTTGTTATTTCAGTTAATATTTTGAAGTCTACGGGTTGAGTACGATTACGTATGAACCAGATATGGTCGAGGCACGGGATATTTAAATTATGGATCGTTATCCAAGTTTGTGTTTAAGTTAGAAACATTTGGTGTTGTTATATGTTTAGTTGTTGAATATTAAAGTCTCTCTTGGTGTTTCGTGTTTTGCTTTTTGTTTCCCTCTGTCACACCCCGATATTTCCACACTTTACCGGTGGGCCCGGTAGGGGAGTAACGTGACGTGGTTGGCAACATCATAGTCAAACAACACAATATATAAATGCACAGCGGAAGCAAAAGATAAATATATTACATTCCGAATATAAGAAATGTCAAGTATTACAACGGAAGGTAAAGGATCCACAGGCGGATCAATAAAAGAAAACTGTTCAACAGACTTTAGGCATCTAGAACTTGCAAGATTCCCTAATGACGCCCTGAGCTCCCAGCCAATTACGCATAGTACCTGTCATTTAACCTTTTGGAAAATACGTCAGTTTACACTGGTAAATACAATTAACTGACTCATTTTGAAAAGAGTTTAAGAAAATTGATTTGAATGCACGTGGCACAAAATATCTTTTATAATTTGATTAAAATGCACGAGGCAAAATTAATCTTTTATACTTGGGACAATTTTATTAATAAAGATCTTGTATCCGATTTACATGGTTGTCCAACATTTAGGGCCGGTGATTATACAATACAAGCCGGTCAAGATTAATCGACACACCATAAATATAACTCACAAGAAGACATCCTTACGAGTGAGTATATCTTTTACATACGCAACAGGAGGTGTTATGCCTACACCTTGTGCTTAAGTTATGGCCATTCAGTTTTTAAATGACCCAAGGATATCCAGGACACGGTCATTAACCCCCAATGTTATTTGTTATCAATCAATACAGATTAAAACGGGATTATGCAATTTAATCATCTCTGATTAAAAGGTTTCTACACCCGACCAAGCGGTATTTTTATAATACCGTATCCCAAGCCCGTATAAGGGAAAATAAGTTAAAAGTATTTACCTGAGCTAGCAATGCAATTTATACTCAGCCGTATATTCTAATCAGCAAGCACAAGTACTTCTACTGGGGCTCTCAATCTAGAACGAAGGTTTTATTAACCTATTAAATTCCTAACGGGTCTTATTTAAGTCGTAACTTAGACCGATTAGTTTTAAGGAAAGGTTTACGGTTTAAAACGCATGATTAAGCGAAGACCGGAATAGGATGTGATTTAGACCCGACAAGTTTGGAGACTTGTATAATATGGGTAAACTAAACACATTCTGAATTTTGAGATAAAAACGATAACGGTTGACCCGTTTCGGCTAATTTATGTAAACTAGTTACATAAACCGAACCGAACGCGAATAACGCATGACGGGTAATCATGAGAGCCATATACAGGTTTTCTAAGTTAATTATGCCTCAAATATGTTGTGACATCAGTAAGATGTCTTTCATTATGCCCGAAACGTATTTAAACACAAACTAGGCCCCGTAGGGGTAGTTTGGTCATTTAAAAGGTTATAAGAGAGTTTAAGTATTAATCTGAGTTACAGGCCTGATGTAATCAGTAAAAATACTTATTTTACTAAGTTATAACAGTAGGTTAAAGTATATATGTGAAATTTATCAATTATAACCAAACTATGCACCGTAGGGGCATTTTGGTAATTTCACATAAGCCGTAAAGCTCAAAACTGAAGTCTGAGTTTATCAACCTTTGCTTACTTTTAAAATATTATAATTTGCCTCAAATATCAGTAGGTATCAACCCTTGTATGTTTAAAATAGTTTAAGTACATACTATGCGTTAAAAACGCTTAAAAAGGCGATTAAAGGCCATTTCCGGGTTCGATACTTAAATCTGATATTTTTATATTTCCAGAAGGCTTAAAATAATTTATTTATCATATGTGATCAGTAGCAAAAGGTTTGGAGTCGTTTAGATATGTAAAACTCATTTTATAGCCCGTAAGGGCAAAATCGATAATTACCGGATTAAGCCTACAACTATAAGTTATGCTCAGCCTAAAATTAATTAAAAATCTTTAAAAATCCCAAAATAATATATTAGATCAGTGGGTAATAATTTTGATATCAAAAAGTAGGCTTAACTAGGCTATACGCTAATTACGCCGTTTAATTAACATAAAGCCTTCAATTTACGCTAATGAACATAACTCTCAATCTACACCTCAAACTGATGTCAAACTTTGCATACAAGTTTATATATCAGTAACTAAGGTTTCTACACTTTTACATTTTCATAAGTCACGTTTTAAGGTGTAAAGGGCATATTGGTCAACATATGAGCAATTAACGGAATCATGCATATTAATTGGTTAACTAATGAACCATGGTGTATAATCACAGAGGGTTATACTAGCATGTTACCTGGTCCAAATAAAGCTCTAAGGCATTTCTAAAACATGCTTAAACGGGTCAGAACTGAAAGTCAAAGTGAAAGTCAAACTATGCGACTTTCGGTTCCGAACCGGGTCTTTACAGAGAATTGTAGGGTTGAACATGTTTAGACATGTTCTTACACTAATTACTAAGTTATAACAATGATCCAACAGGTTGTATATGCTCTACATTGCTAATTATGCATAAATTAACAAGTTTGACCCGACATTAGACCTAGTTAGAGTGGGAATCAGGGGGAACCCTTTTGAGGGTTTATTACCCACATAATTACCAACTTATAACTACTTTTGATTCGACTAATCACTGGACCATTAGTGATTAAATCTTAAAGTCAACCGTTAATTACGACGGTTTGGCTTTTAAGCTAAAACTAAGCTAAAACTTAATTAAGAAAGGTCAAGTATACTTACAAGAGTCCTATGCATGAATTGTGAAGACTTGAGCCTGCTTGGGAGCTCCAAGAATGATCAGAAGTGCAATTGAAGGTGTCTGGAACTTGGTTGCAACTCTTGGTCTTTATATAGTGATTTAAACACCACAATATGTTGACACATAAGTCTACAAGTGCCCACAACTGATCAACAAGTGTCCTAGATGTTTAGGGGTTGTTTAGGGGCCAAGCATGAAGAGGCAAATCGATTTAAAGGAGGTTACAAGGGTTGTGGCAGACAAAGAATCAAACAAGATCAAAATCTGTCCAGACTAGGCAGTGGCGTAGCGCCACTGCATGAGCAGTTAGTGCTCGCGTTACGCGAGCCCTTGGTGTCATCCAACAAAACTTTTAAAAATTGCAGTTTTGGTCCTTGGCTCTTCAAACTTTGATTAGACCTTATTTTATTGCATTTTGAGCCCTCGTAATTGACGTATAAGGGCTTCAATACATATACCCACTTTGTTAAGTCCCCGGGTAACTTTATTGTTACCCGAAAAGGCCTATCTTTCAACGTTGACGCTTTAACCCCTCGCACACGAATTTGATCACAACTTTCTCATACGTTGACGAAACTTTATGAAATTTTTATCGTGCATTCTAGTGAGCAAAATTAATCGTTACAAAGCTTCGGGTTTGTCAAAAGGTCACTCAGAGGTATAATTTAAACATGTTGACAGATTTAACCCCTGTAGTTTGTAATCTCTCACTTTTAGCTTCGTATGATCCATGATTTGTTTGTTTGAAGGTATGAGCATCATGTAGGGTTAATATACAATATATTTATTCACTGTTGACATTTAGAACTCGTATATTCACATACTTTCCATGATTGTCAACTTAAATCCTTTTATAACATTCTTTCACACGTTCAACGTATGACATGTGTCTACACATTACAGGACGTGAATTTTCGAGGTGTTACATCCTCACCCCCCTTAAAAGAAATCTCGACCTCGAGATTTGTTAAGTTTCGGAAGTACTTTTTGTCGCATAATGGACTTAACTTCCATAGCATATCTGGAGTCTTTCCAAGCTCCCAAAAATGACTCCTATATTAGGTACATGTATTCTTTTGGAACTTCTTCACCTGTCGATCCTTAATCGACATATGTCACTCATTATATAATAAATCTGCACATCTGTATGTGGTATAACCAGTGATTCATCAGCGAAGCACTTCTTCAGATTTCAGATGGGGAACACATTGTGAATTCCACTGAGTTCTTTAATTAGGTCTTAGCTCGTAAGCTATTTAATCTTGATACATTCGAATCCTTCGAATGATTCCATATACTCAGAGCTTAACTAGCCTGATTATTTAACAATTTGGCACACCCTTCCTGGGTGATATCCTTTGTTGAACCTTAATCTTAACAAGAATTTAGGAGGTTTGCTATTTTTATTAATTCTTAATTTTCTGCCGAATATTGGCATCTTACAGATGATTAGGGATTTGTATGATCTTATTCGTTGTTTCCAATGCAACTTTCGGATTTAGATAAGTGGACTTTCCAAAGTCTCGTCCATCCAACGGATGTCTTGATATTTCATCTATACAAGGTCTCCAAATGAGCTACCTTGATACATATATAACAGCTATTATAGAAAAGCTTATCTTAAGGTAAGATGGTTATTCCAACCATTGCTCAAAACAAATCTTAAGGAATAACTAATCTTTACCGTTAGTCGAACAAATCGATGATCCTGGGCAGCTGATGGCGATTCTTAATCGTTGTCTAATT
This sequence comes from Helianthus tuberosus, assembly GCA_030545235.1. NCBI lineage: Eukaryota > Viridiplantae > Streptophyta > Magnoliopsida > Asterales > Asteraceae > Helianthus > Helianthus tuberosus. The sequence goes on along the minus strand of CM060449.1, from coordinate 125,620,577 downwards.
AGGGTTGCGGTAAACAATGCCTAAGCAAAATGAACCGTCTTTCATAATTTACTATTCGGAATTCTCAGGATATTGAGTTAGGCTTTATGAATCTATATCTTAAAACTACTTAACCAGGGTTTTCGATTCTCCCAATAATGGTACTAGCCGTCTAGGAGATTACATAATAACACAGCCTTAAAAAGGGGTATAAACCTTAACTCTACCTGCCTCCCAGGAGGTAAACAGGGTAGCCTTAGGAGAAGATAATCAAGATACAAGGAGGTTACAGAGAATTTCCATATCTCAGGCTCTAGTTTAATCATCCTTGCTGGTGTCAAATGAGTGACACATTTATGCTATGAGTCCTCAGATTCCTTTACTAGGAAAACATTTATTTGGACAATTCTATTCTGGATATCTTCTTTGAATACCATTAGCTGACTTTAGTACTCTATAACCATTGGAATATCTTTGTGGTCCCATGCATTAAACCTCCATACTGATCAGGCATGGAAGCAATCTATGGAACATATTAAGATATACCAATCCTCATATGGCGCTTTTATCATGCTATTTGGTATTCGCAATCGTTTAGAGATCAAAGAGATATAAATTTCATTTGAATGCATTTATCTGGAGAGAGAGTACATTGGAATTTTATGACTGAAGATTTCTGACAGGAACAGAAGAATAGTTCTGGTGAATTTTCCTACCTGTAAGTTTTACCTTACACTTAATATATATAGGGTTCTTATGAAAAGTTTTAAAAAAATTTGTTATACTTATAGTTTATGAAGGATTTACTGGTATCCGAACCAAAAAAAAAATAAACCTCTCAGTATTTAAATTACTGATAAAATGTCAAGGAATGTACCTGGTGCCATTATTTATGGACTAGCTCAGGCATTTTAGGCGCTTTCAATTTTTGGCTTTACTTCCTCAGCCGCATTTCCTTTGACAGATTTAGGGCACGTAGTCTTGATGTGGCCTTTCTCATTACAGCCGAAGCAGACTGCATTCTTCATGTCCTTACAGTCCAACGTTTTATGTCCCTTAGACTTGCAGATCCCACAAGCCCTGGGCTGTGATTTGGATTTTGGTTCGAACCTGCATTTCCCATAATGGCGCTTCTTGCAGGTCTCACATACTGGTTTCTGGTCGGACTTTTGTTTGTTCTTTTTCTTAGAACTCTGGGAGTTATCTACCTCCCTTTTCCTTTTTAGTTCATCCTTTGCATCAGAGGCATGAACGAGATCCTCCTTAAGAGTAAGGAAATGTGGTCCTAGATAAAATTTGGACCGAGCAGCATGGGGCTCCTTGAACTTTTTCACAGCCTTCTTCACAGCTTTTCCAACAGCTGCGTCTATCATAGTTTGAAGAACATCTTTGGAAATTCTAAGGTTCACAATTTCAGCATCATTATCATGCGTCGCGTCATCAATGGCGCGATTGACCGTTGTCTTATCCGAGTTTGCCATACTCTCTATTGGTTCCTAACACCAATAAAACAATTTCTTAGTTGAAATCCAACAACTGCTATTTCTCATCCCGGTGGCCTTAATATATACTAACCACGGTATAAATAACCTATACAGGCTATTATAGCACTTAACATTCTTCATGAACATCATTTTAAAATATATATATTAATACTACTTAGCCTAGGTCGCAAAAGACCATCAATGGCATTAAAGATTTGGACCTAGTCCATCACTTTTCTGACAGAGGATCAAAACATCACACCTGTCTTTATTATATTGAAGAATTTAGGTAGCTTGAAAGCTTGCCATAGGAATATCAGAAAAGAGTGATTCCTATTAGATATAAAATATCCATCTAAGGTTTGTTGGAGCATTTTCTAAAGTATTATCGGCCAATTTCTACCTCGTATTAAATGACCGGATTCCTAATCAGGCGGAGACAACAGTTCTCAACAGTTATCGTTCATTATTGAATCCTATGTGCCAGCATCAAATAAATTTCTGCATAAACTGCTTGATAAGGAAAGGTACCTGCTATATAGTTATCCTTCTGCACCACTTCATGGCGTTCATCCGGAAGACTCATGCGTTTGTTTTACTGGCCTCTCCAGGCTTCTTTATAAGCTTTGGGCAGTTGGTTTTAATGTGCCCTTCCTCTTTACAATTGTAACATGTGGCGTTCTTTATCCCCTTGCAATCTAAGGTTTTGTGACCCTTGGTCTTGCAAATTCTACACAATTTAGCACGTGGGTCGATTTTACATTTTCCAAAATGTTGCTTTTTGCAGTTACTACATTTGGGTTTGTTATCAGACTGACTCGAGTTCTTCCTAAACTCGGAATCCTTCCCACGCTCAGAGTTTCCCTTCTTCTTCTTGTTATATCGATGAGAGTTTTCCTCCTCTCTTTCTCTTCTTCCCTCGCCAGAAGCCTTAACAGACTTAATTCTGATTGCATCTAAGGTGAGGGATAAGGATAAGTCCACCGCGGACCTATATGTGGTTGGTCTAGATGCTTTAACATTCCCTTTTATCTCTGGTGCTAGGCCTCCAATGAAACGCGCTATGCGTTTAGGTTCAGGGGTGACTAAATAAGGAACTAGGCGGGACATAGTGTTGAAACTTGTCACATATGCCTGACAATCCAAATTCTCCATGACCAGAGTCAAGAAGTCTGATTCTATCTTTTTTACCTCATGCTGAGGGCAATAGTTTTCCTTGACTAATGCAACAAATTGCTCCCAAGATAAGTTGTAGAGTAGAACCTTTCCCGTGGCTTGGAGTAATGATCTCCACCATGCCAACGCTTCTCCTTTGAATGATTGTGAAACAAATTTCACAACATCTTGCTCCGCACAACCGCTGATGTCAACAACAGCGTCCATCTCATCGAGCCATGTCATGCAATCGATGGCCCCTTTTTCTCCTGTAAAGTCTCTGGGCTTGCAGGAGACAAAATATTTATATGAACAGGTCTGAACTGATGCCTCTTGATGAAACACAACTTGTCTAGACGGAATACTCCTTTGATTTGACAAGTCATGAACATCGTCCTCCCTTGACTCATGTGTTTTAAGAGGGGGCTTACTACGAGCCACAGATAGAGTCTTAGAGTGGGTATCATTTGATTCATCATACTGTCGATCAAGAGCTCGAGTAACAGCATAATCTATTATTGTCTGCAGTTCTGCTCCAGTTACATTAATTCTGGTAGTATCATTGTTCTCCTCCATGTGGCTGTTAACTTCATCTAATCCAGCCATGTAGCTTGATTACTACACAAATATTAACAATGATTTATTCAGAGGTTTTTATGGAATCATCATCTTTGACGATTCATCAACTATGGTAATATAAACCATATTGATTAACTTGTTAGTTATATTTAATTAGTATTTTCCATTATGATTTATCCTAGTTATAAAACATTAAGGATATTAAAGTGGCGCAAAAGGCCTAGTCACAATGACAGTTCTAAATTTTATAAGCCATGATTTCAGAGAATCGAGGCATTAAGGTTTGAGTCAAAGTTCATTACCTTCTCTTGACAGGGAGTTGTAGGCTTCAACTGTCTTTTGTCTTTTGTCTTTTAGGACAATAGATATAGCCCGTGGGCATTTCCCTTCTGAGGGATGGTTATAATATGATCATCTTCTCAGATGCTATTAGTCGAGATCGTATGGATCCTACCGACTATTATGCTTGGACCTGGTCCAACATTTTTAGACAGGAGGTTAAAGACCACCACTGTCGTTGTCTTATCGGACAACAAGTTTAGCCCGTAGGCACCTCATCACTATCGGATGTTTATAATGTGATCATCTTATAGGATGACACAAGCCATGATTTCTAAATCACTAGGCTAGATAAGAAAATTGGAAGAATCCAATATAAGGATGACTGTTGTGATTTTCTCGAATCACATTTGTCAAGAGTGCTAACACGTTCTTAGGTGTTAACAAGGATTTGAATCTCTGGAATAAGTCTTACCATCTTGGCCATGTCAAAAATGACACGTGGCTAGGTCTTGTCCTTTTTAGATTTTGCCATTTTATTATAATGGTAGATCTTATAAAAGGAAATTTATTTCATTTTTCATGCTTAGAATGAAAATTTAAAGTTAATTATTCCACTATAAATTTAAAAATACAGATGTGCCCTAGTCGGGACTTGAAAGGAATAATGTTGTCCTCGAAGGAACTAAAAGGTAATTAGGTCCTTATAAGGACTATTAAGGAAACGATTTTTAGCAAAAGGAGTTTCTTGTTCATCCAATTTCTAAATGTTTTCTCCTCAGTTGTACGTTTATCCTAATCGCAGTACAAGGCTCCGCATTCCTCGGCTTCGTATGGGGAGGATTTTCCTTACGGCTCCTTTGCTTGGCGATATATTAAAAGTATATAAAATTGAAAGCAATAGTTCTCCAAAAAGAGACGAGAGCATTCCTATGTTAAGTCTAGACTCAGAAGGTCAAGGAATGTGCTAATGTGTCATTGAGATTAAACACAAAAGAGCTAGTGTTTAATTCACTCAATGTTGGCTCTGATACCAACCTGTCACACCCCGATATTTCCACACTTTACCGGTGGGCCCGGTAGGGGAGTAACGTGACGTGGTTGGCAACATCATAGTCAAACAACACAATATATAAATGCACAGCGGAAGCAAAAGATAAATATATTACATTCCGAATATAAGAAATGTCAAGTATTACAATGGAAGGTAAAGGATCCACAGGCGGATCAATAAAAGAAAACTGTTCAACAGACTTTAGGCATCTAGAACTTGCAAGATTCCCTAATGACGCCCTGAGCTCCCAGCCAATTACGCATAGTACCTGTCACTTAACCTTTTGGAAAATACGTCAGTTTACACTGGTAAATACAATTAACTGACTCATTTTGAAAAGAGTTTAAGAAAATTGATTTGAATGCACGTGGCACAAAATATCTTTTATAATTTGATTAAAATGCACGAGGCAAAATTAATCTTTTATACTTGGGACAATTTTATTAATAAAGATCTTGTATCCGATTTACATGGTTGTCCAACATTTAGGGCCGGTGATTATACAATACAAGCCGGTCAAGATTAATCGACACACCATAAATATAACTCACAAGAAGACATCCTTACGAGTGAGTATATCTTTTACATACGCAACAGGAGGTGTTATGCCTACACCTTGTGCTTAAGTTATGGCCATTCAGTTTTTAAATGACCCAAGGATATCCAGGACACGGTCATTAACCCCCAATGTTATTTGTTATCAATCAATACAGATTAAAACGGGATTATGCAATTTAATCATCTCCGATTAAAAGGTTTCTACACCCGACCAAGCGGTATTTTTATAATACCGTATCCCAAGCCCGTATAAGGGAAAATAAGTTAAAAGTATTTACCTGAGCTAGCAATGCAATTTATACTCAGCCGTATATTCTAATCAGCAAGCACAAGTACTTCTACTGGGGCTCTCAATCTAGAACGAAGGTTTTATTAACCTATTAAATTCCTAACGGGTCTTATTTAAGTCGTAACTTAGACCGGTTAGTTTTAAGGAAAGGTTTACGGTTTAAAACGCATGATTAAGCGAAGACCGGAATATGATGTGATTTAGACCCGACAAGTTTGGAGACTTGTATAATATGGGTAAACTAAACACATTCTGAATTTTGAGATAAAAACGATAACGGTTGACCCGTTTCGGCTAATTTATGTAAACTAGTTACATAAACCGAACCGAACGCGAATAACGCATGACGGGTAATCATGAGAGCCATATACAGGTTTTCTAAGTTAATTATGCCTCAAATATGTTGTGACACCAGTAAGATGTCTTTCATTATGCCCGAAACGTATTTAAACACAAACTAGGCCCTGTAGGGGTAGTTTGGTCATTTAAAAGGTTATAAGAGAGTTTAAGTATTAATCTGAGTTACAGGCCTGATGTAATCAGTAAAAATACTTATTTTACTAAGTTATAACAGTAGGGTAAAGTATATATGTGAAATTTATCAATTATAACCAAACTATGCACCGTATGGGCATTTTGGTAATTTCACATAAGCCGTAAAGCTCAAAACTGAAGTCTGAGTTTATCAACCTTTGCTTACTTTTAAAATATTATAATTTGCCTCAAATATCAGTAGGTATCAACCCTTGTATGTTTAAAATAGTTTAAGTACATACTATGCGTTAAAAACGCTTAAAAAGGCGATTAAAGGCCATTTCCGGGTTCGATACTTAAATCTGATATTTTTATATTTCTAGAAGGCTTAAAATAATTTATTTATCATATGTGATCAGTAGCAAAAGGTTTGGAGTCGTTTAGATATGTAAAACTCATTTTATAGCCCGTTAGGGCAAAATCGATAATTACCGGATTAAGCCTACGACTATAAGTTATGCTCAGCCTAAAATTAATTAAAAATCTTTAAAAATCCCAAAATAATATATTAGATCAGTGGGTAATAAGTTTGATATCAAAAAGTAGGCTTAACTAGGCTATACGCTAATTACGCCGTTTAATTAACATAAAGCCTTCAATTTACGCTAATGAGCATAACTCTCAATCTACACCTCAAACTGATGTCAAACTTTGCATACAAGTTTATATATCAGTAACTAAGGTTTCTACACTTTTACATTTTCATAAGTCACGTTTTAAGGTGTAAAGGGCATATTGGTCAACATATGAGCAATTAACGGAATCATGCATATTAATTGGTTAACTAATGAACCATGGTGTATAATCACAGAGGGTTATACTAGCATGTTATCTGGTCCAAATAAAGCTCTAAGGCATTTCTAAAACATGCTTAAACGGGTCAGAACTGAAAGTCAAAGTGAAAGTCAAACTATGCGACTTTCGGTTCTGAACCGGGTCTTTACAGAGAATTGTAGGGTTGAACATGTTTAGACATGTTCTTACACTAATTACTAAGTTATAACAATGATCCAACAGGTTGTATATGCTCTACATTGCTAATTATGCATAAATTAGATTTTAAGGATCATGTTGACTTTTTCTTAACAAGTTTGACCCGACATTAGAACCAGTTAGAGTGGGAATCAGGGGGAACCCTTTTGAGGGTTTATTACCCACATAATTACCAACTTATAACTACTTTTGATTCGACTAATCACTGGACCATTAGTGATTAAATCTTAAAGTCAACCGTTAATTACGACGGTTTGACTTTTAAGCTAAACTAAGCTAAAACTTAATTAAGAAATGTCAAGTATACTTACAAGAGTCCTATGCACGAATTGTGAAGACTTGAGCCTGCTTGGGAGCTCCAAGAATGATCAGAAGTGCAATTGAAGGTGTGTGGAACTTGTTTGCAACTCTTGGTCTTTATATAGTGATTTAAACACCACAATATGTTGACACATAAGTCTACAAGTGCCCACAACTGATCAACAAGTGTCCTAGATGTTTAGGGGCCAAGCATGAAGAGGCAAATCGATTTAAAGGAGGTTACAAGGGCTGTGGCAGACAAAGAATCAAACAAGATCAAAATCTGTCCAGACTAGGCAGTGGCATAGCGCCACTGCATGAGCAGTTAGTGCTCGCGCTACGCGAGCCCTTGGTGTCATCCAACAAAACTTTTAAAAATTGCAGTTTTGGTCCTTGGCTCTTCAAACTTTGATTAGACCTTATTTTATTGCATTTGGAGCCCTCGTAATTGACGTATAAGGGCTTCAAGACATATACCCACTTTGTTAAGTCCCCGGGTAACTTTATTGTTACCTAAAAAGGCCTATCTTTCAACGTTGACGCTTTAACCCCTCGCACACGAATTTGATCACAACTTTCTCATACGTTGACGAAACTTTATGAAATTTTTATCGTGCATTCTAGTGAGCAAAATTAATCGTTACAAAGCTTCGGGTTTGTCAAAAGGTCACTCAGAGGTATAATTTAAACATGTTGACACATTTAACCCCTGTAGTTTGTAATCTCTCACTTTTAGCTTCGTATGATCCATGATTTGTTTGTTTGAAGGTATGAGCATCATGTAGGGTTAATATACAATATATTTATTCACTGTTGACATTTAGAACTCGTATATTCACATACTTTCCACGATTGTCAACTTAAATCCTTTTATAAAATTCTTTCACACGTTCAACGTATGACACGTGTCTACACATTACAAGACGTGAATTTTTGAGGTGTTACACCCTCGTATTGAAGTAATTGTAGAAGTATACTTTACTTTGTTATTACAAGTATGTTATATTACTTGATTTACATGTAATGGTTACACCTATTTTTCACCAAATTATAATCTTCTTAGATTGGACAACTAAATAGTCATTATCTGTGTTAAACGAAGGTATAACCATGGCTGACCTTCCTGTTCATACAATCGTGTTTGAAATATTAACGAGGGTGCCAGTGAAGGATGTAGGTCGTTATAAGAGTGTATGTAAGCAATGGTATGCGTTACTGTCAACACAAGATTTCGTAAGGATACATTGTTCTCGCTCATTAGTTTCATCTAACCAGAGAGTTCTACTAATTAACGACCTAACATGCTCTGTTCATCCGATCATCTCTAAATCCAATGACTATGGGCCAAGCTCCATAGTTACATTTCCATTCCATCACCAAAATAATGATGTCTCAATACTTTCACATTTGAATGGATTGTTGTGTGTTTGCTTGAATCATACATACGAGCTGCTTCTTTGGAATCCAACAACTACTGCTTTCAAGCGTTTGTCAACTCCTGATTCTCATGGATTCTATATAAATAACCTTGATGTCGTTGGTTTGTACGTTGACGCTGACGATGATTACAAGGTCTTGCATATAAAGCGTAGGAGTGGTGTACTTGGTGTCTATGTTTATTCTAGGGAAGTAGACTCTTGGAGAAATATTCCTTTCATAACAAGACAAGAGTACCTAAGCCCTCATTTCAATTGGTCAGCTGGCACATTTTGTGGTGGTACTCTATATTTCACTGTTTGCGAATGTTGGCTTGGAGGTACGAATGTGGTGATTTGTTTTGATGTTAATTCGGAGCAGTTCAAGGAGATAAGCTTTCCACCCGTTCCTTCTATAGGAATGGTTCAAGGTGTTTTAGTGAATGTAAAAAATGAGCTTCACATGTTTGCTAGCACTGGCATGTTTGAGATGACAATTGACCTATGGACGCTACAAGGGGATTACTGGATTAAGGTCTTATCATGTCCTCCGATCCCCCCGATATCATTGTCATTGTGGTGCGATATAACACATTATGCGACAAATGGTAATTGGTTTGTGATGACTAAATTAGGGAAGTTGTTTACAATTGAAATGGATATGAAGCCCTTCGAATGTTTTTATCCTGTTTCTTGGTTTCGAGGTTTTAAGGGTGCGGTGTTTATGGAGACCATTGTTTCACCAAGTATTTAGATTGGCTTTCACTTAATGTTATCATTATGTATGTCAATGTTTTAAGGATTTGTGTATTTTTTTTCTCTAAGTCACGATATTCGGTTTAAGTCATGTATTTTAATGTTATCATTATGTATTTCAATGTTATCATTCGGTTTGTTTTTCTCTAAGTTATGTGTTGGAATGTTGTAATGATTTGAGAATTTCATCATCTATGATAATTCTCTTTTATTTAATTTGCAAGGTATTTGTCACTTTATCAATTTACAATGACTAATGGACAACCAAACCCTCGTAATCATGCTTCTAGCTCGAGTGCATCTACTAAAGCTGAAAAACGAAAAGAGTATCAAAAAAGATACTATGCTGCACGCAAAGAAAATAACAAAGTAACTAAATTTGGGAGTGGTGATGCCTTACAACTTCATCTCCCAAATAATCAGATGGTTAGATTTAGAGATGATGACTTAATGCCTAATATTGTTGATAGGGAAAGGGATAAGAGAACCATGCTAACAGCATTTTTTGAGATAAATAGAAACGATGAAACAGCAAGGGTACATTTGTATAAAGATTTTCCAAAACACTTTACGTGGAATGGAAGCACACGCCGTTGGAGTCGTCGTTTCGGTAAAAAACAAAGAGGTCGTATCGTTTCCGCTAATCCAGCCGAAGGAGAAAGGTACTACTTACGCCTACTTTTGTCAAATGTCAGAGGGCCTACTTCTTTTGAACATCTTTGCAGACTTAATGGTCAATGGTGTGCGGCATTTCGGAAAGCAGCTCTTGAGTTAGGCTTAATAGAAGACGATGAATATCTATCACAATGTCTCGAAGAAGCCTCTACGTTTTAGTTTCCCAATGCTCTTAGAAGGTTATTTGCCACCATAATGATTTTTTGCCAACCTGGAGATATTCGAAAGTTATGGAATGACCACTTTGATTCACTATCTGTAGATCATCGGTTACACTGTCAAAGTATAGAACGAGTTCAAAATATGGTTCTTACCGAAATTAGTGTCTTGGTACAATCCATGGGTAAAAATTTCAATAAATTCGACCTTCCTAAGATAACAGACGATGTTAACTTACAAGATGCAGGTTATCGTGAGTTACAAGAAGAGTATGGGATTGTTTTGGAACCTGAACACTTGAGTGCCAAAGATTCACTTAATCCGGACCAAAAAAACGTGTTTGATGAGATCATGATGCATGTTGATAATGATCTTCCAGGCGTGTTCTTTATTGATGGTCCAGGTGGAACTGGAAAAACATTTTTGTACATTGCCTTGCTTGCTGAAATTCGGTCATGTGGTCTTATTGCTCTCGCAACAGCTGCATCAGATGCAACGGCTAATAATATGCCAGGAGGTAGAACGGCTCACTCGAGATTCAAGATTCCTCTTAATCTTGAAAATAATTCAATGTGCAATATCAAAAAACAGAGTGGGGCCGCTAAACTGATTCGGTATGCCAAAATAATCATATGGGATGAAGCGTCGATGGCTAAACGACAGGCGATAGAGGCAGTCGATCGTACATTCCAAGACATTATAGGTGTTAGTCTCCCATTTGGTGGAAAGATAATGGTTATGGGAGGTGACTTCAGACAGGTGTTGCCGGTTATTAAACGTGGCACTCGAGCACAGATTGTAGACTCCAGCGTACGAATGTCACCTCTTTGGTCTTTGACTAAGAAGATGTAATTGACCATAAATATGAGAGCGCTGAAAGATCCATGGTTTTCTAAATTTCTTTTAAGAGTCGACGATGGAACTGAAGAACCAATCGAAGGAAACTATATCCGCATACCCGATGACACGACAATTCAGTGCAACAACAGAGAAAACGCTATAAAAGAATTGATCCATGCCATCTTTCCATCAATTGAAGATAATGTATATTCTTCAGATTATATAATCTCTAGAGCAATATTGTCCACTAAAAATGATAGTGTTGACGAGATTAATAATCAAATGATTGAAATTTTTCATGGGGAGGAAAAAGTTTATTACAGTTTTGATGAAGCTGAAGACGATCAGCGCAACTTCTATCCGGTCGAGTTCTTAAACTCGCTAAATGTTAGTGGTTTGCCGCCTCATAAGCTTCGTTTAAAAATTGGATGCCCAATAATATTGTTACGTAATATCGATCCATCACATGGCCTGTGTAATGGCACACGGTTGATATGTAAGGGTTTCATGCGAAATGTTATTGATGCGGAAATTGCAGTCGGTCAACATGCCGGAAAAAGAGTTTTTTTGCCAAGAATCCCTCTAACCCTTTCTGAAGATGACATGTTCCCATTCAAGCTGAAAAGAAAACAATATCCAATTCGACTTAGCTTTTCCATGACGATTAATAAAGCTCAAGGTCAAACAATTCCGAACGTTGGTATTTATCTACCGGATTCTGTATTTTCACATGGACAACTTTATGTCGCGTTATCAAGAGGGATTTCAAGACAAAGTACGAAGGTGTTGGTACATCTCGCCAAAGAATTCAAACAACGCGGAGTTTACACATCAAATGTTGTCTACCAGGAAGTGTTGCGTGATTAATTAATTGCATCCGTATCAAAAAGAAGGTAAGTTAGTAGATTTTGTGCCTTATTTGCTTCCAGAAATTACCTTTTAATTACTATTTTAAAGCACCTGTAGGCGTCTAACATTTTTTTATGTTGGTACAGTAGAGGCGAAGATACAAGAAAGTCATAAGCGAACGGATGTATTGGTAAAACAGGAAGAGATACAAGAGACTCCCCGCATTTTGTTTTTATTGTTTTGTCCAGCTGCTTGACTGTTTTGAACTCTTCGTGTTTTTAATTACATCTACTTCCTTGTTTTGTACTCTTCTTGTAGAAGATCACGCCGAATCTACAGCTACAAAAATTTATCCGAGTATATCACCAAAGAATCGATAAACTAACAGAAAAATACCAGTGTCATCATATCATGAATAAGAAAACTAACTTAAGCACTATACAATATATCACGAGACGACGGATAAACTAATGGTAAACGAATATCCTTTTGTAAATCACCACTCCCGCCGAATCGCGCGGGTAAGTGACTAATAATAAAATATGTGTAGGACACAAAATTTTTAAATAATTTTGTCACTTCTAATAAAATTTGTGTAGGAGCCAATACATTAATGATGGTGAAGGAGAAATTTATGGTTGCATTAATAAGACTTGAGTAACTCTTTAAAATATTTATTAATATTCTACATCAAAATGTCTATACTACCCTTAGTAATTAAAGCATTAATTAAAATGGGACAAAAATGATATCTTATTTCACAACCATTGATCAAAAAAATATAGGGTCTAGATTAATTCATTTTTTCTTCTTATAAGAATATTCTTCTCAATTGAACCTCCCCCTTATGTTAAAAGGTGTGTAAAGAATTAAATACAAAAAACGAACAAAAAAAGCTATTGGAGAAACAAAAGAACGCTGCATGTGATTGGCCAAACCATTTTGCTCTTCGGCGTTGATTTTAAAACGCTTCAGCCACATTTTGATATAAAAACGCCCATGGGGGCAGAGAAGAAGGCGTGGGGGCGTTGTTTTAAAAAAAAATAACTCCCAAAAACGAACCACTATGGGTGGTCTTAGTGTTTTAGGGGTTGTTTTGCAACCTTTGGCTAAGATATAGCCTCTATATCAGTCAGCATGTTTTTACAACGTACTTACTCATCAAGAGACTGCATGAATTATCAAGATTTGTTTTTTAAATGAACCAAACACATCGGAGATAGCCGCTTAGTGGAATCAATAACAGGCTACCAAAAACACCCCCTTAGTTTTTAAATGTAGTGTTATTTATTTTCTACATGGAAATATGGAATAAGATTCATTCAACTCTGATATTTTTCCTTGATACTTAATTATATTGTTTTTATTCGGATTACTATAGACCATTTTGATGTTTTTATTCGGATTACTCTGATGTTTTTCCTTGATACATAATTAAATAATGTTATCTAAAAGACCATTTTGTAACTATAGAATTAAATAATGTTATCTAAAAGACCATTTTGTAACAATAGTATAGCAATATTTAAGAATTATCTTAAAGACTATTGAATATGTTTATGATTTCTTTGTTGTTTACATAATTGGTCGATGAAAACAACATCAACTACATATTCCCCAGATTTTTGGTGCCACCACACTAAAAAATTATCCTGGAAACCGGTCAAGGACGTCAAGACATTTATTCTTTCCCCACTCCTCAGGTTATATGCTAATTAAATAATAGTGAAGGGTTCAAATGAGAAGAATTTTTTTGTAAGAACAAAAAAAAAGAAGTTTCAACCAATAAGAATCCTTCATTTTACTTCATTTAATATTTGTATTTAATTTTAATATAAGGGTATATTGGTAAACTTACAAAAATCATTAATTTGTATTCTTCCCCTTTAATAACTAACTAAATTAAATTTGTAACTCCTTTCAAAATATATACTTTTTCCAAATTAAAAAAACAACAACTTAATTTAAAGTGTAGAATATATTACAAGTTGTGTATGAGAAATTGCGAGTTGTGTAGGATATATTTCGAGGCGTGTAGGATAAATTTCGACTGTGTAGGATAAAAATCTATAATGTGTAGGGTATATATAGGAAACTTTTGATATGTGTAGGTTTTATAGATTATATGTAGGATAATTAATGATTAGTTGACTAATTAATTAAATAGTTAAAAATTAATGATATGAGTTACAATGAAATAGTATTTTACTAATACGCCCCTTTCTTCTTTTTCTTCGCACATTAAATTTCTTCTCAAATGAACCTTCCCCTTAACTAATATTCTATATATATATATATAGGGTAAGGTTATTGTAAAAAATGTTAAAAGTGTGAGAAAGGTGAGAAATATTGTGGAGATGACGTGTCCTAAATCTAAATTAATTCAAAAGGGTAAACAAGTAATTTTATCATTAATTCAATTAATTAAAAACTTCCCATAACCTCCACCTTAATTATAGGATCTGGATTTTTTAAAAGATCTCTATAAACACCATTTAACAAGTATATAACACTATTCAACAAGTATATAACACCATTCAGTAAGTATATAACACCATTCAGCAAGTATATAACACCACCATTCAGTAACTATATAACACCATTCAACAAGTATATAACACCATTCAGCAAGTATATAACATCTAAGTATATAACACCATTCATGAACTAAACATCTGATCGAAACATATTTTTTTCTCTATATAAGTATAGCAATATGGTACTCATATTAAAGATAAAAAAACGCTCGTTATTACGGTGTAATTTTTTTTTTAAAAGTTACGTATAAAACGTTATGGACGTTTAAAAAAGACGGGGGGGGGGGGGGGGGGGAGTTACATGTGCATTAATGTTAGTTTCTTAATTTAAAAATGTTAAATTTACCTATATACCCTTAATCTAGAAAATTAATATGTTTAATAGTAAACATTGTTTACAATTTTGTCATTCTGATCTCAACCATTAGATTAAAGATCTAATGGTGTATATTCTTTAGATCTAATGGTGTATATTATTTCTTACCTTTCTTACAAAAAACCTTTTTTTTTACAGGAACCTCTACCTATATATATATATATATATATATATATATATATATGTATATTAATTCATGAAAATTAACTTGGTATATTTTTTTATACTTTTTTGTTTGTCTTTTTTTTAACTCATCTTTCAACTTTCAGTATTTATGCTTTCACACATTCAACTTTTTATAAATTATGTCAAATGTTATTTTCGCCCCTCGAGTTTTATATTGTTAATTTTAACATATCACGTACGTATAAGTATAAATTCAAGTTAGTTTACATTTTGACGTAAATTTTTTTTTGGGAAATGAGCCGGGTAAAATATAATATGTTTTCGTGCTTATTTTTATGTTCGTTTTCAGTTGGTCTTCGTTATGATGTAGATTTTGTGTGCCAGTATAAATTAAAGTTGGTTTACATTTCGACGTAAACTTTTTTGGGAAATGAGGCGGGTCAAATAGAATATGTTTTCATCCTTATTTTTATGTACGTTTTCAGTTGGTGTACACAGTTTATGTTGTATTTTTCTAATTTACGTTGTACTGTGTTTTTTTATTTACCTTCGAGTGTACATAATCGAATGTCTGCAATGAACCGAAAACATGTACAAATCGTTTTGGTCGTATAATGACTTTATTTTTTGAGTTTTCTTTTCGGGTTGCTATAGCATGCGTCAATACAATAACGAACCGAACCGGTACAAACTGAATTTCTGTTGCGTCGCTGCCTTTCTAAAAACGATAAACATTATCACTTTGGCCCCTTGACTTTCTAATACATGTCGGTATAACTTCGACTTTGTCTATGTTTTACGTCATATGAGACATCTGGTGTTAGAAATTCATGTTTTTATTTACCGTTTTTTCCGGTTTTAATCGTGATTTGGTTGCTTCTTACCACACATTTATGTCCCCGCTCCGCAATACGGAGGGCTTAAGACTAGTGTATATTAATCTAGCACATGCTGAGGAACATTAACTTGCTTTTTTTGTGTTTTGTTCTTATGTGCTTGGGTTATTGTTTTGAGGTTTTAGCCTTTTTGTGTATGACGCCCCCTCAATTTTTAGCATTGACATTTATGTCTCCTCAACTTTCTAAAAACTTTGTAACATATCATTTTGTCTCTTTTCGAGTTTTATGTGCTAATTTTTATGTACGTATCGATATAAATTCAAGTTAGTTTATGTTTTGAAGTAAACTTTTTTTGTTGGTTTACGTTTCGACATATTTTTTTTTCGGAAATGAGTCGGTTGCTAATTTTATGTATGTTTTCAATTGTTCTACGTTTTGATGTTTAATCATTATGTTTTTTTTTTCTCTAGCCAGTTTACTTTTGTACCCTAATCTTTAATAGAGTTATTATAAAACCCTAAAATTTGGTAAAGTTGTCGATATATAAACCCCTAAAATTTGTGTTTTGTTTTACATTTTTCTGATTTTGATCGTCGTTCGGCACGGTTTTATTCCCTCACCCACCGCTTGTAGCACAGTTTTACGCCCCGCAACGCGTGTGTGTGTGGGGGGGGGGGGGGGTAACACTAGTTTATAATAATAAATAAACATAAAAGTAAAATTATATTAAAAAATATAAAACATTTCATCCTGTGTATAATTATTTTTATAACTATGCCCTTATCACTTAAAAACCCATGATATTTATGGGGCAAAAAACAGCTATTTAATAAATATCTAAACCTTTTTCTTAAACATGAAAAATCATGTTTTATTAGCGGCCCCCACCGTTAATCATCTCCATATACCGCTTAAGAGACTCTTGTCTCTGCAACCTCATATCTTCGTTAAATTTCTTTATGAACGCTTCAATTCGCCGGTTCAACTCTTCATGACTCGGTGACAAGTATTTCTTCAACTTCTCCCCGGATTGCTGATTGTGTTCGTATGCCATACGCTCCTTGAATGTCTCTGATTTCCTCACCATCTTTGTGTTTGTCGTTGACTCGCCCGATGGATGGTCGTGGTGTAGCTTCACGAAGGTGTCCGACTTCCTGAATTGCTTCGTCGTCGTCGCAACCGTCGGTTATCATCTTCCATGTGCTATCCAGCGTCTCATGCTTCTTCTGTTTTAGCACTCTCAGTGCTTTTGCACCTGAAAATGTTACAACTATGAATTTAGATTCATCAATGGCTCTGATAACATGTAAAGTTAAAAAAAAATTAAAGAGATGAAAGAAAACCCTACACTCGTAGACTAATAAATATTGATACTATTTTAAGTTACAATATAAGAAAATGTGTTGTAACGATATTTTATGTAACATAATAAACACTGATAATATTATACGTTCCAATAAAAATTGTTTAAAATATGTGTTGTAATGATATTTTATGTAACACTTTATTACAAAACTAGTAATAATATTACTCGCCGCACCTTGCGACAGCGTCAAAACGTATAATAAATTGAATTTATTCTGTCAAAAGAACACGTATTATATTTGATACTAGTTGTTTTCAAACAAAATTCACGTCAAAACATAAACCAACTGAAAACGTATGTAAAAAAACATCATTACAAAAATTTACCTTCCGGAACATTTTTTGCCGGTTTCCGATTACGAGCAAATCTAGATGTAACAAAACGTTTCTGTTCCACCGGAAGATTAACCTCCGGTGGAACTTGAACCGAAGGTTGCCAAACGGATTTCGTTGTAATAAACTCATCTTCAATTTCAACCGCCACCGTCTCAACCTCCAAATCGGTGCATTTACTCTCATACGCCACCGTCACACGCGGCTTAATAATATCATCATAACCAACAGGTGGAGGCTCCGTTTCACCGAAACTCAAATGAGTTGCAGCCTTAGTTAATTCTGACGGTGGAGGAGCGTAATTAGACTGATTATAGTCGTCATGCTCGTGACGGTGATTAGGTTGGAAGTGAGTGGAGGCGATTATAGTTATTATGATTCCGTTGACGATTGCGTATAGATATGGAGGCTTCATCCAGGAGTCGATGACGGACCAAATCGCGGGGAGATCGTTCACAGCGAAGTTGAATATTAATGGGACCGTTGTTAAGGCTATTGATGCGACTCCGGCGGAGATTAACAGAACTTTCAGGGAGATGGTCCGTGAGTTGCTTGACGATGACGCCATTATTTTATTTGTGGAGTGTGTGTGAGAGAATGTTGTGGTGTTTTGGTTTGGGTTTGGGTTGATTTGGTGTGCAAATGGAAGATTTGCAAAGAGTTTATATAGTAGAAGATATTTATGTATTAGCCCTTCGAGTTTATGGTTTTTATCCTGTGAAGTCCTCTGGTTGACGTGGTTGTTTATATTATAATTAGAGTTAAATGTCTGGTTGGTCCCTGTGGTTTGCAAATGTTACAGAGTTAGTCCTAGTGGTTTACTAATTACAGAGTTGGTTTTTAAACAAATAATTTTTGTAAAGAAATAATTAGAAAAATATTTCTAAACAAATAATTACAAGTATATTTCAAAACCATGAATTTTTACATAAACTTTGCCATAATTTTTGTTACAAAAATTACAAATATTGGAGGTTGGTTTTTACAAATAAAAGTAACTAACTATGTATTTAGGAAATGTATATTTAGAAGGCACCATGTGTGTGATTATTTGTATATTATGTGTATTAATTATATTATTTTAGGATTTGAAATAATATAACTCATCAAAATACCAAGAAATTACAATCCAAAATATTACCAAAATTCCAAGGAATAAATATACAAAGAATACCCAAAATACTGGTAAAACCGAACAAAGGAATATAACTCACCAAATATTCCGGAAATATTATTCATGTGTATATTTTGGTAAATAATATTTTGGACATCAAGGGAATGAAAATGGGATTTTCGTAATTACTACGAAATATTTCATATTGATCTCGGTGCATCATATATTGCAAATGACATATCATTACTGCATACAAACTTTGTTGATTCGAATGACGCACGGAACTCCGGCAGCACAGTTATCAGACAAATCAGAAAAATGCTAACAGAGTTCAGTAGATAGACAAACATTGTATTGAGACACAGAATGAGGCAGAAACCAAGTATTACACTAGTATAGTGTGTAGGAAAGTAAGGATCACAAAACTGCCTTCATAGTGATAATTTAAGTGCCGGAAAGTGCCTAAAACTCACATAAACTGCAGAATTCTGCAGAAAATCAGCAAATTCAGCATTTAAACACATTAATATCATGCAGAAATATGGTTAAATGGTCCTGAATACTTTCCTAAGTGTCGGGAATCAAAATTGTCACAAAAGGTAACATAAAGCACACTAAACTGCATAGTTTAGCACCTTAACGAACCGGTAACCAACCGAACAACCGGACGCTACCCGAAACACCAAATTTTCACTAGAAGCATTGTTTTAACATTACCAAGCTAGTTATGGTCCCCGAACATCATAACACACTATATAACATACTAGTAACTAAACACCCTAACTAAACACTTGAATTTGGACTATAACCCTAACTAACCATTACCACCTAAGCCTAGACCCCCCCCCCCACCTAGTTCACGGCCCATGATGTGGGTCCCACCAAAGATTTTATTTGAATTATTAAATGGATCTTGTTTTTACTTTTAGAAACATAATATATAAAAGATCTCATATTGTTGGAAGTTTATAAATTGAACCAAAGGGTTATCATTCATATCTCACACAATAAACCAACACTCAAACTCTTCTCTTCCTCCTTCCTTGGCTATGGCCATGATCAACCACCCACACATGACCATCATTCAATCAAGTTCCATTAAATCCACACATATACAAAGGTGTTAGAAGGTATATTAGGAAGCTTGGTGCCATTGGAAGTTGAAGGACCTCTCTCTAGTGCTTTTATCCACTCCATTTCTTCTCTTGATCATCCCTAGCCTTGAGCTAGTAGTAAGAACACTAATCTTTCCATTTTACATCTTGTTTAAGTGGTTAAAAGATGATACATGATGTAAAGTTTAAAGAAGACTAAAAATCAATAGAAAGAAACATGAACATAAGCTTAAATCTTAAAGAAATCATGTTGTTTATGTGTTGATTTGCTTGTTGATTATTGTTTGCTTATGAAAATGATGAAGACCATCATATGATCTTGCTAGATCATGATTAAAAACATAATCTAGCAAGATGAGAGGATGAAAGTGTTAAAGATTCATAGATCATCCTCATGAAAAACATGAACTTGAAAGAATATATTGCTTTCTTGTAAAATAATGAGTTGTAAGTCTTGTAAATCCAAGATTTCAAGAGTGATTTTTCAAGAAACCAAGTTAAAAATACAAGTTTCACTTAAGCTTGGTTCTTAAACAAATAAATCTTATTTTTGGTGGTTAATAAGGTGTAGAAACACTTATGTAGCAAGAAAAATCCAAGAAGAACATTTTTAGAAAATATGGTTATAAGTTGTAAAGATCTAAATTCTTTAAAAGTTATGTTTTTAAAGAATCAACCACACTTTAAAGGGTAACAAGACTTACTAAAAACACTAGTAAGTTACTACAAATTTTTACAAATATTCAAGTTCATGAAGTAATAGGTTATACTTGTTTTTTGCAAGGTTGGTAAGTGTAAATTGTTTATTGTTGATTATTGGTTGATTGTGTTGATTTACAAAAGAAAATGATATACCTTCAAGGTATGGAAACCTCAATTTTTAGGTGAAACTATGGCGAATTTTTTCTAAAAGATAAACACTTAGAAAAATATTTCTAAACAAATAATTACAAGTATATTTCAAAACCATGAATTTTTACATAAACTTTGCCATAATTTTTGTTACAAAAATTACAAATATTGGAGGTTGGTTTTTACAAATAAAAGTGACTAAATATGTATTTAGGAAATATATATTTAGAAGGCACCATGTGTGTGATTATTTGTATATTATGTGTATTAGTTATATTATTTTAGGATTTAAAATAATATAATTCATCAAAATACCAAGAAATTACAATCCAAAATATTACAAAAATTCCAAGGAATAAATATAAAAAGAATACCCAAAATACCGGTAAAACCAAACAAAGGAATATAACTCACCAAATATTCCGGAAATATTATTCATGTGTATATTTTGGTAAATAATATTTTGGACATCAAGGGAATGAAAATGGGATTTTCATAATTACTACGAAATATTTCATATTTCTGACAAAAAGGAAATGTATTATCTTTGGGCAAGTAAAAATATATATTTTTCTTGGAATTATTAGAAGATATATTATTTTTGGAAGAAAATATATATTTTCTCAAACAAACATCAAATACATTATTTTTGGGAGAAAATGTATTCTCTTAAGTAAACTTGAAATATATTATGGTGGAAGAAAAATAAGTTCACACATATTTTCAAGTTAGACTTGAAAATATATTATTTTTGGAACTTATATGGAAATACAAATATTTTTGCCAAATGAAAAATTATAAATAATTTTTCTAAGTAATATTCCTTAAAATGTATATTTTGAAAATATATATTGATGAATTTTTATTAAAAATAATATTCCGGAAAAGTTAAGTGTAAGAATACTTAATAAACACAATAAGGATACGTATTCTCGTACTTATAAATACACACCGGAATACGACACCAATACATGGCAAGAATATATAAGTATAAGAATACGAATACAAATACACCCATCCTTGGGAATGATATACATATACAATACATAAGTGTGTCAAGTTAAAATATGTTATTTTAACTAATATTCCAAAATATAATTAATATTATTTAAGTTAAAATATTTATTATTTTGACAAATAAATTATATACTTGGAATAACATTGATGACACAAACTAACGTAACTCAAGAAACTAATTAAGACCAAGGTTAAGGCACGACCTACCCGTCTAATGGACCGTAGTACGCATATAGGTAGTCGTGCGTTCTAGAGGAAGCTTTGAGTTACATTGGATACGAAGAACGCAAAACTGTGAGTTCATGTTCCCCCTTTTCTCTTAACTGTTTTCAGTTTTATAACTTCGGGGGTGAAGTACATGTTACTAAATGTTTACAACCAATTACAAATGGTATGGTTAGCTAAGGAAAAATATTGTTAGATCATGTGAATGGGTAGGCACACTCTTAAGACCATTAATCCTCGTAGTAGGACCGAGGGACATGAGTGATAGATCTATTTGGGTGTAGCGAGCCCCACCCATGCGTCCGCCGAGTGGACCATGTGGTGACTATGTCTTATTGCCGGAGACAAAATTTGCTAGGTTTGAGCCTTCCTACACCATGTCATGTATATTAATGTATTAGCTACACATTAATTGATCTGTTTCCTTGTTGCTTCATACCAGTTTACAAAGTACATACATATATACTTACAAATGTTTTCAAGGATGTTCGCGCACACATACAAAACACATGAACTCGCTCAACTTTTGTTGATGTTTTCAAACTACATATATTTCAGGAAAGTGGTTATGGATCTGGCGGGCGTTCAAGATTTCAAGTTGTGTTTTTAATAAAAGATGTCATCCAATACTGAAGGGTTTGAGTCATGTGATTTATCCTTGATAGAATACATGGTTCCAAAGCTTGCTTTTATTAGTGTCTTTTGCGAAGTCCAGTATGGAACTTTGAGCTTTGGTTGTCATGAGATCTAAATTTAAAGTCTTAGTTTGATGTTAAACAATGACGGATGTATTATTTTGAAAACTATATATGGATGAACATCTTGATATTATCATATAGTTGGTTGTTATGGTTGAATGTAATGATATTAAGCAAGTCACACCAAATCACGCTTCCGCAAAAGTCAGGGTGTGACAAAATCAGCATCTTTTCCGTCTTCTCTGCTTCTCCGATATCTCTCTCCCTCTCTCTCGTTGCCACCACCTCAGCGTTGGCCGACCATTAAATCGAGGCGGAATGGGGGTGGTGTGGTGTATTTGAGATGAAAAGGAGAAGAGGAGATTGAGGGATGGTTGTGGGTGTTCGTTGTCGGCAAGACGAGGCGCCAGAGAGACAGTGAGAGATGAGGTGCGGTTGTGGAGGTGTTGTAGATTAGGGTTTCTTCAAGAATGAAGAATGCAAAGGAAAGGAGATGTTGGCTGGTATTTATTTGTAAAAATGAGATGACTATTTTGCCCCTGAGGAAAATGACAAAATAGCAAGGTTTTATAAGACAAACAAGACGTGATTTCTTTTTTGGACCAAAATGGCAATAAAACTGAAACCACAGGGACCCAGATGTAAAAGGTTTGAAATTTGGACTAAAGTAGCAAAGCTGCCCAAACCTCAGGGACCAAAATGGCAGTTTACTCTTTTTTTTTTGCATACCAATTTTCGCTATTTAAATTATATAAAAAAAATTAAAAAAAAAATTGTAGTGCACATGTGTAATAGTACACATGTGTAATATAGTACTACACATGTGAATTATTACACATGTGCACTACAAATTTTTTTTTTTGAAATTTTTTTTATATATAAAAACTAGCGAATTTTAATAAAAATGTAAAAAAAATTGTTGTGTTTTTTTAGGCTTTTTTAATTAGTTTTCGAGTTTTCGCAATAAAGATGGTTTTCATTTGAACATTCCCTTATATATATATAATTCTATTATATAGACTCTTTTTGACTCAATAGTCTAATTATGGATTGATCTTATTAATGAGATATTAATTTATGGATTAGGATCAATACAAAAGAAAAATAAATAAGAAGGATAAGAAGAATAGTTTTAAAGAAAATATTTGAAAGGTTGAGATTAGTTTTAAAGAAAATAAGACAATGGAAGGGTATAAAAGGAATTTTACATTAATTTACTTTCTCTCTCCACATGCAATGCATATGTCAATTCCCCCTATCAATTTAAAACGTCCATAACTTTTTCATACGATATTTTTTTTTTTAAATTCACCATAATAATTGAGTTATGGACGTTTTAACTGAGTTTCGGAAATTACGTTTTTACTATGGGTTGTATCATCATCATCATCATACTCAGTAAATCCCACCAATAGCAAAGCTAAGGTAGGGTCTGAGGAGGGTAGATGTAGACAGCCTTACCTCTACCCCGTAGGGATAGAGAGACTGCTTCCAGTGAGACCCCCGGCTCGATTGTAGTTTTGTAACAAGCCTTGTGTGACACCCCAGGAAAACCGGGAAGAACATACAACTTAACTAGCTCCCTCAGTGAGTGCTTACCAAATTTCGGGACGAAATTTCTTTTAACTTGGGGATGATGTGACAACTCGAAATTTAGAACCTTTCGTGTATCTTAGTGTAACCTACTTGAAACATTATGTGACTAGTTGACATATTGGTGTAATGATATATGTGAACATCCTATATGCTTACGTGTTACGTTTATGTGTTGTACTTGTATGTATGCGTGTATGTATATGAACCGAGACAACAAGGACCCGACTCGAGACCATGCGGTCTCGAGTGAACAGTAACAGTTGGGCCGGATTGGGCCACACACACCCCTTAGCCTATTCGAAAACCCATTAGGGTGCACCATTTGAAGCTAGTATATATCCTTGTTGCTAACCAACACTATCATCTTTGGACAACACACATACTCCCCTACTCTCTCTCTAGAAACCATTAAACCCTAAGTCTCAACATCACCTCTTCTCCTCCTTCTTCTCGGATCAAACCGGTGACACTAGGAGCTCTCGGATCGACTCACACACACACACCCGTTTGGAAGCTTCATACTCACCTTTGAAACCCATCAACCGGTTAGTGTCTTTATGACGTTTGTTGTTAGATGATAGTGTGAATGATATGATTTAACTAGTATAGTTGTATGCTTGATGATGTTTTTGTGAATCGGTTGTGTATGATGTTGATAATCGGCTAACATGTTTGGATATGTTGCATAATGAGCTCATGGTATCTTGTGTCTAAATATGATTCAAACCATTGATTATTGATGTTCATGAAAACCGGCTTGCATATGTGTAGTACCATGATGAATCGGATTAGTGTAGAGTTGATTTTGAGATGTTATGTGATGATGTGAAACCTTTAGATGAGTATGTTCAAGTGTGTTGATTTGTTGCTCATGATTATGTTTGTGATTAAGGCTAGAAACCCGGAAATATGATGAACAAGTTTGAATAATCAACATGAACATGACTTGAATATATGAAGAACAACTTGAAGATGATATGAATATGTTATGAACATTTGAAATTGCCATGTTTGATCCATTTTTGGTAAGTAATAGACAAGGGAACATGTTAGTGCAATATTACTGGATAGTACATAATATCATGACCATGAAATCTCATTGGCCAAGTACAATGTCGAATTCAGCAAATGTCCCCAGCCGAGACATTCTGTCTCGACTCGAGGCCACCAAATGTCAACTTGAGATCCCTGGTTTCGACACTAGTTGCGAGTCGAGAACCTATAGTCTCGACTCGAGACCCCACTTGATCAACACCCAAACATCTTGACTCGAGACCATGTTTGCGAGTCCAGTTGCGACTCGAGACCACTACATGCATGACCCGAGACCACCCTAGTTGCGACTCGAAATCTTGTGGACTACAACTCGAGACCGCACAGTCTCGATAAGAGACCGCACAGTCTCGACTCGAGGCTATATGCAGGTACACGCTGATTTGAACTTGCACCCCATTACGGACTTAGATGATTGGGCCGGACTTTTGGGCCTAATGCATGGGCCTTATGTGTTACTGTTGAATGTGAATGTTGTTTGGGCTGCCATGAATGATACTTGAATGCAATGTGCTAGAAACATACGTGTACTACTTGAATACGAACCTGATTTGTATGACACAACTATGATAGGACGTGAGTGACCACAATATTGCTTGATTGACCTTTCTGTGTATCTGCCGAGCAAACCAAGGTGAGTTCACACCCTCTACAAAGCATGGGATTCCCAGGGGTCGGGAATTGGGGTTAAGGAACATGGGTTCCTCGTCCTCCTTGGGTAGGACAGCAATGGTTCAGGAATGTAATTCCTCGTCCTCACGGACAGATAACTCGTACTAGACCAAAACTCTATCACGAAGTCCCTCCTTTTATATCGACTTAATCGCCGGGCCAATGGCGAGCGGGTCATTAGTTAGATAGCGCTATTTAGGTCTGACAAACCTCACACCGTGCCGCAGAGGACGGGCGTGAACTAATGGATCTGGGGCACGTCAATGATGATAGACATTGACAGTTTCAGGGCACATAAACATGACTACAGTCAGCAGTCGATATGGTAACGAGTCTAGTGTATACATGGGGTAGCCCCCACGGCCGAAATGCCAGATAACTAGCACGGGGTAGCCCCCACGGCTGGATTGCCAGAGTAACCGGGAATAAACAAGTCACGTTTTTAACTATGGGGTAACCCCCACGGCAGGATGCCAGATAAAGGGAACTGTTTTCGAAACAACTTAAAACGAACACCCAACCGTGAACTCACTCAACTTGTTGTTGACTCGTTACTACATGCTTTGCAGGACAATAGGTACTTAGCTGGAGCTTGCATGGAGGAGGATCGTTGTGGGACATGGACGACTGTGTGCCATGTTAAACTTTGAAACAATTAAACTTATGTTTTGGTTTTAAGACTTATGCTTCCGCTTACAACTTAAACTATGTTTTGTTTGAACACCAATTGTATTGGTTGGATTTTATAACTACTTATATGCTTGTTCAATATGATTGGTGGCTGGATCCTGGTCAGTCACGCCTCCAAGCGGTAGTACTCCGCAGGTGGATTTTGGGGGTGTGACACCTTGGACCTGAGACACAGAACACTCAAACAATCGGGACAGAGACTGATTGGTTCATGTACCCTCGTGTCTTTCAGCTATCAACGTCACCACATGATGCATGATTAACCATCCGCCGCTTTTAACGTTATTTTCACGAAATTAGTAAAATAACGTTAAAGTTAGTACCATTTCACATTTACTATGGCTTGTATACATTGTGTTATTATCAAAACTTATAACACAATGTTAATCTGGGTTCAGACCACTGCATTTTTATCAAAACTTATAACACAGTTTGTGATACAATAAAGATGGAGTTATATTTGAGTATACATTGTGTTATTGATTATGATTATTGTGTTTTAATATGTTGTCCATTGTGTTTTTGTTTTTTTGTTCATTGAGTTTTAATTTGTTGTTCATTGTGTTTTATTAGGTTGTTCATTGTGTTTTTTGTATGATGTTCATTGTGTCGTAGTCTGTTATTTATTGTGTATTTTGGGTGTTGTTCATTGTGTTTTAGTCTGATGTCCATTGTGTTTTTTATCTAATTGTCCATTGTGTCTTTTATCTGCTATTATCAATTGTGTTTTTAGTATATTTTCCATTGTTTTTTTTAATTTGATACTCATTGCGGTTTACATTATGTCCATTGTATTTTAGTCTGTTGTCCATTGTGTATTTTATCTGTTATCATCGATTGAGTTTTTGGTTTACTTTCCATTGTGTTTTTAGTTTACTGATCATTATCTTGTATGTTATGTCCACTGTGTAATACGCAACTAGGTTTTCAATTTTTTTTGAAAACTATAACAATAAGGTACTCATATTAAAGATAAAAAGACGCTCGATTTTATTGTATATTTAAAAAAAAAACAAATGATGTATAAAAAAGTTACGGACGTTTAAAAAGTGAGGGGAAAATAGCATGTGACTTGCATGTGCATATTATTTTTGTTCTCTTGAACAAAATTACTCTACTCACTTGATTCGTCTTTGGACACTTGTCACTCTATTATGGTGACTTCTTACCCTTTTTTTTTATTTTTATTATAACTCAACCCATTAATTTACATCTAATTTAGTCTCTTTTTTTTTTTGTTGGTTCAAACCGTCTTGATACTAGCATTTATGAAGTCTATTTCAACTTTCAAGTAACCACTCATTTTTCGATACCCCTTTGGCCCTTGGGACATGGTTTGGGTTATTAATGCCACATGAGACCATTATTAGATTGCTACTCCACCCATTTGCCTCATTCACCATGGTTGATATGGATTAACCATAATAACCATAAGCTTTCTTTTCTTTTTCTTTTCACAAAAATAAATTAAAATAAGAAAATAGTGGTTTGAGTTATGACCACACTCTTAGGGTAGTGGTTTTGGATGATGAATTACAAGTGGGTGACATGACGTTGATGTGGATGGTCATGGTGACCATGGGGTTCATGACCACAACCTATAGCCTATCTTCTTTATTGATGTTTTGTGATACAACTATCTTGATACGTTGTAAATATTAAAAATATTATTAAAGTTGTCACAAATTATTAAAACTTAGTAAGTGATTATAAAATGTGATTTGCTACATTAATATTCAAAATACATGACATAAATAAGATTCACGATACTTGATATAAAGCAATACATTCAAATCATTTTGAAATCAACAGTTTTAATAATTTGATTTCATCATTTATCACACATATGATTGTTTTCTAGATAACAGTTATTAAATCATTTTTGAATTAACACTTGTCAATAAATTTTATAAAACTCAAATATATAATATTATTAAAGAACAATACTTTTTACATGTAAAAAGATTTGTAATAAATAAGATGTTTTAGTAGAAACTAAAATTTGATTTATAAAAGTTGTTTAAAGTATTTCAAATTATATGTCAAACACTATTAAATATTATATTATTTACTTTGAGTAACCTTTTTTTTTTCTTCTTGGCAAGGTTTGCCAAACATGGGTC
The DNA here is from genome assembly GCA_030545235.1 of Helianthus tuberosus. NCBI lineage: Eukaryota > Viridiplantae > Streptophyta > Magnoliopsida > Asterales > Asteraceae > Helianthus > Helianthus tuberosus. The sequence goes on along the minus strand of CM060449.1, from coordinate 125,591,948 downwards.
TTAGCATGAAAAGATATCAGGTTATAAATCATACAAAAAAATACTTTTATAGATATAATTTTTTTAACACAACCCATAACTCGTGAAGCTCACGGGTATATAACCTAGTACAACATAAAACAGATGTTCGGAGATTAGATCCAACCTTATGTCATTTGTCTATCGTTTACATATTTGTTTTACAAGTGATCATTAAACTGGTCGATGGATGAAACCTAAAATGAGTTATATGATGAAAATATATTAATAATTCATGAAATTAGGCCAAAACTTCAACATAGTTTCATCAGAGAACTTTATCAAAACTTTACTTGTATATTTTATTTCCATTTGTATTATATAAGGGGTTCAGTTATCCTACATAGTCTTCTAAATCTAGTTCAGTTATCCTACATAGTCTTTAAAATCTAGGAAGGGTGCAAAGACATAATAGTTTGCAAAATATAATATAATGCCAAGAAATATAACACAATGCGGAGGAAAAAAGACACGATTAATCACACAAAAAAGATACAATGGCGAAAAAAACGCAGTGTTAAATAAAAAGACACAATGACCTAAACAAAATTTCTAAAATCAACAAGCTAAAAATCCAAAAGCGAAAACTTAAAATCTAAGATCGTAGAGTTCAAGTGAGACAGTTCAAATGCTGCTAGAATAAGTTCAATCAGAGTTCGTTTGATATCCTTCTTACGACTTCCTACCTTTAGGAGATTATGTATTTGAGCCTTTTCCTGTATAAGGGGGGTCGGGGCGCCCCGTGGAACACAAACGATCACGCGTTGATCAACGTGAAACACCACCACCAGTCTTTCTTTCCACGCGTGGAACTGAGCATGCGTGCTCATCATCACGCGTTAAAAATCAAATTTTTGGAACGTTGATTGATGACCGTTTGAGGATTTGACCGTTTCGGGGGAGTTTTTGTCTGTGATGCAAGAGATGATAAACAGAAGTGAGGAAATATCAGCAGAGATCCGGTGACGGAGGCGGAGAAATGTGTATGAAGCAGGCGGGAAGTGGCGGTGGTGACGGTTTTAGGAACGCATCGGTGGTGAAGAGGGATTAAGTAAACCCTAGATTTAGAGGATGATGGTCGGAGAGGAAAAGGAAAAAAATCTGTTTTTATATATTTCTCTGTTAATTATATAATATGGTTAAAAAAATTAAATAAAAAAAACCATCACTAGTGATGGGCACACCTAGTAAAATCCATCACTAGTGATGGAAAGAAGCTCGATGATGTGGCGGAATTTGATTAGATGTTGTGAGTGATGTAATTCCATCACTAGTGGAGTGCCTCTACCCCCTAAGAGCTTCATATTTCTTCGTAGTTTCCACTGAATAAATCAACTTTTATTAAGGGCAACGTATTCAGGCTTAGTGGCATGCTTCTTCATAGCCCGGGTATATATCCATACCTCAGACAAAATTACAAACATCCATATGGCGCCAAACCATTCCAGGAGGAAACCGCTAGCTCATAAAACCCCTTAATTTGCTTTCCAAGAGAAATTCGTTGGTACCTAGAATTGAACCCTAGTCTCGCCCTTTGGGAGAAACACGGGGCATTGCTAGACCAGAAATTTTAGTTTGGGTTGTGCCAGTGGCGGATTTAGAAAATCCTTATAGGGTTAACGTTAAAAAAAAGAGGTAATGAAGTCGAAAAAAGGTCAAATTTTTCTAAAATTTACACTACCGTTGGAGCGTCAAGGGGCAACGTTGGTTACCCCTTGTTACAAGGTAGGTCCCCCTGGGGCATGAGATGTCTGGGTTTAGTTATAAGCTCCCATTGATCTGAAACCAGGAATTTTGGTTCGAGTGAAATGTTGACTTCTATTTGAGTTATCATTCACTATGGTAAGAGTTTCGTTGTTTTGGGTTAGTGGTGTGTGTTGTAGATACAAACTTGATTTTAAGCCTAACATCATAAGGTCTCATCTACTAGTGTATCACACATTCTTCTTAGTTTTATAATCGGTTCAGTCATCTGTTAATCGGCTATGTCACACATTAGAACCAAAATCGAATCACAATTTTCGGTAATCGATTATGGCTTAACCGAACCACCAGTTAAACATTTGGTTCAGTTAACTCAGTTATGTCTTGTCAATTTGGTTATTTGCTCACCTCTAATTAACAATCACACGGGTGGTATCCATAATTGATATATATATCTATTAATTCATAACATCTTGATGAATAGTAATATAATTTTGTCTTTTATGGTTTGTGTTTTGGTGTTTTTTAGCTTTAGGGTTTTTTTTTCTATTTTTGTTTTATAAGTTTTTATTTTTTTATTTTTATGATTTTGTCATAAAAAGTTAAACAAGCTTAGTTTTTTTATTAGTTTTTGTTTTTACGCTTTTTTCTGAATTTGGTCATCATTCGGTTGCTACTTAATATAGTGTTTGATGGTCACATTTGGTCCTTTGTTTTATTTCGTTCGGTTGCTATTTTGCACGGTGTTTGATAAGTTTTATGTTATGTAAGCCACTTGGCGTTAAAAATTTGTGTTTTTTTTTATGTTTTATCCCGGTTTTGGTTGTGGTTCGGTTGCTACTTATTACACTTTTATGCCCCGACCCCACAACGTTGTAACACGGTATTACATCCACGCCCCGCAACGCGAGGGGTATTAAGACTAGTTATCCATATATTAAAAAACAAACCTTGTGAATAGTTTACGAGGGCATCATGGTAATTTCATTACTGTTCTAATATACGTGTCATCATATCTTAACATCCAAACACAGCTTCGATCGGTTTTTCATATCTCTGCAACCCAACCCAATTCATCTCAAAACCCTTACACCAAACCCACCATCACCATCACCGCTCCACCATCCATCTCCGGCACCACCAAATCTGGCCACTTCTCCACACTCACCCTTTCCCCCACAATAATTTCGCCAAAAACCCCACTTCCCAATAGAGACTGTCATCGTCTCCGGTCTTACCACCATCGCCAAACGGCGGATTCGACATGTCAAACTGTTTTCAGAGAGAAAGAGAGAGAGAGAGAGACAAGGTGGTACGGCACCACCACCGGAAACACCGCCATCATCTCCAATCGCACCACCACCGCTAATATGTGTTTAAAAACTGTCTAGGGTTTGCATGTCGGAGCCTGATGATTCAATTGTAAAGAAGCCTAAACATGATCAGGTATACTGACTAATTATACAGTTTGATTTGTTCTAATTATTCAGGTGATTGTTCGTTTTTTGCTATATGATTTGTGATTGTGTTGTGTTTTGATTCCGCTCACAGTACCGGTGTGTATGACAGAGGCTTATTGTATGAAAATGTCACAATTTTCTGGTTATGTGAACCTAAATTTCATGTTTATGTGATCGAATTACTATTGTTCATAGGTAGACAATTCTATGTTATGTGGTTATGGTTTTGGCCTTTCAAATGGCTAGGGCTTTTAATTTGTGCAGTTGAGTGTATTGAGTACATATAGTGAGAAGAGCTTGAAAAAATAGTAATTAACCAAAGTTAGAAAGTTAGATAGATGGGATATTTTGTAATATGTTATTGTACAACACTAAACTTGAATAATGTAAGTTGTATATTAGAATAATATATAGAAATATATTTTCAAAGAATATTTATTATTTGTTATATCAATATGTATTATTTTCTCTAATATGACTACATATATCTTATAGGCGATGAAGATGTGTTTATGTGTAGTATATAGCTAACACCTCTTTAGTGCGCTCATTGTTTTCATAACATGCTAGCAACAATAGTACAGTCTCAACAGTTTTTTTGGTATTTATAATCAAGTAGCAGATACCACTTTTCTCCATATGTTACCTCTGTATCCATATGACAGGTTTGGCTAGCTGCTGATCAATTTCTTGGATAGAACCAGCATAATTGACTCAATTCATATGGTAAAACGGGACTGAGCCTCAGTTGTTTGAAATAAGGTTGTGCACTACATTTGCTTTTAGCTTAAAATCTGTATATTTTTTGTAGTGGCCTCAGGATGTATGGGGCCACTTCGAGCAGTGTCCGCCTCATATTCACATCCGATGGGAACTTGCTAAGACCCGTATGAATCCGTGTTCAGTTTCTTCCATTTTTTTACTACAATTTTACTTTAGATTTGTTTGAAGTGTCTTTTACTTTAGATGATCACGTTTTTTGGTGGGGGGGGGGGGGGTTTACTCTTTAGGTTTGTTTTTACTTATCTTTTTTCAGTTACGATAATCACCTCATTATAGGTTCGCTTTGAGGTTTATAAGGACTGTCTTCCACTACCCGGGAGTTTATTTAAGATGGTTATTGAGGAGGTTTCGTGAGGAAAATACTAACATGTTCAAGACTGAGTTAACTTTTGATCAAGTGAGCCCCTCTCTGCATTTGCTTTCTTTTTATGTGAAACGTTTCTATCATTAGTTGTTAAACAAATTTAGTGGGAAGGAAACCTTCTTCAGGGAGACGTTTGACAAAGACATAACAGAACTAAAGAAAGCAAGAGATGAGCGGAGGCACATGGAAGATAAGGTACCGAAGAAGTATAATACAAATGAATTTGTGTATTATTATTGTTTTGATGAAGATAAAGTGGATTAATGTGAGAATAACATACAGGCTAAGATAGAGATAAAGAGGACATAATCATCAAGAACGGGCAAGGATAATAAAGGTATAAATGATAAAAGCGAAGGGATTCTCACGGACATAGCGCTTAACGTAAAAAGACAAAATAGGTTAATTCTTCTATTTATTTTCCATCATAATGCGGTTAAATATGATTACGAAAACTATATTATTACCTCAATAATCTGATTGAAACGATTAATGAAGTACAAATTAAAAACTAGGGGTGGTCATAAATTGATGAAACCAACCGCACACCCAGACTGAAGCGAGTCAGCCGGTTTGAGATTTATGTGGTTTGGTTTTGGCAGTTTATTGGTTTGGGGACGGTTTTGGAACTCGGAACTAACCGTTTAGCCTTTTTTCCCTTCAAGTTTAATATATGCAATTATGTATATGTATTATATTCATGAATAATCTTTATTATTTTAAGATCTTCATACAAAATGACAATTGTTAAGAAGCTTTCAAACCACCACAACTCGCCAACCCACCCAACTTCGGTGGTTTGGTTGTTTCTAAAATCGTATTTAGCGGATTGGCCGCTACTTTTTGGTCAAAACCGGACTGTGAACACCGCTGCTAAAAGCACACTTTCGATGACTTTCAAAGATAAAACAACCCAAATTATCCCATTTATATGCAAATGGCTTAAAGAAGCCTCTACGTACAATAGTGTTCTTTTTTTCTGTGGTTTTAGTTTGTTTAACAAATGATGGTGTAATTTGCTGTGGTATAGTTGGAGCAACAGTCATCGGTGTTGGCAGAATATGAGAGCAGAAATAAGAGACACAAGAGAGATCACAGACATGATGATTAGAGAGTAGATGAAAATCAGACGTGAAGTTTTCCCTCATAACTGGTTTTTTTTTTTTTTTTTTGGTAGATAGTTTCAGCTTCTTAATATTGTTGCCTTTTGTATATGCTTATACATAGAATTTGCTTTTTGTAGAGAGTTTTTAAAAAGGTTATTAAATTAGTCATAGGTAGCTGCAGTTAGGCTTGGCCAGAATTATGCGGCCACTTGAAAGGTATTTAGTCTCTTTCAAAGTGGATGGGGAAGACATGTAATGGGTCAAAACCACTTCGGTTTAATTAGTTTGACCCGTTTCCTTTCAATAAAAAGTTTCTTAATTTTGTCGTTTGACCCGTGTGGCAATATAATACGCTCCATGGTTCCATATTCACATAACTTGGCAGAAACTGGGCTTTCTAAATAAGGAAATTCACATAGGTTATGTGAAACCACAGTTTCCGCCAAGTTATGTGAACATGGAGTTTTATTGATTATGGTGGATGGTTTCATAGATTTGCAACATTGATGCTGCATCAAGATTTGAATTTTGTAAAGAAGGGGTCTGCTAAAGAGAGAGGTTGCATTTCATCCCATCGGTATGCAACTTTGTTTTTTTAATTAACTTAATCTGTTAATTAAGGTCTCTAATCAGTGTTCAATATGTAAATGATTAATAGCGCTAACCGCTGGCCTTGGTGAGAAAGCATAAGAATTTTTTGAAGAATCGGTTTCTCCTATCTTAGAGGCTTGAGATCATGTTCTAAAGCATCAAAGACATCATCAGTATATCTACGCTTACTGGTGTCACCGTTTCAGCTTACAATTTAGTTGTTATGAGTTTGTCCCTTTTAAATCTTTTTAAGAGATGATGTATTGATATTGAAGTAATATTGATACTCATTGTTAAATGATGATCAACGTGTATGCAGTATTGATTTCACTTTTGGGTTAATCACAGGTGGCACCTTCCATTGTTAAATGATCTTCACAATGTGTAAAATGAACAATTGTGTTATGTTGCCTCTTTATTTGCTTATTAGTTGTTTGTCTAAATTGCTAATATATTTACCGTCTTGCATAGATAACTTGCCAAGGTTTGTTTACTTTAATTTAATTCACCGCGTAAGTCGCCGCAACGCGGTGGGGTAAAAAACCTAGTTATATAAATAGTAAAAGATGTGGGTGTTGGATATTATGTCCGGTTCGATAAGTCAACGCTGCCGACCGGGTCTTGACCCGTAAAAGTTACACCTTGGGCAACGAACTAAAAATCCACTTAACCTGTTTAACTGGTAATTACGAACAACATACGAGACTGATCATAATTATATTTATGATCATAAGCGGGTATTAACTGAGAGACGGGTAGATGGACCGGGTGACACGGGTATTCTCACCCATTGCCACTTGTCGCGCACCAACCCTTTGGCCAATTACAACACATGCATTTTGCATGAAGTGCCACTTGGCTTGCATGCAAAGATGTTCATGTCTTTTAAGAGCTAGTGGTCTTGCAATTTTGAGAAGTAGTTAGATTAAAAAAAAGGGTTGCAACACAAAATGCTCTCAAGAACAATCACAAAATAACCGGCCACCAAGCCAGCCGCGGGCCGCCGCCTCGCCGTCGCTGCCCCGTCTCTGCCACTGCCAGCCGCTGCAAGCCGCCATATGCCGCTGCTGTTGCCCCCGGCTGCCGCCGCGGTTTGCCCCCCTCCTTCGTCTCGTTTCGTTGGTCCGTTTACTAGCACTTGTTCGTTGAACCTCGGTGTCTCGACCGGTTAGTCATTAACCGAGGTATAATTTTTCTCATCGATAGTTAAATATTTTTACTGTGCTCGTACTTGTATGTAACCGGATCCTGTCGGGTTTCGATTCCGTTGATCATAAGTTTATATTTCTGCTGCGTTTTATTAATTAACCCGCTTAATTAATTAACTATTATTTATTGAACCGGGTTTTTGATAAATAAAGTTTTGACCGATCCCCACGGAAACTCAACAGTGGTATCAGACCCTTGGTTACAACATACGAGTCGGTACCGGTCCTTTTAACCGGAACTAGAACACAAACTTTATTTATTTAAAGTTTTTGATCTAAGTATTTTATGGGCACTTTTATTTTGGTCAATATTTTATTTGTTTTGCTTGACCAAAACATTGCCCGGTTTATTTTGTGATTGTTGTGCGATGTGTAAATCCGGCCCGACCTTACTTTTTATAGTTGTATATTTTATTCGGTTTTGTAATCATTATTTTTGGCCACCGAGGTGGTTCAAAGTTGTAATAGATTAGTTTATGGTTTTGGCCCGTCTTCTGGTTCAAAGTTGTAATAGATAGGCCTTTTGTCTTTGTTGTATTTACTTGTTTAATATTGTTGATACGAAGACTCGAAGCAAACCCAAAGCAAAACCGAATGCCAAGAGGAGTCTTGGAGTTAGTGGGAGTTACTCAAGACAACAAGATGCACTCAAGTCCATCCTTGTGGTTGTTTGTGTGTTGTGACCCCGTGACCCGTTTGATCTTGCTATTAGGCTCTAACAAGATCGAACAATTTTGGCCATATGGATTTACATGTTTATTTTGCTATTGTGGTTGCTTTTATCTTATAATTTGTTATAACGTAACCAACCTAAATACCAACATGATTTTAAAAGGAGTTTTAAAATATTAAAAAACAATCACATTAAAACAAGTTCTAAATTGTTTTTACAACCTGTTAAAGTTTTTGTTATAAAACAAAGGTTGTTTTTGAGACAAATAATAACCAATTAAGTTTTGTAAATTAAACTAGTTTTTATTTTCCAAAACTATTAACTTAATTGTTTTCTATTAACTTAAAATTGGTTATTCCAAGTCGCGACAAACTTAGTTTTATAGGTTATCTAAAACTAATTGTCCCGAGAGGTGAAAGAGTTTTTTGGTTATGTCGCAAATTTAATATCTAAATTAAAACCGACTATAACGACCCTATTTGGTAAAAAATTAAAATCAATAGTCTATGCCATCCTACTACTAGTAACACTTGGAGCATAATGCGAACCATCAGTGTTGGAGCCACAACACGACACTTGGTGTCTAGTTTATCCTTCCAAGGTGCAAGGGCTTCGTCGACACATCAGACCCTTCCACATGTGACTGTTTTAGGACGACTATTACTTTTCTTCTCGTGTTTACATGCCCCAGCTGTCTCGAGAACAAAAGTGGCATAGATGAGGCCAAACGTATCAATGCAAGGTCAATAGGTTATCCTCGCAGTCTCATAAACCTCGGGAGTTGTGCCTTTCTCACAATTGACAATCGTTGTCAGTCCGCTTGAACCTCTTGCTAATGTTGCGTGCCCCGACCGCCTTTAGAAAGAGCTTGTAACCGGATTCTCATTCCTTATCGTCTCACCTCACGAAATAAGGAGATATACATCGAAAATATTAATTAAAATCATCTTGCTTATATAACAGATGTCTAATAAAAACAACTCCTTCATATTCAAGTCGATACTTGAAAAGGAAAAGAAAAAAAATTTGAATAGCACCAACCTTCTCGAATGGCACCGCAATCTGAGAATAGTTCTCAAGATGGAGGAAAAGCTATATATCTTAGATGGCCCAGTCCCTACCGAGCCTGAAAATAATTTTACTACTGCTTGAAAGGCACTGGAGAAACATAACGAGGATGCCGTTGAGGTAGTCTGCCTTATGAAAGCCACCATGTCTCCTGATCTTCAGAAGAACATGGAAGATATGGATGCTTATGACATGATTCAGCAACTGAAAGGCATGTTCCAGAAAACAAGCCCGACAGGAGCGATATGACACCATGAAACAACTCATAAGCTGTAAAATGCTGGAAGGATCATGTATCAGTACTCATGTGCTAAAGACGGAAGGATACACTGACCAAATGAACAAACTTGGTTATTCCACAAAACCAACCAAGTTCTAATGGTCAAGTCTGGTGGTGTTAAGAAGCCTACTAAAAGAATAGGAAACATAAGATCAAAGGCAAGAGAAAAGTTGTTGTTGCTGCCAGAAATGCCACTAACAACAAGCATGTTGCAAAACCACACCCTCCTAGGAGCGGCAATGCTTTGAATGCAACCAAATGGGCTCTAGAAGGGAAACTGCCCACAGTATCTAGCCAAGCTGAAAATGAACAAGGCCAATAACATTGGCACTTCTTCTTATATTCTCATTTATGTTATCGAACTTTTCACTGTTTCTAGCAACACATGGGTATTTGATACCGGATGTGGCTACCACATCATTAATGTCTTGCAGGAGCCTGAAAAGTGGAAGAAACTGAAACAAGGCCGCCTGGAACTCATAGTTGGTAATGGAAAGAGAGTTCCAGTTCTGGCAACTGGAACAATTTTTTTTTCATGTTCCCCTGGCCTTGTAGTTACTTTAAATAACTGTTTATATGCACCTGGTTTGACCAGAAACATTATTTCAGTTTCTTCATTGTTTGAACAAGGATTCAAGTACGTTTTAATGGTTTTTTCTATTTTAGCCTACTTGAATGATGTCTTTTATTTTGAGGCTAAACCTCGAAATGGTATTTATGAGATTGATGTTCAAACAAGTAGTAACATATATCATCTTTCTAAGCGTAACAAAGCTGGCATAAATAAAACATATTTATGGCATTGCAGACTTGGCCACAAAAGTAAGGCACGCATAAAATGGCTCCAGTCCAAGGGGATTCTTGAATCCACTAGACATGAATCCTTTGATGACTGCGAATCTTGCTTAGCTGGCAAACTCACAAAGCACCCCTTCACCGATGTTGGTGAACGGATCAATGGTTTTTTAGAACTCATTCACATGATGTATATGGCCCTTTCAGAACCATGACTAGAAACCATGACTAAAACCAGCTTGATAGAAAGATAAAAGTACTTCGATCAGATCGAGGTAGTGAATATCTCAGCTTTGAATTTCTCAATCATCTAAAAGGTGTGGAATAGTTTCACAACCTTCTCCACCTGGAACACCCCAACTTAATGGCGTGAGTGAAAGGTGAAATCGAACTCTACTTGATATGGTTCGATCGATGATGTGTAGAACTAACTTGCCTCACTCCTTTTTGGGACAAGCTCTTATGATTGCTTCCCGCGCTGTCAATTTAGCTCCGACTAAAAGGTAAACAAAACCGCCATATGAGTTATGGCATAGGCATAAATCCGATTTGGAATACCTTAGAGTATGGGGATGTGATGCATACATCACAAGTGATTCTGATGATAAGCTCGATCCTCAAGGCGAAAAGGTTGTTTTCGTCGGATACTATAAAAGAAGTGGATATTATTTCTACCATCCTGATGCAATTGTGATTTCCATCAAACGGTAGGGACACTTTCTCGAGAAAGAACTTCTTAATCGAGAAACTAGAAATAATGTGGTTTATCTTGAAGAAATTCAAGAACCACAAACAATCGCTGATGTAGTCGGACTGTCTGATCAACAAGTAGTCGTTGCCAATGAATCAGACATAAAACACAAGCGTTTGCAGAAGTAGTAGAATTCGCGAGAATCTGATAGATGTCTATGGCGTCTAAAAGGTCCCGAAGCCTTATTAGTAGCTGAGTCTAATGACAAACCTGCTAACTACAAATCTGCAATCTTATATTCGGAATCTGAGAAATGACAAGAAGCCATGAACGTTGAGATGCAATCTATGCATGACAATCAAGTATGAGACTTGGTTGAGCTACCCCCCGAATCTCGGGCAGTAGAGAGCAAATGGATTTTCAAGAGAAAACATATATGCATGGAAATGTACACACCTATAAAGCACGGCTAGTTGCGAAGGGTTTCACTTAAACTCAAGGTATTTACTATGATGAGACCCCCTCGCCCGTTGCTATGATTAAATCAATCAGGATATTACTTGCCGTAATTGCGTACTGTGATTACGAAATATGGCAAATGGATGTCAAAACCGCCTTTCTTAATAGACATATCTCTGAAGATGTCTATATGGTTCGGCCTGAAGGTTTCGTCGATCCTAAATATCCAACTAAGGTGTGCAAACCCAATAAGTTCATTTATGGACTCAAGTAAGCATCTCGTAGTTGAAATCTTCATTTTGACCAGAAGATCAAAGAGTTTGGTTTTGTCAAGAATGAAGACAAGGCTTGTGTTTACAAAAAGGTTAGTGGGAGCACCATATCATTCCTCATCCTGTATGTGGATGATATACTAATCATTGGAAATAACATCCCTATGCTTAACGAAGTTAAACACTATTTGGGAGCTTGCTTCGCAATGAAAGATCTTGGAGAAGCTGCTTGCATTCTAGGAATGAAAATCTATAGGGATAGATCTAAGCGGCTTCTAGGGCTAAGTCAAAGAACGTATATACACAAAATGATGACACGCTTCAAGATGGAAAACTCCAAGAAAGGAGATGTTCTTATGATCAAAGGAACCGTGTTGAACAAATCGCAATCTCCTTCAGCGGACATTGAAATTAAGCAAATGGAAGTAGTTCCATATGCTTCGTGATTGGTTCAATCATGTATGTTAAGTACTAGACTTAACGTCTCGTATGCTTCAAGCATGACCAGTCGTTTTCAGCATAGTCCTGGCATTGCCCATTGGACTGCAGTAAAGAACATTCTCATGTACTTGAGAAGAACTAAGGATATGTTCTTGGCGTTTGGAGGAGTGGAAGAGGAGCTCACTGTAAGGTGTTACACTGATGCTGGCTTCCAAAGTGACCGAGATGATTCTCGCTCACAATTAGGATTCGTATTCACTCTCAATGGAGGAGCTATCTATTGGAAAAGCTCCAAACAGAGTATAGTGGCGGATTCAGGCACCGAATCCGAATGTATAGTTGCATCACATGCTGCGGAAGAATCTGCTTGGATGAAGTAGTTCATCAACGGCCTCGATGTGGTTTCAAGTATTCAGAAACCGATCTAGGTATTCTGTGATAACACAGGAATCATTGCTCAAACCAAGGAGCCCGGATCATAGGGTTAAGCACATTCTAAGAAAGTCCACTATATACGGGAAATATTGGAACGAGAAGGCATCTTAATAAGCAAAATAGACACAGATCAAAACCTAATAGACTCGTTCACTAAACCGATGACTCAGGACAAGCTATCGGTCTTAGATTGGATAACCATTTGTTTTGATTTAGTATTTGGATGTACGAACATTCAAACAGTCGTACCTTTTGAATTCACCTTTGATTTACTGGCTAAATGCAAAGTTTGAATCTTACAACTATGTTCGATTTTGATACGTTTAATCCATGAATCTTGTATTCTAAATTATCCGTAGTCGGTCAGACTCATGGGAACGACTCTGAATTAAGACTATTCTGACTTTGGACTCAAGGAGTTGACTTCCAGACTCACAAACCTCATTATGAATGACGTTGGATTTAACTCGCATCAAATCATCTTCATGGATCATGGTCATAAGATGTATTTGATTTAGGTATACTCATTTAGTATCCTCTGACCTGAGATACATACTAGAACTTTCGTTTACTAAAGACTATTCTTTGATCAGTGTCCAACGTTGTCGCGTAACTGCCAGTCATAAAGGCATTGGTTGGGAGTGGTTCTGAAGTTCAGTGGGAGTTGTATGTAGTCAAGATGGGATTTTGTACTCTTACATTATATGTAACAGTTAGACATCTGGGCGCCCTCGTTGATTCAAACTGGTGAAGTGTAAGGCCTTACCCAAACTTACTGTGTGTTTGATTGGACCACTTTGATTCTATGAACGAGAACGATAATGATTGAACGCCATGTGAGATTGAATCTGATCCATGTCTCATTGTTCAATTGATGTCTTTTACAGAAAGGATAGATGACAAGGATTACCTTAAGTCTACTGTCTTCATGTAGCAAGCCGTTGCTAAAAGGAAGATACCTTGGTTAATGACTTTAAATTGTCATGACCTGTTGGGGGCAGCTATGTGTCGCTAGAACACCTCTGGCTGTCTGTGTTGAGATCTTATCAGAGACCGTCCAAGTGGGAGCTGTTGGATATTATGTCCGGTTCGATAAGTCAACGCTGTCGACCGGGTCTTGACCCGTAAGAGTTACACCTTGGGCAACGAACTAAAAATCCACTTAACCTGTTTAACTGTTAATTACGAACAACATACGAGACTGATCATAATTATATTTATGATCATAAGCGGGTATTAACTGAGAGACGGGTAGATGGACCGGGTGACACGGGTATTCTCACCCATTGCCACTTGTCTCGCACCAACCCTTTGGCCAATTAAAACACATGCATTTTGCATGAAGTGCCACTTGGCTTGCATGCAAAGATGTTCATGTCTTTTAAGAGCTAGTTGTCTTGCAATTTTGAGAAGTAGTTAGATTAAAAAAAAGGGTTGCAACACAAAATGCTCTCAAGAACAATCACAAAATAACCGGCCACCAAGCCAGCCGCGGGCCGCCGCCTTCGCCGCCCCGCCGCCGCCGTCGCCGCCCCATCTCCGCCACTGCCAGCCGCCATCTGCCGTTTCTGTTGCCGCCGGCTGCCGCCGCGGTTTGCCGCCCCCTCCTTCGTCGCGTTTCGTTGGTCCGTTTACTAGCACTTGTTCGTTGAACCTCGGTGTCTCGACCGGTTAGTCATTAACCGAGGTATAATTTTTCTCATCGGTAGTTAAATATTTTTACTATGCTCGTACTTGTATGTAACCGGATCCTGTCGGGTTTCGTTTCCGTTGATCATTAGTTTATATTTCCGCTGCGTTTTATTAATTAACCTGCTTAATTAATTAACTATTATTTATTGAACCGGGTTTTTGATAAATAAAGTTTTGACCGATCCTCACGAAAACCCATCAGTGGGTATTGTGGGAGTAATACATAACAAATCAACAAGTGTATCTTAACAATCACACGGGTGGTATCAATAATTATATATGCACTTTTTAAAATTATGTACATGTAGAATGAAGAATATAACAAAAAGTTGGCTCAACACACTGGTAAGCTTGCGTGCCTTCTTATAGAAGCGAGTGAAGGCGATTATAGGTGGAAGCGAGTGGAGGCGATTATAGCTATTATGATTATGTTGACGATAACGTATAGATAAGGAGGCTTCATCCAAGAATCCACGACAGACCAAATCTCAGGGATATCGTTTACTACGAAGTTGAACATTAATGGAGCCGCTAATATGGCTGTTACGGCCACTAATGCGCCTCCGGCGAAGATTAGCAGAACTTTCAAGGAGATAATCGGTGAGTTGCTAGACGATGACGCCACCATATTGTTTGTGAATAGTGTAGAGGAGAAGAATGTTGTAGAGGAGGGGGTTGATTTGGTGCGTAAATGGAAGAATTGCAAATAGTTTATAAAGTGGAATATATTTGCGTATTAGCCCTTTGAGTTTATGATTTTTAGCTTATTTAGTCCTTGATTGTTGATGTTATAAGATCAAACGGTAAATAATTCTATAGAGTTGGTTCATGATCATGAAGTGTGGTGGACCAAGGAACTATTTATATGGAGTGTGTATGAGGGGTTCAATCAAACTTTCAAGCAATGTGATCGTGATTTTAGCTTATAATAAACACTAAATTGATTTGTTAAGGGGTCGTCCGCCCACCCAACCCCTCACTTTGGTCAGCCCAGTTCATGAATATATTTTTGCCCTATACGATCTCATTTTCAAGTTTTACGTGGGTTGTAAGTGTATTGAATCTAGTTTCAACTGGATTGAGATCAAGCCGATTCGTTTAACTTAAAATATATGGGCAGCATTTGGTATGCAGAAATAGGTGGCGGAATGAAATGGAATATTCAGGGAAAAAAAAGATATATGATTGCTCAATGGAAGTGAATCACCAATTATACAAGGAATATAATTATCTCTAAACACTCCGAATTCATTGAATCAAGCCAGCCACCACAACCCGTTGTCGCCCATCACCAAGTGCCACCCCATAGACACCCATCGCCACCATCCACCCACCAAATCTACTCACCATCGATTTTATTTCTTGTCATTTTCTGTCTACAAAACAACAAAAAGTAATGATTAACTTTCCCACATGGTAACAAAACAAAACAATGGAATAGTAATAATCAATGTCATTCCTTTGTTCGTTATATTAGCTCGTCCATTCCACTGTCCCATAACAAACAGACTCCTAAGTTTATGATCGGCTTGTTTTTTAGCTTAATTATTAAAATCTGAATTCAGCTAGTGAGTAATGTTACATACAGTAGAAACTTTATAAAATAATACACTTGGGACCACCAAAATTTATTAATTAAAAGAGTTATTAATTAATCGATAAATTAATAATTATTAATTTATATATTAATTAATATTTTATTAATTTATAGTAGAATACTTAGTTTACAAACACCTTTCAAGCTTCCACTTAATTATTGTATACAATGCATGTATATCAAATGAACGACCCAATTTGAAAGAAACCTTCAATCTCCCACCTTATTATGCTTCTTGTGTTCAATGTATCACTTTATGGACATTAAAAATATTTTCTATATAAATACAAGATCAAAATAGGTTAACACAAACAAATCATACACACAACATGGCTTCCCATCTTAAAGGTGTGAAAAAAAACAACAATGACAGACGAGATTCGAAGAGCATTATGCAAGCACAACAAAGATAATCCAAGTCTCACTCAAAAGCAATTGCAAGAATGGGTTCATAGTAACTATGGTTTGCAGGTGAGTCAAGCGACAATATCGAATACAGTTAAGCGGTCTTTAGAGTATCTCTCACTTGCTCCCGAAAGAGGCGATGTTAAACAAAAGACAATTGAGTCATTTTTTCAAGAAACCTTCATAAATCATTCATGTAATATGCTATATATAAGAAATTATTAATTTATATTTTATATGGGGTCTAAAGAAATTATCAAAAATGTATTATCTTATAATTTTAGCGAATTATTAATTTAGCACCCTATCCCCGAGTCGGGACCGAGAAAAAATATTATCTTAAAGAGTTTATTAAATACTCGAGTATTAATTTATCGAGTTTCTACTGTACTTGATCTGGGTCGTATATTATTTTCACGATTTTTATTTATATGGAAAATAAAATTCTTTTTATGTTACATTAAAATTATGTATATGCATACATATAGTTGTATTATTTAGAGTCGTTTAGACTAAATAGTCTAATTATTTGATCTTATTTATTAATTTACATAAATAAAAAACATCACAATACTTTAATAAAGCAACATTCAAATCATTTTGAAATCAACAATTTTAATAATTTGATTTCCTCATTTATCACACATATGGTTGTTTTTCTAGCTATCAGTTATTATTTCAATTTTGAATTAACACTTGTCAATAAATTTTTTAAAGCTCATCTCTTTCCAAATATATTATTATTAAAGAACAATAATAGTATAATTAAAGAACAATATTTTATGCATGTAAAAATATTTCTAATAAATAAGATTTTTTTTAGTAAGAGTTGTTTTAAAGTATTTTTAAAATAACTAGCTTCGTAAAAGAAATACAACATAAAACAGATGTTCGGAGATTAAATAAAATCTGTATGTATATTTGTTTTACATGTGATCATGAGACCGGTCGATAGATGAAACCAAAAATAAGTTATGTGATGAAAATATATAAAGAATTCATAAAATTAGGCCAAAACTTCAAGATAATTTCATCAGAGAACTTTATCAAACTTTACTTATATATTTTAGAGTTAAATGCTTGGTTGGTCCCTGTGGTTTACAGATATTGCGGACTTGGTCCTAGCGCTTTAATAATTACAGAGTTGGTCCCTGTGGTTGTAATTTTCGCACGCGGATGATCCTTGTCACTAACCCATGTTAAGTTTTCCAGTTAGGGTGTCTGGAGTGGTAATCGGTAAAGGGTGGCAAACCCCTTTACCGAGTGGTAAACACCACCGCCAACACTAGTTTGCCACTCAAAGTTTACCAAATCGGTGGTGGCTTGACGATTCGGTGAGGGGAGGAAGAAGAGAGAGGAGGTGTGTGGGTGGGGTCCATGCCATCTCTCAACCAATCACACCTTTTCCATTTTTTTTTTTAAGTTTACCACTTCACTAAGTGTCTAAACCATTGCCAACAATTTTCACTAAAGTTTAAACACTTTTGACTGATTGACATGGCGCGCTCTGATTGGTCGTTTTTTGGTTTGCCACTCCAAAGTGTTTAACCACTCCCTACACCCTTAGGTGTGTACAAACTGCCTAGATTGCCCCTATACAATTAAAAAAAAAAAAAAAAATAAAGATGGGCCTACCCCCACCTCCATCATCACCTTCAACCCACCACCTCCACCTCCACCCAACCATCACAACACCACCCCAACAGCACCACCTAACACCCAAAATAGGGGTGTTCATCGAATCGAATTTTCGAATTATTCGAATAATTTTTATTCGTATTCGATTAGAATTCGATTAAAATCTACCAAATTCGATTCGAATTCGTATTCGAATAAAAAACCCAATTCGTATTCGATTCGTATTCAATTCGTATTCGATTAAAAATTCGAATTCGAATAAATTCGATTTGATTTAGATTCTTTAAAAACATGTAAAAAAAACTATCAAAATGATACATAAATTTTAAAGTAACCATAAAGTACGATGTCATATTAAAACAGTTCAAATAAAGTATCATAAATCTAAAATTCAAAACGAGAAGTCAAGAATAACCACTTCACATTACTAGTTAATATTTTTAGGGTTATAAATCTATTGATGGATTTGTTACTTAGGTTTTAGTTATGGGCCATGTAGTTGGTTTAGTACTTGGTAATTTTAATACTTAGAATAAATTTTGAAAATAATTTATAGTATAGCCTAATAAAAGTTATATATGTATTATATATAAAAATAATAAATAAAATTGTATAATTTTTATTCGAATTTCGAATCGAATCGAATTTGAAATTGTAAATTCGTATTCGATTTACTTGACTCGAATTGAATCGAATTCGAATTTGAATTCTTATAATCGAAACGAATTATTGATAATCGAATCGAATTTAAACGAATTTCGAATTTTTCGAATTCGAAACAAATTCTGAACACCCCTAACCCAAAATAAAAACATGTCTCGATCAGATTATTTTGTACAAAGAGTATTAACACTTGTCCCCAAAAATACTGTAGACCACCATGATAGGAACACAGAGAATTGATCTCTTTAATATCCTCAAATTTAATCATACTAGTTCATTGCACTGTTTTTTATTACTGGACCACCTCCGTTACCGGCGAGTCCAGATGAAGTCTAATCCTCTGTTTCTGGCAACACCTTTACCTCAATATAGTTAGCATATGGGGTCGACATTTCGGCGAGTCCAGGTGAGGTATATCCGGAGTTTTCAGATCTACCACAATAAGTCACTACACTACCCTCCTTCACCCTTTTTTGGCGATTAGATGGTTCCCGTTACTATAATACACAGATACGGCGGTGGTTGCGGTGACGGGTGGGGTGGCATCGGTAGTGGTTGTTGAACGATGGTGTCACACCCTAACCGATGGCGGAATCATCGGGGCGCGGCACTAGGCGAATCAGATTGCTCAAGAGAATCCATAACAACTATATTGCGATAATATTTAATACATTCGTTATCCCATACTAACAAATAATACAACCACATAAGTTATCACAGATTTCTTGTCCTCTCGAACAATACAAATCCGACAACCTAGATTTTAGTTGAGTTTCTAGACTCCCTAGCTTGATTTGATATAGTCTGCGATCTAACCTGCAACATACGTTAAAATATTTGTCAATACAAAAGTATTGGCGAGTATACAGGTTTGAATAGTATAGCATAATAGATTAAAAGTGCTGCGAATTTCCACATGCATAAACGTAATACACGACATATATACTCACAAAACTGATACTACCAACTAAGTCCTCGATGCTCGAATGTACGATGGCATAACTAGACCCCGTCGGGCGCAATAGTACTATACTAGTTGTGGTGGGACGTCGCGAGTATAAGCCCTAGCACATATGCAACTAGCATCACGTATATCTATGCATAACAGTTATTCGCAAGTGATAATTCGATTGATTGAATATTTCGATTGATAAGTTCGATTTGTTAGAAACGTATGTTACACCCAAAATTCGATTAAAAAGGGGTCAAGTATACTCACAGTGCGTATTTAGCGGGAATACAACTTGATTTAGTCGGTTGCGAGTATGTCTGTAATGATCCTTGAAGAATAGAGTAAACGATATATGGTTAAGCGAGATTAGCCTGAAAAGTTACACATTTGGTTGAATTGGGCCTCATCCGTGCGGATGGCAAGTCATCCGTCCGGATGACACGTTATCCGTGCGGATAATGTGTCGTCCGTGCGTATGATTGTGCGCGCGGATGAGTGTACGTGCGGATGACTGTGCGTGCGGACGGAGTGTCCGTGCGGATGACATCCCATCCGTGCGGGTGACTGGTGCGTGCGGATGACATCCCATCCGTGCGGGTTACATGTCATCCGTGCGGACTGACCTGTCGTCCGTGCGGGCTGTCATGTCTGTTTCGCACTGTTTTCGAGTGTTTAACGGAGGGAAAACGTTCGTTTTCACTAGGGTAGTGTAATTTCGCACTAACACTTGAAGTTCCGTCAATTCCGACTCATTCTAACGGCCGGGAATCACCCCGTTCCGGCAGATCTGGCCGTTCATGGTGGTTATTCATGGTTAACTCGAAATCGCACTGGTTTAGGTGAGATTTGTCATAAAACATGTGGAAATCACCCGGATCTGAGTCGTTTATAGTGAAATGAGGCCCCAACTTGAAGTTCATAAGGACTCTTGGTGACATCACCTCAAAACGCCTCAAATCCGCAGATTTCACGGTTAGAATTTGAGTTGTGAAAGATAGAATGATGTAGAATCGAGTGTAGATTGTAGAAGTACGAGTTTTAGGTTGAAATCTTACCGGAATCGCGAGGAAATTGAGAGAAAAGGGTCTTGGTGCGCGTTTGGTTAAACAGGAGCTGTCACATCACTGTTCAAGTGATGTGACATGGTATTTATAGGCAACAGAGGAGAGGAAAATAGATCAGGCCCGGATAGCCCCTCCGTGCGGATGGCCCATCCGTGCGGATGGCCCATGCGTGCGGATGGCCATCCGTGCGCATGCCCATCCGTCCGGATGGTCCATCCGTCCGGATAGCTATCCTGACGCTTGGACTTCTCCGTTTTTTTTATCGTTTTGATATTTTTCTAAGCGCGTACGTCCATAATTAGTTTATATTATCAATATATATTGTTATTATATATATATATATATATATATATATATATATATATCACTAGGGGTCGTATTTACGTATCCATAATCCAAAGTTTCGTTAATTAGCAGTCGGCTTCCGATTCGAGTATGCCAGTATCATCGACGTTGCACGACCATCAATGAGGGTAGTATAGGTCCTTTCTTGATGTCATCGTGAACGTTATTTCGTGTAGTGCCACAAAGACTGACGGGGTACCGTTTACTCGTATTGTCATCATCGTCATGACGACTGGAGCTACAGCACTCACCCGAGGGTCCTTGTTAGCGGTAATTGTTTACGTTCGACACATCACGGCCACCGAGGAGGGTAGAATAGGTCCTCACTCAATGCCTCCGTGAGTGTTAGTGTGATAATAGTGTAGTATAGTGATATTGTATTTCGAAAATATGCGATTATCCTTCGAATAGCGATATATACGATGTGGTTACATTATGATCCGAATCTCCGGTGCTAGGCGTAACGAGTATAACGAGTAGTAACAACGCACAAAAGTGCGGGTTGTTACAGTCTCCCCTACTTTAGGAAATTTCGTCCCGAAATTAATCCAATAGGTAGACTTCTAAGAGCTGATTTTGTATATGTAGCGATACAGCGAGTGATTTGACCGTATGTTGACAGCGGGAACGTTTCGAATAAGAGAGATCGACTGAGAAGGCGACGTAAAGACGAAAGTCTTAATCCCACGAGTTGGCATTCCCAAGTACTTTGTCTTATGTAGAGTTCGTTAGTTCGATGCGATTGTAACTTGAAAGGTTTCTCATGACGTAGAGTTAACTGAGTCGATCGTTAACCAACGTTACAAGAAGCGTTCGTTTTAGATATTAAAAGAGGTTTAGGATGAAAATCTTTGAAAATTTTCCTTTTAACGGGCGGTCAACAGAGTCGATGTTAACCAATGTTGCAAAGGAGTTTAAGTTTCTAACATTTTAAGGAATTCGAAAATGAAAACAAGGGTTACGAAAACTCTCCTATGATATGGGTTCCCTTTGAAAGTCTTGTTTTTTATCTTGAAAAAGTTTTTTTTTTTTTTTTTAAGGAAAAATTGAACTCATGAAGCTCCCTTTGAATATGGAGTTAAGCTGATTCGAGGTTACCTCCACATTGTGAGGAATTTCATTTGCCCCATGGTTTTAGTAAAAGTTTTATAAAAATCAGTTTTAACCTTTTGAAAAGAATAATTGGCATCAAGCCCCACTTGGCACCTTCCCACGGAAGTTCGTTAATATGTTTAAAGCACTTATATATAGGAATTACCAGCGG
This sequence comes from Helianthus tuberosus, assembly GCA_030545235.1. Lineage (NCBI taxonomy): Eukaryota > Viridiplantae > Streptophyta > Magnoliopsida > Asterales > Asteraceae > Helianthus > Helianthus tuberosus. Next base: position 125,569,980 of record CM060449.1, on the reverse strand, counting down.
CGTATCCACCATGTTTTGCCCATATTACTTCCGTTTCGTGAGGCAGTGTCAGGTGTGCCGATATGACTCGGGTAGATTTGCGTTTGACTCGGCCCAATCGGTAGAAAGTCGGACCGATCATAAGGTAGGACCGAATAGATTAATCCAGCGGGTTGATAAGCGAGAGGCGAATAGCGCGTTTTTCGATTAGATTCCACATACACCCACATGGCACGTTTCCACGGGGGTTTTCTACCATGGCGAAACTCCGTGCTTAACCATGTTAGCTTTCCCTCGTGAAGCGGTGTCATGTGTACTTAATACCATACGAGCGATAGGCGGTAGATTATACGCGATAGGCGATCAGCGATTAGGTGATTAAACGAATAAACACGAAACACTTGTGGTGACGGTGATGATAAACGAATTTCAATAATCGGTAGTTGTGTTGCAAGCGATGGAGGTATGCGATTTGATTTACGCGGTTCGGTTCGATTGATTATCACCACAGAATTGAGCTAACATCAGAACCCACATGGCCTGTTTCCACGAAAGACCGCTGATATAGCTAAAACACCTTGTTTTAACCATATGAGCTTCCTCTCGTGAGGCGAGGTCATGCGTTCTAATCTTAGTACAAATATCACGGATAACGGTATAGCGATAGGTTAATATATAGCAGGCGATAGGGATTCACATAATAAGCGATAGAGATTTCGAGATATATGTAATAAATGATTGCGATTTACTCGGGTTTTGTCTCGAGTATGCTTAACGTTACATTGCGACGCATCACGGCTATCGAGGAGGGTAGAATAGGTCCTCACCCGGTAATGTCGTGAGCGTTCGTGTGTTTGATGAGATTGCTCGCCATAGACTTTCGACCAGTCTTGCGTTGATGCAATTGTCCTGCGAGGTAGACTCCCCAGAGTCCATCGATGAGGCGATTGCATTGCGTTTGCAGACTTACGACAAGTCTCGCGATGATACGGTTTGTTACGCCTTGCGATTGAGTGTAGTGTGTTGAAAATAATTACAATAGTATATAGGTCTAATAACGTTCAGCTCCACGTGGCACTTTCTTCACGGAACTTCGGTAGTATGGTAAGGCATTCCTCGCCCGACCCCTACTACTTTCTTCCCGTGTTTTGGTGTCCCCTTTTGTCAGACGCTATGGCACTTTTAGAATTCGCTACGATCACCGTGCACTGACCCAAATAATCCCGTGTGCACCCGCGATTATTTGTTCCTTGCACGTTTATCGTACCTCGTTCTAGGAGTGTAGTGAGGGTAAAACACATTATTTCGTGATATAGTATATAGTATATAGTATGTGTGTGAATCTAGTCTAAGTGCGACGATTAGAGAGTGGAAGAGAAAACGAAGACGAGAGTTAATGTTACACATAGTGGTAACTTCGAGTAATAGAGTAGGTTCAAAACATAGAGGTTAACGTCGGAAATCGTATCATTACAACTTTATCCTATGCTTGCTAGATGTCGGATGCTGAAGACTTTTGCTGGAGCTGTTGTTGTTGTACTCAAGTTCACGGTTCGATGCGGCAGTTGCGGGTGAAGTGACCGTAACGGTTGCAGTTATTGCAATAGCGACAGTCAGCCCCAACTGGATGATGATAGGTACACGAGTAACACTGAGGATGAGCTCCAGTGTAGGCTCGTTTTGGAAACATCAGAACTGTTCGAAGGGGTTCCGGTTGCAGCAGTTCGGTTGTTGATGAGTTCGGGCTTGAAGTCTTTCGTTTGCGGCTGAATTCGTCGGTGTCTTGCGAAGAAGTGTCGTCGTTGGAGGATTCGTCTGAAGACTCGCTTGCAGATTCTTTGACCGATTTGTCGGAAGATTCGTAGGCAGATTTGTTAGAAGAATCGGCAGCAGATTCGTCCGAGGAATCGTTAGCAGATCCGTCAGAAGAATCGTTAGCTGATTCATTAGAAGAATCGCCAGTAGATTTTTCGGAAGATTCGTCAGTAGACTCATCAGAAGATTCGTCAACATGTTCGCCTGAAGGATTACTGGCGATTGCTTGATGAACTTGTTTGACAGGATTCCTTGAGTATACTCCTTCCATGAGTCGTTTGTTGTTGATTTCTGCGGCTAAGCGGTAGGTTTCTTCGATGGTAGCAGGCCTTGCAGCTTCGACAAAATCACCCACACACTCAGGCAGGCCACGAATGTACTTCGCGATGGCCTTCCCCGGAGTGTTGACTTGACTTGGGCAGATTATGCTAAGCTGTTTGTGTGACAACCCTCACTAAACCAGGTATCCGTACGACTTAATTACTGATTGATTACTGCTTAACTACTGTGCAACATTGAACTAGCTGATGAACTGCTACTTAAATACTGATACATGTACTTATTTGCATCATACTTTACTTGCTGTCACACTATATTCTGCTTATAGCACCTTCGTGACACACTTGATGCACTAAACGCACAGTAGCACAATTAACGGATACACAGTGAACATGCTGATATAACCAGCATCAGGCAGATACTGCCTCTAAGGCCTGTTAAGAGCCTCAAATATTTTGGCTACACTGGTAGTGAGTGTAGGGATATAAGGGTTGTGGTACCGCGTCTCTAGGGATAAGATACACTGATTCGGATGTGCCAAAAATGTACTTTAAGTACCAAACACAGCACTTTAAAAATAAATCCAGCTTCTAGCTGACTAGTAAAGTGCCAGAAAATGAGAAAATAACACTAGACACTTTCTAAAGTGGCGGGAAAACAATTGTGTCACTAAAAATGTTAATAACGACACTTTAAAGCGTTACAAAAGGCTTTAACGGATTACTATCCAACCGGACACCCGGACTTTACCCGGAACACGAAAATATTACTATTTTCACTAATTATATTTTTCTGAGCCAGTTAGGGTCCCTGATTACCCTAACACCCGTCATAACGCGCTTTATATCACTAACAAGGTTAAACACTTAACTTACCTATTTAACCTAAACTATATCCTAACTATCTAGTTGTAAACAAACTAGATACCCCCCCCCCCCTTTAGGCCGATCGGCCACCATGTAACTAGAGGGGACACATCTAGTACAACCAAGATTATTTAATTGATTGTTGCCTAATATCTTAAAGACATTGTGACCATTGGACAATATCACTTAATCTTTCCTATAAATACACACTAATCACTTGAGATAATTATCACCAACCAAAAACCACTCTCTCTTGCTCCCTCCACTCTCGGCCGAACCTCACCCCACCCACCATCATATTTTCGGTTGTTGATTCTTGCATTCCAAGATCATACACGCGTTAAGGATCGCATATTAGGAGCCTCGGAGCAAGCGGAACACGAAGGACCTCTACCGTTAGCTTTTATCCACGCATTTTTCATCAAAGATCTTCCCTAGCCCCGAGCTACAGGTATAACATTTAAAACTTGTTTTTACACTCATCTAAAGTGGTTAAAAGAAATTATGTCGGTTGAATCTCGTTAAAATGAAAGATGATGATCAAAAGTCTACTAAAATATACTAAAAGTGGTGGTTAATAGCTAGTAACTTGTGTAAAAGATGTAGTATTTGGAATTTGTGTTTATCTAGACCCGATCTATGATGTGGTAGCTCGGATCTCCGTTTAACCCGACTTTGTAAGGTCATGGATCTTCACATAAGCTTGTTTTTGGTTACCACAAGGGTTAAAAGGCGAAACTCTACCACACAAGATACATGAACTTGTGTAGAAATATTTCACTTGTGTAAAAGTGATTTAACCGGTACAATGGTGTTTAAAACTAGCGGATCTACGCATCCGCAAGTGGTATTTTTAAAGAACCACACATTTAAGAAACCATGTATTTTAACGAAAGGATCTTACACTAACAAACATGATTTTATAAACCACAAGTGCATAAACACTTGTGAAATGAAAAGATCCGACAAATAACTATTTTTGGGAAAAATGACTAGAAGTTGTAAAGACGGATTTCTCTAGTCACAAGGTTTTTACAAGAATAAAGCTACTTTATATAAAGATCGACATATATAAAGGGGATTTACACTATAGATTCGGAAAAACTGCAAGTTCATGCGACTATGCGATTTACATACTTGTCGACTAGTTTGATGTGTCGGAAATTGTTTGATTGAATAAAGAGGATTGTTGAATTGATTTGTTAAAAGAAAATGATACGCTTGAAAGCGTGGCCACCTCCAGTTACAGAGGAAACTCTGGCGAAATTTTCTAAAAACCTAACACTTAGGCTTATTTACACAACAAGTGTTAGAACTATTTTTGGACATATTTTCGAAACATAAATTTCGCCAGCACTATATTTTACTACATATTCGGAGGTGGGATTTTCACAAAGATTAACGTGATAAATATATTTGTCACAACACTGTTTATGATTATTTTGTGAAATACATAAATATTATTTTTGAGTAAAAATAATATTTACAAGCGTTAATGATTCCAAAACTTTACGAACGCTTCCACAAACATATAAGTTACACCGGTAATTACATTACCACAAGATTGATAAAACGTAACTTACGCACATGTACTGTATCCCCCATCCTTGGGAAGAAGTTTAACTACCAAGTGTATACAGAACAAACACACGAAATAGTTTTCTAACTATTTCCCCAAGGACATAAACTATAAAGCTAAGGCACGGCCGTCCGTCTAATAGAATTAGCACTTGTAGGTCGTTGCACAGCTTACTGTATCGGAGACACTTGGTAGAGACGCGCATTCACTGTGAGTTCATGTCCCCCTTTTCTCTAACTGTTTTCAGTTTACTTAACTACGGGGGTGAAATACATGTTACTTTGTTTACAAGTACTTTATACACGGTATGATTAACGTAAGGAGGTTTAGATCATGTGGATGGGTAGGCAGATGGACCGAGGGACAGTAGCGGTAGATCTATCTGGGTGTAGCGAGCCCAACTCTAGGCCCAACAGAACGGACCTCTATGAGGACCAACAGAACGGACCTTGAGTGACTTTGTGCCCGACGCAAAAATCGGCTAGGTCGTGTCTTACTACTTGCATTTCACAACATGCTAATGGCCTTGCAAACCATTGGTGATCACAAGTCCTCTTACACTGCTACATACCAGGAAACTTTTATACTTACAAGTGTTTTACTTACTCACTTGCACATGAACTCGCTCAACATTATTGTTGATTTTTCAACTCACATGTATTTCAGGAAATTAAACGGATCTGGCACGGTATGGAACGTTTTCCGCTGCACCTTTCATGAAGTCATCAGGGTTTAGGGTTGTGTCTCTTACCTGGACAAGACACAATCCCTAAATCACGTTTATGTTTGTTATAAGTGTAATGTCTTTTGAACAAGTTTATGGTTGTTGAAGTATGTTCTCGTCAAACAATGGTATTGTATGTTGTTTTCTAAACTTAATGGATGACTTGCATGGTTTTTAAATTCATATAGCTTTGTTATGATTAAGCTATGGTATTAAGAAGTCACACCAAAATTAACCACGCTTCCGCAAAAGCCAGGGTGTGACAGCTTGGTATCAGAGCTCTGATCATAGCGAACTAGGATTCTCTCTCGAGTCTAGACTATGATCACTAGGGCTCTCACGAAAACATTTTACTGCATACCACTTAAGTCCAGATCCACAACTTTTTACAAACAAATGTTGAGCACATTTTATCCATTATTCTAGGCTCAGTCTGGGAGGCTGAGGTTCGGTCTAGTGGGACTAGGAGTGTTGGCTAGTGGGACTAGGAGTGTTGGCTAGTGGGACTAGGAGTGTTGGCTAGTGGGACTAGGAGTGTTGGCTAGTGGGACTAGGAGTCTTGGCTAGTGGGACTAGGAAGTGTTGGTTTGAATGCTTGCTTGATGACTTATGTGACTATTTGATTATATGATTGACAATTTGTACATGTTTGTGTATATGTTACAGACACATGGATTCTACAGGCACTGGTGGTTCAGGCACCACATGCCCTAGGCCTATCGTTTCAGACGACATTGAGTCATCGGAGCACGAGGTTTATACGTCAGACTTCACCAGCACGGATGATGATGACTTTCAGCCATTCGCCTTACCCGACGGCGTTGATGAGCTCCCAGTTGATCTTCCAGCCGGGGATCTACCACTCGTTGTGATCCCTGCTCCAGTACCCCTTGCATCATACCCTGTTTTACCCATCGACGACGAGGAGGACGACGTCGATATGTTTGAGGAGGAGCCTTTGGAGGATGCTCAGGGCGAGGCCCTACCTGCTGTTGCTCCCTTACTGATCGCAGATGCTCCGGCTGCGGAGTCACCTGCACATTCCCCAGTCGCGGACTCCTTTGAGTCTGTGGCTTCTGTACCCACACATGCTCATAGTGCGCAGCACTTCTCCCATGGGTTCGATTCTGACCAGGCTTTTTATGTTGCTTCCATACCTGGACTTGTTTTTGACCACGACGACGAGGGGGATTCAGATCCTGTGTTTCCACCAGGATTTGATCCTGACCGTGATTTAGAGTTTGTCCCGATGGACGAGTTGATGGAGGATCCAGCAGATCCTATTGACCCTTTTGATCCGATTGATCCCGATTTTGATTTTGACATGGCGCTTGATGATCTTGAGCCTGCCATTGCACCTGAGCAGGCAGCTGCCCTTGACCCTTTACCAGAGCATGACCCTGTGCATGCTGATGTACCTTTTGAGCCCATTGCTGATGATCACCATATAGATGTTCCTGTTGATCCCATTGGTCCTTTACCCATTGTTGTTGTACCAGTTGACCCCCCTTTCGACCACTTGGCACCCGTTCACCCTGTTGTAGCTCCTTTATTTGATCCCGTTCCCCTAGAGCCCGGACATGCACTGTTCGCGGCACATATGGATCCACCGGACGAGTCTGCACAGCACGGGTGGATACCGGCTGATGAGGACGTCCCACCGTTACCCCCACAGATCCCAGACACTCGACACGTTGACTTTTCATTTCAGGTTCCTACGTACATACCTCCAGCGGGGCCTGGAGAGGGCTCTTCAGCCCACCCATCAGGGCATGTACCGATGCCCATGCCTTTCATGCCTCAGATGCCGTTTGTTCCACCTACTACTGCTCCTTTTGGTGTGGCACCCTTTGACCCCACACGTGAGCCACTGCTGTGGTCACCGTTTTCCCCCATGCCACCCACTGATCCATACCACAGGTCCTACGTAGGACACACCATCGAGGATGTATTGATGTCGTTTGTATACCAGCATGAGTCGCATGAGCAGCGACTACAGGAGTTGGAGAGAGCCCATCTGCAGCCATGTCAGTACCATGGCCGGGTACCCTCTCCGTTGCAGCCATCACGACCTTTACCCCCTGACTATGCTGCTCGTCTTACTTCCTTGGAGCAGCAGATTGCTTCCATTATTCGCACACAGCAGGCGATGGAGGCGGACTGGTTACAGTTGCGCCGTTTGTTTTATACCCATTTTCCCCCTCCTCCACCACCATCTGCTTAGAGCTCATCGGTGCCACTTGGGTAGGCGAAGTGAGAAGGCGGCGATTGCTTTTTGATTGCACAGCATTTTGGGGAGACTACGTTATGATTTGACTTTTGATATGTACTTGATGTTGTATTGATACTGATGTAGCTTTTGACAGGGGTGATGTAGCCCCTAGTGATTGATGATTGTATGTATACACTTACGATGTGGTCTCATTTATATGGCAATCGCAGTTTTCTCACCATATTTTGATTCGCTTGATTACTTGTTTATATTTTATGACATGGGATGTTGTGTGATTGATGTTTGTGATGTGTTGATAACATGAGATGTTATGTGATTATACTATTACTACCGTTATATACGTACACTACATTACGACCTGATTTACGTATTATAACATCGGAGCCTTACTGTGGCCTGACAAACTTAAACCATCTTTTAGAAGATGCCGCCAAGACGAGAAACGCGCATGCCTACTAATGAGGCAGAACTACAACAAATCATTGTCGCTGCTATAGCACAGTATGCAGCATCTCAGCCCGGAACGAGCGGAAGCATTAACCAAGGCAACAATAATCCACCACATGGTAATATATAGTCATTAAGACACACCATGACCTAAACGGATTTTCTTAGCAAGAAAGCTAATACCTATCATATGTTACAATGAACGTGCAGGGTGCACATACAAACAGTTCTTGGACTGCAAGCCCACCAACTTTGATGGCACCGGTGGCGCTGTCGCTTTTACTCGTTGGGCCGAGAAGACTGATTCTATCCTCCGCATGAGCAAATGCGCACTGGACCAGCAGGCCACTTACATCTCAGGGTTATTTCTAGACGGAGCCCTATCTTGGTGGAACCTACAAGTCCAAACACTAGGCGAAGCTGCCGCCTACGCCCTGACTTGGGCCGAATTGAAAGAACTAATGCGCAAAAAGTACTGTTCACGCGCAGAAATTCAAAGGTTGGAGACTGAATTTTGGCACTTAAAGATGGATGGACCAAAGGTTGCAGAATACGTCCAGAGGTTTCACGACTTATCTCAAGTGGTTCCTTATATGGTCACGCCAGAATACAAGCGAATCGAGCGCTTCATTTGGGGTTTGGCTCCCCAAATAATAAGCATGGTAACCTCCTCCAAACCAGCGACTATCACTGAAGCCATCGATTTGAGCATGGCTCTCACCGAGGAGGGGATTCGTTTAAACAAGTTTGATGAAGTCAAGGCGAAGAAGACAGAGACTCACGTTGAGTCCTCAGGAGATAACAAAAGGAAGTTTTCAAACTTCAAGCAAGGTGTCAGTATGGCAGTAAAGAAAGGAAAATCAGCTGACAGTACCAAGAAAGGAAAAGGGTACCAGGGCACCCAGCCCAAATGCAACGTCTGTCAACGCCACCATTCGGGTCATTGTGGAGTAAAAGTATGTGAGGCATGTGGGAAACGCGGCCACTCGAAGTTCACCTGTTGGGTTGGTACTGGCCGGGGCGGCCAGGGAGGATTTGAGAACAGGAATAACAACCGTGGTGGTTTTGGAGGTCGCCAACAGGGAAATAATCGAGGCAACAATGCCAACCAAGCCGGAAATGCTAACCAGAACAACCCGCCAGTTATGGATGGAGCGGGAAATGGTCAAAGATTAGGATGTTTTCATTGCGGTGACATTGGGCACTTCAAAAGGGATTGCCCGGGATTGAACCAAGCCCGTGGAAGGGTGTTCCAGATCGGTGCACAGGAAGCGCGCCAGGATCCCAACGTTGTCACTGGTACGTTCCCTGTAAATCAACGCTATGCATCTGTTTTATTTGATACTGGTGCCGACTATAGCTTCGTATCGTTAGAATTTAAGGATATGCTTGGTTTAGCCACAAATAAGTTAGATATTCCGTATTCGATTGAATTGGCCAATGGGAAACTAGTAGAAGCAAATGAAGTTATCCGAGGTTGTGTGATTGAGTTAGGAGAACATGAATTTTCTTTGGATCTACTGCCAGTCCAATTGGGAAGTTTCGACGTGGTAGTAGGAATGGATTGGTTATCTGGCAACAAAGCGGAGATAGTTTGTCACGAAAAAGTTGTTCGTATCCCAACTGATGATGGTGAGACCATTGTTGTGCATGGAGAGAAGCGTGAGACGCCATTGAGAATTATCAGCTGTTTGAAAGCAAGGAAGAGTTTGCAGAAGGGATGTGTTGCCTTCCTGGCACACATTGTGGATAAGAAGGCTGCTGAGCCAAGAATCGAAGACATCCCTGTCGTGAGGGAGTATCCAGAAGTCTTTCCAGAAGACTTACCCGGACTGCCACCTCAGAGACAAGTCGAGTTTCACATCGACTTAGTTCCAGGCGCCGCGCCTGTAGCTAAGGCACCTTACAGACTTGCTCCATCTGAGATGCAGGAACTGTCAACACAACTTCAAGAGTTGTTAGACAAGGGTTTCATTCGACCAAGCTTCTCGCCTTGGGGAGCTCCGGTCCTGTTCGTCAAGAAGAAAGACGGTAGTTTTCGGATGTGCATCGACTACAGAGAACTGAACAAGCTAACGATCAAGAATAGATATCCTCTGCCAAGAATCAACGATCTGTTCGATCAACTTCAAGGTTCAAGCTGTTACTCTAAGATCGATCTTCGATCTGGGTACCATCAATTAAGGATACAGGAGGAAAGTATCCCGAAAACAGCCTTCCGAACTCGCTATGGACACTACGAGTTCCTCGTTATGCCATTTGGTTTGACAAACGCGCCTGCGGTATTCATGGATCTAATGAATAGGGTTTGCAAGCCATACCTGGACAAGTTCGTGATTGTATTCATCGACGACATTTTGATTTACTCAAGGACGAAGGCTGAACACGAGCAGCATCTTAGAACCATTTTGGAGCTGCTAAAGAAAGAACAACTATATGCCAAACTTTCCAAGTGTGAATTTTGGCTACGTGAAGTCCAATTTCTTGGACATGTGGTTAATGGGGATGGAATTCATGTTGATCCCACAAAGATCGAGGCGATCAAGGATTGGGAAACGCCAAGGACGCCGACCGAGATTCGACAATTCTTGGGTTTGGCTGGCTACTATAGAAGATTCATAGAGGGCTTTTCAAAGATCGCTCAACCCCTTACCGCGCTCACACAGAAGGATAGGACGTTTGATTGGGGAATCAAACAGGAAGAAGCATTTCAGTTATTGAAGAACAAACTTTGTGATGCGCCAATCTTAGCACTACCGGAAGGTACTGATGACTTTGTGGTATACTGCGACGCATCGCGTCAAGGATTGGGTTGTGTGTTGATGCAATGCCAAAAGGTCATTGCTTACGCATCACGCCAACTGAAAGTGCACGAAAAGAATTATACCACACACGATTTAGAGCTTGGCGCAGTGGTTTTTGCCTTAAAGATCTGGAGACAGTACCTGTACGGTACGAAATGCACAATCTTCACAGATCACAAGAGCTTACAACATATATTCAACCAGAAAGAACTAAATATGAGGCAAAGACGTTGGGTTGAGTTACTAAACGATTACGACTGCGAGATCAAGTATCATCCAGGGAAGGCGAATGTGGTCGCCGATGCCCTTAGTCGAAAGGAAAGAATCAAACCCATAAGGGTTAGAGCTCTAGAAATGATTATACGAACCGATCTTTCCTTGCGCATTCGAGCTGCACAAAAAGAAGCCCTTAAGGAAGGGAATCGTGAGGAAGAATATCTCCGTGGGATGGAGAAGTTACTGGCACCAAACAATGAAGGAACATTATGTTTCGAGAAAAGGATTTGGGTTCCTTTGTTTGGAGATTTAAGGAAAGTTATTTTCGACGAAGCGCACAAGTCACGGTACTCTATCCATCCGGGGGCGGATAAGATGTACCAGGATCTTAAAGATTACTATTGGTGGCCTAGAATGAAAGGCGATGTTGCTGTCTATGTAAGCAAATGTTTAACATGCGCTAAGGTTAAAGCCGAATACCAGAGGCCTTCGGGACTTCTGCAACAACCGGAGATTCCCAAATGGAAGTGGGAACAAATCTCCATGGATTTTGTTACAAAACTGCCAAGAACGCCAAGAAGCCATGACACTATCTGGGTGATAGTGGATCGATTAACAAAGACAGCACACTTCTTACCTATCAGAGAAAAGGATAACACGAGCAAATTGGCTGAAATATACATGAGAGAGATCGTAGCACGTCATGGAGTGCCCCTCTCAATCATCTCTGATAGAGACGGAAGGTTTGTGTCAAGAATATGGCAATCCTTCCAAGAAGCTTTTGGCTCTCAATTGAATCTGAGCACTGCGTTTCATCCGCAAACTGATGGCCAGAGCGAGCGAACGATACAAACCTTGGAAGACATGCTGAGAGCATGTGTTATGGATTTGGGCGGTAGCTGGGATAAACACTTACCCTTGGTCGAATTCTCATACAACAACAGCTACCACACCAGTATTGGTGTCGCGCCTTTTGAAGCCCTATACGGACGCAAGTGTCGATCACCACTATGTTGGGCTGACGCAGGTGATAGGCAGCTTGCCGGTCCCGAAATCGTCCAAGAGACGACGGACAAGATTGCGCAGATTCTTAAACACATCGAAGCCGCTCGCCACAGACAAAAGGCCTACGCGGATCCAAACCGAAAACATGTGGATTATCAAGTTGGAGAAATGGCGTTATTGAAGGTATCACCCTGGAAAGGGGTGGCACGCTTTGGGAAGCGTGGGAAGTTAAATCCGCGCTACATTGGTCCTTTCAGAATTCTGGAAAGAATTGGAACCGTAGCATACAAGTTGGACTTACCTGCTGAACTAAATGGTGTTCACGATACGTTCCATGTATCCAATTTAAAGAAAAGTCCAACTCAAGTTGACGTTGCCATTCCTATCGACGAAATTCACGTTGACGACACGCTCCACTTCGTTGAAGAACCCGTTGAGGTCACAGATTGGAAAGTTAACAGGACCCGCCGGAGCAGTGTCAAACTCGTCAAAGTTCGCTGGAATGCTAAACATGGTCCTGAATACACCTGGGAGCGTGAGGACCGGATGAAAGAAAAGTACCCCCACTTATTTCCCAAGAACCCTGCATCTACAAGCAGAACTTAAAATTTCGGGACGAAATTTATTTAACGGGGGGAGAATGTGACAACCCTCACTAAACCAGGTATCCGTACGACTTAATTACTGATTGATTACTGCTTAACTACTGTGCAACATTGAACTAGCTGATGAACTGCTACTTAAATACTGATACATGTACTTATTTGCATCATACTTTACTTGCTGTCACACTATATTCTGCTTATAGCACCTTCGTGACACACTTGATGCACTAAACGCACAGTAGCACAATTAACGGATACACAGTGAACATGCTGATATAACCAGCATCAGGCAGATACTGCCTCTAAGGCCTGTTAAGAGCCTCAAATATTTTGGCTACACTGGTAGTGAGTGTAGGGATATAAGGGTTGTGGTACCGCGTCTCTAGGGATAAGATACACTGATTCGGATGTGCCAAAAACGTACTTTAAGTACCAAACACAGCACTTTAAAAATAAATCCAGCTTCTAGCTGACTAGTAAAGTGCCAGAAAATGAGAAAATAACACTAGACACTTTCTAAAGTGGCGGGAAAACAATTGTGTCACTAAAAATGTTAATAACGACACTTTAAAGCGTTACAAAAGGCTTTAACGGATTACTATCCAACCGGACACCCGGACTTTACCCGGAACACGAAAATATTACTATTTTCACTAATTATATTTTTCTGAGCCAGTTAGGGTCCCTGATTACCCTAGCACCCGTCATAACGCGCTTTATATCACTAACAAGGTTAAACACTTAACTTACCTATTTAACCTAAACTATATCCTAACTATCTAGTTGTAAACAAACTAGATACCCCCCCCCCCCTTTAGGCCGATCGGCCACCATGTAACTAGAGGGGACACCTCTAGTACAACCAAGATTATTTAATTGATTGTTGCCTAATATCTTAAAGACATTGTGACCATTGGACAATATCACTTAATCTTTCCTATAAATACACACTAATCACTTGAGATAATTATCACCAACCAAAAACCACTCTCTCTTGCTCCCTCCACTCTCGGCCGAACCTCACCCCACCCACCATCATATTTTCGGTTGTTGATTCTTGCATTCCAAGATCATACACGCGTTAAGGATCGCATATTAGGAGCCTCGGAGCAAGCGGAACACGAAGGACCTCTACCGTTAGCTTTTATCCACGTATTTTTCATCAAAGATCTTCCCTAGCCCCGAGCTAGAGGTATAACATTTAAAACTTGTTTTTACACTCATCTAAAGTGGTTAAAAGAAATTATGTCGGTTGAATCTCGTTAAAATGAAAGATGATGATCAAAAGTCTACTAAAATATACTAAAAGTGGTGGTTAATAGCTAGTAACTTGTGTAAAAGATGTAGTATTTGGAATTTGTGTTTATCTAGACCCGATCTATGATGTGGTAGCTCGGATCTCCGTTTAACCCGACTTTGTAAGGTCATGGATCTTCACATAAGCTTGTTTTTGGTTACCACAAGGGTTAAAAGGCGAAACTCTACCACACAAGATACATGAACTTGTGTAGAAATATTTCACTTGTGTAAAAGTGATTTAACCGGTACAATGGTGTTTAAAACTAGCGGATCTACGCATCCGCAAGTGGTATTTTTAAAGAACCACACATTTAAGAAACCATGTATTTTAACGAAAGGATCTTACACTAACAAACATGATTTTATGAACCACAAGTGCATAAACACTTGTGAAATGAAAAGATCCGACAAATAACTATTTTTGGGAAAAATGACTAGAAGTTGTAAAGACGGATTTCTCTAGTCACAAGGTTTTTACAAGAATAAAGCTACTTTATATAAAGATCGACATATATAAAGGGGATTTACACTATAGATTCGGAAAAACTGCAAGTTCATGCGACTATGCGATTTACATACTTGTCGACTAGTTTGATGTGTCGGAAATTGTTTGATTGAATAAAGAGGATTGTTGAATTGATTTGTTAAAAGAAAATGATACGCTTGAAAGCGTGGCCACCTCCAGTTACAGAGGAAACTCTGGCGAAATTTTCTAAAAACCTAACACTTAGGCTTATTTACACAACAAGTGTTAGAACTATTTTTGGACATATTTTCGAAACATAAATTTCGCCAGCACTATATTTTACTACATATTCGGAGGTGGGATTTTCACAAAGATTAACGTGATAAATATATTTGTCACAACACTGTTTATGATTATTTTGTGAAATACATAAATATTATTTTTGAGTAAAAATAATATTTACAAGCGTTAATGATTCCAAAACTTTACGAACGCTTCCACAAACATATAAGTTACACCGGTAATTACATTACCACAAGATTGATAAAACGTAACTTACGCACATGTACTGTATCCCCCATCCTTGGGAAGAAGTTTAACTACCAAGTGTATACAGAACAAACACACGAAATAGTTGTCTAACTATTTCCCCAAGGACATAAACTATAAAGCTAAGGCACGGCCGTCCGTCTAATAGAATTAGCACTTGTAGGTCGTTGCACAGCTTACTGTATCGGAGACACTTGGTAGAGACGCGCATTCACTGTGAGTTCATGTCCCCCTTTTCTCTAACTGTTTTCAGTTTACTTAACTACGGGGGTGAAATACATGTTACTTTGTTTACAAGTACTTTATACACGGTATGATTAACGTAAGGAGGTTTAGATCATGTGGATGGGTAGGCAGATGGACCGAGGGACAGTAGCGGTAGATCTATCTGGGTGTAGCGAGCCCAACTCTAGGCCCAACAGAACGGACCTCTATGAGGACCAACAGAACGGACCTTGAGTGACTTTGTGCCCGACGCAAAAATCGGCTAGGTCGTGTCTTACTACTTGCATTTCACAACATGCTAATGGCCTTGCAAACCATTGGTGATCACAAGTCCTCTTACACTGCTACATACCAGGAAACTTTTATACTTACAAGTGTTTTACTTACTCACTTGCACATGAACTCGCTCAACATTATTGTTGATTTTTCAACTCACATGTATTTCAGGAAATTAAACGGATCTGGCACGGTATGGAACGTTTTCCGCTGCACCTTTCATGAAGTCATCAGGGTTTAGGGTTGTGTCTCTTACCTGGACAAGACACAATCCCTAAATCACGTTTATGTTTGTTATAAGTGTAATGTCTTTTGAACAAGTTTATGGTTGTTGAAGTATGTTCTCGTCAAACAATGGTATTGTATGTTGTTTTCTAAACTTAATGGATGACTTGCATGGTTTTTAAATTCATATAGCTTTGTTATGATTAAGCTATGGTATTAAGAAGTCACACCAAAATTAACCACGCTTCCGCAAAAGCCAGGGTGTGACAGTTTGAACCTTGTGGTGTAGCCAGCATTGTCACCTTCGGTTTGCTTGATTTCCCAAAATTCATTTTCCAGCTTCTGAATCTCGTGAGGAGGACAGTACTCTTTCTCCATGAGCTCTTTCAGCTCATTCCAAGAGAGAGCGTAAGCTGCGGAGATCCCACGTTTGTTACGTTCGGCGGTCCACCAGTCGAGTGCTCGCGATTGAAATACTCCGGTGGCGCAAGTAGTACGGGGACTATCGGGACACCTACTTTGACGAAGGGTAACTTCGATAGAATCGAACCACTGGAGTAGTTGAGTCGCACCTCCTTCACCTGTGAACTCCATCGGGTCACAAGCTTTGAAGTGCTTGTAGAGAAAAGCAGATTGAGGCTCTCCTGTCTTAACGTCTTCCGAAGCTCGAGAGTGGCTGAGAGGGTGCACTCGAGCGGCAATTTGAGAACTAAGCTTACTCACTTCCTTAATCACAAGTGAAGCAATTCTCTTCTCGGAACTTCGTTTGGCTTTCCTCCTAGCTACTCGTCTCGAGGTAGAGTTGTTGGAAGGCATCTAGACAGGAAGAGACTTGGAGTGAGATTCGATCATAATGATTTTTGAGTTTTGCGTTGCGATTGAGCGCGTTCAAAACTTGGTGCGATAGTATAGTAGTAATACGAATCACATAGGAGCCACATAGGAGACACGAATTTCCTAAGTTCTCACAAAATGACTTGTTTGTTTACACGTATATATATATATTTATATAGATGTAATTTGTAATCATGCACATACAGGTCGATTTAGAATAAGCGAGGTCGCGTCGAAGTGAGAAAAAGAGAGCGAATGCGATAGATTATGCATTTGTTTTGTTGCGAACATTCGGATTTCATTTTAGATTACGATGGCTGTGCGAATTGTGCGTTTATAAAGTAGGGAGTGAAAATCGTTACATCGAGAAATCGATTAAGCGTAAAGTTTCAAAACGTAAATAAGTTCCAATCATTGTAAAATTGGCGGGTCGTATGATAGAGTGCCTTGGGTGTTTTAGGCGTGGACTACCCAAGGTAACCCAACTATATCTAACAAGTTCGAGCATGCGCGTTGACCTAGAGGACTTCATGCTTCCACTGGGATGCAGCTCATGGCATTCGTCTTCCTAGTCATCGCGTGGCTCGAGTTATCGTGATAGTCGAGTCCTTGGTGAGAGCTTTTGAAAAAAAACCAGTTTATAGAGAATGGGACGACTTATTAAGGTACGGGTTTCACCCCTGGCTTAACAGTTTCGTTCCTAATTGTGGTTATGCTCCTCGAATAAATTCATGAGTTCCACTAGATTTCGAAATGGAGACCTTTGTCGAGATGTGGATGTCACTCCTAACTCGATGAAAGATTCTCGTGCTAGAAAAATGCGCTGAGTGAGCAATCCTATCGAGAGTTCTTGGTTTTCACACCTGATCTCGACTGGATCGCTCGGTTTCGTTATGCGAGTATTTTCGAAATCGTGTGTATTGTGTTGGCCTTAGGGAAGGCTAAGTAGTATTTCAGCCTTAGGAAAGGCTTCTTCGTGTGAAGTTGTAGTATGCGGTGTTCACACCAAGTTGTAGCTTTTAGCAATTTCGATCGAGAGTATCAAGTAAGCCCAATACAAACCCCACTGGGTTTGTACGAGTCGGCCTGTTGGTACTTAGATAGACTAGGTCAATTTCTAAGACGTCGACCCGGACTAGGTCGAGTCTGACTTAATTCCCTATAGTTATGGCTCTGATACCAATCTGTCACACCCCAACCGATGGCGGAATCATCGGGGCGCGGCACTAGGCGAATCAGATTGCTCAAGAGAATCCATAACAACTATATTGCGATAATATTTAATACATTCGTTATCCCATACTAACAAATAATACAACCACATAAGTTATCACAGATTTCTTGTCCTCTCGAACAATACAAATCCGACAACCTAGATTTTAGTTGAGTTTCTAGACTCCCTAGCTTGATTTGATATAGTCTGCGATCTAACCTGCAACATACGTTAAAATATTTGTCAATACAAAAGTATTGGCGAGTATACAGGTTTGAATAGTATAGCATAATAGATTAAAAGTGCTGCGAATTTCCACATGCATAAACGTAATACACGACATATATACTCACAAAACTGATACTACCAACTAAGTCCTCGATGCTCGAATGTACGATGGCATAACTAGACCCCGTCGGGCGCAATAGTACTATACTAGTCGTGGTGGGACGTCGCGAGTATAAGCCCTAGCACATATGCAACTAGCATCACGTATATCTATGCATAACAGTTATTCGCAAGTGATAATTCGATTGATTGAATATTTCGATTGATAAGTTCGATTTGTTAGAAACGTATGTTACACCCAAAATTCGATTAAAAAGGGGTCAAGTATACTCACAGTGCGTATTTAGCGGGAATACAACTTGATTTAGTCGGTTGCGAGTATGTCTGTAATGATCCTTGAAGAATAGAGTAAACGATATATGGTTAAGCGAGATTAGCCTGAAAAGTTACACATTTGGTTGAATTGGGCCTCATCCGTGCGGATGGCAAGTCATCCGTCCGGATGACACGTTATCCGTGCGGATAATGTGTCGTCCGTGCGTATGATTGTGCGCGCGGATGAGTGTACGTGCGGATGACTGTGCGTGCGGACGGAGTGTCCGTGCGGATGACATCCCATCCGTGCGGGTGACTGGTGCATGCGGATGACATCCCATCCGTGCGGGTTACATGTCATCCGTGCAGACTGACATGTCATCCGTGCGGACTGACCTGTCGTCCGTGCGGGCTGTCATGTCTGTTTCGCACTGTTTTCGAGTGTTTAACGGAGGGAAAACGTTCGTTTTCACTAGGGTAGTGTAATTTCGCACTAACACTTGAAGTTCCGTCAATTCCGACTCATTCTAACGGCCGGGAATCACCCCGTTCCGGCAGATCTGGCCGTTCATGGTGGTTATTCATGGTTAACTCGAAATCGCACTGGTTTAGGTGAGATTTGTCATAAAACATGTGGAAATCACCCGGATCTGAGTCGTTTATAGTGAAATGAGGCCCCAACTTGAAGTTCATAAGGACTCTTGGTGACATCACCTCAAAACGCCTCAAATCCGCAGATTTCACGGTTAGAATTTGAGTTGTGAAAGATAGAATGATGTAGAATCGAGTGTAGATTGTAGAAGTACGAGTTTTAGGTTGAAATCTTACCGGAATCGCGAGGAAATTGAGAGAAAAGGGTCTTGGTGCGCGTTTGGTTAAACAGGAGCTGTCACATCACTGTTCAAGTGATGTGACATGGTATTTATAGGCAACAGAGGAGAGGAAAATAGATCAGGCCCGGATAGCCCCTCCGTGCGGATGGCCCATGCGTGCGGATGGCCCATGCGTGCGGATGGCCATCCGTGCGCATGCCCATCCGTCCGGATGGTCCATCCGTCCGGATAGCTATCCTGACGCTTGGACTTCTCCGTTTTTTTTATCGTTTTGATATTTTTCTAAGCGCGTACGTCCATAATTAGTTTATATTATCAATATATATTGTTATTATTATATATATATATATATATATATATATATATATATATATATATATCACTAGGGGTCGTATTTACGTATCCATAATCCAAAGTTTCGTTAATTAGCAGTCGGCTTCCGATTCGAGTATGCCAGTATCATCGACGTTGCACGGCCATCAATGAGGGTAGTATAGGTCCTTTCTTGATGTCATCGTGAACGTTATTTCGTGTAGTGCCACAAAGACTGACGGGGTACCGTTTACTCGTATTGTCATCATCGTCATGACGACTGGAGCTACAGCACTCACCCGAGGGTCCTTGTTAGCGGTAATTGTTTACGTTCGACACATCACGGCCACCGAGGAGGGTAGGATAGGTCCTCACTCAATGCCTCCGTGAGTGTTAGTGTGATAATAGTGTAGTATAGTGATATTGTATTTCGAAAATATGTGATTATCCTTCGAATAGCGATATATACGATGTGGTTACATTATGATCCGAATCTCCGGTGCTAGGCGTAACGAGTATAACGAGTAGTAACAACGCACAAAAGTGCGGGTTGTTACAGATGGTGGTTTAGGGAGATGGTAACTCTAGGCAGTTGGTGATGGTGATGCACAGTGGTTGTTGTGGTGGTTTGAGGAGAAGATGATGATTGATGGTGGTTAGAGAGAGTTGGTGAGAGAGAGAGGGGGTGTGAAAAAGAAGATGATGGGGTGGGTCCATTTCATTTTGTTTCTTATTTTTACTTTTATTTTTTTAATTGTTGAGGACAATTTGGTCATTTAACATCAACTTAACTGAGAAATTTAACAGAGGTTAGTGATAAGGACCACCCGAGTGCAAAAATTACAACTATTAGGACCAACTTTGTAATTAGTGAACCATTAGGACCAAGTTTGCAATTTTCGCAAACCACAGGGACCAACCAAGCATTTAACTCTATATTTTATTTCTTTTTGTATTATAGAGTAAATTACTATTTTGACCCCTATGGTTTATCCAGTTTAACTATTTTAGTCCAAAAAGAATCTTTTAATATATCAGACTCTAAAGTTACATTTTATAACGGTTTTGGCCCCTGACACTAACTTTGTTACTTTTTATACAGTTAAGTGTAAGGGTAATTATATACCTTAGGGGTTGTTTTTTATAATTACAAAATTCTTTTAATATTTAAGAGATTATTAATGCAATTACTCAAGTTTTTTTTTATTATTTCGTTATTTTAATGATTATTATTTAACAAAATATGTTTTATATATACAAATAAATATGTATTTTCATTAAGCATTTTTTTTATAAACGTCGTTTTTAAAATCATTTTTTAAATCGTCTATCGTTTTAAAAATTATTCATTTTTAAACCGCTTGTTTATTAAAAATCGTTCTCTTTAAAGTCGTTTCTCTTTTAAAGTTTTTTAAACGATTCATTTTATACCGTTCTTTTTAAAAACGATCGAGTGGTTTAAAAAATGAAGATTAAAAATGATGTTTATAAAAAAAGTAAAACCTTAAAAAAATAAGTTAATAAGTGTAAGGAACTAAAAACACACAAATTTAATAAGGGAAAGGTTAAAAAATAACGAATTTTGAATAAACAAACGGTTCAAATAAATGGAAGATTTGAAAAATAAATAAACCATTCTAAAAAAGGTTTGAAAAAAGAACGTTTTGTGCAAACTTTTTATTAGAATGTTTCTTTTTTTTCATATCTTACATTTCTTTTGTTTTTATGCACGTCGTTTTGTAATATTTAAAAATGAGTGACTTAAAAAAGTGATTGATCGGAGTGTTGCGCTCTGGTCAAAGATAATATTTATAAGCCCTAATTACTCTCAACAAATAGCTAGTGGTAGTAATGGGTCGAATCACGAAGAGTATGTGGTTTGCGAATGGACTTGATTGAATTTGAACAAATGTCACAACTTATGAAGTTTTCTAAAATATTTTTGTGGTTTTGTTTGATTAAAAAGTTTGTAAAGTAATTGTTTGGTTGAAATGATGTTGAATTAAACTAACGAATTCGATTGAATTGATTAATTACTAAGTGTTAACGATTGCAAGAAACTTGATTAAGAAAACAATATGGAATAACAAGGTTCACACCCGGTTTCAACAAATGCAAGACTTAGGATTACTATGTGTTTTAATTTGATTTACTCGAATTAATTCATTAACGGGTCAACAATCACAAAGCTTAGGTGTCAATCGCTATCAACGTCATAGACAACGGACCACGATGCACTTCGTTACTTTGGACTAGCAAATCCTATCAAAAGACAAGGCATAAATACGTGTATTCATTTCCTAAAGTCAAATTTAATTATTCACTCGACAATTCGTAAATTCAATACAAACGTAGGACAATTGTCTAACGATTCAAATGTAATTCAAGTTGTCACAAATCAAATATCAAAACATAATAAACCCTAAATCTTACAAAATTCTACACCGGGGTGAAACCTCCAAGGAATTAGCCGCGCATGATCGAAAGGACGTGATCACCGGATGTTGCAAGCTTGCTCTTGATCATCTTGGAACTTGGAGAATGATGGAAGGATGATAGTTAGGGTTTTGGTGAGTGATGGTGATGAGAGGATGGAGGAGTGGATGAACTAGGGTTTCGAATGATGATAATCGGTTAATCTTTCGGTTGATTCGGATGATGAAGGATGGAATAGATGAATTGGAGATGAAGTGGTGGTGTGTTCTGGCTCCAAGATCAAGATTCAAACTAAAAAACAAGTGTAACTCCCGTTTCTTGGTCAAACTTGATGATATAACTCGTTTCCATGCTCCAAAAGTTAAAATTAGCGAATTGAAGCTGTGAGGGGCGTCCCCAACGGCCTCTGGTTGTTCCCAATTCGTCCAACGGCTTAACCCACTGCCTACGGAGGTTTTTCAGCGACGGAGGGTTCTGGATGGCGTCGTCGACGGCCATTTGGGGCGTCCCCGACGCTGCCTAGTTGTCACGGCCCCCGACCCGGTTTGACCCGTTCCAGGAGCCGCGGAACAGAAAATCCCGTGGTATTTATTTAATTGAGTTTAACAGCGGAAGTTTTCATCAGGATCTTTTAACATGTAAATATTTCCCGATTATTTTATTTCACAACGCGGGATAAAACCCGGTAATTTACAATAGTTTGATTTCATGAAATCTTTTATTTTTACAAAACATGTTTCTTTTATTTTATACTGAGCCACTTCCTTGAGCTTGTAGTGCTATATGGCACTTTTCCTGATTCATAACAGGTCACCTGAAACATGTTTGAAAAAGGTTTTGTCAGCGGGAAATACTGAGTGAATCATTCTATTTTGCATAATGATGCATAGTTATTAATTACAGCATAAGAGCGATTACAATGGCTTCTATCTTATTTTTATCTGGCATTCTGTCACAATGGTGACAAGTCACAATGGTGACGATGGTCATACCACTATTTAGATCAATGAACCTAAATAGTGATGATTATCCCTGTAGGTCAATGAACCTAACAGTGATCATCCCAAGTAGGTCAATGAACCTAACTGGGAGACAATTAGTAATGTGAACAATACCCCACTAACCAGTAATTCAAGATATCCACGACTTAGTCCCTGTAATTATAATCTTGAAAATAATTTGGAGTATTGTAAAATATTTGATAGAAAGATAATGACTCACAAACTGTGAGAAAAGTTTTATAAAGCAATTTGATAAAAAGAGTGAATGATTCACAAACTGTGAGAAAAGGAGAATGACCCACATTGCAGATTTATACGGGTAGAGCCTAGCCTACTGATTAGCCTTTTATCCTAAATTCAAATAATAGGCACACAATTCGGGGTTAGTAATCAATACAGCCTTTACGATAACTCACGAGATCAACCATCACAATGAACGACAAAGTGTAATACTTCATCCATCGAATTAACGATGATCCGTCGAATTAACAACGAACGACAAAGTATAATACTTTATCCATCGAATTAACGATGATCCGTCAAATTAATGACGAACGATAAAGTATAACCCTAATGTGGGCGGCACTTAAACATTCATTGGATATATTGATCGATCGGACAATGAATCGTAGCAGTGATTGTGCTAATACCCTGATTGCGGCATCAATTAGGGACCTGTGTGTGTTAATTGAAGTATACAGAGCATAACTCAGTGTAGAATTGGAATTTCTTCGTCGTTTTTGTGCCAGAATTCAAGTCCCAAACCAACCTATTTATACTGAAAATTTTACCCCGTCGCGTAGCGCGACTGCCTACCCCTTAGTCGTCGCGCTACGCGACTGCCAACCTATATTCATAGGGTAGCCACGTGTAGGAGTAGGCTTGCTGAGTTGACGGATTTCTTAAATTCGATTTCTACAGCTCACAATTTGGATAATCGTCAATAGGGTTTAACCCCCCTTGAGTTTTAGGGGCCCTAATCCTGATTCTGAAAATTCTGAAAATTTTAGGGTTTGTTCAGAATCACTTGGGTGTCTCAATTAGGGTTTCCTATTGGTCAAATTAATTTTAATAATTATGACTTTTGATGAGAGTCGTTACATTCTCCCCACCTTAAGAAAAATCTCGTCCTCGAGATTTACTGGAATAATTGAGGATACTTTCGCTTCAAATTCCAGTTTCCAAGTGTATTAAGGTCCTATCTTTGAATCCCACTTTACTTGAACTAACACTTATTGGTTTACCTTTATATCTTGCAAAGGTACTACCAGTGATTCATTTGATGAATATTTCTTGAGATTGGACACATGAAATACATCATGTACTCCAACTAACTTTCTTGGTAGTTTGTAAATGATAAGCAACTAGTCCTATATGTTGGATTACTGAAAATGGTCCTACGTACCTTGGACTTAACTTTCCTTTCTTACTCCTTTCCAAGGAGATACTTTCAATTATATTTTGTCTCCAACTCGAACTCCAACGGCTTTTATCTATTATCTGCATAATCCTTATGACTATCTCTTGCCGTTTTCAGCTTTTCCTTTGTGATACTAAATATTACAGTCGTAGTCACTTAGGATTTTCATCCATCTCCTTTGCCTCATGTTTAATTCTTTCTCCCCAAATATATACCTTAAATTCTTATAATCCATATAGATAGTACCCTTACTTCCATACAGATAATGTCTCCAAATCTTAAAGCAAAAATTATGGTTCCTAATTCTAACTCATGAGTGGTATAGTTCCTTCGTTCTTTTTCAATTACCTTGATGCATATGTAATTACCTTTTTGCATTGCACTAACACATATCCAAATCCTAGCTTTGAAACTTTACCATATACTTTAAAATCTTCTGTTCCTTCTGGTAAGGTTAGGATTGTAGTATTGGTTAACTTCTGTTTCAAGATACTTAAAGGTTTCTTCTTGTTTAGGTCCGTAATCAAACTTAACTGTTTTACAGGTTAACTTAGTTAATGGTACAGCTATCTTGAAAAAAATCCTTAATAAACTGTCTATAATACTAAACCTACAAAATTCCTAATTTCCATTGCTGATTGCAGAATCTTTCATTTGGTAATTACTGCTATCTTAGCAAGATCTTAGTGAATACCTTCATGATTCACCATATGACCTAAAATTGCACTTCTAGCAGTCAAAATTCATTCTTCGAAAATTTGGCGTAAAGCTTTTCTTTTCTTAACAAAGTTAAGAGTGTATGCAATTGCTGACAATATTCTTCCTGATTTTTGAAATAAATAAGTATATCGTCATTTTGAAGACATTTACCAATTTATCCAAATATGGTTTACAGATCCTATTTATCATGTCCATGAATGATGCAGGTGCATTCTTTAATTCGAAGGGCAGGACTGTAAACTAGTAATGACCATTCCTAGTTCTGAAAACAGTCTTAGGTACATCTTCCTCTGATACTTTTAATTGATAATATCCGGAACATAAGTTGATCTTAGAAAACTATCTATCTTCCTGGAATTGATCGAATAGATCATTAATGCTAAGTAATGAGTATTGATTCTTAATTATAACCTTATTCAATTTCCTCTAATCAATACACATTCTTATCGAACCATACTTTTTCTTAACAACCAATATTGTGCTAACCGATAAGTTTCCTTGGTTTATCGGTAAAATTCCTGGAATTTAGATGAATCTTAAATTCTATCTTTATATCTGGTGGTAATCCAGGTAAATCTTCTGGAAATACATCTGGTTATTCTGAAATTACAGAAATTTCCTTAAATTCTGTATCTTTAGTATTTAATGATTACTAAAATCATATATACTATTCCTTGCTTTCGTTCATAATTAGCAATTTCCATTACTGATATGAACTTCATAGGCTTACATGGTTTATCTCCTGTAATCATAATTACTTCTCTGGTGGTTGATTGAATTTCTAAGAAATTCTGATCACAGATAATGATCATAACATCGAATTCAACTAATTTCATAGATAATAGGTTTGTAGAAAACTTATAACTTATTTCTATGTTCTGCATAACCTTATTTATTTTAACTGAATTCCCATCTGTCGTTTCTAATATAGAAATTTATCTAATGCTGGTTAACGGTAAGTTAAGAGTTTGGCAGAGTAAAGTATTTATAAAACTTTGGTTTGCACCAGAGTCAAATAATACTTTTATGTAAACGTTGTAAGCTAAGAACATACCGGCTATCACATCTGGAATCATCTCGGCTTCATGAGTAGTCAGCTGAAAGGCTCTCGCATTCCTTTTTGTTCCTTCTGCTGGTTTGGCTTGATTGTCAAATGGTTTATTCAGTTTTGGACAATCTGGCCTAAGATGTCCAGTTTCTCCACAGTTGTAGCAAACTGAAAATTTCTTCCTCCTACAATCTTCTTCTTGATGCCCTGGAATCTTGCAAAAATTGCAATATCCTTTGCATCTTCCAAAATGCTTCCTTTTGCAGAAATTGCAAAATGGACTAGTAGAAGATTGCCCATTCCCTCCTTTCTTGAAATGGTTATGGTTACCCGAACTGAATTCTTGGGTAATCTTTTGGGCTACTTCCTTCCTTCTATTTTCTTCTCTTGTCCGTACTAGCTCGTCAGTCAAAGTATTGGCTAATTCTACTGCATCATCAATCGTATGAGGTTTCGCAGCCTTGACGATATTACGGATTTCGGAAATCAATCCCCAAATATAACGAGAAATAAGTACCGGCTCTGGCGAAGCCAGGGTTGGTACCACTCGAGCATATTCGAAGAATGTCATAGTATATCCTCGACAATCTACATCCACCATCCGATGGGTTAGAAACTTATTTGTCATTTGTTCCTTTTCATACTCGGGACAGAATTTTCTTTCTACAAGACTCTTAAATTCTTCCCAGTTCATAGCATACGCCATCCTTCTTCCTTTGGCTTGTAACACCATATTCCACCATTCTAGCGCTACTTCTTTGAAAAGGTTTGATGCGTACATGACCTGATCATCCTGAGCACATTTACTTATGGCAATTACTGCCTCGGTTTTCTCTAACCAACGCAGTGCCGCAGTCGCTCCTTCATTGCCTGCAAACTCAGTGGGTTTACAAGCAAGAAATTCTTTATAAGTGCAACCAGGCGTTGCAACTTTCCTTTTCTTAGGGAGCGGAGCTTGCCGTGGTTCATTATCATGATTAACATGATTACCGCCTCCATTTACGCTATTACTGAAATTATCTTCAGAAATGCGTTTACTAGTAACAACTTGTTGCGGTTCGATTGGATTTTTAACAGCAGCAATGATTGCTGGAATAGCATTGGCTATCCCTTGAGCAACTATTCCTGGAATAGCGTTGGCTATCCCTTGAGCAACGATATTTTCTATATCTTGCCTAGTCACATATTGGTCCCCCGGTTGTTGCTCAGATTGATTACCCTCATTAACTGGTTCATTATTAGCGTTTTCCATCTGATATCTAATTTATAGATAAATAATTAGTATAAAGGAAATAATCCAATGTCACAATTTAATTGCACATAATCACGTAAACGAATATACAAACGGAATTTGTAACTTTCTAAAATTTCATTTGTTGTAAAGATTATATCATGCTTCTTATATACACCCGTTTTATTATTTATTTTACACATACTGATTTTACTATTACTATTACACAATCACAGTTTCATAATCCCCTATCCTTTATCAGGTGATGTTCTAGTAACGGCGTTCCTTCTTATCGTATTTCCAGGAGATCTGTCCCAAAATCTCTTGGATCCTATTCCCAGCATCCATTTTGTCAAAATGATAGAGTTCAGTCCTATTCTTGTTACTTATTGGTAAATTTGGTAAAGGTTCTGGATTGTACTTAGAAAAAAAACCTATAGGGATGGTTTTGTAACAGTATTTCATTATTCAACCATTCGTCTATATTCCAGTGATTCGAAGAGTTTGGAATAGATGGTTCTAAGTTCATAAAATTATTTTCATTAACAGGCTCAATAGTATCATCGGTTGCCATTATAAAATCTAGCTCTTCCTAAGATGGTAATCCCTTCATTTGCCTAGAACTTTCCCCAATTTCCATTTTCTTAGGCTTAGGTTTTTCAAGAGGTAAAGCATTGAATTCTATAGGTCCTTCTATATCTGGTATATACTTATTGAAATCTCTGGAAACTTCTATTCTTACTAGATAGAGATTTAAATTCTGAAGGGCTTCTGACAAATCACTCATGCTATTTAACAAAATACACATAATTACTAAGTCATAACAAAATTTTATAGAACAACTTGTTAAATAATATTTTATACTACCAAAACAACTAAAAATTAAAACATACTAGGTTTTATTTGTAATTTATTTATAAATTTTCTTGACTGTAGATAATAAAAATACTAAACTTTAAATCAGAATATTTAAAGATTTATATTTACTATTACAGTAGTTAACATATAAAAATCTATATACTAAATAAGTATGATGACTTAATTTATATATATTAACTAGTCATTATCATGGTGGATATTGGTTAGTGTTGCCTTGTTTAAGCATAGGTGATCAGTCCATGCCTAATTAAGGCTAGGCTATCCAATATCTGCCTTTGATAATAACCCTAGTATTTAAAAATAATCTTAATACTACTACTATTAATATATTATTATTAATAATAAAATTATTAATAATAAATAACTAAACAATAATTTTAAATAAGAGTATACCTCAAACATAAAAATATAATTTCTTTACCACAATATAGTAATACTATATTTATAAATTAGGTAATTCCATATATAATTAAGTAAATTTATATATAATGTTTTTCGATTAACGATGATAGAGCAATAAATATTACAATATTGTTAACATATAAAAATCTGCCCATACTATTCAAAATTAGTCAGATAATAAACATATAATCACAAAATAGCAATTAATAAAAATTATTAAGTATTTTCTAAATACTTAATTGGCTTAAATCAGTGGCTCGATAAGTGGCTCTGATACCACCTTTTTCTGTCACGGCCCCCGACCCGGTTTGACCCGTTCCAGGAGCCGCGGAACAGAAAATCCCGTGGTATTTATTTAATTGAGTTTAACAGCGGAAGTTTTCATCAGGATCTTTTAACATGTAAATATTTCCCGATTATTTTATTTCACAACGCGGGATAAAACCCGGTAATTTACAATAGTTTGATTTCATGAAATCTTTTATTTTTACAAAACATGTTTCTTTTATTTTATACTGAGCCACTTCCTTGAGCTTGTAGTGCTATATGGCACTTTTCCTGATTCATAACAGGTCACCTGAAACATGTTTGAAAAAGGTTTTGTCAGCAGGAAATACTGAGTGAATCATTCTATTTTGCATAATGATGCATAGTTATTAATTACAGCATAAGAGCGATTACAATGGCTTCTATCTTATTTTTATCTGGCATTCTGTCACAATGGTGACAAGTCACAATGGTGACGATGGTCATACCACTATTTAGATCAATGAACCTAAATAGTGATGATTATCCCTGTAGGTCAATGAACCTAACAGTGATCATCCCAAGTAGGTCAATGAACCTAACTGGGAGACAATTAGTAATGTGCACAATACCCCACTAACCAGTAATTCAAGATATCCACGACTTAGTCCCTGTAATTATAATCTTGAAAATAATTTGGAGTATTGTAAAATATTTGATAGAAAGATAATGACTCACAAACTGTGAGAAAAGTTTTATAAAGCAATTTGATAAAAAGAGTGAATGATTCACAAACTGTGAGAAAAGGAGAATGACTCACATTGCAGATTTATACGGGCAGAGCCTAGCCTACTGATTAGCCTTTTATCCTAAATTCAAATAATAGGCACACAATTCGGGGTTAGTAATCAATACAGCCTTTACGATAACTCACGAGATCAACCATCACAATGAACGACAAAGTGTAATACTTCATCCATCGAATTAACGATGATCCGTCGAATTAACAACGAACGACAAAGTATAATACTTTATCCATCGAATTAACGATGATCCGTCAAATTAATGACGAACGATAAAGTATAACCCTAATGTGGGCGGCACTTAAACATTCATTGGATATATTGATCGATCGGACAATGAATCGTAGCAGTGATTGTGCTAATACCCTGATTGCGGCATCAATTAGGGACCTCTGTGTGTTAATTGAAGTATACAGAGCATAACTCAGTGTAGAATTGGAATTTCTTCGTCGTTTTTGTGCCAGAATTCAAGTCCCAAACCAACCTATTTATACTGAAAATTTTACCCCGTCGCGTAGCGCGACTGCCTACCCCTTAGTCGTCGCGCTACGCGACTGCCAACCTATATTCATAGGGTAGCCACATGTAGGAGTAGGCTTGCTGAGTTGACGGATTTCTTAAATTCGATTTCTACAGCTCACAATTTGGATAATCGTCAATAGGGTTTAACCCCCCTTGAGTTTTAGGGGCCCTAATCCTGATTCTGAAAATTCTGAAAATTTTAGGGTTTGTTCAGAATCACTTGGGTGTCTCAATTAGGGTTTCCTGTTGGTCAAATTAATTTTAATAATTATGACTTTTGATGAGAGTCGTTACACTAGTTTTGCCGGTTTCGTCCGAAACTGTTTTCTTCATAACTTCTTCGTTATAGCTCCGTTTTACTTGTCACACCCCTTTCTAGGCGGAAGCACGAGGTGTGATCTTCAAAGGTTCTCATTGCATACGAAAGGTAAACATACTACATGCTCGTAAAAATAACTCCAAATGCCAAATACATTACGTAATTAAAAACATAGGTTAAGTTTAGAGTTTACATCACCGCATAGAACATTGTCTGAAAAGTTTACAACATTATTCAAAGACAAACATAGGTGTAACAGTTGAAGTTTCCGAAGATTCTGATGTGAAAGCTTTGTAGAACGTGTTATAAAATTCTTCAGCCATGACATTTCTCGTTTATCACCTCGAATCACCTGCAAACGATCAAACAAAACAATCAGTTTAAAGACTATCAAGCAGCTGGATAGGATGGATATCCGATCGAGTGAGGTCAACGAAAGTCAACAAGATAACAATGATCGGATGACAACGGATCGGACGGTGATCCGATCGAGTGACTATCCGACGATTGGCTCCTAAATCAATTGACTGCTAGGTGTCGGATGGTGATCCAATCGAGTAGTGATCCGACACTTGACAATATGCTTTGGATCGGATGGTGATCCGATCGAGTGACACCAACAAAGTATCGGATGGTGATCCGATCGAGTGGGTATCCGACACTTGAACCTCTTGTGTTGAGGATCGGATGGTGATCCGATCGAGTGGGGATCCGACACTTGGACCTGTGACACAAACAACTGAAGTGTTTAGAATCGGATGACAATCTGTTCGGATTGCCACTCGACACTTGAACCTTAAAACCTAAATAACAATGTGCTGTGGATCGGATGGTCATCCGATCGGATTGCCATCCGATCGGTGAACATCACCAAGAACAGCAACGAACATTTTGAACAAATCGGACAGAAAAATCTTAATTTCTCTCAAAATACTTGGAGTTTTGATTTGAAATTTTGTAGGCTTATAGATTAATGATTTTCGCACGTAATATCCAAAAATCAGCCAATTTTAACCGTAAAAGCCATGTTAATTTTGAGATATTCAGACTAACAGATAAGAAGATAGAAAAATGAAGAAATTCGACAAATCTGGATGAATTCTTGATCTGAATCTGATGAAATCTTGTTCGATTTTATGTGTGAGATCCGTGCAATCGAGCTCCTGCTCTGGTACCACTTGTAGGATCGGTTTTCGACTCCGTAACGATTGCGTATCGACACGTGTGACGTGAAATCCGTACACGTGCGTGGATCGAACACGAGAACCGTACTCAATCTGTGATTCTATAGAAATGTATGAAATCGTACAAAGCACCACGAATCACCTTTTGCCACTTTCTCTCTCTACTTTCTCTCTCTAGCCTCTAAGCTCCAATCTCCAAAATGACAAAAGTTCTAAATACAAGACATAAGCTTCCTATTTATAGGCCAAGGCTTATAAGAGATTTCCTCTTATTTACAATATTGTCACCTTGCCTTTTTCCTACAAATTACAATATAATATCTTGTTTTCTTCTGATTTATGCTACGGACTGATTGACGGAGGCGATAGACATAAATGCACTAACAACTTTTTTTCTAAAAACTTAAGTACGTACTTGTGCTTGATTTTTTTCCTGACATTCCGTTATAAGTTTTGTTAAAAACGAAATTGTACTCAAAATAAAGTATTTATTTGGTATCATAAAACGGTACGATGATATTTAAACCGTTCTAATGGTTTGGCTTTCTAAACAACATGCTTTATTTTCAAATCCGTTTGTTTTACATTATCAATAGCTTTGTTTCGCCGCAACACGTGACGTAAAAAAAAACTAGTTTATATTATCCTTCGTAATAACCATAAATCAGCGTTTTCATTTAATAAAAATTCAACAAAAACATGAAAGAGTCGCATCACTTTGTCAACTCTGTGTGCTTTAATTGCTAAACTGGTTTAATAAAATAAGATATATTTTTATTATTTCGCTTGTAGCAACACAAATAAATGGCAAATTTAAATGATAGCAAAAAAAAAAAAAAACGCTAAACCGGTTCAACTATAAAACTCCAAAACTATTATTTAAATTAAAAAAATTACTATAAACTTCTACTTCTAAATGAATATCGTCGTTAAAGAAGGGTAGTTTACCGCTTGGTAAACATCCCCTGCGTTAACGACGAGAAGTCGTATTCGCCTCCTAACTGAGTCGGGAGGCTTAAAGGTCCCTTCGACGGTCTACTTGCCCCAATAGGTTTCATGCTCGTGGCAACCTGACTTGCACCATACATGCTGCAAAACAAGAAATAACCGAAATTTTACATCGCGCATGAAAAGTTGTACTTGGCCTAGATTAAAAGTTGGGGTGTTCTCGGTCTGTTCTGCCGGTTTTGACAAAAAGTGTGGGCCAAACTGCTAACCAAGGTTTCGAAAAATGGCAAACCAAATCAGCGGGTCGGGTGAGTCGGCTAGCCTGGTTTTAGCGATTTGACAATTCGGTTTTAACGGTTTTACTTGAAATTCTTACTTTATTCTTTTCAAGATTATTAGTTTGTGTTAGAAATCTTAAAGAGTGACGAAAGATGGTTCATGAATATCATTATATATAGACATACCTGATTATTTAAAAAAATTAAAAAAAAATTAAAAAAAAAAACAAAAAAGGTTAAGAGGCCTGTTTGAAGTTTCAAATCTTTGGCATGACCGTTAAACTGGAACCAAAACCGCATAAATTTCTAACCGGTCGAACTGGCCAACATGCATTGGTTTGGATGGCTTTGTCAGTTTCAACGGTCTATGAACACCCCTAATTGAAAGTACCGGTGTGAATGCACAACGTAAAACACATAATGCAGATAAAACTTACCTTGATGGTGTGTATAATCCGGGATTCCCAATAGGTCGTTGGAACCCGAACCCGTTCACGCCATTTTGATGATTACCCGTGAGCTTAGGTTGGTGTGGTTGAGTATGAACTACTAGTTGTCGCTGGACAGAAGATGGTGGCGCCATAGTTGGCTGTTCAAAAGTGCATGGAACATGTTAACATGTTGCCGTTAGATTGATCAGATAACTCGCTTTGAACATGTGTTGGTGAGTATACCTTTTCGGAAAGACTCTTGATGTCTTGTTTACATGGTTGTTGGGCGAGTGATGGAGTCACCCAATCTAATCCGTCAAATAGATCCTCAAATTCAGATTTCGTTTGCTTTTTGTTATTTAAGTTTTTGTCTTCTGCCACTGGTGGTAACATTGGACCAGATGCTGCAAATATTTGGATCAGATAAATCTTTTGATCAATAATAAAGCTGAAAGCCATTGATAAAAAAAACAGCTGAAAACAGTATTCTTTATTTCTGGAAGTAAAAGACTAAAACACCCTTTAGGATATAGCTGATACTAGGGCTGTTTAAGCTCCCGTTCGCCTGGTTGTGACAAAAAACATGGGCCAAACGCGCTATGTCTTTGGAAAACGACAAACTAAACTGGTCAGTTTGAGTGGGTCGACCAAACCTGCTTGTTTAGCGATTTGGCATTGTAAACCGACTTTTTACGTTTTCCTTTTTCAAAATTGTTAGTTTGTATTAAAAATTATTAAATAATAGAGATGGTTCATAAATATAACACATATATATATAATTGCATTTTAATATATAAATAAAAATAAGACTAAAGTACACGGATGGTCCCTATGATTTACCAAAATTTTGAATTTGGTCCCTAGTTTTTCAAAAATACACGGATGGTCAGGTGGTTAGAACCTTGTAACAAATTTAGTCCCCAACCAACAAATATAAAAGTTTTAGCATGTCCAAGTTAGGGACTAAATGTGTTACAAAGTGCAAACCACAGGAACCATCCATGTACTTTTGGAAAAATCTGGGGACTAAATGCGTTACAAAGTGTAAACCTTGGTTTTAAATTGCGTGATGCGCTCCGATGCGTTTGGTCCAAAAATCTGATGCGTAATGCGTGATGCGAACGCATCACGTATGCGATGCGCTCTTTATAAAAATATACTAAAAAATAATTTATACTAAAACAATCGACATAATAAGATAAGAATTGTGCTTTTTGGTTCAAATCAAGCTTCCTAAAATGTTTCTAGAACCATAAAAAGTGTTTAGGAACCATAATGGTTCAAATCAAGCATGTTAAAATATTAATTATTGAAAAAACCCAACCCATTTCATAAAATCTGGGGAAAAAAACGTAACAAACAATGATGCGTGCATCATGGCGCATTTTGCGAAGGGCGCATCACGCGCAATTGTCGCAATATCACCGCATCATGTAAACGCAACGCATCAGGTGTTGCGATGCGCTCTTACTAGCGCAACGGGCGCATCACGCATTATGCGCGCATTTTAAAACCAAGGTGTAAACCACAGGGACCATCTGTGTACTATTGGAAAGCTAAGGACCGTATCCAAAATTTTGGTAAACCACAGGGACCATCCGTGTACTTTACTCTAAAAATGAATACATGAGGCTAAACGGTTGGTTCCGTTTTACATGGTCCGTTCCATGTTTCAAACTGTCAGCTGGAACAGTAAAATGCGAAAACTGAACCCTGAACCGAACCACATAGATCTCAAACCAGCAGAATGCTTTGTTTAAATAGTTTGATCGGTTTATGAACACCTCTACATGTTACAATCTGAAACAGCAGAAAAACAATCTTACTTTGGTTTCTTGCTTGTGGAAGATCAAATAGATAAGTGGCATGATAGTCATGAACCTTCCTATCCGATACGATCTCAACAACTTTATGTTCCACTGTTTTTGATTCGCGTTCAATTTGTTTTGGCTGAACAATGACCTGTACAACTTTATGCTCCACTGTTTTTGATTCGGGTTCGATTTGTTTTGGCTGAACAATCACCTGTACGCATCACGGGTCAACTGATGTTACTAAAGTTTATAAGAAATGTCAAATAATCAAAAACTTAAGTGACAACATTAATACCTGCTGCTCAAGAACTCTTGGAGGAAGAGAAGGTGTAACTGTGTTCACATTGTAAAGTTGAGGGCTTTGTTTTTCCTCGGGCAAATGAACGATGACCCTAGTCGAGGTACTGACCGCAGTGACCGTGGGCCCGTGTTGATGAACCGGGGCATGTTGTTCGCGAGTTGTACTCGAATGAGATTCAACTTTTCGCTCTCGGGAAACCCATCTTTTGTCTACATACCTGATCGAAATCGTTTACTAATTTAGTTGGCGTATGAATAGAGCGGAAAAGGAGAAATCACATTGTAAACCATTTTATTTAATTTTTTTTTAAATATGCATTTATGCATATGTATTATATTAATGAACCATCTTTACTTTTTAGAAATATACAAACAAACTAACTATTTTCAACAACAAAAAAAATCGGTTCAAACTGCCAATACCAGATCGTCAAACCGGTCAGTCCAGACAACCCACCCAACCCAGTCAGTTTTTTTTGGTGGTTTGTCATTTTCAGAAACCGTAGTTAGTGGTTCGACCCAAAATTTTCGTCAAAACCGGCCGTATCGGACCGTGAACACCCCCTAAAAGAAGCTAGAGTTTGAAAGAGAAACATACTTTGCACGAATGAAGTTTTCAATCCCAACTCTATCATATTTAGGAGGCAACAAAGCTTCCCAATATTGATTCGATCTTTTATTTCCCATGGCTGCAATAAGCACGAATCCGTTTGTTAACAAGGTATAACTTCATTTGTTCATTATAAGTTTATGTTTATTCTTAATAAAGAAGGAATTTACAAACAGTTTCAAGAATGCCTATGCAGTTATGTATCACCGAAATATCGGTTATCGGTCCCCATGTAAAATATCGGTGTCAAATATCGGTCAGATTGACCGTATTTGACCGATAAATCACCGATTTTCATGATATGAGTACCTTTCTTCTTAGTTCTAGCATTCGTCTTTCTTCTTATTGCTGCTATTAGTGTTTTAAGTTTTAATTGTTAATTGTTAGTGTTAAACGTTAGTGTTTTAAGTCTTAATCAATTCCTACTTGCTATAATTGTTAGTGTTTTGCAAGTTGCAAAAGGTTAATTTGTTAATGTTAGGAGAGTATACTGAATTGTTAGTGTTAAATTGCTGTATATATAAATTTTGCATGATATTAAAATTACCGATATCCCATCGCGATAACCGATATCTCAAATATCGGTCCTTGACCGATATCCAATTTTTTACCGCATTAACTGCTTAGAATGCTAGATGCATAAGGTGTAACAACTCACCTTGCATACACGCAATCTGATCTGGTAGCCATGTATCGAGCGTAGCCGATCTCACCTAAAACAACAAGAAAAAACAAAATCAACAACGATTCAACGAGCAACTTTAGGTCACAAGTTATTGGTAATTGAACAAAACCTTTGATATGTGTACACCAAGACTTCTATGAACACCAGAACAATGCAGACATATAAAAATCCCAAGATTCACACTAGCCCATCTTGGACCCCTGAAATCATAGTGAATATATTTGAATAATTTGCACATTTTAACAGTTTTCTTGAAAAATAAAATTAAGTGCACACTTTTATTGTGCAAAAGTGTCATGCTACCTACTTGCTTTTGCAGTCAGCACATTCCCGATTCTCTGGTAATTTAAGTAACCCCTCGAGTATCTGCAACACAGGTCAGTGAGAACATTGCCTTTATTCGTCATTGTTAATAGGAATTTATACCATAATTGTTAATGGTGAATAGCGACAAATAGTGATGAGGTACCTATATGCTACATAGCGAATAGCGATAAATAGCAGGCGCTATTTTATAAATAGCGATACACTAGAAACAAAATTTTATAAAAATTTATATATATATATTATATATCAAATACCCTGGTATATATGCTATTTTACACGTATATTTAACAAAAACCTAAAATCCAACTATTTTATAGCTATACTTAATCGCTATTTATATTTAAAAGAAATAATAATAACTGAAATCCCGCTATTTATGGCTACATACCCTGTAGCGACCTTCGACCTATACGCTATGCTATTCGCTATAGCGATCGCTATTGACAACTATGATTTATACCTAAGGGCGCATTCATCACAGAACCGATTTTAATTACATAATTGTATAAGCACTTGTAAGTAGCGGGAGAAAGAAAGAGAAATGATTATGCAGTTACATAATCGTCTTATGTATCATAGATTCACAGTTAAAGCTACAGGTACAAACAATAGGCCTACGACCTCTAAAGTCTAAAGCTGCAATTAAAAAATATAAATATATGTGATATTCTGTTGAGATTTCATGACCCTAAAGGGCAACAGTTTGAGGCAGAAACAGCCAGTTTCAACTGTCAAACAACTAAACATGTTGATTTTCCTTAAAAGTTACTTAAAACCATACTATTAGAAAGTATATGTTATGATATGTCTTACAAGAATTACAACTCATAAACGTGGGCCCGGGATCCAATGTATCCTCTTGGCATCTACCAAAGGTCCAAAACATTCTTTGACAGCTATTTATCTCATACAAGTGAATACAAACACAAAAAAGGTCTTACAATTGTTTGATATTATTCTCTATTTTTTTAATGTATCACAAAATCATGAGACGGCTTTTCTGAATTCTTCTAATATTGCCGGATTGCAAAAAAATTATAAAAAATATCGATATTTCCTATAAAGTTTTGTCAGGGTTTTTGGTTTGCAGAAAGAGAAGGGAGCAGAGCTTAAACGAGATCGGACATCCTAAATTGGAGCTCGTTTAACAAACAAGCTCGAGCCTGAACTCGAACTTCATATCAAGAATTCAAGAGTAACAGGTCAGCGATCCTAAATGAGTCTAGTTTATTCAAATATATAGGGTATGGTCATGACCCTCATGGTCGTCATCACCCTCCACATCAGCGTCATGTCACTCACTTATAATCCATCATCCAAAACCACTACCGTAAGGGTGTGGTCATAACCCAAACCACTATTCTCTTATTTTAATTTATTTTTGTGAAAAGAAAAAGGAAAGGGGACTCATGGTTTAATCCATGCAAACCATGGTGGATGAGGCAAGGGGGTGATGTAGCAATCCATTAATGGTCCTACGTGGCGATAGATGACCCAACCCATGTCCCCCACACCCTTCGGCCTAATAACTTTTATCAATATAATATATATATATCTAATTACAAACAAATATTAACCAAATATAATATATTATGTTATGAATCAAATTGCATTCATAAATTATATACATAAAAAATTAATAAACAATAAACTAACTCGAGCTATCAACGCTAAATTGCTAAGTAGTTGCCCCAGTTACTCCCAATACTTTATCCTTTCATTTGCACTTTACAGCTTGTACACCATGCATTAGTGGTTGTACTTTCAAAACAAAAAAAAATTGACTTTGTGTTAATAAATAATTTGGCCAACTGCTTACTACTTTATTTATTCTCTAAATACCTAACCACCCTATAACATTCCAATTATTGAAACCGTTCATTTATGCCTCAAAACTTGTACACCCTGCATTACTAGTTGTACTATAAGAAACTGCCTACCTTGGTGAGTTGTCATATAATTTCTACCAAATTTTCCAACAGGATAGCATGCTTCAAACTTGTACATCATGCAGCAAAACTTGTAACCACAAGAAATGCAAGTTTTGGCTTATTGACCATCCAAACAACTTTAAATGCACCTTGAGTGTAATTTAATGAATAATAAAGGACTTGGACGGCATTTAAAATCATTTATAACAATATATATTACTGTGATAGGGCCAAGATTATTTCAGAACCATAAATATTTACAGAACTCTCAGAACTCATAATAAACAATCTCTTTATTTATATATTTTTATGTTTAGGATAATTTTATCATTTATTATGTGCATTTTTACGATTACATACATCTTAAGAGTAATTTTATCATTTTTTTATATGTAATTTTATAATTACACATATGTAAACTAGTTTTTTTACATATATGTAATTAGTTATGACACATATATATAATTTTGGCAATTAAACATATGTAAACTACTTTTAACATGTATGTAATCAAAGAAATACATATAATAGATGATAAAAAGATCCTAAATACAAAAACTTATATATAAAATGATTGTTTATTAAGAGTTCTGAAAGTTCTGTAGTTATTTAGAGTTCTGAAATGAACTCAACCCTACTGTGATAAATGATAATCAATATGAATTTGAAATACCAAAACTAAATTGCAAATTTGTAATTTGAACACTCACTATTTGAATTTCAAGTCAAAACCATAGGTGTAAAGGAGCCATAGCCACTATTGAGCTACTCAATATCGGCTCGTTAAAAACTCGAAACGAGCTGAGCTTGAATAAACGAGCACGAGTTTTATATATCGAGCTCAAGCCGGCTCGCGAACCTAAACGAGATTTTTATTTATGTTTTTTATTTAATATTAGTACATTTATATATTTATACAACAATAATTATTATTATATGTTATATTATGAAAAAAAAATTATAGAATATCTATCATTTTCTGAACGGCCAACGAATCATCCAAATAGACTACTGGCGAAATTCACCACATCGGGATACACCCGCCTTCCAAACCGGGGAAAACCCTCACCTAGGGCCGAAGCCCGCGAACACTCGCCCGAAGGCACGACAGTGCGGTGAGGTAAAACCCGTTCCGTTCAAGGATCGAACTAACGATCACCGCCGACTCGCCTAGTCTCCCATCATTAGCAGGTGCCGCAGAAACTAAATGCCGAGACAGGAATTGAACCTGGGTCACTTAGAACACCATATGTCTCCATTACCACTCCACCACTATATAAAAGTTTATATTATAATAATAAATATGTATGTAAATAATAATAAAAATATATAAATAAAACTATTAAATAACTTAGAAATAATAAACAAACCGACTCTAAGCTTAATGAACTACTCACCAGCCGAGCTTGAGTTTTAGAAATTTAACTCAAAACTAACCAAGCTCGAGCCCGAGACCTAAAGTTTACACACCTAAATATTCAAAACTACACTTTTTTTGGGATTTGCTAACTAGTCGGCGACATCCGGAGCCAGCTCACGTGAATAATCATCGAAAACTGCATCGATTTGAATCGAAAGGTTTTCAAACTAACAAAAATCATACATAACTTCTTCAATCAATCAACCTTATGAAGAATCATCTGGCATAACAAAATCAATAGAAAACCTAATATCGCATGAACAGAAACCTAATTAATGATCTCAAAGCACTGAATAGAATCAAAATTCTTAATCAAAATAACAACAGATTTCGGAAAAATAGGTGATCGAAAGCAAACCTTTCGGTGTTTTTCATCGAGGCCTTTAGTGACACGTGATTTCTCGTTCATGTTAAAGAGCTTCTGTATGTAGATTTGTGTATGAAATTGTTGAAGAAGAAGAAGTTGCAGAGAATATGGAGGTTTTAGAAATATGTCTGTTTGATTGGATTTTGACTTTTTGAATTTGTTAAAAAAGAACGAAAGATTCCTTTTTTCAGTTTAGAGGCTTTTAGATATGCAGGCGGCCTCTTGTCTTTACAAATGTAGTTAGACCACCCGTAGTGGGGCGTGGTTTTTAAAAAAAATTGAAAAAAAACGTCCCCCCTCAACTACACCCGGCGTTATTTT
Source organism: Helianthus tuberosus (assembly GCA_030545235.1). Classification (NCBI taxonomy): domain Eukaryota; kingdom Viridiplantae; phylum Streptophyta; class Magnoliopsida; order Asterales; family Asteraceae; genus Helianthus; species Helianthus tuberosus. Next base: position 125,528,950 of record CM060449.1, on the reverse strand, counting down.
CGGAAAAAAATGACGTTGGCGTTTTAATTAAAACGCTTAAAACTCACTTGGGCCAAGAGATGACTGTTGCCAACGGTCAAATGTTTTTTTTTTTTTAATTCAAAAATTTACCCACTATATATATATCACCCACTTTCTCCTGTTTTTTATAAAAAAACTCTTACTTTCTCTCCTACTTCTTTTATATTTTATACAATCATGTATCCATTCCGAGCCCCTTTTGGTGTCCCCGCAAGACCCATGAACCCGAACACAACCCAACCGCAACACTCGTTTAACCTTCAAGACATGGACCCGAGCTTTTTACCGTACGCGGCTTACTTGAGTGGCGCCACTCCGTTCGTGCCTCCCACCTTCGGCTATGGTCAAGCCGGCGGGTCGCAACCGTCACAACAACAAGCCGAATCCGAACCCGGTGTCGATGTCGTGCCGGAGACGCAACCCGAACCGGTGCAAGAGAAATCGAAATGCGGCAGAAGGTCGCATAAGAAGAAGGAAAATGACGAACCTCGACGTACAAAAACTACCATTAAATGGACGAAGGATGAGGAATTCACGTTGACTCAGGCGTGGCTCGACATATCGGAGGACCACGAAACTGGTAACTTTTATATTTTTTTTTACTTATATTTTACTTTTATTTTTAACATACAACTTATATTTTTACTTTTATTTTTTAAATTTGTAGCAAACTTTCAAACGGGCCCCGTTTTTTGGGATAGGGTTCGTGCACTCTTTTTTAACACGTGGGGTCAAGGCGAACATCGGGACAAAGATTCCATTTCTAGCAAATGGACCGACATCAACAACAAGTGTCATGCGTTCCAAGAAGTATACCAACGTAACTTCGATAATCGCGGGAGCGGTGAAGCTGACGTCGGGGTTTTAACGAAGACTTTGGACGAGTTCGAGAGAACGAAATGCCCGTTTCCCGTACTATAAGTGTTGGGATCTACTATGAAAAAGTCCAAAGTGGGCGCTAGTTAATCCAATAACGTCTAGTAGTAGACGTCGAGCTAAAAGGTCAAAAACATCATCCTCCATTGACCCTGAAACACCGACATCGGATGCCCGCAATGTCGATCTAAATGAGGTGGTGGACGTTGACGAGGAACTTGAAGAAGAGTTGACCCGACCGCCCGGTAGAAGAAAGGATAAACGAACCGGGAAAAAAACGGTCGAGTCGTCTTCCGATCTCGAGTTAAAGGAAGATTTCGAGGAGATGAACCGTCGTCTCCAAGACATTCGCGACCTCGGCCACCAACGTTATGAGAATATGAAAGAACGAGTGGCCGAAACCAAAAAGTTTAACGAGATGCAAGAGGCGAGGCAAATGGAAAAGGACATTGAGTTTTTTTCCAAACCTATCGACCACCTCCAAGGCGATGCGTTGATCCTTGCGCAAATGCGTCGCCAAAAAATTCGAGAAAAATATGGACTCTAGATCATCTTCTTTTTTTTTAACTTTATTTTTTTCGGTTTTTTTTATTTTCTGTTTTTTCGGTATTTTTTTTTATTTCAAGTAATGTAATTTTTATTTTAAATTAATTAAGATTTTTATGTTTTATATTAAAAAAATAATAATTGTGAAATGATTTGTTGGGCGTTATTGGAATAATGCCCCACTACACCACTTTTGCAATAATGCCCCATGTTGACTAGACTGCCACGTGTCGGATAATGCCCCATGGTAGGGGCATTATTTTTCTTAACCACTACACATGGTCTTACAACTTTGGTCCTTTTGTTGTGCTCAAGTTAAGTTTGAAGTCCTATAGTTTAGATTTTTTTTCGAAGGAACGACGTGTCAATCACAGTGACACCGGGCGTTGTGTACAAGGTCGACTACTCGACCGCCGCTAGCCCCTTGACTCTCTCAGATGCGCGGAAACCCAACCTCCACCCGTCTGAAGGCACGGCAGTGGAATAATCGGTAAAATCTCGCATCCCATCCAAGACGAACTGGCGCCACCCGTATTCGCCCTTCGAGAGAGTGAGAGTCGAACCTGGGTCACAAGGAACACCAAGTTTTTCCTCAACAACTCCATCACTACCTCATTGGCTATAGTTTTAGATTCTTGAGTTGGAGTTTAAAATAGGTTTTAACTTTAGGGAATATATTACAAAATTTGTCTCTTGGAATGTATAAGTTTTAGATTTTATTCCTTTTAACATTAAATTTATAATTTTTATCCTTAATTTTGGGTGTTTGAATCACTGAAACTTCACTGTGACTAGTGGCGAATCCAAAAAATAAGTTGATGATATAAAGTAGTAAAAAGATCATTTAGAAAGAATAACCTTATAAAAAAGTAGGGTTGTGCATGGGTCGGTTTTGACCAAAAACCATAACCATAACCGTGATATCAGTTATTAGATAATCATAACCGATCGGTTATGGTTGTTATGGTTATTTGGTTTTGACGGTTATAGCGGATCGGTTATGGGTGGTTAACCGTGTATTTAGCTTAGCTAAAAATAACTTATTTTTTTTTAAATGGATTAAATTATTATTGCATATTTGTATATATTAGCATATTACATATTATTAAAAAATACGTATAATCTATAATATTAATACTAATTATTATCGAATATTCAAATAAAGTGATATGATACATTCCATAAATTCATATAAACATTCAACCAAAACCACAAAATGATATGAAAAACCCATAAGTACTAAAAATATTCAGTAAAAAACATCAAATATTAAAAATATGGTAAAAACTCTAAAATCCTACAAAGATTTATTACATGTCGGTTCGGTTATAGTGGGTATAGAAAAAATGATAACCATAACCGACCCACTACTTTCGGTTTTCAAAAAAACCATTAACCGACCCACCGGTTTTTTATTTGGTTCGGTTTTTTTGGTTCGGTTTTATCGGTTAATTCGGTTATGGTTCGATTAATTTGGTTTTTTGCACACCCCTATAAAAAAGAATGCAATTTTAATAAACAACATATAGTTCATTCAAACTCGCTGATGGCAAACATGTTATCGTCCCAAAACATCTTAATCAGTTTTAATTTTATTAAGAGTAAATTACAAAGTTCGTCCTTTGTGTATGTCATTTTTTACAAAGTATGTCATTTATCTTTAATAAGCTTAGAAAACATACTTAATGTTTGAAAAACCATTCAAGTTATGTCCTTTACCCTAAACCTAGTTTGTTTTCTCAGTTAAGTCAGGTCACGTGAGAAGCACATGAGGGCATTAATGTCATTCTACCTACCAATTACTGTGCCCTGTTATAAAAACCCTAAACCCCACCATCATCTTCTCCATCTTTCAATCACCTGCACATACCTAACCCTAATCCCTAATTCGTCCCCCCTGCAAGTCACCCTCAAATACGCAATCGTGCAAGAGAAAACAACAATGGTGCTGTGTGAATGCGGGAAAGAAGCTGTAATTGTGACATCTTGGACTAAATAAAACAGTTGGTTCCTACACATAAATAAAACAGCATGACACCAACCCTTCACCGGAAAGTTGAGCTGCGGTTGCCAGTCGCCGAAAACGCTTGGCGCCGCCTACCCATCTGGAAATCCCCACTCCTTTCCCCGCCAGCAGACTCCTTCCGACCACCACCTCCAGCCTTCTTTCTTTCCCCTTTACCCTGTTTTTTACAACCATCTTCATCACCGGACCCGTCTTCACCGAGCCTCCCTTTTTTTCCACTTTGTCGTCAACGTCGGAATCAGATTCCAGCATAATAATGTCAGTTTCCGGTGCTGATAGTGGTCCAATGTTAGATCCCCAATTTCAGATACCCAATTTCTTGCGGTGGTGATAGTGGTCCAATTTTGCGGTGGTGGTGGCAGGTGGGTGGTAGTGGTGGGGAAAGGTGCTGGTGGCAGTGGGATAGGTGGTGATGGCGGAGGTTTTAAGGTATCTGCAGGTGAGTTGCAGGAGGGTGGAAATGATATTGGGGTTTAGGTTTTTTATAGAAGGAGAGAGAATTGGTAGGTAGAATGACATTAATACCCTCATGTGCTTTTCACGTGACCTGACTTAACTGGGAAAACAAACTAGGTTTAGGGTAAAGGACATAACCTGAATGGTTTTTCAAACATTAAGTATGTTTTCTGAGCTTATTAAAGATAAATGACATACTTTGTAATAAATGACATACATAAAGGACGAACTTTGTAATTTACTCTTTTATGAACAAAGACATAAAGCTAAGATAGTCAAATTATACATACAAACAAAATAGAAGAGTAAAGAATGAAGAAAGAGTAGAGGACAAAATTCATAACAAAGCCGGACACACACAAGCCATTGCCACAACATACAAAACCTATGTGGCCATCCAAAATGCTCTTGAATGTATAAAAGCAACTTCACGTTTAGAAAAAAAAATCTTCATATCAATTATAAGGTGTATTATATAAATGGGAATCCTATTTCCCATTACATATATTAGCTAGTAACACCATATATGAACCAAGTCTTAGTGTGAGTAAAATATTCAAGGTTCAATTATACTTAGAAATGAGTTTGATGTCAAGCAAAATATTCAAGGTTCAACTATACTTAGAATTGTGTTTGACGTTGAGCAAAATATTTAAGGTTTACTTGAAAATGTGTTTAACATATGTTTTGGAGCTGAGGTCACTCCATAAACTAGTTCAAGGCAGATGATTGATCAATGATCATACATGGGATGCAGGGTTGGTACTTGATCCCCCACATGTGCGTCACACAAAGTTTGTCAAGACAGGTTCATGACAAATGGCATCATAGCGGTTTCAACCCTTCATGTTTATTGGTGTTTTAATGTCATGCTTCTCGGTTGTATTTGATGTTTTACATAATGGTGGTGCGTGCATTGATATAAGGACGCAACTGATATATGCGAGTTAGGTGAGATCATTACCCTGATGTCATATTGTGACAACTGTGCTCTGTAAACGATGTATAATGTAAAACAATATCAATTATCAATAAAACGAGGTGTTTTGGTGTTAATATGTGTGTATTTGTGTTTGATGATTTTACGTTTTGAATCGAGTTCGATTTCAAGCTTTAAATCGCTTTCTGGAAGGTTATACACAAACTGGTGCGTAAACGCAGTCAGTTTAACGCGACAAACACTCCGGAATAGTGACATAGGCTTAACATACCTTAAATAACATTTACATAACATAGAAATAAGTTTTAGATGGTTTGGTGTGTTGAAAACAAGTCTATTCGATCGCAGGGACTATTTGTGTCAAACTGCGAAAGTATGCTGATTCGTTCTGTAACGAACATTACGGAACTTGATCATAAGTTAAACATGCCCTAAATATCCTTTACATAGCTTAGAAATAGGCTTTGAGGTGTTTGGTGCGCAAAAATAAACTTTTTGATCAAACAGGGACTAAAAGGGTCAAAAAGTGCATAAGTTTGCATTTTCGCGCATATCTTACGTTCTGAATCTATCCGGACATCCAAATTTTTTTTGTAATTATTAAAATATTTTATTTTAATGATTGGAATGCAAAAATACCATTCGTCGTGTAATTTGAATCGTTTTTACGTCCGTTCGAATTTTCGTCGTAATTAACCGAACAACGCAACCGTACGACCAAACGAACCGACATCCAAGATATTTTCAAGCATGTTTCAAGTCCCCTATGCTTAAACTTCATTATTGAGCCTTGAAAATGGGTTAACGAGGTTTAAACGCATCAAAAATGTTTTAGAAGTGTTGCAGGGACCAAAACTATCATTTTTCGAAAGTTTCTGGATATGGGGACCTGTGGCGTCACGCCACAGCCTTGTGGTTATGTGGTGGCGGCACGCCACCACCTCATCTGGGCAAAAAAAAATCATTTTCAGCAATTTTTGACAACCGGGTTGATTTCCAGGGGCCTAAATGTAACTTTTTCAAAACCGTTTGATGGTTTTGGGACACCCCTAGTATTCCAAAACAATGTGCCTTACATGTACGGTCCAGATCAAAGCTTAATTATCAAGGAACGATCCTAATGGTTGCGGAAAATTTATAAATACCCACCATATTTATCACCTTCATTCACACCTTTGATCTCAATTTCATTCTCTAAGTTGAAGCTCTCCTTGTGAAGTTTCATACCTGAGAATTTTTTAGTTCAAATCTTCATTGCTTGGACCTTTTGTAAGTTTCCTTCATGCTTGTTCATGTATTTCAAGCATGAAAGTCAAACAGTGTTTGACTTTCTGCTTTGACCACGAATTGGTCAACACAAAGTTCGTTTGAACTTTGCAACGTGAGCGTAATCACGATGGTTATAGTCCCTTGTGACTACACCTACTGATTACCACGTTGATTAGGCGTAGTGACGAGTCATAGTTTCGGTCGAAATGCGTATTTATGCGTATTTTGCAACCAAACTATTCTTGGATATCAATACCGTTTGTTTTGATATCAAACTTGTTTTCTAACTTAGTTAAACATGTTTTGACTTGTTTAACTCGTCACTTTTAGTCTAGTGCTTGTATAGGGTCGTAAGCTAAGCGGTCTTAACAAGCGCTTAGACTTTCGAACCCGACCCGTTTGGTCAATCGTTAGGATCCGACCAAGCATGTTTAGTGACCATAGGTGTATAGGGAATAACCTTCCGAGGTTATACCTTATGGTCACTTAGTTTAATTAGTTGTATGATAGGTAGTTTATATGCCTTAGGTAAATGACCAAAATGCCCTTTGCATGCATAATTGGTAATTAAGCATATGTAACTTAACTTTTGTCACTTAAACTAATTATGCAACATGTTTAGGCATATAATACTTGTCATAGAACTAGTTAGGCGTTTCATACGCGCTTTTGCACGCACGACGCGTTAAAGTAGCGTGAGCTACCTTAATGGGTCGTAACGGGTCAAAAGCACTTAGGTTAGGTTTCGTTTTAGAATGTAGGCTTTGTTAAACCATATCACATGAGTTCCAACACTCATTTGGTTTACAAGACCTCATTCTATCCGATCTTCCGATTTAGGTATCGATTTATTAACCTAGTGATCCGATTACTAGGTGCTGCTTGATTTCTTTGGTTTGTTGAAGTCTTGTTGAGTTCTTTGGATTGAGGATACTTTGCACTTCGATGTGAGTACATAGATCCCCTCTTTTTTACATGTTTTGTGGTAACTATGTGAGTACATAGTTCCCCTATTTTACTGTTTTCAATTGTTTTAGGGTGATTCATATGTGTTAAATGTTTTCGATGTTTTTAACGATAGTTTCAAAATGATTAATATGGTTTATATAAAACTAATAACGATTTCGATAATGTGAACAAACTTGTTGGGAGTAATTACATAACAAATAACATTCATTAGTTTTGGCCGAACCGACCAGTATTAGGTTATGGTACCATTGGATCTGACAAATCCCGTTATCAGACTGCACCCATGGTTATGTGTGGGGGTTATGTGGGTAACGACTGAATCTGTGATTGTTAATTTACCCTTTGGTGGTTTGTTAATGCGAGATTGGCGATGGACGAGTTGCGAAGGTTTGGATGTTATTAGCGAGACGACCAAAAGTAGTTTCACAATTAAAACGAGAATGATTTTGAACAATTGAAACGATTTAAACGAGTTAAACGAATTGCACAAACGATTGGTTTTTGGTTAGTGTTTAGATAACGGGAATGGTGTAATGTGATGAAAACATGGTAGATACGCCGCTGGTACTTCTTATATATAAGTGTTTTCATCATATTACATACCGTGGCGTTATTTAGTTCACTTGGGTAAACGATTTTGAAACGATGTCACACAACGATGTTTTCTAAGTAATATAAACCATACAAGTTTTATTAACGAGATGATTTACAATTTGATTTAATTAAACAAATGTTTTGGGTTAAGAATCATGGCTACGATATTTTATAAACTATAACCCACTTGATTTGAGTTGGTTAATTATGTTGCAATACTATACACTTTTCAAAACAGAGTTTTTAATGAGGTATTGCAACATGTAAACGAGCCATGAATCCGACACTCTCATAAAACCTATGTGCTCTCCAGCATTTCTTTGCTGACTTTGTTTTTACATATGTTTCAGGTTTTGTTGAATGATGTTGATTGCTAGGATGCATGCTCACATAGGATCTGGACAAGGCCTTAGTGACCTAATAACGAAGATAGTCTATGTTTAACTTGTTTGTTTTGTTTTAAGACAATGTAAATTATCTAATGAATCAATAAAACGAAACTTTTTGAATCCATGGTTGTGAAACAATAATTCTGTTGCTCCACTCCCCGACGTTTCTGCCGCGGTTTCGTTGTTTTAACGCGGTCGGGGTGTGACAGAAGAGTTGGTATCAGAGCCAACCATAGGGAATTAGGTTATTAGTAATGCTTTGACCTAGACTATAACTTTCTAGGACCCTAACGCAAGTTTATTTTGCGTTTAGATTTTTAAAACAATACCGTCACCTATCCTTAGGTGATAACCACAACAAGAACACAATTAGAAATCCGCTTTGAAAATCAATCATTTGTTATAGGATGATTGATTACTAGGTTTTGAACCCTCTAAGTTTTCAAAATCTCGTCAAAGTTTGGGTCTTATAGTGTGAACACGTGCAATCTGGAAGAGTGGATGCCTGTATCCTGAGTTTTCTGTCTAAGGCTAGAGTGTTCGTACAAATCCACATAATCGGACCAGTCACTCTTACCTGGGAACTCTTGGGGTGAGTGTCCACTTATAGGCTAAAGCAGGTCTTCGCGATACATTATATTGACCCATTTACTTTGATTAGTCACCGCGTGTCGTTAATGTAACAAATAAATAATCACTTTCCTTATGTCTTGTCGACGTTTTTCAATGCCTCTTTTTTTATCCAATTGTCGACCTCACTCGTTTCCCATGTTTCCTTGTTCCTTTTAGAAAATGCATCCTCGACGTGATGCACAACCTCCAACTAACGAAGAAATCGCAGCCCTTGTCTCTCAGTAAATGGCTGTTGTACTTCCAAACATAGTAACCCAGATCCACCAATTATACAACAATAACAACAATAATGCTCAGTGTAGTTTCAATAATTTCAATTCGGCTAAACCGCTAAAGTTTTCTGGGTCTCAAGGAGCAACTGCGCTCCTGCAATGGTTCTAAAGTTTGGGGAGCACATTTAGACATGTTCAATGTCCGTATGAGCGTAAGGTTGAATTTGCATCCAGTGTGTTCGAGAAGCGTGCTCTTACATGGTGGAACGGTATGATGCGTGATAGGGGTGCCGATGTGGCCCTGGCACAAACATGGGAAGAGCTTCGAGCTCTCATGATGAAAGAGTTTTGTCCCCGTCACGAGATTCGAGCTATGGAACGAGAGTTTGACGATCTGAAGCAAGATGGGGGAGAACACCGTGCGTATACGGATCGTTATGAGGAGCTCAGTTTGTTGTGTCCTACTATGGTTACACCGTTGGAGAAAGAGATAGAGAGGTATATCGATGGCCTGCCCGATTCTGTGCAAGACATTGTGACTGGCAGTAATCCTACTACTGTTCGTCAAGCAATCGAATTGGCTGCTACTTTGACCGAGTCTCACGTCAGAAAAGGAAAACTGACCCGCAAGGGTGATAAAAAGAAGTCAGCTGATGCCACACAAGACAAGGAAAAGGGTAAGGGAAAGAAGAAGGGAGAGTCTTCTAAGAAGTCAAGGAAGCGCAAGGCTTCCCAAAATTTTGCTATTACTGCTCAGAACCCACCAGCACAACCTCCTGCGAAGAAACAGTATGCTGGTACCGCACCCCACTGTGCTCGATGCAATGGTCATCATGTTGCACAACAAACTTGCAAACAGTGTACTACGTGTGGTAAACTTGGGCATCTGGCCAACATTTGTCATTTGGGTCAAAATCAAGCTGCTCAGATTCCAGCACAGGCTCAAGGGAATGTTGCTAGATTCCCACCAGGTTCATGTTACAATTGTGGAGAGTTTGGTCACTTCTGCAACAATTGCCCAAGGTTGATGAACGCGAATACAAATGCGAATGCAAACGCGAATGTGAATCCCGCTCGTGGACGAGCGTACAACTTAAATGCCAACGAGGCGCGTGCTGACAATGAGGTTGTTAATGGTACGTTCCTTGTTAACCATCAACCTGAATCTGTTCTTTTTTATTCTGGTGCCGACAGGAGTTTTGTTTCGCTATCTTTTGAGCCTTTACTTGCGATACCTAGAACTAAACTGAGGAAACCCTTATATGTCGAAGTTGCTACTGGTAAACCTCTTGTACTCGATTCTGTTATTCGCGATTGTCAGTTGAACCTCGATAACCATCTTTTTCCTATTGACCTCATACCGATGCAACTTGGGAGTTTCAACGTTATCGTAGGGATGGATTGGTTAGCTAAGTTTCATGCTGAGGTGGTTTGTTTCGAGGATGGATTGGTTAGCTAAGTTTCATGCTGAGGTGATTTGTTTCGATAAGATTGTTCGTATTCCTCTTTCGTCTGGCGATATTCTAGAGGTTCGTGGCGAAAAACCTTCAGGTGGTTTGAAACTTATGTCGTGTACAAAAGCCCAAAGTTATTTATGAAAAGGATATGTTGCTTTTCTGGCACATGTCACCGAGGAGAAAGGCAAGAGCAAGAGTATTCAAGATATCCCGATTGTCCGAGATTATCCAGAGGTGTTTCCCGATGAACTGCCTGGTTTGCCTCCAGTTCGTCAAGTCGAGTTTCATATTGATCTTGTACCCAAAGCCAATCCAATCCAATTGCGAAAGCACCTTATCGTTTTGCACTGTCGGAGATGCAAGAATTATCTAAACAGCTTCAAGAGTTATCTGATAAAGGATTCATCCGACCAAGTTATTCACCTTGGGGCACTCCTGTCCTCTTTGTGAAAAAGAAAGATGGATCTTTTCGAATGTGTATCGATTATCGTGAGCTAAATAAGCATACCATCAAGAATCGATATCCCCTACCACGAATTGATGATCTCTTTGATCAGCTACAAGGTGCATCATGCTTTTCTAAGATCGATCTGCGTTCTGGGTATCATCAGCTTCGTGTACTCGAAGAAGATATTCCCAAAACTGCTTTCCGTACGAGATATGGGCACTACGAGTTTACTGTCATGCCTTTTGGTTTGACGAATGCCCGGCTATCTTCATGGACTTAATGAATAGGGTTTGTAAACCTTATTTAGACAAGTTCATCATCGTGTTCATTGACGACATTCTCATTTATTCAAAGTCTCGAGCCGATCACGAGCAACACCTTCGCTTGACACTGGAACTTCTGAAGAAGGAACAACTTTTCGCCAAATTCTCCAAGTGTGATTTCTGGCTTAAGGAAGTTCAGTTCTTGGGTCATATTGTTAACGAGCAGGGTATTCATGTAGATCCATCCAAAATTGTTGCAAGTAAGGATTGGAATACACCAACGACACCAACAGAAGTTCGTTCTTTTCTTGGTCTCGCTGGATATTATCGTCGTTTCATTTCAAACTTCTCGAAGATCGCGGTTCCACTCACTGCTTTGACTCAGAAGAATAAGCCTTTTGAGTGGGGACCCGAACAAGAAGAAGCGTTCCAAACATTGAAACGAAAGCTATGTGTTGCTCCTGTTTTATCTTTGCCTGAAGGAAACGATGATTTTGTTGTCTATTATGACGCGTCGAATTTAGGCCTTGGTTGTATTCTTATGCAACAAGGTAAAGTCATAGCTTATGCGTTAAGACAGCTAAAAGTTCACGAGAAGAACTATACGACTCGTGATCTTGAGTTAGGAGCTATGGTTTTTGCGCTTAAAATCTGGAGACACTATCTCTATGGAACGAAGTGTGTGGTTTTCACAGACCACAAAATGTCACACCCTGACTTTTGCGGAAGCGTGATTATTGGTGTGACTTTCTTAATACCATAGCATTCAATCATAACAACGTTATATGATAAAACCATAAGATGTTCATCCATAAAATTTAGTTTGAAAATACCACTACTTGTCTGAAACGTAGACTCCAAATTTAAGTTACAACCACAACATGTTTAAATGAGTTCACGAAGACTCAACAAAAGACCTTAAATAAAACCGAGTTTAGAACCATGTATCTCGTCCAGGATTAAGATACATCTCCTAAACCCTATGACCTCGGATGACATCTTTTTATTCATAACGCAGCTTGAACATGCAAACACCCGCCAGATCCACTTAATTCCCTGAAATACATGTAGTTTAAAAACATCAACAAAAGTTGAGCGAGTTCATGTGATTGTGTATATGAGTAACCTTTAAAGTATGTCTGTATGTATGTAAATCCTGGTATGAAAGCAATAAGGAAAACAGATCACCAATGGTTTGCAAGGCCAGTGATATGTGTGAAGTGATGCAGGAAAACTCAAACCTCGCAAATTTGTACCGGGCCTTCGGCTGGAAGACATAGTCACCCTATGGGCCACCCTGGTCCCCATGGGTGTGGGCTCTCTACACCCAAATAGATCTATCACTCATGTCCCTCGGTCATACGACGAGGATTAATGGCCTTAAGTGTTGTACCCACCACTCACATGATCTAGCAGTAACCTTCCTTAGCTAACCATACCATGTATAAACGTATGTAAACAATTGTAACATGTATTTCACCCCCGAAGTTATAAAACTGAAAACAGTTCAAAGAAAAGGGGGACATGAACTCACTGTCTTGCGTCTTCAGTACTCTTAACTCACGTTTCTTCAGCAAACACGCCTACCTACAATGTACTAATGTCTATTAGGCGGACGGGTTGTGCCTGTGCTTAGTATTAATGTTTTGGAGTTACGTTTCTGGTATTATTCCTAGTTATATAATTATTGTCAAAATAATTAATATTATTTATAAATTTTTGGAATAATCGTTAATCAATATTTTTGTGATAATACTTCTCAAGTATTTATACTTATATTTCCTTCCCAAGGATTGGGGCATCTCATACATGTGTATTCGTATTCTTGTATTTGTAGTTTCCAAAATAATATATTTTCAAGTTTCACTTTAGAAAATATATTTAAACTTATTTTTATCCAAAAATAGTGTATTTCAAGTTTATCCAAGAAAATATATATTTTTCCCAAAAATATTATATCTTCTAAAATTTCCAAGAAAATATATTTTTACTTCCCAAAATAATATATTTTCTCCTTGTAAAAAATATGATATAACTTAGTAAAATTTACAAAAATCATATTTTCATTTCTTGTGTCCAAAATATTATTTACCAAAAACATATTTATGAATGTAATTTCCAGAATATTTTTGTAAGTTACATTCTTTCGGTTTCACAATATTATGTGTGTAACTTATAAATTTATTCCTTGAGATTTCTGGTATTACTTTGGATTGTAATTTCATGGTATTTGTTAAGTTATATTATTTTATCCCTAAAATAACATAACTATTACACAAAGTATACAAAGTCCTTAATATATATATATATATATATATTCTAAATATATATTTACCCATTTTTATTTATAAAAACCAATCCTCCAATATTTGTATTTTTGTTACAAAAATTATGGCAAGGTTTATATTGAAGACTCATGGTTAAAATATACTTGTAAACACTTGTTTGAAAATATTTTTCTAAGTGTTTATATTTTTAGAAAATTTTGCCTTTCCCTTAAAAATGGAGGTGTCCATGCTATCAAATCATATCATTTTCTTTTTAAAATCATCACAAACAATCAACAACTTAACCTACACTTACCAGGTGCCAAAACAATGCTCTTTACATAACAACATGAACTTGAACTTTCATAAAAACTTGTAGTAACTTGGTAATGTGTTTAGTAGGTTTAGTTACCCTTTGAAATGTATTTACTTCTTTGAAAACTTCATCTTTAAAGAAGTTGGATGTTTACAACTTCCAAACACATTTTCTAAAAATGCTTCTTTAGGTAATCTTTTTGTTACACAAGTGTTCCTACACTTGTTTAACCCTTAAAAATAGTGTTTGTTTATGTAAAAACCAAGTCTATGTAAATCTTGTTATTTAACTTAGTTTCTTTGGAAAACTATTTTTGAATCATCCAAGTTTATGTCTAGTGTTCATGTTACATGCTTCACCATTCATAAAAATCATTTTCATTCTTCAAGTTCATGAAAACATAAAGCATGACGATCTTGGTCTTTCACAAGATCACCACCTTAACTTACTAGATCATGTGTTAAATCACAGTCTAGTAGGTTTCATATGATGTGTAACATCACTAACACAAATCATCAATCATCAAGAAGCAAGTCAACACTAATCAACATGTATTCTTATGTTATTAAGCTTATGTTAAAGTTTCATGATTATGTTCTTTAGTGCTCTTCATGATTACCAATGTTCATCATCTTTTAACCAACAAAATTAGAAGTAACAAGAGATTATAAGGGCCTTACTACTAGCTCTATGGCTAGGGATGAGCACAAGAAGTTGAAGGTGACAAAAGTGATGGATAATAGCAAATGGAAGAGGTCCTTCAAGATCCACAAGCTCCAATATTCTTAATCTTGCTTCTAACACCTTGTGAGGAACTTGGATTGAATGAACAAGGCTTGAAAATGGTGGTGGTGTGGTGGATGTGGTTCGGCCGAGAGGGAAGCAAGGGAGGGAGAGAGAGGTGAAGGTGAAGTGTGGGTGATGATAATGAGAATGATGATCAAAGGTTATTACTTATAACCATATTTAGAGACTAACCAATGGATAATATGTCTCTAAAAGTACCATACAAGATCTCTAATCAATCTTATAAGATCAAACAAGATCAAGGTGGGCCACACCCTTGGTGACCGTCCACCATGGGGGGGAGGGGGTCTTGGTTAGTGTTGAATGATAAGTTAAGTTAATTGGTTAGAACTTAGGTGTATTAGTTAGATGTTATGCATATTATGTGTTATATAGTGTGTTAGGGTGTTCGGGGATCATAACTAGCTCAGAAATAATAAAACAATGCTTCTAGTATAATTTTGGTGTTTCGGGTAGTGTCCGGTTGTTCGGTTAGATACCAGTTCGTTAAAGTGTCAAACTATACCGTTTAGTGTTCTTTATGTACCCTTTTGTGACACTGACACTTAGGAAAGCATTCAGGACCATTTAATCACATTTTTGCATGTTACCAACTTGTTAAAATGCCGATTTTTGCTGAAAATGCTGAATTCAGCACTTTAAGTGGGGTCTTAGGCACTTTCCGGCATTTAAACTATCACCTAGTGAAGCAGTTTTGTGATCCTCACTTTCCTACACACTATACTAGTGTAGTACTTAGTCTCTGGCTCATACTGGGCCTCAAAACACTGTCTGTCTATGTGCTGAGTTCTGTCAGCATTTTTCTGAGTTATCCGGTAACTGTGCTAACTGTGCTTTGTGCATCGTTTATGTAAATGTGGTTTGCATGTAATAATGAAGTGACATCATGCAATATGTAACGCACATGTAAGTATGATGCAGAAATCAGAAAGCAGTTAATTATAATCCAGCACAGTCATTAAGCACTAATCATCGTTAATTAAATTGTACGGATACCTGGATTTTTTACGGTTGTCACACAAAAGTCTCCAGCACATTCCTAATCAGAAGGAGCTGAATATGAGGCAACGACGCTGGGTTGAACTCTTGAGCGATTACGATTGCGAAATTCGCTACCACCCTGGTAAGGCGAATATTGTAGCCGATGCGCTAAGTCGAAAGGAGCGAGTCAAGCTCAATTCTGTCCGAACTCTATCTGATATTCAATCTCGTGTCCTTCAAGATCAACAGTCTTGTGTGATCAAGGGCTTATTGAAATATGAGCTACCACTTCAACTCGAGCTTAAACTCAAAACGAAGGGCGATGGGTTACTCTATTTCAAGGATCGTTTGTGGATTCCGAAACAAGACGATCTTCGCACTTTAGTGATGAATGAATCTCATAATTCTTGATATTCTATCCATCCTGGTGCTGATAAAATGTACAAGGATCTTTGTACTCAGTTTTGGTGGCCTGGTATGAAGAAGGATATTGCTTTGTATGTATCGAAATGCCTAACTTGTCTCAAAGTCAAGCCTGAACATCAACGACCTTCTGGCTTGCTTGTACAACCAGAGATACCGGTATGGAAGTGGGAGAACATTGCTATGGATCTCATCACAAAGTTACCACGTACGTCTAAAGGTCACGATGCTATTTGGGTTGTTATCGATCGATTAACGAAATCATCTCATTTTATTCCGATTCGCGAGGATCTATCTGCTGATAAACTTGCAAAGATTTATGTT
Source organism: Helianthus tuberosus (assembly GCA_030545235.1). Classification (NCBI taxonomy): domain Eukaryota; kingdom Viridiplantae; phylum Streptophyta; class Magnoliopsida; order Asterales; family Asteraceae; genus Helianthus; species Helianthus tuberosus. The sequence goes on along the minus strand of CM060449.1, from coordinate 125,512,733 downwards.
GATGAGATTGTATCACGACATGGTGTTCCTTTAGATATCATTTCCGATCGTGATGCTCGGTTTTCATCTCATTTTTGGAAGACCATGCAATCTACTTTGGGAACACAACTGAATCTAAGCACTGTTTATCATCCCCAAACAGATGGACAATCTGAGAGGACGATTCAAACATTGGAGGATATTCTTAGAGCATGCATTATAGACTTTGGTGGTAATTGGGATTCTCATCTTCCGTTGATCGAGTTCTCTTACAATAATAGTTATCATGCTAGCATTAATATGGCACCATTCGAAGCTTTATATGGTCGAAAATGTCGTTCACCTGTCTGTTGGAATGAGATCGGTGAAGCTCAGCTTACTGGACCTGAGCTCATTCTGGAAACAACAGACAAAATCAAGAGAATTCGCGATAATCTTGTGACAACTAGAAGCAGTCAAAAAAGTTATGCGGATATGCGACGCAAGCCCTTAGAATTTCAAGTCGGAGACCGTATCCTACTCAAGGTATCTCCTTGGAAGGGAGTGGTGAGATTTAGAAAGAAATGAAAACTTGCACCTCGATATGTTGGACCATTTAAGATTGTTGAAAGAGTCGGAAAGGTTGCCTATCCACTAGAGCTACCTCCAGAGCTTGGGAATATTCACCCAACTTTTCACGTGTCCAATTTGCGAAAGTGTTTAGCCGATGTTGATCTTCATATTCCACTAAACGAAATCCAAGTTGATGAAACAATGCACTTTGTCGAGAAACATATGGAGATAATGGACCGTGCTGTCAAACAGTTGAAAAACAAGCAAATTCGATTGGTCAAGGTTCGTTGGGAGTCCAAACGTGGCCCAGAGTTTACTTGGGAACGTGAGGACCAAATAAAGGCGAAATATCCACACTTGTTTTCACAAGTTTCCTCTAGTTAAAATTTCGGGACGAAATTTCCTGAAGTAGGGGAGACTGTGACAACTGTGCTCTGTAAACGATGTATAATGTAAAACAAGATCAATTATCAATAAAACGAGGTGTTTTGGTGTTAATATGTGTGTATTTGTGTTTGATGATTTTACGTTTTGAATCGAGTTCGATTTCAAGCTTTAAATCGCTTTCTAGAAGGTTATACGCAAACTGGTGCGTAAAAGCAGTCAGTTTAACGCGACAAACACTCCGGAATAGTGACATAGGTTTAACATACCTTAAATAACCTTTACATAACTTAGAAATAAGTTTTAGATGGTTTGGTGTGTTGAAAACAAGTCTATTTGATAGCAGGGACTATTTGTGTCAAACTGTGAAAGTATGCCGATTCGTTCTGTAACGAACATTCCGGAACTTGATCATAAGTTAAACATGTCCTAAATATCCTTTACAAAGCTTAGAAATAGGCTTTGAGGTGTTTGGCGCGCAAAAATAAACTTTTTGATCAAACAGGGACTAAAAGCGTCAAAAAGTGCATAAGTTTGCATTTTCGCGCATATCTTATGTTCTGAATATATCCGGACATCCAAATTTTTTTTGTAATCATTAAAATATTTTATTTTAATGATTAGAATGCAAAAATACCATTCGTCGTGTAATTTGGATCGTTTTTACGTCCCGTTCGAGTTTTCATCGTAATTAACCGAACAACGCAACCGTACGACCAAACAAACCGACATCCGAGATATTTTCAAGCATGTTTCAAGTCCCCTATGCTTAAACTTCATTATTGAGCCTTGAAAATGGGTTAACGAGGTTTAAACGCATCGAAAATAGCTTAGAAGTGTTGCAGGGACCAAAGCTGTCATTTTTTGAAAGTTTCTGGATATGGGAACCTGTAGCGTCGCGCCACAGCCTTGTGGTTATGTGGTGGCGGCACGCCACCACCTCATCTGGGCAGAAAAATTCATTTTCAGCAATTTTTGACAACCGGGTTTATTTCCAGGGGCCTAAATGTAACTTTTTCAATACCGTTTGATGGTTTTGGGACACCCCTAATATTCCAAAACAATGTGGCTTACATGTATGGTCCAGATCGAAGCTCAATTATCGAGGAAAGATCCTAATGGTTGTGGAAAATCTATAAATACCCACCATCTTCATCACCTTCATTCACACCTTTGATCTCAATTTCATTCTCTAAGTTGAAGCTCTCCTTGTGAAGCTTCATACCTGAGAATTTTTGAGTTCAAATCTTCATTGCTTGGACCTTTTGTAAGTTTCCTTCATGCTTGTTCATGTATTTCAAGCATGAAAGTCAAAAGTGTTTGACTTTCTGCTTTGACCACGAATTGGTCAACACAAAGTTCGTTTGAACTTTGCAACGTGAGTGTAATCATGATGGTTATAGTCCCTTGTGACTACACCTACTGATTACCACGTTGATTAGGCGTAGTGACGAGTCATAGTTTCGGTCAAAATGCGTATTTTGCAACCAAACTATTCTTGGGTACAAAACCGTTTGTTTTGATATCAAACTTGTTTTCTAACTTAGTTAAACATGTTTTGACATGTTTAACTCGTCACTTTTAGTCTAGTGCTTGTATAGGGACGTAAGATAAGCGGTCTTAACAATTGCTTAGACTTTCGAACCCGACCCGTTTGGTCGATCGTTAGGATCCGACCAAGCATGTTTAGTGACCATAGTTCTATAGGGAATAACCTTCCGAGGTTATACCTTATGGTCACTTAGTTTAATTAGTTGTATGATAGGTAGTTTATATGCCTTAGGTAAATGACCAAAATGCCCTTTTCATGCATAATTGGTAATTAAGCATATGTAACTTAACTTTTGTCACTTAAACTAATTATACAACATGTTTAGGCATATAATACTTGTCATAGGACTAGTTAGGTGTTTCGAACGCGCTTTTGTACGCACGACGCGTTAAAGTAGCGTGAGCTACCTTAATTGGTCGTAACGGGTCAAAAGCACTTAGGTTAGGTTCCGTTTTAGAATGTAGGATTTGTTAAACCATATCACATGAGTTCCAACACTCATTTTGTTTACAAGACCTCATTCTATCCGATCTTCCGATTTAGGTGTCGATTTATTAACCTAGTGATCCGATTACTAGGTGCTACTTGATTTCTTTGGTTTGTTGAAGTCTTGTTGAGTTCTTTGGATTGAGGATACTTTGCACTTCGATGTGAGTACATAGATCCCCTCTTTTTACTTGTTTTGTGGTAACTATGTGAGTACATAGTTCCCCTATTTTACTGTTTTCAATTGTTTTGGGGTGATTCATATGTGTTAAATGTTTTCGATGTTTTTAAAGATGGTTTCAAAATGATTAATATGGTTTATATAAAACTAATAACGATTTCGATAATGTGAACAAACTTGTTGGGAGTAATTACATAACAAATAACATTCATTAGTTTTGGCTGAACCAACCAGTATTAGGTTATGGTACCATAGGATCTGACAAATCCCGTTATCAGACTGCACCCATGGTTATGTGTGGGGGTTATGTGGGTAACGACTAAATCTGTGATTGTTAATTTACCCTTTGGTGGTTTGTTAATGCGAGATTGGCGATGGACGAGTTGTGAAGGTTTGGATGTTATTAGCGAGACGACCAAAAGTAGTTTCACAATTAAAACGAGAATGATTTTGAACAATTGAAATTATTTAAATGAGTCAAACGAATTGGACAAACGATTGGTTTTTGGTTAGTGTTTAGATAACGGGACGGGTGTAATGTGATGAAAACATGGTAGATACGCCGCTGGTACTTCTTATGTATAAGTGTTTTCATCATATTACATACCGTGGCGTTATTTAGTTCACTTGGGTAAACGATTTTGAAACGATGTCACACAACGATGTTTTCTAAGTAATAGAAACCATACAAGTTTTATTAACGAGATGATTTACAATTTGATTTAATTAAAAAAATGTTTTGGGTTAAGAATCATGGCTACGAGATTCTATAAACTATAACCCACTTGATTTGAGTTGGTTAATTATGTTGCAATACTATACACTTTTCAAAACAGAGTTTTTAATGAGGTATTGCAACATGTAAACGAGCCATGAATCCGACACTCTCATAAAACCTACGTGCTCGCCAGCATTTCTTTGCTGACTTTGTTTTTACATATGTTTCAGGTGTTGTTGAATGATGTTGATTGCTAGGATGCATGCTCACATAGGATCTGGACAAGGCCTTAGTGACCTAATAACGAAGATAGTCTATGTTTAACTTGTTTGTTTTGTTTTAAGACAATGTAAATTATCTAATGAATCAATAAAACAAAATTGGTTGTGAAACAATAATTCTGTTGCTCCACTCCCCGACGTTTCCGCCGCGATTTCGTTGTTTTGACGTGGTCGGGGTGTGACACATATATGTCGTATGATACTTTTATGTTAAAAGATGCATATAGAATGGTGTTGGAAGTATCGTTATGGCATGGACGTGTAATGTTAGTAAGGTCATATTCCATGGTTGTCATATGGGGTGGTGTGATGCGACGTAGACGTGTGCTCAACTAGAGGGTTGCAGAAAGGGTTATGAACCATGCTGAGAATAAGTGTTGGTCTAGTGATAGCCGATGCTTAGGCCGTTGAATAATGATGATTAGGTTGATGGTTGTTGTGTTGTAATAGCTCAAAATTAAAACAAAATGGGCTTTGAAACTGGGCCATTTTTTGCTAAACAGTACTTACTTTGGGCTCATTCAATGAAAAACTATTTAAGTTTTGAAATAAACGTATTTATTTGGGCCTAATACATATGCTATATATAAAAACTTGGAGGCCCTTATTGTTTGGTGGCCCTAGGCCTGTGCCTAGGATAGTGCAACATCTGTGTTTGTAATCATTGTGAACAGTTCAATTATCAATAAAACAATGTTATTTGATCCCAATGTTTATTTAGTTGTGTTTTTCATTTTTCATGTTTTGACTTTTATTCAATTTCAAACTCTATATCGCTTTCTGGAGAGTTATACGCAAACTGGTGCGTAAACGTAATCGGTTTAATGCGAAAAATACTCCGGAACATCAACATATACTTAACATACCTTAAATAACCTTTACATAACTTATAAATAAGTTTTGAAGGCTTTGGTATGGCAAAAACAAGTTAATTCGCTTACAGGGACTAAACTTGACAAACTACGAAGGTATGCCAATTTGAACTGTAACGAACATTCCGGAACATGACCATAAGTTAAACACACCTTAAATATCCTTTATATAGCTTAGAAATAGGCTTTGAGGGGTTCGGTGTGCTAAAATAAACTTTTAGGGTCATTCAGGGACTAAAAGCGTCAAAAAATGCACAAGTTTGCATTTTCGCGCATAACTTACGTTCTGAATACTTTCGGACATCCAAAAATTTATGTAAGCACTAAAATATTTTATTTTAGTGTTTGGCATAAGAAAAATCCATTCGTCGCGTCATTTGGATCGTTTTTCGCGCTTGTGCGCATTCCGTCGTAATTAAGCGAACATCGCGATCGTACGACCAAACGAACTGACATCCGACATATTTTTGAACATGTTTCATGTCCACAATGTTTAGGCATCATTTTAGGGAATTAAAGTTGGCTTTACGGGCCTTAGAAGTGTCGGGAATGGTCTTAAAACACAACAGGGACCAAAACTGTCATTTCTGAAAGATGTTTGCTGATCAGACAGGCCAGGCGGCCCGCATAAACCCAAGGAGATACCTTACGCGGCCCGCGTCAGGCTCCCAGACCAGATTCAGTGTATTAACAGCCTGTTATCAGCCTTTCAAACACCCCAAAGGGCAATGCCATGTGTCAAACTCTTGTGGTGGGGGCAAAATGAGCTACCACAACTTTCCGACAAGTGTACGGGCGAAATCAAGGCACGTTATCCAAGAAACAATCCTAACGGTGAACCGAAATCTATAAATACCCAACCCCATTCATTGCAAAACCCACAAGAATCTGATCTTAGAAGCTCTAAGTTGAAACCATTGTTTCATACCTGAGCTACTTGGATCAAGATTAGAATTCGGGGACCCTTCGTAAGTATTCCTTCGTTCTTTTATTGCTTTTCGAGTCCGAAAGTCAAACCTTGTTTGACTTTCTGCATTGACCAGTTTATGGTCAATGCGAAGTTTGTTTGAACTTCGCAACGTGAGCGTAAACACGATGATTATAGTCCCTTTTGACTATGCCTACTGATTACCACGTTGTCTAGGGTAGTAAGGGTAAGCGATCTGATAAATCGCTTATACCTTCGAACCCGACCCATTTGGTCGATCATTAGGATCCGACCAAACACATTAGGTGACCATAGTATATAGGGAATAACCTTCCGAGGTTATACCTTATGGTCGCTACGTTTAAGTAGTTGTATAATAGGTAGTTTATATGCCTTAGGTAAATTACCAAAATACCCCTTTGATGCCAAAATTCATTTTAAACATATGTAACATAACTTTTGACATCTAAACTGATTTGGTAACAATATTAGATATGTTAAGGCATATTTTACTTGTCATAGGACTAGTTAGGCGTTCCGAACGCGTTTCACGCGAACGACGCGTTAAGGTAGCATAAGCTACCTAAACGGGTCGTAATGGGTCGTAAGCACTTAGGTTAGGTTTCATTTAGTATGTAGGCTTTGTTAAACCATATGACACGAGTCTCTATACTCGTTTGGTTTACGAACCCTCATTCTATCTAAATCCTCCGATATAGGTCCGGTTTATTAACATAGTTACCTATATTAGGTGCCGTTTGATTCCGTGATCTCTAGCATTGCTTGGTGGTTATCTTAGGACTTCTGAGCAATCTCAAGTGAGTACATAGACCCCTCTTTTACTGTTTTCCAAACATTTTGGGGTGAAACACATGTGCCTACTTGTTACTTTCATGTTTTTCCATGTTTTCATATCATATGCTTGTTATGTTCAATAGTACACTTATAGTACATGATTTCATTGTGTTTATGCTATGTATGCCCATTGTGTGCATATTTAGTACATTGTTTTACATTACATTTCATGCTATGTATGCCCATTGTGTGCATATTTAGTACATTGTTATACATTACATTTCACGCTATGTAGGTTCATTTGATTACATACTTAGTGCATTGTTTTCACATGCTTACATTTTGGTATAACATTTGGTTTGTTCAAATGGGACAAGATACATTCATTAACATTAGCTACGCCGTTCGTTAGTAGGTAGTGGTACCATAGGAATTGACAACTCCCGTTCCTGAATCCTAGGTATGTTTGGATGGAAGGAATGACCGAATTCGATACACATAACTTAGATAAACCTTTAATTTGTTTAAGGGTTTATCGCCACAGTCTCAAGGCTTGGATGTATGCATTTTCACAATACCGCATAAATGTTTGTATCAGTATAGCATGCATTGGTTCCACAAAACATAACTTTGATTTAAACAATGTTTTACTTCAATACCTTGTTTTTGTGCATTTTACATATGGTTTAGTTGATATATTTCACTTACCATACATGATATTTTTGGGTACACATTACATGATCTACATTAAACATAAACATTTTGACATTGATATACACATTTAGCGGTTTACATTGGACATAGACATTTCGATATGGTTTACACATTAACACATGACAATTCATTTATACATAAACAATTTACATTGGTGGTTGGTTTGAGTAAGTGATTTGAGTAACGAGGCGTGTGTAATATGATACAAGCATGGTGGATATGCCGCTGGTACTTCCTATAAACAAGTGTTTATATGATATTACATGTCGTAGCGTTACTTAAATCATTTCAATATTTGACATATTACGTTTTACGTAAACAACTTATTTTCACAAGACATTGATTTACAAAACAATTTATCTTATACAAACTCATTTTTCTTGATTATTCATTTAACCTTACATTATTCTCTTATTTATACATATCATCGCTTTTTGAATGATTTACAAAACAAAACAATTTACAAGGTTCATGACTGACTTTTGTTAAACAACTTTTTCTAAACTTATAAGTCATGAATCCTCTTTTCACAAATCCTATGTATCTCACAGGCATTTTTATGCTGACGTACCTATTTTCACATGTGTTTTCAGGAGCTTTTGCGTAGGATGATGATCGTGACACTAGGGCGGACCTGTTCCTTAGAGACTAAAAATGAAGATAGACTAGTTTAATTATGTTATGAACTCTTTGATTCCTGTTTAAAACAATGTAACTCGTATGTTGATAAATAAAATACAACTTTGTATGCCATGGTTATGAAACAATTAATTCTGTTACAACACTCCCCGACGTTTTCCGCCACGTTTTGTATGTTATACGTGGTCGGGGTGTGACAGAAGAGTTGGTATCAGAGCCAATGGTTGTAGGGAATTAGGTTATTAGTAATGCTTTGACCTAGACTATAACCTTTCTAGGACCCTAACACAAGTTATCTTGTGTTTAGATCTTAAAACATGTACATCACCTATCCTTAGGTGATTATCAAAACAAAAACCAAATTTTCCGAAACGATTTTTGAAAAACAATCTCTTGTTTTTGAATGATTTTTTACAAGGTTTTGAACCCTCTATTGTAAGGTTTTGAACCCTCTGTTATAAGGTTTTGAAGCCCTTTGAGTTTTCAAAATCTCGTCAAGGTTTTGGGTTTTAAATAATGTGTGAACACGTGCAAACTGGAAGGGTGAATGCCTGTACCCTGGGTTTTCTGTCTAAGGCTAGAGTGTTCGTACAAATCCACATAATCGGACCAGTCACTCTTACCTGGGAACTCTTGGGGTGAGTGTTCACTTATAGGCGAGCATGTCTTCGCGATACATTATTTTTTTGACCCATTTACTTTGATTAGTCACTATGAGTCGATTGTTTGCTTTTTGATGCGGACAAATGACCACCATCTTTGCTTTTGATTTTGTTTCATCTCATTTTTTTCATCCAATCATCTCACTCGTTTCCTTTCATGTTTTCCTCTTTTAGAATGCCTCCTCGACGCGAAAACCAGATAGCGACTGCCGAACTGGCAGAAATCATTGCGCAGCAGATGGTTGCTCAATTCCCAAACCTCTTTGCTCAATGGAACCAAGCCAACAATAACAACAATGCTCCATGCAAATTCAAGGATTTTAACTCGGCTAAACCACTCAAGTTTAATGGTTCTGAGGGAGCGACTGGGCTTCTTCAATGGTTCGAGAGCATTGAGAATACTTTCCGCCACGTGCAGTGTCCTGACAACCGCAAGGTCGAGTTTTCTTCGAGTGTGTTTCAGAAGAGGGCTCTCACATGGTGGAACGGGGTTATGAGAGACCGTGGTGCAGAAGTTGCTCTAGCACAAACTTGGGCTGAACTTAGGGCCCTTATGATGAGGGAGTTCTGTCCTCGTCATGAACAGCGAGCTTTGGAGAGAGAGTTCGATGACTTGAAACAAGATAGTGGTGAGCATCGGGCGTATACTGATAGGTTTGAGGAGTTGAGTCTGCTATGCCCAACAATGGTTACCCCACTCGACAAGGCTATCGAAAGATACATCGACGGCCTACCTGACTCAGTGCAAGACATCATTACTGGTAGTAACCCTGCCACATTCCGTCAGGCTATCGAGTTAGCAGCGACATTGACTGAGTCACAGATTCGGAAGAATAAGTTACACAGGAAGGGTGACAAGGGCAAGAAACAATCGTCTGACAAATAGGATAGCAAGAAAGGTCAAAACAAGAATGGAAAGGATTCTGGTTCTTCGAAAAGGTCAAGGAAGCGTAAGGCTTCCCAAAATTTGCTGTCACTGCCCAAGCTAACCAGGCAGCTCCCAACCAACCCGCACAACCTCCAGCGAAGAAGCCCTATACAGGGAATGCACCTTTGTGCAATAGATGCAACAGTCACCATCAGCCGCATCATCCGTGCCGTTTCTGTACTAACTGTGGGAAGTCAGATCATCTTGCCGATGTTTGTCGGTTTGCTCAGAATCGGGCAGTTCAGAACCCGGCTCCACGAGTTGCTCAGCCTCCTGCTCAGCAACAAGGTCAAGCTGCACGACCACACTACCCGCCAGGTTCTTGTTACAACTGTGGGGATCTGACCCACTACCGTAACCAGTGCCCAAGATTGGTGAATGCGAATCAGAATCAGGCTCAGGCTCGAGGGCGAGTCTTCAACATGAATGCACAAGAGGCACAGGCAGACAATGAAGTGGTGAACGGTACGTTCTTTATTAATAATCAGCCTGCATCTGTTCTTTTTTATTCGGGTGCCGATAAGAGTTTTGTGTCATTATCTTTTGAGCCATTACTTCGCGTGTCTAGAACGAAACTAGGTAAACCTTTGACAGTAGAGGTTGCTAGTGGTGAACCCATTATTCTTGATTCTGTTCTTCGCAACTGCCAGTTGAACCTTAACGATCATCTTTTTCCTATCGACCTCACGCCTATGCAACATGGAAGCTTCGATGTTATTGTGGGTATGGATTGGTTAGCCAAGCATCGCGCAGAGGTAGTTTGTTTTGAGAAGATTGTTCGTGTGCCGCTTTCGACAGGCGAGATCCTACAGGTTCGTGGTGAGAAACCTGCTGGTGGTCTCAAACTCATGTCTTGTTTTAAAGCTCGGAAGTATCTGCGAAAGAATTATGTGGCCTTCTTGGCACATGTCACAGCAGATAAAGGCAAAGGTAAGTCTATTCAAGATATTCCTGTTGTTCGGGATTATTCTGAAGTATTCCCCGAAGAGTTACCTGGTCTACCCCCAGCACGCCAAGTCGAGTTCCGTATTGATCTCGTACCTGGTGCAAATCCCATTGCCAGATCTCCATATCGTCTTGCACCGTCTGAGATGCAAGAGTTGTCTAAGTAGCTTCAGGAGCTCTCTGACAAAGGTTTTATCCGTCCTAGCTTTTCACCTTGGGGTGCTCCCGTTCTTTTTTTCAAGAAGAAGGATGGATCTTTTAGGATGTGTATCGATTGTCGTGAGCTTAACAAGCTTACCATCAAAAATCTATATCCCCTACCTCGCATCGATGATCTCTTTGATCAGTTACAAGGCGCTTCTTATTTTTCGAAGATTGATCTGCGATCTGGATATCATCAACTTCGGGTGCATGAAGAAGACATTCCCAAGACAGCGTTCCGCACTCGTTATGGGCATTATGAGTTCACAGTCATGCCTTTCGGTTTGACTAATGCTCCTGCTGTTTTCATGGACTTAATGAATAGGGTCTGCAAGCCTTATTTGGATCAGTTCGTCATTGTTTTTATTGTTGACATCTTGATTTACTCTAAGACGCGAGCTGATCATGAGCAACACCTTCGTCTTACTTTGGAGCTCCTAAAGAAAGAGCAACTTTTCGCCAAATTCTCCAAGTGCGAATTTTGGCTTAAAGAAGTTCAATTTTTAGGGCATATCATCAACGAACAAGGTATCCATGTAGATCCCTCCAAGATCAGTGCGATCAAGGATTGGGATACGCCTACTACTCCTACTGAAGTTCGTTCTTTTCTTGGTCTTGCGGGTTATTACCGCCGCTTCATTGAAAACTTCTCAAAGATTGCAGTTCCTCTAACTGCTCTAACTCAGAAGAACAAACCATTTGATTGGGGAGTCAAACAAGAGGAAGCGTTTCTGACTTTGAAACAAAAACTTTGCGACGCGCCTGTTCTGACTTTGCCTGAGGGCAATGATGATTTCGTCGTTTATTGCGATGCATCTAAATTGGGTCTTGACTGCGTTTTGATGCAAAGGAACAAAGTCATAGCATACGCATCGAGGCAGTTGAAGATACATGAGAAAAACTACACCACTCATGATCTTGAGTTGGGTGCAGTTGTCTTCGCTCTTAAGATCTGGAGACACTATTTGTACGGTACAAAATGTTTGGTTTTCACGGACCACAAAAGTCTTCAGCATATCTTCAACCAGAAAGAACTCAACATGAGGCAACGACGTTGGGTCGAGCTTCTAAACGACTATGACTGCGAAATTCGCTACCATCCTGGTAAGGCGAATGTCGTAGCCGATGCTTTGAGTCGAAAGGAACGTACTAAGCTTCATTGTGTTCGTGTTCAATCTGTTATTCAAGCTCGATCCGATATCCAAGCACGCATTTCTCAGGCTCAACAATCTTGTGTTTCACAAGGTTTAATGGATAAGGAATTTCCCTATCACATAACACCTGATCTGGAACTGAAGGACAATGGATCGTATTACTTCATGGACCGTTTGTGGGTCCCAAGCCAAGATAACCTTCGCACCTTGCTTATGGATGAAGCCCATAAGTCTCGTTATTCTGTTCATCCTGGCTCAGATAAAATGTATAAGGACCTTCGTATTCAGTATTGGTGGCCTGGTATGAAGAAAGACATTGCCTTATACGTATCAAAATGCCTTACTTGTCTTAAGGTTAAGGCTGAACATCAACGTCCTTCGGGTTTATTGGTGCAACTAGAGATCCCAGTTTGGAAATGGGAAAACATTACTATGGATCTCATTACTAAACTTCCGCGCACAAAGAAAGGTCATGATGCCATCTGGGTAGTTGTTGATCGTCATACTAAGTCAGCACATTTCTTGCCAATCCGTGAGGATTTTCCTGCTGACAAACTTGCTAAAATCTATGTGGATGAAATTGTAGCTCGACATGGTGTTCCTTTGAGCATCATTTCTGACAGAGATGCTCGTTTCACTTCTCATTTTTGGAGAACCATACAATCTGCTATGGGGACCCAACTTAACCTGAGCACAGCTTATCATCCGCAAATGGATGGTCAATCTGAAAGAACAATCCAGACTCTGGAGGATATGCTTAGAGCTTGTGTGATCGACTTTGGTGGTAGTTGGGATTCACATCTTCCGTTAATTGAATTCTCCTACAACAACAGTTATCACACCAGCATCAAAATGGCTCCTTTCGAAGCTCTCTATGGTCGAAAATGTCGTTCACCAGTCTGCTGGAATGAGATCGGCGAGGCTCAGCTTACTGGACCTGCCCTCATTTTAGAGACAACTGACAAGATTAAGAAAGTTCGTGATAACCTTCAGACAGCTAGAAGCCGTCAAAAGAGTTACGCGGACCCAAAACGCAAACCCTTGGAATTTCAAGTCGGTGATCGAGTATTACTTAAGGTCTCACCTTGGAAAGGTGTGATCAGATTTGGAAAGAAAGGAAAACTTGCACCTAGATACGTTGGACCATTCAAGATCGTCGAAAGAATCGGTAAGGTAGCCTACAGACTTGAGTTACCTCCTGAACTTGGAAATGTTCATCCAACCTTTCACGTGTCCAATCTCAAGAGGTGTTTAGCTGATGAGAACCTCCATATACCGCTTGATGAAATTCGTGTTGACAAAACACTGAAATTTGTTGAGAAGCCAGTGGAAATCATGGAACGTGAAGTCAAGTGGCTTAAACGCAAGCGCATTCCTTTGGTTAAAGTTCGCTGGGAAGCTAAACGTGGACCCGAGTTTACTTGGGAACGCGAAGATCAAATGAAGGCGAAATATCCGCATCTTTTTCCACGAGTTTCCTCTAAATAAATTTCGGGACGAAATTTCCACAAGTAGGGGAGACTGTAACATCTGTGTTTGTAATCATTGTGAACAGTTCAATTATCAATAAAACAATGTTATTTGATCCCAATGTTTATTTAGTTGTGTTTTTCATTTTTCATGTTTTGACTTTTATTCAATTTCAAACTCTATATCGCTTTCTGGAGAGTTATAAGCAAACTGGTGCGTAAACGTAATCGGTTTAATGCGAAAAATACTCCGGAACATCAACATATACTTAACATACCTTAAATAACCTTTACATAACTTATAAATAAGTTTTGAAGGCTTTGGTATGGCAAAAACAAGTTAATTCGCTTACAGGGACTAAACTTGACAAAATGCGAAAGTATGCCAATTTGAACTGTAACGAACATTCCGGAACATGACCATAAGTTAAACACACCTTAAATATGCTTTATATAGCTTAGAAATAGGCTTTGAGGGGTTCGGTGTGCTAAAATAAACTTTTAGGGTCATTCAGGGACTAAAAGTGTCAAAAAGTGCACAAGTTTGCATTTTCGCGCATAACTTACGTTCTGAATACTTCCGGACATCCAAAAATTTATGTAAGCACTAAAATATTTTATTTTAGTGTTTGGCATAAGAAAAATCCATTCGTCGCGTCATTTGGATCGTTTTTCACGCTTGTGCGCATTCCGTCGTAATTAAGCGAACATCGCGATCGTACGACCAAACGAACTGACATCCGACATATTTTTGAGCATGTTTCATGTCCAAAATGTTTAGGCATCATTTTAGGGCCTTAAAGTTGGCTTTACGGGCCTTAGAAGTGTCGGGAATGGTCTTAAAACACAACAGGGACCAAAACTGTCATTTCTGAAAGATGTTTGCTGATCAGACAGGCCAGGCGACCCGCGTAAACCCAAGGAGATACCTTACGCGGCCCGCGTCAGGCCCCCAGACCAGATTCAGTGTATTAACAGCCTGTTATCAGCCTTTCAAACACCCCAAAGGGCAATGCCATGTGTCAAACTCTTGTGGTGGGGGCAAAATGAGCTACCACAACTTTCCGACAAGTGTACGGGCGAGATCAAGACACGTTATCCAAGAAACGATCCTAACGGTGAACCGAAATCTATAAATACCCAACCCCATTCATTGTAAAACCCACAAGAATCTGATCTTAGAAGCTCTAAGTTGAAACCATTGTTTCATACCTGAGCTACTTGGATCAAGATTAGCATTCGGGGACCCTTCGTAAGTATTCCTTCGTTCTTTTATTGCTTTTCGAGTCCGAAAGTCAAACCTTGTTTAATTTTCTACATTGACCAGTTTATGGTCAATGCGAAGTTCGTTTGAACTTCGCAACGTGAGCGTAATCACGATGATTATAGTCCCTTGTGACTATGCCTACTGATTACCACGTTGTCTAGGGTAGTAAGGGTAAGCGATCTGATAAATCGCTTATACCTTCGAACCCGACCCATTTGGTCGATCATTAGGATCCGACCAAACACATTAGGTGACCATAGTATATAGGGAATAACCTTCCGAGGTTATACCTTATGGTCGCTTCGTTTAAGTAGTTGTATGATAGGTAGTTTATATGCCTTAGGTAAATTACCAAAATACCCCTTTGATGCCAAAATTCATTTTAAACATATGTAACATAACTTTTGACATCTAAACTGATTTGGTAACAATATTAGATATGTTAAGGCATATTTTACTTGTCATAGGACTAGTTAGGCGTTCCGAACGCGTTTCACGCGAACGACGCGTTAAGGTAGCATAAGCTACCTAAACGGGTCGTAATGGGTCGTAAGCACTTAGGTTAGGTTTCATTTAGTATGTAGGCTTTGTTAAACCATATGACACGAGTATCTATACTCGTTTGGTTTACGAACCCTCATTCTATCTAAATCCTCCGATATAGGTCCGGTTTATTAACATAGTTACCTATATTAGGTGCCGTTTGATTCCGTGATCTCTAGCATTGCTTGGTGGTTATCTTAGGACTTCTGAGCAATCTCAAGTGAGTACATAGACCCCTCTTTTACTGTTTTCCAAACATTTTGGGGTGAAACACATGTGCCTACTTGTTACTTTCATGTTTTTCCATGTTTTCATATCATATGCTTGTTATGTTCAATAGTACACTTATAGTACATGATTTCATTGTGTTTATGCTATGTATGCCCATTGTGTGCATATTTAGTACATTGTTTTACATTACATTTCATGCTATGTATGCCCATTGTGTGCATATTTAGTACATTGTTATACATTACATTTCACGCTATGTAGGTTCATTTGATTACATACTTAGTGCATTGTTTTCACATGCTTACATTTTGGTATAACATTTGGTTTGTTCAAATGGGACAATATACATTCATTAACATTAGCTACGCCGTTCGTTAGTAGGTAGTGGTACCATAGGAATTGACAACTCCCGTTCCTGAATCCTAGGTATGTTTGGATGGAAGGAATGACCGAATTCGATACACATAACTTAGATAAACCTTTAATTTGTTTAAGGGTTTATCGCCACAGTCTCAAGGCTTGGATGTATGCATTTTCACAATACCGCATAAATGTTTGTATCAGTATAGCATGCATTGGTTCCACAAAACATAACTTTGATTTAAACAATGTTTTACTTCAATACCTTGTTTTTGTGCATTTTACATATGGTTTAGTTGATATATTTCACTTACCATACATGATATTTTTGGGTACACATTACATGATCTACATTAAACATAAACATTTTGACATTGATATACACATTTAGCGGTTTACATTGGACATAGACATTTCGATATGGTTTACACATTAACACATGACAATTCATTTATACATAAACAATTTACATTGGTGGTTGGTTTGAGTAAGTGATTTGAGTAACGAGGCGTGTGTAATATGATACAAGCATGGTGGATATGCCGCTGGTACTTCCTATAAACAAGTGTTTATATGATATTACATGTCGTAGCGTTACTTAAATCATTTCAATATTTGACATATTACGTTTTACGTAAACAACTTATTTTCACAAGACATTGATTTACAAAACAATTTATCTTATACAAACTCATTTTTCTTGATTATTCATTTAACCTTACATTATTCTCTTATTTATACATATCATCGCTTTTTGAATGATTTACAAAACAAAACAATTTACAAGGTTCATGACTGACTTTTGTTAAACAACTTTTTCTAAACTTATAAGTCATGAATCCTCTTTTCACAAATCCTATGTATCTCACAGGCATTTTTATGCTGACGTACCTATTTTCACATGTGTTTTCAGGAGCTTTTGCGTAGGATGATGATCGTGACACTAGGGCGGACCTGTTCCTTAGAGACTAAAAATGAAGATAGACTAGTTTAATTATGTTATGAACTCTTTGATTCCTGTTTAAAACAATGTAACTCGTATGTTGATAAATAAAATACAACTTTGTATGCCATGGTTATGAAACAATTAATTCTGTTACAACACTCCCCGACGTTTTCCGCCACGTTTTGTATGTTATACGTGGTCGGGGTGTGACAGAAGAGTTGGTATCAGAGCCAATGGTTGTAGGGAATTAGGTTATTAGTAATGCTTTGACCTAGACTATAACCTTTCTAGGACCCTAACACAAGTTATCTTGTGTTTAGATCTTAAAACATGTACATCACCTATCCTTAGGTGATTATCAAAACAAAAACCAAATTTTCCGAAACGATTTTTGAAAAACAATCTCTTGTTTTTGAATGATTTTTTACAAGGTTTTGAACCCTCTATTGTAAGGTTTTGAACCCTCTGTTATAAGGTTTTGAAGCCCTTTGAGTTTTCAAAATCTCGTCAAGGTTTTGGGTTTTAAATAATGTGTGAACACGTGCAAACTGGAAGGGTGAATGCCTGTACCCTGGGTTTTCTGTCTAAGGCTAGAGTGTTCGTACAAATCCACATAATCGGACCAGTCACTCTTACCTGGGAACTCTTGGGGTGAGTGTTCACTTATAGGCGAGCATGTCTTCGCGATACATTATTTTTTTGACCCATTTACTTTGATTAGTCACTATGAGTCGATTGTTTGCTTTTTGATGCGGACAAATGACCACCATCTTTGCTTTTGATTTTGTTTCATCTCATTTTTTTCATCCAATCATCTCACTCGTTTCCTTTCATGTTTTCCTCTTTTAGAATGCCTCCTCGACGCGAAAACCAGATAGCGACTGCCGAACTGGCAGAAATCATTGCGCAGCAGATGGTTGCTCAATTCCCAAACCTCTTTGCTCAATGGAACCAAGCCAACAATAACAACAATGCTCCATGCAAATTCAAGGATTTTAACTCGGCTAAACCACTCAAGTTTAATGGTTCTGAGGGAGCGACTGGGCTTCTTCAATGGTTCGAGAGCATTGAGAATACTTTCCGCCACGTGCAGTGTCCTGACAACCGCAAGGTCGAGTTTTCTTCGAGTGTGTTTCAGAAGAGGGCTCTCACATGGTGGAACGGGGTTATGAGAGACCGTGGTGCAGAAGTTGCTCTAGCACAAACTTGGGCTGAACTTAGGGCCCTTATGATGAGGGAGTTCTGTCCTCGTCATGAACAGCGAGCTTTGGAGAGAGAGTTCGATGACTTGAAACAAGATAGTGGTGAGCATCGGGCGTATACTGATAGGTTTGAGGAGTTGAGTCTGCTATGCCCAACAATGGTTACCCCACTCGACAAGGCTATCGAAAGATACATCGACGGCCTACCTGACTCAGTGCAAGACATCATTACTGGTAGTAACCCTGCCACATTCCGTCAGGCTATCGAGTTAGCAGCGACATTGACTGAGTCACAGATTCGGAAGAATAAGTTACACAGGAAGGGTGACAAGGGCAAGAAACAATCGTCTGACAAATAGGATAGCAAGAAAGGTCAAAACAAGAATGGAAAGGATTCTGGTTCTTCGAAAAGGTCAAGGAAGCG
Source organism: Helianthus tuberosus (assembly GCA_030545235.1). Classification (NCBI taxonomy): domain Eukaryota; kingdom Viridiplantae; phylum Streptophyta; class Magnoliopsida; order Asterales; family Asteraceae; genus Helianthus; species Helianthus tuberosus. The sequence goes on along the minus strand of CM060449.1, from coordinate 125,494,320 downwards.
TAAGGCTTCCCAAAATTTGCTGTCACTGCCCAAGCTAACCAGGCAGCTCCCAACCAACCCGCACAACCTCCAGCGAAGAAGCCCTATACAGGGAATGCACCTTTGTGCAATAGATGCAACAGTCACCATCAGCCGCATCATCCGTGCCGTTTCTGTACTAACTGTGGGAAGTCAGATCATCTTGCCGATGTTTGTCGGTTTGCTCAGAATCGGGCAGTTCAGAACCCGGCTCCACGAGTTGCTCAGCCTCCTGCTCAGCAACAAGGTCAAGCTGCACGACCACACTACCCGCCAGGTTCTTGTTACAACTGTGGGGATCTGACCCACTACCGTAACCAGTGCCCAAGATTGGTGAATGCGAATCAGAATCAGGCTCAGGCTCGAGGGCGAGTCTTCAACATGAATGCACAAGAGGCACAGGCAGACAATGAAGTGGTGAACGGTACGTTCTTTATTAATAATCAGCCTGCATCTGTTCTTTTTTATTCGGGTGCCGATAAGAGTTTTGTGTCATTATCTTTTGAGCCATTACTTCGCGTGTCTAGAACGAAACTAGGTAAACCTTTGACAGTAGAGGTTGCTAGTGGTGAACCCATTATTCTTGATTCTGTTCTTCGCAACTGCCAGTTGAACCTTAACGATCATCTTTTTCCTATCGACCTCACGCCTATGCAACATGGAAGCTTCGATGTTATTGTGGGTATGGATTGGTTAGCCAAGCATCGCGCAGAGGTAGTTTGTTTTGAGAAGATTGTTCGTGTGCCGCTTTCGACAGGCGAGATCCTACAGGTTCGTGGTGAGAAACCTGCTGGTGGTCTCAAACTCATGTCTTGTTTTAAAGCTCGGAAGTATCTGCGAAAGAATTATGTGGCCTTCTTGGCACATGTCACAGCAGATAAAGGCAAAGGTAAGTCTATTCAAGATATTCCTGTTGTTCGGGATTATTCTGAAGTATTCCCCGAAGAGTTACCTGGTCTACCCCCAGCACGCCAAGTCGAGTTCCGTATTGATCTCGTACCTGGTGCAAATCCCATTGCCAGATCTCCATATCGTCTTGCACCGTCTGAGATGCAAGAGTTGTCTAAGTAGCTTCAGGAGCTCTCTGACAAAGGTTTTATCCGTCCTAGCTTTTCACCTTGGGGTGCTCCCGTTCTTTTTTTCAAGAAGAAGGATGGATCTTTTAGGATGTGTATCGATTGTCGTGAGCTTAACAAGCTTACCATCAAAAATCTATATCCCCTACCTCGCATCGATGATCTCTTTGATCAGTTACAAGGCGCTTCTTATTTTTCGAAGATTGATCTGCGATCTGGATATCATCAACTTCGGGTGCATGAAGAAGACATTCCCAAGACAGCGTTCCGCACTCGTTATGGGCATTATGAGTTCACAGTCATGCCTTTCGGTTTGACTAATGCTCCTGCTGTTTTCATGGACTTAATGAATAGGGTCTGCAAGCCTTATTTGGATCAGTTCGTCATTGTTTTTATTGTTGACATCTTGATTTACTCTAAGACGCGAGCTGATCATGAGCAACACCTTCGTCTTACTTTGGAGCTCCTAAAGAAAGAGCAACTTTTCGCCAAATTCTCCAAGTGCGAATTTTGGCTTAAAGAAGTTCAATTTTTAGGGCATATCATCAACGAACAAGGTATCCATGTAGATCCCTCCAAGATCAGTGCGATCAAGGATTGGGATACGCCTACTACTCCTACTGAAGTTCGTTCTTTTCTTGGTCTTGCGGGTTATTACCGCCGCTTCATTGAAAACTTCTCAAAGATTGCAGTTCCTCTAACTGCTCTAACTCAGAAGAACAAACCATTTGATTGGGGAGTCAAACAAGAGGAAGCGTTTCTGACTTTGAAACAAAAACTTTGCGACGCGCCTGTTCTGACTTTGCCTGAGGGCAATGATGATTTCGTCGTTTATTGCGATGCATCTAAATTGGGTCTTGACTGCGTTTTGATGCAAAGGAACAAAGTCATAGCATACGCATCGAGGCAGTTGAAGATACATGAGAAAAACTACACCACTCATGATCTTGAGTTGGGTGCAGTTGTCTTCGCTCTTAAGATCTGGAGACACTATTTGTACGGTACAAAATGTTTGGTTTTCACGGACCACAAAAGTCTTCAGCATATCTTCAACCAGAAAGAACTCAACATGAGGCAACGACGTTGGGTCGAGCTTCTAAACGACTATGACTGCGAAATTCGCTACCATCCTGGTAAGGCGAATGTCGTAGCCGATGCTTTGAGTCGAAAGGAACGTACTAAGCTTCATTGTGTTCGTGTTCAATCTGTTATTCAAGCTCGATCCGATATCCAAGCACGCATTTCTCAGGCTCAACAATCTTGTGTTTCACAAGGTTTAATGGATAAGGAATTTCCCTATCACATAACACCTGATCTGGAACTGAAGGACAATGGATCGTATTACTTCATGGACCGTTTGTGGGTCCCAAGCCAAGATAACCTTCGCACCTTGCTTATGGATGAAGCCCATAAGTCTCGTTATTCTGTTCATCCTGGCTCAGATAAAATGTATAAGGACCTTCGTATTCAGTATTGGTGGCCTGGTATGAAGAAAGACATTGCCTTATACGTATCAAAATGCCTTACTTGTCTTAAGGTTAAGGCTGAACATCAACGTCCTTCGGGTTTATTGGTGCAACTAGAGATCCCAGTTTGGAAATGGGAAAACATTACTATGGATCTCATTACTAAACTTCCGCGCACAAAGAAAGGTCATGATGCCATCTGGGTAGTTGTTGATCGTCATACTAAGTCAGCACATTTCTTGCCAATCCGTGAGGATTTTCCTGCTGACAAACTTGCTAAAATCTATGTGGATGAAATTGTAGCTCGACATGGTGTTCCTTTGAGCATCATTTCTGACAGAGATGCTCGTTTCACTTCTCATTTTTGGAGAACCATACAATCTGCTATGGGGACCCAACTTAACCTGAGCACAGCTTATCATCCGCAAATGGATGGTCAATCTGAAAGAACAATCCAGACTCTGGAGGATATGCTTAGAGCTTGTGTGATCGACTTTGGTGGTAGTTGGGATTCACATCTTCCGTTAATTGAATTCTCCTACAACAACAGTTATCACACCAGCATCAAAATGGCTCCTTTCGAAGCTCTCTATGGTCGAAAATGTCGTTCACCAGTCTGCTGGAATGAGATCGGCGAGGCTCAGCTTACTGGACCTGCCCTCATTTTAGAGACAACTGACAAGATTAAGAAAGTTCGTGATAACCTTCAGACAGCTAGAAGCCGTCAAAAGAGTTACGCGGACCCAAAACGCAAACCCTTGGAATTTCAAGTCGGTGATCGAGTATTACTTAAGGTCTCACCTTGGAAAGGTGTGATCAGATTTGGAAAGAAAGGAAAACTTGCACCTAGATACGTTGGACCATTCAAGATCGTCGAAAGAATCGGTAAGGTAGCCTACAGACTTGAGTTACCTCCTGAACTTGGAAATGTTCATCCAACCTTTCACGTGTCCAATCTCAAGAGGTGTTTAGCTGATGAGAACCTCCATATACCGCTTGATGAAATTCGTGTTGACAAAACACTGAAATTTGTTGAGAAGCCAGTGGAAATCATGGAACGTGAAGTCAAGTGGCTTAAACGCAAGCGCATTCCTTTGGTTAAAGTTCGCTGGGAAGCTAAACGTGGACCCGAGTTTACTTGGGAACGCGAAGATCAAATGAAGGCGAAATATCCGCATCTTTTTCCACGAGTTTCCTCTAAATAAATTTCGGGACGAAATTTCCACAAGTAGGGGAGACTGTAACATCTGTGTTTGTAATCATTGTGAACAGTTCAATTATCAATAAAACAATGTTATTTGATCCCAATGTTTATTTAGTTGTGTTTTTCATTTTTCATGTTTTGACTTTTATTCAATTTCAAACTCTATATCGCTTTCTGGAGAGTTATAAGCAAACTGGTGCGTAAACGTAATCGGTTTAATGCGAAAAATACTCCGGAACATCAACATATACTTAACATACCTTAAATAACCTTTACATAACTTATAAATAAGTTTTGAAGGCTTTGGTATGGCAAAAACAAGTTAATTCGCTTACAGGGACTAAACTTGACAAAATGCGAAAGTATGCCAATTTGAACTGTAACGAACATTCCGGAACATGACCATAAGTTAAACACACCTTAAATATCCTTTATATAGCTTAGAAATAGGCTTTGAGGGGTTCGGTGTGCTAAAATAAACTTTTAGGGTCATTCAGGGACTAAAAGCGTCAAAAAGTGCACAAGTTTGCATTTTCGCGCATAACTTACGTTCTGAATACTTCCGGACATCCAAAAATTTATGTAAGCACTAAAATATTTTATTTTAGTGTTTGGCATAAGAAAAATCCATTCGTCGCGTCATTTGGATCGTTTTTCACGCTTGTGCGCATTCCGTCGTAATTAAGCGAACATCGCGATCGTACGACCAAACGAACTGACATCCGACATATTTTTGAGCATGTTTCATGTCCAAAATGTTTAGGCATCATTTTAGGGCCTTAAAGTTGGCTTTACGGGCCTTAGAAGTGTCAGGAATGGTCTTAAAACACAACAGGGACCAAAACTGTCATTTCTGAAAGATGTTTGCTGATCAGACAGGCCAGGCGGCCCGCGTAAACCCAAGGAGATACCTTACGCGGCCCGCGTCAGGCCCCCAGACCAGATTCAGTGTATTAACAGCCTGTTATCAGCCTTTCAAACACCCCAAAGGGCAATGCCATGTGTCAAACTCTTGTGGTGGGGGCAAAATGAGCTACCACAACTTTCCGACAAGTGTACGGGCGAGATCAAGACACGTTATCCAAGAAACGATCCTAACGGTGAACCGAAATCTATAAATACCCAACCCCATTCATTGTAAAACCCACAAGAATCTGATCTTAGAAGCTCTAAGTTGAAACCATTGTTTCATACCTGAGCTACTTGGATCAAGATTAGCATTCGGGGACCCTTCGTAAGTATTCCTTCGTTCTTTTATTGTTTTTCGAGTCCGAAAGTCAAACCTTGTTTAATTTTCTACATTGACCAGTTTATGGTCAATGCGAAGTTCGTTTGAACTTCGCAACGTGAGCGTAATCACGATGATTATAGTCCCTTGTGACTATGCCTACTGATTACCACGTTGTCTAGGGTAGTAAGGGTAAGCGATCTGATAAATCGCTTATACCTTCGAACCCGACCCATTTGGTCGATCATTAGGATCCGACCAAACACATTAGGTGACCATAGTATATAGGGAATAACCTTCCGAGGTTATACCTTATGGTCGCTTCGTTTAAGTAGTTGTATGATAGGTAGTTTATATGCCTTAGGTAAATTACCAAAATACCCCTTTGATGCCAAAATTCATTTTAAACATATGTAACATAACTTTTGACATCTAAACTGATTTGGTAACAATATTAGATATGTTAAGGCATATTTTACTTGTCATAGGACTAGTTAGGCGTTCCGAACGCGTTTCACGCGAACGACGCGTTAAGGTAGCATAAGCTACCTAAACGGGTCGTAATGGGTCGTAAGCACTTAGGTTAGGTTTCATTTAGTATGTAGGCTTTGTTAAACCATATGACACGAGTCTCTATACTCGTTTGGTTTACGAACCCTCATTCTATCTAAATCCTCCGATATAGGTCCGGTTTATTAACATAGTTACCTATATTAGGTGCCGTTTGATTCCGTGATCTCTAGCATTGCTTGGTGGTTATCTTAGGACTTCTGAGCAATCTCAAGTGAGTACATAGACCCCTCTTTTACTGTTTTCCAAACATTTTGGGGTGAAACACATGTGCCTACTTGTTACTTTCATGTTTTTCCATGTTTTCATATCATATGCTTGTTATGTTCAATAGTACACTTATAGTACATGATTTCATTGTGTTTATGCTATGTATGCCCATTGTGTGCATATTTAGTACATTGTTTTACATTACATTTCATGCTATGTATGCCCATTGTGTGCATATTTAGTACATTGTTATACATTACATTTCACGCTATGTAGGTTCATTTGATTACATACTTAGTGCATTGTTTTCACATGCTTACATTTTGGTATAACATTTGGTTTGTTCAAATGGGACAATATACATTCATTAACATTAGCTACGCCGTTCGTTAGTAGGTAGTGGTACCATAGGAATTGACAACTCCCGTTCCTGAATCCTAGGTATGTTTGGATGGAAGGAATGGCCGAATTCGATACACATAACTTAGATAAACCTTTAATTTGTTTAAGGGTTTATCGCCACAGTCTCAAGGCTTGGATGTATGCATTTTCACAATACCGCATAAATGTTTGTATCAGTATAGCATGCATTGGTTCCACAAAACATAACTTTGATTTAAACAATGTTTTACTTAAATACCTTGTTTTTGTGCATTTTACATATGGTTTAGTTGATATATTTCACTTACCATACATGATATTTTTGGGTACACATTACATGATCTACATTAAACATAAACATTTTGACATTGATATACACATTTAGCGGTTTACATTGGACATAGACATTTCGATATGGTTTACACATTAACACATGACAATTCATTTATACATAAACAATTTACATTGGTGGTTGGTTTGAGTAAGTGATTTGAGTAACGAGGCGTGTGTAATATGATACAAGCATGGTGGATATGCCGCTGGTACTTCCTATAAACAAGTGTTTATATGATATTACATGTCGTAGCGTTACTTAAATCATTTCAATATTTGACATATTACGTTTTACGTAAACAACTTATTTTCACAAGACATTGATTTACAAAACAATTTATCTTATACAAACTCATTTTTCTTGATTATTCATTTAACCTTACATTATTCTCTTATTTATACATATCATCGCTTTTTGAATGATTTACAAAACAAAACAATTTACAAGGTTCATGACTGACTTTTGTTAAACAACTTTTTCTAAACTTATAAGTCATGAATCCTCTTTTCACAAATCCTATGTATCTCACAGGCATTTTTATGCTGACGTACCTATTTTCACATGTGTTTTCAGGAGCTTTTGCGTAGGATGATGATCGTGACACTAGGGCGGACCTGTTCCTTAGAGACTAAAAATGAAGATAGACTAGTTTAATTATGTTATGAACTCTTTGATTCCTGTTTAAAACAATGTAACTCGTATGTTGATAAATAAAATACAACTTTGTATGCCATGGTTATGAAACAATTAATTCTGTTACAACACTCCCCGACGTTTTCCGCCACGTTTTGTATGTTATACGTGGTCGGGGTGTGACAGATAGCAAGGCTATAGAGCCAGCCCTGACAGGGGCGAATCCAATAGGTAAAGACTGGGTTCCAAGAACCCACTCGGTTTGAAATTATTCGTGAGAACCTTTATGTTCGGTCATATGAAATTCGAGCATCTACCAAAAGGAATCCACTAGAAAAAAAATTTATAGATTCACCATTGTAGGCCAGAGCCTACAATTTTGACAAAACGAACGTGCATGGAACCTCAGACAACGAAAAGATTTGGAGGGTGTCTGGCTTGCAAAAAGGTAGATCTAAAATAGAATGCATGCGAGAAAGAGAGTGCAATATTTGAGTCGTATCGTATCCGATAAAGGTATACCATATGTTTCATCAGAGTAACAAACTAACCTATCTAGGCTAGAACTTGTTAAAAATAGTTTTAAATGAATTATGTCTATAAATAAAGGAATGTTGGATTTTAATAATCCAAACTATTCGTCGTTGGCCGCCAACAGTCCCAATTTTAAAAATAACCATTGGCAGTCCCAACTATTAACGTATTGGCCTCTAATGGACCTTGACTAACAGAACCCTAACGTCGTTAGTCTTCGGTTGTCCGAAAAACGTTTTTGGCCGGAAAACTCCTTTTTGGCCAGAAACTCAACCTTTTCGTCCCAAACCTCTTTGTAACTTTATTATGGATCTTTAGAAATCTTTTTTATAATAAAAGCCTCAACTATTGACGTCGCTGGAAAACTCCTTTTCGTCGGAAAACTTCTTTTTGACCGGAAAACTCAACTTTTTGGCCGAAAAACTCAACATTTTCATCTCAAAACTCTTTTTAACCTTAGATCGGACCTTTAGAAATCCTTTTCTAGCCAAAAAATGGTTCTCCGACGACTGGAGATTAATGGCGTTAGGGTTCTGTTAGTCAGGGTCCATTGGAGGCCAATATGTTAATAATTGGGATATGTTAATAGTTGGGATTGCCAGTTGTTATTTTTGAAGTTGGAACTGTTGGCGGCCAACGACAAATAGTTGAGATTATTAAAATCCAATATTCCATAAATAAATAAATAAGTAAATTAGCTAAGTTTTTTTTTTCAATTCATCATCAATTGTGTCTTACCATCACCTAGGCTATAGTCTAGTGGTCAAGAGTAATTATCTCTTGTGGGGAGACTAGGGGTGTTCAGAATTCATTTCGAATTCGAAAAATTCGAAATTCGATTCGATTATCAGGAATTCGTTTCGATTATAAGAATTCGAATTCGATTCAATTCAATTCGAGTCAAGTAAATCGAATACGAATCGAATACGAATTTATAATTTCAAATTCGATTCGATTCGAAATTCGAATAAAAATTATACATAATATTTATTATTTTTATATATAATACATATATAACTTTTATTGGGCTATACTATAAAGTGTTTTCAAAATTTATTCCAAGTATTAAAATTACCCATTACCAAACCCACTATAGGACCCATAACTAAAACCTAAGTAGCAAATCTATCCGTAGATTTCTAACCCTAAGCATATTAACTTGTAGTGGTTATTCCCGAATTCTCATTTTGAATGTTAGACTTATGGTACTTTATTTTGAATGTTTTATGGCTGCTTTAAAACTTATGTTTCATTTTAATAGCTATTTACATGTTTTAAAAGAAACTGAATCAAACCGAATTTATTCGAATTCGAATTTTTAATCGAATATGAATCGAATGCGAATTGGGTTTTTTATTCGAATACGAATTCGAATCGAATTGGGTAGGTTTTAATCGAATACGAATCGAATTCGAATTCAAGGAAAAATAAAAATTATTCGAATAATTCGAAAATTCGATTCGATGAACACCCCTAGGGGAGACCAAGGTTCAATCTATGTGAAATGTTAGCATTTAAGGGGAAAAATAGTAGTTAAAAAAAAAGAGTTAAATGCCATTTTAGTCCCTGTGGTTTGGGTCATTTTCCCAGTTTAGTCCAAATGTTCATTTTTCGTTTGTGGGTCCAAAAAGGTTGCACCGTTGCCATTTTAGTCTATTAGGTTAACTTCATCCATTTTTTCTGTTAACGAAAAGGTCAATTCGGTCATTTTATATGTAATTCTATTAACTAGAAGGACAATTCAGCCATATAAAATGACCGAATTACCCTTCTCGTTAACAGGAAAATTGATAAATTTAACCCAGTGGATTAAAATAGCAACGGTGAAACCTTTTTAAACACACAGACGAAAAATAAAATATTTGAACTAAACTGAAAAAATGAATATAGGAATAAAAATAACATCTATCTATACTATATAATAAAAGAAACCACTTTTGGGACACTTGTCATCATATTAGGTCATCTCTTATAGATAATTATTATTTTAGTTTAATCTCTTCTAATTAATTATAGATAATCCTCATATTAACTATTATTTAGTTTAATAACTTATAGATAATTATTATTTAGTTTAATCTCCTTCTCATTTATAATATTATTTATTTGAATTAATTAGAGTTAATTACTATATTCGTCCCTGTGATTTGTCAAAAATCACTACTCAGTCAATTAGTTTAAAAATTACGATTTCAGTCCCTATGGTTTCACTTTCGTAACTATTTCAGTCAACGTCGTAACCATTTCACTCCCTGTAATTAACAGAATAATAGATTGAAATTGTTACGAAATTGAAACCATAGGGACAGAAATGGTTACGGAAGTGAAACCACAGGGACTGAAATCGCAATTTTTAAACTAATGGACTGAAATAGTGATTTTTGACAAACCACAGGGACGAAAACAATAATTAACTCAATTAATTATTACTTTTATATTTATCTATTTATTTCAAATTCAAACTTAGTTATCTAATTTGATCTTTACTATATATTGAACGTTTTGTTTAGTTTGGTATCAAATAGATTTTACGAAACTTGAAATAAAATTAACTAATATTATTTATCATTTATGTATTTACGGAGTTTTAAATAAAGGGTTACATTTATTGAGAGTTCGTTAACAAATTTTGCAACAACAGAATAATCTATTTTTATCACGAAAACCAAACTTTGTATTAATATATTAAATATTTTTATTTTCACTATACAAAATTACATTTACTCGGCCCATGTAATACATAAAGGTGTTTTAAGATATAACTTTTTATTATTTGATATATAAAGTTAGATTTATTTAATTCGTACAATACACGGGGTTTTTTAAGGATATATACATTTTTTTATTATTTAGTACAGAAAATTACATTTATTCAACCCGTGTAATAAATGAGGTTTTTTTTAAGATGTATTATTTTATTATTTAGTAAAAAATATTACATTTATTCAACCCATGTAATACACGTGGTTTTAAAGATATGACTTTTTTATTTGATATATAAAATTACATTTATTCAACCCGTACAATATGGTTCTTATAGATATAAATTTTTATTATTTAATATATAAAATTATATTTATTCAACCCGTGCAATAAATGAGGTTTTTAAAGATATATTGTTTTATTATTTAGTATATAAAATTTATTTATTTAACCCGTGTAATACACGGGGTTATAACCTAATTTAACTCTAAAAAAAATCAATTTTTTTTTTTGAACAGCTCTCGGTCAGGGCTAAACATGACCAAAGCTCGGTTCGAGGGGGATTCGAACCTGAGCACTCCCGGGCAGGAACCCACAAGGTGGTAAACCTTCCCACCTCCTCTTTGTTAGAAGTGGGGATCGAACTTGAGACCTCTCACATGGCCTAAGTCTTTTCCACCACTCCACCAAAGGCTCATTGGCAAAAAAAAAAAAAAAAAAAAAAAAAAAAAAAATGTAATATCTTTCAATTGTATCTTACCTCACTTCCATTCTGTTCACTTTGCCTGCCATTCTGTTATCACTTTGCCTGTATGCGCATCTGTAAGCAGTTCATCTGCTCGTCTGAAACAGTGGATACGTCGATCCATACAGGTAAAAATACCCTCCAAAATCTGCATTTTTGTGTATCTTATTGCCTTACTTTCATCAATCTCTATACCTAATTGATAATATTACGCTTCTGCTTTGGTTTTACTTTAGTACTAATTTGCTTCTGTTTCAATTCAAAACCCTAAATTATCATTTTTTTTTTGTTTTTAATTTATGGAAGAAAGTATAGGAATTAAGAAAGGGATTAAATAGATTATAGCTATTTTTTTTTTTTTCAATTTAATGAAGAAAGTTTAGAGTGTATCTATCATTTTTTGCAACTTGGGAAGAAAGATAATGATAGTTGAGTGGCATGTTTTTATGGTTTTGATGATGTGTTGATACTTGATAGAGTTGATACTGTCTTAAACGCTAAATTCTAAACCCTAGTTCCGTATGGAACATATCGATTTACATTTCTACTTGGGATGAAATGTGATGGTTATTGAGTGACATGAATTGTATGTCTTAGGTTTTGATAATGTGTTCATACTGCCGCTCCTCTCGTAAACCCTAAACCATGAACCCTAAACCCAAATGGTACATATCGATTCGCGTTTACAAGTACTAATTGTTAGAAAGATTTTGTGCCTATCCCTTTTAAAAGTTTGGAAGAAAGGTAATGATTATTGAGCGGTATGCATGGTTTTAAAAAAACGTTTGAGGCATGCACCTCGAGGCGAAACGGCCAAAAAACGTGTCTGAGGCGCGCCTCATGGTGTTTTTAACTTATATGCGCCTTAGAGGGGCTGAGGCGCTAAGAAAGCTGCGCCTCAGGGGATTTTGGTAGTTGTTTTTGACTTTTTGTGTCAATTTCAAGCATTTCATGTCTTTTTTAAGTGTGTTTTTGATGATTTTGATGAATCTGATGATGAAATTAGTTAGTATTATTATTTTTATAATATATATAATTTTTATATTTATTTATTAATACCGTCTCGGCCTTATGCCTCGTTTCGCCTCGAGGCTTACGCCTCGTGAGGCGAAGGGAAAACGCCTCGAAACTCGTTTCCGTTCTTTTAAACCTTGGCGGTATGAATTGTATGTTTTTATAATGTTTCATAGAGCTGTTGCTATCCCGAATCATAAACCCTAAACCCTGAATCCAAACAGAACATATCGGTTAAAGCCATGATAAAACTCTTTGATGCTCATTGTCACCTACAAGACCCGAGAATCTTCAACAAGGCCCCGAAGCTCATCAAGACAGCTCTAGAAAACGGTATACATCATTTTGCGGTCAACGGGGTCTGCGAGAACGATTGGCACTTGGTGAAGGAGATGAGTGACACCTATCCTTGTATAATTCCGTCATTCGGGCTCCACCCGTGGTACGTCATGGACCGAACCCCCAACTGGCTGACATCTTTACGTGAACTCTTTGATGCAAACCCTTCGGCTGCAGTAGGAGAGATCGGTTTGGACAAAGGATCACATGGAAAGACGATTGATTTCACCGATCAGGTTCAAACCTTCCGGTTGCAGCTACAACTTGCTAAAGAACTGAAACGGCCCGCTTCTGTGCACTGTGTGCGCGCTTTTGGTGATCTTCTTGACATAATGAAATCTCTCGGGCCGTTTCCGGAAGGTGTAATCTTGCACTCGTACTTAGGTTCTGCAGAGATGGTTCCTGAGTTTGCTAAACTCGGAGCGTATTTTTCGTTCTCGGGGTTTCTTATGGCGATGAAAGAAACCAAGGCTAAGAAGATGCTGAAAGCCGTACCTTCTGATAGGATTCTACTGGAGACCGATGCACCAGATGCGGTACCAAAACCGAACAGTTCAGAGTCCATTTTTTTGGTGGAAGGAGATGAGAATAATGGAGCCCCGAAGGAGATGCTTAATCATCCGGCTAATATCCAGTTTGTGCTTTCTTATGTTGTGTCTTTGCTTGAGCTCTCTGAAGAAGAAGTCGCAGATGTAAGCTACAAAAATGCAGTGCGCTTGTTTTCTTATGAAGGATCTAAACTACAACAAGGTTAGTTCATCAACGTATCGTCTTTTATAATGATTAGAAACATTATATGATGTTCATAAACTGTTGGGTAAGTTCAATCTTAGTTATATACCTGCACAAAATCTTAGCTAGATGTATTCATATTGAATATTGACTAAATTTGACCAAAAGTGGAATTTTAATAATCTGTTGAATTATAATTTGAAGTGAGTTGATATCACAGTTGGATCTGTTTTGAATGAAAATCCAAAGTATAATCGTGAAATTTGGTGAAAATGGTGATTTTGACTAAAATTGACCAAATTAGTCAAATGGGCTAAAATTGATTTTTGAATGATCAGTTATACTTCTAAGAATACTTTGATAATTTTGAACCAAATAGATGGGGTAGGGTTTTGCTCGATTCCAACCCTCCCCCATCTTAGGGATGAGCTCGGTATTGGTACCGCTACCGAAAATCGCCAAGATTTGATACCGGTACCGGTATCGAAAATGCTCGGTATGGTATCGGTATTTAGGCTGTAAGTGAACCGAACGTTCAGCGAACAGTTCGTGAACCGTTCGGCGGGAAGTTCGTTTATGTTCATTCGTTTAAAATTTCGTTCGATAAGTTAAATGAACGAACATGAACATAGGTCTTGTTCGTTTAATTGTGTTCGTGAACCATTTGTTCATGAGATTTTTCTACTTTTATTTATTTTATCTAAACTTTTTATATTCTTTAACTTTTATTTATTTGTTGTCCTTAAAATTAAAATAGGAAGCTATATTCCCACTGCGTTTATGCACTATTCCCCTTTCCTTCCTCAATATTCATATTGGCGAACACTATTAACATCTGTTCCACGATTATGGCATCAAGTTTTAGCTGCTCCCTCCGCCATCCAACTTTAGCCTCCGTCGCTTTCGCCGATTTTATTTATGTTCATTTGTGTTCGTGAACCATTTGTGGACACGTTCATTTTCTTAACGAATGAACACGAACATAAAAATTCGTTCGGTAAGTGTTCATGAATTGTTCGTAAACACGTTTATTTCCTTAACGAACGGACACGAACAAGGCCTTGTTCGTGTCCGTTCAGTTCATTTATAGCCTTACCGGTATTTGAAGGTAAAAGCCAGTATTAATACTGGTACCGTGTAGATGCTCATCCCTTTTACAGGTTTGGTGGATTAAATAATAATTCTATACTCTTGGTATATGTGTAGTTTAGACCTAATGTGTTAGAAAAGTATGAAGCTATTACAAGCTAAGGTTAGTTAATATGAAAGTGTATTTTTATTGAGTGACAGGAACTTACTTTAATGCGCTGTGGTGTATACTTTCAGGTAGTGATTCACCGAAAAGAGATAAAAACGAGTAATGAACTCGGGAATGTATAGAATGGGACTTCATAGTTTATACTTTATAGTTGTGTTTTTATTACAACTTGTACATCTTCATTGTAAATTGTCATCTAAACTGTTTCAAATGAGTTTCCGCTATGCTATATAGCTACAAGTTATTAATTTTTTGGTAGTTTACATAAAGAGAGTTTTGATCATGAGGCTGGAGGGTATGGAATGGAGCCACCTCAGCTCCACCTCATCAATAGCGCCCCTTTTTAACATTGAGGGTATGCTTTAAAGCCCCAATCCTTCATTCACACACATACATCTTGTGAATGCTCATTATTGTAACCACAACCCTTCAATAATGCCCCCTAATGGTGCCCGCGGTATGGTTAGGGGGGTGCTATTGATTTTTTTGGCTGAGGTAGCATGTGGATGGCGTCCCATACCGTGTAGCCTTTGTTATATTTCTATTTTGGTGGTTTAAATTGCGTAAATCCCACTATATCAAGAATGATTTAAGAGTAAAATTTATTTTTATCAGATAATTAAACTTTCAAGAAAAAAAATGTTGTTTGAAACTATAAAACAAGAAAAAATGGGTCATGTTTCTATTTGAAAGGCAATTACAATGAAATAAAAGCAATGTTTGTTAGGGGTGTGTTACATTAAATAAAATTCATTTTATTTTAGTTTTAGCTAATCTAGTTATCTATGAAAAAACAAGCCAACTCAGAATGTTGGGAATAGTAACAATGTCTATGTGCCAGACATTGATTAGTTCCTTTTTTTTTTCCTTTTCTACTATATTGATAGTGTTTATATATAAACTACGCGAGGGTACATCGTAAATATTTAATGGATTAATCCAAATGTTATGTGATGCGTTAATCATATGAAAATGCACGTTTCGAAGTATCTGACTGAACACAATGTGACCTATATAAGCATTGCGATTCGATCAAAATGTAAAGTAAATCGAGTTTAAATCGTATAATCATAGCGTATCATATGTGACCCAACTCATACATAGAAAACATCAACGAGTAGTTGCAGCTTTTGAAAAAAAAAAGGGGAAACATAATCTGCTCCACTCGATTCGAAACAAAATTTATGTAACATACATAAAAAGACGAAAACATATTATATTTGACCCGACTCGTTTTCCAAAAAAAGTTTACGTTTTACGTAGACCAACTCGAATTTATACCAAAACATACATAAAACATGCACTTAAAATGGCTTTTTAAACGAAACATATCATATCTACATATTATATCTGACCTGACTCGTTTCTATAAAAAAATTATGTCGAAACGTAGAGGAAATCGAATTTATACCGACATGTACATAAAAACATGCACAGTTTTTTAATTAAAAGATATATAGAGGTAAACTCAAAAATATTATTAGTAAAAAACTTAAGAGATTAAAAACGTTCGTAAAACTTTGCCAAGTGGCACCAATGTCACATCATTGCCAGCGACCACCAACATTGGAAAAACTCGTAAAACTAAAATAAATAAAAAGGACAAAATAATACCAGACGAAAAGCAGACATAAGATCGTTGAACCACGCACGCCCATTGCAGCGTGTTAATGCGATGAAATTAGAGCGAAACGTAAAACGTAGAAAAGAATAAATAAGTCGATCTAGGACCGGCGTGTTGCAACGAATCTGTCAAACGGGGAAATATAGACGTTTTGAAACGGACCTATCAAAAGGGGAAAACATAGCTGAAAAAACGTTGAACACCACATGCATGTTGTTGTGTGTTAACTCGCAAAATTTAGAACGAAACGTAAAACGAAAAAACTTGCGAAAGATGAAAAGTATGGGGGATCAAAGTTGAAAATAAAAAAAGTGTTGGGATTAAATTGTAAAATATGAAAACTTTATGTTAAAAGTTAAAAAATCAAAGGGATTAAAATACAAAAAGTGAAATTCTTTAGGTTAGAAGTGATTTTTTTTTTGAAAAACTCCTAATTCATGGGATACAATACCATTAAGTAACAAGTTGTTGCTAATTTAGGCTATGTGGTATACTTTCATGCCCCTTAACTACACGTAGGCACCACATCACCTACTTGACCCTCTTTCACTTCATCTCACACCAAGGAAATGGTTTAACACCATTAACGCCCCTTAAAATTAATTAAGATACATATATATAGCATGTTGTGTGTGTGTGCAAATTTTGGAATGTTTGATTCCCTCCCTCTCTCTCCTAGTTAACTTCTTAACATGTGAAGTTTTTAATGCCTTTTAACACCCTTCAGGAGTGGTTTAACAGGTGTTAACGGATGCCAACTAGGATTAACACCTATGGATGCTAGAGTATACCAGGTGGCCTTATAATATGGAAATTGATTTTAACTAACAATATATTCTTATTTATTTCCGGAAATAGATTTTTTGTTCTTTGTTTTGTTTTTAAAGTTAAATTGCTAAGACAATTTAATTCGTTATTTAGACTCATTGTTGTTATTTGAATCGGATTTAAAACAATAAAACTTAAGCAACCAATTTCGACTTTTAGTTGGGACTTAGGGTGGAGGGTATGGTTAATCACTATAGGGTGATTGAGTGAAATCCTACCCAATAATATTATGCCATGTCAACACCTCATTCCACTCCTCATTTTGCACTCAATCAAGGGGTATGGTTAATCACTCTAGGGTGCTTGAGTAGTTAAAAAATAAAAAAATTTGATTGGTTCTTCTCTCCTCTCTCTCTCCTCCATCACTCACATTCGGTGACTACACACCGATTTTGGTACCCTCTCTCCAACTCACCGATCAAGTTCATCAAGTGGGTATAGTCACCGATCGGTGACTCCCACTCCCCGCACCACTCACCGAGCATTATACCCCCTACCCTTAGTTTTTTCAAGCCGGATAACTCGAATTCGAAATTCGGTTATCGAGTCGAGTTATAAACTTGTGAGTTTTGAAATAACCGACATGGATATCTAATTTCAAATCAAGAAAATGGATGAAAAAGAATTTGAAGATTTTTTTTTTGAGTAAACTGCCATTTTGGTTCTTGAGGTTTGGTCACTTTTGCCACTTTAGTCCAAATTTGAAACCTTTTACATCTGGGTCCATGTGGTTTCATTTTTGTTGTCATTTTGGTTCAAAAATCAAATCAGGTCAGATTTCTAAAAAAAACCTTGTTATTTTGTTCTTTTCCTCAGGGGCAAAATTGTCATTTTCAACAAAAAAAACCATGTCTCTCTCTCTCTTCTCTCTCTCGTTATCTGCAGATCATCCCTAATCACAATTCGGATCTTCTTCCCTTCTCTCTCTCTCTCTCTCTCTCAAATCCACCACCACCCAAATCTACAATTCAGATATAATAATCAAACCTGTGACGTAAATGTGGTTGAACACATCCCTAATCAAACCACACCCAAATCTACAATTCAACCCAATTCTTCACTCAACCACAAACCCCCCATCAATCTCTGCATATTTCACCAACACCACCTCCTCCACCACAATCACCACAGACTAAGATAGAGCAGCTTGCGATCACACATTTAGCATCCGATTCACAAAATCATCATCGATTTTCACAGGTCTCAAATTTTACCATCGATTTTCACAGATTTGGTAACATTTGAGAAGAAAACGAAATCGGAAAACCCTTCGGTGAAGCTTTACGGTGAAACGTCCGGTGATTATGAGTCTGTGACAGTTTTGGATAGGTGGAAACCCTGATTAAGCTGGTGAAACGTCTGACAGGGATGGAGGAATGGAATGTGCAGCTGGTGAAACGTTCGGTGGTGGTTTGTGGTGATATTGATGGACAATTTTATGACCTGATTAAGTTGTTTCGGATAGGTGGAAGCCCTCCGATTTTGGTGGTTCTTGGTTGTGTTGTTCAGGAGAGAGAGGGGGATGCCGGCGGGTTGGTGTGGTGTTCTTGAGAGAGAGAGAGGTGTGGTGGGTTGGTGGAGGGTGGTGGAACATGTGGTGATGGTGGCGTTTGGTGGAGGTGGAGCCATGGTGCTGATGTTTGATCCAGAGCTAATGTTGTTGAAGATGACATTTGTGCTTTAAGTCAAAGGTTAACAAAAGCTTTAAATAAAATAAAAAGAAATGACAATTTTGCCCCTGAGGAAAAGGACAAAATAGCAACGTTTTTTTTAGAAATCTGACCTAATTTGATTTTTGGACCAAAATGGCAACAAAAATGAAACCACAGAGACCCAGATGTAAAAGGTTTCAAATTTGGACTAAAGTGGCAAAATGTGAACAAAACTCAGGGACCAAAATGGCAGTTTACTTTTTTTTTTTTTTTTTACAAAATAACATAGTTTATAGGTTCCGCATAAAAAGCAAGTTTTGGTGAAAGTTCTTGAAACTACCCGAACACGACATGGAAAATCATGTTTTGGGTCGATAACATAACTTGTTTAAAAAATAGGCCGTGTTCATGATGATCTCAGACCCGTTTTAAAAACAGGCTGGGTTTGGTTGACCTGTATATTAACCAGTTGACCCAAGAACCTGTTTAAGTATTTAAAATGAAACTTATAATTTTTTTCGCTCTCAAATTTTTCAATATTAAAAAAAATATATTCATACCATCCATTACCTATATATTAAAATTACAACGAAATGAACAGTAACATTATGAAGAATGAATAGTAGATAAGGGTACCGGCACCAAATTTATTAAATCGGTGTAGCAAATGGTATCGGGTACCTGTACCAAATTTATCAAATCGGTGTATTTTCGGTACCGGTTCGGCACTGGTATTCATCGGTTTTTACCCTCGGGTACCGGTACCAACTTTACCAAACTGGTGTATTTTCAGTACCGGTTCGGCACCGGTATTCATCGGTTTTTACCCTCAAATACTGGTGTTGTACCAGTACCGACCGGTACCGAATCGTACCGTACCAGGTATATTCGGTACCGGTACCCACTTTTGAGGATTTCGGTAACGGTTGTTACCGAGCTCATAAAATCCTGTAGCAACGCAGCGATGCAAGTAATTGCACCGTTTGGATTACTTTTCATACACACAGTAAGTAAACTGTATTTCGTTTGAATGGGGTTTTATATACACAGCAACTTATTTTAGTTTCTTTTTTGTCTTTTTCTGTAATGAATTAATTATAGCATGTAAAATAAACTTGGATATTTAGAATATTGATGAGCAAATCGTATCAAATCCTGTAATGAAACCGGCATCGTATCGGTACCAAATTTACTATACCAAATCATTTTCGGTACCAATTTGGTACCCACCTTTTCACGTTTTCAAAATCATTACTTTCAGTTCGACACCGGTCTAGCACCATACCTGTATTTATTGATTTTTACCTTCAAATACCATACCGTATTGTACCGGGCATTTTCGGTGCCGATACCTAATTTCGATGATTTTCCGGATCGGTACTTTCGGTGCCGTTACAGGTACCGAGCTCATCCATATTTTAACGTGTTAGCACCGCAATAACTGAACTGAAAACAACCGAATTTCCAACGTGTAGGACGTGTGGGTCTATTATTATATGTTAGGTTATTTAAAATTGTTTTTTTAGGACGGAGTGACTATCTTTACCACGTCATTTTTATTTATGTTTTGATATTCGGTATCTGCTTGCCGTTGCTGACACGCCTTTTGTAGTCATTGAGTCCCTGCCGCAACGCGCAGGCGAAAAATTAGCTAGTTTACTATAAATACACTTGCAATTTCCAATACAATTTTCAATAAAACTGTTAATATTTCTCACCCAACTCTACTAGTCTAATTCTCCATTAAGCTCAAATTCTCGAATTCGTATTTTATTGTCCGGATTTTGAACTTTACTACGAGTTTGATTTCAATATTATATGGTTATTCATAATATTCTTTCTTTTGTCACACCATATTATCTACTTGTCACTCTCATACTAACATATTAAACACGTTAACGGTAACCTAATTAAGGTACATGGTATGGAATCGGGGTGGTGGAAATGGGTGTGCAGAATTCGTTTCGAATTCGAAAAATTCAAAATTCGTTTAAATTCGATTCGATTATGAAGAATTCGTTTCGATTATAAGAATTCGAATTCGAGTCAAGTAAATCGAATACGAATTTATAATTTCAAATTCGATTCGATTCGAAATTCGAATAAAAATTATACATTTTTATATAGAGTAAATTGCCATTTTCGTCCCTGAGGTTTGGGCACGTTTGCCATTTTCGTCCAAAATGACATTTTGGTACCATTTTGCCCCCCACGTTTGTAACTTTTTGCCATTATCGTCCAAATGCCTAACCTAGTCACTTTATAACGTCAAATTGGGGTATTTTTGAAATTTGTTAATGATAAGGGGGTAACTTGTAATGTTTACTCTTTAATTTATAATGTTTTTTAATAATTTTTTTAATTTATAGAGTGAATCAGTATTAATTTATAGAGTTTCATCAGTCCACTCTCTCTCTCTCATCTTTCTCTCTCTTCTCTCATCCACCATCACCACCACCACCATTCCCCACCACCTCCGCCACCAATCCCTACCACCTCCACAACCATCTTCATATCTTTTATTCTCTCTTTACTCTCTCTCTCTCCAACCACCACCATAACCCCCAACCAGTGATTCAATCAAATCTAGCAAACATCATACAACAATCTCAACAAATTCTGCAACAAGTGCAAATATGTATACACATAAGCATTTCAATAACAGTCATTTTGCAAAATACATCAAGAAAGTCTAACTGATCGATTCATGTATCTGAACTCATCGTACATTCAAACAACAAAAAAGAAACTTGAATACCAGATTTACCTTTTTAGCAAAATAAGAAGCAATATCACCCCATTTCTTATTCCCCCACGAACCCAAAACAGATCCTTGAGCAGAAACTGACGGGTTAACATCATCATCATCATCAGCATCATCCACAGGAGGTCTATCATTCAACAAAAAGCTCGACCCTTGACCATACGGCGAATCATCATCAACAACCCGATCCAATGTCATCTTGTTCAATTGAAAATCGAAACCCTAACCACCCGTCACCGTTAAATTCACCAAATCTCTGGTTAAAAAACGATCTAGCTCTCAATCATGTCATCTGTACCGCCGTTCATCACTCAACAACCACCAACAAACTCCACCAGCAACCGCCATTAACATCATCTTCATCAGATCTGAGCGAAACCCTAGATTAGAAACATCCGGCTGGCGTAGTGAGAGAGAAAAACGGTGAGAAAGAGAGAGAGTGGTGGTGGTGGCCGGCGACTCCTCATCTACCATCACCCTTCACGATCGCAGAAGAGAGAGAGAAGAGAGAGAGAGATGGGTCGGATTTGCGATGGTTGTGCCGGAGTTGCAGGTTGTGCCGGAGATGGTGCCGGAGTTGCAGGTTGTTGATGGTCGTGGTGGTGGCGGCGTTTGTTGAGGGTGGGAGATGAGTGCAGTATGTATGTATGTGTTGTGATATATCTATAACACATAAATTGCAAGTTACCCCCTTATATTTGAAAATTTTCAAAATTACCACATCAGACAAATATAAAGTAACTTGGTTAGGCATTTGGATGAAAATGACAAAAAATGCCAAACGTTGGGGGCAAAATGGTACAAAAGTGTCATTTTGGACAAAAATGACAAACGTGCCCAAACGTCAGGGACGAAAATGACAATTTACTCTTTTATATATAATACATATATAACTTTTATTAGGCTATACTATAAATTATTTTTAAATTTTTTTCGAAGTATTAAAATTACCTATTACCAAACCCACTACATGGCACATTACTAAAACCTAAGTAACAAATCTATCAATAGATTTCTAAGCGTAAAAATATTAACTTGTAATGTGGAGTGGTTATTCCCGACTTCTCGTTTTGAATTTAGACTTGTGGTACTTTATTTAGAATTTTTTAAGGTGATATCGTGTTTTATGGCTGCTTTAAAATTTATGTTTCATTTTGAAAGTTTTTTTACATGTTTTTAAAGAATCTGAATTAAATCGAATTTATTCGAATTCGAATTCGAATTTTTAATCGAATACGAATTGTGTTTTTTATTTGAATACGAATTCGAATCGAATTCGGTAGGTTTTAATCGAATTCGAATCGAATACGAATTCAAGGAAAAATAAAAATTATTCGAATAATTCGAAAATTCGATATTCGATTCGATGAACACCCCTAGGTGGAATCAGGAAACTTGAGGGCGCATGGGAACACAACTCAGTCATTCGAGGCCTATCGAGAGCTCCGAAATTGAGGAACACCAAGATTTGGAGAGAATCAGGCCTAAAACAAAAAGGATCATCGAACCATAGAGTGTGCCCTTAGCACCCAATAACTCGTCTAACACGTATAACTCATTTATAAAATGTGTAAAACAAGTTGTGTTCTGGTTAACTAGTATGCAAGTTATGGTTGAAATATATGATATGAATAATAATATGGCTCAAGTTCATATTGCACATTTCAACATGTCAACCAACATACCCCACACACTTAACATTAATTAACATTAACATCCCTGTCAAAGCAAACGGCAACAAATAGTAAAAGAATGGCGGGAAAGCAACAGAAATGCATTGTCGTATCCATTAAACCCTAGCAAATAGCAATCTTACAGTCATGATCGATACGGATCAACTTTAGAAATCATCGTTGCAAGTAATCTCAACAGGTACAATACAAAATCCATTCGATTTTCTGTCTTATTACTTTATATTCTTCAATTCGATCTCAACAAACATTACAAAGCAATCGCATGAGAACAATCATCCATTTTTTTCTATTAAATCATTCCTGTTTTTGCAATTTTGTTATTTGAACTGAGTTCATGGGGAAATATGAGATTTTAGGGTTAATTTTGTTCATAATTGTTCTTTACGGTGAATTAGGGTTTTCTGTTACAGTAACTTATGACAGTAAGGCTTTGGTTATAGATGGGAGAAGGAGAATTTTGCAGTCCGGCTCCGTTCATTATCCTAGAGCCACTCCTGAAGTGAGTTCGATATATACACACAATATATTTACTTGTTTTTGTCATGTTAGTGGTGATTTGTTATGTGTATTATACATGCTTGTAAGATTCGCTAGGCGCTAGTTGGCCGGTTGAGTACCGACTAGCGATTAATCAGGATTAGTCGTGATTAACCAGATTGGGATTTTTATATGCAATTTTTAGTTTTATACATACATATATATACCTATTTTTTAAGTATACATGATTAATCACCGGAATTTACAGGTTTTGGCCTGAATCTTGTCGGAATCTCGCCGGAGTTTCCTATTTCCGGCCGACTGGATTCGATTAGGGCCGGCTAACGATTAACTCACCGATTACCCAAAAATTAACCAGTTGCCGCCGACTAGCGACTAATCACCCACTAGTCGCCGATTAATCCAGATTTTTCCAACACTAGTATTATATGAGAATATGTTTGATGTTTATTGGCCTAGTTATGTATTGAACTGAAATTATCATAATGTAAAACGTATCGGTGTGTAATTAACCTATGTATAAAGCACTTCTCTAACCTTCTAGATTACGATCATTACATTTAAATACATAATTACTCTAATATCTATGTGTAATATCTAACTCTATATCTAGAGTCGATATCTATACAAGATCATAATACAATTACCCTTTTGGTTTGTCTGTGTTGGGATTATAGATGTGGCCGGAAATCATTGAGAAAGCCAAGGAAGGAGGATTGGACGTAATTGAGACTTATGTTTTCTGGAATTATCATGAGCCTGTAAAGGGTCAGGTATAGTATTGAATGTACAACTGTATATGTTTTATATATAAGATGATATTCTCATGATATATGCTGAATAATAGGGGAAATGAGTTGTAGTGACCATCATTTACTTTTTTTATGTGACAGTACTACTTTGAAGGACGGTTCGACTTGGTTAGGTTTGTGAAGACGGTTCATGATGCTGGCTTGTTTGTTCATCTTCGTATCGGTCCATATGCGTGTGCAGAATGGAATTATGGGTCAGTTATTTATTGTCAAAATCTCTACTTTTAAAGTACGCTTTAGCCCATATGCCAGTAACATCTTTGTTGGATGTGAAACTTATCCTCCGTTTTTGTTTCATTTCTATGTTTTGTTGAGCAGAGGATTCCCTCTTTGGTTACACTTCATTCCCGGAATTCAGTTCCGGACCATAAATGGCCCTTTTCAGGTACTCTGTTAACACATACAATGTTAAAGCTTCTGTTAGATGATGTGTTAGATTATAACATGAAATTATAGTGCAGGCAGAAATGGAACGTTTTCTTGCTAAAATTGTTAATTTAATGAAAGAGGAGAATCTTTTTGCATCACAAGGAGGTCCAATAATTCTGGCTCAGGTGATACCTTTTGCACTCATTGGTTCTAGATGAGCACTTTTGAAGTTCTATTTCTCTTGGGCTTGTGGGTCTATATCGGAGTGTGGTATGTTGTATAAAACAGGTAGAGAATGAATATGGAAATGTGGAGTGGGCGTATGGAGTTGGTGGAGAGCTATATGTAAAATGGGCTGCAGAAACTGCTCTAAGTCTTAACACATCTGTTCCTTGGGTGATGTGCTCACAGAGTGATGCACCTGATCCCATTGTAAGTTAAGTTTTGTCACAACTTGTGGTATTGTAGATACATGTTGCCAATGATCTCTAGATCAAGTGGTGGAAGGCTTTCATTTCTCTTGGGAGATGCAGGTTCAACTCCCACTTGGTGCAGAGTGAGGCACTGGTGGGCAATGATAGGAGACCTAGGGACACTTGGGTTCGATCCTTGAGCCAAACGGGTTTTGCCGGTAATTTCACCGTCGTGCTTACGGGTGGGTGGGTTACCAGGTTTTCCCTGGAATTGGTGGTGGACTTGGGTTACACTCGGAGTACTCCGTTTGGTCCAGTGGGTGCCCCGAGAGTGCTCAGGATTGATTCTGTTGGCTGTTAAAAAAAAAAAAAGATACATGTTTCATAGAGATATGTCTAGGGGTATTAGTGAGTCGAGCCCGAGCTTAACTAGTTTAACTGAAGAGAGCTCATGTGCTCGGCTGCTTAGACCGGAGAGAGCTCGAGATCAGCTTGTTTTGAGCTCTATGTCCATAGCTCGAGCTCCCCATTGAGTAATTCTCTAAACTCAAGCTGGACTCGTTTATTATTTATTTAATTACATATATTTTTATATCTATAACATGATATATGATATTGAGTTATTTTTATCATAATTATATGTGTAATAATATATAATATATAGTATATAGAGGAAAGTACACGGATGGTCCTTGTGGTTTACCAAAGTTTTGGATTTGGTCCCTAGCTTTCCAAAAGTACACAGATGGTCCCGGTGATTTGCACTTTGTAATGCGTTTAGTCCCCAACTTTGCCAAAAGTCACATTGATGGTCCTTGTGGTTTGCACTTTGTAATACATTTAGTCCCTAACTTGGACCTGCTAAAACCTTTAGATTTGTTGGCTGGGGACTAAACACATTACAAAGTGCAAACCACAGGGACCATCTGTGTACTTTTGAAAAGCTAGGGACCAGATCCAAAATTTTGGTAAACCACAGGGACCATTCGTGTACTTTACTCTAGTCACTAGTTATACTTGTTTAGGCTCGCGAGCCTAGTTGAGTTCGAGCTTGATCTCATTTACCAAATGAGCTCAAATTTAGGCTTGAGCTCATTTAAGCTCTGCTCGATTCGAGCTTTTAGCGAGCCGATCTCGAGTAGCTCAAATCATTTATACCTCTTAGAAAATATATCCCAGTTTCTAGGATAACTGACACGCTATAATGCAGATAAACACATGTAACGGGTTCTATTGTGATACTTTCACCCCAAATTCTCCTTCAAAGCCGAAGATTTGGACTGAGGACTATACAGGATGGTACAGTTAATCTTTTGCTTCGGCTTTCTACATTGCTACTCTCCATGAAAGCATACAGAAACAAACAGTATCCTATTTCTCTTTGATTTTGCAGGTTTCTATCATTTGGTTACCCTGTTCCTTACCGACCCGTCGAAGACCTTGCTTTTGCTGTTGCACGGTTTTTTGAGAAAGGAGGCACTTTTCATAACTATTATATGGTACACTCACTCGATTCTTTTGCATCATGTAAACGGTTATTAGCTAACATAATCATTGCAGTACTTTGGTGGAACAAATTTCGGGCGAACAGCTGGAGGCCCTCTAGTCGCGACAAGCTATGATTATGATGCTCCGATAAATGAGTATGGTAATGTTCTGATTTTAGAAGAATACTAATAGCTGTATTGAAGTATCGGCAGAATGAATGATGAAGATAAGTTTTGCAGGATTTATAAGGCAGCCAAAGTTCGGTCACTTGCGGGACCTACACATGGCAATAAAACTATGTGAGGAGTATTTGGTGAATGGAGATCATGCTCAACAATCTCTTGGTATAAAGTTAGAGGTATGCTACAACCTAGATACGTTGTTTTATTAAGAGTAAAGTACATGGATGGTCCCTGTGGTTTACCAAAATTTTGGATTTGGTCCCTAGCTTTTCAAAAGTACACAGATGGTCCCTGTGGTTTGCACGTTGTAGCGTATTTAGTCCCCTACTTTTTTCCAAAAGTACACGGATGGTCCCTGTGGTTTGCATTTTGTAGCGTATTTAGTCCCCTACTTTTTTCCAAAAGTACATAGATGGTCCCTATGGTTTGCACTTTGTAGCGCATTTTGTCCCCAACTTTTTACGAAAGTACATAGATGGTCCTTGTGGTTTGTACTCTGTAACGCATATAGTCCCTAACTTGGATATGCTAAAACCTTGAGATTTGTTGGTTAGGGACTAAATGCATTTACAAAGTGCAAACCACAAGACCATCCGTGTACTTTTGGAAAGCTAGGGACCAAATCCAAAATTTTGGTAAACCACAAGGACCATCCGTGTACTTTACTCTTATTTTAAACAAAACTGTATATTTATTATTTAATTTATATTAAATATGACACTGTACTGTGTCTACTCTCACTGACAATTGATTTACTCACGCTTCATTCACCAGGCAGATGTATACTATAAAACGGACGATGATTGTGCAGCTTTTCTTGCGAATTATGGTAGCAGTGTAGACGCAAACGTGACATTTAATGGAAAATTGTATTTTCTCCCTGCATGGTCTGTGAGCATCCTTCCAGATTGTAAGAACGTTATTTTCAACACAGCAAAGGTAAATTTAAGAATGAGCTAAATAAATTGTTCATTAGACTGTATAAAATTTGTATTTAAATCTGTTGTATATGTTGAACATGGATAAAGGTTGTTGCCCAGAAAAGTATTAGTGATGACACAAGTGAATTATCGTTGTCTACTTCACATTGGAGTTGGTATATGGAAAAAGTGGGCGTTTGGAGTAACGACTCATTCACAGCAACTAGTTTGCTAGAGCAGATAAGCACTACAAAAGACACGAGCGATTTTCTATGGTATAGTACAAGGTAATTTGTAGTAAATCATAATATTTATACAATCGGTAATTAAAGCATTGTGACATGCGACTATTTATATGATAGTAATACTTCACCTCTGCAGCATAGAATCAGATGAAAAGAAAGATGCATTTTTGCTGATTCAGAGTTTGGGACATGCTGCTCTTGTTTTCTTGAACCGTAAAGTTTTAGGTATTATTATAGGGTAGCTAATGTATTTCTTATGCATATGTGAACTCTGATTAACAACTACTCACATGGTATGCTACATTTTCTTATCTTGAATCAATTGTAGCGTTTGGATATGGTTATCATGACGACGCAAGCTTCAACATAAGTGAAAAGATTAGTCTTGAACAAGGAAACAACACATTGGATATAATTAGTATGTTGATTGGTGTACAGGTGACCATTTCTTTCCTCATTTCTACTTGCTCATATCTACATAGGTTTTAGATTTCAGATATGACAAAAAAAATAAAAATTAATCCACACTTAAACTAAGTTATGCATATTTATTTATTAATTTTTTTATGTTTTTTTTACAGAACTATGGTCCATGGTTCGATGTCATGGGGGCAGGCCTATATTCAGTCATCCTTACTGACCTGAAGAACACCAAAGAGGACTATTCATCAAACAAATGGACCTACCAGGTTCACATTTAACTCCAGTTATTATTTTCTTCCTTTTATTATCATATTATCTCAAGCATCATTGATCTTTATATACAACATTCATTTGCCTTCAGGTGGGAACTGAAGGTGAAAGCCTTGGACTTGATAACACTGATCTTGCTAATAGCTCCCTATGGACCCGTGGCGCTTCCGTACCTACTAATCAGAGCCTGATTTGGTATAAAGTATGTAATTTGTTGATGCATATATGTCTGTCTGTTACCGTACGAATAGGCTAGATTGAGTCGGTACTGAATATGTGTATGTGATTGTGTTTAAACGAATGAGTCATACGATTGTATCAGTCGTTTAAACAGTTCAAGCCAATGAGCCTCAATCGATTGAAGCTCACAATCGATTGGAATGACCTATAAATAGAAGTACCATTCGATTGAATCAACTAAGTTTTTTGAGAGTGAGAGGAGAGATCACACTTGATCTGCTCCCGGTCCTTCACGATGTAAACTCTTTCGGTATGAATACAATCTGCGTTGACAACGTTATCACGTTTTTTTTTTACCGAATTGAGTTGTTTATCTCAAAACTTCCGTCTTTGAACTGTCTATTCGTGTGTGTGATCAGCACATTATTCTCTGTTTCTTATTCTCAGTCCACATTCATGGCCCCTGAAGGGAAAGGTCCTCTATCACTGAACCTTGCTAGCATGGGGAAAGGTCAAGCTTGGGTCAACGGTCAAAATATAGGACGATATTGGTCAACTTACCTTTCACCATCGACCGGGTGCACCGATCACTGTGACTACCGGGGAACCTATGATGCACAAAAATGTCAGAAGAAGTGTGGTCAACCTGCTCAAGTATTGTAAGTAGCATACTCAAAATATTGTATGCAGCATGTAAGTGAAGCGAACGTTCATGAACTGTTCGTGAACTTGTTCGGTGGGAAGTTCGTATATTTAATAAATGACGAACATGAACAAATTTTTTTGTTCATTTAATTAAACGAACGAACGTGAACACGTGTTGTTCGTTCATTTATGTTAATGAACATTCGTTTATGTTTGTTCGTTTATATTTTAATAAATACATAAGGAGTTATATTTATATAAATATATACTTAAAAGGAGTTTTCAGACTACTTATATAAATATAACTAATTGATAACTGGGCTTTCTAATAATAAAAATGGGCTTTCCAATAGATATATCGTAATTAATCAATAATTTATATAAAAAAAGCTAATTTATGCCTGTTTATGTTTGATCATTTATGTTCATTTGTGTTCGTTTATGTTTGTTCAATTATGTTCTAGGTAGCACTGGGACGGGTACTGGAACGGGGTACGGGGACGATACGGGTACGGGGAACGGCAAAACTCAAAAATCCAAGATACGGGTACGGCAAAGGTACGGCAAAAAAAATATAAAAAAATTACTATATATAATTTTTTTTGTATATATAATGTCAATTTTAAACTTTTTATGTATAAATTTAAGGAGTAAATGTAAACTAGTAAAGATAGAGGGGGTTAAATGTTAGAAACACAAACTAATATAACACTTTTTATGTTAAAGTTTGCAAGTTTTAGGGACTAGATGTAAACAATCAAAAGATAAAGGGGTTAAATGTTAAAAAAATAAACTTGTTTAAACCTAAAAACCTAAATATCATCAACCAGCCGTCACTTCTACTTCTTCTTCTTCTTCTTCTTCTTCTTCTTCTTCTTCTTGTCATGGTTTTACGGCAGAAATTGCAACTCCGGCGCCGGAATTTGCAGCCGGAAATCGCTATTTGGTCGCCAAGCACCCCGGAAACGTCCCCGAAACGTCCTTGACCGTCCCCTTGACCGTCCCCTTGACCGTCCCCATCTTTTGGGAACGTCCCCAAGCCGTCCCCCACGCGTTTCCGTCCCCTAGCCGACCCCGGGACGGGTACTCGACCCATAATGCCGTCCCCGTGCTACCTAGATTATGTTCATTTGTATTGTTTTATGTTTGTTAAATTATGTTCATTTAAGTTTGTTTGATTATGTTCGTTTACGTCCGTGAACTGTTCGTTTAGGTTTTAAACCAACGGATGCCTATTTTCTTGATGAACAAACATGAACAAAAAATTTGTTCGATTATAAGTCTGTGTTCGTGTTCGGTTAAAGTTAAATGAACGAACACGAACATGCCCTATTCATGTTCGTTCGGTTCGTTTACAGGCCTATATGCAAGAGTTATGAAGTGCGTATGATAATTTAAAGATTATATGTCTAGATATCACGTGCCACGAACCTGGGTGCATGCTGGTGAGAACTTGCTGGTACTTCATGAAGAGCTTGGTGGCGATCCGTCAAAAATATCAGTGTTGACACGAACCGGGCAGGAGGTGTGTGGGCATGTATTTGAGGATGATTCCATTCCTGTTGACCTCTGGAAATCTAACGTTGATTCCACTTCTCGAACCCCTGAAGTTCGGTTAACTTGTGACCAAGGCTGGAAAATTACATCCATTCAGTTTGCGAGTTTCGGGAATCCCAAAGGAGATTGTGGCTCATTTACTCAAGGCAATTGCCATACGGATGTCTTGTCTATAGTCCAACAGGTACTAGAGTTGTCATTCATTTTGTTTGTTTATTGTTGTGATACCTTAGTCAAATCATATATCGTTTTTTCTATAGAAGAGATATGGGTCATAAGGAATTCCCCGACTCAAATACCACTCGGGTCGTTTAGTTTACAAGAGCTCAAGCTCAACCCCAGCTCGTTATTATATTATTAACTATTTAACTGTTTTATTTATAAGGTAGGGATCCTAAGAGAAGTCCACCCTATTTGAGAAACTTGAGAAGCATAGACCACATGTTTTCCCTAAGCTTTTCGAAATATACACATATGTATAGTTTAAAATTCACTATATACATATATGTATAATTCAAATACACATATGTATATAGTCAATTATAAACTATACATATGTGTATATTACGAAAAGTTTAGGGAAAATGTGTGGTCCAGAATGCTTCTCAAGTTTCTCAATTAGCCTAGTGCTTCTCACACGATCCTAACCCTTTATTTATATATATTCATAAAAATTATAGACTCGTTTAGGCTTGTCATGTGAAACTCAAGACTTGAGCACCCTTATTAAATGAGCTCCAACTTAGGCTTGAGCTTGTTTAAGCTTGGTTATTTCTAGCTTTAAGTGAACAGATCTCGAGTAGATGATGAGTGATTCGGCTCGTTTGCACCCTTAATACCATGTTTTATGATTGTTGAGCATAAAGCCATGTTTAATGAACAATGCAGGCTTGTATAGGGAAGAAAACGTGTTTGATTCCTGTTGCAACAGCTAAGTTTGGCAACCTGTGTCCTGGTGTGACAAAAAGCTTGGCAATTGAAGCTTTGTGCACTTCTTGAAACAACACTACTTTTTATTTTTGTATTTTATGATTGGTGGTAATGCATTTACGGGTTTTTTATGTTGTCACAAAGGTATGCTCCAAATGAAAGATTATGATAATTAACATAATTGAAGTTGCACAGGTGTATTTTTTTTATTATTATTTTTTTTATACTTTTATTATTATTTTTTTTATACTAACCCCTTACTAGAATGAACCGGTTTTTTGTTAATGAGTGGTTTGGAACAGCGTTTCATGTAAAACAAATGGTTTGCCCCAAATGAAAGAGTTTGTTGTGGTTTGTTTCTTCTGAGAGTATTGTAACGATGCTAAGAATGTTTCATGTTAAACATTGTTCAAGTATACGACTTTCAAAAAACTATGAAGCTAATAAAGCCCCATTTACCCCTCTGTTATCGTGATAATTAAATTTCAATTCTCATTATCCTCGGATCTTATTTAAAAACCCAACATATACATATATGGAATATGTCATAATTTTAAATTTGACAAGATTTACTGTTGAGTGTTGAACATGAAGGAACTAAACTGTAATTATTATTATTATTATTATTATTATTATTATTATTATTATTATTATTATTATTATTATTATTATTATTATTATTATTCTAGATAAAGCACGTAGTCTTGTGACAATTAGATGAAATGTCTTTATAAAAGATGGGGGATTTTATTTGTCAATTTTAAATATTTCGTTGGAATGTTAAACAATCCATCACGTCGTGGAAATGTTAAATAATCCATCACGAAGTGGAAGGAAAGTGAATTCCGTAAATTGAGTGAATTTTCAATTCCATCTAAGGATCAATCAAACAAGATTTTGGATATAAAATTTTCCAATTCCAACTCAAGGAATTCTATGAACCAAATGACCCCGAGTCTTCTCTCGGGTTCTATTTTTTTATTTTATGTTCTTATATCTATAGAATCTTTATATTTTTGTAAATTTGTATACGTTTTTATGAATTTGTTAAAAGTTGAATAATGTTTTAAATTTGTATATAATTCTAGTTTGATTTTCTTTTTTATATATTTTATGTAAGATGTAAGATGTAATTTTAGGTACATTCCCAAACAAAATAAAACCGGAAGCATTTTTTATAATCTTCACATAACTTTTAGCAACAGACTTGTGACCGAAAATCTGTAACTAAAAACTATATTTTATTATCTTTTTTAAATTCGTTTCCGTCAGTAAAAATAATAGCCATGTTACAAAGAATGATTTGAAATTCACCAAATTACAATGTTTACATGATTGAGTTTAAAGTTTATGAGTTTTACAATTTCTGTCATTTTAATATGTATACGAATTTATAAGTTTTCAAGCTTACGAGTTTAGAGTTTTATAATTTTACAAGTCTATGACGCAAATCAACCCATTTTATTATTTCACACACAGGCTATTATTGAAGTGCAAACGCAAGAAATTAAAAAAAAAAAAAAAAAAGAGTTGTGATAACATTTAAGCTTGTGAGCTTCATGCAAGTAACAGTACTTTGCCAATATGTGTACTGGTTTCCATAAGCTTGTGAGCCTCTCCGGCTTCAGATAAAGGGAAGTACTTGTAAACAACAGGTTTCACCTTCCCTTGTGCGATTGCCGGCCAAACATTCTTCTCCACATCACTCACTATTTCCGCTTTCTTTTCTATACTTCGGGTTCTCAAACCCGCAGCTGCAACAACCAAATCCACATTGTCAATGCTAACTATCAGCTACTCACAGCCAATTGTAACTAGAAAGATGTATATACCTTGCACCGTGAGCCGTTTTGCCAGTAACAATGATATGTTTGCTTCGGCTTTCACTCCACCCATTAAACCAATGATGAAAAGTCTGCCACCGATACCTAAGCTTTCGAGGTTTTTCTGGAA
The DNA here is from genome assembly GCA_030545235.1 of Helianthus tuberosus. Taxonomy (NCBI): domain Eukaryota; kingdom Viridiplantae; phylum Streptophyta; class Magnoliopsida; order Asterales; family Asteraceae; genus Helianthus; species Helianthus tuberosus. Next base: position 125,460,428 of record CM060449.1, on the reverse strand, counting down.
GTAGGGCCCACCAACATTATCCAGTATAACATCAACCCCTGTTGTTTGGTTCATCCAAGGTTAGATGTCAACGAATTAAATTGAGTAACTAATATTTTTTTTACCGGTATAGTTGGTTGTAAATAATGTTATTGTAAAAATGAAAAAAAAAATTGTGAAGTATAAAGTACAATGGTTTGAAAAGACAACTTTTGAGGCAAATCATAATCACCTTTACCGCCTGTTTCCTCCTTTATACGTGCAACGAAATCTTCCGTTTTGTAGTTGATCCCAACATCGGCTCCAAGATCCTTACAGGCTTTTAATTTTTCCTCACTCCCTAAAAAAATAAACAAATAATGTTGTATGATTGCAGATAATCATGGTTAGCTGAATGTATGATTAACATTGCACACATAGTTGTTAATAGCGAATAGCGGATGATAGCGACAAGCTACCTATACGCTACGTAGCGATGGCGATGAAATAGCGGGCGCTATTTTATGTTTAGCGATACACTAGAAGATAGTTTTAGAATATTTTAGATGGGTATTTTATCAAATTACGTTGTTTTCATAGGTATCTTTAAAAAACGAAAAATCCTGCTATTTTATAGGCATATGTTATCGATATTATATATTATATCATCATCATACTCAGTAAATCCCACCAATAGCAAAGCAAAGGTAGGGTCTGAGGAGGGTAAGATGTAGACAGCCTTACCTCTACCCCGAAAGAATAGAGAGGCTGCTTCCAGTGAGACCCCCGGCTCAATATATATATAATATATATATATTAAAAACCAACACCTTGTCTCTCACTATTCATTCTACCCAATAACGCCCCCACATGGCGGCCTATTTTTTTTTCTTTTAAATTCTTTTTTCTTATTCCATTTACACCCTCAACTTTTTCTAATACACATGTTTAGTCCTTCTACTTTAACTTTTCTAATATACATCTTTAGTCCCTCTACCTTAGTCTATCTACTTTTATTCCTTTTAGTATTTCGTCTTTTAGTGTTTTTATCTTACTAACGTGACGAACCAACCCAACTCCCGGCGCAACGCGCGGGGTGAAATTACTAGTTTATATTAAAAAAAAAAAACCCTATAATCCTGCTACTTTCACACCATGGAGGCACCAAAATCAGATGGCGACCTATTGACGCATCGCCACGCGGCATACGCTAAACGGTATAGCAAGCGCTATGATCGCTATTAAAAGCATTGATTGCACATATAAGAAAAACGGAGCTTACCTGCTGTGACAAACACTTTAACGCCGAAGTATTTGGCAATTTGAATTGCAAATGTACCAATGCCACTAGAACCACCATGTATCTGAAAATCTTACTACCTCTGAGTAAATATGTTTGGAGAGTGAAATTTGAAACTTCCAACAACTTTTTTTTTTGAAATAGAAGAGAAAGTAGACTTTACCAGAAATGTTTCTCCGGAAGATAGCTTGCTTGTCATGAAGACAGTTGACCAAACGGTGCACGCGACCTCAGGGAAGCTGGCAGCATCTTTCAAAGAAACGCCAGGCGGGATAGGAAGGACTTGACCAGCAGGTACAGCTACCTTTTCAGCATATCCTCCACCACTTATAAGAGCACATACCTAAAGTTCAATATTCCCGTCTTACTCGACATGAAGAACAAGAAGAAACTTGACAGATTATCTAATGATATGAACAGCTAGCCATCCAAACAATTTTCTACTAAAACTCTGGTTTGATTAAATATTGATATGAACAGCTAGCCATCTAAACAATTTTCTACTAAAACTCTGGTTTGATTAAATATTGATAAAATTTTGTGCTATAAAAGTCAGACATGTACACATACTTTCAGCACATTTATGTTGAATTCTCCGCACATTTACTGTTCATCTTATGTGATTTCACACGTATACGTATAACTTACAACAATCTCAAGATTCAAGCCATAACAGTTGATTTAAACGCCAAAATTCTTTATAGGAAGCTAAAATTGGGCTTGATTGAATTCTCCGCACGTTTACTGTTCTATCTACAATATTTAAAATTAGGTCCCACGGGACCCCCTCGACTTTCTAAGACATGCAAGTATAAATTCAACTTTGTCTCCTTTTCACGTCACGTGAGTCACTTGCTGTTAAAAATTTGTTTTTGTTACGCCTTTTCCCGGTTTTGGTCATCGTTCGGTTGCTACTTAGTACGAATTTACGCCCCCCAGCCCCGCAACGCTGATAACACGGTTTTACGCCTCCTGCCCCGCAGCTCGGGGGACGTAAGACTAGTTTAATTAAATTCTCCACAACTTTACTCTTCATCTTATGTGATTTCACAATTATAATCTACAACAATCTACAAAATTCAAGTCCTAACAGTCAATTTAAACTCCAAAATTTCATACATCACGTCAAATTTGATTAAATTCTCAACAAAATTACTTATGTGATTTCATAAGTCTTTGCCATAGTTGTTAAAAACCATCGCTTCTTACCTCTAGGCCCATTTTCTAGGCGAGGCTTGGCAATTGCGCCTTAAGTCAAGGCCAAGGTTTTAAAGTACGGAATCATGCCTCGAGGCGTTTTCCCTTCGCCACACGAGGCTTACACCTTGAGGCGAACGAGGCGGAAAAATTATATATCTTTCAAAAACTAAAATACAAACTGATTTCATCATACCAAAAACACACATAAAAAGACATGAATGTTTGAAATTGACACAAAAAATCAAAAAACATAAGAAACATCAAAACCCCCTTTAGGGGCACACCCTTTTTTTTTTTAACCACGGTCAAGGCAATTGGGCTTTAATTCTAGATTCCGGAGCTAAATTCTCCAAAACCCGGCAAGATTACAGCTAGATTTCTACTTTTATCTTACGAAAACTAATATTTTAGAACTTTTGCTACTAAATTTAGTTTATTTTATTTGGAGAATAGTATTAATTTTCTAATCATAAGGCATTTTTAGATTTTTTTCTCTATGGTATCATCTAGGGATGGGATTGGTAGAGTACTCGTACCCATACCCGCATAGGCGGATCTTAGAAGGGCTGTGGCAGGGCCACGGCCCGGGCAAGTTTTTCGGCCGTAGTGCTAATTTTCCGCATTTCGATCGAAATTTTTTATATATACTATGTTTGGCCCGGGCTTGCCCGGACTTTTTTTAGTGCCCGTGTCTTTCCGCCCTGGCATGTTCAACGGGCAAGATCCGCCACTGCATACCCGTACCGGTACCAAAAATACCGGTACCGAAAATACCGGTACTGAATTTGAACAAAACTGGGTACCAAATACCGTACCAAATATATAGATACGGTACGGGTATTTTCGGTACGGTACCCGCTTTGGTACCATTTTGTTTTTATTTAGTTTTTGAGCATTTGTACGAGTACTAAATAGGTAAAATTGACATGAGTACCAATATAGTACGAGTACTAAATAGGTAAAATTGGTACGAGTACCAATACGATACGGGTACCATACATGTAAAATCAATATGAGTACTATAAATACCATAATACGAAACAAAACATAATAAAAAAAAAAACTTTTAAAGGTCTACATAAAATTCGGTACCAGTACCCGTTTTTACCCTTACCAATGCCGAAAGTACCGAATACCAAAATCAATAAAACCAGGTACCGATACATGTACCAAATACCTAAAATCGGTACGGGTACGAGTATTTGGGGAAAAAAGCCCATCCCTAGCATCATCTACGAACAATAAAAAAAAAAATGAAGCCCTAAAAGTCATGTTAAACTCCAAATTCCATAAATGAGGCCATATTTAATTGAATTCTGTTCTATCTTAGAACGTGGGGTATGGTGGGGCGGGGGTTGGGGGCATGGGTTGACACGTGGAGTTCGAGCTCCCCGCTGGTGAGTGACGTGTCAGTGGGGTATGGCGGGCGTGGCTAGCCCGGCGTGGCTTGGCCATGTGTATTAAAATAAAAAAAAATATATAATTAAAAAATACACACTAGCCAACAAGCCAACAAGAGCTGGCCAGATAGGATCGCTAGCATGCCCCACGCCCGGCCTTAAACTCCCGGCCCAAGGGGCCACGCCCAAACCCAAGCCCACCCGGGTGGTGACTTGGGCGTTTCTCTCCAACCCCGCCCCATACCCCATAGTCCTATGTGATTTTATCTCAAAGTTGTAGTACCCCTAAATCCGTAATTGATTGAAGATATTGAAATTGGAGCCCTACCTGATCACCAACTTTCCAACGGGAAACGTTTTTACCGAGGGATAGGATGGTTCCAGAACATTCCAGACCGAGATACTCACTCTCCCCCTTTGGGGGTGGGTACTTCCCTTGCCGTTGAAGCGTATCGGCTCTGTTCAGAGCTGTGGCTTCTACTTTTATCAATACGTCGTCGTCTTTCACCTCTGGATCTTCTACTTCTTGCAGTTTCAGAACTTCTGGACCTCCCGGAGTTGTGATTACTACAGCTTTCATCGTAGCCGCCGATTCTACTTTACTTGTTGGATAGATTATTTGGGAGGCCACATATATATATATATTTTCTGTAAAATAGATATTATTTTTCACATAAAAGCAACCGATTCTACTCGGGTACAGTAAGCTGATTCTTGGCCGACTTTTGTTGAAATATTGTCTAAAGTCCCATCTATTTTCACACCCCTTTTGTCTAGAGGCCAAAGCACAACATATAGGTGTGTGGTCAACGAGCAGACTGACGGTGCCAATCTTTGTCTGTCGGCCATACCTATACGCTACGCTTTGGCCAAAACGTAACATTTCAGGCCTAAGCTCAGCATATAGGTTTATTTTTTTTTAAATATGTTTTCAATTGTAATTAATTCTCATATTATATTAGATTGATGTATGTTTAATAATAATAAACACAACAACAGTTTTAAATAATAATAGATTTTATTAGATTAAAAATTTGGCAGTTTTAATATATATAATGAACATCTGGATTTACATTGACCTCGTACCTATCGAATTGATCCGGATTTAATGGACCGTGTTAGTTTTTAAAGGACCACAATGAACATTAGGAGATCATATACGTATTAATGGACTATATAAGTCCTTAAAGGACCATAATGGGTATTGGTAGACCATATACGTCTTAATGGACCATATTGCGACTTAATTGACTACAATGAGCATTATTAGACCATATATGTCTTAATGGATCACATTGGGCAATGGTAGATCATATACGCCTTAATTGACCATATTGGGCCTTAATTAACTACAGTGGGCATTGGTAGACCATATACGTCTTAATGGACCATATTGGGTCTTAATGGATCACATTGGGCAATGGTAGACCATATATGTCTTAATAGACCATATTGGGCCTTAATTGACTACAATGGACATTGGTAAATCATATTGGACCCTAATAGATCACATTGGGCAATGGTAGACTATATACGCCTTAATTAACCATACGATAGAGTTAAAATTTGTGACGATGATACACAACATAGTTCATAAGGATTAAATTGTCTGGTCTATTTTTAGAAACGAACATGAGTTCAAAGATGGTCATTAAGAAGGGGCATTTTAACCGAAGAAAACAATGATGAATCAAATATCGTATAAACAAATGTCATTATATGTATATATTGACATGTTATTACTAATGTGTTTATACATAATTCTGTTTAGTCGACCAACAAAAGATATATATTAACTAGTTACTTATATATATACAATAATATGGACCTTAGTTGACATACTCACACCCGTCAATCTTTGTCTTGAGAATTAATTACAATTAAAAACATATTTAAAAAATTAAACCTATATGTTGAGCTTAGGCCTAAGCGTAGAGTATCACCCTGAAACGCTGCGCTTTGGCCAAAGCGTAACATATAGGTACAAGGTCAACCAGACAAAGACTGACACTATGTCAGTCTTTGTCTGTTGGCTGGACCTATATGCTGCGCTTTGGCCAAAATGCAGCATATAGGGGGTGTGGAAATAAGGTTTGGATGTGTGAATATCATGGTCCTTACCCGCACTGTGCGACGGAGTTTCAGTCGATAACTATTTTGGTTTAGTACAGTAACCAAAAGAAACATGTTCAAAACGTAAATAAACTAGGATTTATACCGACTCGTACATAAATATAAACACGTAAAACTCAATTACAAAGTCTTTTGAAGGTTAAAAGATTGTGAGTGTTAATACTAAAAGTTAAAGGGTAAAATCATAAAAAAACAAAAACACAAAATCAAAATCAAAATCAAAATAAAAAATGAAAATACTATTCACAATCTTTCCTAATTGTATTATAGTTAATTAATATGGGCCTACTATTCAAGCATCTTCACGGCGACATGGTCTGCATGGAAAGCGAAAATAAGTCTATTTTTGGGAACGAGGCTATAAGCATCCAAAAGAAAAGGATATCAAGGCGTTGGCGTACTTATGAATTAAAAAATAGGCCTCCCCTTACAAATTTAGCTTGGAAGGATTGGTGTAATTTTGATATGTAATTTTTGTTATGTTTGTTCTTGTTGGGCGCTAGCGTCTTGCTAGTTCGTCGTGTTTTAATGAAAGTCGCAGTTCAAAAAAAAAAAAAGAATATCGGCCTAATGTTACTGTTTGTGAAGGTGGATAGAATAAAATGGACCTGATTTTCATGGCCCAAGATTTCCAATTTGGTTCGTTTAAACCAAACGAAGCTAAGGTAAATCCTTCCTCTGTATTCCCTCCTAATTTTGTGTATGAAACTAATTTGGAATTTGAAGAAAGTTTACCCAATCATTATCCGGTTTGGGGTTCTCGATATTGGAATGGTGAATTGTTTAAACAACTTGTTGATAGTCATACCATTGAGGAAAGTGAGACGAGGTTGTTTTATAACCCATTGATACGTGGGGTTGTAATTGTGAAAGCACTGGATCGATGACGAACATCAACATTGCACTTGATTCATGACGTGAAACATCAAAACACAAATAAGATAGAAAGATGTAGAAGATGAAACCCTTCGTTATTAAATCAGTCATCATAGATTAAATAAATCGAAAGAGTATACATCATCTACAACCTGCTTTAGATCACAAAAATCTAAACCTAGCTTTCTCTCACTAACACATAGTCTCTCTCTCTCTCTCTCACTAGAATGCGCACACCAGGAGGCTGAGATTGCACAAAGCTTCTCAAGAGGTTGCCCTAATCTAACTTATCAACACATATATATAGACTAGGGACTAAAACTGGACAAAACACATTGTCAGGGATACAAAACAATACAATAATCCAAAACAACATATTTCTGGAACAATAACATACACTAAGGACCTTTGACTTCATTGACCAGAACTGATAAAGCGACAGTTAACCGACAGGAACTGTATTTACAGACTCCCCCTTAACTGTTGCTATCATTTCTGTCTGACACTGATATCTTCAGTCACCGGATACTAAACTTACAGACTCCCCCTTGACTGATGATATCATGCCTGCTTTCAACTTTGGCTAAGACTTGATCTTTCTGGCAGAGCACAACGATCTTTAACCCTTCTAATAAAGACTTGTTGACGATCACTTAAGGTCTCTTTGAGAAACCCGAAGAATCCAACATCAAACACTGTAAATCTTCCCCCTCAAACTACTCCCGAATCAAGTCAACGCGAATCGACCTACAACCACATGTAAGAATATCGCTCGATACATTAATCTACAGACCTAACCGGCAGCGGAAAGAAACATTGGATTTCCAATGCTCAACCTTGAACACTTCAAATTCCGCAAAGACATGAAGCTCAGTTTGAAAAGTTAATAACAAACTGAACTTTGTAAAAGTACAACCACCATCTTGATCAAAAGTCTTCAACCCTTCATGTATAAACTCATCTCATCATGTAGCTTCATGAATCAGTCTCCTATCTTCATGAATCCACTGAATCCCCGATGGCTTTCATCTCCAATCTTCCCCTCAAATCAAGAAGCACCACATTATTTTGAGAACTGACTAGCAACCGTCTTGGAAGAGGGACCAAGAAACTTATCTTCTCTACTCTAAACAACAACTTAATAAGGCTCAATCTTCAACTAGTCGTCAACAGAGAAATTAACTTCATCACGTCAATACTTGATTAAAAACATAAAAACACGTGACAAAACTCCATCACACACGAGCCTTTTCACGCATAAGCTATAGATTTATGAAGAAAATAGGAATTTTTACTCCCCTTTTTCTTTGTAAACTGTCAAAGTCTAATCAAGTCTTATGTTATTCACTTCTAATGCTCGATAATAGTCTCAACTTGTTACACGAGTCTCTAGTAAGAACCACATTCCAACACCGAGAATCTTGTAGATAACTATGGACCGCCATTACTGAAAAAAATTCGCGAAAAAAATTTTATTACCAAAATTTTCCTAAACACTCTACTTATCAAACTTATCAAAATCCATCATTTACGAAAAATGAAATTTTGACATTTTCATGCCTTTTTTTTGCTCCCCATCCTCACTTAATCCGGACAACATAAGTACCCTGGAATTTTTTCAATAATCCAAAACCGATTTCAAGTTTCCTAGCTACACAAATTTATGACTCTTAGCTAATTATCTGGTACCCTAGGTAACCCGGAATAACTAGGAAAACTCGGAACATGCAAAACTCGGAACTTCCGAACTACACAAGCTTCTAAACTTAGCTAAAAATCCGATAGAAACCTCGGATCAGTTCATCTGGACAATACTTCTTGATGAGGATTAAGTTCTTGATGAAGATTAAGTTGAAATCACTAAGAAATCAAGAAACTTTATGGTTTACTGGGTTTGGGGTTTTTTTTAAGGAGTGAAAGAGAGAAATCCGGATATCGTCCTTTTATACACAATAAAATCCGAAATGAGGAAAACCTGGAATGTCTCTTGAACAAGCTAGGACTGAACAGAACAATACACAAAGCCCCGGACACCCACTGAACTGAGTAAACCAGGAAGGGAGAACGCCTGAATAACAGTTTTGAAGTTCTGAAGATGTTAAAACACGGACTAACAGTTTACTCTGGAACTGAATAGCATCCAATAACCCGGAACACTCATACAGCCTGAAACTGGTTACTTCGTACAAACACTTGTTTATTAAATGCCCCGGACTAACAGAAGATGATAAATCCGGAGTAATAGTTTGAATTAACAACCCCGGAACTCTTGGATAACATTCACTAACCCGGAAAACTGTGATTTATTACAACTTCCGACAAAACTGTTTGAAGGATATAGCCCTGATAACCCGGAACCTTTTTGAATTCGGAAGGACTGATTCAAAACCTGAAGAGCTGATGTCCACTTATAAACCTGGAAGCATGTTGGTTTCAAAACCCGGAATTCTTTATTAAAATCAATAACCTCGGTCAGCTGATGCTGAAACAAACTCGGACACTGATGTTGACTTGCTGTTTAATCCGAAAACTTGAAAAACCCGGATAGTTGTTGATTTATTTAAAAAAAAAATGGAACGAGTTGTTTTAAAAACTGAAACCCAGACAGATGAAAAGCCCGGAAGCTTTGAATTTTAAAGACTTTAACAACTGTTTGAACATTATAAAGAACCCCGGAATAATAGTTTAAACATTAAGAAACCCGAAAAACTGTTGTTTGCACTACAACTCGAAAACCTTTGAATTAATAACCCGGATACCCGAAAAACAACAAACCCGGACAAAGATTTATAAAGGAAAACCCGGAGCTTAATTATGTGCGAAGGAAATAACCTCGGACGAAGAATTTAATCAAAACAAAAACCCGGACACACTGTTTATTCTTAACAGAACCCAGAACCTAGAATGAATCACTCAAAGCAAAAACCCGGACCCAAATTATCTGGAACTATGGAAACCCGGACCCAAAAACAGTCAAGGTGAAGTAAACTCATGTAACACCTTGAAAATTCCGTCCAATTATGTGACGACACGTGTCCAATTCTCTAACTAATCCCATCTACATGGAGGGAGAAACCTCCAACTAATCCTGACTATGTGGAAGGAGGAAGGACCTACACTGAACGTTAACAAAACATATTTTGAATCTCCAACTAATCCCGAATCTGGGAAGGAGAAAAGATTATTTTTGTACGTTAGCTGAAACACGTCCCAGATCTCTGACTAATCCCAATTACAAGGAAGGAGAGGGACTAAAAGTGCCAATTGGCCAAAGATGTAAAGTCCAAGGACTAAATGTGCAAAATCCTCAAAAATTCATGTTCTGGTGGTCGTATATGGACCGTAAAGCCTACCCGCTTATGGTCCGTAAGCTTATTTGAATTTTAGCGCATTTAAGGTCCTTACGGACCGCAAGGACTTAACCCTTACGGTCCGTAAGGGACTGCCAGAGACAGTTTTTGCTTGCATCCCAAGGCCAGCTGCCATTCCAGCACTTCTCTCGCATTTGTGCCACCTTTCCCTGCTCCTTACACGTCTTAGGACACTTGGGGACATCCTACAACTGATCATAACACTTGGAATGATCTTGTGGATCATCTCCAAGTATAAATAGGCCTTGAATTCTCACAAACAACTTGCTCATTCTCATATTTTCTACTCTAACACTTCTTGGAGCTATCATCTGGACAAGAGGAGTCCTCTCTTAGTAATCTTTCTGCTCAACACTTCCAAGTAAGTGTTTACATTAGTGCAATTTTATTTTATTTAGTTATTTTGAAGATAAAGTCAAACAGTTGACCTTCTATTTGACTTTAGCTTCTGACCATTTTGGTCAAAGTAAAGTTCGATCCGAACTTTACTATGTGATTGTAATAACGTTGGTATGATCCCTCTGCAATCATACCTTCGGACAATCACGTTTACTAGTTAAATTGTTAAGTTGAGCATTTTCCGTAAAACTTGAATTTTTCGACTAAAATGGATAAATGGATTCTATAACTTAAAAATCAGGTGTTTTATGATTTATACAAGTTTTATAACTAATATAAACTGATTATAACATGCTCAACTTATTCAATTCAGTTTAGGTTCTCATTCTATGTCAAAAGTTAAGCAATTTGACTTTTGCTTTGACTTTTGATTCTGGCGCATTTGGTCAACTTTTAGACCTGTTTTAAACTTATTTTAGAACCATAATATTGTTGAGTGTAACTCACTGAAGTTATACCATATGGTCAGTCCGTTTGATGGGTTTAATGACAAGTCGCAAAAATATTGTTAAAAATGACCACAATGCCCTTATGTGGTCAAATGAACTAATTGAATGATTTTAAACTAAACCAAGCTTATAATCTGACTTTGTAACAGTAAGTACTTCAACTAAGAATGTATTTTACTACTTGGACTTGTCTTATGCCCATCTGACCTTCCGAACCCGTCTTTATGCGCATAACTAATTATAAGAACCTAGTTCGCATAAACTAGGTGTAACGGGTCAAAACCTTTTTAAATTCTTCCAAACCAAAATGTTGGTTTGATTTACCATTATCCAATGAGTCCTTACACTCGGACAGGTATAAACAACTTTCAAATCAATTTACGCTTAATCTAGCGATTAATCTTATTCTTACGTAACGGGTTGTGTCAAAGGAACTAACCTATGACCCGTATACATTCTAACAGATAGCTAAATCTGTTCACTCCGGACTATAGAACCCCCCAGATATTTGGACTTGAGTTTAATACTTTCTCTTTACGGCTTTTACTATATTTGAAAACCGGTAACGGTTGGAAGCTAGCTAAAAGGTAAATACTCTTAACTTATTTTCATTGAAAACTTGGGATATGGCGAATACGCCACTTGGAGCGGGTATTACATAAATGAGCCGCCTATGATTGCTCATAAATGTAAGAACCCGGTTTAATCCATTATATTTGATAACTGAAACAATTGGGGGTTATTGGTACCGTGTACGGACGTCCCGGCTCATGAACTATTATGGCCATACAGAATAACGTGTCGGGGTAGGCATACTGACTGTAAGACACGTTATTCAACTTTGGTGTGTGCCTTAATAATTATAGCACTGAAAATGACCGGCTTTGATATCTGGTTCCCATTGTATGACAAATATGTAAATCTGGTGACAAGACTAAATCCTAAGAAATATTAAATAATTACCTACGGGTTTTCTCTATGTATTAAAATCATTTTTGAAAAAACTATTTTCAAAATGAGTCAGTTAATTGTATTTACCAGCGAAAGCTAACGTATTTTCAAAAGACTAAACTGCAGACACCAAACCTTGATGTTAGGTAGGGAATCCGGGCCGGCTATGATAAAGGCTATGGAATTTACGACTCCTAGCTTAAGGCCTATGATGTCTAAGCTTCGTTTCATCTTGATCCAGCCTGTGGACTATTATATGAACATCTGAACATCTTTTATGTATTTGAATATTCGACACTTTTAAATTAATGTAATGTTATATTTTTACTCTTAATACTTCCGGTGCATAATATTAAATTGTGATAACTGCTACCCAATCGTCCACAACTAAACCCATCCGGGCCCACCAGAAATTGGGGTGTGACAACTCGAAACTTTGATTCTCCAGAAAACCTGAAACTCGGAATGGTCTTAACTCGGAGGATTATAGTAATCCGGAAGGCACATAGTCCGAAACACATAATCCTCTTCTGGATTATCTACCACAATGTGACTACACATTAAGGTTATTGATAGTCCGGAAGGCAATTCGAAACAGATAATTCCGAAAGAAATTCAGAAGGGCACTTCATATCTAAACCAAAAACTTCACGTCTTCATGATGTTTGGCGGAAACAAACATCAAATCAAGAGCAATGGTGATTTGGAAGGCGGTTAGACCATTCCAAATCGGTAACCACGCTCTGATACCACTATGTAAGCACTGGATCAATGACGAACATCGACATTGCTCTTGATTCATGACGTGAAACATCAAAACACAAACAAGATAAAAAGATGTAGAAGATGAAACCCTTTGTTATTGAATCAGTCATCATAGATTACATAAATCGAAAGGGTATACATCATCTACAAGCTGGTTTAGATCACAAAGATCTAAACCTAGCTTTCTCTCACTAACACGTAGTCTCTCTCTCTCTCACTAGAATGTGCACACCAGGAGGCTGAGATTGCATAAAACTTCTCAAGAGGTTGCCCTAATCTAACTTATCAACACATATATATAGACTAGGGACTAAACCCGGACAAAACACATTGTCCGGGATACAAAACAATACAATAATCCAGAACAACATATTTCCGGAACAATAACATACACTAAGGACCTTTGACTTCGTTGACCAGAACTGATAAAACGACAGTTAACCGGCAGCAACTGCACATACAGTAATTAACCTTAATGTCGATTTCATGTCTAAAAGTTACAATGCTCATTGTATTCAACTTTTTGGCTATTTGATGGGTGCTCATCTCCCAATTAACGGTTGTTAAAGAGAATGTGGCCATCGCACCAGTTTGATTAAAAGTCAATTTATATATATAAAAAAAGGTTGCTTCCTTTTTTTTAAATGTGAAACACATGAGGGTTTATTGCAAGTTCTTGAAAGACATATGTGGTTGGTGAACAACATTCCTCTAGTACTTCAACTTTGGGAACCGGATACGGTTTTATCCAAACCGGACCCAAAGTTGGTACTAATTTGGGTCATAATTAAGGATCTCCTGTTATGTTTATGAAATGGTGGAGACATTGGGCAAATTGAGAATTGTTTGGGAAAACCGCTTATGCTTGGCAAAGCTACGTTTGATTGAGTGAAACAATGACCGGTCCTTTGAACTTTGCATGGGTTTTAGTGGAGACTAATGCTTCAAATGGGCTTCCAGATCGCGTGAACGTTCAATTTCCATCTCGAAAAGGTTACAGGGTAAAATTACTTACCTTGGTCTATCTCATTGGTGTAAACCACCTTTATTTCATTTATGTGTGGTGTTTGGACATTTAACTTTGAGTCATTAATCGATCTAAAGGCAAGTGAAACCGATGGTGGTGGTCCAACAACCATCATTACCCACGGCCCAACCCATTCCACCTCCTAAAACGACTATGGCCCAACATGGAGATAACGAGTTTATACCGGTTAAAAAGAAAAAAAAGTCTAAAGTTCATTGGGCTCCTCTACCAAAGGGATCGGGTTTGGATTCAAGGGGTAAAAAAAGGGTCATTGTAACATCCCAAAACAAATTTGGTAATTAAACCAAATCAACTAGGGATGATCGGGTATAATACCATTAGTAGTAAAGATCAACCCGGTAAGCATTAGGATTTAAAAATGTAAGTTTAATGCTAACTAAAGTAAATAAACGCTTTATAGAAGATAAAGCTTATAAAAGGCTTGGGCCATCAGGACTTAAAATTAAATCAGGTTGGTCGTACCCGGTGACCCCCCAAAGCATGATTTTTATTAAGTAGTACATTTCTTATGTATGGCATGAAATAAAAGTAACTATGTTATCTAACTTGGTTAGAAGATGAGTTAAATACTAAGAGGTAAATGGGTTAAGGCTAAACATAAGTGACTGGCTAAACCTAAGGGACTGAAATTGAACAAATTGGAAAGTTGTTTAATAAAAATGAAAATAAGGTGTTTGTGTGTGTGTGTGTGGTGTAGGTGGCAATATTGAGAGGAAGAAATGGAGAATCCTCTCCATGATCCCCAATTCACAAAACTGGTAAGGTACAAGGTGAAATACAAGTGATCTCCCTTGCATGCTTGACGATTTTGACCTCTAGCATCATCTAAACCTAAGGTATGTGGTAAATTTACATATGATGAGTTTTGATACGAAATGGGTTTTGTTGATATGATGAAATTGATGTTTATGATCACCATAGTTGCTTGTATGTGTGATTTACTTGAACAATTTAGAGATTTAATTAAGCATCATGCCATGAAGTGAGTTTTATCGAATTGTAAGTGTATCTATGTATGACAATAGGCAGTTTGACTTTGACCTAAAAAAGGAAAGATAAATAGGGTATAAATATCCATAAGGATGATGGTCAAGGTATTAAATGACTAATCTAATTATCTTGTGGATATGATGTGATAGTTTGACTCTTGATAAGCAAGGTTGGAGCTTGGAAATGAATGGGTCAAACGGGTCATGGGCGCGAGGAAGCTCGAACGTGTGACAAACAGCAAAATAACAGGTATATCCGTATAACTAAATCACTGTTAATTATACAATTACGTGCATTTAGGCTTAATTATGTTATAGTTGAGTCCACTAAGCCTAGCAATGTCCAAGAAATGCATGAACATTTTTGCAATTAACAATATCGTATTCGCCTCATCGCGACCATGAAAACAATTCTATGGACGTTGGTAGATTATCTGGTTAACAAGGTTTATATTAGGACTAATCAAGTATGCCGGAAATGTTATACAAATGACATTATTTTATGTCCGATAAACACAACGAATAAAACCCTAATTGGGAATAATATATGTATTCTAAATATCCTAAAAACATTCAAGTATTATTATTACCGATTCTAGTAACGGGACTTATTATTTCTGCTAACCGACAACTAGTACATGATCAGTGAGTGCTAATAATTAACATGATGTAGTAGCAAGGGTTATTATATATCCTAAGAATATCTAAATGCTAATTACCGGACAATATCACTTAATTCGTCTCTAATTAAATTATAAATCAATCTAAGCGGCCGTTTAGCACCAAACCATCATCAAGATATCGTCTAGTAATTAGTTAATCCTAGTTAGTGAGATAATGCCTAGATTAACACCTAATCATCATCATTTAACCTAAACACCTAAATATCTACCAAGTATATCCATCACATGCCAAAATTCCCAACAAATTTTAACAACCCAAACCTCCACCCCATCCCTTATGATTTTCGGCCAAGAGGGGGCCCACCACCCTACCTACTTGTGTGAGGAGTGATCTTTCAAAGTATGGCCTTGCTGACTAAATGGTCTTGGAGCAGTGGGTATATGACATTGAAATATGCATAAGACCTTTCAAGATCACAAGACCATATCACTTTTCTCATTTTGCAAAAACAAAGCACAACATTCCTTCCCCTTCTCCTCTTGGTTACGACCCAACCACACCACCACCTCCTTTTATTTTTTTCAACTTCCAAACAACAAGTTAAGTGGTTCTCTAGATGTTACAAGGTTATTCAAGGTGTTGCAAGCTTAGGGAAAGCATTAAGGATCAAGATCTTGCAAGGATTTGAAGCAATGTCTTTCTATTTGCTACAAGGTGTTCTTCCCTAGTCTAGTGCTAGTAGTAAGACACTAAATCTTTGTTTTTAAGTTTGATTTAGTGCTAAGTACAAGTTGTAACACCCCGATCGCGTCAAAACAACAAACTGTGGCGGAAACATCGGGGAGTCACGTTACAGGAATTGTTTCACAACGCATAGTATTTAAAGTTTTTGTATGATTAAGATAATTGTTTACATTGTCTTGGGATAAACAGAGAACAAATACAAGTAAATTGTCTTTCATGTTTTAAAGTTACTAAGGCCCGCATCCATCCTATGTGAAGTAAGCATTCATGTCATTAAACAATAGCTCCTGAAACACATGTGAAAAACAGTCAGCATAAAAAGCTGGCAAGTACATAGGTTTTGTATGTCAAATTCATGGCTTTGAATTCATATTGCAATAGCTCATTCGACTTCGAGAGTCGACGAGTATGAACCTTGAAATCAAAAAGTGTTCGATATTGCAATATATTTTACCAACTTTACAAGTTGATATAAGTAAAACAAAAACCTTGTAGCCATGAATCTTGACCGAAAACATTTGTTTTGTAAAACCGAGTAATAAGTCGATTTAAAAGAAAACATTTTATGGTTTATATCTTTAAGTGAAAATCATTGTGTGTCACTATTCAAAACCATTTGTCCGTGTCATAAACCAATCATCCATTTTACGTGTCATAAACCATTGTACGTGTCATAAACCATTTGTCTGTGTCATCAATCAATTATCAGTGTCATAAATAAATCATTCGTGTTTTAATTGTGAAAACTTTTGGTCGTTCTTTAATGAATACATTCAAACCTGTGTGACTCGTCTATACCACCCATGGGGTATCTTTAATAGACCTCGAAAGGTCTCTTTAACTAGACTAACAAATCAACAAATGATTTGTTAATCAGAAACAGTTTCTATCGTTACCCAAACTATCCACCAAATCCAGTGGATAGTCCGATAACGGGATTGTCAGAACTATGGTACCATAACATACTACTGGTCGGCTCAGCCAAAGCTAATGAATGTCATTCGTGTAATGTGTGACAACTCGAGTTTCTGAGATTTCCTTCTTCGCATTTAGTGCACGTTAATTTTTTTTTATTATGTAGTTTGTTTACACGACTCGTTGTTTCACAACGCTTACGTTTGTAAAACGTTAAATAGAACTGCGATTGATATTTTATTTTTTTGAGATGCATAATATTTATTATATGTGATTGTATGTTAATAAGGTGTTATTATTTATCATATGTTAATTAAAGATGGAACTTACTGAGAACAATACTCATGAAATCACCAAAGTGGTGAAAACACTTTAAGTGTTTCCGTCCAATTATGACCAACGAAATCAGAGGGTGGGCCTTGGCCCAGTGTAGAGATATTTTTTTTTTATGTAATCAGTTTATAAACAAATCTTCTCCGAGACGTTACCCATTCACCAAACCTTATCACTTTGTTCTCTCTCTCTCGCTACATCTGAAACCCACAAAGAGAATTCCCCATTTGAAGCCAGATCACGTCTGATTGATCTCTGTGTTCGGTTAGTGATTTTACACAGATTAGTTACTTTCAGATTTATATATATATGGTATATATATGTGTGATTTATTGTGATGATATTATAATGTTGAATAGTGATATCAAAGAGGTTATGAACTGTTATGTTGGATCTGGTTTAACAAGTATCTGATGAATTCAATGTTATTGCTGAAGGTTTATTTAGAATTCTGTGTGTTCGTTAATGATGACTGGTGATCGATTTTTGAGCATTTAGAATTCTGTGTGTTTGTTAATGATGTCTGATCGATTGATGAGCTTAATCATATAACTGGGTTTGCGTAATCTGCTGTTGGGGATGATGATAGTGTCAACGAAAACCCTTTTGTATTTAAAGCATCTGGACGAAATCACTAAGTGATTTCGGCCCAAAAGTATGCAGCCCAAAGAGATTTCGGTACTAGGGATTTCGGCCCATGTGTGTTTTCAGCCCATGAGAGTGTTTTCGGCATATGTGTGATTTCGGCTAAAGTGTTTTCGGCTCAACATGATTCAGGTCCAACTTGTAAACTGGTTAAATATATTAAGTTGATTAACTTCGTTAAGTTACACTATTAGGTAAGTAACTATGTTTAACCAACTAATTGAGTTAAGATTATTAACTCAGTTAACCTTATTAATTTTATTAGACTCATGTATGTCACTAGGTTAAGTAAATAATCCTGTTAGTTGATAAACTCTAGTAAAATGTTATATTTGTTAAGTATATTAACTGTGTTATGCCAACTTTGTTAAATCTGATTTAACTATTAATTTAGTTAAGAAAAGCATGTGACACAGTTAGTTATTAAATGTTAACTTTGTTAACTGTGTACCCCTGTTTGAATATGTTAGTTCAGTTAATTAGCTTAATTAACTGTGTTGTTGGTTAATTTTGTTAGAATTAACTGTGAAAGCTAATATGGGTAAGATGAATTGACATGAATGGAATTAACTGTTTACATGATACAAGAATGCAAACTGCCAAACACGCTTTGTGATATTTCTGTGATGATAGTTACATGTGTAATCTTACGAACGTGAACTGATTTAATATACGTGCACTATAGGACTTGACTGATTTACTGTGAGCACATAACTTAGCATACCGAGCAAACAAGGTGAGTTCACACTTCTACCAAGGCATGGGATTCCCAGGGCTTGGGAATGGGATTTAAGGAATAAGGTTGAATAGATTCATGCGGACATTATTACTAGACTACCATACCATCGTCCTCGGTTGTACAGGACCCATACGTAAAACCTACGTATACTTATGCTATTCGCTATCCTCGGTTGTGAAGGATACTCACGTAAAACCTACGTGAACCTATATTTACTACTGCCTCGGTTGTGTCAGGCACTTACGTAAAACCTACGTAAACCCCCGCGTACCCCTATCCTCGGTTGGGAAGGATACTTACGTAAAACCTACGTAACACTTGTACGTATTACTGTTCTCGGTTGTGAAGAACACATATGGTTACAAATAGTCTAGTGGTTATACAACACGGGAAGCCCCCACCAATGGAACTTACTACCGGCCCAGTAGAGCCACATGTTACAAACAAACTTACTATTACGCATTACTTTCTGTGAACTCGCTCAACTAGTTGTTGACTCTCTGTTACATGCCTTGCAGAACCATAGGTACTATTGGAGCTTGCACGGGAGGCACAGTCGTTGTGGACATGGATCGTGAATGTGTTGTTAAACATTATGATGTTTTGTACTTAAACTTATGTTGGGTTTTACATTAATGCTTCCGCTACACACTTGTTTATATTTGGTTTTGGAAACACCTATCGTATTGATGAATGACTTTTACTATATACTTATGTTCAATATGATTGGTGGCTTGATCCTGGTCATGTCACGCCTCCAAGCGGTAGTACTCCGTGTGTGGATTTTGGGGGTGTGACAGATTGGTATCAGAGCCAGGTTTTAGAGAACTCGGTTTTAATAAGGGGAAAACGTTTTTATTAAAACCAGACTATAACCAGAACAGTGCTCAACGATCCACAACGACGCCTCGCTCCACGTGTAAGACTCAACATACTAGGTAATATGGTATACGTTTTATTACCTACTTGCTAGATACATAGAACTTTGCTCATGGTATGCTTAGATTAACGTAACACTATTGCATGAGAACACTTGTGTGCTTACTCTCTTCTGTCATCGCACTACTCGCGAACCTCTCTCACTTATGTTATCTTTGCTATGAAGATCATGTCTGGACGCATTAACATGACACAAGCCCAGTTGACGGCTCTCATTAACGAGCGAGTTGCTGAGGCACTTGCAGCCGCACAAGCAGGAGGTCAGCACGCTCAGCCACCTGTTTGCACCTTCAAAACTTTCATGGACTGTCGTCCTACTACTTTTAGTGGCACGGAAGGAGCGGTTGGACTCCTCCATTGGTTTGAAAAGCTCGAGTCCGTATTTGAAATGTGCGAATGCCCTGAGGCTCGCAGGGTGAAGTACGCCATTGGTACTCTAGAAGGCATTGCGCTGACTTGGTGGAATGCGCAAGTGCAGATGTTAGGGTTGGCTGTTGCTAACGCCACACCCTGGAATGATTTCAAGGAGTTGATCAAAGAGGAATACTGTAGCCGTGATGATATTCATAAGCTGGAGGTAGAGTTTTACCACTTGAAAATGACGGGGTCAGAAATTGAAGCGTACACCAGAAGATCGAATGAGTTGGCTATTCTGTGTCCTACTATGGTGGACCCTCCCATTAAGCGTATTGAACTGTATCTCAATGGTCTGGTGCCGGAGATTCAAAGCCACGTAACCTCAGCGAATCTTGGCACTATTCAACAGATCGTCAAGCTAGCTCATCGCCTCACCGATCAGGCAGTGGAACAGAACAAGCTGCCTAAACGTATCAGCGCTACTACTACTGCTACTGTTTCAGCAACTACTCCTGCTACCCCCAGTAATAACAAGAGAAAATGGGAAGGGGATTCCAGCAAAGGTTCAGCTTTAGTACAGTCTCAAGTTCAGCAGCGAAAGACTGACAACTATCAGAGCCCTAGTCAGCAATCTTCGGGCAGTCACGGGCAGGGTGGTTATCGAGGGAACCTCCCAAGGTGTAACAACTGTAACAGGCATCACAGTGGCCAGTGCAACAAGGGTCGTTGTCAGAGGTGCCTCAGGATGGGCCATGAGGCCAAGGATTGTAGGAGCCCACGGCCTGTAACTCAGAATCAACAGCAGCAGCAAACGCAACAGAACCAACAACAGGGTAACAAGGGATGTTTTCATTGTGGTGCTGAAGGTCACTTCAAAAGACACTGCCCTCAGTTAAACCGAAACCAGAACAACAACAACAACCAGGGCAATGGGAACAACAACAACAACAATAATCAGGGCACTGGGAACAACAATGGGGGAAACAACAACAACAATGGTGCAAAGGGTCGTTTATTTGTGATTGGTCAGAGTGACGCAAGGAACGATCCTAATGTGGTTACGGGTAAGTTTCTTCTTGACGACTTTTATGTTACCGTATTATTTGATTCGGGTGCGGATACCAGTTATATGTCTCTGAAAGCTAGTCAAATGCTTAAACGCGCACCAACACTTTTGAACACCAAACATGCGTAGAGTTAGCTAACGGTAAAAGTCTAGAGGCCACACACATAGTTCAGGGTTGTAATCTTATCCTCGCTGGTCAGACTTTCTCTATCGATCTCATTCCTATAACTCTGAGTAGTTTCGACATTGTCATCGGTATGGATTGGTTATCCCAACAACAAGCAGAGATCCTATGCAAGGAGAAGATCATTCGTATTCCTCGTTCTGGCAAAGAACCTCTCGAAGTTCAAGGCGACAAGAGTGGTGTCGTGAGTGGCATCATCTCCCTCTTGAAGGCTCAGAAGTGTCTGCGAAAGGGCCACATAGCTATTTTAGCACTCGTTACTGATACATCGACGACAGAGAAAAAGATTGGGGATATTCCTGTAGTACGCGACTTTCCTCAAGTGTTTCCTGAAGAGTTACCTGGGCTACCGCCTCATCGCCAGGTCGAATTTCAGATCGAGCTAGCTCCAGGAGCAGCACCTATAGCTCGAGCGCCTTACCGTTTAGCTCCAACTGAACTGGAAGAACTGTCTAAGCAATTGCAAGAACTCTTGGAAAAGGGTTTCATACGTCCTAGTTCATCGCCCTGGGGAGCTCCAGTATTATTTGTAAAGAAGAAAGACGGTACCTTTCGTATGTGCATAGACTACCGCGAACTGAACAAGGTGACGGTGAAGAATCGTTATCCTCTTCCACGCATCGACGACTTATTCGACCAGTTGCAAGGGTCGAGCTATTACTCGAAGATTGACCTGAGGTCAGGTTACCATCAACTGAGAGTCCGGGATGAGGACGTCTCCAAAACAGCATTCAGAACTCGCTACGGTCATTACGAGTTTTTGGTCATGCCATTCGGGCTAACGAACGCGCCTGCGGTTTTCATGGATCTTATGAACAGGGTGTGCAAACCTTATCTTGACAAGTTTGTTATTGTTTTCATTGACGACATCCTGATTTATTCGAAGAATCGGGAGGAACATGAGCAGCATTTACGACTTATTTTGGAACTTCTTCGAATGGAACAGCTGTACGCTAAGTTTTCAAAATGCGACTTCTGGCTTCGTGAACTCCACTTCCTAGGCCACGTGGTAAACAAGGATGGGATTCATGTTGATCCATCCAAGGTAGATTCGATCAAGAACTGGCCTGCACCTCGCACACCGACAGAAATACGCCAATTCTTGGGTTTGGCGGGTTATTACAGACGGTTCATCAAAGACTTCTCAAAGATTGCACAGCCGCTTACATTACTGACACAGAAAGGTATTGCTTACCGTTGGAGTGATACACAGGAAACAGCGTTTCAGCACTTAAAGGATAGACTCTGTAGCGCACCTATCCTCTCATTGCCTGAAGGCACGGACGATTTTGTAGTCTACTGCGATGCATCTATCCAAGGTCTAGGATGTGTGTTGATGCAACGGGATAAAGTTATTGCTTATGCTTCGCGCCAACTTAAGATTCACGAACGGAATTACGCTACGCACGATTTAGAGCTTGGAGCTGTTGTCTTTGCACTCAAGATATGGAGACATTATCTGTATGGCACCAAGTGCACCATCTACACCGATCACAGAAGTCTTGAGCATATCTTCAAGCAGAAAGACTTGAACATGCGACAACGTCGATGGGTCGAGTTACTGAACGATTACGAATGTGCTATAAAGTATCATCCGGGCAAAGCCAATGTGGTGGCCGACGCCCTCAGTCGAAAGGATACTACACCTAGGCGGGTACGAGCGTTGCAACTCACTATTCAGTCCAGTCTTCCTTCACAGATACGAGATGCTCAGGTAGAAGCATTGAAACAGGAAAACGTTAGGGCTGAAGCTCTACGCGGTTCAAGGCAACGGTTAGAACAAAGAGCAGACGGCGCCTACTATGTAACAGGACGCATCTGGGTCCCACTCTATGGTAATTTACGCGAACTTGTAATGGATGAAGCTCATAAGTCTCGCTACTCAGTACATCCTGGTTCGGATAAAATGTACCACGACCTCAGAACTACATATTGGTGGCCTAGTATGAAGGCCCACATAGCAACTTACGTTAGCAAGTGTTTGACTTGTGCGAGAGTCAAAGCGGAATATCAGAAACCATCAGGCCCACTCCAACAACCTGAGATACCACAATGGAAATGGGAGCAAATTTCCATGGATTTTGTTACCGGCCTACCTAGATCTCAGCGCGGAAATGATACTATTTGGGTGATCGTGGATCGACTCACAAAGTCTGCTCACTTCTTGGCTATCAAGGAAACGGATAAGTTCTCCACTCTAGCAGACGTATACCTTAAAGAAGTTGTCTCGAGGCACGGGGTGCCCACATCTATTATCTCTGATCGCGATGCACGTTTTACTTCAGAACTGTGGCAAGCAATGCACAAATCTTTTG
The DNA here is from genome assembly GCA_030545235.1 of Helianthus tuberosus. Taxonomy (NCBI): domain Eukaryota; kingdom Viridiplantae; phylum Streptophyta; class Magnoliopsida; order Asterales; family Asteraceae; genus Helianthus; species Helianthus tuberosus. Next base: position 125,436,728 of record CM060449.1, on the reverse strand, counting down.
GCTCTCGTTTAGACATGAGCACAGCTTATCATCCTCAGACCGATGGGCAGTCTGAGCGCACTATTCAAACTCTAGAAGACATGCTTCGGGCGTGCGTAATTGACTTTGGCAAGGGCTGGGAAAAACATTTGCCACTTGTGGAATTTTCGTACAACAACAGTTACCACACCAGCATTAAAGCTGCTCCATTTGAGGCATTATACGGGCGTAAATGCCGATCACCTCTTTGTTGGGCAGAGGTGGGTGACAGTCAGATCACAGGTCCAGAAATGGTAGTTGATACTACTGAAAAGATTGCTCAAATACGACAACGCATGGCGGCAGCTCGTGACCGTCAGAAAGCATACGCTGATAAAGACCGGAAACTGCTCGAGCTCCAGGTTGGGGATCGAGCACTACTCAAAGTTTCACCCTGGAAGGGTGTTGTTCGTTTTGGCAAACGAGGCAAGCTCAATCCACGATACGTTGGACCATTTGAAGTCATAGAAAAGATAGGCAAAGTGGCCTACAGACTGAACTTACCAGCTGAACTCAGTGCAGTTCACAACGTCTTTCATGTGTCGAATTTGAAGAAGTGGCAGTCAGATGAGACCTTCATAGTTCCTCTGAAGGAGCTCACTATCGACGAACGGCTGCATTTCGTCGAGGAACCAGTTGAAATCACGGACCGGGATGTTAAGGTCCTCAAGAACACCAGAATACCTCTTGTTCGAGTTCGTTGGAACTCCCGTCGTGGCCCAGAGTTCACCTGGGAACGCGAAGACCAAATGGAACTCAAATATCCCCAGTTGTTCGAAAACAATGCAACTACTACTGAGGCTGAAGCTACTACAGAATTTCGGAAAGAAATTCCAAATCAACGGGGGGATGATGTGACACCCCAGGAGAACCAGTAAACGATAACTTACCTAGCTTCCTCAGTAACCGCATGCTAAATTTCGGGACGAAATTTCTTTCAAGTTGGGGATAATGTGACAACTCGAGTTTCTGAGATTTCCTTCTTCGCATTTAGTGCACGTTAATTTTTTTTTTATTATGTAGTTTGTTTACACGACTCGTTGTTTCACAACGCTTACGTTTGTAAAACGTTAAATAGAACTGCGATTGATATTTTATTTTTTTGAGATGCATAATATTTATTATATGTGATTGTATGTTAATAAGGTGTTATTATTTATCATATGTTAATTAAAGATGGAACTTACTGAGAACAATACTCATGAAATCACCAAAGTGGTGAAAACACTTTAAGTGTTTTCGTCCAATTATGACCAACGAAATCAGAGGGTGGGCCTTGGCCCAGTGTAGAGATATATTTTTTTATGTAATCAGTTTATAAACAAATCTTCTCCGAGACGTTACCCATTCACCAAACCTTATCACTTTGTTCTCTCTCTCTCGCTACATCTGAAACCCACAAAGAGAATTCCCCATTTGAAGCCAGATCACGTCTGATTGATCTCTGTGTTCGGTTAGTGATTTTACACAGATTAGTTACTTTCAGATTTATATATATATGGTATATATATGTGTGATTTATTGTGATGATATTATAATGTTGAATAGTGATATCAAAGAGGTTATGAACTGTTATGTTGGATCTGGTTTAACAAGTATCTGATGAATTCAATGTTATTGCTGAAGGTTTATTTAGAATTCTGTGTGTTCGTTAATGATGACTGGTGATCGATTTTTGAGCATTTAGAATTCTGTGTGTTTGTTAATGATGTCTGATCGATTGATGAGCTTAATCATATAACTGGGTTTGCGTAATCTGCTGTTGGGGATGATGATAGTGTCAACGAAAACCCTTTTGTATTTAAAGCATCTGGACGAAATCACTAAGTGATTTCGGCCCAAAAGTATGCAGCCCAAAGAGATTTCGGTACTAGGGATTTCGGCCCATGTGTGTTTTCAGCCCATGAGAGTGTTTTCGGCATATGTGTGATTTTGGCTAAAGTGTTTTCGGCTCAACATGATTCAGGTCCAACTTGTAAACTGGTTAAATATATTAAGTTGATTAACTTCGTTAAGTTACACTATTAGGTAAGTAACTATGTTTAACCAACTAATTGAGTTAAGATTATTAACTCAGTTAACCTTATTAATTTTATTAGACTCATGTATGTCACTAGGTTAAGTAAATAATCCTGTTAGTTGATAAACTCTAGTAAAATGTTATATTTGTTAAGTATATTAACTGTGTTATGCCAACTTTGTTAAATCTGATTTAACTATTAATTTAGTTAAGAAAAGCATGTGACACAGTTAGTTATTAAATGTTAACTTTGTTAACTGTGTACCCCTGTTTGAATATGTTAGTTCAGTTAATTAGCTCAATTAACTGTGTTGTTGGTTAATTTTGTTAGAATTAACTGTGAAAGCTAATATGGGTAAGATGAATTGACATGAATGGAATTAACTGTTTACATGATACAAGAATGCAAACTGCCAAACACGCTTTGTGATATTTCTGTGATGATAGTTACATGTGTAATCTTACGAACGTGAACTGATTTAATATACGTGCACTATAGGACTTGACTGATTTACTGTGAGCACATAACTTAGCATACCGAGCAAACAAGGTGAGTTCACACTTCTACCAAGGCATGGGATTCCCAGGGCTTGGGAATGGGATTTAAGGAATAAGGTTGAATAGATTCATGCGGACATTATTACTAGACTACCATACCATCGTCCTCGGTTGTGCAGGACCCATACGTAAAACCTACGTTTACTTATGCTATTCGTTATCCTCGGTTGTGAAGGATACTCACGTAAAACCTACGTGAACCTATATTTACTACTGCCTCGGTTGTGTCAGGCACTTACGTAAAACCTACGTAAACCCCCGCGTACCCCTATCCTCGGTTGGGAAGGATACTTACGTAAAACCTACGTAACACTTGTACGTATTACTGTTCTCGGTTGTGAAGAACACATATGGTTACAAATAGTCTAGTGGTTATACAACACGGGAAGCCCCCACCAATGGAACTTACTACCGGCCCAGTAGAGCCACATGTTACAAACAAACTTACTATTACGCATTACTTTCTGTGAACTCGCTCAACTCGTTGTTGACTCTCTGTTACATGCCTTGCAGGACCATAGGTACTATTGGAGCTTGCACGGGAGGCACAGTCGTTGTGGACATGGATCGTGAATGTGTTGTTAAACATTATGATGGTTTGTACTTAAACTTATGTTGGGTTTTACATTAATGCTTCCGCTACACACTTGTTTATATTTGGTTTTGGAAACACCTATCGTATTGATGAATGACTTTTACTATATACTTATGTTCAATATGATTGGTGGCTTGATCCTGGTCATGTCACGCCTCCAAGCGGTAGTACTCCGCGTGTGGATTTTGGGGGTGTGACATAATGGATAATGCACCAACAAGTTTGTCATATTATTGAAATCGTATTGTTTTATATAAACCATCGACTTTGTTTTATGAAAACTTGAAAAGTAGTTTGGCACATATGAGTCACCCCAAAACATTTGAAAGCATAAAAGAGGGGAGCTATGTACTCACTTGGGATTGCGTAAGCGTCCATGAATCAATGGAAATAACAAAGCTCATATGGGTCCTAATGTGTCGGATAACTTATGTGCTTTTGACCCGTTACGACTCGTTAAGGTAGTTTACGCTACTTTAACTGGTCATTTGCGTAAATACGTGTTCGGATGGTTAAATATGTCTTATGATAAGTCTTATATGTCAAAACATGTTTGATAATGTTGTAACATCAGTTTACATGTCAAAAATTGGGTTACATATGCTTAAAATGGATTTATGCGCAAAAGGGCATTTTGGTCATTTTTAAAGAACAAAGTAGCGACATATCATAACACTAACCAAACGATGTGACCATAAGGTATAACCTCAATGGGTTATTCCCTATATAACTATGGTCACAATATGTGTTTGGTTGGATCCTAAGATCGACTAAACGGGTCGGATTCGAAAGTCAAAGCGGTGGTCAAGACCGCTAGACTTCCAACCCTAAATAAGCACTAAACTAGAAGTGATGAGTTAGACATGTCAAAACATATCTAACTAAGTTTATAAAACTGATTTGGTAGAAAACTTGGTGTTTTGATACCTTAAAATGGTTTCGTCGTAAAATGCACATTATGTGCATCTTTGACCGAAACTTTGACTCGTCACTTTGACTAGTAAATATGGTAATCAGAAGGTGCAATCGTAAGGGATTATAACCTTCGTGATTACGATCATGTTGCAAAGTTTAATTGAACTTTGACATGACCAATTATGGTCAGAACCGAAAGTCAAACAGAAAGTCAACTGTTTGACTTTTAGCTCAAAATAAGCTAAAATAATGAACAAGACTAAGGAAGAACACTTACTTGTGTTCTAGGAAGATACGAAACTCAGTAGGAGGCTTCCATAAGCTGAAACAAACTCCAATAGAGTGGGAGATGAAGAATGAAGTGAATGAGCAAAGAAATGGATGAATGGAGGTTGCTATTTATCGTAATCTTGGTGCCATAGGATCATTACACATGTCTAAGGAGGTGGTACACATCAAGGGGGATCAAAACAAGTGTCAATTGCAGGTTAATGCTTGGAAAACACGAGTTCATGGGCTCTAAGGCAACAAAACTAGGTACTGAAACAATTTTCTGCATCTGACATGCTTTGGCTATCCGCGATATACTAAGCTAAGTCTGTCGCGCCCTGCCATACCTTCCAGACTGATTTTTGAAAGTTGGCAGATTTGGCCCTGGACTTGTTTTGTCGCGTTTTGTCACTTTTAACACCTTTCAATCCAATTTTAGGCTCTATAAGGGTGTTAAGGCATATATAACTTGAATTATGCCCAAAAATGTCGTGGATGTTGGTTCGTTCGGTTGTACGGTTGTGTTTTTCGCTTAATTACGTCAAACGCTATAACGAACACGAAAATGACCGAAATTGCCCAACGATTGATATTTTTTGCATTCTTATCAATAAAATACAAGATTTTAATGATTACAAAATTTTTTGGGATGTGTGTACATGGTCCGTATTCAAAAATACGAGAATTGGCAGACTTTCGCAGTTTGTCGCAAATAGTCCCTGAGCTCGAATAAGCATATTTTTGCCACACCGAACCCTTCAAAACTTATTTCTAAGTTATATAAAGGGTATTTAGGTGATGTTTAGCTTATGTCATTGTTCTGGAGTGTACGTCGTGTTAAACTGATTACTGTTGCGTAGCAGTTTTACGAATTACTTCCAGAAGAGGTTTAAGAGTTTGAAATTGTACAAGGACTAAAACGTTCAAATGTCACACGTAATTATTCAATCCCGGACATAAAACACAAGGTTTCATCAAATACGAACTTGTTCGGAATTGTACAATGGTTGAAAAGGCACAAATGTTACAGTCTCCCCTACATTAGGAAATTTCGTCCCGAAATTTAATTTGAGGAAACTTGTGAAAACGGATGTGGGTATTTCGCTTCCGATTGATCCTCCAGTCCCTAAGTAAAATGATGCGTGTGTAGCGTTATAAGTTTTTATGTATATTTTAAGCCATTTTTAACACTTCAGTCAACTTTTAAATTTATAAAACACGATATTTTACTAACAATAAAAACACATATGGGCAAGTGCACCCATCGTGAGCGTAGTATAGCGTTGGTAAGATACCGAGGTCGTTCCAAGGACACAAGAGCTTTTAGTACCGGTTTATCCTCAACGTCTAATCAAATCAAAAACTTAGAAAAAAGTTTTAAACATGAAAATAAAAACTAAAAAATGATGAAAATAAAAATAAAATAAAATAAAATAAAATAAAACAAATAGACAAGATGAATCACTTGGATCCGACTCGCCTTTAGTGTAACCTTTGATGATTTCTGCACTTTTGCACTTTTTCAGAGATTATCTTAGTTATAGTAGTAGGCGCCTCTTTTGAAGGTGACGTTACCCTCAACCCAGTAGTTTGAGTCAGCAAGGATACATCCTAAAGGGTTGGATTATTGAAAGATAATTAATTAAGTTATTAATGCGTAATGTGGTAGGCCCCTCTTTTGAAGGTGACGTTACCCTCGGCTAAGTGGTTTGAGTCAGCAGGGATACAATCCCAAGTAGCCGGGTTAATGTATTAATAGTAGTTTACATATGAGGGGATCAAGCCATTCGCAACCCCGCCATCCAATACCAGTGGGTATGAAGGAGGTCCTAGTAAGCTTGACCCAGGTCCTTGCAGGATCTATACACTAAACAAGGCAAGAACCTTACCAAACCATTCCCTTAACCCCCGACCAGGTAGCCAACATATCTCTATATAGACCGTAGAGATATGAATGGTGTAAATCTTTTATTTTATATAGACAGTAAAATAATGCCAAGACACCACGGACAAATGATAAGGAAGTTTCACCTTCAACATAAGAAACTAGTTATTAAAGTCATTAATACAAAACCAAATAAAAAGTGCGAAAAGATTAAAAAACAAAAGTATTACACTAAACGTTTATCTTCACCAAGTGATGTAAGAGAGACTTAGGCAAACATGGCCTTTGATTGTCAAGAACTCTTACTATCAATCTTGGATCCCGAGACTACTACACACACTCTAAGATGGGTGGTGGATGATGGTGGTGGATGTGAGTTGTGATGGTGGTGGATTGTGGGTGAAGTGGGAGAGAGGTGGTTTGCCAAGGGATGCCTTTGAAGTGAACCAAGCACCCCTATTTATAGCTTGCACAGATGCCCGGACACGGCCCCGTGTCCATTGGGCACGACCCTGTGTCCATCCACTTTCTCTTTCTTCATTAATTGCAATTTGTCTTCATTAGCTCCACACGCCCCCGTGTCCGCTGGGCACGGCCCCGTGTGCAGAAGCGTATCTGTACTATCAAGATTTGCTTGGATTATGTGAATCTTAGCGTTGACCACGACCGTGTTGAGCTGCGCACGCCCCCGTGTTGGGAATAGAAGCTTCTATAGCTTTGTCTTTTCTGCAGACACCTGAACACGCCCCCGTGTCCGCTGGGCACGGGGCCGTGTGTAGCCTTCTGTTTACTTGCTTTTGCTTGGGAAGATGCTGTCGAGGGATCGAGCATGCCACGTTTATTCCTTTTCTTGTGATTATGTTAGATTTTGCTGCATTTTTGCTTCTTTTGTTCATTTAAGCTCTTTTAATCCTGAAAATACAAACGGAAGACAAAAGCACACTTTTTCCAACATTAGTACTAAAAAAGGGTTAGTTTTATGCCTCATTTGATGTAATTTATATGTTGCATTTTACACACATCAAATACCCCCACACTTGAATCTTTGCTTGTCCTCAAGCAAAACTCTTTATAATGTGGCTTACACTCCCAAATGGAATGGGTAAAAGAGAAGTTTTGGGCTTGTCTTGAGTGTCTGGAATCCAAGATCTTTATTAGGCTTTATTTTTATGTTATTTACAATCCTATTCGTTATGATTTATTTAGAACGTTTCATAAGAGAAATTACTTATTTGGGCATAACATGCCTTTTTAAAATTCCATTTATATACAAGTTCACATACCTCACGGGAGATCACTCAACACTCTGCCGAAGATGTATTTTTGTGAAACACTCGAGACCGGCATGGAACTTTCTTGTACCATATGCTTGCCAAGCAATCAATCCTCCTTCTTTTTAACTATACACCTTTGTAAATATCAAGAGGACTTGGGGAAGGGTTAGTCTTGGGTTAAAGGTAGGTGGTTTTGGGTTAGTGGTTAGTAGAAAGGGCGAAAGGCGTAAAAAGCGTCGGTTGTCGTAAAACTTTTTATTTTTGTGACTTTTTATTCAAAGGAAGCATTTTCAAACAAAGTTTCTTTTGATGAACTTGTTTGTTTATTGCTAGACTTCATTTTTTTAAGGATGTCACATGAAGACCGAGCTTTTTACTAAAATAAAGGGTTTAAAAATAAAAAAAGTTTTGGTGGGTAAATGGTATTTGTTTTGTGGGTTTAGAAATGAAAAGGTTTAGGCTCAAAGGGGTTAACTAGGGGGATTTTGGGTAGGTGGTAAAAAAATGAAAAATAATGGTATTGAAAAGAAAAAGGGTTAGTCCTAATGCCTCCATCATTTACTTACTTGGGTTTAAGTTGGTAAAGACCGGGAATGTATTGTCATGACAAGTTCTAGAGTTGTAAGAAACCAAGCGGCTATTCACACAAGAAACGAAAGATGAGCATTTAATCTAAAGATGTGTATTTGTATGCTCAATAAATGCTCAAAACTCAATTTTTGTGGAAATGGGTTTTTAATGTGATCAAGTATATATAATCAAATTTTAACTAAATTTGTCATGCCGTTTCATAATTTTCATATGTTGGTTCTTTTTATCACGACGCCATCGGTTGTAAATTTCTAAAAATATTACATTTTTTTAGAACTTGTTATTCCTAATTTAAACCAAGACAAGTAAAAAAAACGAAAAGTTTTTTGAAATTTTTTTTGGGGTGATTAGCGGTTCCAATAAAGTTTTGTGTAAGGCTTGTTATTAGGACTTGCAAAATTCAAGGTTTTAGCATCCCCCCCCCCCCACACTTAAATTACACATTATCCTCAATGTGTCCAAAAAATAAGTTTATAGGTTGATTGAATGTGTAAAAAGGTGTTAAAAAGCAAAATTTTATGTTACTGGGCATCTGGACACGGGCCCGTGGTGACCGGGCACGGCCCCGTGTTCAGATTGCCAGTATCATGGTTTACAGAAGGCTGGGCACGGGGGCGTGTTCAGCGAACATGCCCCATGTCCAGTTACCTGAACTGGGCATTTTCTGCAGATCCTTGAGCACGGGCCGTGTTGGCTAAGCACGACCCCGTGCTGAACTTGCTGTAATGAAGAAAAATCATCGGGAGGCTATGTTTTTGTGCATGGGGTGTAGGTTCAAGTTTCCCTTAGTGACCTCCATCACCCTGAGTGTGCTTTATCCATTACAACATCATCCAAACACCATTCAATAACTAGAAACCATCATTCCTAGAAATTAACATATTACATAAAGTCCTAGAAAATAAAAAATAAAGCAGAAAACTAAAAAGTTACTAAGATAGATAGGTCAAGTGATACATGAAATCATCCTAAGGAGTTCTACCCTTATTGTAGGAATATTAAAAACCCAGAAATAGCTTTCCGGTACTGAAAGGTGTCGTAGAACTCGGAACCGAGGGGTGTCCCCTAGATATCGTTGAGCCATTCTTCTATCTCTCTCGGGAGAAAGAAAGCGGGCTCGTTTTCCAAAACATCTTGTGGCAGAGGAGTGACGCCAACCGAAACCCCGTGTAATATGTTTCGAGGGGGTTCCGTGTGCATGGCGTACCACTCGGCCGTTATGATGACTTCCGGTACCACATTCCATGCCCTTTGTGTAACGATTGGTACCAAAGGAGGAGAAGCGAGAATACTCAACCTTTGGTGCAAAAGGTTGACTTCTTGGAGACATCCTTCTAGCCCTACCGTCAAATGATTGATACGACCGACCAAGGCCTCCTCTACTCCCGTCATTTCATCGATGGCATCCCTCAAAGCGTACACATAGTTTTCAAGAGAGTCTTCCACCGATGACCTTCTCCCTTGTCGGTTGTTCCTGGAGTGTGATGAAGATGTTCCGCTATTTCTGCTTACCATTCTAAGAAAACAAACCGAAAGGAGTTCAATTTATTGAAACAGTACCTCGGACACGGCCCCGTGCTCGCTGAGCACGGCCCCGTGTTTACCTCTCTGCAGATTTTTGGAATAAGGAATCTTGGAGCTTTAAATTATTTTTCTGACATTTGAAGCATTTTTAAGCAGAAATAACTTAAAACAGTGTTGTAAAACTTATTTTTAACAAGATTCCTTGAATAAAAATCTAACAAATATTACAATAAAGCTTGAAAACATAGAGATTTCAAACTTTAATGGAGGTTTTGAGGAGAAATGAAGAAGAAGGCAATGGACAAAAGTAGAAAAGACAAGATGGTTGTTGACAACCTTCTTTAGAATATGCCTAGTATGGTATATGTGAAGATCCCACCAAATCTCTGTCTTTGGAATGGGTCCAAGAGTGCAGGAATCTTACTGCTTTTATAGAAAACGACAGCACGCTGGACACGGCCCCGTGTCGGCTGGACACGGCCCCGTGTGCAGACAAAATTCTGACAACTTTTTGTTCGTATTCTCACCAAAAGTCAGACGGGAATCTTTGGGTAGACACGGGGGCGTGCTGACCTGGACACGGCCCAGTGGCTAGAAGTTGTTTATGAAGTTTTGTCTATTTTCAAGGAATTTATTCGGATCGGGTGGTTCTTTGCTAGACGGAACAACACCGAAGTGCCTGAGATACCTAAGCTGCCCTAGTTTTAGACGAGAACGTAAGAGGTTATCGGAAAGGGTGATTCCTATGGTAAATGTAGGTGGACAAGTCCAACCCTTATCTGGGCTCTCATTAAAGAAGGTGTATGTCGAATCGCTCAGGTCTATGTACGCATCGACGAAAATCGATGGGGAGTCCTGCACGGCACAATCGACACAGGGACGACTATCGCTCAAGTCCTCGCAAGAGTTAGAGGAGATTTCGGGAGCAACGATGTTGTTATAATCCGAATGCGATCTCACTAATTCTTCTTGATCGTCGTCTTGAGATGAATTAGTTATGTCCATCTCAAGTTCTTTTATCCATCGGAGAATTAGTTCTTCCATTTGAAATCATTCTTCAAGAATCATTTCATCTCGAAGGGATGATTGAGAGCATTCGATGGAGAGATGGGGATTGTTTTTACTTTCGCCCATCTTAAGGCTACAGGAAAACAATGGGTCTATATAGTGGGGATTGTAATTTAAAAAATAACATTTTAATTCTTCATGAGTTCTACCACATAATTGACACCACGTACCATAAGAGGAGTGAAAGTAAAAATTATCAATATCACTCATGATTGCTTCAGAATTACCAACCGTCGGGATCTTACGGCTCTGTTTTCAGTATCTGAAGCTTTGGGCACGGGGCGTGTTCAGTGGGCACGACCCCGTGTTCAGCTACTGTCTGACTTAAAACAGGATTGCCAGTACCAAAGATTGGGCACGGGGCATGTTCAGCGGGCACGACCCCGTGCTGAGCTTCTGCAGAAATTAAAAATTCTAGAAAAATCCTAAAAAAACAGAAAAATAAGAAAAATGATTAGGCCGTTGATTCCTAACTTTCTTAAAATCCTTGTGTCCCCGGCAACGGGGCTAAAAACTTGATGCGTGTGTAGCGTTATAAGTTTTTATGTATATTTTAAGCCCTTTTTAACACTTCAGTCAAGTTTTAAATTTATAAAACACGATATTTTACTAACACTAAACACACATATGGGCAAGTGCACCCATCGTGAGCATAGTATAGCGTTGGTAAGATACCGAGGTAGTCCAAGGACACAAGAGCTTTTAGTACCGGTTTATCCTCAACGTCTAATCAAATCAAAAATTTAGAAAAAAGTTTTAAACATGAAAATAAAAACTAAAAAATGCTGAAAATAAAAATAAAATAAAATAAAACAGATAGACAAGATGAATCACTTGGATCCAACTCGCCTTTAGTTACCCTCAACCCAGTAGTTTGGGTCAGCAAGGATACAATCCTAAAGGGTTGGATTATTGAAAGATAATTAATTAAGTTATTAATGTGTAATGTGGTAGGCCCTTCTTTTGAAGGTGACGTTACCCTCAGCTAAGTGGTTTGAGTCAGCAGGGATACAATCCCAAGTAGCCGGGTTAATGTATTAATAGTAGTTTACATATGAGGGGATCAAGCCATTCGCACCCCCGCCATCCAATACCAGTGGGTATTGAAGGAGGTCATAGTAAGCTTGACCCAGGTCCTTGCAGGATCTATACACTGAACACAGCAAGAACCTTACCAAACCATTCCCTTAACCCCCGACCAGGTAGCCAACATATATCTATATAGACCGTAGAGATATGAATGGTGTAAATATTTTATTTTATATAGACAGTAAAATAATGTCAAGACACCACGGACAAAGGATAAGGAAGTTTCACCTTCAACACAAGAAACTAGTTATTAAAGTCATTAATACAAAACCAAATAAAAAGTGCAAAAAGATTAAAAAACAAAAGTATTACACTAAAGGCTTGTCTTCACAAAGTGAGACTTAGGCAAACATGGCCTTTGATTGTCAAGAACTCTTACTATCAATCTTGGATCCCGAGACTACTACACACACTCTAAGATGGATGGTGGATGTGGGTTGTGATGGTGGTGGAGTGTGGGTGAAGTGGGAGAGAGGTGGTTTGCCAAGTGATGCCTTTGAAGTGAACCAAGCTGTAGGATCGGATTCCGACCTAAACGAGTCGTTTGGAAGAGTTCTAGTCCGTTTCAAAGGCGGAAACAGAGAAACGGATCTATAAACAGCTTGATTCACACTTTAAACCTTTTGTATATTGATTTGACACAGTTTACAATCGAAAGGAAAACCGGCAGCACCTCGGTATCACTTCTGAACTTCGTTACAAATGAATAGACAACTAACCTATATATAGAGTTCATGATTTCGCTTGAAGCTATTCAAGCGAAATCTACATGTTTGACTATTCAAGCGAAATTGACAATAATATCTTTGTCTTCAAGCGAAAACCTTCTGAATTCAATCTGATCCATGCAAGACTTGTATTTTTCACGTGAATATGTAATGTGATGTCACTAGTGATGTCACGTGATGATGTCACTAGTGATGTCATGCTTGATTAGATCCGAACCAAACCCGAGACTCGATATTAAGACGAAGACGACAGATGTGTGCACCAACAGACTCCCCCTCAGATGTTGACGAGTCTTAAGTGTCGAGTCTTCTCAATCTTCAGTCTTTATCAGTCTTTGATCTTCCTTCACTCTAACTTTCTTCAACTAATCTCCTCCTCGGATGATGTAATTCTCTCTAACAGACTCCCCCTCAAAACATGCTGGGATCGTAGTCTGGCTTTTACAGTATTAGAATCCTCAGGTATCGGAACCTGGCACTCTATCTTCAGGTTCAAGATTGAAGCCTGGCTATACCTGCACATCCTTAACCCAGAAATAAATTTTCTAAATTTAACAATTTGAATGCATCAAAAACAACTCTCATATGCATCAACAATCACTCTCCCTCAGATCACATACACATGATGAACCACTTGATGATTTAAAAACATATTTTGACAATTAAGACATACTCCCCCTCACATCAATGTCATCATGTTCAGCACTTGGAACTTTGAAAATCAGCTTTCCAACATCAGTTGCCGAAAATCTTTTTGAATTTTTCAAAATTTATGCTAAAACACACTGAAAATCTTTTTGGATTTTTTAAGGAAAAGAAATGCAGTAAAGAAATATTTACAGACACTATTTTTTGTGAGTTTTTGTAAGAGGATCATATCAGTTTCTGAGACAAATCACCAACACCGTTAAGCTTCATTGCATTTTAAGTTTTAAACAATTCACCTAGATTGTCAGTATAACTGTCCACTTAAATTTTCACACAAAGTTCAACTGCTTCGAGATACGATATTAATGTATTAAGCACTTAAACCCAATCGCGTGTCCCACCTCAGAATATACTCCCGTATCCAGATCCCAATAATCAGTCTTACAGGTAATTATGACACAAATGATATCTGTATATAAATTAGGTAATGCGAGGGCCGAGGGATCTCAGGTCGATACTTCCGTATACGCAGAGAGATATCAGCTTCGACTTTACGGTATGTCCCCTTTAGAGGATCTTTTAGCTATAACAGCAATGATTATCAATTTTATTGTCTAATCAGCTGAGGGTTTATGCTATGTTTCAAGCATTTGCGGAAAGTATTATTCAAGGACTAGGTCAGAACTACCGTTCAGCAGAAGTCCCGGAATAATACCCCAGACATCATTGAGTATAAAGACCTAGTATATCAGATTATGAGACCTTTCAAACGAGATTTCGGGGGTTACCCATATATCCGAGAGATGTTTCTCCACGATATAAGCAAGTTTGAAATTTAGGTTTATATCTTGTCACAATCTACTAAATGTGCAAAAACCTACTGGCATATCAGCAGTGAGATTGTTTATCACATTTTAACATTTCATTTCTTTAGCATGTTGTGACAGTCTACTGATGTACTATCATTTCCTCTATTCATAAACAAAAACTCATTTTTTGAATTTTATCATGTTTTTGTATTTTTCAAATTTTCAAATGTTTTTGTATTTTCTGAAATTTTCTACTCCCCCTAAAATGTAAACACATTTTAGGAAATTTGAAAATAAACTATACAGAAAATGAAAACTGATATCAAATCACCTCAATTCGCCATCCACTAGGCATAAACAATCAGAACTCCCCATTTCACAAAACTATTTTCTCATTATGATTTCAAAACACTTAAGTTTGTTTTAACCAAAATGATTTTTCCGGAAAATAAGTTTTGTTGATTTTACCACTTGTCATGTTAGGGGTATGGTTCATCATTTTGTTTGTATGAGGATTACATCAAGTTCAAACTAATGACCTTGAGTAATCACTTTGACAGAATCAACCTCTTACCACTTGTCAGAATATCCAAAACATATAACCACATGTAGGAATAAAACATCTACACAAAAACCATTTTACCAATCAAGATGCCGATTCCTGCTTCTCACTTACCAACCTGGAAGCTCCGGCAATTCACAATCTGTAAAATTTAACAAACTTTAAGATTCAATCACACAATCAATCACTAAGAAAGATGCCGATTCCTGATCCGCAATTACAAACTTGGGATCTCCGGCAAGTCAGGTTTTTCAATGAAAGAAAATATCCACCCAAGCCTGACCAGCCTTGGGTGTAACCTTCTCAACTTCACTAGGGGTTGGGCTATAAGTTGCCTTCTTTGTAGCATAAAACTCCTTTACCCCTTTAACCTTCCCATCAATCATTTTACCAATCATCTTTTTAATGTTTCCATTAAACGCTTTCTCAACATCAAATTCTTTCTGTTCAGAATAGAATTGATTTGAGATCTCAACTTTCCCAACTTTTGATTTAAAATATTCAGTCCTCAATGATGGAAAGTTCTCATCATCCATTGGAGGAACTGAGTTTTCACTTTTTAGCTCAACCTGTGGCTCCTCTGACTTTGTGGAATCAGATTCATCGCCAGATTTTACCTCTGATTTCTTAACAACCCAAGCTTGGTTGTCAAGATTTCCCCTTTTCTTGTAAAATCTTTTTGAACATTCACCAACTTCATATGTAGAATTTTTAAACACTTTGAACTTTTCAGTTGGTGGTTCAGTTTTGTCAACAATAACTTCTTTCAGTTTTTGTGAGACTCCCTGTTTTGTTTTTGTTGCTTGGGGACAGTTCCATGTAATATGACCAACTTCATTGCATCTGTAACAGGTTCTTGTCTCCTTTCTTTGATAATCTTCATTCTTCACTTTCTTTGCGAGAAATTCTGTGTTTGATTGCTTCCAGAATGAGCTTTTTGATTCTTCTTCATGGCTAGTTCCTGCAACATATTTTGTATTTGTTTTAGAAATTTTCTCATTTTTATAATTTTCAGGTGAAATAAAACCAAGTCCTTTCTTTTTGTAGCTACGATTGTGGTTTGGTTTCTTTTGAAAACCAGAACCAGAATTGTAACCTTTTTTCTTGTTTAACCGTTGTTGAACTCTTGAAGTGTATTTTTTAGGTTTTCCAGTAGAATATAAATCTTTAATTTCAGAAATATTAATTTCTGTCATTTTGAAAACCTTTTTAATCATGTCAAAACGAACACTTCTAATTGGAAATTCTTTATCAAAATATAATTTGTCAGAATCATTCAAAGTATATGCAACTTCAAATGTTTCGTCATTCAAATTAGATTTTGACAACAAAAATTCTTTACTATAAACTCGTTTTCCCGACGACTTTGAATTCTTTTCGGACGAACTCAAACTCCCGACTGACTGACACGAACTTTCGGACTCGGACTTTGACTCTGACTCCTCATCCTTATCCAACACCTGATCGACCACTCGTTTTATCAGTTCGGACTCATGATCTGTGTCGGACGCTGTGAACGTGACATCAATATTGTCTGGTAACACATCGATTAACTCGGACTCTAACTTTAGATTGACTGCCTTTTGGACTTGTTCCTCATTCGGTTTTCTAGGCGAATACCCTTCCCAAATTGGAGGCGGACACTTGTTATAACAGACGTTCTGTTTCTTACCAGTATCCGTTTTCTTCTTTGATTTCTTGTCTTTATCTTCATCTTTAAACGCCTCGAAACCTGCAACAGTAGGGTAAATTCTATCAATTATGTAATCACAACTTGTATAACTTTTCAGCAATCGTCTAATTCTTTCATTTTCTACTTTTTCACCATCTAACTCTTGCTTCCATTTAGCACATTCTTCGATGTAAAAATTTATCTCTTTTTTGCTTTGACATCATTGTTGCATTCAACATCTTCAAAGCAGCTTCTCTTTCTGAATTAGTTTTCTGCAAACTATTCACTGTTCTATTTAATACATCGTATGATTCTTTCACATTTTTTAAATCAAACAGCAACTTTTCTTTCATCTTCTCTGAATCACTAAACCTCTTATCTTTTTCTTCACATTGTTTGCAAGATTCCAAACATGTAAGACAAGGTTTTGTGACTTCAACAATCTTCTCAACAACTTTGACTTCCTTCATTCCTTTAGCAGCTTTTCTTTCTTTGAGCTTCTTCAATTTATCTGCAAAATAAGATTCAAAATTATCAGAAGATAGATGAAGTTTATCAATATTAATCTGTTCAATTTCTTCATCACTATCACTTGTCTCTGACGAACTGTTTTCAGATGAAACAGATCCTTCATCTTCACTTTTCTCTTCATCAGATAACACTTCCACCCATTCCTTCAGCATTTCCGGCTTTCGAATAATATGAGCAATAAACGCTCCAACATTAGAATTAGCTGGAATGTACTTGTCCCAGCTAAATCCTTCAGCCAATTTCTCATCATCTTGATCCATGATGCCATAGTAAGCCTTTTTATTTGCATCTTCGATCATTTTTCCATGTGCTGTCTGAGGTTCCTTTTGTTGATGCGGTTGATGAGTAATTTGCTGATAAATGGTCTTCCGATAATAATCATCTTTCCCAGTAGACTCCTTTGCTCCTCTCGGTTCCTGATTCTTGCACTCCCTTTTAAAATGGCCTTTCTCCCTGCAACGAAAACAAACAACTTTAGATTTATCAAATCCAAGATTAGAAAGATTTGCATCCAAGAAATCAGTTCTTCCTGTAACCAATCTAAATTTTTCTGCTCTCCTCAAAACGCTAGCTAAAGCCCATTTAATATCCATCAGTTCTAGCTCTTCTGCATTAATTTGGTCATAATCTTCCTTTGTGAGCATCGGATTGCCAATTCTTCCAGCAATTAACCCTTCATAAGACTCTAATGCAGTGACCAATAATCCCATATGATGCTTTACAACTTCTTCAGAATAATTTTGACCATTTTGAAGATGTAGAGCTACATTACACTGAATTGAATGCCCATTTCCAGCAGATACACTTTGAACACCTGGAGGATTCACCGTTGAGAACCCACTTGTGTTGACTGATCCTTGACTGCTTGGAGTAGATTGATTTCCAGCACTAAATGCAGTTTGGATCTTTGGACTTTCTTCAACAGTTTGAATATTTCCTTTGTAATACAATTTGACATCTTGTTGATTGCTTGAACTATTCATTCTTGCAATCTTCTGTTGTTCAAGATCTTGTGCCTCCAGTTTTTCAATAAACTGACCAATCGATAATCTGCTAAACTGTCCAGAATTCTTCAGAATCATGAGATATGTACCCCATTCCTTTTGTGGTAAAGCATCTGCAAGCTTTTCCACCCATTCTGCTGGAGTTTTAGTAATCTTCAACTGGGACATGGTGCGTACAAGATGACAGTATCTCTCAATGAGAGTCTTTGTAGTCTCACCAGGCATGCTTGTAAACAACTCAAACTCCTTCTTCAGTAACGCTGCTTTACTCTGGAGCATCTCTGTACTTCCTTCAAACTTCTTCTCAAGAGCTTTCCAGATCGAAAACGCATTTCCATCATGCTGAAGTAAAACAAATATATCCTCTGTTATAGCTTGCTGCAACAGACTTATCATCATTTTCTCTCCTTTATAACTTTCTCTCTCTTGATCTGAAAACTCCGAGATAATTTTATCAACATTCATAGCAGTCTGTGGTCTGATGTATGCTGTTTCAATGCTTTCCCAAGCTCTCAGATGGTTTGCCTGAACCCAATTCTCAAAGCGATTCTTCCATCCATGATACTCCTCAATTCCCATAAGCTTCGGGGGTTTTTGCATTGTTCCTGTTTCGTTTTCTGCTTTCATGTTTTGAGCAATTGTAGCCGGAGTAGTCGAGGGTGTAGCAAACGCGTTGTAGAACTCGGAATCCATTCTTTTTTAGCAACTTGAATCTCTTGTAGAAACCGACAAGTACCTCGGTATCACTTCTGAACTTCGTTACAAATGAATAGACAACTAACCTATATATAGAGTTCATGATTTCGCTTGAAGCTATTCAAGCGAAATCTACATGTTTGACTATTCAAGCGAAATTGACAATAATATCTTTGTCTTCAAGCGAAAACCTTCTGAATTCAATCTGATCCATGCAAGACTTGTATTTTTCACGTGAATATGTAATGTGATGTCACTAGTGATGTCACGTGATGATGTCACTAGTGATGTCATGCTTGATTAGATCCGAACCAAACCCGAGACTCGATATTAAGACGAAGACGACAGATGTGTGCACCAACACAAGCACCCCTATTTATAGCCTGCACAGAAGCCCGGACACGGCCCCGTGTCCATTGGGCACGGCCCCGTGTCCATCCACTTTCTCTTTCTTCATTAATTGCAATTTGACTGCATTAGCTCCACACGCCCCCGTGTCCGCTGGGTACGGCCCCGTGTGTAGAAGCGTATCTGTACTATCAAGATTTGCTTGGATTCTGCGAATCTTAGCGTTGACCACAGCCGTGTTGAGCTGGGCACGCCCCCGTGTTGGGAATAGAAGCTTCTATAGCTTTGTCTTTTCTGCAGACACCTGAACACGCCCCCGTGTCCGCTGGGTACGGGGCCGTGTGCAGTCTTCTATTTAATTGATTTTGCTTGGGAAGAAGCTGATGCGTGTGAAGTGTGTATATAAGTTTAAGTATATTTTCAGCCCTTTTACACTTTTTAGCCAAGTTTTAAATTTATAAAACACGATATTTACTAACACTAAACACACATATGGGCAAGTGCACCCATCGTGAGCGTAGTATAGTGTTGGCAAGATACCGAGGTCGTCCAAGGACACAAGAGCTTTTAGTACCGGTTTATCCTCAACGTCTAATCAAATCAAAAGTTTAGAAAAATGTTTTAAACTAAGAAAAATAAAAACTAACTAAAATGCTGAAAAATAAAAATAAAAGAAAAGCAGATAGACAAGATGAATCACTTGGCTCCGACTCGTGTTTAGTGTAACCTTTGATTATTTCCGCACTTTTGCACTTTTTAAGAGATTATCTTAGTTATTGTAGTAGGCCCCTCTTTTGAAGGTGACGTTACCCTCAACCCAGTAGTTTGAGTAAGCAAGGATACAATCCTAAAGGGTCGGATTATTGAAAGATAATTAATTAAGTTAGTAATGCATATTATGGTAGGCCCCTCTTTTGAAGGTGACGTTACCCTCGGCTAAGTAGTCTGAGTCAGCAGGGATACAGTCCTAAGTAGCCGGGTTAAAGTATTAATAGTAGCTTACATATGAGGGGATCAAAGAGTTTGGACCCCCGCCATCCAATACCGGTGGGTATTGAAGGAGGTCCTACTAAATTTGACCCAGGTCCTTGCAGGATCTATACACTGAACAAGGTAAGACTCTTACCAAACCGTTCCCTTAACCCCCGACCAGGTAGCCAACATACCTCCATATAGACCGTGGAGATATAAATGGTGAAAATCTTTTATTTTATATAGACAGTAAAATAATGCCAAGACACCACGGACAAACGATAAGGAAAAATCACATTCAACATAAGAAACTAGTTATTAAAGTCATTAATACATAACCAAATAAAAAGTGCGAAAAGATTAAAAATAAAAAGTATTACACTAGACACTTTGTCTTCACGAAGTGATGTAAGAGACTTAGGCAAACATGGCTTTGATTGTCAAGAACTCTTACGATCAATCTTGGATCCCGAGACGACTCACACACTCTATGATGGACAATGGATGATGGTGTTGTGATTGTGGTGTGTGGTGGGTGAAGTGTGAGAGAGGTGGTGTGCCAAGGGATGGTTTGCAAATGAGCCAAGCACCCCTATTTATAGCCTGAACAGTAGCTCGGGCATGGCCCCGTGTCCATTGGGCAAGGCCCCGTGTCCATCCTCTTCTCTGTCTTCATTAATTGCAGTTTGTCTGCATTAGTTGACCACGCCCCCGTGTCCGCTGGGCATGCCCCCATGTGCAGAAGCATATCTGTACTATCAAGATTTGCCTGGATTCTGCGAATCTTATAGTTGACCACGACCCCGTGTCCGCTGAGCACGGCCCGTGGTGGGCGATAGAAGCTTCTATAGCTTTGTCTTTTATGCTGGCACTTGGGCACGCCCCCGTGTTCACTGAGCACGGGGCGTGTTCAGCCTTCTGTCTTCTTGTTTTGCTTGGGAAAATGCTGTCGGTGAGGTCGGGCATGCCACATTTGTTCCTTTTCTTGTATTTATGTTAGATTTAGCTGCCTTTTTGCTTCATTTGTTAATTTGAGCTCATTTAATCCTGAAAATACAAAAGGAAGACAAAAACACACTTTTTCCAACATTAGTACTAAAAAATGGTTAGTTTTATGCCACAATTGATGTAATTTATATGTTGCATTTTGTGCACATCAAATACCCCCACACTTGAATATTTGCTTGTCCTCAAGCAAAACTCTTTATAACGTGGCTTTACACTCCCAAATGGAATGGGTAGAAGAGAAGGTTTTTGGGCTTGTCATAGAGTGTCGGGATTTCCAAGATTTTTTTAGATTTTATTTTTATTTATTTACAATCCTATTCGTCATGATTTATTTAAAACATTACATAAGATAAATTACTTATTAGGGCATAACATGCCTTTTTAAAATTATATTTATATACAAGTTCACATACCTCACGGGAGATCACTCAACACTCGGCCGAAGATGTATTTTAGTGAATCACTCGAGAGCGGCATGGAACTTACTCCTACCATAGGCTTGCCAAGCAATAAATCCTCCTCCTTTTTAACTATATACCTTTGTAAATATCAAGAGGACTTTTGGGTGAAGGGTTAGGCTTGGGTTAAAGGTTGGTGGTTGGGTTAGTGGTTAGTAGAAAAGGGCGAAAAGCGTAAAAAACATCGGTTTTCGTAAGACTTTTTTTTCAATTTTTATTTTGATGAAGCCATTATTCAAACAAAGCTACTTTTGATGAACTTGTTTGTTTATTTATTTTGCTTCATCAACATTTTTTTTTGAAAAGTTATACGAAAACCAAGCTTGTTACTAAAACAAAGGGTTAAAAATAAAAAGGATTTTGGTGAGTGAAAGGGTGTTTGTTTTTGGGTTAAGAAATGAAAAGGTTTAGGCTCAAAGGGGTTAACTAGGGGGATTTTGGGTAGGTGGTAAAAAAAAGAAAAATAATGGTGTAGAAATGAAAAAGGGTTAGTCCTAATGCCTCCATCATTTACTTACTCGGGTTTAAGTTGGTAAGGACCGGGAATGTATCGTCGTGGCAAGTTCTAGAGTTGTAAGAACCAAGCGGCTATTCACACAAGAAACGAAAAATGTGCATTTTAAAGATATGTATTTGTATGCTCAAAACTCACTTTTGTGGGAATGGGTTTTTATATGATCAAGTATATATAATTAAATTTTAACTAAACTTCCTTTTTCATAATTTTCTTATGTTGGTTCTTTTTATCTCGACGCTATCGGTTGTAAATTTGTAAAAATATAACCTTTTTAAAATTTTGAAATTCCCAAATTAAACCTAGACAAGTAAAAAAAATGAAAATTTTTGAAAAAAATTTAGGGTGATTAGCGGTTCCAATAGAGTTTTGTGTAAGGCTTGTAATTAGGACTTGCAAGATTCAAAGTTTTAGCATCCCCCCCCCCCACACTTAAATTACACATTGTCCTCAATGTGTCACAAAAATAAGTTTTTAGGTTGATTGAATGTGTAAAAAGGTGTGAAAAAGAAAAATTTTATGTTACTGGGCGTCTGGACACGGCCCCGTGGTGTCCGGGCACGGCCCCGTGTTCAGTCACCAGTAGCAAAAAGTTGTAAAAAGAAACCGAAGCCTGGACACGGGGGCGTGTTGGGTGAACACGGCCAGTGTCCAGTTTACCTGAACTGGGCATTTCATGTAGATTGTGCAGCACGGGGCCGTGTTGGGCGGGCACGGCCCGTGCTGAACTTGCTGTAATGAAGAAGATTTTGTCGGATGGCCCTGTTTTTGTGCATGGGGTGCTGGTCCACTTTTCCCTTGTTATCCTTCACCATCCCGAGTGTGTTTTATCCATTACAACATCATTCAAACACCAAATTAGCTAAAACCATCATTCATTAAGTCATAGAGAGAATTACATAATAAACCTAAAAGATTGAAAACAAAGCAGAAACTAAAATTTAAGGGTCCTAAATTAGATAGGTCAATTGACACGTAAAATCATCCTAAGGAGTCCTACTAATACAATAATAACCAAAATTCCGGAAATAGCTTTCCGGTACCTAAAAGTTTTGTTGAACTCCGAGCCGAGAGGTATCCCCTAGATGTTGCTAGAGCCATTCTTCTATCTCTCTTGGGAGAAAGAAGGCGGGGTCGTTTTCTTCAACATCTTGTGGAGGGGGAGAGACACCAACAGGAACCCCTTGTAGTACGTCCCGAGGGGGCTCTGGATGTATGGTGTACCATTCGGCCGGTATGATGACTTCAGGAACCACACTCCATGCCCTTTGGGTAATGATTGGAACCAAAGGAGGAGAGGCGAGAATGTTCAACCTTTGGTGCAAAAGGTTGACCTCTCGAAGACATCCCTCTAGTCCCACCGTCAAATGATTAATACGGTCAACCAATGCTTCCTCCACCCCCGTCATCTCATCAATGGCCTCCCTTAAGGCGTAAACGTAGTTTACAAGAGAGTCTTCAACCGTTTATGATCTTCTCCCTTGTCGGTTGTTTCTGGAGTGTGATAAAGATGTTCCGCTAGTTCTGCTCGCCATTCTGAGAAAACATACCGAAAAGAGTCCAACTTTATGGGATCAATGCTTCGGACACGGACCCGTGTTCAATGAACACGGCCCGTGTTCAATGAACACGGCCCGTGTTCAAATGTCTGCAGATTTTTAGGACAAGGGATCATGGAGTTTTAATTTGTTTTTATGATGTTTAAAACGTTTTTAAGCAGAAACAACTTAAAACATTGTTGTAGAACTCATTTTTAACAAGGTCCCATGAATAAAAAATCTAACAAACATCTCAATAAATCTTGAAATTGTGGAGATTTCAAGTTTTAATGGAAGCATGAAGGAAAAATTAAAGAAGATAAAAGTGGATAAAAGAGGAAAGGACAAGAAGGTTGTTGAGAAACTTCTTTTAGAAAATACCTAGGATGGTATGTGAGAATATTCCCCAAATCTCTGTCCCTGGAATGGTTCAAATGTGCAGGATTCTTGGCTGCATTTATAGAAAACGACAGTACGCTGCACACGGCCCCGTGTCGGCTGGACACGGCCCCGTGTTCAGGTGGAATCCTGACACATTTTGTCCGTATTCTTACACGAAATCAGACGGGAATCTTTGAGTGGACACAGGGGCGTGTTGACCTAGACACGGCTCCGTGTCTAGAGGCTGTCTTATGGAGTTTTCCTTCATTTAAGGATTTTTATCCAGATCGGGCGGTTCCTTACTGGATGGGACAACCCCAAAGTGCCTAAGATACCTTAATTGCTCTAGATTAAGACAAGAACGCAAGAGGTTGTCGGTGAGGGTGATTCCTATGCTATATGTAGGTGGACAAGTCCAACCCTTTCCCGGGCTCTCGTTAAAGAAGGTGTATGTCGAATCGCTCAGGTCTATGTATGCATCGAACGAAGTCGATAGGGAGTCCTTCACGGCACAATCGACACAGGGACGACTATTGCTCAAGTCCCTGCTAGAGTTAGAGGTATCGTCGGGAACAACGAAGTTGTTTAAATGCGATCCCAACAACTCTTCTTGGTTATTTTCTTGAGATAGATTATCGAAATCTATCCTAAGTTCTTTTAACCAATTAAGAATTAGATCTTCCAATTGAAATAGTTCATCAAGAATCATTTCTCCTAGGAGATCCGGTTGAGAGCATTCGAGGGAGAGATAGGGATTATTTTTACTTTCGCCCCTCTTAAGGCTACGGGAAAACGATGGGTCTATATAGTGGGGCTTATAATTTAGAAAATAGCATTCTAATTCTTTATGGGAGCCACCACATATTTGACACCACGTACCATAAGAGTGCCGAAAGTAAAAAATATCAGTATCACTCATGTTTGTGTCAGAAATTACCAACCGTCGGTATCTTACGGTTTTGTTTTCAGTAACTGAATCTTGGGCACGGGGCGTGTTGAGTGGGCACGGCCCCGTGTTCAGCTTATTGTCTGACTTAAAACAGGATTGCCAGTTCCAATGATTGGGCACGGGACGTGTTCAGCGGGCACGGCCCGTGCTGAGTTCTGCAGAAGCTGAAAAATTAAGAAAAATTCTAAAAAAAAAAGAAAGAAAAAATTATAAAAAAACGATTAGGCCGTTGATTCCTAACTTTCTTAAAATCCTAGTGTCCCCGACAACGGCGCCAAAAACTTGATGCATGTGAAGTGTGTATATAAGTTTAAGTATATTTTAAGCCCTTTTACACTTTTTAGCCAAGTTTTAAATTTATAAAACACGATATTTACTAACACTAAACACACATATGGGCAACTGCACCCATCGTGAGCGTAGTATAGTGTTGGCAAGATACCGAGGTCATCCAAGGACACAAGAGCTTTTAGTACCGGTTTATCCTCAACGTCTAATCAAATCAAAAGTTTAGAAAAAGGTTTTAAACTAAGAAAAATAAAAATGAACTAAAATGCTGAAAAATAAAAATAAAAGAAAAACAGATAGACAAGATGAATCACTTGGCTCCGACTCGTGTTTAGTGTAACCTTTGATTATTTTTGCACTTTTGCACTTTTGCACTTTTTAAGAGATTATCTTAGTTATTGTAGTAGGCCCCTCTTTTGAAGGTGACGTTACCTTCAACCCAGTAGTTTGAGTAAGCAAGGATACAATCCTAAAGGGTCGGATTATTGAAAGATAATCAATTAAGTTACTAATGCATATTATGGTAGGCCCCTCTTTTGAAGGTGACGTTACCCTCAGCTAAGTAGTCTGAGTCAGCAGGGATACAACCCTAAGTAGCCGGGTTAAAGTATTAATAGTAGCTTACATATGAGGGGATCAAAGAGTTTGGACCCCCGCCATCCAATACCGGTGGGTATTGAAGGAGGTCCTACTAAATTTGACCCAGGTCCTTGCAGGATCTATACACTGAACAAGGCAAGACTCTTACCAAACCGTTCCCTTAACCCCCGACCATGTAGCCAACATACCTCCATATAGACCGTGGAGATATGAATGGTGAAAATCTTTTATTTTATATAGACAGTAAAATAATGCCAAGACACCACAGACAAACGATAAGGAAAAATCACCTTCAACTTAAGAAACTAGTTATTAAAGTCATTAATACATAACCACGTAAAAAGTGCAAAAAGATTAAAAATAAAAAGTATTACACTAGACACTTTGTCTTCACCAAGTGATGTAAGAGACTTAGGCAAACATGGCCTTGATTGTCAAGAACTCTTACGATCAATCTTGGATCCCGAGACGACTCACACACTCTATAATGGACAATGGATGATGGTGGTGGATGATGGTGTTGTGATGGTGGTGGGTGGTGGGTGAAGTGTGAGAGAGGTGGTGTGCCAAGGGATGGTTTGCAAATGAGCCAAGCACCCCTATTTATAGCCTGAACAGTAGCTCGGGCACGGCCCCGTGTCCATTGGGCACGGCCCCGTGTCTATCCTCTTCTCTGTCTTCATTAATTGCAGTTTGTCTGCATTAGTTGACCACACCCCCGTGTCCGCTGGGCACGCCCCCGTGTGCAGAAGCATATCTGTACTATCAAGATTTGCCTGGATTCTGCGAATCTTATAGTTGACCACGACCCCATGTCCGCTGAGCACGGCCCCATGGTGGGCGATAGAAGCTTCTATAGCTTTGTCTTTTATGCTGGCACTTGGGCACGCCCCCGTGTTCACTGAGCACGGGGCGTGTTCAACCTCCTGTCTTCTTGTTTTTCTTGGGAAAATGTTGTCGGTGAGGTCGGGCATGCCACGGTTGTTCCTTTTCTTGTATTTATGTTAGATTTAGCTGTCTTTTTGCTTCTTTTGTTAATTTGAGCTCATTTAATCCTGAAAATACAAAAGGAAGACAAAAACACACTTTTTCCAACATTAGTACTAAAAAAGGGTTAGTTTTATGCCACAATTTGATGTAATTTATATGTTGCATTTTACACACATCATAAAACTCTGGGCCACGTTTGGATTTCCAGCGAACTTTGTCAATCGTATTCGTCTGTTATTTCTAGGAATGAGTTCGGATCCGATGATTTAAACTTCATTCCAACAGACAAGTGCACGGCATTTTCGATTATACCGAGCTTCAAGAGAGCCATGTAAATATCAAAGCGGTATTCTTGTTGTAGTTGAATTCAAAGAGGGTATGAACTTTTGGAGTTTCGAACAACAGATGGAAGAATGTTTCCTATGAAGACTATTATAGGAAACTTGTGTGTGTGTTCAAAGTTAGAGATGGAAAGTGCATAGAAGGTTTCGCGAATGAATGTAAGGTTTTGTTTCTAAGTGTATAACAACATTGGTCAAGGTCCAGAACTTCTAGTAACTTGAATAACGCCACGCTTGCAATGTAAGAAGGAACACTTATATATAGGAAGTACCAGCGGCGTATCCACCATGCCCTTATTACATTGTTCCCGTTTTGTTATTCTTATTACTATAGGTTCTTACACTTGACAAAACTTGCTGTGGTTTTCTATGCACTGAATTTTATAATTATGTATGCATCCATAATTACTCAATTCCTTGCATAGTCCGCACAATTCATTTTGTGATGTGTTGGGGAAAAATCAAACGAATAAACATGTGATGACTTGTCTAGACCACCAAAGGGTCTCTTTAACTAGATCAACGAATGAACTCTTTAAATAGACCACCAAAGAGTCTCTTTAACTAGATCACCAAAGGAACTAGATCAACGAATGATCTCTTTAACTAGACCACCAAAGGGTCTCTTTAATTAGATCAATAAATGATCTCTTTAACTAGATCAACGAATGATCTCTTTAACTAGACCACCAAAGGGTCTCTTTAACTAGATCAACACATGATCTCTTTAACTAGATCAACGAATGATCTCTTTAACTAGACCACCAAATGGTCTCTTTAACTAGATCAACAAATGATCTCTTTAATTAGATCAACGAATGATCTCTTTAACTAGACCACCAAAGGGTCTCTTTAACTAGATCAACACATGATCTCTTTAACTAGATCGATGAACGATCTCTTTAACTAGACCACAACGAATGATCACTTTAACTAGACCACCAAAGGGTCTCTTTAACTAGATCAACAAATGAGCTCTTTAACTAGATCGACGAATGATCTCTTTAACTAGACCACCAAAGGGTCTCTTTAACTAGATCAACACATGATCTGTTTAACTAGATCGACGAATGATCTCTTTAACTAGACCACCAAAGGGTCTCTTTAACTAGATCACCAAAGGATCTCTTTCAATAGATCAACGAATGATCTCTTTAACTTTGAAATAAATGTTTCGGAATAGTACTTTGGAATCCAAGGGCTGACTATTTGCATAGAAAAACCCATTAAGGATTTAAGATAGTACTTTGGATATCCTTCTAAGAATCTAACATATTAAAATATGGAAGATTCTACAAGGATTTGGATAGTGAACATTTGAATCAACTAAACACATAAACACATAATCACATAATCATCAACTTGGTCTTCAACTTGTACATATGCATTAAAGTACACAAAGAATCCAATCAAGGACTTCATTTTAGTACTTTAAACATCCCACAAGGATCTAACTATGAAGATAGGAAGATCCTATAAGGATTTGGGATTCGTGTTTTGTTTACCAAAAATGTCTAGAACAATGTAAGCATGTCGTGAAAATCTTTTGAAAACCATGTACCAGGTATGCTAGGTCAACATACGAAGCAAAATGTCTTTGAAAACCGTGTACAAGGTATGCTAGGTCAACAAACGAAGCAAAATGTCTTTGAAAACCGTGTACTAGGTATGCTAGGTCATCATACGAAGCAAAATGTCTTTGAAAGCCATGCATAAGATCTTTGAAAACATGTATAATGTTTTTGAAATCATGCACTGGGTATATTAAATATGCCATGTTAAAATGTTTTGAAACCATGTGAATGTCTTTGAAATCGTGTAAGATGTCTTTGGAATCACGTGCTATGTATAATGTCATGAAAACAAGAAAGTAGTGATAGGCACATAGACATATTGCATAAGACTAATTAAGGGCTTATGAAAGTACCCTTAGGTATCCAAGCAAGGATTTAAAGTAGTACTTCAAGTATCCTTTAAGAGTTATAACTTGTACCTTGTACTTTGTTTTTTAGAAGAAACGAGTACTTAGGATTTTTGTGAAGATCACGAGCGATCACAAAATGGAAGAAACTACGAGAGTAGTTTGATTTACAAGGAACCATATCCTTGGTGTCGGTATTGTAGGGGTATGCCACACATACGCGTAATCACATCGGTTTTGTAAATAAAATTGGAATAACAAGTTTATTTATAAACCAATCGAAATGTTTCAAGATTCTTGGAAAATAAATAGAAAACATAAAAGTTTAAGTGTTTATTCAGAAATCAGCACAAGCCTTGATATTGCCAGTGTTAATCTTATGCCCATATGTTGAGTCGTCATTTGCCAGCCAGGTCAATTGAAGTGATTAGGATAACCACAATTGAAGCAGATTCCATGTGGGTAGTTAGAACAAACAAATATCACACGAGGGGTTGCGATAAGTTGAGTAGAAACTACCATAGCTTGGTTTGGCGTAGTGGCTAAACGGAAGATATTAGCTGTATGACCAAAACGTCCACAGTTTGAACATTTTTGGCAATAGACACTGGCATAGTGATGAAGGTTACATTGATTGCACAGAAGCGATTTTCCTTTGCATGGCTTCTTAGCGGGTGGCGGGGCCACCTGGCTAGGTCCCACTTGATTAAGCGGACCTCTAGCAGTAACCGAAAAATTCATCGAAGCTTTATGCTTCCTTGAATTTTTAGAGGGCTTGGCTTTTGTCTTTTTTGGTGCCTCACGAGTAGTCTCATTCTCAAGATTTGTTATGGTTACAACTAACTCAATTGTTCCACTGAGTAGTACGCCTAATTTTTGGGCGATTTTAGTAGCCAATTCCGCTGTATAGACATTGTCGCGTAGAGGAGGCATTTTAAAAGAGCAGAGACATATGAGAGAAAACAAGTGAGGTGATATTGGATAATCGAAACTGAATGTTAAAAATTGTGACACCTGTGTCACTTCAACCATCAAACAGATACCAAACCAATGAAATATTGTATTTCATACTTGGTATTTGTATAAATATATGCATCGTTTTCACATATCAATTCTTGTTCGATTTCGAGCTTTAAATCGCTTTCTGGAAGGATATACGCGAACTGATGCGTAAATATAACCAATTTAATGCAACAAACACTCCGGAACAGTGACATAGGCTTAACTGTGACACCTGCGCCTCCATGACCAACAAACAAATACCAAACCAATGAAATATTGTATTTCATACTTGGGATTTGTATAAATATGTGTATCATTTGCACAAATCAATTCTTATTCAATTTCGGGCTTTAAATCGCTTTCTGGAAGGTTATACGCGCACTGAAGCGTAAATATAACCAGTTCAATACAACGACCACTCCGGAATAGTGAAATAGGCTTAACATACCTTAAATAACCTTTACATAACTTAGAAATAAGTTTTGGAAGGTTTGGTGTGCCGAAATCAAGTTTATTCGCTTACAGGGACTAAATTCGACAAACTGCGAAAGTATGTCGATTCGTACTGTAACGAACATTCCGGAACATGACCATAAGTTAAACACACCCTAAATATCCTTTACATAGCTTAGAAATAAGCTTTGAGGGGTTCGGTATGCTAAAATAAACTTTATGTTCATTTAGGGACTAAAAGCGTCAAAAAGTGCATAAGTTTGCATTTTCGCGCATATCCTACGTTCTGAATATATCCGGACACCCAAAAATTTATGTAATCATTAAAATATTTTATTTTAGTGATTGGCATGATAAAAATCCATTCGTCGCTTAATTTGGATCGTTTTTGCGTTCGTTACGACTTCCGTCGTAATTAACCGAACAACGCAACCGTACGACCAAACGAGCCGACATCCGAGATATTTTTGAGCACATTTTAAGTTCCCTATACTTTAACTTCATTTTAGAGCTTTGAAATGGGGTTAACGGGCCTTAAATGTGTCGAAAATAGCTCAAAACACTAACAGGGACCAAAAGTGTAATTCTGTGAAAGTGGTCCTTGCGCACCTCAACACTATGAGTGTTACGGTGCGCAAGCAGTCCCCAGATCAGCAGAAAGTGTTTTCCATCTTGATCCAGCTTTTACCCACTTATGCACATGGTTTTTGGGTCTCTATGGGCTGGTTTGTGTGCCCATCAAGGTTCCAAATCAGAATGTGGCAAGTGTACGGCTTAGATCGTGCCCCCTTCTCTAAGAAACGATCTTAACGGCTCTACATTTCCTATAAATACCCCTCCATAGTTCATTTGCAAACCCACACATTTGAATCTGATTCAAGCTCTCTAAGTGGAGGTTTATATGCCTCCTACCTGAGAGTGAATCGGGTCAAATACTTGCGGGGACCCTTTTGTAAGTGTTCCTTCGTTCTTTTTATTCGTTTTAGCGTTAAAGTCAAACTGCGTTTGACTTTCTGCATTGACCAGTTTATGGTCAATGCGAAGTTCGTTTGAACTTCATAACGTGAGCGTAATCACGATGGTTATAGTCCCTAGTGACTATACCTACTGATTACCACGTTATCTAGGCTCAGTGACGAGTCGTAGTTTCGGCCAAAATGCATTTTCTTGCGTATTTTGTAACCAAACTACTCTAGGGTATCAAAACCGTTTGTTTTGATACCAAACTTGTTTTCTAACTTAACTAAACATGTTCTAGCATGTTTAGCTCGTCACTTTTAGATTTGTGCTTGTCTAGGGTAGTAAAGGTAAGCGATCTAATCAATCGCTTATACTTTCGAACCCGGCCCATTTGGTCGATCATTAGGATCCGACCAAACGTTTTAGGTGACCATAGTTGTATAAGGAAAAACCTTCCGAGGTTATACCTTATGGTCACGTCGTTTAAGTAGTTGTATGATAAGTAGTTCTTATGCCTTAGGAAAATTACCAAAATGCCCTTTTTATGCCAAATTTCATTTTAAGCATATGTAACCCAAATTTTGACATCTAAACTGATTTAGCAACAATATTAGACATGTTAAGGCATATTTTACTTGTCATAGGACTAGTTAAGCGTTCCGAGCGCGTTTTACGCGAACGACGCGTTAAAGTAGCATAAGCTACCTCAACAGGTCGTAATGGGTCAAAAGTAGTTAGGTTAGGTTTCATTTTGGTATGTAGGCTTTGTTAAATCATATCATATGAGTTCCAATACTCATTTGGTTTACGAAACCTCATACTATCCAACCTCCCGATTTAGGTCCGATTATTTATGTAGTTATTTATATAGGGTGCCGTTTGATTCCTGATCCCTCTAGCTTTGCTTGGTTGTTGTTCAAGACTTCTAAGCACCCTCAAGTGAGTACATAGACCCCTCTTTTACTGTTTTTCAAACATTTTGGGGTGAAACACATGTGCCTACTTGTTATTTTCATGCTTTCCATGCTTTCATATCATATACTTGCTATGTTCATTAGTACATTATTAGTACATGATTTCTTTGTGTTTTTGCTATGTATGTCCTTTGTAGCATACTTAGTACATCGTTTTACATGACATTTTATGCTATGTATGTTCATTTAGCGCATACTTAGTACATTGTTTTCATTACATTTCACGCTATGTATGCCGATGTAGTGTATACCTAGTGCATTGTTTTACATTACCTTTTCATGCTATGTATGTTCATCATACTTAGTACATTTGCTTTACATTGCATCTCTGTTGCATTTGTTCCAGTAACATATGGACACATTATCTTACATCTCTACCTGGTATGTTTACTTAGCATACTGGGTACATTATTTTCATCACATGCTTACATTTTGATATGACATTTGGTTTGTTTAAATGGGACCATATACATTCATTAACATTAGCTACGCCGCTCGTTAGTAGGTAATGGTACCATAGGAATTGACAACTCCCGTTCCTAAAGTCCTAGGTTTGTTTGGATGGATGGAATGACCGAATTCGATTAAGACATAAGACAGATAGTCCTTTCATTTGTTTAAGGGTTTATCACCACAGTCACAAGGCTTGAATGTATGCATTTTCACAACATCGCATAAATGTTTGTATTCAGTATAGCATGCATTTCCACAAAACATAACGTTGATTTAAACCTCGTTTTACTTCAATACATTGTTTTGTGCATTTTACCTATGGCTCAGTGGATATATATATATATATATATATATATATTTCACTTGCCATACATGACATTTTGTTTATACATTACATAATTGACATTTGACATAGACATTTTGACATTGATATACATATCTCATAGACTGTATTTTGACATAAACATTTTAACATGGTTTACACAAAGACATTTGACATAGACATTTTGATATTGATATACACATTTCATGGACTATATTTGACATAAACATTTTGACATGGTTTACACAAAGACATTTGACAAATGGTTTAGACATGGGCAATTTACATCGGTGGTTTGAGTAACGAGGCGTGTGTAATATGATACAAGCATGGTGGATACGCCGCTGGTACTTCCTATATATAAGTGCTTGTATGGTATTACATATCGTAGCGTTATTTGAATCATTTCAGTTTAGACATATAACATCTTTATACAAATAACATATTTTTCACAAGACATTGTTTTACAAACAACTTATCTTATACAAACTCATTTTACTTGGTTATTCATTTAATCTTACATTATTCTTTTACATATCATCTACTTTATCATCGTTTTTCAAATGATTTATAAAACAAAACATTTTACAAGGATCATGACTGACTTTTGTTAAACAACCTTTTTCCAAACTTATAAGTCATGAATCCTATTTTCACAAAACCTATGTACTCGCCGGCATTTTTATGCTGACGTACCTATTTTCACATGTGTTTCAGGAAATGATGCATAGGATTGATCAAGATACACTTAGGCGGACTTGGGCCTTAGTGACAATAAAAGATGGAAGACTAGTTAAATTTTGTTATACTTCATTGTTTGTTAAGACATTGTAACTCTTTTAATCAATAAAACAATATTTCAATTTTCCATGTGTTATGAAACAATGATTCTGTTACAACACTCCCCGACGATTCCGCCATGTTTTGCTGCTTTACGTGGTCGGGGTGTGACATTAACGTAGCTTAAATAACCTTTACATAACTTAGAAATAAGTTTTGGATGGTTTGGTGTGTTGAAATCATGTTTATTCAATCGCAGGGACTATTTGTGTCAAACTGCGAAAGTATGCCGATCCGTGTGGTAACGAACATTACGGAACTTGATCATAAGTTAAACATACCATAAATATCCTTTACATAGCTTAGAAATAGGCTTTGAGGTGTTCGGTATGCTAAAATAAACTTTTTGGTCATTCAGGGACTAAAAGCGTCAAAAAGTCCATAAATTTGCATTTTCGCGCATATCTTACGTCCTGAATACATCCGGACATCCAAAAATTTATGTAATCATTAAAATATTTTATTTTAGTGATTGGCATGATAAAATTCCATTCTTCGCTTAATTTGGATCGTTTTTGCGTTCGTTACGACTTCCATCGTAATTAACCGAACAACGCAACCGTACGACCAAACGAACCGGCATCCGAGATATTTTTGAGCATATTTTAAGTTCCCTATACTTTAACTTTATTTTAGAGCCTTGAAATGGGGTAACGGGGCTTAAAAGTGCCAAAAAATCAAGTTTTACAAGTGCAGGGACCATTTTTAAAATTTCTGGCAACATTGAACTTGGTCCATTTTTGAGGTTTTGATGGTTTTAACCCAAGGTTTTGCACTCTATGGGCTGGAATTTGATGGTTTTAAGTATTCCCATGGTTTTGAAAACCATGTGCCCACTTGTAAGGTCAAGATCAAAGCACGATTTGCGAGAAACGATCCTAACGGTTCTCCGAAATCTATATATACCCCTTCCATTTCATTTGCAAACTCACCTTTGATCTGATTTTGTTCTCTAAGTTGAAGTTATACACTTCATACCTGAGAATAATTAGATCAAACCTCCATTTCTTGGACCCGTTGCAAGTATTCTTTCGTTCTATTATGCGTTTTTAAGCGTAAAAGTCAAACCGTGTTTGACTTTCTGCTTTGACCAGTCTATGGTCAACACGAAGTTCATTTGAACTTTGTAACGTGAGCGTAATCATGATGGTTATAGTCTCTTGTGACTATACCTACTGATTACCACGTTATTTAGGCGTAGTGTCGAGTCATAGTTTCGGTCAAAATGCGTATTCTTGCGTATTTTGCAACCAAACTATTCTTGGGTGTCAAGACCCTATGTCTTGATATCAAACTTATTTTCAAACTTCGTTAAACATGTTTTAACATGTTTAACTCGTCACTTTTAGATTAGTGCTTATATAGGGTCGTAAGATAAGCGGTCTAAATAATCGCTTAGACTTTCGAACCCGACCCGTTTGGTCAATCAGTAGGATTCGACCAAACATATTTTGTGACCATAGTTGTATAGGGAATAACCTTCCGAGGTTATACCTTATGGTCACTTCGTTTAAGTAGTTGTATGATAGGTAGTTTAAATGCCTTAGGTAAATGACCAAAATGCCCTTTTTACGCATAAATTCATTTTAAGCATATGTAACATAAATTTTGACATCTAAACTGATTAGGCAACATTATTAGACATGTTAAGGCATATATTACTTGTCATAGGACTAGTTAGGCAGTCCAAACGCGTTTTACGCGAACGACGCGTTAAAGTAGCATAAGCTACCTAAACGGGTCGTAATGGGTTGTAAGCACTTAGGTTAGGTTTCGATTTAGTATGTAGGCTTTGTTAAACCATATTACATGAGTTCCCATACTCATTTGGTTTACGAAACCTCATTCTATCCGATCTTCCAATTTAGGTCCGATTTATTTTCTTAGTTACCTATATTAGGTGCCGTTTGATTCCGTGATCCCTCTAGCGTTGCTTGATTATTATTCAAGACTTCTAAGCATTCTCAAGTGAGTACATAGTCCGCTCTTTTACTGTTTTCAATGTTTTGGGGTGAAACATGTGTACCTATTTGTTATGTTCATGATTTCAAAGTATAATTGATTATACATATTAGTACTTATCTTTTGACAAACTGAATGATTATTTATGGTTTAAACACTGATTTTTCAAAGATTATAATGTAGGACCGGTTTTGACTATGAAACGGTTGCGAAACGAACGTGTGACATGCGGAATCCGTACACGAACGTGACCTAACACACAAGATGTAATATAAACGTGACTCTATTAGAAATCTGACAAGTACAAACACCTTGAATTACTTTCTCTCTCTAGAATCTCTCTCTAGATCTAGAGCTCTCTAAATGTCAAATAAGCATAAAGTCCCTAATCTATGACATAACCTCCCTATTTATAGTCCAAGGCTTTAATGAAACTTCTCTTTAATTACAAGATTGCCACCTTGCCTTTTGACTAGTTATAACACTATAAACTTGTTATCTTCAGTTTCTCGCTACGGCTCGGATTGACGAAGGCGATAGACATAAATGCACTAACATATAAAATTAATTGTTGAATTGTACTTATTTTATGTTCACCAGACCGATTGGTAGTATGATATAGCGCTATAGGATTTGACACCCCATTCCTGTTGTCATGGAATGTCAGAAACCGATATTTTATCCAAATAGGGATTGCCTTCGTGGTATTTCTATAGTCTCCTAGGTGTATTTTGATGCACTAAGGTTTGGTTGAATTCTTAAATCACATTTTTATTGTATATTTTGTTATACTCCCAAAAATATAGTTTGATATACTCTCATGTGTGATATTGTACAAAACAACATATATTTTGTTAATTATTAAAACATAGTTTAATATGTTATTTATAAAACCAAAGTATACTTTTGATATACTACCGAAAACGATTATTTTGACGACTAAAGTATATTTAATATACTATCTGTTTAACCATTTTGGAACCGAAATATATTTTGATATATTACTTATTCGACTTTCTTAAAACCAAAGTATATTTTCATGTATACTACAAACCGTTTTTGTAAAATATTGTTATACAAACTCATTTTACTTAATTATTTATTTATGCATCTTTCTTTTATATCATCTGTTTTCTTATCACTTGTTACATGATTTATAAAAGAAAACATTTTTAAAGTTCATGACTATTTTTGTTAAAACATTCTTTTAAACTTACAAGTCATGAATCCTATTTTCAATAAAACCTATGTAACTCACAGGCATTTTTATGCTGACGTACCTATTTTTACACATGTTTCAGGTGCTGCTATGTGATGATAGTTGATACATGCTATACATAGGATGGACTCGTGCCTTAGCAACTTTAAAATTTGAAAGACAATATTTGTATTCATTTAATTTGTAATAATACAATGAGTTCAATAATTCAATAAAACAAAATTATTTAATCCATGGTTGTGAAACAATGATTCTGTTACAACACTCCCCGACGTTTCCGCCACGTTTTGTTGTTTTACATGGTCGGGGTGAGACAGAAAAGTTGGTATCAGAGCCAATGGTTATAGGGAATTAGGTTATTAGTAATGCTTTGACCTAGTCTATAACCTTCCTAGGACCCTAACATAAGTTGTCTTGTGTTTAGTCTTAAAACAATACCGTCACTTATCCTTAGGTGATAACCACAATAAGAACACAAATTTCGAATCCGCTTTGAAAACCAATCATCTGTTCTAGGATGATTGATTACTAGGTTTTGAACCCTCTATGTTTTCAAAATCTCGTCAAAGTTTGGTCTAAATAATGTGAACACGTGCAAACTGGAAGGGTGGATGCCTGTACTCTGAGATTTCTGTCTAAGGCTAGAGTGTTCGTACAAATCCATATAATCGGACCAGTCACTCTTACCTGGGAACTCTTGGGGTGAGTGTCCACTTATAGGCGAGCATGTCTTCGCGATACATTATATTGACCCATTTACTTTGATTAGTCACCGTTTCATTTGTTTGCCTTAGGTAACAAACAAATGATTGCAATTTCTATGCGTTGTCATTCTGTTTTGATTATCCGATATCATTTCACTTGTTTCCTCCCATATCTTTCATTATCTTCATGATGCCTCTTCATCGTAACAACACTCAAGTATCCGAACCAGGTGCTACAATTGCCCAACAAATAGGCGTCGTACTCCAGAGGACCGTTGATTTAGCTATCACCATGACTCGCCTCAGGGATGAAGCCATATAAGGGAACCGCTTTTTGGAGCAATCAATGTAACCGTCATCATCCGAATTAGATACCCTGTTTCAAATGTACCCACGGTGGACTATGGGGACATTTGGTTAACATGTGTCGCTTTGCTGTCCAAAGCAAAGCTGTTGCAAATCCTGCCGCTGCTCAAACTCCAAATTCTACTTCATATGTCGCCTTGGCATATCTAGTACCTCAACCTCATGAACTTTCTATCTTGTGTATCGACTTAAGCACGTTTAGTGCAAGGTTTCGAAACAGCTCTCGTTACACAAATTCCAAAATCCATATAGGATCTTCTTATCTTCACAATTAGATCTTTGTGGATGATTATCGCTCAAATCGGAGCCCTTAATTGAATTATTCGTATGTCTTAATACGTATATTACGATTCAATAAGGACAAAACCGAATTCCTATTAAGATCTTCCTATCTCCATAGTTAGATTCTTGAAGATGTTTAAAGTGCCAAATGAAATCCACGGATTGGATTCCTGGTATGCTTTAAATACCCGTGTCCAAAGATAACAAGATCAAGTTAAACAATTATGTGATTATGTGCTTATGTGTTTTCTTATGTGTTTTGTGTTCTTCTGTGATTCGAATATTCATTATCCAAATCCTCGTAGAATCTTCCATATCTCCATATGAGGGATTCATAGTAGGATATCCAAAGGTGCTACCTTAAATCCTTAATGGGCTTCTACGTAATAGTTAAGACCCTTAGATTATAAAGTACTATTCTATAATTGGACCCCTTGAGTGGTTTAGTTAAACAGATTGATTCAAAAATCTGATTAGGAATATCATGTGATGATATAGCTGAAGAGATCCCTTGAGTGGTCTATTTAAGGAGATCGTACGACGGTCTAGTTAAAGAGATCATGTGTTGATCTAATTAAAAAGATTGTTCGTTGATCTAGTTAAAAAGATCCTTTGGTGGTCTAGTCAAGTCACTTCATGTTTATTCGATTGATTTTTCCCCTACACATTGTGATCGTTTGTTCGTTACCTAAAACAAACAAATGACACAGTGACTAATCAAAGTAAATGGGTCTTTATAATGTATCACGAAGATATGCTTTATCCTATAAGTGGACACTCACCCCAAGAGTTCCCAGGTAAGAGTGACTGGTCCGGTGACGCGGATTTGTACAAACACTCTAGCCTTAGACAGAAAACTCAGGGTACAGGCATCCACCCATCTGGATTGCACATGTTCACATTATTTGAAGGGGTATGGTACCAAAAACCTCGCGCAGGCGCATAGGGCCTCACCACAACCTTAACCCAAAAGCATCTTGAACAAGACCCTGCGCGGCCACGCAGCGGTCCTAAACAGGATTTGGGAAAAAACAGATCAGTAGAGTATGGTTCCCAAAACTTTACGCAAAAGATCATACCATAAGCATTATTGCAAGAATATCTTTAACAAGACCATGCGCGGCTGCGCAATGGTCCCAAACAGATGGAAGAAAGCAGTCTTCAATAAACACGCGCCGGAAGAAAGGAGAAAGAAACATTCAACTATCACCCTTGCACGGGCTCGCGCAAGGGAACAATTAGACTTAAAGAATGAAATCCTAAACATCTCCGTGCACCTAAAATCAGGACTTAAAAGCATCTTTTCTGTTATAACAGAATACACACGTGGCAAAAGCATAAAGCGTTACAGTTGTAAATCTTCTAGAAGACTTCATCGTGCATGCCCATTCAGTTATAACTAACTGTGACGTGGCATAATTTGGAACGCTCATCTGGTCATGATGATGGCACTCGTTTGGAGGTTGATCTACAACAAACCCACTTTCCACGTGGCATCTCCCCTGCCGTTGATCACATTCTCAATCCGTGTGCATGGATGTGAAGTTAGTGATCGGCGGAAAAAGGGAATAACCGCTGACGGAAAATACCTTCCGTCACTTTCTCCGTCACACCAATTTCCCGCCCAAATCCGGCTATAAATAAGTCATTCCAGGTATGATCTCAAAGTTACACTCACTTCATTCACTTTACTATTTCTTCTTCATCGAGATCACTATACTTATTCTCACGCCAGAGGGTGGTCACGGAGAGAACCCCCATTCTCCCCGTGGCGAGTCTAACGGGTTTCTGTTTTGCAGTGATCACTGGAGAAGGAATCTAGCCAAACCCCTGAATCAACGAGAGGATTAACCCTTTTATGCAGAGACTAAACCCTTGATCTGATTGATTCTGGTCAATTCTGATCACTGTTTCTTCATTATTAAAGCCCAAACTTTGACGAGACTTTGAAAACACAATAGGCATAAAGCCCAAAAACAAATCATCTAAGGATTTTATGTAAGGTTTTGGAAAAATTTTGACTCTAGCGAATGAATTATGTTTTGTTTTGTTTTT
Source organism: Helianthus tuberosus (assembly GCA_030545235.1). Classification (NCBI taxonomy): domain Eukaryota; kingdom Viridiplantae; phylum Streptophyta; class Magnoliopsida; order Asterales; family Asteraceae; genus Helianthus; species Helianthus tuberosus. The sequence continues at coordinate 125,396,371 of CM060449.1, read as the reverse complement.
GGTAATCACCTAAGGATAGGTGATGGTATTGTATTAAGAATCTAAACACAAGAAAAACTTGCATTAGAGTCGTAGGAAGGTTATAGGCTAGGTCAAAAGTATTACTAATAACCTAATTCCCTATAATCATGGCTTTAATACCAATCTCTGTAACACCCTGATCGCGTAAAACAACAAACTGCGGCCGAAACATCGGGGAGTCATGTTACAGGAATTGTTTCACAACACATGGTATTTATAGTTTTTGTATGATTAAGATAACTGTTTACATTGTCTTGGGATAAACAGAGAACAAATACAAGTAAATTGTCTTTCATGTTTTAAAGTCACTAAGGCCCGCGTCCATCCTATGTGAAGTAAGCATTCATGTCATCAAACAATAACTCCTGAAACATATGTGAAAAAACAGTCAACATAAAAAGCTGGCGAGTACCTAGGTTTTGTATGTAAAATTCATGGCTTTGAATTCATATTGTAATACCTCGTTCGACTTCGAGAGTCGACGAGTATGAACCTTGAAATAAAAAAGTGTGTTTGATATTGCAATATATTTTACCCACTTTTCAAGTTGATATAAGTAAAACAAAAACCTTGTAGCCATGAATCTTGACCGAAAAGAATTGTTTTGTAAAACCGAGTAATAAGTCGATTTAAAAGAAAACATTTTATGGTTTATATCTTTAAGTGAAAATCATTGCGTGTCATTGTTCAAAACCATTTTTCCATGTCATAAACCAATCATCCATTGTACGTGTCCTAAACCATTGTACGCGTCATAAACCATTTGTCCGTGTCATCAATCAATCGTCCGTGTTATAAATAAATCGTCCGTGTTTTAATTGTGAAAACTTTTGATCGTTTTTTAATGAATACATTCAAACCTGTGTGACTCATCTATACCACCTATGGGGTATCTTTAATAGACCTCAAAAGGTCTCTTTAACTAGACTAACAAATCAACAAATGATTTGTTAATCAGAAACAGTTTCTGTCGTTACCCAAACTATCCACCAAATCCAGTGGACAGTCCGATAACAGGATTGTCAGTCCTATGGTACCATAACATACTACTGGTCGGCTCGGCCAAAGCTAATGAATGTCATTCGTGTTATGGATAACGCACCAACAAGTTTGTCACATTATTGAGATCGTATTGTTTTATATAAACCATCGACTTTGTTTTTGAAAACTTGAAAAGTAGTTTGGCACATATGAGTCACCCCAAAATATTTGAAAGCATAAAAGAGGGGAGCTATGTACTCACATGGGATTGCGTAAGTGTCCTTGAATCAAGTAAATAACAAAGCTCAAACATGTCCTAATGTGTCAGATAACTTATGTTAGTGTGTCGAGACTTTAAACGGAGGATTCAGGAAGAATGAAGTCTTATAAACCAAAAGAGTGTTGGAACTCATATTGTTGGTGCACGAATGTCTAAAGCCTACGTCTTAGTCTTAGTCAAGATGGTATAGGGTCTAGGGGTCAGAAATGTCATTTATGTATAGTGTAGGGGCTGTTATGTAAATGATATAGTTTATAGTGGTGATTCCGTTCCTAATGACATGTTGTCATTTGGAGCGAAATCAGAGGATGTTCATTCCGCCCGAAATGACAACATGTCATTAGGAGCGGAATCAGACTCCCTATATATAGTGGTTTCAGTTTCTCATTAGGTATCGATTCATCAAGTTGTATACCGTTACGCTGCCGGATTTTTCTGAAGAAAATTAATGAGAAACTGTGTTTAAAGTGATATTCTTCTGTTTTCTACTCCATTCTGTTTGATTCAAGCTGTTTAAGTGTTTCCGCCACATAAACAGTGGTATTTTGGTTCTGATTGACTTATTAGATCGGTCAAATCGATCCTACAATTGGTATCAGAGCCAGTTGTGAGCTGAAATACCTGAATCAAAGCATTTTTACTACATTTTTTGGATTTCTGGACATTGCCACAGACAAAATGGACTGAGTTTTTGACATACTGTGTAAAAGTGACAATTAACAAACCCTTGAGAGTATCAGCTTAAAATTCGGCTTAAAATTGGTAAAAAATGGCTCGAAACCTGATTCCGCTCGAAACGACATTCGGTTGATTCCGCTCGAGCATTTGGAGCGAAATCAAAATTTTAGTTTGAATCTGTGATTCCGCTCGAGGGAATCTTCTGATTCCGCTCCTGAGATCACTAATTTTCTGATTCCGCTCCTGAGATCACTAATTTTCTGATTCCGCTCCTGAGATCACTAACATTCTGATTCTGCTCCTAAGATTCATTAAAGTTGTGATTCCGCTCCAAAGTATTCTCACTGATTTCGCTCATAGTGTAAAATTGTGATTTCGCTCATACTTGAAATTTCTGATTTCGCTCGAAAACAATTTTCAGCATTAAAAATCATGGTTTGAGGGTTAAAGTCCATTTCGTTCATGATATTTCGTCCGAAGTTCAGTTTGTGTAGAACGTATTTTCAGTAAAGTCACTTGTTTTCAAAAGTTAAACCGTTTTCGGTAATCAAATCTCTAAAAATGGAAAACCAAGATTTCTACAACTTCTTCGCCGGCAGTGGTATGGTAGCAGGACAAACCTCGGGTAGTGTTATGCAAAACGTCAACATGGAGAACGAATTGGGAACAATGCAAAAGCCTCCCAAGTTAATGAACATAGATGAATATGCGGGATGGTCAAGCAGATTTAAGAACTGGGTTCAGGCTAACCATTTTGAATGTTGGATGAAGATAGAGAGAAAGTACGTTCCACCTGTTGATGGTTTAAATAATAAGAAGAATATTGTAAGCCTGACAGAATCAGAACAGAATGATTTCAAAGCCGAGAAAAAGATGATTAGTATTCTCCAGCAGGCTATCAAAGAAGATATTTTAGTATTATTGCAACATGAGGATAATGCTCAATCTTTGTGGAATGCATTGAAAGTGAAGTTTAAAGGTAGTGAGTCCATGATCAAGAACAAGAAAGCTCTGCTCAAGAAGGAGTTTGATATTTTTACCGGCATGAAGGGTGAAACTACAAGGCAACTAATCGAAAGATATTGTCATTTGGTACCTGAGATGAAGAGATTAAATATTGAAAAGACCGATGAAGAATGGATTGACAAATTGTCTGATGCGTTACCATATGACGAGTGGGGTACATACCTGATGATGCTGAAGAACAATTCAGATTTTGCCAATTACAATCTTAGTTTGTTCATAGAAAAGATTGAAGCTCAAGAGTTGGAGTTGCTAAAAATTAGAAAGATGAACTCAATGAATGTTCAACAAGATGTATCTTTGTACTACAGAGGCAGTACTCCAGTTACAACGAATCAGAGCCCAAAGATACAAACTGGTTTCAGTGCTGACTCAAGTTCAAGTGCTTCGTCAAATACTCCACAAACAAACAAACCATCACCATTTTCGAGTGTTGATCCAAATTTCAAAGCTAGTGAACAGCCATCACCTCAAAGTTCGTCCAGTTCAAATAATCAGGCATATGTTTCTGGGATCCAATGCAACATCGCAGTTAATATCAAGAATGGGAATGAATTCACTGAATCAGCTGCAAAACAACACATTGCATTGTTGGCTTCCGTGTTAGAATCATATGAGTCTTTGGTAGCGGGTAAGATCGGAAATCCGGACATGACCAAAGAGGATTACGATCAGATCGATCCGGAGGAACTTGAGCTGATAGATATTAAATGGGGCATGGCTAGTTTGGTGAGGAGAGCACAACGCTTTATGGAAATTACAGGCAGAAACAGTCTTTCTGGACCTGATCAGAAGTTAGGATTTGACAAGTCCAAGGTAACCTATTTCAAGTGCAAAGAAAGAGGCCATTTCAAAAGAGAGTGTCCAAACCGAGAAGTGAATAATCATCAGAATCCGTTCACGAATGATTATTACAGACAGGCAATCTATCACCGACCAAATCAGCAACCTGGAGTTCAAAGACCACAAATCGAGAACAAACCAGAGAAAGCTCTCATTGTGAACCAGGATGACGAGAAAGTTGCTGAGGGGTTCAGCTGGGATAAATACATCCCTGGAAGTGAGGGACAGGCTATGATGGCTGAGATAGTTGAAGTGATCGAAAGTGTTGTTGAACCTGAGGTGGTTGTTGAAGATGTTTCTGTGGATAATGTGGCTGACATTGAGGAGTTAGATATAGAAGTTCATTACTATCGATCTGAGCAGGAGGTATTAGCCAGTTCTTTGAGATCTATCATGCCTCCTAAAATTTTTGAATCTTTTGCAGGTTTCTTTGAAGAACCGATGACTGGATTGTGTCCAAGATATGAGGAGAAGAAAGAGTTTGTCGAGGAGATGATTGATGTCATAAAGGAAATGACTGAAGACACTTTGAAAGAAATTGCTGACAAGGCTCTCATGGCGAAACAGAGAGAGGTAGACACAGAACTTGTGAAACCCGAGTCTGTCAGTACCGAGTCAGTTCAAAAGGAGTCGGATAAGGAGTCGGGAATTGAGGAGACCAAAACTAAGAAAGTGTCTGAGTCAGAGTCCAAAGATGTCGGTAAACAGGAAGTGAAAACTGCTCATGAAGCAGAAATTGTTGAGAAAGTGGATTCAATGTCTGAAACTCCATGCCAAAAGTGTTTACAATCATGCATGGAGTGTCTTGAAAAAGACACTAAGTTTCAGGAATTGAAACAACATGCTGACATGTTAAAATTTGATCTAGGACAAGTCAAAGAAGCATATGATACATTAGCCAGATCAGTTAAAATGATTAAAAAAGAAAGTGTCGAAAATGATAAAGCCACAAAACTAGCAAAAGCAACACTTTTTGATAAACAAGTGGAAGTCAATTTTCATATTGACACAATCGCATCATTAAAGAAAGAATTGGAATTGACTAAAATTGAAAATGAGAAAATCGATAAGAAATTAATGAGCTATGTTGCATCATCCTATGTTCTTGAACAAATTGTTCCATAACAGCCCAGTGCAACACCGGTCTTTAACAGTGTTCCACCCCCAATGTGGAATCATTATACTCAAAAATATCCAGATGGGGTGGAATCTGCATTGAATCTCAAGTTGAAAACAATTGAGGATGAATTGCCAGAGAGCATTGATGTTACATTCTCTGCATCCGACACGGACAACGAGTCACAGGTCATCAAGACTGTTGTCGATCAGGTGTTAGATGAAGAGAGTGATAACTCTGAGATTGAAGTTATGAAATCTCATTCTGAGAAGTCTGTTACTGATTCTGAAGACGAGAATAACTTTTTAGATCGTTTCATACCAAAATCAGACAAGAGTATGAATGATGATCCGATTATGGTGGTTTACACTATGATTGGAACGGACAAGCTCTATTCTGATTTTGAGTATCCGATTCAGAACATTAAAATTGAAAATGTTGAAAAGATTTTCAAATTGGTTGAAATTGACATTGATGTGGTAAACAACAAAGAATTCTTTTCAAAACCTAAAAAGTCATTTGTTGTGACACGTTCCAACAACTCGGGCAAAAAGGAATGGGAAGGGAATGGTAACAAGAAAAATGGTAACAACTTTAAAAACAAAGGAATTGGTTTTGAGAAAAAGATGGCTAAGAAAGTTGTTAAGCCAAAGGATAAAATGAATGAGGTTTTTGTTGTTGGACCAAGTGTGGATGATGAAAAGGAATACATTTTTAGCCAAAAAGCCGTTGACGATTTCAATGCGGCTAAGAAACTGAAAGAAGGGTCGTTCAAGTCAACTTTTGTCGAGTATGACAAAAGAGTTTGTTATCGCTGCAATGAAATCGGGCACATGGCAAAACAATGCAAGAAAGTTTTCGAAAAACCTGTCGTAAAATCTATTGTTCAAAAACCTCGACCTAAGTCACCAGTTGACAAAAAGGGTAAAAAACAAATGGTTTCACCTATCCGCATCTTGAAAAGAGGTGAATCATTGAAGTCGGAAGATAATCCGAAATCGACATTCGAGATTGGCGAATCTTCAAAGTCACAAAAGACTTCAAAGATTTATCCGAAAACAAAAATTTTTGAAACTCAATCATGGGTGGTTAAACCAAAACAATCAGTTGAGGTGAAGAAAATGGAGAATGAGTTAAAGTTTAAATCAAAAGTCTTTAATCCCAATGTTTTAAATATTTTTGGAAAAATGGTTGACAGAAAAGTCAAAGGGGTAAAGGAATTTTATGAATCAAAAGTGGTTGCTAATGATAATCATGAATTTGAATTTGAGCTTGATAAGTTTCTTGCAGAGTTTCCCCCGATCACAAATGAAGTAAAACCAAAAGTAAAAACTGATGTTCCGAATGTCACGTTTAACTTTCCAAAGATTGATGAGAAATGTGATATAGTGTTTGGAAGTGTCTCAACAGTTAAGAAGCCATGGGCATCATTGTTTGAATGAGTTGCTCTAATGTTTGCAGGGGCTGCCCAAGTCTATAATTTCAAAATGGATAATGGACAGCGGGGCCTCAAGACATATGACGGGGATGCTAGCATTGCTTTACGACGTTAAATCAATCAACGGTGGTTACGTGGGTTTTGCAGGAAACCAAGGAGGAAGGATTGTCGGTCAAGGAACATTAACAAATGGAGTAATTTCGTTCGAGAAAGTTAACTACATAATTGAATTGGAAAACAATTTACTCAGTATTTCACAAATTTGTGATAATTCTTTTACCGTACATTTCACTAAAAATGAATGTCTTGTCTTAAAACCTGGTTTCAAAATTCCGGAAGAAATGGTGTTGTTGCGAGCTCCACGAGTAAATGATTTGTACATTCTTGATATGAGTATCGCAACAACAACAGATTATCAAAAACAATGTTTTGTGTCAAAAACCAAAGCTACTGAAAAGGATTCGATAATGTGGCATCGAAAGATGTGCCACATTCATATTAGAAAAATGAATTTTCTTGTATCAAATGATTTATTTGAAGGTGTAAATTTGAGAAATTTTCACTTGAATGATGACTGTGTAGCTTGCAAGAAAGGAAAGCAGACCAGGAAATCACATCCACAAAAGTTGCTGAATTCGATCAGAGTACCACTTGAGAGACTCCACATGGATCTCTTTGGGCCAGTGAATGTGCAGAGCATTAGTGGAGATTTATATTGCCTGGTGGTAACTGATGATTTTACGAGATTTTCTTGGGTGGTGTGCTTGGAAAGAAAGGATCAAACATTTGAGTCATTGATGATCCTATTCAAGAAGATGGAAACATTGTATAAGGTGCCGATCCGAAGAATCCGAAGTGATAATGGGACGGAGTTCAAGAATAACCGCATGCTAGAGTTCTGTAACGAGAAGGGAATTTTTCATGAATTCAGTGCACCATACACTCCACAGCAAAATGGTGTAGCTGAAAGAAAGAACCGGACCCTAATTGAAACTGCTCGAACCATGTTGGCCGATTCTAAACTACCGATCCATTTCTGGAGTGAAGTTGTGGCAGCGGCATGTTATACTTTAAATCGAGTTCTCATTGTGAAGAAGTACAAGAAGACTTGCTTTGAGCTTCTTCATAGATATAAACTGAATCTGAAATTTCTAGAGCCGTTCGGATCTCTGTGCACCTTCATAGATCAAGATGGAAAGTTTGGTGCGAAGGTTAATGAAGGTTTCTTTGTTGGGTATGCAAGCCCGTTAAAGAGAGTGTTCGTACCATGCCTGAAGAAGGTGATAGAAGTCCAGCATGTGGATTGTCAGAAGTATACGAATCCACCGCAACTTCCCGGACAAAGATTGCTTTTTGATTACGACAAGCTCTGGGAGTCGTTCTGACTACCGACAGAGCCGAGTGAAGAGGAACTTATTTACTTATACCAACAACAACAATTAATGGTACAAGAACAGATTCCTAGACCGTTGGTGGTTTCTCAACCAGATGTGGATACAAATATTTCTACAACTGGTGCTAACGATCACGAGGCAGGTCCGAGTGGAACAGCTCATGAATCACCAGAGGAACCAGCTCCATCATTTGATCAGTCCGATGACTCAGATTCGGAGAACGCTCCGATATTTGATGAGGATCCAAATGTTGCATCAACTGAAGCTGAAGATCACACCGGTGATCTAGATATCTCGATTCAGCAATCGGAAGTTGTTGTGCCTGACACCATCATGCCACGAACATTATCTTACCATCCTTCAGATCAGATTATAGGAGATCTTCAAAGTGGTGTCAAAACAAGAGATCAAATCAACTGTGCACTTACATGTTTTTATTCATCGATTGCTCCTTTACAAGAAGAATTCTCACTGAAATGTTTTATTTCGCAGATCGAGCCCAGAACGTATAAAGAAGCATTGACTGAAGACAGCTGGGTGAATGCAATGCAGGAGGAGCTGCAACAATTTGAGAAACTGGGTGTTTGGAGATTAGTTGATCTGCCAGAGAATCAAAAGTTAATCAAAACAAAGTGGGTTTTCAAATGTAAGAGAGATGATAGAGGTGTCGTGGTCCGGAACAAAGCACGTTTAGTGGTACATGGACTCAGTCAGCAAGAAGGCATCGACTATGATGAAGTTTACGCGCCGGTTGCTCGACTTGAAGCTATTCGGATCTTCCTGGCGTTTGCATCATGGAAAAATTTCAAAGTGTACCAGCTGGATGTTAAATCTGCCTTCCTGTACGGAAAGATTAAAGAAGAGGTGTATGTGGGACAACCACCGGGGTTCATTGATCCACAACACAAGAACAAAGTCTATCTGCTGGATAAGGCACTCTACGGTTTACACCAGGCCCCGAGAGCCTGGTATGAGACACTTTCCCAACATCTTTTGGGCAACGAGTTCATCAGAGGGACAGTGGATAGCACATTGTTTACAAAGGAAGATGCAGGTCATCTCTTAATTGTGCAGATCTACGTTGACGATATCATTTTTGGTTCGACCAACGACAACTTGTGTAAAGATTTTGAGTTGGTGATGAAAAAGAAATTTGAAATGAGTTCGATGGGGGAGATGAAGTTCTTCCTTGGGCTGCAGGTGGAGCAGATGCCTGATGGAATCTTCATTCACCAGACGAAATATGTGAAGGACGTGCTTGAAAAGTTTAATATGGCTCAATGCAGTCCAGCAGCAACCCCCCGGCACAGAATCACGGTATTTGTCCTGATGAGAGTGGCGTTAAGGTAGAGGAGACATTGTACCGGTCAATCATTGGATCATTAATGTATCTCACTGCTTCCCGATCGGACACTATGTACCCGACATGTCTTTGCGCCAGATATCAGTCGAGCCCGAAGCAGTCACACCTGACAATTGTCAAGAGGATATTACGGTATTTGAAAGGTTTCCCAAGCATCGGCTTGTGGTATCCTCGCTCGGGTGATTTTTCTCTAACAGGTTTCGCTGATTCTGACTTTGGAAGCTGCAAGCAGAATGCTAAGTCCACCACTGCTGGGTCTCAGTTCTTTGGAACTCGACTTGTTACCTGGCAGTGCAAGAAACAAACCTCTGTGGTGCTTTCTACTTGTGAGGCTGAATACGTTTCAGCCTCCAGCTGCTGTTCTCAGATCCTTTGGATCCAGCAGCAAATGCGCGACTTTGGTTTGCAATTCTTGGATACACCGATTTTTGTGGACAATGAAGCAGCCATAAATATAACTAAAAACCCGGTTCACCATTCTAAAACCAAACATATTGAGATCCGTCATCATTTCATTCGTGATTGTCACGAGAAGAAGTTGATACGTATTGAACATATACACACCGATGATCAGAAGGCTGATTTCTATACAAAACCGTTTGATAAAAAGAGATTTTATTATCTTTTAAAATTAAATGGGATGAAAAATCTTCGTTCTGGGAGGGTCGAAGAATGTGAAGCCGAGGAGGGCGGCGATCTGATGTGAACTACGTCGTGTTGTCAACTTTGTTTGTACAGTTTGTTTTCTGCTTTTCGATAAAAACAAAAACACAAAAATATGTTTTTCTTTTTAGGGGGAGAAAGTTTGCAGAAAAATACAAAAACATGATAAATCTACAAAAACCAAAAACATTTGAAAAAGTAAAAATGAGTTTGTGTAAAAAGGGGAAATGATAGTACATCAGCTAGACAGGTGCAGTACGCTAAAGAAATGTAATGTAAAAATGTGTTAAGCAGTAGATATGCCGATAGGTTTTTACACATCTAGTAGATATGTTCAGGATATAAACATAAAACTTACTTGCTTTTATGTGGGGAACATCTCTCGGATATATGGGTAACCCCCGAAATCTTGTTTGAAAGATTCCTTTTTCTGATATACTAGGTTTGTTTACTCAGTGATATCTGGGGTATTATTCCGGGACTTCTGCTGAACGGTAGTTCTGACCTAGTCCTCGAATAATACTTTCCGCAAATGCTTGAAACATAACATCACCCTCAGCATATATGATAAGACAATAAAATTGCTTAGCAATGCTGTTGTAAAAAAAGATCCTCTAAAGGGGACACACTCAAAAGTCGAGTCATGATCTCTCTGCTAAACGGTAGTTCTGACCTGAGCTCTCATGATTCTTCATAATTTATTAACCCCTTACAGATATCGTTTGTGTTAAAACTCACCTGTAAGACTGAATATTGGGATCTGGATATGGGAGTATATTCTGAGGTGGGACACATATGAGAGTTAAGTCTTAAAACATTAAATCCGTATCCTGAACAGATTGAACTTTGTGTGAAAATTTACATGGATCAGTATATCGACAATCATTGCAAATTGTTTAATGCTTAAAATGTAATCAAGCTTAACGGTACTTGTATCTTGTTGGCAGCTGATATGATTCCCTAACACGCTCACAAAAAGATTGTGTGTACATATTTCTGCTTATCTGTTTCTAAAACCAAAAAGATTTTATCTTTCATCTTATTTTTCGACAACGGACGTTAGAGAACTGATGATCAAAGTCTTGTTCAGAACATGTCTGATTCATGAGGTTTGGGTAAGCAAGAGATTCTAAAAAATGACTGGTACAGGTTTGACAGTTTGAAAAAAGTGTTTGAAAGTTCAAAAAGTTCAACATTTCATTAATTTGAATTGTTCTCAGTTTCAAAAAGTCAGCATACTTCATAATCTGGTCAACCAAGGTCATTAAATTGAACTTGGTAGGCTAATCAGTTGACCAAGGTCATTAACTTGGACTTGGTTAACTGGGTGTGTCGGTAACAAATCTGAAAAGGTTTAAAAGTTGAAAATTTTAGAAAAAATTAAAACTGATTTCGCTCGTAATCACTTACATGGCTGATTTCGCTCATAATCACTTAATATGTGATTCCGCTCGTAATGCTTCGAAGGTTGTTTAGAGCGAAATCAGACTGACTATAAATAGCCGTCTGATTCCGCTCCTAACCATTATTTTCTGATTTCGCCCTTGAGTCTCGTTCACCGGCGATAAGAGCGAAACCCCCAAATCATCATTTTTCAAGTCGAAACTCTGCCCGATTTTTGTTTGATTGTTGTTATTAGTTGGTTGGCTCAACTATTAACATGGGAAAGGTAAGTAATTGATCTAATTTGACTCATATCCATCTGGTTTTTGATTGTCGGCACTGTTCATGGTTCATTACTTAGAATTAGGGTTCTTAACTGTTAAATCTGAACAAAATATCATATATGTGTTGTCGGTTTGTTGTATATATCATGTATTTGAGTGTTGATTGTAACAGATTTGAACAAATTTGTGTATGTCGGTAATGAACGGTTATCAAAACATAGATCTAGGGTTTGAGTGTTGTTTAAAAATGATCATAGATTTTGATTGTGTTGTCGAAATATTGTATAGATCATGTGTGAGAGTTTGATTGATTCATATCTAGGGTTTATTCATGTTTGAACAGTAGCAGTAAGTTTGAGTTTAGATCTAGGTTGTTTGTGATGGTTTTAACAGATAAAAATTACACCCACATACTTGGAATCAACTGATAAACAAACCCACATAATAAATTTCATCATCTGATGTGTTTAGAAGGGTTGATTTTGTTTCCGCTCCTAATGGCATATAGATCTGATTCCGCTCCTAAGCATATAAGATCTGATTTCGCCCTTAACTGCTTGATTTCGCTCCTAAATGCACAGTTATCTGATTCTGTCTCTGAGTATGATTCCGCTCTTTATGACACTATGTCATTGGGAGCTAAATCAGAATCTTGTTGATTCCGCTCAGAATGTGATTTCTTTCATAAATTGTTTGATGCTTAAATGTTTCTAAGTATTGATTCAGTTTGTGATGTGTGTTGTGTTATAGGGTTCGAATGTCATCTTTGATCCACTTCACAATAGCTGTTGTGATTTTGATGTGCAAAAGAATTCCGAGCTAGCAAAATTCAGCAGTATTCTGGAGTTCATGAGTCGAGTACCTATTCAGAAAGCTCTTACAGATCAACGTCCAGTATACAAGTCTCACATTAAACGTTTCTGGGAGCATGCTACTTACGATGAAAAGAACAAAGTGATTCAATCAGTTGTGGAAGTACAAAATGAAAAGAAAACAATTGTTGTTACTGAGGCACTGGTTCGTGGAGTTTTGAACTTTCCTGATGATGATAAATCGCCAACAAGGTTTCCGGAAAGAATGGTAAAGGGATGTATGCTCAGGATGGGATACGTTGGTGCAGTAAATGTTGGAAATTATTTGAAATCAAAGTTTCAGAAACCTTACAAGTTCATTATTCATTGTGTATTAATGTCTCTTAGTCATACCAAAGGAGGGTACGATACTATGCGTGATTACCAGATGAACATGGTCACTGCTTTGGTGTTGAACAAGAAATACAATTTCTCGCATATTGTTTTTCATTACATGACAGAGAATATCACAACAAAGAGTAAGACTTGGATGTATCCAAGATTTGTGCAGATGCTGATTGATCATGTCTATCCAGAGATTGAACGTAACTTGGAGAATGATTTGTTAGTTCACTCACACATGAGCAACGATTCTCTCAAGCAGCTTGCTAGATATCATGAAAATCATCCTGAACCAACGAAAGTAGCTGAATTCTTTGGATTCATCAAGGATGCAAACTATGTTGATCCTGATCCAGTAAATCATCAAAACTGGAGAAATGAAGAAAAGATGAAGGAAGCAGCGTATACTGATGAGTTACAGGCTTTTGCTGATTTCAAAACCACACGTAATGATTGGTGTGTCAAAGAATCAAGGAAGAGAGGCAGAAAGATTACTCCTAAAGTACAAGAGGGTGAAGGGTCATCATCGCAGCCAAAGAAGAAACAAAAGAAAGTGGCAAGAACGTTATTGATTGATGATCCTGAGGTTGAAGAGCCGGTTGTAACTACTGAAGGAAATCAGAATGTTGATATTGATGACATGATGATAAACATTGATGATTTAGAGTCAGATCAAGCAGCTAACATAGAAGTTGAGAAAGAAAAAGTAATTGATGATATAGAAGGTGATGATGTTGATAAGAGTACCACAAGTTCTTCAAGCTCTTCTGAAGATGAGACAGATGAAACAGAACGTGTAAAAAGAATTCAAGAAGAGACTGCTAAGGAGAAACTGTTGAGGAAGAGAAAGAGACAGGAAAAGGAGGATGCTCCATATGTTCCATCACCAAAACATGTTTCTGAATCTCAATCGCCTTCTTCGAGTGGTAAAAAGAAAGCGGGAGCAAGGAAGAAGATTGTGTCTCGGAAGATTAAAAAGGTTACTCCAAAGATTACAAAGCCAAAGATTGTTCCGAAGAAGAAATTGACCAAAGAATCAAGTAAACCATCAACACCACCACCTGAACCTACACCACATCAATCTCCAATACAATCACCACCACATCAAACATCTCCACCACATCAAACTCTTCCACAACAATCAACACCTCCTAAACAACCATCACCATTACATCTTTCACCACCTCATGAACAACAGTTTCTTACATCTCAAGAAATCTTCAAAACACCACCACGCACTCAAGTTCAATTAACTCCTGGTTCTTCTGGTCACAAAGGTCTTTCTACTCCTTCAGATAATCTTGAAGATATTGGAGTTTTTGGTTTTGCAAATGATGAACAAGTGAATAAGTTAGAGAAGAAAATGGATGATGTTTTGAATGAAAGCAAAATAGTTGCAGCTGAAAGTAAGAAAGTTGCTGATCGTGAAAAAATTCTTGAATTGTGTGTAAAAAAATTAGAATCTGACAACAAGATACTATTGAAGAAAGTAGAAGCTGATGAAGCTGAAATAGATGTGATGAAAGTTAATATTTCTGAATTGTTGGAAGAAAAGAAACGCAGAGATGATCAGCTCAAATATTATGAGTTAAAAAACAAAGAGCTTGAAGCTGTAAAAGCACAGAAAGAGCATGAGTTGTATATGTTTAATAGAGTGTTGGAAAGTATGCTTGGTAAGTCAGTTGAACAGAAATATGATGAGCTTGTACGGGAGGAGGTCAGAGCTGAAAAACAAGCTGCTATTGATGCTGAAATGAAAAAGAAAGGTAAAGAGCCTGAAGGGTCTTCAGACGAAAGGGCAATTGTGTTATCAACTGTTTCTGAACAATATTATGAATAGCCTGTTCCTCTATCTTCTGTTGCTGCTGTAATTGAAGAAGATGTTTTGCTAGAAAGTGTTCATAAAGTAGAAGAAGATGTTGAAGATAATGATGATGAAGAGGATGATGATGATGAGAAAGTGTTTTCTGCAAGCAGTTCAAGTGATGATGACGATGATGATGATCAAGGTGCATCTGGTTTTATAATTTCTGAAAGGTCTAAAGAACAAACTGCAGATGATCTGATGAATGACGAAGTGAATGAAGAGACAAAGGGAGCTGACGGAAAGGGGGAGCTTGGTGATAAGCTGATGTGCGATAAAGTGTTATATATATTAGGTGTATATTTTAAGCCCTTTTTAACACTTATTTTAGCCAAGTTTTAAATTTATAAAACACGATATTTCACTAACACTAAACACACATATGGGCAAGTGCACCCATCGTTGAGTGTAGCATAGCGTTGGTAAGATACCGAGGTCGTCCAAGGACACAAGAGCTTTTAGTACCGGTTTATCCTCAACGTCTAACCAAAATAAAGGTTTAGAAAAATGTTTTAAACTAAGAAAAATAAAACTAACTAAAATGCTGAAAAAAAAAACAGATAGACAAGATGAATCACTTGGTTCCGACTCGTATCTAGTATAACCTTTGATTATTTCCGCACTTTTGCACATAATTAAGAGATTATCTTAGTTATTGTAGTAGGCCCCTTTTTTGAAGGCGACGTTACCCTCACCCCAGTAGTTTGAGTCAGCAGGGATACAATCCTAAAAGGGTGGATTATTGGAAGATAATGAATTAAGTTATTAATGCAGTATTGTGGTAGGCCCCGCTTTTGGCGGTGACGTTACCCTCGGCTAAGTAGTCTGAGTCAGCAGGGATACAGTCCTAAATAGCCGGGTTATAGTATTAATAGTAGTTAACTTATGAGGGGATCAAAGAGTTTGGACCCCCGCCATCCAATACCGTGAAGTATTGAAGGAGGTCCTACTAAATTTGACCCAGGTCCATTGCAGGACCTCTAAACGCTGAACAATGGCAAGACCTTTACCAAACCGTTCCCTTAACCCCCTACCAGGTAGCCAACATATCTCCATATAGACCGTGGAGATATGAATGGTGAAAATCCTTTATTTTATATAGACAGTAAAATAATGCCAAGACACCACGGACAAACGATAAGGAAAGATCACCTTCAACATAAGTAACTAGTTATTAAAGTCATTAATACAAAACCAAATAAAAAGTGCAAAAGATTAGAAATAAAAAGTATTATACTAGACACTTTGTCTTCACCAAGTGATGTAAGAGACTTAGGCAAACATGGCCTTGATTGTCAAGAACTCTTACGATCAATCTTGGATCCCGAGACGACTCACACACTCTACGATGGACAATGGATGATGGTGGTGGATGATGGTGTTGTGATGGTGGTGGGTGGTGGATGAAGTGTGAGAGAGGTGGTGTGCCAAGGGATGAGATGAAATGAATCCAAGCACTCCTATTTATAGGCTGAACAGAGAGCTGGACACGGCCCCGTGTCCGCTGGGCACGGCCCCGTGTCCGTCTGACACTCTCTCTCCTCATTAATTGTAATTCGCAATTACAATAAATGCGCCTGCTGTACTTTCGACACGCCCCCGTGTCCGCTGAGCACGGCCCCGTGATGGGCAATAGAAGCTTCTATAGGTTTGTCTTTTCTGCTGCTTCTTGGGCACGGCCCCGTGC
The DNA here is from genome assembly GCA_030545235.1 of Helianthus tuberosus. NCBI lineage: Eukaryota > Viridiplantae > Streptophyta > Magnoliopsida > Asterales > Asteraceae > Helianthus > Helianthus tuberosus. Next base: position 125,380,159 of record CM060449.1, on the reverse strand, counting down.
TGGCTGAGCACGGGGCGTGTTCAGTCTTCTGTTTTCTCTATTTTGCTTTGGAAGGTGCCGTTGAGGGTTCGGGCAGTCCACTAATGTTCCTTTTCTTGTATTTATGTTGGATTTAGCTGTCTTTTTGCTTCTTTTGCGTTTTTGAGCTCATTTAATCCTGAAAATACAAAAGGAAGACAAAAACACTCTTTTCCAATATTAGCACTAAAAAAGGGTTAGTTTTATGCCTCATTTGATGTAATTTATATGTTGCATTTTACACACATCAAATACCCCCACACTTGAACTTTTGCTTGTCCTCAAGCAAAACTCTTTAATATGTGGCTTACACTCCCAAATGGAATAGGTAGAAGAGAAGGTTTTGGGCTTGTCGTAGAGTGTCGGGATTTCCAAGATCTTTTTGGGTTTTATTTTTATTTATTTACACTCCTATTCGTAATGATTTATTTAGAACTGTTCATAAAAGAAATTACTTATTTGGGCATAACATGCCTTTTTAAAATTCTATTTATATACAAGTTCACATACCTCGCGGGGAAATCACTCACACTCGGCCGAAGGTGTATTTTTAGTGAATCACTCGAGAGCGGCACGGACTTATTCCTACCATAGGCTTGCCAAGAAATCAATCCTCCTCCTTTTTAACTTTTATTCCTTTGTAGATATCAAGAGGACTTTGTGGGTTAAGGGTTGGCTAGGGTTAAAGGTAGGTGGTTGGGTTAGTGGTTAGTAGAAAAAGGGCTAAAAGCGTAACAAGTGTCGGTTTTCGTATTTTTGCAACTTTTTATTTTGATGAAGCTTTTATTCAAACTAAGTTATTTTTGATTAACTTGTTTGTTTATTTTCTTTTTGCTTCATCATTATCACAAATTTTTTTTTTTCACGAAGAACCGAACTTGTTACTAAAATAAAGGGTTAAAAATGAAAAAGGTTTTGGTGGATGAAAGGGTTTTTGTTTGGGTGATGAAACGAAAAGGTTTAGGCTCAAAGGGGCTAACTAGGGGGATTTTTGGGTAGGTGGTAAAGGAAAAAGAAAAATAATGGTGTAGAAATGAAAAGGGTTAGTCCTAATGCCTCCATCATTTACTTACTCGGGTTTAAGTTGATAAGGACCGGGAATGTATTGTCATGGCAAGTTCTAGAGTCGTAAGAACCAAGCAGCTATTCACACAAGAAACGAAAAATGAGCATTTAGTCAAATGATATGTAATTGTGTGCTCAATAAAGGCTCAAAACTCACTTTTGTGGGAATGGGTTTTTATGTGATCAAGTATATAATCAAATTTTAAATAAGTTTGCTATGCCTTTTCATAATTTTCTTATGTTGGTTCTTTTTATCACTACGCTATCGGTTGTAAATTTGTAAAAATATAACCTTTTTGAGAACTTGAATTTCCCGAGTTAAACCTAGACAAGTAAAAAAAAATGAAATTTTTGAAAAAATTTGGGGTGATTAGCGGTTCCAATAGAGTTTTGTGTAAGGCTTGTATTTAGGACTTGCAAAATTCAAGGTTTTAGCATCCCCCCCACACTTAAATTACACATTGTCCTCAATGTGTCCCAAAAATAAATTTTTAGGTTGATTAGATGTGTAAAATAGTGTTTAAAAAGCAAAAAATTTGTGTTACTGGGCGCTGAACACGGCCCCGTGTTATCCGGGCACGGCCCCGTGTTCAAGTGCCAGTAACAAAATTGAAATAAGTCAAACAGAAGGCTGGACATGGGGGCGTGTTGGGTGAACACGGCCCGTGTCCAGGTACCTGTACTGGGCGTTTTTCTGCAGGTGGTTCGGCACGGGGCCGTGTTGGTTGGGCACGGCCCGTGTTGAACCTTCTGAAATGGAGAAAATTGTCGGGTTGCCTCGTTCTTGTGCATGGGATCATTTTTCTCGTTCCCCTTTTCATCCTTTACCACCATGAGTGTGTTGTACTCATTACAAACCATCCAAACCTTAAAACCATCATTTCATTTCACCATAGAGAGAACTTACATAATCCTAAATTAAAATAAAACTAAAACTTATCTAGATAGGTCAGCAGGTACACGAGGTTATCATAAGGAGTTCTACTATTTTAAGAAAATTTCGAGAACGATTTCCCGATATAGTAGGACTTTTAGCCGAACGAATTCTTCCCTAAACGTTGTTTAAAGCCATTCTTCGATCTCCCTAGGGAGGAAGAATGCGGCTTCGTTTTCCTCTGCTGCTGGTGGTTGAGGGGGAACATTCACCGGGACTCCTTGCACCACTCTTCGCGGAAGCTCTTGGTGCATGGCGTACCATTCGGCTGGAATGACAACTTCGGGCACCAAGTTCCACGCCCTTTGGGTTATTATGGGTACCAAAGGCGGGGAGGCGAGAAGGTTCAACCTCTGGTGCAAGAGGTTTACTTCATGGAGACAGCCCTCCAGCCCCACAGTAAGATGGTTGATACGGTCGACCAATGCTTCTTCCACTCCCGTCATTTCATCAATAGCCTCCCTTAGAGCGTAAACATAGTTTACAAGAGAGTCTTCTGCTGTTGAAGATCTCCTCCCTTGTTGGTTATTCCTTGAAGATGATCCGCTTGTTCTGCTTGCCATTTTCTGCGAAGAAAACCGAAGAAAGCTAAATTTTTACAAAACAGAGCCCCTGGACACGGCCCCGTGCTCGTTGAGCACGGCCCCGTGTCCATTTGTCTGCAGGATTTTTGGCTAAAGAATCTTGGAGTTTTAAATTATTTTTATGATTTCTATCTGGGTTTTAAGCTCAGATAATTTAAAACAAAGTTATACAACTAACTTTAAGCCAGAATCTTTAGCAAATAATCTTACAAACTTCACATAGAGGGTTGGAATCAAGGGATTTCCAAGCTTCCATGGAGGAACTTTTGAAAAAATTTTGAAAGAGGAGGAAATGAATAAAAGTGGAAGGGACAAGAGGGTCCCTTGGAACCTTCTTTTAACACTTACCTAGGATGGTATGAGTGAAAATCCCAGGGATCTCTGTCAATTGAAGTGGTCAAAATGAGCAGGAATCAGGCTGCATTTAAAGAAAACGACAGCGCCCTGGGCACGGCCCCGTGTTGACTGGACACGGCCCGGTGTTCAGAGGAAATCCTGACACATTTTGTCCGTATTCTGACCAAATCAGCAGAGAATCATTTGATGGACACGGGGACGTGTTGGCTGGACACGGCCCCGTGTCTAGGGACTGTTTTATGAAGTTGTCTAGTTTTTTTAAGGAACTTGTTAGTATCGGGTGGCTCCTGACTGGTTGGAACAACCCCAAAGTGCCTAATATACCTTAATTGTCCTAGACTAAGGTGAGAACGCAAGAGGTTGTCGGTGAGGGTAATTCCTATTTTCATTCTAGGTGGACAAGTCCAACCCTTTCCCGGGCTCTTGTTAAAGAAGGTATATGCCGAATCGCTCAGGTCTATGTATGCACCGAACGAAGTCGATGGAGAGTCCTTCACGGCACAATCGACACAGGGACGACTATCGTCCAAGTCTTTGCTAGGTACGAAGGTATTTTTGGGAGCAACGAGGTTGTCGGAATGCGGTTCCAACATTTCTTCATGGGTATCGTCTTGGGGTGGATCAATAAAATCCTTCCCAAGCTCTTCTATCCATTTTAGAATTAGCTCTTCTAGTTGAAATAACTCGCTAAGGAGCATTTCCCCTAGAATATCTGGCTGGGCGCATTCGAGGGAGAAATAGTGCTTATTTTTACTTTCGCCCCTCTTAAGGTTGTGAGAAGATGGTGGGTCCATGTAGTGGGGCCTATAATTTAGGAAGTAGCATTTTACTTCTTCATGTTCGCCACCACATAATTGACACCACGTACCATAAGAGTGCCGAAAGTAAAAATAATTACTATCACTCATGTTTATGTCAGAATTTACCAACCGTCGGGATCTCAAGGTTCTGTTTTCAGTAACTGAAACTTGGGCACGGGGGCGTGTTGAGTGGGCACGGCCCCGTGTTCAGCTTACTGTCTGATGTAAAACAGGATTGCCAGTTCCAATGATTGAGCACGGGGGCGTGTTCAGCGGGCACGGCCCGTGCTGAGCTCTGCAGAAGCTGAAAAACTAAGAAAATCCAAAAAAAATAAAAAGAAAAATAAAAGGTGATTAGGCCGTTGATTCCTAACTTTCTTAAAATCCTTGTGTCCCCGGCAGCGGCGCCAAAAACTTGATGTGCGATAAAGTGTTATATATATTAGGTGTATATTTTAAGCCCTTTTTAACACTTATTTTAGCCAAGTTTTAAATTTATAAAACACGATATTTCACTAACACTAAACACACATATGGGCAAGTGCACCCATCGTTGAGTGTAGCATAGCGTTGGTAAGATACCGAGGTCGTCCAAGGACACAAGAGCTTTTAGTACCGGTTTATCCTCAACGTCTAACCAAAATAAAGGTTTAGAAAAATGTTTTAAACTAAGAAAAATAAAACTAACTAAAATGCTGGAAAAAAAAAACAGATAGACAAGATGAATCACTTGGTTCCGACTCGTATCTAGTATAACCTTTGATTATTTCCGCACTTTTGCACATAATTAAGAGATTATCTTAGTTATTGTAGTAGGCCCCTCTTTTGAAGGCGACGTTACCCTCACCCCAGTAGTTTGAGTCAGCAGGGATACAATCCTAAAAGGGTGGATTATTGGAAGATAATGAATTAAGTTATTAATGCAGTATTGTGGTAGGCCCCGCTTTTGGCGGTGACGTTACCCTCGGCTAAGTAGTCTGAGTCAGCAGGGATACAGTCCTAAATAGCCGGGTTATAGTATTAATAGTAGTTAACTTATGAGGGGATCAAAGAGTTTGGACCCCCGCCATCCAATACCGTGAAGTATTGAAGGAGGTCCTACTAAATTTGACCCAGGTCCATTGCAGGACCTCTAAACGCTGAACAATGGCAAGACCTTTACCAAACCGTTCCCTTAACCCCCTACCAGGTAGCCAACATATCTCCATATAGACCGTGGAGATATGAATGGTGAAAATCCTTTATTTTATATAGACAGTAAAATAATGCCAAGACACCACGGACAAACGATAAGGAAAGATCACCTTCAACATAAGTAACTAGTTATTAAAGTCATTAATACAAAACCAAATAAAAAGTGCAAAAGATTAGAAATAAAAAGTATTATACTAGACACTTTGTCTTCACCAAGTGATGTAAGAGACTTAGGCAAACATGGCCTTGATTGTCAAGAACTCTTACGATCAATCTTGGATCCCGAGACGACTCACACACTCTACGATGGACAATGGATGATGGTGGTGGATGATGGTGTTGTGATGGTGGTGGGTGGTGGATGAAGTGTGAGAGAGGTGGTGTGCCAAGGGATGAGATGAAATGAATCCAAGCACTCCTATTTATAGGCTGAACAGAGAGCTGGACACGGCCCCGTGTCCGCTGGGCACGGCCCCGTGTCCGTCTGACACTCTCTCTCCTCATTAATTGTAATTCGCAATTACAATAAATGCGCCTGCTGTACTTTCGACACGCCCCCGTGTCCGCTGAGCACGGCCCCGTGATGGGCAATAGAAGCTTCTATAGGTTTGTCTTTTCTGCTGCTTCTTGGGCACGGCCCCGTGCTGGCTGAGCACGGGGCGTGTTCAGTCTTCTGTTTTCTCTATTTTGCTTTGGAAGGTGCCGTTGAGGGTTCGGGCAGTCCACTAATGTTCCTTTTCTTGTATTTATGTTGGATTTAGCTGTCTTTTTGCTTCTTTTGCGTTTTTGAGCTCATTTAATCCTGAAAATACAAAAGGAAGACAAAAACACTCTTTTTCCAATATTAGCACTAAAAAAGGGTTAGTTTTATGCCTCATTTGATGTAATTTATATGTTGCATTTTACACACATCATAAGCAAAATGTTGAACAAGTTGAAAAGTTGATTTTGAGTATAGAACCTGATTTGGAAGAAGGTGAACACAGACATACGTATACATTGGAAGAGATTAAAGAAATGACATGTATGGTGGATCCAGATTTCAAATTTGACTTTGAAGAAGAATTGAATGCTTTTGATATCAACCATCAGCCAGAGTACAAGTACAAGTATGTAGAGGATGCTGATTTGTATGATAGATTTAAAGTTGAAGATTGTACTGATGATGAGAGTGTAAATAAAGATACTTCTCAGTTTCCTACACTGATGGAGTTCTTTACTGAAGAAAATAGAGATGAGCTAAGAAGGAAAGTCTCAGAAATTTTGAAAGACAAGAATTTCGATGGTACTCCCAATGATTTGCAGAAGGAAGAAAGGAAGAAATGGTTTAAGGAAAGTCATGAAAGAAAGTTTAAAAGACCATTGAAGTTTTATCAGAGAGATCGAAGTATTTCACTAGGTGATATCATTAGCTGGGGTTTCCTACCTCATGTTAATGCTTACGCGATCAGAAGAGAGTTTGGTGTCCAGTATTTTGAACGTCTATATGACATAATGTCTTTACCATGGTGGGACGTTGAAGAGTTATCGCAAGTGAGAACTTTAGATTATCCTGTACGAAAGAATGATATCGTGATGTGGGGATACATAAAGTTTGAATCTTTGAAGGAGTTTTTACACTAGAAGCCGCATTATCCGGAGAGAGTTCAAATGGTAAATCCTGAAACCGGAAATGTAGAAACTATTCTGAATATTAAAAGGCCGAAGACAATGAAGAATATACCAGTACCGAAAATGGAGCAAGATTTTTACAAGGGTTTTTTGGACTGGGTGTATAGTTGCAGATCTACTGAGGCTGTTATTACTTATCGAGCTGGAGGGGAGATAAGAGAAATACATGTTTACGACCCGATGTGGTTAGTGAATTGCTCGACCAAAGATATAGAATGTTTATTCATAAACAAGATCCATTTTCAGTCTGAAGATCGTGAACAAGCAATGCAATTTCAACAAGTCGTATCTATTTGTTTTCAGAAAGGCATTAATTCTGAAAATAAATGGAATTCTAAATGGTGGTCACTTGAAGACAAAAGAAAGAAAGAAAGCTGAACGTGAACGCAAGAAGCTGGAAGCAGACAGAGGAAAATGGATGAAGATTCAGGCTGGAGAAGATATGAAAAGGAAGAAAGAGAATGACAAGCTTAGGAATTTACTGAGGAAAAAGCCTAAGCCGCGTGAAGAAACTTTCAAGTCACTCTGAAGGCCCAAAGACAAGACTGAAGACTCCGGCTGTATCCAAGGGGGAGTTTATTGGTGCACGAATGTCTAAAGCCTACGTCTTAGTCTTAGTCTTAGTCAAGATGGTATAGGGTCTAGGGGTCAGAAATGTCATTTATGTATAGTGCAGGGGCTGTTATGTAAATGATATAGTTTATAGTGGTGATTCCGCTCCTAATGACATGTTGTCATTTGGAGCGAAATCAGAGGATGTTGATTCCGCCCGAAATGACAACATGTCATTAGGAGCGGAATCAGACTCCCTATATATAGTGGTTTCAGTTTCTCATTAGGTATCGATTCATCAAGTTGTATACCGTTACGCTGCCGGATTTTTCTGAAGAAAATTAATGAGAAACTGTGTTTAAAGTGATATTCTTCTGTTTTCTACTCCATTCTGTTTGATTCAAGCTGTTTAAGTGTTTCCGCCACATAAACAGTGGTATTTTGGTTCTGATTGACTCATTAGATCGGTCAAATCGATCCTACACATATGATATGGTTTAACAAACTTAACATTCTGATTTGGAAAGGATCCTAAGTGCTTTTAACCCGTTATGACTCGTTAAGGTAGTTTACGCTACTTTAACGGGTCATTTGCGTAAATACGTGTTCAGATGGTTAAATATGTCTTATGATATGTCTTATATGTCAAAACATGTTTGATAATGTTGTAACATCAGTTTACATGTCAAAAATTGGGTTACATAAGCTTAAAATGGATTTATGCGCAAAAAGGGCATTTTGGTCATTTTTAAAAAACATAGTAGCGACTTATCTTAACACTAATCAAACGACGTGACCATAAGGTATAACCTCAGTAGGTTATTCTCTATACAACTATGGTCACAAATATGTGTTTGGTCGGATCCTAAGATCGACCAAACAGATCGGATTCGAAAGTCAAAGTGGTGGTCAAGACCGCTCGACTTACGACCCTAAATAAGCACTAAACTAGAAGTGGCAAGTTAGACATGTCAAAACATGTCTAACTAAGTTTATAAAACTAATTTGGTATCAAAACTTGGTGTTTTGATACCCGAAAATGGTTCCGTCGTAAAATGCACATTATGTGCATCTTTGACCGAAACTTTGACTTATCACTTCGACTAGTAAACGTGGTAATCAGAAGGTGCAATCGTAAGGGATTATAACCTTCGTGATTACGATCATGTTGCAAAGTTCAATTGAACTTTGACTTGACCAATTATGGTCAGAATCGAAACTCAACAGAAAGTCAACTGTTTGACTTTTAGCTCAAAATAAGCTAAATAATGAACAAGACTAAGGAAGAACACTTACTTGTGTTCTAGGAAGATAAGAAACTCAGTAGGAGGCTTCCATAAGCTGGAAACAAACTCCAATAGAGTGGGAGATAAAGAATGAAGTGAATGAGCAAAGAAATGGATGAATGGAGGTTGCTATTTATAGTAATCTTGGTGCCATAGGATCATTACACATGTCCAAGGAGGTGGCACACATCAAGGGTGATAAAAACTAGTGTCAATTGCAGGTTAATGCTTGGAAAACACGAGTTCTTGGGCTCCAAGACAACAAAACTAGGTGCTGAAACAATTTTCTGCATCTGATATGCTTTGGCTACCCGCGATAGACTAAGCTAAGTCTGTCGCGCCCCGCCATACCCTCCGGACTGATTTTTGAAAGTTGGCAGATTTGACCCCTGGACTTGTTTCATCACGTTTTGTCACTTTTAACACCTTTCAACCCAATTTTTAGGCTCTATAAGGGTGTTAAGGCATATGTAACTTGAATTATACCCAAAAATGTCATGGATGTCGGTTTGTTCGGTTGTACAGTTGCGTTTTTCGCTTAATTACGTCTAACGCTATAACGAACACGAAAATGACTAAAATTGCGCAACGATTGATATTTTTGCATTCTTATCAATAAAATACAAGATTTTAATGATTACAAAAATTTTTGGATGTGTGTACATGGTCCGTATTAAAAAATACGAGAATTGGCAGACTTTCGTAGTTTGTCGCAACTAGTCCCTGAGCTCGAATAAGCATGTTTTTGCCATACCGAACTCTTCAAAACTTATTTCTAAGTTATGTAAAGGGTATTTAGGGTATGTTTAGCTTATGTCATTGTTCCGGAGTGTACGTCGTGTTAAAATGATTATGGTTGCGTAGCAGTTTTACGAATTACTTCCAGAAGAGGTTTGAGAGTTTGAAATTGTACAAGGACTAAAACGTGCAAATGTCACATGTAATTATTCAATCCCGGACATAAAACACAAGGTTTCATTGAATACAAACTTGTTCAGAATTGTACAATGGTTGAAAAGGCACAAAATGGACATGAAATACATGGACAAGTGGAACCTTGAGAAGTATGAACAAAATGGAATAGAGAAACGAGTTCCAAAAATTAGCAAAATATATTACCATGACAAAACCCGAGACTTCAATAACATGATGGCGATACCAAACATTTGGATAAAATCTACATCTATATACATATATTGGGTAAAAAGTATATATTAACAACCCAATGTAAAAATATATATTTTCAGACAAATGTTGAAAACATATATTTGTCGAGGCCGTTTTAGAAATATATGTATTTTCAAACCGAATACAAAATATATTATTTTTAAAGTAATCGTAAGAATATATCTTCCAAAACTATATTTTTCAGAAAAACCGAAAAGATATTAAGTGTGAACTAATCAAGGGATATATATATATATATACACACACACACACACGTACATATACGTGCTTACGTATACCATATCACACTTAGTAAATACAAGATTATACGAAGTATACAAGTATACGTGTATACGTACATATACGTGACACACGAATGAATTGGAAAGTATGTATAAGTGTATATACATGTATACATGTACGATGGAATTAAACAAGCAATGGTGACAACAAGCGAGTTAAGACAAGTAAACAAGGATAATGTTAGAAATATTATTTTTAACGAGTATCGAACTAGGAAAAATATGTTTATATTTAAGGATGGATATATTTTGATTGAACTATCGATTAGTGAAACAATATGCCACAAAGGAAAATATATCTTTTTAGACATAAATATATATTATTTTTACTAAACGAAACAATCATGTGAGACACGAGTTTATTCAAGGGGATAGGCCCCGGACATTATACAAACAAGTGTGTATAAGTATATACGTATACCTGGGATGATATACATACATGATCATTCGGATAATCACCCACCAACGTGTCTAAACAAACAAGGGTTTTAAAATAACGAAACACTGTTAAGTCTTAACAAGCATTTGGTGAAAGACTTATACATGAAACAAACAATTAAACCGAAGTGTCTTAATGATTTAGGACACTTGTAGGTAGGAGTGATACAAGGGACATTGATTATTGCTAGCACTGAGCACGAAACGCAAATAGTAAATTTCACGGCCCCTCTTTTAAATATTTTTTTTCAAAATTAGGGGGAGATACATGTTACATAGTGGTATGATAGTTATGGAGTGAAATCAACTAGATCATTATGTGTGCATAAGTAGTAGTGCATTAGTAGCCATTAGTCGCATTACAAACCTAGGAACAATTTGATAGATGGGCAAGCTCCACTCCTGCTCTTTGAGACACTGTGGGAGTGCTTTTGTGTCCGGTAAGTCGCGCGTCACTGGGAATTAGTGGTCCGGTACGATGGTAACATTGTCAAGATTGCTTATGTCGACACATATACATTAATGTCCTAGCTAAACATTAACCGATCCACGAATTTCATTGACACTATGCATACCAATTTTATTCAAAGTTTATCAAATGTTTTAAAGATTCATTTGTGTCAAGCAAAACTCGTGAACTCACTGACATTATGTTAGCATTTTACTTAACATGTATTTCAGGTAAATGAAAGACGTTGCATGATTGGAAGTCAAGAGCTAACATTGCATGAAACGATGACGTTTTGAGGGGTTGCCTCATATCTTTTGCCTTCGTGCGAAATATATGGGCCAAAGCCTAGTTTGTTAAAATTTTCTTTTGTTTAAAAATATTTTGCGAAACTTGAAGTACTTAGCTCATGTATGTAAACAAAAACACTTTGGTTGGTGTCTTCATTTGAAGTTATTTATATATATTTGGCATCATTGGTTATTTTAAATCATGTAGACGTTTACACATCGAATTTTATGAAAACATTTTGTGGTTGCACTTCGCGCTCTCGCTACGAGCAAGGTGTGACAGAAAAGAGGCAAGGTAAGTAAAGCTTACACCTCCTAGAATAGAACCACTACTTATCTGCTAAAAAGTATTTTTGGCAAATAACAAGGGTTATCAAATAACCGGATGCGGCTAGCCGCTTAAATTTTTAAGACGAGACCACATGGTGTAAACCATGAAACGGGTTAAAAAGAGTAAAATTAGGACGAACTAATTTTTGTGATAAACGAGGATTTGTTAAGATGAGACCCCATTATGAAAACTATGAAACAGATCAAAATGGGTAAAACTATGTTAGAACACATGTTGGTGATTAAACAAAGAATTGTAGAAATAAGACCCTATGGTGTAAACCATAACGGGTCAAATGGAGAAAAATGATATTGAATCACCTTTTGATGACTAATAGAAATTTGTTAAGATGAGACCCTATGGTGCAAACCATAACGAGTCAAATAGGTAAAAATGGTGTTGAATCACTTTTTAGTGACAAATAGTAATTTGTTAAGACGAGACCCTATAATGTTAACCATAACGGATCAAATAGGTAAAAAATGGTGTTGAATCACCTTTTGGTGACAATTAATAACTTGTTAAGACGAGATCCTATGGCGTAAACCATAACGGGTCAAATGTGTAAAAATGATGTTGAATCACATTTTAGTGATAAACAATAAATTGTTAGGTTGAGACGCCTAAAGGGTAAACCAAGAAGGGGTCAAATGGAGAACGGGACATAAGGGTCAAGTGGTGAAGTTATCACTATTTGAACTCAGTATTTCATGCTTGTCTAGTTGAGTTTTATACCTATAGGTAAGCATAATGGTAAGGGTATGCACTAACACGGATTAACAAATGGAATTGCAAGGTACTAGTAACGGGTCATTGCTTTGACCCCACAATGTATTTATAATGGGTCATACTTTCGGTAAGGGCTTATGGCCCGACTAAAGATGGTTGAGTTAGAATTGGGTAATAGTCCACCTCAAGTGTGGTTACACTAGTAATTGGGTAAAGTGGTTGTCAAAAGAACATGGATCCATAACTAGAAACTTTATATTTCACTCTACAACAACTTTGATGCAAAGAACAAAAATTGTACCGAAGAGATTATAACAACCATCCTAAAAATTTTTCTGACGCCCTAATATATTTTAAAATATTCCCATATATCTTAAAATACACCCTGTATGTGAAAACCGAACCCAAAATATGAAATATCATTAAAAATAATTAGAAAAACAAGAAAAATGAGGCTTACGCGGGGCGCGTAAGCCACCTCTTAAGCTTACGCGGGCCGCGACAGCTACAAGATCAGGCGAGCCCCGGTGCCGACACGTGTCACGATCGTGGCGAGTCTAGCGGCGATGACCAATCACAGCTAAGACCTACACCCCTATTACGCGGGCAGCGTAGGCCTTAGCCTTACCTGACGCGGGCCGCGTGAAACCCAAAACGAGGCCCTATAAAGTGGAAGCTCGGGATTTCAGTTTGCGTCACTCAATTTATTTTCTGTATCACGAATTTCTCACATAGTAGGCATAATCTCCAAGTATAATACCCCCTAATTAACGAAGTTCTGCCCCATTGTAAGTATTATAACCCCGGTTACATATTAGATACGCTGCCCGATTGATCCAGGGTTCCGTAACGACTGTCGGGTTAGTTGTTGGAATGCCGTCTCGGGGAGGGTATCGTTAATATAAATAAAGGGTTATTATACTAACATATGTACATTTGTGTAAATTATAGATAAATCACCAGGAAACCCTAAAAGAAGTCTAATATAGCAATGTGAGTTTATCCTCTTTTTGTAAACCTTTTTGTGAACTGTTTTACTAAACCTTAAATGCTTTACAATATGATTAAGCAGTGATTGAGTCTTTATAGTTCTTCAATTACTGTCGGTATGTTGGGGTTTTGTATACAAAATGTGGAACACGTTACAATTGGACAACGAGTTAGCCAATGTGTAATATGACCCACCAGTCAGGATTGACAGTACTGAATGAGTAATTGTGTAGAAATAAACAATGTGATAGCTCTCAATACTGTGTTAATTGATAAAATGTTTCTTGATTAAACTGGGATTCACTTACCAGTATTTCCCACTGACAAATGTTTTTAAAACGCGTTTCAGGTAACAAAATGTGTCAGCCAAATTAGAAGAAAGCCAGCTTGAGAGCACTGACAGTTTGGAAAAATGTGGCTATAAAAGTTACCTAAAAGACGATGTTTTAAAATAGGGTTTATCCCTATGTTGTAATAAGAAACTTGGGTTTTACCCATGTGGTTATTAATATAAAATATGGTGGTTTTACTCTGATAAACATTTCCTAACTATGGTCCTGACGTATTTCGGCTGCCAAATTAATAAACAAACTGATACCACCACAACTGATGTTAGCGGCCTCCCGTTCCCAGGACAGATAAGGGGGCGGGGGTTGCGACAGAAGGTGGTATCAAAGCTAATCCATTGATTCAGCCATAGAAGTGTTCTGCTGACATCAATATATTATTCAAATTGTTAGGAAATAAATTATGAAAATATGTGCATATCTGTATTTTATTGTTATGTGTTATTCGACTATTTGTTAGTTTACAGTATGAGTGATCAAGGACCCTCGGACGTGTATCGTCAGTTGTCTGATTCACCTAGGAGTGAAGGTACTTCTTCCCAGCCTACCCTCTCTGGGTATTCTGCTGATCAGTCAGAAGGGATGTTTATCTTTAAGGCTCAGTCTGAAGAGCCATTCCCTCAGAAAAAGAGAGGATGGTTCAGTAAGGGAGCATTCGAGCGTAGGAAAAGAATGCGAAAGTTGCAATAGCAAAGAGTCCTAGCAGCCGCTAGGCGAGAGTCAGATGCCCATACACAGGATATGCTTAATAGAAGCTTAGCCAATTTTCATATTCTAGCAACAACTGCTGCCGACCCAAATCTGGAACAACTAGTAGCCCCACAACCCTTACCTTTGTTCCCCACTCAGCCGATGGAGATAGAAATGCATGATTTCAACCCTGAGGAGATACCTAGGATACCAGCCCCTAATCCCTTAAATCCAAATTATGATCCATGGTTCGATGATCATAGGGATTATGTGTCACGCTATCACCTAAACGACGAAACCATGCCAAACTTAGCAGCATATCCAGGTCTGGACCCTCTAGATCCCTACTATGACAACGATGAATACATTAGGGATATCTTAGAAAATCTGTACCCTCAGGAAAATCCCATGCCCAGTACCCAGACCCAGTACCAGCACCTGCACCCCCAATGAGTGTAGAAAATGTGCATGAGCTCCGAACTTTCGGAGAAGAAATCTTAGAGAGTAGTGAGAGGATGAGGCAGGTAGGAGAGCGACTCATCTGGAAATATGACGAGCACAATATGGATTACTGGATGAATCCAGACAAGTGAAGGGGATGGTGGAGTTGGTAATAATAATAATAATATATAATATGTTTTTATGAATTTTTTTTTAATAATATGTGTAATAATAATATATGTTGTAGTATAGACCACTTTGTGGTTAGCGATGCATAGTAGTATTGTAATTTTCAAATTTCAGTATTAGTTTGTAATCGATGTATAATAGATAAGAAAGAGTAAAGTCGCAATGCTCGACATTTTTGATCAAAATGCGTGTCATGTGATTGATCATATTAAGGTATTATCTTGTGATATTAATACGTGATAATTGTTTAAAATTCAGATGAACGACGAAGTGAATCAGGAAAATCTGAATAACGATAACCAGAGTAACAATAACCCGGGTAACGAAAATCCAAACAACAACAATGGAAACCAAGTGGATAACAGTGCCATCCAACACGTAGTGGCACAAGGAATAATAGATGCAATGCCCTATATTATTCAAACGGTTAGGGAAGTAGAAAATAAAAGTAAACATGATAGCAAGCGACCCTCTGAACCCGAACACAGCGTGAACAATGGACCTGTACTTTAAGTGCCCATTCCCAAAAGAAGAAGAACCGTGTCCTACGGTTGTTCTTACAAAGAATTCTAGTCTTGTAAACCAATGGAATTCTCGAGCAATGAAAGGGCCATTGCAGTTCTACGCTGGATAGAAAAGACTGAGGCAGTCTTAAGAATAAGTAAATGTGCGGAAGAGGATAAGATAATGTTTGCTTCCAATTTGTTTAAGAATTCAGCACTAGAATGGTGGAACACTATCCTCCAGACTAGAGGAAGTGATAGAACTTACAATATGGAATAGGAGGAGTTTAAAAACATGGTAGAAAGGAAATTCTGCCCTCCTAATGAAAAAGAACAGATAGCAACCAAGTTCTTAAACCTTAGAATGACTGGTGTAGATAGTAAGGGGTACACTAAGTTATTCTTTGAATATGCTAGAATAGTGCCAACCCTTGCTTCACCTGAACCAGTATTAATCTCCCGTTACATCTGGGGATTAATTGGAGAGATAAGGCATGTAGTCAAGGCAGCTAGACCCCAAACTATAGAAGAAGCTGTAGAACTAGTCAATACCTTGACAGATGAATTAGTCTGTACGCGAGAAGAGGATCAAAGGAGGAACCTAACCCAGAAGCTTACACAAGAATTCCGTTCTGGAAATTCTAAGCGTGGGAGAAATGTAGGTTCTACCTCTGCACCCTACTGTAAGTATTGCAAAAGGAAGCATTCCGGAAGATGCTCCATATACTGTAATTTCTGCAAAATATCGGGACACAAGGAGGAAGATTGTAGGAAAAAGATTAGCAACAGGATATGCTACAATTGTGGAGAACAAGGCCACATCAATCCTAACTGTCCAAAGCTAGCTCCAACTATGAACACCAAGAATACTAAAAATGCTAGAGCATTTGTTCTGACTGCAGAAGAAGCAAAGATGATCCCGGATGTGATCACCGGTACGTTTTTAGTTAATGATGTTTTTGCTAAAGTATTATTTGACTCTTGTGCAAACCAAAGTTTTATTAAAACTTCATTTTGCAAATTACTCAATCAACCATTAACTAAACTTCCACAAGAATGTCTGGTAGAGACAGCAAATGGGGAAACCATTAAGATTTCTGAAATCTTGCAGGAAGCAAGAATAGAAATTCTAAATCAGAAATTTATTGCAAACCTTTACCCCATGAATCTGGCAGGATTTGATGTTGTGTTATGAATGGATTGGTTAATAGCCAATAAAGACAGTATTTTATGTGATCAAAATTCAATCCAAGTAAATTCACCAAGGGGTGAAAAGATCACAATTAAAGGAGATAAAATCCTTAAATCCACAAAGTTCATCTCTGTGATGAAAACAGCAAGTTACATAAGAAAAGGGTCATTAGTGTATTTGATTTCCATAATCACTAACACTAAAGAAAAAGAATTAAAGGATATTCCAGTAGTATCCCCGTTTTCAGATATATTCCCAGAAGAGCTACCAGGGCAACCTCCAGACAGAGAAGTTGAATTCAGAATCCACCTAATACCAGGGACAACACCAATTGCCAAAGCACCTTACCGTTTGGCACCTGCAGAAATGCAAGAACTAAAGAAACAATTAGATGAATTGTTAGAGAAAGGATTCATACAGCCAAGTTCATCACCCTGGGGAGCGCCGATCTTATTCGTTAAAAAGATGGACGGATCAATGCGTATGTGCATTGATTACCGTGAATTGAACAAGGTCACAATTAAGAATCGGTATCCATTACCAAGAATAGATGATCTGTTTGATCAATTGCAAGGAGCACGATTTTTCTCTAAAATCGATTGAAGGTCAGGATATCATCAATTAAAGGTACATGAAGAGGACATTCCTAAGACCGCTTTCAGAACAAGGTATGGCCATTATGAATTTACTTTCATGCCATTTGGTTTAACCAATGCCCCAGTTGCATTCATGGACATGATGAACCGAATATGTAAGCCATATTTGGATAAATTCATAATTATCTTTATAGATGATATTCTCATTTACTCTAAGAGTAAAGAGGAACATGCAAAGCATTTGCACGCACTTCTAAGTTTATTGAGAAAGGAGAAGCTTTATGCTAAATTTTCGAAGTGTGAGTTTTGGTTAGAACAGGTACAATTTCTTGGACATCTAGTTGATCATGAAGGAATTCATGTAGATCCCGCCAAGATCGAGGCGATAACCAATTGGAAAACCCCTGAATCACCAACCGAGGTTAGAAGTTTCTTAGGATTGGCCGGTTATTATAGAAGATTTATTCGAGATTTTTCTAGAATAGCTATTCCCTTGACTAAGTTAACCTGTAAATCCATTAAGTTTGAATGGGGACCAAAACAAGAAGAAGCATTTAGAATTCTTAAGCAAAGATTAACCCATGCACCCATACTAGCGTTACCAGAAGGAACTGAAGATTTTGTAATCTATTGTGACGCTTCTAAGTTAGGTTATGGATGTGTATTGATGCAACGTCAAAGGTTATAGCTTACGCCTCTAGACAACTTAAGAATCATGAAGAGAATTATTCAACCCATGATTTAGAATTAGGAACCATAAAGATTAACCCATGCACCCATACTAGCGTTACCAGAAGGAACTGAAGATTTTGTAATCTATTGTGACGCTTCTAAGTTAGGTTATGGATGTGTATTGATGCAACGTCAAAGGTTATAGCTTACGCCTCTAGACAACTTAAGAATCATGAAGAGAATTATTCAACCCATGATTTAGAATTAGGAACCATAATTTTCGCCCTTAAGATTTGGAGACATTACCTATATGGTAGTAAGTTTACCATTTTCACACACCATAAGAGTTTAAGGTATGTCTTCGGGCCAAAGGAGTTGAATATGTGACAAAGACGCTGGATGGAATTACTTAGTGATTATTATTGTGATATCCAGTATCATGCAGGAAAGGAAAATGTAGTTGCTGATGCTTTAAGCCGAAAGTATCATGAAAAGCCAAAAAGAGTACGTTCACTTAAATTAAATCTGCAAGTAGATTTAAATGAACATATTAGAATGGCACAAGAATCAGTAATCAAGGATGATACTGAGAAGTTAAAAGGAATGATTAAGGAACTAGAACGAGGAACGGATGGAATTTGGAGATTCCATAAGAAAAGGATGTGGATACCTAAATTAGGAAACCTACGTCACCGTATATTAGAAGAAGCCCATAAGTCTAAGTATACGATGCATCCTGGAAGTGATAAGATGTATCAGGACTTAAGAAAGAATTTTTGGTGGATAGGAATGAAAAAGGATATAGCAGCATATGTTGCAAAGTGTTTAACCTGTTCACAAGTCAAAGCTGAACATCAAAAACCTTCATGTTTATTGCAACAGTTAGAAATGCCTGTTTGGAAATGGGAATTAATAACAATGGATTTTGTTACTAAATTACCCAAAACAAGAAAAGATAATGATACAATCTGGGTGATTATAGACAGGCTAACCAAGTCAGCTCATTTCCTACCAATGAATGAAACTTTCAGTATGGAACAATTAGCTAAATTATATTTAAATGAAGTAGTTTCTTTACATGGAATTCCTCTATCAATTGTTTCTGACAGAGATAGTCGTTTTACCTCTCATTTTTGGACAAGTTTCCAAAAAGCAATGGGAACCAAGTTAAATCTAAGCACAGCTTATCATCCTCAAATGGACGGACAAAGCGAAAGGACAATTCAGACCATGGAAGACATGCTTAGAGCTTGTGTAATTGATTTCGGAGGTAATTGGGACGATCACTTACCATTGATAGAATTTTCTTATAATAATAGTTATCATACAAGTATCAATGCTGCACCATTTGAAGCACTTTATGGACGAAAGTGCCGAACGCTAGTCTGTTGGGCAGAAATTGGAGAAAAGAAACTATCTGGACCTGAGATAGTACAAGAAACAACAGACAAAATCATTCAAGTCAAGGAACGACTGAAAGCAGCACGTGATCGACAAAAGAGTTATGCTGATAACAGACGAATGCCGTTGGAATTTCAAGTAGGAGATAAAGTATTATTAAAAGTCTCTCCTTGGAAAGGAGTGGTAAGATTCATCAAGAGGGGAAAGCTAAGCCCCAGGTATGTTGGACCTTTTGAGATTATTAGAAGAATAGGACCTGTAGCCTATCAGCTACAACTGCCAGACAAAATGGCAGGAATACATGATGTATTTCATGTATCTAATCTCAAGAAATGCTTAACTGATGAATCATTGATAGTACCTCTTAAGGATATAGAGGTAAATGAACAGTTAAAATTTGTAAAAAGACCTCTACAAATTGAAGACAGGAAAGTCAAGAATCTCAAACACAAGAGATTAGTTATAGTCAAAGTGAAGTGGGACTCCAAAAGAGGACCAGAATACACATGGGAGCTTAAATCAGAAATGCAAAGGAAATATCCACACTTGTTCCAGTGGACCTCGAGGACGAGCTCGAAAACAAGGTGGGGAGGATATAACAACCCTCCTGAAAATTTTTCTGACGGCCTAATATATTTTAAAATATTCCCATATATCTTAAAATACACCCCGTATGTGAAAACCGAGCCCAAAATATGAAATATCATTAAAAATAATTAAAAAACAAGAAAAATGAGGCTTACGCAGGGCGCGTAAGCCACCTCTTGAGCTTACGCGGGCCGCAACAGCTACAAGATTAGGCGAGCCCTGGTGCCGACACGTGTCACGATCGTGGCGAGTCTAGGGGCGATGACCAATGACAGCTAAGACCTACACCCCTATTACGCAGGCCGCGTAGGCCTTAGCCTTACCTTACGCGGGCCGCGTGAAACCCAAAATGAGGCCCTATAAAGAGGAAGCTCGGGATTTCAGTTTTCGTCGCTCAATTTCTTTTCTGTATCACGAATTTCTCACATAGTAGGCATAATCTCCAAGTATAATACCCCCTAATTAACGAAGTTCTGCCCCATTGTAAGTATTATAACCCCGGTTACATATTAGATACGCTGCCCGATTGATCCAGGGCTCCGTAACGACTGTCATGGTTCTGCCCGACGTAGTTGTTGGAATGTCGTCTCGGGGAGGGTATCGTTAATATCAATAAAGGGTTATTATACTAACATATGTACATTTGAGTAAATTATAGATAAATCACCAGGAAACCCTAAAAGAAGTCTAAGACAGCAATGTGCGTTTATCCTCTTTTTGTAAACCTTTTTGTGAACTGTTTTACAAAACCTTAAATGCTTTACAATATGATTAAGCAGTGATTGAGTCTTTGTAGTTCTTCAATTACTGCCGGTATGTTGGGGTTTTGTATACAAAATGTGGAACACGTTACAATTGGACAACGAGTTAGCCAATGTGTAATATGACCCACCAGTCAGGATTGACAGTACTGAATGAGTAATTGGGTAGAAATAAACAATGTGATAGCTCTCAATACTGTGTTAATTGATAAAATGTTTCTTGATTAAACTGGGATTCACTCACCAGTATTTCCCACTGACAAATGTTTTTAAAACGCGTTTCAGGTAACAAAATGTGACAGCCAAATTAGAAGAAAGCCAGCTTGAAAGCACTGACGGCTTGGAAAAATTTGGGTATAAAAGTTACCTAAAAGACGATCTTTTAAAATAGGGTTTATCCCTATGTTGTAATAAGAAACTTGGGTTTTACCCATGTGGTTATTAATATAAAATATGGTGGCTTTACTTTGATAAACATTTCCTAACTACGGTCATGATGTATTTCCGCTGCCAAATTAATAAACAAACTGATACCACCACAACTGATGTTCGCGGCCGCCCGTTCCCGGGACAGATAAGGGGGCGGGGGTTGCGACAGAGATACACCAAAATAACCTCTCAACTCACACGCAGATCATCAACACGATGATCTGCACTCTCTGATCTATACTACGAACGATGATCTTAACACAAGATCACAAGAACAACAAGACCTAGCAAACCCTAAGAGAAAGAAGGAAAGGGAACCAGAGAGATGATTCTGGAAACTTGGTACTTGTGTTTCTGAACAGTGAGACCGAGAGCCTTTATACATCAGCATGCGAAAAAAACGAACCCTTAAGTGAAGCCCAATGTTTAATAACCAATATAGCCATAAAGCCCATTATGTACAGCCATAAAGCCCATTATGTACAGCCATAAAGCCCATTATGTATATCAACATCTATTGCAGCCCATGCGTCCAAGTCCAATGTCCAATTTTACACTATCCATGTGTCCAGAATAGCGAAATCTATAAGAGAAAAATGTAACGTAAAGTAAACCGCTAGTCTTATAAAAATAAGTATAACAGTGCGAGAATAAAATGCACATGACATCTATATTTTCAACACCCCCTCACTTTTATTACTAAAAACATCTAGCATGTTTAACCATTTACATATACTATTATGTTGCTCTATCAATAAGCCTTTTGTAAAAATATCTGCTACTTGCATTTCAGTTTGCATCAACAGTTTTAACGAAACCATTTTGTACTTTTTCCCTAAGGAAAACAAGTCGATTTCAAAATGTTTAGTTCTGTCATGAAAGACAGGATTAGCTGCAATTGATAATGCAGCAGTGTTATCACAAGACAAAGAAACTGGCAATTCTACACTAACATGCAACTCACCTAACAGGTTAACAAGCCAAACCAATTCACATGTCGCAGTACACATAGCTCAGTATTCAGCTTCTGTTGTAGACCAAGACATTGTCAACTGCTTTTTACTTTTCCAAGTCAGTATTCAGCTTCAGTTGTAGACCAAGACATTGTCGACTGCTTTTTACTTTTCCAAGTGACTAAAGAGGTACCAAGAAACACACACAGTATCCTGAGACAGACTTCCTATAAACAACACACTTACCCCAATCTGAATCTACATATGCAGTCAGATTGAGATGTGAATGTTTTCCAAAAAAATATACCTTTTCCCGGAGGATTTTTAAGATATCTTAACACTCTCATTGCCAATAGCATATGAGCTTTGGTAGGTTTATGCACGAATTGGCTCAAAACATGTACAACATAAGTAATGTCTGGATGAGTATGAGTTAAATATACAAGTCTTTCTATTAATCATTGATAACCAGTGATATTTACTAAATTTTCACTTTCTTTATCACACAAAGCAGTTATTACATGATTTTGCTCAATCGGATTATTAACAGGTTTACACCCTGTCATACCATACTCAGCAAGAAGTTCCAAAAAGTACTTCCTTTGTGAAAGACATAACCCCCCATTAGTAGTTAAATCTTCAATGCCTAAGAAATACTTCAAAGTACCTAAATCCTTAATCATAAACTTGGACTGTACAAACTTTTTCACATTTTCAATTTCCTGTTCATTATTACCAGTTATAAGGATATCATCCACATAGACTAGCAAGACAAAAAAACACAGAATTCACAGACTTAATAAACATAGAATAATCACATTTACTTTGTACAAACCCTAATTCAATCAAAACACTAACAAGTTTAGCATTCCAGATTCTTAGGGCTTGCTTAAGTCCATACAAAGACTTATTTAATTTACAAACACGAGTATCAATTTTGTCAAAATAACCTTCCAGCAACCTCATATAAACATCTTCAACAAGGTCACCTGTTGGGATTGAACCCTACAAAGGAACAGTTGATAAAGCCAAAACTAGATCAGAGCAATGGATCCAGAATAAGCAGTTGTTTGTTACAAGTCTTCTCCCTTGAAAGTGGTCCCTAACATCTGATGACTCAAAGTGCTGCCCATTCACAACACCTGCTGATGTTCTAAAGACTATTGAAGATAAAGCACTGACGCTCAATCAACTGATATGTCTCAAGTACTGCTGAAGACCAAAGTGCTGCTGGAGCTATAACAGTGGAATGAAGTATCAGTAATTTAGACTTGTATTGTATTTGTTTTGTTATATTCAGTAGTTTATGATCAGTGGTTGTTTAGGGCAGTAGTTAGAGGTTGTTAGGAGGTTAGATGTCACTTTCATGGTGATGTCAGCCAAAAGATGCTCAGTGGTTGTTTTGTATTATAAATAGAACAGTACCCTGTACTATTCTACTAGCTCTCTTCATCACCAAGTCATTCTGTACGAACATTCTAGTGAGCTCAGGCTAAGGGGGAGATTTGTGCATGCATGCATTGTTATTGAGTATTGTAATAAATACAATCATTCGATTTCATGTCAAACATGTTTACTTAAACTTATTCTCTCATTGATTGTGTGTTAAAAGTTTATTTCATATTTCCGCTGCAATTAATCTCTGTTTCATCTTCATTACTGTTAAACAAACACAATCAAAGGAAACTCAGATCCTATCAATTGGTATCAGAGGAAGGACAGTCAAATTTGATCTAACAATCATTTTGACGTAAAAGTTCAGCTCAATTTCGTTGATACTTTCGATTGTTCGTTTTTAGTTAAAAAACAGAGTAAGGGATAATCACGTACAAAAATTGATTATTCAGTGCCTGTAAAACAACCAGAATGGCGTCACAACCACAAGACACTCACAACACTGGCTCACTTTTGAAACCACCTATGTTAGTCAGATCCGAATACAACATCTGGCAGCGTAGGATGGGTCACATCTTAGCTCAACAAAATACAGGGTGTTGGAAGTCGGTTATCTTTGGACCACCACTGGTGCCGAGTGCTGAGGATCCAAAAGTTTTTGACCCTAAGAAAATTGAAAACTATTCTGACCAGGATTTTCAGAAAATCAAACTGGATGCCAAAGCATTTAGCATAGTTGCATCCAGACTCCCAAATGAAATTTATGCTGGGCTGTTACACTGTAACAGTGCCAAGGAATTGTGGGATGCACTTAAGGAACAGTTTGGTGGTATCGAAGAAGTAATTGAAAACAATAGGGAGTTTTTGAATCAACAGTATAAAACATTTTGTCACATTAAGGGTGAATCACTAACACAACAGTTTGAACGTTTTAACTGTCTCATAAGTGAATAGAAACTTGTTAATGTTGAATTTGCTAAATCAACTCTAAATAGTAGGTTTCTAAGGTCACTTCCTGAAAAATGTGACACAATTGCTTTTGTAACCAGAAACTCAGTTGGGTTTAAAGAGTTGACACTGACTCAACTTCATGGCAGACTCCTCACCTATGAGAGGGAGTTGAACCAGAAAAAGAAGTTACAAGAGTTAGGGACGGTTGCTGATGACTATACATTTGGTAGCACAGCACTTCTTGGTCAAGAGGATTCTGGTAGTAGCAAGGATCAGGGTTATGATCATTATATTGACATAACTGCTGGAGGAGCTTTCACTAACTCTGATTCTTACTCAACTAACTATGCTTTCACAGCTAGTAGTGAAAACTAGAACTCTGACAGTCAATGCTTTGAACTCAATGATCTCCAGTATTTTGATCCTACTGATCTGGAGGAGATGGACATCTTGCATCAACTTGCACTGCTGAGTGTTAGGACCAGCAAATTCTATAAGAGAACAAGGAGAAAATTTCCAGGGTTACATGGGAATCTGAAAGTAGGGTTGGATAAATCAAAGATAAAATGCTACAAGTGTAATAGGTTAGGGTACTTTGCTAGAGAGTGTAGGTCACAAAACAGTGGACCAATCATAACACATCCTAGCCCTAGACCTCAAAGTTCACAAAACATTGTGCATTATTACCAAAGTACCCCTGCTGCTCATGTAAACACTGCTCACTATGCACACCCTGCAACACCTGTTCCAGTGCATTATGTCTAAACCCTTGCTCCTCAAATACAGTATGTCCAGGCCCCAATTCCTCAGGTTCAGGTGCAACAAGTTGCACCTCAACAAGCTGCTCAAACATCTGCCCAACCAGTTTAGCAAAGCTTTTTCACCCAAGGCTTTGTTGATTGGAGTAGCTTACCTGATGAATTAGGAGATGAAAATTTTGCTCTATATGCTAAAAATGATGCTTCTAGTGATGATTTCTGTTTTGTAGCATTAGAGACTATCCAAGAAGGGCTGGAGACTGAAGAATGAGCATCCAGTGCAGAAACAGTGGATACAATTACTGAAGCAGTGGTTACTGCTGTGGTAGGGGAACAACTGTTAGGAGAAAATTCAGAACCCCTGATTGAACCACTGTCTGACCCCTGGTCTGCTAAATAAGAAGAGAAGGAGTAAGAAGAAAGGGATGAGAAGAAGCCAGAAGAAAGTGAGAATGTTTGTGACTGTGCCATGATGCTGCAACTAAGGTATCACCCCAGGTTCTTAAAAACCTTTGTACAGACAAATGCATCATAGCATTTGCAAATGTCAAGGAGGTGAATGAAAACCTTAGAGATAAGATGTTAAATGATGAATTACAATTTGAAAAATCTTTAAAAGAATTGAAAATCAAATTGTCTGAAAAAGAGAATGAGATTTGCAGCCTCAAACATGAGCATATCATAACCAAGGACCAACTTCAGGCAATGATAGAAAAATATCAGTCCTGCAAAAAGGAGTTGGAATCCACCCAGATCACATGTGAAAAATAGGTGGAATCCTGCAAAGGTTATGAAGTCATGCTTGAAAAACAGATCAAAAGCAATGTGAAATTTGGCATTGGGTTCAGAAAAAATGACCAAGTTGAAAACACTGCTCAAAATGAATCTGTTCAAACCACTGTTGAAATCATACCCACCAACAAGGAAGGTCAAGAAGTTAAAAGAACTGATAAAAATGGCAACAAAATCACTCTTGAAAGATCTGTGGACTCCTCAACTTTTGAGGAGATTGAGAAATACCAATTCAAGCCCACATGGTCTGATGAGTGTGACCTCCTTGAAAATTTCAAACCCATGGATTTTACCACTGTGGATGGTGTCAAAGCTCCAAAGGCCAAGGTCATTCCTCTTAAGGTCATCCCAACAGTAGTTCAAAAATCTGTTGCAAAGGAGTCTGAAAAGAAGAAGAAGAGAGAAAAGATTAAAAATTTGTTTTGTGACTTTTGTGAGAAGAAAAATCATTTGACAAAAGATTGTTTTCATTTAAAAGCTTATGATCTTAACAAAACAAGTACCATTGTGCCTTCAAAAAGCTACACCAGCTGTGGTAAAACAAACCATATCACTCAGGAATGTGTGTATCTTAAAACTTTTGATGTCAAAAAGGAAGAATACACTTCAAAAACATTCATGAGTTCATCAAGTCCACAAGTCAAGAAACAACCATCTTTTGTGCCTGTCCAAACAGCTGAACCAAAACTCTGTTAAAATAGAGGTTCAAGTGACAGATGCACCACCCGCCAACCATTATCAAAGAGGTAAAGGCCAACCACCATACCAAAGGGTCCCACACGTTTATGAGGCTTACAAAAAGCCTTCTAAACCAAAAGTGAACAGGCATCCCTTTGGTTATCAACAGTTGATAGGAAATGGCTCCCAGCAGTGGTTAGAGAAGAATGTGTCAAAAGCTACTCAAACCCCTGACCTAACCACTGTCCATGTTCCTGAGGTTAACTCAGACACTGTTGTGACCCCATCCAAAGCCATACTGGCTTTGGAGACCCTCCTGAACTAATTATTTACTTGATGTGCAGGGAGCTTCTGCATGCTTAAATAGTCTTTGGTATGTAGATAGTGGAGGCTCCAGGAACATGACTGGATGTAGAGCCCTACTCAAAGACTTCAAAACTCATTGAGGGGGTGATATATCTTTTGGGAATAATAGTAAAGGGAAGGTTATGGGTTCTGGTACAGTACAGCATGGAAAAGTTAAGTTTGAAAATGTCAATCTAATTGACAATCTAAAATACAACCTCCTTAGTGTTTCACAAATGAGTGACAAGGGTTATGGATCTTTCTTTACTAAGGAGTGTTGTAGGATTGTTGGACCAGAAATGGTTAAAAAGATTGAAGAAATAATAAAAAAATGGAAAAACCCAACTTGTTGCTCAAAGGAGTGGCAATGTTTATGTAGTTGATTTGTCAAAAGAGAGTCCCATGACTGATGCTTGTCTGTTCTCAGCTGCCTCTAACAAAGAGACAAAACTATGGCACAGAAGATTGGGACACACAAATCTCAAGACAATCACTGATTTGTCAAAACAGGGCCCTGTAAGAGGTCTTCCCCACAAAAATTGTTCACCTGTCCTGAGCATTGTGTTTCCTGTTTAAAAGGAAAACAACATAAAAGCTCTTTTAAGTCCATTGAAGAGTCCAAAACAACCAAGTGCTTGCAAATGCTGCACATGGATCTGTTTGGCCTAGTAAAAGTCATGAGTCTTACAAAGAAAAGATATTGTTTGGTGATTGTAGATGACTTTTCTAGGTTTACATGGACTTATTCTTACATTTTAAAGATGAGACTGCAGGCATATTGCAAAACTTTTTCAAACAGGTTGAAAAGCAGTTTGACCTATCAGTAAAAGTCTTTAGGAGTGACAATGGCACAGAATTAAAAAATAGGGAGTTGGATGAGTTTTGTGTGTCAAAAGGAATTGTAAGGAAGTACAGCATTCCAAGGACACCTGAACAAAATGGGGTTGTTGAAAGAAATAATAGAATACTGATTGAGGCTGGCAGGACCATGCTTGCTGATTCAAGTTTGATATTAACTTTCTGGGCAGAGGCTGTAAACACTGCCTTCTATGTCTAGAACAGAGTTTTAATCAACTCCATGCATCAAAAGACTCCTATAAAATTCTGTATAAAATCAAACCACTGATCTCATACTTCAAAGTCTTTGGCTGCCCATGCTTCATTTTAAACTTAAAAGATTCCATTTCAAAATTTGCAGCCAAAGTTGAATGTGGTTATCATTTGGGATACTCAACCACTGCTAAGGCCTACAAAGTGTTTAACACTAGGACTAAGACAGTGGAAAAGACTTTGAATGTAAAGTTCAATGAACTTTCCTCAATGAAAATCCCTGCAAACCCTGCTGAGTTATTTGATCTTGATAAATTTACTTTTGAAAATGTTTTTGTCAAGACTAACAATGCAGGTCCATCTCAACCACCTCCATATCAGACAATGGATATGAAATCATCATTCCACAACAGAGGTTTACATCCATTACCAGAGCAGCAGATGTTCAAAACAGCTGTCAAAGCTCAGCCACTGCTACCTCAACAGTTGTTGACCAAAGTAGCCCTTCAACCCCTGCTTCCATATCCTCAACCACTGTTGATAAAGATCTACCAACAGTGGATAAAAATCAAAATGATGTCACACCACTTCCTCCTATTCATCCACCTCCATTTCAAGACCCTGTTGGATCATCAAAGTCACCAACAGTGGTTAGCTCAGATGATTCACATCTGCAGCCTTCACCCTTAAATGCCATTGTTCCATACAAAGGATAGTTAATCTTCTTGAAGTCTCATCCACCAGACCAAATCATTGGCAACATCAGTGAAGGGGTGCTCACAAGAAACCAATCCCAAAACATCTGTCTTTTTGCTGGTTTTCTATCACTTCATCAACCTGTCAAGTACCAAGAGGCACTGAAAGACAACAGTTGGGTGGAAGCCATGCAAGAAGAGCTCCAACAGTTTAAAAGACAACAAGTATGGGAGCTTGTACCACTGCCAGAGAATGTGAGTCCTATTGGCACAAAGTGGGTCTTCAAAAATAAAACTAATGAAAGGGGCATTGTTGTCAAGAATAAAGCCATGCTTGTGGTTCAAGGTTACAGACAGGAAGAGGGCATTGATTATGATGAAACTTTTGCCCCATTTGCAAGATTTGAAGCTATTAGACTGTTCTTGGCCTTTGCTGTCAACAACAACATAAAGGTGTATCAAATGGATATCAAATGTGCTTTCCTCTATGGTAAAATTCAAGAACTATGTTTGTTAACCTCCAGGTTTTGAGGATCCATTTTTTCCAAATCATGTCTACGGGCTTAACAAAGCTTTGTATGGCTTGAAACAAGCACAAGAGCCTGGTATGAAACTATTTCCACCTTTCTTCTCTCAATTGGTTTCACAAGAGGTAAAATAGATAAAACACTGTTTTTAAAATGGAGAGGGAAAGATTTGATGATTGTCCAGATTTATGTGGATGACATCATATTTGGAAGCACATGTTCTAAAATGTGTGAAGAGTTTAGAGAACTCATAACATCTGAGTTTGAGATAAGTGCAATGGGTGAACTTCAGTGCTTTCTTGGTCTCCAAGTAAAGCAACTGCAAAATGGCACTTTCATTCATAAAAGCAAATATGCAAAAGAACTTTTAACCAAATTTGAGATGAATGATTGTAAGCCATGTAGTACACCCATAGCAACCAATAAAATAGTCATGTCTAATGAGAAGGATGATTTGGTGGATCAAACTCTGTATAGAAGCATGATTGGGTCTTTATTGTACCTAACTGCATCTAGGCCAGACATCATGTTTGCAACATGTGTTTGTGCAAGATCCCAATCAGCCCTTAGAAAGTCAAACCTTATTACTGTAAAAAGGATATTCAGATACCTAAAAGGTGCTCCCACACTTGGTATCTGGTATCCAGCTGATGGAAATATCAAGCTTTCGGCTTTCTCAGATAGTGACTTTGCTGGATGCAATACCACAAGGAAGTCCACTTCAGGAGGGTTCCAATTCCTAGGCAATTGCTTGGTGTCTTGGCAAAGCAAAAAGCAAGCAGCTGTTTCAACATCCACTGCTGAGGCAGAGTATATTGCTGTTGCAAGCTGCACAACCCAACTGTTATGGCTTCAAAATCAACTGCTGGATTTTGGTATCACTGCTTTGAAAACACCACTTATGTTGGACAGTCAAGCAGCAGAAAATATCATCAAAAATCCAGTTTCACATTCTGCAACAAAGCACATTGACATCAGACATCACTTTGTGAGGGATTGCTATGAAAAAGGTTTAATTTTTCTGCACCATGTTCCAACTAAAGATCAGCTGGCAGATGTGCTAACAAAAGCATTAGACACATCCACCTTTGAAAGCTTGATCTCTAGAATTGGCATGCTAAACATGGAATAACAGGCAAAATCCTGTTTTTCTATGTAAAAAGCATTAAAATGTTTTCAGAAAAATCAAAAATCTATCCTTAAAAATAGCTAAAAATGAAAATTTTTCATTAATCCTTAAAAGTCTGCCATAACCACTGTTTTAGTTCAAACATCTGATCTATTGTTATCATCCACTACTGAAAGTCAACCTCTGTTCCTTCATTGTCCTTGTTAATCACTGTTAACAAACATCAGTGTTTTAACCCACTGATAGCTATCCACTGATAGTAAAAGTCAGCCACTGTTTTCATTATCACCATAACAAACCACTGATAGTTGTTCCATCAGTGGTTTCCTAAACAACTATCTTCCATTAGTCATCAGAGGTTGGCACGTGGACAGTACTTAGCTGTCAGATCTTTGTAACCGCTGCCACGTCAGCATTCACTTTTTCACTTTATAAAACCCTGATCAAAACCCCAAACAGGGCTTACACTGTCGAATCGAATTCAAAATTCCTTTCAAAAGCAGTTACCATCAAAATCCTTTAAATCATTCATTTTCTTCTTCCTCTCGCAACTGTCTTTGTTTCATCATGGCTCTCGCCCTAAAAACCCCTCATAACTATCTGTGTATACTTGAAAAAACAAGTCAAAACACAACCTTTCACTCCGTTATTGATGCACTCTCGTCTTCAAAGTACAAAACTTTGTTGACTTGTAATTCCCCCATTTATCTTGAAACCCTAAGGGACTTTTGGAAGAACGCAAAACTTGAAGTTAAGGACAAAAAGCCCTGGGCTATTACTTCATCCGTAAAGGGAATTCTAGTTGTTGTCACACCAAAAGACATTTCTGAGGTCTTTGAAATGAATGATATTACAGGTAAAAGCTCTTTCCCAAAAGCTGAGTACCAAACTGATTTAATTGAGAAAGGGTATGAGGATGAAATGAAAAAGATACTTTACAAAAGGGCAGTTTTCCACCTGCCATGAGGTTTCTATTCCATACCCTCCTCATATGTGTTTCAAATAAGACCACAGCTTTTAATGAAATACCATTGAAAATCCAATACCTGGGCTATGCTATAATGGCTAAAGTTTATTTTAACTATTCCCAGGAGATTTTTAATGATATGGTCAAAAATATTAATAATATCAAAGAAAATAAAAAACCATTTCTCTTATTTCCAAGATTTTTAAGTTTTTATTTACAAAAGAAGATTCCAAAAGATAGTGCTCATGTGCTTATCCAAGGAAATTCTTTTCAAATAAACAGCCTATCTTTTGAAACCTTTACAAGGCTGTCAAAACCTTCCAAAACACAAACAGAGGAACCTGAGCAGAATTTAGCTGAGACAACCTCTGCTCCTCAGGTTGTTGTTGTTGAGCCCACTGCTCCTAGTGATCACAGCAACAGACCCACTGCTGTGAAACCCACATCAAAAATCACCAAAAAGCCAATACAGAAAAAATCCAAAAAGCCCCCCAAACCATCAAAAAAGGATATTCTGGAAGATGAGATCCCAGAAGACATTCCTGTGACATCACAAAAGTCACCAATAACCACTGCTGCTACTTCCTCACAGCAGATGGTAGAAAGATCTCAACCTAAGCCTCAAACTCCTCCTGCATCCTCACAAAAGGATCAGGTTGTAAACACAGGGACACCAAATTATGAAGCTCTGGATTCACTTGAATCCATCTTCCATAGCCTTGCTTCCGGGCCAAATTCTCTTTCCACCCCAATGCTCACTGCACAAATTCCACCATCAATTATACATCTGTTGAATGCATTGGATATGGATCAGACACAAATCAGTTCTTCTCAACAACCTATCACTGAGAATATACCTCAACAAGTGACCGAGTCTGATTCCTCTACCCTTGCTATCCCATCAACAGTTGAGGAGGTTACACCCCTTGAGTTACATGTAACTCTTGGTGGTAGTTCAAGTGGAGCAGCAACTACAGGTGTTAAATCCACTGATTTACACCTGGCCAGTTGTTTCATCACTCAGACTCCCTTGAAGGCAATTTCCTCAATGGGAACCAAGGTGACTACTAGTGTGTATCCAATGCCCACTGGTGTGTTTACTCTGGTAACCTCTGCTGAGGAAAGAAGTCCCTAGTACCAAGACAAAGGGGCATCAGTGGATGAGCCATTAGAATTTTCTCCTGGTCCATCTGCTGATACAACCACTGCTGGTGGGAAATCAGATGATCCCATTCATTTGGGTGATGGTTTAAAATATCAAGAATTGACGGAGTGGGTTGATAAAATTGAAACTTCTGTTGCAGATATCAAAAATATGCTGCAACAGTTGTTACAATCTCAAAAGGCTACACCCACTGCTGCAACATCTGCTCCATCCCCCACTGAGCTATGGCAATTATTTCAACCTATGCTTCATCAGCAACGGCAATATGCTGACAAACAACATGACATTCAACTCCAAATGTTTAGAAATGCAATGGAAGCTAGGTATAAAGATACTCAAGCTGATATCAAAGCCATAAAAGCTCATCTGCTCCAAACCACTGGCACTTCTCCTCCTACAGTTGTTTATGTTGATGATGCCAAAAAGGGGAGAAAGGTAACAAGGGAAAAGAAGGTCTATATCTGCCACCAGATCCAATGTCTAAACTTGTGGTAGAGATTCCAAGGCCAGATGGTTCTAAAAATGTTGATGTGACTCAAAATGCATTTGCTGATCTAAAAGCAAACAAGAAAGAGTCTATGGAAATAAAAGGGTCAAAAAGATTTGAACAAGAGAAGAAAGTTATGATGGAAATGGAAGAGCAGGGTACTTCTACAACTAAAAGAAGAAAGACTACCAGAAAGGTTAGCCAACCCAAAACCACAACACCTTCCAAAACCACCAAACATACTCCTCAAATCTCCAAAATTTCCTCACATCAAACCTCTAAACCAACAGATGTTGAGACACCTATTGTATCAACAACTGTTGATACTTCAGTGGTTTCAACAGATGTTATTTCAACCACTGCCCTCATCATTTCATCAACTTCCATTCAACCCACTGCCACACCACAAACAACACCACCATCACAAAAACCACCTACCAATAAGCAGAAGACAACAGTTGACACATCAATTGTTGTAGTGACAACAGTGGTTGAGACACCAGTTGTTTCATCAACTGTTAGTCAGTCACCCATCACTCCAAACATCTCTACTTCCAAACCACAAACAAAATCCCCTTCACCCAAAAAAATTTATACAAGGAAAAGGAAGTTTCAGGTGAATGATGATGATATACCTGCACCTACTCCTTTATCCTCCACACCTTACAATGTAATTCCACCTCAACCATTCATTCCTCCAACCTTGGCAAACCCAATTAAAGATCAAAAAATACTTGAAGGACATGATCCTGCAAGTGTTGTACCAATAGCAGCCACTTATCCACTAGAATTGCATGCAGTAAAGAATGAAATGAAACAATTCTATCTAGTGGATGACCCTTCAAAAAGGAAGTTCCCTTCTCTTGTTGGCTTTAGAGATCCAAACAACATGGATGAATACTTGAAACTCAAAGCCAGATAAGCTGAATTAAGAGCCAAATATGAATGCAAAGGGGAAAGTGATAATGCCATCTCAAGTCGTATGCAGTTCTTGCTCACCAAGGTTAGACAATTCGAAGACTATGCAAGAGACCTGAGTAAAGAGATGTCCATCCTGCCTCCAGATGCTGATTTACAAATAGATCTGCGAAAAGACATCTTGGAACTTATCATGAGTGAAAAAATTTACTCTGCCAAAGCTGAACAATTCCAAGACTGGCCACTCGTTACTCTCAAAGCAGAACTTAAAAGAATTGAAAGAATAAAAAATGATCCAGGTAAGAAAAGAACAGCACCAAACTGGAGCAAATTCAGTAAGAAAATTGATGATTTTACCTTGGAGTATAAAAGAAAAAGAGAAGAGTTGGTTGCAGCACAATATGGAACAGCAAGGCAGATTGCAAAATGGTCAAAGCAGAATATTGATCAGACCTACAAAAGGCTGGAAGAGTTAAGGAAAAAGGACCCTACTGCTCCAAAGAAACCAGTTTACAAAACCACTGATAAGCCAAAGCAGCAGGCCCTCTCTTCTGAACCACTGTTCACATCATCTGACACCTCCATCATTGAGTTAAACCAAAGAAAGAGGCAAAAACAGACTGATGCATAAGAAAAAGAACAAGAAGCTGTGTATTTCAAAGAGGCCATCAAAAGAATGGTTTTAGAGGATTCTAACTGAGCAAAGCTTCAAGATATTGCCAAAAGGGTTTTGAGCAGGCCTCCATCACCAAACTCATCAAAAATAAAGACTCTCCCAAGAAACCCGCTGGATTAAAAAATACTAAAGTGGAAGTCTGATCAAAAGACCCACATATTGACTCTGCTCAAATCCAGTGGTGAAATGAAGCATATATCAAGGGAAAATGCACTTGGGCTGAGTGTAGAAGATTTACAAGATCTCCTTAAGCTTACACTGTGCAGGGATGAAGATGATGAGGATTCTATGAACTTTGAATTACAATTCAAAGGGCAAGTTAGGGAATTCTTGATGAGGCAATAAAGATCCAGAATAATGAAGAGTTTTGGCATCATCTGTTCCAGGGGGAGATTGTTGGGATTGAACCCTACAAAGGAACAGTTGATAAAGCCAAAACTAGATCAGAGTAGTGGATCCAGAATAAGCAGTTGTTTATTACAAGTCTTCTCCCTTGAAAGTGGTCCCTAACATCTGATGACTCAAAGTGTTGCCCATTCACAACACCTGCTGATGTTCTAAAGACTGTTGAAGATAAAGCACTGATGCTCAATCAACTGATGTTTCTCAAGGACTGCTGAAGACCAAAGTGTTGCTGGAGCTATAACAGTGGAATGAAGTATCAGTAGTTTAGACTTGTATTGTATTTGTTTTGTTGTATTCAGTAGTTTATGATCAGTGGTTGTTTAGGGCAGTAGTTAGAGGTTGTTAGGAGGTTAGATGTCACTTTCATGGTGATGTCAGCCAAAAGATGCTCAGTGGTTATTTTGTAATATAAATAGAACAGTACCCTGTACTGTTCTATTAGCTCTCTTCATCACCAAGTCATTCTGTACGGACATTCTAGTGAGCTCAGGCTGAGGGGGAGATTTGTGCATGCATGCATTGTTATTGAGTATTGTAATAAATACAATCATTCGATTTCATGTCAAACATGTTTGCTTAAACTTATTCTCTCATTGATTGTGTGTTAAAAGTTTATTTCAAATTTCCACTGCAATTAATCTCTGTTTCATCTTCATTATTGTTAAACAAACACAATCAAAAGAAACTTAGATCCTAACATCTCCGTTTAAAATTGCATTATTTATATCAAGTTGATAAACATTCCAACTATTATGTACCGCTATGGTTAGAACACTCCTAACAGTTATCATTTTTACCACAGGAGAAAATGTTTCATCAAAGTCTACACCCTCTCTTTGACTATACTCTTTAGCAACTAGTCTAGCATTAGCCCAAACCGTATAATTTTCCGTTTCTTTTAGTTTAACACTAAATACACTTAGATTTGTAGAATCACTCGGATGTAAATACAATGGATTATCAGGTTCAAGCTTACTAATCAAGGTTTCACCAAACACATTAATAAAATCAGCCATTTCAACACAAACAACCAATTAACAGGTAAACAATCAGACAATCACACCAAAAATCTAAATAGTAAACAAGTGCCAGGGACTAGATGGTAAGTTCATCACTCTAAAGGTGCTTACCCAAGCCTTTGCACAAGTACTGTGTCCTAGATAAACTAGATAACAAAAACACAGCCAATGAATATCAAGAATCAAATCACAAATCGAGTAAATAGCACAAACAATGCAACAGGGGATGTCCCACCCTGTGTCCCGATCAACAAACTGGCCCAACTACTCCGGCAACAAGATTCCTAAATGTAGAAATTAAAAAAACGTAAATCAAGGAAAGAACTGACCGATTTTGCAAACCCCAGCAAGGGTTTAACCAGTTCAAATTAGGATTTTACAACCTTCTTGGGTTGAACCCTAACCGAACAACAGCTTCCAAGTCTTCGTTCCACGATTCCAAGCACAACAATAAAGTTGTCAAGATATGACAACACAGCCGCAAGATCTGAAGTTGGCAAACGTGAAATCCACCAAGACTTATAAATCTGTACCGGTTAGACCTAATCAACCAAGATCTAAATAGATTGACAAAGATTCAACACTAAGAACCACCAATAAAGGTGTCACACCCTCAAAATCCACACGCGGAGTATTACCGCGAGGCGTGTGACGACCAGGACCTTAGCCACTAATTATTCTGAACCGTTTAGTTATTATTACAAATAATGGTATAATTAGCGACCAATTTTTTTGTTTAAATTTTTCAAACCATAGCTTGAATTTGCAGCAGAAAGGAAAGAAGAACACATCGTAATTTAAGACCACAAGTTGTTCATATGAACTTACGAACCACGCACTCCATCCGATTGCAACTAATAATCTGTCACGGAAATAGTATTAAGCACCTTATCATTGTTCTTAACATCAAACATATGTACCTACCTTCATTACTCAATTCCAAAAATTACAAAGAAGCCAACAAATGCAAGATGATCACTGTCAACAATTCCCAAACTCATATGTCTAGCAAATTTTATCTATTCCTTGAAATGATCAAAGCAGCTTTACACAAATCCTCAATAAGTCAACTTCGACAGTGTATGTGTAGCTCTAAGATAGCATTTTATTATTAACCTATATATATTTCAACAGCAACCATCACTCTTTTTCAACAACCTCCATTATTCTAAACATGACATTTGAACCTCATGTATACCCAAATCAGTTAATACACCTAGTATATCTACATATAGTCAAGCTTCATAACAGCCACATATATTCAAACGTATCATGTACTGACCGAGATATGGGGTGGCGAAGGAAAATATACGGCTGCCACTGCTACTGGTCTGAGCCGGACCCGAACATTTGACCCGAGCCTTCGAACTGAGAGCCGCCATTACTACCGCCAGCGAGCCGCTGGCCACCACCATAACCATCATCGTTACCGCCGCCATGAGCGGTGTCGTCGCTGCTGGTCTCCCTTTCTTCCGCCAACGTTATCTCTCTCCGTCGTCTTCTTTCCCTCATCTCCTCTCTTCACAGTGATTCTCTTCTAAAGTCATGGAGGTGTGCGTTATAAGGACAAACGAGGAAAGGGGAGGGGTTTTATGGAGATTCAGATGGGGATTTCAGGTGCGGTTGGAGTGGCCGGAAAACGGTGTCGGAATCGTGACTCCGGTGACTGATTTCGTGAGAGGAAGAAGAGGGGTTTTAGTGTTGTGCGGCTGACATAAAAGTAAAGGGGATTTAGGGTTTTGTTTTAGAGAAGATGAGAGGAGAGGTTTAGGAGGTTTAAATAGTGTAGGGTTTAGGTTTAGGGAGTGGGCTTGGGCCTAGCCCAAGTGTGTGGACTCGTTAGATTGTGTGTCTCGCTTAAGCAAATTGGCCCGGTTTATTAATAGGATAACCGTAAATAAAATAAATACCCGAATAACTCTCTCATCGCGGATTATTATTTTGTAAATACATGATAATAATAATAAGAATAATAATAAGAATAATAATAATAATAATAATAATAATAATAATAATAATAATAATAATAAAATAAGTGTGCATATTACTAAAATGCCATTCTCTCGACAACGAGAGTACGGGTTGTCACATTCTCCCCATGTTACAGGAATTTCGTCCTCGAAATTTAAGCTAAGACATACGATTTGCTCCAATTATAGACTTGCTGATAACCTAGTGTTATACATACATAAACGTAGTTCACAAAAGTTCACAAAATAAACATATAAGCCACGTAGCACATAAGGTCACATAGCACGTAAAATCACATAGCATTAGATTCACAGAGTTGTACGTATCCCACGTGGTACGGATTTTTACAAAATTAATTATAAAGTAAAGATGAAATCACGCAGGGAAGCCCGAAGCGTCACATTATCCCCAAGTTTTAAGAACTTTCGTCCCGAAAGTGAAAGCGTAGCCACTGACAAGCTAGTATGTGTGAGAATGTTTCAACGGGGTGTCACATCATCCCCTCGTTAGTTTGGAATTTCGTTCCGAATTTTCCGCTGTAGCTTCAGTGCTGGAAGTAATGTTTGTAAACAACTGGGGATACAGGCGCTTCATCTTGTTTTCCCATTCCCAGGTAAGCTCTGGGCCACGGCGCGAGTTCCAACGAACTCGTAAATAGGTATCTGGCTACGTTTGAGGGTTTTGACTTCTCGGTCGGTGATCTCAATCGGTTCCTCAATAAAGTGTAGCTGATCGTCAAAAGTTAGCTCCTTAAGGGAACGATGAGTGTCTCATCTGACAGACACTTCTTCAGATTTGAAACGTTAAAGACGTTGTGTACTGCATTCTGCTCTTCAGGCCGGTTTAGTCTGTAAGCAACCTTACCGATCCTCTCGGCATTTTCGAATGGCCCGACGTATCGCGGATCAAGCTCGTCCCGTTTACCAAAACGAACCACACCCTTCCAGGGTGAGGCTTTAAGTTGGGCCCGATCCCTGATCTGGACCTCTAGAGGTTTCCTACGCTTATCAGCGTAGCTTTTCTGACGGTCACGAATTGCCGCCATGCGTTGCCTGATCTGGGCAATTTTATCCGTTGTGTCAAGTACAAGTTCTGCCGGAAATTGCTTCCGCCAACTTCCGCGCAATATAGAGGTGACCGGCGTTCGCGTCCGTGCAATGCTTCAGATGGTGCTGCCTGAATGCTTGTGTGGTAATTGCTGCTGGAAGGGGATTCTACAAGAAGGAAGTGTCACTTGTATCCATGGTCGATATCACATGTTTTTAGCATGCCCTTTTAGTGTTTGGATGGTGCGTTTGGCCCGACCATCAGTTTGCGGGCGATCAGCGGTGCTCATGCCTAATGGTGAGCCAAAAGTCTTTTGTGCACAGCCTTGCGACGAATTGGATGCAAGACGTGGATTACGATCATAGACAATAGAAGTTGGCGCTCCGTGCCTGACACCTACCTCTTTCAGGTAAACAGTTGCAAGTTTGAGAACTTGTCAGTTTCTTTGGTCGTGTAAAGATACCGGCAAATATTTCATCGATGCCCTGGGATAGGAGGGGATAGGAACACCTCATAACTTATCTCTCAACTGTTGGGACGGCGAATTGCTGACATTTCTCCATGTTAGGTGATGTTCCTTCGAGTTTAAACCGTGAGGGGTTGCGTAAACGGTCGAGGAAAGCGGGCTTTGCGACGTTAAAAGCCGCGCGTTGAAAACTTAGCGCAAGACGGTTTGAGTCGTAGAAGTACCAGGGTAAGGCAGAGGAGTCATTCGGACTACCTCGGGTTTTCGGAGTAGGTTTAGATGTCGTCGAAAGAAACAAGCGTTGAATTTGATAAGATGGAATAAATTCGAGTGTCGCAATTAGGTGTTGATCGTATCGAGTTCGAAGAACAGTGCTTGCGATACCCTTTACCTCTGGGGTATCTTTGGCTCGTTGCTCCAACGAGTAACATTTGTAGAAAGTAATTCGTCCAAACGGAGATTTGTGCAGAGTAGAGTAGAATAAGAATCACGGAATTCATGAAGCATAACGCGAGTAGCGAGAACTCGCGAGACGGGTAGTCAAATCTGATGCGTTCAACTTGAGACAAAACATAAAGGCTTTGGGATCGGCAATAGGGATTTATCTGATGTTGATGAGGTAGTTGGTCGTACACAAGCTATGGGCGTTTAGAATACAGAACGTTGCTTGCTGTTAAGGGGTGTTACATCGATGTGGTTAGCGCAAAATGAAGTAGCTAGAGAGGGATGGTCGTCGTGCGGGTATGTAGGTTTCAGGATCTACTGAGACATCTGGCAGGATGTGATTTCTCAGGTCGGGTAGGAAATCAAGCTCGAGTGAATGGTTCTAAGTCGTGCGAATGAGTTCGGAGTAGCGCTTGCGTCGTCGAGGGGGGGGGGGGGTTTCGATGTGAAACTGCGAAAACAGGTTTTTGAGAAAGTATGATTGAAGTAACACGTTGTTGAATTTCAAGGGTTAACAAGTTTGTTGACTAAAGGTCGAGTTTGTTGAATTCACCAAACTGAAGAGAGATCTTGGTCAAGGTTTCTATACGAAGAAACGTGGATGTCGTGATAAAGAAACGATAGAAGCGGGGATACCATCTGAGCAATAAACGCGGAATTCGTACGAAAGCTAGTGAAAGGATTCACGGAATTCAGAAGAGTCGTCAAAGAATAATAGTTCTGGCAAATGAAGGATAAGGTAAGCATCTAGGTCACCGTACTCGTCAGTGGGTTGACTGGCTCGTGTCTTCGTCTTGCCATGCTTTCAAATACGCCGGTTTGTAAGAAAGATATCAGTTTGCTGGGTTTTGGGGCGTGCTAAGGTATAAGGTCCAACTTAAATAAGGATTAACCATGTAGCGAGGAATTAGGGGAAATAACTTTGTGGTCGATGGAAGGGTGATTCGATTGCTTGGCACTACAATGAGGAGCATACACCGCGTATGCTTTTTGTGTTCGAGACGTGCAAACCGAAATTTGAAAAGTGTAGGGTTACTAAAGTGCTTCAAGAATCCAGGTTATCAGTTAGACAAGGGAACAAATCTCGCCACTTAAGTCGGGAAAAGAATTACGTGAGTAAGAAGGATGTGAATGACGTCGTCGCTCCTTCTAACATTACACAATATAGGGATGGCTCCCCTTCGTCGATGCATTCCCGTATCTTCTCTATGTGGTCCGTAGCTGGCCTCTCCTAAGCAGGTATATCGAGTAATCGTTCACCGCATCGATTCGCTCAAATCCAGGTGTGACATCAAGAAACATGTGGACGTGGACTTGGAATAACTGGTTTATTACCCTCAGCATGTTGTGGTTTCGAGTCGAGGTTAGGAGAATTCACTCCTGCTTAGCACATATCAAGTTTGCGTAGTTTTCGTGTAATTCACAGTGTCAAGTACTAAATATGCAACTACATATTTACGCACATATGCTAAAATATATATACACATTTACACACATGAGTTATACACAAGTAAAGCCAATAATTTATAATTACTAGGTGAGTATCTGAGTCTGACGAACCTTGCAATCCGGAGTGTGGTGTCGTGGTGGTTTTCGTCAAGGAACGGTTATAGTCTGGTTTTCATATAAAAATATTTTACGTCTTAAAAATATTTTATATCTTAAACCTAGTTCACTATAACCAATGGCTCTGATACCAATCTGTCACACCCTCAAAATCCACACGCGGAGTATTACCGCGAGGCGTGTGACGACCAGGACCTTAGCCACTAATTATTCTGAACCGTTTAGTTATTATTACAAATAATGGTATAATTAGCGACCAATTTTTTTGTTTAAATTTTTCAAACCATAGCTTGAGTTTGCAGCGGAAAGGAAAGAAGAACACATCGTAATTTAAGACCACAAGTTGTTCATATGAACTTACGAACCACGCACTCCATCCGATTGCAACTAATAATCTGTCACGGAAATAGTATTAAACACCTTATCGTTGTTCTTAACATCAAACATATGTACCTACCTTCATTACTCAATTCCAAAAATTACAAAGAAGCCAACAAATGCAAGATGATCACTGTCAACAATTCCCAAACTCATATGTCTAGCAAATTTTATCTATTCCTTGAAATGATCAAAGCAGCTTTACACAAATCCTCAATAAGTCAACTTCGACAGTGTATGTGTAGCTCTAAGATATCATTTTATTATTAACCTATATATATTTCAACAGCAACCATCACTCTTTTTCAACAACCTCCATTATTCTAAACATGACATTTGAACCTCATGTATACCCAAATCAGTTAATACACCTAGTATATCTACATATAGTCAAGCTTCATAACAGCCACATATATTCAAACGTATCATGTACTGACCGAGATATGGGGTGGCGAAGGAAAATATACGGCTGCCACTGCTACTGGTCTGAGCCGGACCCGAACATTTGACCCGAGCCTTCGAACTGAGAGCCGCCATTACTACCGCCAGCGAGCCGCTGGCCACCACCATAACCATCATCGTTACCGCCACCATGAGCGGTGTCGTCGCTGCTGGTCTCCCTTTCTTCCGCCACGTTATCTCTCTCCGTCGTCTTCTTTCCCTCATCTCCTCTCTTCACAGTGATTCTCTTCTAAAGTCATGGAGGTGTGCGTTATAAGGACAAACGAGGAAAGGGGAGGGGTTTTATGGAGATTCAGATGGGGATTTCAGGTGCGGTCGGAGTGGCCGGAAAACGGTGTCGAAATCGTGACTCCGGTAACTGATTTCGTGAGAGGAAGAAGAGGGGTTTTAGTGTTGTGCGGCTGACATAAAAGTAAAGGGGATTTAGGGTTTTGTTTTAGAGAAGATGAGAGGAGAGGTTTAGGAGGTTTAAATAGTGTAGGGTT
This sequence comes from Helianthus tuberosus, assembly GCA_030545235.1. Taxonomy (NCBI): domain Eukaryota; kingdom Viridiplantae; phylum Streptophyta; class Magnoliopsida; order Asterales; family Asteraceae; genus Helianthus; species Helianthus tuberosus. Next base: position 125,337,465 of record CM060449.1, on the reverse strand, counting down.
TAGGTTTAGGGGGTGGGCTTGGGCCTAGCCCAAGTGTGTGGACTCGTTAGATTGTGTGTCTCGCTTAAGCAAATTGGCCCGGTTTATTAATAGGATAACCGTAAATAAAATAAATACCCGAATAACTCTCTCATCGCGGATTATTATTTTGTAAATACATGATAATAATAATAAGAATAATAATAATAATAATAATAAAATAAGTGTGCATATTACTAAAATGCCATTCTCTCGACAACGAGAGTACGGGTTGTCACATTCTCCCCATGTTACAGGAATTTCGTCCTCGAAATTTAAGCTAAGACATACGATTTACTCCAATTATAGACTTGCTGATAACCTAGTGTTATACATACATAAACGTAGTTCACAAAAGTTCACAAAATAAACATATAAGCCACGTAGCACATAAGGTCACATAGCACGTAATATCACATAGCATTAGATTCACAGAGTTGTACGTATCCCACGTGGTACGGATTTTTACAAAATTAATTATAACGTAAAGATGAAATCACGCAGGGAAGCCCGAAGCGTCACAAAAGGAAAACCCAAAAAAACCTCTAAAACCCTAACTATGAAACCGAACAATCGAAACAGATCTTAATCAACGGAAGCAACCCAAGAGTTCCTAGAGCTCTGATACCATGTCAAAAGAATATGGATCCATAACTAGAAACTTTATATTTCACTCTACAACGACTTTGATACAAAGAACAAAAACTGTACCGAAGAGATACACAAAAATAACCTCTCAACTTACACGCGGATCATCAACACGATGATCTGCATTCTCTGATCTATACTACGAATGATGATCTTAACATAAGATCACAAGAACATCAAGACCTAGCAAACCCTAAGAGAGAGAAGGAAAAGGAACCAGAGAGATGAGTCTGGAAAATTGGTAGTTGTGTCTCTGAACAGTGAGACCGAGAGCCTTTATACATCAGCTTGCGAACAAAACGAACCCTTAAGTGAAGCCCAATGTTGAATAACCAATATAGCCATAAAGACCATTATGTACAACCATAAAGCCCATTATGTACATCAACTTCTGTTGCAGCCCATGCGTCCAACTCTAATGTCTAATTTTACACTATCCATGTGTCCAGAATAGCGAAATCTATAAGAGAAAAATGTAACGCAAAGTAAACCGCTAGTCTAAGTGCGAAAATAAAATGCACATGATGTCTATATTTTCAACAGTGGTCCTTAAAGCCAAGAATATGTCTATGATGAGCATCATTATAGCTAAATGAGTTTTAAAATATAAGGCAATTGGAAATCTCTATGTCCTTAAGGACATAATTAATCTTAACGGGGTAATGAGTTAAAAGAGTCCACTAGGTTTCATTTAAACTTGCAAATCCCCCAGTTTAACAAAAAACCTTAAATTTTATTAAAGTGCTCTCGGATAATGAGTTTTGGTAAACTACCTCCAAGTGTAAATTTGATAATGAGTCCTATGATTGAGTTGATCCTTCTGGTAACTAAATACGGAAAGCCTGAGCTAAATGGCTTAAAGTCTCATAACGAGTCGTTTGGGTAAAACGCCATACCAGAAGATAATATTGTAATGTTAAGATTTTGTCTAGAGTAACTCACCATAATTGAGGTTGTGATTGAAGAAATGATGAAAACCTTGATAAGAAAATAAGAGGCATGAACTAGAATGCATAATACCTCCTAACGGGTCGGTTATGTAATAAAATCCAAACCGAAAGAATGAATTGAAAAACTAAAGGATCCGGGTTCGGGTTAAGGATTGGAACCTATAAATGTGGGAGAAAGTCCTAAAAATGGTAAACATGAAGTTGGGTGAAAAATTGTGAAAATCGACTAAGGGTGAAAAACTGCCAGTTCCCAAAAGTTTCTGGAAAATTGGCTCCCCGCACAGCGCGGCTCCCCCTCGCCACGCGAGGGAACTGATGAGCTCCTATGCGACGTGCGCGGGCACCTGAACTAGTGAAAAGTGTTTTGTTTGTTGTTTTCGATAGTTTTGCTCGTTTAATTTAAGCACTAATTGTTTTTGGTGTTTACGATAGGCTCACATAAAGGCGGGAACCGAACGGACGGTTAAGCACGTGAAGAACCAAACACTCTTAAACCGCCATCTTCTTGGGAATAACTCTTCGGGGAGGTTAAAGTACTAGCATGCGTGACAAAGCTTTTGAGACTAAAACTTTATTGTTTTCGGACTCTAATATATGTAATTTGTTGGCTTATCTGGGTTATTAGTTAACCTAAACTAGTAAATTCTATCTTATGAATAGATAAACATAAAAGTAAATAAAAAAGGGACGAAATCTAAAACTTAATCAACAGAATATTTAAAATATCAGTACAAATTAGAGGTGCACAAACCGGTTAATTTTAATAACCGGATCGGTTAACCGGTTATACCGGTTAATTTGACTTTTTGACTTTAACCGGTTAATGCTTTAACCGGTTATTACTTTAACCGGTTATTTTTTTAACTGGTCCGGTTAATTACTTTAACCGGTTCGGTTATTTAACCGGTTATTTTCGGTTAAAAACCGGTTTTTTTTGCCTTTTTTTTTAATTTTTCGGTTATTTTTTCGGTTAACCAGTCTATCGGTTAAAAAACCGGTTTAAAAAACCGGTTAATAACCGGTTATTATACTAAAAACTTGTAACCGGTTACTAACATACGGTTAAATAACCGGCTGGACCGGTTATTCCTAAATCGGTTATTAACCGGTTACGATTTCGGTTAATAACCGGTTACGGTTAATTAACCGGTTATTTTGTGCACCTCTAGTACAAATGGGACGAGTGTTACAGTAATATAGTAATGGGCCTAAGAAATGTGAAGCAAGCCCATCGACATTTATGGTTGTAGTCTCGGATTGGCCGTTTTGGGCAATTGAGCCAATAGGTGGATGATTTTTTTGGTCTTCTTTCGTATTCAACTTGAGCCGTGTATTTTTTGTTTTATAAAACAAACTTTCAGGAACTATAATTTTATAGCATTTTTTAAAAGTTGTTATTTTTATTACCGCTAACTTATATTTGGGGAAAGTGAACATGGGGCTGTTACACACCTAAGCTTAGATGTAAAACTTCTCAAAACTACGTAGTTTTGTTTAATTTTATCTTCAAACTAAAACCTAAAAACAAATTAATTCACTAAAACTAACTTTGACTACTTCCGTTGGAATTTGAAAAACAATTAACAATGATAAGCCTAACCCTGTAATGGCTCCGTAGATCCAATTCCATTAAAACTATGAATACATTTTTAGATTTAGGAATTCTATTTTATGCCCGTCCCTGTGAATTCAATAAATTGAGAAGTATTAGAGTTATTGTGATTTGGAAATCCAATTTTTAAGCAACAAAATTCATGAATTAAAAACTATGAATAATTTTGTGAGTTGGGAATTGAATTTCTACGGTTGTGCGCAACACTCCCATCCACTTTAACTAATCTAGTGTTTTGTTTGCATCCCTTCAAACTAATCTAGGCTTTGGTTTATAAATAATTCATTGTTTTTTCAATGCCAACGAGAGGTCTATATGTGATGCTTTTAATCAATTTGGATACAAAGAGGGATTGATGTGTGATTCATCAATCCAAACAAAGAATGTAATTTGGAGATAAAATATGAACATGGGGAAATTGACAAAGAGTAAATAAAGAAGTAAAAAGATTTTAAGTTACGTATTAGATAAAATTAATCCAAACTACGTAGTTTTGAGAGGTTTCACATCTAAGCTTAGGTGTGTAACAACCCCATATTCACTTTCCCCTTTTTATAAATACATACACTGGGATAAACACTTTGTGTGTCAATAAATGTAAAAACATAAATTATTTAAGTTATGCTTATTGATTTAATTTAACTAAGGCTACATGGTATGGAGAGCCTCATCCCCATGAGGATGGGCCGTCATGTAGGCGCCACATCACCATCCCATGGAAGATGGGCCTCCTTGCATTTTGAGGGGGTGGAGGATGGGCCTACCCCACCTAATTATTTTATAATTTTCTAAGTTTTTTTTAACTTAATAAAAACTTCATAAAAATTAAATAAAATAAAAACATAAAACAACATAATTAAATTCATTTCATAACATAAAAAAATTACATTTCCTAAAAATTAAAATTACTAATCCTAGAAACGGAAAACATAAAAGTGAAAAAAAATAACGATACGGTTAAAAAAGTAAACAACCTACGACGTCCATTTTTTCTTAACCTCTTCTTTCATCCTCCGATAAACCTCGCGTTCATCCTCCGGAACCGAGTCGAGATCCAACCTCATAATCCTAAAATCCTCCGCTCGAGCATAGTCGGCCGACAAGGTTTTCTTGTGACTATATTTTTCGGCCGTGAGCTCTTTGAACGAACGGAATTCGGATATCAACTCGTCCATTTTCGAAGCCACCCCAGAAGATGTTTGGCTCGATCCGCCCCCTTTTCGCTTTCCGGCCGCCTCTTTTTTTGATTTGTCCCTTCCGGGGGGACGTTCCGACTCGTGAACGGGCAACACATCCTCGTCATATATCGGGTCGTCGTTTATGTCGATTTGACAACGAGCGGTGGAGCCTCCCGCACTATAACTTCCGGACTCGGAAGTTTTACTCCGTTTGGCGGTTGCGACCTTATTTGGAACCGGCTTCCATTTGTTTTCTTTCTTTAAAATGTTCCATGCTCGGAGGTGCGGGAAAGGCGTTGAATTTTTAGAGTCCCACTTAGCCAAAGCAAGGTTAAGAATGTCCTTGTCGTTACTCCCACTAGGAGGATTAGTGTAAATTTGGTTATAATACCCGCTAAAGGTGTTGATGGTCTTGTTCATTTTATGCCACTTGCCCGAGACGGAATCGATATCACACATCGGGCCTTGCCCCATAATCCTGTTAAATCTTTCCGTTGTCGCCTTTCAAAAGCTAGTGCCCGTTTGATTGTTCCCTGAATTTAAAAAAAAATGCATTAGTAAAAGTAAAAAATAAATCTTTTGGTTCATACCGACAATCGGGCAAGTTGAGGACTTAACATACGCAATTGCTAGCGCCTCCTCCTCTACTTTGTCCACTGTCTCGGCTTTGCTCTCGAATGAGTTGCGTTGCATGAATTGTTGGAGTGTTTGGTATTGTTGCATTTGTTGAACTTGGGACATTTGTTTGAAGGCGTTGGGTGATTGTTGGAAACCCGAAAACGTAAATTGCGGAGACACCCATGAAGGATCCATAGTCGGAGTGTAAGCGGGACTCGAAAAAAAGTTAGGTTGGTTCGGGTTGGGATTGTTCGGGTTGGGGTTGTTTGGGTTGAATAGATTCATGATTGTATAAAAAAGATAGAGAGTTTTTTATAAAAGTGGATGAGAATGGGAGAAGTATTGAGAAAATGGTATAAAAATGGATGAGATGAGGGGTATTTATTTAAAGTTAAAAAAGTTTTTTTTTTTTTTTATTAAAATATAGCCGTTTGTAACGGCTACAAATTTGAAATCAAGGCCCGTCCTCAGCGTCTTGCGGGAGCCGAAAGGGACTAGCCGGGCCGAGGGGGGCGGTGTGGGGGACCGGCGCCGGGCCAGGCCGGGCCTAAGCCGGCCCCCATACCGTCTGGTCTAATAAAAAGAATTTAGCAGTTGGTTCGTACCCCAATTCATGGTACATGTGGAAAAGTGTGGAACTGGTTCCCCCGCTAATTTCATGTTAAAGTCAAACCTAATTGGAGGGGTTTTGCAACAAACATTTTGACCATCTCTTTCCGATCATTGCGCCAAGATTAAATCCATTTCCTTTATTTTATATTATAAATAAAACAGTTGTTGGTGGTGGTTCCTAAATAACTAATACTTCCTTAGACTATCCACATCAAGGATGAGGAATGGATTAGTGGGTGTTGTAGAGGATGACATGGAGGGTGTTCATTCTTCACAATTCTTGGGGAAGAATGGTGAAGAATGGGCTAATGGTGGGTCCTTTTTTTTTATAAGGTTGTTTGTGGGAAGGATATATATGTTATTGTTGTGGGTAAAAAGTGTTTGTGGGAAGAATAAGTGAAAAGCTGATGTGGCATGCTGATTAGGCTGTTTGTAGAAAGGATAGCCTTTCACTGATGCGGATAGTCTTAGTTGAACCATCAATACGCTGTGTAAATGGTCTTGATGTGTCATTAGTAGTAAATTCGTGTGTCTAATTATGTAGTTATGAGCATAAAAACTTAACACATTCTTTAACGTGGTTGAACGTCGTCACGTGTTATTATTTGGCAGAGGGTAAAGACTTGAACAGCTTAGAAGCACCGTGCAAATGATCTTGACGTATCATTAGTTATGAAATTTTCATCATTTTATCATATAGTCATTTACTTGTTTTGATTAAGTCACATACTAAATTCATATGATATATATAAATATATATATATACCACTTTATAAAAGAAAGGAAAACTAATAAGTGAAAGAAGGTCAAAGATCTTTACTTTTTTTAATCTCTTCTTTTGACTTTTCTTAGCATCCAATGGTATCAATCAGTACCCTTTTGTTTTCAAAATATTGTATCCTATCTTCATCATATAAGAATATGACAAATCTGTTGTTACTGCCATCAGTTTTATCATCAAAATTATTTAAGTCCTATTTGTTTTCTTCATGTTCACATACCTTTGTAAAAATCTATTGAAATCTCCTTATAACAGTTATTAATTATTTATGAAAGGTTTATGTATTATCCTGCTTATAAGATTACCATTATTATTATTAGATTTAATAATACAAACTAATTTATCGATAATAATCCATACTAGAATTTGACCAGAGTGGCGGATCCATGGGTATTTTGGGGGTTCACGGGGACCCCCTCGGTTTGGAAAAAAATGAAAAAAACAGTGAAAATTTTGTATGATTTAAAAAAAAATAGTGAGAATTAATGAAAATCTACTAAAATGAACGCGGTAGAAAAAATTCTTGGATCCGCCACTGGACCAGTCATACTTTTCTTTAGTCTTTTACTTCCGTTTCATACAACAATCGTAACGGAAAAGTACCTAATTCCGTCTGCATCTAACTTTCACTTTCTTTTAAAAAGATTTTTATTATGTCGCTCTTAGTTACTCCAGCCGTAATAGTAGTTATGCCTACTATTAACACCAAGAATTACATTACATACGTATAAAAACACCACATTATTTTGTCACATATTTATTAAGATAAACTTTTTAAAAGTTAGGTATGGATATCAAACATTGTTGCACTTGTTGTCTGCCATAATTAACTAAAAGAAGTTGTAATAATTTAAGGTAGCGTGAAATGGGTGCATCCAAAAACCTACCCTGCCCCACCCCACCCTTTAAACATTCTCATTACATGCACATGCAAGAAGACTCCATCATTTTAAGGCTACCCCACCACCTCAATCTCCGCCTTTCAATCCGGTTAAAGTGTTAAACCGCTTATATATACACCACTTTGTGATAGTAAATCTTGCCAGCCAAACTCAGATTTAGTGCCATGGCCTCCATTGCTAACACATTCTACTTCCACTTGTTTTTGCTCATAGTTTTGTCACTCTCTCACCAACCACATGCTAGAGAGAGCAAGTTTTTCACCAAAGTTATTCATTACCTTTCAAATTCACCAATAACATCCTCATCATCATCGGTGCCAACACCAGCTCCGATGCTGGTTCCAGGGCTGGCTCCAGAGAATGAGCCAGTACTAGCTCCAGCACCAGCTCCAATGATGGTTCCGGTAAATGAGCCATTTTTGGCTCCTGCACCGGCACCGGGTGAGGAAGAGCATGGCTATGGTCTTTATGGTCAAGGGTCGAGTGAGTTTTCCTCAGAGGAATTCCACGCGTCTTCCTTGGAGGGTTCACAAAAGGAGACCCCGTTTGAGAAGCTACTAAGTAGTCAAAGTTACTCTACTAACAATAATGGTTATTCCAACAATGAGAATGGCTACAATCAAAATGGTTACAACAACGAGAATGGCTACAACCAAAATGGTTACAACAACAATGAGAATGGCTACAACAACAATGAGAATGGCTACAACAACAACGAGAATGGCTACAACCAAAATGGTTACAACAACAATGAGAATGGCTACAACAACAACGAGAATGGCTACAACAACAACGAGAAAGGCTACAACCAAAATGGTTACAACAACAACAACGAAAATGGTTACAACAACAATGAGAATGGCTACAACCAGAACATGTATAGCAACAACTATAATGGATACTCAAGCTCTATGTATGAGAACAACGGTTACAAGACTGAAAACAACAACAACAACAACAACAACAACAATTACATGACCTTCACAAACGAAAACAGCGGCTACAATGGCGACGGATACACTCGCTCTAAAGAGGAAAACAATGGCTACAACAATGACAACGGGTACATGGTGGAGCGACAAGGAATGAGTGACACAAGGTTTTTGGAGAATAGTAAGTACTCTTATGATGCAAACAACAATGAGAATAACCATGAAAGTAGTTATGAAGAAGAAGAAGTGAGTGACAATGGCGAAGGGTATAATAGGAATAATGAAGAATCAAAATACGAGTTTGACACAATGGAAGAGTATGAGAAGCAAGAGGGGTATCCAGAAACTGACCAAAGAGGGTATGTGCCATAAGAATGAAGAGATACGATTTGTTTTATAAGTTAAGTAACACCATAATTACAAAGCATATTGGAAGGTTCAAAAAAAAAGAAGTGGAAGTCATAGTTTTCTTATGTTTGTGACTCCATCTTTTCTCCTTTGTTAGTCTTTGATGTTTTGGAGGGTGGTAGGGTTTGGAAAATATGTACTTTGGAATATAATTATGTCAGTTTCTGTGTGTACTAAATTGAATGGCATATCCAAGTTTTCTATATAATTATCATTACAAATTATTTGTGAGTATGCGTAATATAACGGTTACTTCCATTGCTACACAAACCGTAAAAACCATCACAAATGGCCATATACGATAAATCTTGGCTGCTGATACGCAGGGCCGGCTCAACCATTTTGGTGACTTAAAGCGAAGTAAAAACTAGATGCATTTTTCCCTCAAAAAAATTGAGTAAATCGCAATTGCCACCCAAATACAATACTCCATATGCAGCGCCCCTAGAAATCTGCTATACATCAATAATATCCATCGCAACCCAGCCGAAATATCACATATAATTATTACTAACTTTTTTAAAGCTGGAGGCTCTGTTTATTTGGAGGCCCAAAGCCCAAGCCTCAAAATACTTGGGCTTGGGCCGGCCTCGCTGATCCGTTTTACTACTATATTTTGCGGAAAATCAGATGTTAGCGAAAAAAAGTATCCAATTTTGTGATGGAAATCATGTTGATGATTTTGTAATAAATTAGGGATTTGTTTGAATAAGATTGAATATGTTTGACCAATTTTTTTTTTTAAATTAGAGAAGAAGTAGCCGAAAGAATTGGGGTTAAAGTGGAGGTGGGACGATTTGACTGGATTGGGTGGGCTCCAAAAAAGGTTTGTAATTGTAAAAATAAATTTGGAAAGGAGGGGTATTCATGTGGCAGACTTGATGTGGTTATGAAAATGAGTGTGGAACATCTTTGTCTCATGTTCGGTTACTAATGTTGTATGGTGGAACTTGTGGGTGTGGCTTAAGCTCCCAACTAATGGGCATTTTAATTCAGTGGAGTTGCTAGATTGAATTTATAGTTTGAAAGAATCCAATAAATGGAAAAAAAAAAACTCACATGTCTTGTTTTTCAGCATTATGGATTATTTGGAAATCGAGAAACGAGAGGATATTTGAGGGGTATTAGGTGCGGATCGAGCACATTGTTGACAAGATTATGCGAGTCTTGTTTGGGAGAGATGACGAGATTTTAATATTCAAGATATAATTATGTGATGTATTTGTTTGTTTGAGATTTCCAGTTTCTTTCTGGCCCCTGTATTCTATTTTATTTAGTTTTTAATAAAATAGTAGTGGTTCGAAAAAAAAAATATATGTTTGACCAATTACGGATGTATATGACGAGAAATTTTTCACGTTTGGTATGACCAAGATTGATTATGCTTGAACAAATTATAACTATGGTTGACCAATTATGTATACGTTCAATGTTTTAAAAACAGGTTCAAAGCGGCCGGTAGTACCAGTTGAACCATCCGATAGAATCAGTTAAACCGCCCAGTACACTCGGTTAAACCGTTTCTGAGCCCAATCAGGTACAGTATAAAAACCAAATTTATATATCTACCAATAGGCAAAAGATACCTTTGCAAATTGTGTCCTATATCTATATTATATATCTACCAATAGGCAATAGGGTTATTCAAATAGCTTGTCGCTCGAAACCCGCCCAAAAACACCTTGTAAAAACTCATTCAAATTTATCCCGTACATTTATCGAGCCAAGGTTGGTCGTTGACTCACTTAAATAAACAACCCATATAAAGAACACCAATTTATATAAAAGCTCATTAGTCCACATCAAAACCACAACTCGAGCCGTATCAGAGCCATGTCTCAGTGTATAGCTCAACTTGTTAAGTGTTTTCAAGCCAAGCCAGCTCATTTAATTTTGAACCCAGCTAAAACTAGCTCAATTCGGCTACTCGTTAAGCAGCTCTGGCAACGATTTTTCATTTACGGTAAATAATAAGGTAAACTAGTGTAGCCTCATAATATATGTGGGCTTTTTTTTTTTTGCGTTCCATCTATAAGATGTGTTCTTGAGCAAAATGAAAGGAAAGAAAAGAAAATGTATTTTATGTGGGGGAAGAAAGAAATAAAAAATGATGCTGTGAAAGTCGACAAGAAAAGAATCACATAACTGGTTTACAAGTTCCACAGTCATCATTTTATTTAACAGACACAAGCATGGTATCTCATAAACATAGATTGTGTTGAACGGAATCAAATACGCAATCATTAAACAAAACATGAGATAGTTTTATGGTCTCTTTTGATCATCTTGGCACCTGACATTGAGATAATACACAAAATCATGGCATCAGATACGCGATCATTAATACACCAAAGAATAATGATACATAGACCTGAAAAATATAAATTTGTGCAATAAGGAGACTGAGACATGCAAAGAGATGGGAAAGAAAATGACTAAAACATGTTTCATGAATTTAACTGGAGTAGGTCCTAAAAGTAATTTTGGGTTGATGCATTAGCGCTATTATGTTTCCACATCAAATACCGGGAACCTTCAACTTTTATCACTTATACTGGAAGAAGTTTCAAGCATCGGATGACGAAAGTCAGAAAATATACTAAATTGGCCATTTTTGAAGTCTTTAATTACCTTTGATCCACCAAAAGTAATGTTGGATCCCATCTGCTTCCCTAGGGCTAGATGGATCTCACTTCTTGAATATATTTATGTACTTGCTCATGCTCACGGTTTAAATGGATTCAATTTTGTTGGAAAATACAGGTTATCAAGTAGGGGTGTAAACGAGTTGAGTGACTCATAAGCTAGCCGTGCTTCATATACCGATCTCGGCTAGGCCCGTGAGAGCCCATTAGTTAAAAATATATAACAACTTTATTTAATACAATATATAGAGGCCGGTTAACGCACAATATTGGTTATCGTGCGGTGCGTACGCGAGTATCTCAGCCACACGATTGACCTACCTTAGGCCTTCAATTGAATGCAGTGGCAAAATAGTAATTAACTTGACATAATTACGCACATTATTGCATAATAATTACGCACTGGTTGGGTTAAACCATAATTACGCACATTATAATGCATAATTACGCACGTTATTACATAATTATGCACGTTATTATGCATAATTACGCACGTTATAATGCATAATTACGCACGTTATAAAAAAATCAAAACCCGCATGCCACCAAACATGAAAATTACGCATGTTAAACTCAAAATTACACATGCGTTGTTCCAAATCCTAATTACCCATGTTATATACATAATCCCGCACGTTATAAAAAAATAAGGAATGACACGCGTCTCAATATCCTGCTCGCGTATGCATCGCACGATAAGCACTATTGTATTTTACACTTTCTCATGATATATAAAATGGTAAGAATAACTAAACAATATATATTACATTATATATATAAAATTGTAAACACATAGATAAAAAAATATATGTATATGAAGTAAATAACTAATAAACGCCCGAGCTCAAGCTCAAGCTCAAAAAATTACGAGCCGAGCTCAAGCTTTGGATACATAGCTCCAAATGAGCAGAGCCTAAACTCGGCTCGTTTACATCCTACCGCCCTCTCCCAACCATTCCAAATTTTCCTTTTTAAGTTTCCATTTGAACTTTTAACCACTGAGTTTAGTTAAGAGTTATTTTTTGCACCAGCTTAAAAGTTAGGTAGCCTTTCGAGACTCGTGTCAATGAGGCTTGCCTATATATTAAACCTTTTGTACAAGTAAACTAAGCAATTCACTTTCTATCAGAAAGTCGAAGCAGTGGACAAACAATGACAACCGTATAGCCAAATAACTAATCCAGGTATGTGTGTGTGTATATAGTATATACACACACCAATCCGTTTGTCTCAAAGGCAGAAGTGGCAAAGATTATAAGCAGCAGAAAATATTACCTAATGTTCGTCTCCATGTCCATGCCCTTCCCAAGGATGCCGCCATCCCTAAATGTGTAAAACCAGATTCAGTTTAACATATTTCAAGCTTCTTATATGATGCTTCATCAATTTAATGTCAACTAAACATAGATACGCAATGGGATTTATACTCTGATCAGCTTAATAGACCACCCATTAAAAAGTGATCACTAGTTCACTACCCTAGTACTATATGAAAAAAAAAACAGTTGAAACCGCTTAAATAGTTAAATATCCATTAAGAAAGGTAGCAGTCCATTTCCCCTCGTTTCAAAAAGGCCTGCACGTATCCATATGTTGCATACTTTGTTTTTTTCCTTTTTAATTATTTAAGCATATACACAGGAGCAGCTTCCGTTTCTAACAAACAAAATTACGTAATAAATTATTGCTCACCAGAACTACAGGGCCGTCTTGCTTAGCCCGATATAGAATCCAAAACCTGAAACACATTGGATATTGTAAGCGTTTAATAAAAGTTAATGCCCATCACGGCAGATTGGCATCACGTAATGTCTGGTTTGTATAATAAGCATAAAATAAGAGTTATCCCAACCAAATACACAAATGTAATTTAAAGTTTAACATATATAAATGTATATTAACAAGCAGAGCAGCAGTAAAAGCACAGTACAGCCTCAAATACTCAATTGTACAGCAAATACAGTGAAACATAATTACAGAAAGTTTGATGAAATCTAATATAATAACCAAGATATTCATCACGAACTTTATGTAACCAATGGTTATAGCCAATTACGCCCGCTAGCGGTGTGCGCATATAATTATATATGTGTGGGTGCTAGGGGGCAAAAGTGAAATTGCACTAATTTTAACGTTATTTGACCAAGTTCGTGAAAATAACATTAAGAGCGGCGGACGATTAACCATGCATCATGTGGTGGCGTTGATAGCCGAAAGACAAGGGAGCACATGCACTAATCGGCCTTTGCCCCAATTGCTGAGTGTCATGTGCTTTGTGTCCAAGGCTTGATGCAAAACTACTATCGAGCCAATAGAAACTTTAAGGGTTCCTTGCTAGGAGCTCACATAGTTTACATTTCATTGTACTAACCATAAACAGCGTTTAAGCTTCAAACAGTTCTGTAGAAACATATTGTCTCTGTTCTACTCATTGGTACAGTTCTAGCAAGCGTATATGAGGCATAGATGCAACTGTATGAAATGTTGGGAAGATTACATAGACGTGTAGCCATAAGAAATTAAGGGAGGAAGTATCAGCTTATCTTTGTGTTAGTTTCTTTTTGAAGAAAACTCAGATCACAAAAGATCTATGCAGTCGATAGCATGCTATAGCGGTTAGCAGACATAGCGGTCACTTATAGCAGTTCCGCTATTAGTGGTGCTAACTGCTAAATGCCACTATTTTGAATCTCATATAGCAGTCGTAGCACCGCTTTTCTAGGTTTTAAATTTTGAGGCCAAAAGTTGGGTAAAGCCCACATAAATCAGTTTTTTGTTTGAAATAACCCAAAAGTAAAGGCCCAAACACAAATTAAACCTAGTCCAATCCTAAATCTATTGTGTACGTACGGTACCACTGAGGCCAAAAGAAGATTCCATGACTTATAATTAGATTGTGTTTCAAACATTGACACTTTCATGTTTTGAATTTGATATTACAGTTAATATTCTGCATGATATTACTATGAATTTTGATATTACTATTAATATTTTTCAAATTTATCTATAATATATATATAAATACATTACTATATGTCTTAAAATGCAAGGTCGGTGGGTTCCGACCATGCCTTTCTCACGTGACTTTTGAATTAGTTCTACACCTCAAGATGGTTAACTACAACACTTGGCAAACAACAATTGGTAGTGATCAACACATGGACACAAACCATTGGCTCAGCATTCTTACATCCAACTATATTATAATAACATGAGCTGGTTCCATTCTCTATCTTAAATTATTTTGATGTAAAAAATTGAAAAAAAAAACAATAGTTATATAATAAAAAATAATAAAATAAAAAACAAAAAACAAATTTACACCGTAACATGCAAGACATCCAACTTTAGAGATTTAATACACTGAACATTCGTCCTTTGGTAAGTGACACATTGACCCCAAACTTTTGGTAATTGACAACTTTGAGCCCTATTTTTTCTACTTAAAAACTTCACACTTCGTCTTCTCCAACATTTCAATTATTTTGTTTAAATTACTTTTATGAATTTACACCATAACGTGCAAGACATTCTACTTTTTTTTTTATCTTTGACTAACCACATTAATGTCATGAACGTAACATGTTTAACAAAGCCAAAAACGTGCTAAGTCACATGCGGGCACCACATGTTAATGTCATTGAACGTGTGTAACGAAGTCGCAAACGCGACGTTGCCACCGCAATGCGCGGCACGGGTAAAAATCTAGTATTTATAAAAACTAATGATATACCACCGCTATAACCTATATATCATATAGCGGAACTTTACCGCTATTTGATTTTGGACCACTGTAACTGCATAGCAAAAGATATTGAGTCTTATGCAGAAGCATTATGTTCAAATGGTTGGTAAAAAAAGCTAAATCCAGAAGACTTGGGGGAAGGAGATCAAAGAGTATTCTTCAAATGGCACAATGTTTGAGATAGGGGGTCTTTACTATTACCACCAAGGTTTAAAAAAACGGAAACAAGTTTCGAGGCGTTTTCCCTTCACCTCATGAGGCGTAAGCCTCGAGGCGAACTGAGGCGGAATTAAAAAATAAATGTAAAAATTATATATTATATAAAAATAAAAATACTAACTAAAATCATCATCAAAATCATCAAAAACACACATAAAAAAGACACAGATTGCTTGAAATTGACACAAAAAAGTCAAAAACATCAAAATCAAATAACAAAAACCCCTGAGGCGCACGCCTCAACCGTTTTTTTTAAACCATGACTACCACTCAAGCGTATTTGTAGTTTTACCAGAACCAAAACAAGTAACACACATTTAAGTACCACTTGGTACTTGACCTTGAACATCTGCTAGACCTAAGTTTAAATTGATCAATAACCAAATTCTTAAAAGAAAGCTCCTATAGATGTTACTTGTTATCAATTTATCATCACAGTTATCAAAGGCGCTAGACACATAGGCCTCGCCTGGGGCCTAGACACAAGATGCAAAAAAGTGAGGGCCTGAGAAAAAAGAAACACACCTAAATAAAAAAAAAGTTTATGTATAAGAATAATATTATTCTTCAAATAAAATAAACAAAAGTAATTATATATTATCATCTAATTAGTGCCAAAAGTTCTAAAATGGTGAAGATATGTAATTCCAAAACCTAAAAGTTTTAAAGTTCTAAACTGGATAAAAGTTACTTGCTTCAATCGGGTATTGTGGAGAAGATCAATAGTTTTGCATTATATAAAAAAAAAGAATAAATCGGTATTTAGTGCGCCTGCAGAACTGAAGCGAGCGCCTAGGAACTAGAAGTGCAATTAGCAGTGGCGGATTCAGGATTTTATTCTAATGGGTTCCTTTTGTTAAATTCTCTTTAATTCTCACTACTTTTTTTCTAAATTTTATAAGGTTCTCACTAATTTTTTTCATTTTTTTCCAAACACACTTTTCCTGGGAACCCACAAATGTGGGCTGGATCCGCCGCTGGCAATTAGCATGCCTAGGCGCATGAAGTGAAGGGTTTAATAATAACCATGGTTATCATATGAAATTATACATTGTTTGCATGTGCTTTAATAAACAACAAAAGATTAAGAACTCCAAAAGGTACATCATTTTTTGACTTAGCACTTCAAACTAATTGTAATTTTCAAATCTACAACTACATTTCATATAACAACACAAAAATACTTGATTTAAAATCTGTTCTAGGTAAACACTACAAGATTATATCAAATTATTCAGCTATGTATTCAATTAGATTATGTCAGAAATTCATAAACTTCAGATAACGAAATTATGTCAAATGATTCAACTGTGTATTCAATCAGATCTTAGATCCTGATAAAAGTCAACCTTACGATGCATCAGAGATTTGATAAACGAATAAGAAAAAGATAAAATTACCACATCATGGCGCACATGCCCTTGCCGGTGACGGTATGCCAACGCTTCGGCTGATGCAAATGAACGCCTTTGTAGGTTCCATTACCGTAACCATGACCTCCTGCCATCGAAACCCTAGGTTTTGGGGGAATTTTATGCGAAATGATGAGTGAGTGATCTCAATTCTTAAACCTAACCCGACCACATAAACGGACCTAGTTTTTTCTCTCTTATAAATACAAGAGTTATTTACAATTTACATCCCTATAGTTTGGGTCACTTTTAATTTTGTCTCCTTAAATCAAAACCCTTTTGTGTTACACACTTAAACTTGTATTTTATACCACTTCGGCTTTTCTCTATGCAAAAGCAAAGAAGACCAGCGGGAGAGGAAGGCCACGGGGCAGAAGCAAGACTTTCTGATGGGGTTCAAAGGGGTGGAGGGGGTATTACGAAGTATTTCGTGGCCAGGTTACCGGATAAGTGCAGTTCGAAGGATGTCGCTAAGGTTCTATCGGTTTTCGGGGAGGTTGTCGGAGTCTATATTGCGAGGAAAAGAGATAGAAAGGGTAATCATTTTGGCTTTGCGAGTTTCAAAGGAGTCGGCGATTCGTTGGAGTTGGAAAAGAAGATGAAGAAGGTCTGGATGGGGAATTTTAGGTTGTTCATTAACGTTGCAAGATTTTCGGTGGAGAACGGAGAGGTATGGGAGAGCCTGGATAACATCAACGCAAACGGTAAGGAGAAGATGAAGAGTCAAGGTAACAAGGAGCAGCCGTCTACGGACTACCGGAGGATTAGGATGTTTGTCTCGAACTCTAACACGTACGTGGGAGTGGTTTCGGGTAGTCAGCAAGTCACGAAGAATTGTAAGGAAGTTGTGGTGTCGGATTTCGTCAAGGCATTTGTGGAGTTTCATGATAAGGCCATCATTGGAAGAGTAAAAGACCTGTGGAGATTGAGAAAACTCAACTTGCTAATGAAGGAAGCAGATTATAGAGACTCAGTTATTAAATATCTAGGAGGTATGAATGTCCTAATTGTCTTTAGTTCTGTCTTGGAGATGTAACTTGTACATAAGCTTAACATGAAGTAAATGATGGTTCATGGAGCGTCCCACTAGCTCTTATGGCTAGGGATGTGGCAAGAACAAGAAGATGATGAAGAATGAAGAAGATGGGTGGATAAAGCTCCTCAAAAAGGTCCTTCCACTTCCTTTGCTCCAAACCTTCTTAGATCACCTTCTAACACCTTGATATAACCTTAGATTGCTTGACTGATGAATGAAAATGAAAATGAAAATGAAGATGTATATATGTGTGATGTTGGCCATGAGGTAGAAGAGAGAAAAGAGAGGAAGATGAAGTTTGAAAGTGATGCAATGATCTTGTTTATTCATCTAAGGGTTCTTTATAATAACTTTCCAACATGTGTTTACCCAATAGTTTAAGTGTCCCATATCTAGTGCACAATGTAAATATTTCAATGGAAAAGGGAGTAGGGGCCACTTGGGGCCGGTTATGGCATGGGGGGGGGGGTAAATGTAAAAACTTGGAAGATGTGGGTGGAAGATGTAATTTAGAAGGTTATATGTAAGGTTTAGTATGTTTAAGTGTTTTGATGATTTTTAAGGTGTTCCGTCACCGTAACTTGCTTTAAAACATAAAAACCATGTTTCTAGTCTATTTTTGATGTTTTGGGTAGTGTCCGGTTAATCGTTCGGTTGTCGGTTCGTTAAAGTGCTAAACAGTGAATTTTACTAGGTATGAAGTACCTTTTGTGGTAGTTTTCATTCCTGAAACTTTACAAGTTATTCTGGACACTAAAACATTAATTGTTCATGTTATTTTGGTGTTAAAATGCTTTTTTTGCTGAATTTCTGCAGAATTCTGCATTTTAGGTGCGTTTCGAGCAGTTTTTAGTGCTTGTTTTAGCTTTCGGAAAGCGTTTATGTTAACCCTAGTTTCCACACTTGGGGTTTATTGTATTTTTGATGTTGGATCTACATCTAGGCCTTAAATCTATCGTTTAACTACATGCTGAGGCTGTGCTGTCACAGCTTGTCTTACCGGTTAGTTTACTAGTCGTTTCGACGCACGCTTAATGTAATGCACAATGCGATAATTGAAGTATGAAACATGCATGAATTCATATGTAAAGCAAGTAAGCATATAATGTTGACGTTTAAGCACATAATTGCAGGAAATAAATAACTATTAAAATAGTACAGAAATTACCGGTTTTTGTGCCAATTGTCATACGTAGTCACCATTAATGGCTTCCTACTAGGTTTACAATATCAATTTTGTTTTGGTAAACGGAAACCCGGAGTATGTTACCCTTTTCTCATAATTGTTTTTAATCAACCAAAGTAATTTGTTTTTTTATAACATTCTCACAATTATAATCAATCAAAGTAATTTGTTTTTATATACATTCTCACACTCAAACAAAAATATGATAGTTTTTAGAAAAGTTAATCAATGAAATTAACAAATTCTAATGTCTTCCACTAATTTCCCATGGTTCGACACCTTACTTACCCTTGCTTGTCGCAACCCCCGTCCCCTAATAACCCAGGAACGGGAGGCCGCGGCCAGTTTCAGTGATATCGGTGTTTATCATTTTGGCAGCGGAAATTACATCAGTACCGTAGTTAGGAAATATTTTATCAGAGTAAAATACCACACTTTTATAATAATAAACACGTGGGAAAATCCCAAGTTCTAGTACACACATTTTCATAGGGATACACCCTATTTTATTTAATAAAAACATCTTTTTATTTTAGGTAACTTTATAGCCACTTTTCCAAGCCTTCAGTGCTGTCCAGCTGGCTTCTATTTTGCTTTCAAATTTTGTTACCTGAAACGCGTTTAAAAACATTTTGGTCAGTGGGAAATACTGGTGAGTGAATCCCAGTTTAATCAAGATAAGTAAAACCGTTTCACAACATTGAGGGCGGTCGCGCAATTACATTTGTTTCCATCTACTTTAATTACCACCCACGGTACTGTCAACCCGACTTGTGGTCATGTTACTACTCACAATGTAATAACAAATTTTGTATACAAAACCCCAACATACCGACGATAATTGTAGAATACAAATACTCAATCACTGTTTAATATAATATTAATTGTTTGAGGTTTTGTAAAAAGGAGATTACTCACATTGCTATCTTAGGGTTTTCCTTTGTGATTTCCTGGTGATTATTGATGCGTGCGAAGTGTCGTATATATTAGGTGTATATTTTAAGCCCTTTTTAACACTTATTTTAGCCAAGTTTTAAATTTATAAAACACGATATTTCACTAACACTAAACACACATATGGGCAAGTGCACCCATCGTTGAGTGTAGTATAGCGTTGGTAAGATACCGAGGTCGTCCAAGGACACAAGAGCTTTTAATACCGGTTTATCCTCAACGTCTAACCAAAACAAAAGTTTTAGAAAAATGTTTTAAACTAAGAAAAATAAAACTAACTAAAATGCTGAAAATAAAAATAAAAATAAAAACAGATAGACAAGATGAATCACTTGGTTCCGACTCGTATCTAGTATAACCTTTGATTATTTCCGCACTTTTGCACATAATTAAGAGATTATCTTAGTTATTGTAGTAGGCCCCTCTTTTGAAGGTGACGTTACCCTCACCCCAGTAGTTTGAGTCAGCAGGGATACAATCCTAAAGGGGTGGATTATTGGAAGATAATGAATTAAGTTATTAATGCAGTATTGTGGTAGGCCCCGCTTTTGGCGGTGACGTTACCCTCGGCTAAGTAGTCTGAGTCAGCAGGGATACAGTCCTAAATAGCCGGGTTATAGTATTAATAGTAGTTAACTTATGAGGGGATCAAAGAGTTTGGACCCCCGCCATCCAATACCGTGAAGTATTGAAGGAGGTCCTACTAAATTTGACCCAGGTCCATTGCAGGACCTCTAAACGCTGAACAATGGCAAGACCTTTACCAAACCGTTCCCTTAACCCCCTACCAGGTAGCCAACATACCTCCATATAGACCGTGGAGATATGAATGGTGAAAATCTTTTATTTTATATAGACAGTAAAATAATGCCAAGACACCACGGACAAACGATAAGGAAAGATCACCTTCAACATAAGTAACTAGTTATTAAAGTCATTAATACAAAACCAAATAAAAAGTGCAAAAGATTAGAAATAAAAAGTATTATACTAGACACTTTGTCTTCACCAAGTGATGTAAGAGACTTAGGCAAACATGGCCTTGATTGTCAAGAACTCTTACGATCAATCTTGGATCCCGAGACGACTCACACACTCTATGATGGACAATGGATGATGGTGGTGGATGATGGTGTTGTGATGGTGGTGGGTGGTGGATGAAGTGTGGGAGAGGTGGTGTGCCAAGGGATAAGATGAAATGAATCCAAGCACTCCTATTTATAGGCTGAACAGAGAGCTGGACACGGCCCCGTGTCCGCTGGGCACGGCCCCGTGTCCGTCTGACACTCTCTCTCCTCATTAATTGTAATTCGCAATTACAATAAATGCGCCTGCTGTACTTTCGACACGCCCCCGTGTCCGCTGAGCACGGCCCCGTGATGGGCAATAGAAGCTTCTATAGGTTTGTCTTTTCTGCTGCTTCTTGGGCACGGCCCCGTGCTGGCTGAGCACGGGGCGTGTTCAGCCTTCTGTTTTCTCTATTTTGCTTTGGAAGGTGCCGTTGAGGGTTCGGGCAGTCCACTAATGTTCCTTTTCTTGTATTTATGTTGGATTTAGCTGTCTTTTTGCTTCTTTTGCGTTTTTGAGCTCATTTAATCCTGAAAATACAAAAGGAAGACAAAAACACTCTTTTTCCAATATTAGTACTAAAAAAGGGTTAGTTTTATGCCTCATTTGATGTAATTTATATGTTGCATTTTACACACATCAAATACCCCCACACTTGAACTTTTGCTTGTCCTCAAGCAAAACTCTTTAATATGTGGCTTACACTCCCAAATGGAATAGGTAGAAGAGAAAGTTTTGGGCTTGTCATAGAGTGTCGGGATTTCCAAGATCTTTTTGGGTTTTATTTTTATTTATTTACACTCCTATTCGTAATGATTTATTTAGAACTGTTCATAAAAGAAATTACTTATTTGGGCATAACATGCCTTTTTAAAATTCTATTTATATACAAGTTCACATACCTCGCGGGGAAATCACTCACACTTGGCCGAAAGTGTATTTTTAGTGAATCACTCGAGAGCGGCACGGAACTTATTCCTACCATAGGCTTGCCAAGAAATCAATCCTCCTCCTTTTTAACTTTTATACCTTTGTAGATATCAAGAGGACTTGTGGGTTAAGGGTTGGCTAGGGTTAAAGGTAGGTGGTTGGGTTAGTGGTTAGTAGAAAAAGGACTAAAAGCGTAACAAGTGTCGGTTTTCGTATTTTTGCAACTTTTTTTTTTTGAAGCTTTTATTCAAACAAAGTTATTTTTGATTACTTTGTTTGTTTATTTTCTTTTTGCTTCATCATTATCAAAATTTTTTTTTTTTCACGAAGAACCGAACTTGTTACTAAAATAAAGGGTTAAAAATGAAAAAGGTTTTGGTGGGTGAAAGGGTTTTTGTTTGGGTGATGAAACGAAAAGGTTTAGGCTCAAAGGGGCTAACTAGGGGGATTTTTGGGTAGGTGTTAAAAGAAAAAGAAAAATAATGGTGTAGAAATGAAAAAGGTTAGTCCTAATGCCTCCATCATGTACTTACTCGGGTTTAAGTTGATAAGGACCGGGAATGTATTGTCATGGCAAGTTCTAGAGTCGTAAGAACCAAGCGGCTATTCACACAAGAAACGAAGAATGAGCATTTAGTCAAATGATATGAAATTGTGTGCTCAATAAAGGCTCAAAACTCACTTTTGTGGGAATGGGTTTTTATGTGATCAAGAATATATAATCAAATTTTAAATAAGTTTGTCATGCCTTTTCATAATTTTCTTATGTTGGTTCTTTTTATCACTACGCTATCGGTTGTAAATTTGTAAAAATATAACCTTTTTGAGAACTTGAATTTCCCGAGTTAAACCTAGACAAGTAAAAAAATGAAATTTTTGAAAAAAATTTGGGGTGATTAGCGGTTCCAATAGAGTTTTGTGTAAGGCTTGTATTTAGGACTTGCAAAATTCAAGGTTTTAGCGTCCCCCCCACACTTAAATTACACATTGTCCTCAATGTGTCCCAAAAATAAATTTTTAGGTTGATTAGATGTGTAAAATAGTGTTTAAAAAGCAAAAATTTGTGTTACTGGGCACTGAACACGGCCCCGTGTTATCCGGGCACGGCCCCGTGTTCAAGTGCCAGTAACAAAATTGAAATACGAGAAACAGAAGTCTGGACACGGGGGCATGTTGGGTGAACACGGCCCGTGTCCAGGTACCTGTACTGGGCGTTTTCTGCAGGTGGTTCGACACGGGGCCGTGTTGGTTGGACACGGCCCGTGTTGAACCTTCTGAAATGGAGAAAATTGTCGGGTTGCCTCGTTCTTGTGCATGGGATCATTTTTCTCGTTCCCCTTTTCATCCTTTACCGCCATGAGTGTGTTTTATTCCTGAAAATTAAACTAACTAGAAAACATAAAAACTAATCTAAATTAAACTAAGGATAGTTCCGTGGAATGCCTCCATGGTACGCCACGTTTATAAGGGTCCTTGGCTAGACCCAAAGCCTGGTCATATGTTACCCAAGTGGGATGTGTTGCATCCCATGTTACACCGTCAGAGAGCGTCATCCAAGCTTGAGTCTATGACCTTCATGTAGTTGACCGGATCTTCTTCCTCTACTCGCTTTCCACATTCAAATTTCACTTCCTCATTCCCAAACTTTAATGTTAGAGTTCCGTCATTCATATCCACCAATGCTTGAGCGGTGGCTAGGAATGGCCTCCCGAGGATGAGAGGAACCTCGGTGTCTTCTTCCATGTCTAGGATAACAAAGTCGGTTGGAAAGACGAACTTGTCGACCTTGACTAGAAGATTTTCGGCGACCCCATGTGGGAATTTGACGGACCTGTCGGCGAGTTGTATGCTCATCTTTGTAGGGCTTGTTGTTCCTAGGTCGAGTCGCTTGAACATTGAGGTGGGCATGAGGTTGATGCTAGCCCCAAGATCGGCTAAAGCATTTCGGACGGGGGACTCCCCAATCGAACAAGGGATTGTGAAGCTCCCGGGGTCGATTTTCTTTTGTGGAAGTTTGTTGAGTACTAGAGCTGAGCATTCTTCGCCTAGGTTAACTAATTGCAATGATTCAATTTTCCTTTTGTGAGTGAGGAAATCCCTCATGAATTTTGCATATTTAGGCATTTGGGTTAGGACCTCAATAAAAGGAATATTAACATGCAATTGTTTTAGCAAGCTTTCGAACTTTGCGAATTGCTCATCGGTCTTTTGACGATTCAACCTACCGGGGTACGGGATTGGAGGAGTCTTGGTGGGCTCTTGATTTGTTGTAGAAGCCTTTTCTGGCGCAGGAGGAGTCACAGGCTGGCTAGAATGGCTTCTTTCATTTGGCGGCAGTGGAGCATCCTCGGGACCCACGGTTCGATTTCTTAATGTGATGAGATGGACTTGTGCCTTTGGGTTTGGTTCGGTATTACTGGGTAATGCGCCTTGTGGTCTCTCGGAGAAATTTTGAGCTAGTTGATTTAATTGTTTTTCAACGTTCTGAATGCTAGCTTGTTGATTTCTAAAATTTGATTCCAATTGTTGAAATCGATCCGAGTTTTTCTTTTCAGTGTCAGAGATGAGGCGAGATACCGTATCTTCAAGCCTTTCTCTTCCACCTTGTTGTTGAGAAAAATTTTGCGGTTGTTGAAAATTAGTCCGTTGGTTTTGTTGGTTACTACTATTGCCGGGATCTCTCCAACCAAGATTTGGGTGGTTACGCCATCCTTGGTTGTAGGTACCCGTTGGAGGACCCGACGGCCTAGGTCTATTATCCAAGTAGTTTACCGTTTCAGTTTGTTCATCTAATTCTTTCATACAACTCCAATTTTCATGTGACCCACCACACCCTTCACAAGCCATAACCGAGGTCGTTTTTGTCATTTCTAGCCTTTTGATTTTTGAAGAGAGGGCCTCGATTTGGGCTTGTAAAGAGGTGCTTTCATCAACCTTATGGGCGCCCGGGGCAATAGATTTATTACCCCGGGGAGTGTGCCATTGAAAATTGGTTTGAGCAATTTCCTCAATTTGGTTATATATTTCATTTGGGCGACGATTACCTAAGAGTCCCCCGGAGCTTGAATCAAGTGTTTGTCTTGTGTGTGGCAACAATCCATTGTAGAAAGTGGATACTTGTTGCCATACTGCTAGACCATGGTGAGGACACTTTCTTAGAAGCTCCTTGAACCTTTCCCAAGTTTCATATAAGGATTCCCCATCCTCTTGTGAGTATGTATTAATTTCAGTCATTAATTTAGCCGTTTTAGCAGGAGGGAAATACTTATATAAAAACTTTTGGGCGAGTTCATCCCAGGTGTTTACCGATCCAGCTGGGAGGGTGTTAAGCCAAGCCTTAGCTCGGTCTTTTAGTGAAAAAGGAAACATACGAAGGCGGATGGCGTCGTTTGATGCTCCATTGATCCGAAAGGTATCACATATTTCTAAGAAGTTAGTAATATGTAGATGGGGATCCTCGTCCGCAAGCCCGTGGAAGGTTGCGGAGTTTTGGAGCATTTGTATCAAATGCGGCCGAAGTTCGAAGTTGTTGGCCTCGACATTTGGGGCATTGATAGCGGCGCCAAGATTGCCTACGGTAGGCCGTAGGTAATCCATGAGGGTGCGTTGGTCCGCCATTGGAAGTGGGTCCCCCGAAGCTTTCTCTTGATTTTTAGCTTTTAGTCTTTTTCTGAGAAAGCGCTCGGGTTCTTCTAGGGGTTCTTTTATGTCTCTACTAGAACTGGAGCTCATGCACTACTTAGGAGTATCAAATGTGGCGCCTGGGTTCCAAGTCCTGCAACAAAAACAGAAAAGAACGCTGGTCAGAATGTTCACCACGGCCCCGTGCTCAATGAACACGGCCCGTGTTCAGAGGCGCAGTAATTGATTTCTGGATCCCTGTTACTGGGAGTTGGACACGACCCCGTGTTGCACCGACACGGCCCCGTGTTCAGCTCTCTGTAACTCAGAAAATAAAAACTGCCAGTGATGATTGCTGGGCACGGCCCGTGTCTGACCGGGCACGGCCCGTGCTGAGCGCTGCAGAAGCTGAAAAACTAAGAAAAACCAAAAAAAATAAAAAGAAAAATAAAAGATGATTAGGCCGTTGATTCCTAACTTTCTTAAAATCCTTGTGTCCCCGGCAACGGCGCCAAAAACTTGATGCGTGCGAAGTGTCGTATATATTAGGTGTATATTTTAAGCCCTTTTTAACACTTATTTTAGCCAAGTTTTAAATTTATAAAACACGATATTTCACTAACACTAAACACACATATGGGCAAGTGCACCCATCGTTGAGTGTAGTATAGCGTTGGTAAGATACCGAGGTCGTCCAAGGACACAAGAGCTTTTAATACCGGTTTATCCTCAACGTCTAACCAAAACAAAAGTTTTAGAAAAATGTTTTAAACTAAGAAAAATAAAACTAACTAAAATGCTGAAAATAAAAATAAAAATAAAAACAGATAGACAAGATGAATCACTTGGTTCCGACTCGTATCTAGTATAACCTTTGATTATTTCCGCACTTTTGCACATAATTAAGAGATTATCTTAGTTATTGTAGTAGGCCCCTCTTTTGAAGGTGACGTTACCCTCACCCCAGTAGTTTGAGTCAGCAGGGATACAATCCTAAAGGGGTGGATTATTGGAAGATAATGAATTAAGTTATTAATGCAGTATTGTGGTAGGCCCCGCTTTTGGCGGTGACGTTACCCTCGGCTAAGTAGTCTGAGTCAGCAGGGATACAGTCCTAAATAGCCGGGTTATAGTATTAATAGTAGTTAACTTATGAGGGGATCAAAGAGTTTGGACCCCCGCCATCCAATACCGTGAAGTATTGAAGGAGGTCCTACTAAATTTGACCCAGGTCCATTGCAGGACCTCTAAACGCTGAACAATGGCAAGACCTTTACCAAACCGTTCCCTTAACCCCCTACCAGGTAGCCAACATACCTCCATATAGACCGTGGAGATATGAATGGTGAAAATCTTTTATTTTATATAGACAGTAAAATAATGCCAAGACACCACGGACAAACGATAAGGAAAGATCACCTTCAACATAAGTAACTAGTTATTAAAGTCATTAATACAAAACCAAATAAAAAGTGCAAAAGATTAGAAATAAAAAGTATTATACTAGACACTTTGTCTTCACCAAGTGATGTAAGAGACTTAGGCAAACATGGCCTTGATTGTCAAGAACTCTTACGATCAATCTTGGATCCCGAGATGACTCACACACTCTATGATGGACAATGGATGATGGTGGTGGATGATGGTGTTGTGATGGTGGTGGGTGGTGGATGAAGTGTGGGAGAGGTGGTGTGCCAAGGGATAAGATGAAATGAATCCAAGCACTCCTATTTATAGGCTGAACAGAGAGCTGGACACGGCCCCGTGTCCGCTGGGCACGGCCCCGTGTCCGTCTGACACTCTCTCTCCTCATTAATTGTAATTCGCAATTACAATAAATGCGCCTGCTGTACTTTCGACACGCCCCCGTGTCCGCTGAGCACGGCCCCGTGATGGGCAATAGAAGCTTCTATAGGTTTGTCTTTTCTGCTGCTTCTTGGGCACGGCCCCGTGCTGGCTGAGCACGGGGCGTGTTCAGCCTTCTGTTTTCTCTATTTTGCTTTGGAAGGTGCCGTTGAGGGTTCGGGCAGTCCACTAATGTTCCTTTTCTTGTATTTATGTTGGATTTAGCTGTCTTTTTGCTTCTTTTGCGTTTTTGAGCTCATTTAATCCTGAAAATACAAAAGGAAGACAAAAACACTCTTTTTCCAATATTAGTACTAAAAAAGGGTTAGTTTTATGCCTCATTTGATGTAATTTATATGTTGCATTTTACACACATCAAATACCCCCACACTTGAACTTTTGCTTGTCCTCAAGCAAAACTCTTTAATATGTGGCTTACACTCCCAAATGGAATAGGTAGAAGAGAAAGTTTTGGGCTTGTCATAGAGTGTCGGGATTTCCAAGATCTTTTTGGGTTTTATTTTTATTTATTTACACTCCTATTCGTAATGATTTATTTAGAACTGTTCATAAAAGAAATTACTTATTTGGGCATAACATGCCTTTTTAAAATTCTATTTATATACAAGTTCACATACCTCGCGGGGAAATCACTCACACTTGGCCGAAAGTGTATTTTTAGTGAATCACTCGAGAGCGGCACGGAACTTATTCCTACCATAGGCTTGCCAAGAAATCAATCCTCCTCCTTTTTAACTTTTATACCTTTGTAGATATCAAGAGGACTTGTGGGTTAAGGGTTGGCTAGGGTTAAAGGTAGGTGGTTGGGTTAGTGGTTAGTAGAAAAAGGACTAAAAGCGTAACAAGTGTCGGTTTTCGTATTTTTGCAACTTTTTTTTTTTGAAGCTTTTATTCAAACAAAGTTATTTTTGATTACTTTGTTTGTTTATTTTCTTTTTGCTTCATCATTATCAAAAATTTTTTTTTTTCACGAAGAACCGAACTTGTTACTAAAATAAAGGGTTAAAAATGAAAAAGGTTTTGGTGGGTGAAAGGGTTTTTGTTTGGGTGATGAAACGAAAAGGTTTAGGCTCAAAGGGGCTAACTAGGGGGATTTTTGGGTAGGTGTTAAAAGAAAAAGAAAAATAATGGTGTAGAAATGAAAAAGGTTAGTCCTAATGCCTCCATCATGTACTTACTCGGGTTTAAGTTGATAAGGACCGGGAATGTATTGTCATGGCAAGTTCTAGAGTCGTAAGAACCAAGCGGCTATTCACACAAGAAACGAAGAATGAGCATTTAGTCAAATGATATGAAATTGTGTGCTCAATAAAGGCTCAAAACTCACTTTTGTGGGAATGGGTTTTTATGTGATCAAGAATATATAATCAAATTTTAAATAAGTTTGTCATGCCTTTTCATAATTTTCTTATGTTGGTTCTTTTTATCACTACGCTATCGGTTGTAAATTTGTAAAAATATAACCTTTTTGAGAACTTGAATTTCCCGAGTTAAACCTAGACAAGTAAAAAAATGAAATTTTTGAAAAAAATTTGGGGTGATTAGCGGTTCCAATAGAGTTTTGTGTAAGGCTTGTATTTAGGACTTGCAAAATTCAAGGTTTTAGCGTCCCCCCCACACTTAAATTACACATTGTCCTCAATGTGTCCCAAAAATAAATTTTTAGGTTGATTAGATGTGTAAAATAGTGTTTAAAAAGCAAAAATTTGTGTTACTGGGCACTGAACACGGCCCCGTGTTATCCGGGCACGGCCCCGTGTTCAAGTGCCAGTAACAAAATTGAAATACGAGAAACAGAAGTCTGGACACGGGGGCATGTTGGGTGAACACGGCCCGTGTCCAGGTACCTGTACTGGGCGTTTTCTGCAGGTGGTTCGACACGGGGCCGTGTTGGTTGGACACGGCCCGTGTTGAACCTTCTGAAATGGAGAAAATTGTCGGGTTGCCTCGTTCTTGTGCATGGGATCATTTTTCTCGTTCCCCTTTTCATCCTTTACCGCCATGAGTGTGTTTTATTCCTGAAAATTAAACTAACTAGAAAACATAAAAACTAATCTAAATTAAACTAAGGATAGTTCCGTGGAATGCCTCCATGGTACGCCACGTTTATAAGGGTCCTTGGCTAGACCCAAAGCCTGGTCATATGTTACCCAAGTGGGATGTGTTGCATCCCATGTTACACCGTCAGAGAGCGTCATCCAAGCTTGAGTCTATGACCTTCATGTAGTTGACCGGATCTTCTTCCTCTACTCGCTTTCCACATTCAAATTTCACTTCCTCATTCCCAAACTTTAATGTTAGAGTTCCGTCATTCATATCCACCAATGCTTGAGCGGTGGCTAGGAATGGCCTCCCGAGGATGAGAGGAACCTCGGTGTCTTCTTCCATGTCTAGGATAACAAAGTCGGTTGGAAAGACGAACTTGTCGACCTTGACTAGAAGATTTTCGGCGACCCCATGTGGGAATTTGACGGACCTGTCGGCGAGTTGTATGCTCATCTTTGTAGGGCTTGTTGTTCCTAGGTCGAGTCGCTTGAACATTGAGGTGGGCATGAGGTTGATGCTAGCCCCAAGATCGGCTAAAGCATTTCGGACGGGGGACTCCCCAATCGAACAAGGGATTGTGAAGCTCCCGGGGTCGATTTTCTTTTGTGGAAGTTTGTTGAGTACTAGAGCTGAGCATTCTTCGCCTAGGTTAACTAATTGCAATGATTCAATTTTCCTTTTGTGAGTGAGGAAATCCCTCATGAATTTTGCATATTTAGGCATTTGGGTTAGGACCTCAATAAAAGGAATATTAACATGCAATTGTTTTAGCAAGCTTTCGAACTTTGCGAATTGCTCATCGGTCTTTTGACGATTCAACCTACCGGGGTACGGGATTGGAGGAGTCTTGGTGGGCTCTTGATTTGTTGTAGAAGCCTTTTCTGGCGCAGGAGGAGTCACAGGCTGGCTAGAATGGCTTCTTTCATTTGGCGGCAGTGGAGCATCCTCGGGACCCACGGTTCGATTTCTTAATGTGATGAGATGGACTTGTGCCTTTGGGTTTGGTTCGGTATTACTGGGTAATGCGCCTTGTGGTCTCTCGGAGAAATTTTGAGCTAGTTGATTTAATTGTTTTTCAACGTTCTGAATGCTAGCTTGTTGATTTCTAAAATTTGATTCCAATTGTTGAAATCGATCCGAGTTTTTCTTTTCAGTGTCAGAGATGAGGCGAGATACCGTATCTTCAAGCCTTTCTCTTCCACCTTGTTGTTGAGAAAAATTTTGCGGTTGTTGAAAATTAGTCCGTTGGTTTTGTTGGTTACTACTATTGCCGGGATCTCTCCAACCAAGATTTGGGTGGTTACGCCATCCTTGGTTGTAGGTACCCGTTGGAGGACCCGACGGCCTAGGTCTATTATCCAAGTAGTTTACCGTTTCAGTTTGTTCATCTAATTCTTTCATACAACTCCAATTTTCATGTGACCCACCACACCCTTCACAAGCCATAACCGAGGTCGTTTTTCATGTGACCCATCCTCTTGTGAGTATGTATTAATTTCAGTCATTAATTTAGCCGTTTTAGCAGGAGGGAAATACTTATATAAAAACTTTTGGGCGAGTTCATCCCAGGTGTTTACCGATCCAGCTGGGAGGGTGTTAAGCCAAGCCTTAGCTCGGTCTTTTAGTGAAAAAGGAAACATACGAAGGCGGATGGCGTCGTTTGATGCTCCATTGATCCGAAAGGTATCACATATTTCTAAGAAGTTAGTAATATGTAGATGGGGATCCTCGTCCGCAAGCCCGTGGAAGGTTGCGGAGTTTTGGAGCATTTGTATCAAATGCGGCCGAAGTTCGAAGTTGTTGGCCTCGACATTTGGGGCATTGATAGCGGCGCCAAGATTGCCTACGGTAGGCCGTAGGTAATCCATGAGGGTGTGTTGGTCCGCCATTGGAAGTGGGTCCCCCGAAGCTTTCTCTTGATTTTTAGCTTTTAGTCTTTTTCTGAGAAAGCGCTCGGGTTCTTCTAGGGGTTCTTTTATGTCTCTACTAGAACTGGAGCTCATGCACTACTTAGGAGTATCAAATGTGGCGCCTGGGTTCCAAGTCCTGCAACAAAAACAGAAAAGAACGCTGGTCAGAATGTTCACCACGGCCCCGTGCTCAATGAACACGGCCCGTGTTCAGAGGCGCAGTAATTGATTTCTGGATCCCTGTTACTGGGAGTTGGACACGACCCCGTGTTGCACCGACACGGCCCCGTGTTCAGCTCTCTGTAACTCAGAAAATAAAAACTGCCAGTGATGATTGCTGGGCACGGCCCGTGTCTGACCGGGCACGGCCCGTGCTGAGCGCTGCAGAAGCTGAAAAACTAAGAAAAACCAAAAAAAATAAAAAGAAAAATAAAAGATGATTAGGCCGTTGATTCCTAACTTTCTTAAAATCCTTGTGTCCCCGGCAACGGCGCCAAAAACTTGATGCGTGCGAAGTGTCGTATATATTAGGTGTATATTTTAAGCCCTTTTTAACACTTATTTTAGCCAAGTTTTAAATTTATAAAACACGATATTTCACTAACACTAAACACACATATGGGCAAGTGCACCCATCGTTGAGTGTAGTATAGCGTTGGTAAGATACCGAGGTCGTCCAAGGACACAAGAGCTTTTAATACCGGTTTATCCTCAACGTCTAACCAAAACAAAAGTTTTAGAAAAATGTTTTAAACTAAGAAAAATAAAACTAACTAAAATGCTGAAAATAAAAATAAAAATAAAAACAGATAGACAAGATGAATCACTTGGTTCCGACTCGTATCTAGTATAACCTTTGATTATTTCCGCACTTTTGCACATAATTAAGAGATTATCTTAGTTATTGTAGTAGGCCCCTCTTTTGAAGGTGACGTTACCCTCACCCCAGTAGTTTGAGTCAGCAGGGATACAATCCTAAAGGGGTGGATTATTGGAAGATAATGAATTAAGTTATTAATGCAGTATTGTGGTAGGCCCCGCTTTTGGCGGTGACGTTACCCTCGGCTAAGTAGTCTGAGTCAGCAGGGATACAGTCCTAAATAGCCGGGTTATAGTATTAATAGTAGTTAACTTATGAGGGGATCAAAGAGTTTGGACCCCCGCCATCCAATACCGTGAAGTATTGAAGGAGGTCCTACTAAATTTGACCCAGGTCCATTGCAGGACCTCTAAACGCTGAACAATGGCAAGACCTTTACCAAACCGTTCCCTTAACCCCCTACCAGGTAGCCAACATACCTCCATATAGACCGTGGAGATATGAATGGTGAAAATCTTTTATTTTATATAGACAGTAAAATAATGCCAAGACACCACGGACAAACGATAAGGAAAGATCACCTTCAACATAAGTAACTAGTTATTAAAGTCATTAATACAAAACCAAATAAAAAGTGCAAAAGATTAGAAATAAAAAGTATTATACTAGACACTTTGTCTTCACCAAGTGATGTAAGAGACTTAGGCAAACATGGCCTTGATTGTCAAGAACTCTTACGATCAATCTTGGATCCCGAGACGACTCACACACTCTATGATGGACAATGGATGATGGTGGTGGATGATGGTGTTGTGATGGTGGTGGGTGGTGGATGAAGTGTGGGAGAGGTGGTGTGCCAAGGGATAAGATGAAATGAATCCAAGCACTCCTATTTATAGGCTGAACAGAGAGCTGGACACGGCCCCGTGTCCGCTGGGCACGGCCCCGTGTCCGTCTGACACTCTCTCTCCTCATTAATTGTAATTCGCAATTACAATAAATGCGCCTGCTGTACTTTCGACACGCCCCCGTGTCCGCTGAGCACGGCCCCGTGATGGGCAATAGAAGCTTCTATAGGTTTGTCTTTTCTGCTGCTTCTTGGGCACGGCCCCGTGCTGGCTGAGCACGGGGCGTGTTCAGCCTTCTGTTTTCTCTATTTTGCTTTGGAAGGTGCCGTTGAGGGTTCGGGCAGTCCACTAATGTTCCTTTTCTTGTATTTATGTTGGATTTAGCTGTCTTTTTGCTTCTTTTGCGTTTTTGAGCTCATTTAATCCTGAAAATACAAAAGGAAGACAAAAACACTCTTTTTCCAATATTAGTACTAAAAAAGGGTTAGTTTTATGCCTCATTTGATGTAATTTATATGTTGCATTTTACACACATCAATTATCTATTAATTACACAATCCACACGCGTTAGTATAATAACCCAATATTTACATTAGTAATATCCTCCCCGAGACGGCATTCCAACGACTACGTCGGGCAGAACCTCGACAGCCGTTACGGAACCCTAGATCAATCGGGCAGCGTATCTAATACGTAACTGGGGGTTATGATACTTACAACGAGGCAGAACTTCGTTATTTAGGGGGGTATAATACCCGAGTATAGCTTATACTATATAGAAATTCGAGAGAGGTTAGAGAATTTTGAACGACGAAAACTGAATCTCGAATTCGCTATTTATAGGGCTGATCAGGGGTCTCAGGTGCCCCGTGACAGACACACAAGGGTGTGTCGCGCCCCGCGAGCTAGGTCTAGTAGGGCCTAGCCTTGGCCAGTCACGAGATAGCTTTGACACCGAGTGAGACAGGTGGCGCCCTAGGGTTGCGCCTGCTGTCCACTTGGTCGCGGCCCGCGACGAATATAGACAAGGGGGTCGCGCCCCACGAGTGCCCCTTATTTCTTGTTTTCTTTATTTTTGTTAAATTTAAGGTATTTTGGGCTCGGTTCTCGCATACGGGGTGTGTTTTAAGACATATAGGGGTATTTTAAATATATTAGGGATGTCAGAAATATTTTGGAGGGTTGTTATATCCTCCCCACCTTGTTTTAGAACTCATCATCGAGGTCTACTGGAACAGGTGTGGATATTTCCTTTGCATTTCTGATTCGAGCTCCCATGTGTATTCTGGTCCTCTTTTGGAGTCCCATTTTACTTTGATCAGAACTAATCTTTTGTGTTTGAGATTCTTGACCTTCTTGTCTTCAATCTGTAGCGGTCTTTCCACAAACTTGAGTTTTTCATTTACATCTATATCCTTAAGAGGTACTACCAGTGATTCATCAGCTAAGCATTTCTTGAGATTAGATACATGAAATATATCATGTATTCCTGCCATTTCCTCTGACAGTTATAGCTGATAGGATACAGGTCCTATTCTTCTAATAATCTCAAAAGGTCCAACATACCTGGGGCTTAGCTTTCCCCTTTTGATGAATCTTACCACTCCTTTCCAATGAGAGACTTTCAATAACACCTTGTCTCCTACTTGAAATTCCAACGGCTTTCGCTTGTTATCAGCATAACTCTTTTGTCGATCGCGTGCTGCTTTTAGTCTGGCTTTGACTTGTACAATCTTGTCAATTGTTTCTTGCACTATCTCAGGTCCAGATAGTTGCTTTTCTCCAATTTCTGCCCAACAGACGGGAGTTCGGCACTTTCGTCCATAAAGTGCTTCGAATGGTGCAGCATTGATACTGATATGATAGCTGTTATTGTAAGAAAATTCTATTAATGGTAAGTGATCGTCCCAACTACCTCCGAAATCAATTACACAAGCTCTAAGCATATCTTCCATTGTCTGAATTGTCCTTTCGCTTTGTCCGTCCATTTGAGGATGATAAGCGGTGCTTAGATTCAACTTGGTTCCCATTGCCTTTTGGAAACTTGCCCAAAAATGAGAAGTAAAACGGCTATCTCTATCAGAAACAATTGATAAAGGAATTCCATGTAATGAAACTATTTCATTTACACACAGCTTAGCTAATTGTTCCATACTGAAAGTTTCCTTCATCGGTAGGAAATGAGCTGACATAGTTAGCCTGTCTACAATAACCCAGATTGTATCATTATCTTTTCTTGTCTTGGGTAATTTGGTAACAAAATCCATTGTTATTAATTCCCATTTCCATACGGGCATCTCTAACTGTTGCAACAATCCTGAGGGTTTCTGATGTTCAGCTTTGACTTATGAACAGATTAAACACTTAGAAACATAAGCTGCTATATCCTTTTTCATTCCTATCCACCAAAAATTCTTTCTTAAATCTTGATACATCTTATCACTTCCAGGATGCATCGTATACTTAAACTTATGGGCTTCTTCTAATATACGGTGGCGTATGTCACACCCCCAAAATACCACATGCGGAAACCCCCGCGAGGCGTGTAACGTACCAGGATCCAAGCCACCAATCACGTTGAACTCATAAATATAATTAAAGAAAACTTTCATTCATTAGCGTAAAGTGTTACAAACATTACATATCATTACTTGAATACAGCGGAAGCATAATTCATTTGTTAAGTGTTTCGTAATCCATGTGTACATAAACCGGTAAGTTTGTATTGAGATTCCATGTATTTCGACCCATGACCACTCCAGCCTCCCAGACAGCAAGTTCCAACGATATGCACCTAAAGGCCTGCAAGGCATGTAACAACAAGTCAACAACAAAGTTGAGCGAGTTCACAGTAGGTTGTCCATTTTAAAGTTTTTCCAAAAACCATAAGTTCATTCGAAAACCAGTAGTTAATCAGTTCCTTGTTTCCCAAACCATATCCATAACCGGTGGGGGCTTCCCCATGTGAACCATTAGACCCGTTACCATATCGACCACCGACTAAAGTAAGTTGGTGCCCTGACGTCAATGTCTATCATCATTGACTAGTGCCCAGATCCATTAGTTCACGCTCGCCCTCTGCGGCACGGTGTGAGGCTTGTCAAACCTAAATAGCGCTATCTAACTAATGACCCGCTCGCCATTGGCCCGACGATTAAGTCGATATAAAAGGAGGGACTTCATGATAGAGATTTTGGTCTAGTATCCGTGTTGTCACCCTTCAATAAAGAGGGTGTGTACGTAATCCCCAAACTAGGAGATTACGCAGGTTCCAATCAAATCCTTATCGCATGTTGTCACCCTTCAATAAAGAGGGTGTGTACGTGCTCCAAACCAGGAAATCACCCAGTTTCAGTTTAAATCCTTTACCCATTCCCAACCCTTGGGAATCCCATGCCTTGTGGAAAGTGTGAACTCACCTTGGTTTGCTCGGTAGGATTAAGGCACGTATTCCAAGTTAGTCAATTAGTTCCTAATGTAATTACCAACAATAATCAGTTTCATACGCACATAATTCACGCATCTCATGTACAATCAGTTCATGTACACCTGGATTACACATCACTCATTTATTGGTCATGTAGCATGTGGCTCGAGTCATACAGTCAATCTAGCAATTCACTACCAATAAATAATCATCAAGCACTTATTCGGTTCATAAGTAGGTTCATGTTTACACCCATTTAACACATTATCCTTCAACATAAGTAGCATGTGGCTCGAGTCTTACTTGGGCTCGGTATGATAATTTTATGCCTATGATAATTGTGTATTAAAGAATGGGTACCGTCTGCCTTCGCGATCCAAGTGAGGGGTGGAGGTTGTTTTAGGGTTAGCAACTAATTACAACATAATATCTAGTTCACGTATAAAAGGAGAAAAGGAAGGTTGGGCCGACTTGTTTAGGGATAGTGGGCTGGTCCAAGGAGTTGCAAGCACAAGGAACTAATCTAAGGGTATTGGGCTGGGTTAGGTAATAAAATGGCAGTCCAATAGCACTTGAGGTGGGTGCGGCCCACATACCTATGTGTAACTAAGTGTGTAGCAACACATAGAGTTATCGTACGTTCTAGTTTAAGCTTGACAGAATATTACCAGTACATAACATATAACACATAAAAGAGAAATAACGAGAAGTTATAATCACACGCTTAACCGTCACTAATCTTGAAAGTTCGGGTTGTCACATCATCCCCAACTTGAAAGAAATTTCGTCCCGAAATTTGACAAGTAGCTAGTCCAAAACGGAAAAATATTAACTCATGATCCAAAACGACGAGATGTTAACTCAGGATGATTGTGGATTTTCCGCGGGTACCACAGCGTAGGTTTCCTAATTTAGGTATCTACATTTTTTTCTTATGGAATCTCCAATTCCATCAGTTTCTTGCTCCAATTCCTTAATCATTCCTTTTAACTTTTTAGTATCATCCTTGATTACTGATTCTTGTGCTTCTTTAATCTGGTCATTTAAATCTATTTGTAGGTTTAATTTAAGAGAACGCACTCTTTTTGGCTTTTCATGATACTTTCGACTTAAAGCGTCAGCTACCACATTTGCCTTTCCTGCATGATACTGGACATTACAATCATAATCATTAGGAATTTTCCATCCAGCGCCTTTGTCTCATATTCAATTCCTTTTGTCCGAAGACATACCTTAAACTCTTATGATCGGTGAAAATGGTAAACTTACTACCGTAAAGGTAATGTCTCCAAATCTTAAGGGCAAAAATTATAGCTCCTAGTTCCAAATCATGGGTTGAATAATTCTCTTCATGATTCTTAAGTTGTCTAGAGGCATAGGCTATAACCTTTTGTCATTGCATCAACACACATCCATAACCTAACTTAGAAGCGTCACAATAGACTACAAAGTCTTCAATTCCTTCTAGTAACGCTAGTATGAGTGCGTTGGTTAATCTTTGCTTAAGAATTCTAAAGGCTTCTTCTTGTTTTAGTCCCCATTCAAACTTAACAGATTTATAGGTTAGCTTAGTTAAAGGAATGGCTATTCTGGAAAAATCTCGAATAAACCTTCTATAATAACCGGCCAATCCTAAGAAACTTCTAACCTCGGTCGGTGATTCAGGGGTTTTCCATTTGGTAATTGCCTTGATCTTTGTGGGATCCACATGAATTCCTTCATGATTGACTAAATGTCCAAGAAATTGCACTTCTTCTAACCAAAATTCACACTTTGAAAACTTTGCATAAAGCTTTTCCTTTCTCAATAAACTTAGAAGTGCGTGCAGATGCGCTGCATGTTCCTCTTTACTCTTAGAGTAAATGAGAATATCATCTATAAAGACAATTATGAATTTATCCAAATATGGCTTACATATTTGGTTCATCATGTCCATAAATGCAGCTGGGGCATTGGTTAAACCAAATGGCATGATAGTAAATTCATAATGGCCATACCTTGTTCTGAAAGCGGTCTTAGGAATGTCCTCTTCCTGTAACTTTAATTGATGATGCCCTGATCGTAAATCGATTTTAGAGAAAAATCGAGCTCTTTGCAACTGATCAAACAAATCATCGATCCTCGGTAATGGGTGCCGATTTTTAATCGTGACTTTGTTCAATTCACGGTAATCAATGCACATTCGCATCGATCCGTCTTTCTTTTTCACGAACAGTATCGGTGCTCCCAATGGCGATGAACTCGGTTGTATGAATCCTTTCTCCAATAATTCGTTTAACTGCTTCTTTAACTCTTGCATTTTTGCGGGTGCTAGACGGTAGGGTGCTTTGGCAATTGGTGTTGTTTCTGGTAGCAGATGAATTCGGAATTCAACTTCTCTGTCCGGTGGTAACCCTGGTAATTCTTCTGGAAACACATCTGGAAATTGAGATACTACTGAACTATCTTTTAGTTCCTTTCCTTTAGTGTTAGTGATTATGGAAATCAAATACACTAATGATCCCTTTCTTACATAACTTGTTGTTTTCATTAAAGAGATGAATTTCGTTGATCTAGATGATTTGTCTCCTTTAATTGTGATCTTTTCACCCTTTGGTGAATTTACTTGGATTGACTTTTGATCACATAAAATACTGGCTTTATTGGCTATTAACCAATCCATTCCTAATACAACATCAAATCCTGCCAGATTCATTGGGTAAAGGTTTGCAATAAACTTTTGATTGAAAAACTCTATTCTTGCTCCTTGCAAGATTTCGGTAATCCTAATGGTTTCCCCATTTGCTGTCTCTACTAGACATGTCACACCCCAACCGATGGCGGAAACATTGGGGTGCGAGCACTAAGCGTTCAGATTGCTCATGAGATTCCATAACACTATTGTTTCAATAAAGATTAATATATTTCATGCAAAAATTTTCTAACAAAACATCAACACCAAAATAAACCACAAGTACCAACAGAACATCGAGTATTAAACATTGTTCATAGATTAAATTAACTAGGTGAGTTTCTAAGCTTCATCCTAGCTTGATTTCCATGTTATCAGCATCCTATCAGCCTGCAACATGTATTAAAATAGAGTCAGTACAAAAATGTACCGGCGAGTATACAAGTTTGAATAGTAGCATAATAGATTAAAACAAATCATATCCATAATGTAAGCAATAAAAATAGTTTCAGCCATCCTAGTGTCGCATTCCACGCAGTAATAGCCCAAGTATCCCAATGCTTTAGTGTTTACCCAAGACTCAAGGTAAACTAGAATCCTCCTAATAATACCCCCCGAGAATAATGGGAGAGGTGCACCTCCTATAGCGCTACTATTGTTAAGGCGGAACTACACACCCTGGATTAAACGTCACATAGCATAAATAGAATACTAGAATGCACAAGTTTCACATACACGTAAGATAGAGTTTAACTTTCAAATCTCAAGTTTCGTAGTTTATAGAATACATGTTACATCCCAAAATTTTAAAGCAAAAAGGGATCGAGTATACTCACTGTGATTGCTTAACAGTATAGACTGTTATTGGATCAAAGGGAGCTCTTTTAGAATTAGCCTGATTAGATTGCAACATATAAGAGTCGGGCAGAATAATGAGATTACACAAAGTGTCGGATCAGTTCACTGGATCGGATGGTTGTCCGATCGGATGGCTATCCGATCGGATTGCCAGTCGATCGGGTGGCTATTGTGAGTGGGAAACGGATGATTATCCGATCGGATGGCTGTCCGATTGGATGGTCACTCGATTTAAGTGTCAAATTTGCTGTTTAAGTGCCTTGGTTACCTTAATCGGGTGGCTGCTCGATCGGATGGCTATCCGATCGGGTTGCCACTCGATTGAGGTTTTCCCAAGTTACAAGTTTCTGAAAAGTTTCTAAGTCTCGAGTGTTTAAAATTTGCTAGACAAGTGTCACCTGATCGTATGACTGTCCAATCGGATGGTTATCCGATTGGACTGTCACTCGATCGAGTGATCCTTGTCCCGTTTGTAATTTTGTAAAATTTCTAAGTTTCTAGATTAACGATGACGGCACGGGATGTATTGAGACAACGGTAAACTCTTCATTTTACAGCCGTTCTGATTGGGTGGGAATCACCCCTGTCCGGTCAGTCGTCTGTTTACAACAGTTTATGTCGGAATCCGTTCCATGGTCGTCTTCTCCGGCAACAATCCGTTTCTAAACCTACTCTAGACTACCCATCAAGTCTACAGTCCGTTTATACCCGGATTCCACCGCCTAACATGGAAGATTGAAGAAAACTTAAGTTTTATTATAAAAATCCTAGATCTAGCTTAGATTTGGTGCAACACACCTAAATTCCTTAGATCTGAGCTAGATCTTACCAAGAATGACATCATATAGCAGTTTGT
Organism: Helianthus tuberosus; assembly: GCA_030545235.1. Lineage (NCBI taxonomy): Eukaryota > Viridiplantae > Streptophyta > Magnoliopsida > Asterales > Asteraceae > Helianthus > Helianthus tuberosus. Next base: position 125,296,688 of record CM060449.1, on the reverse strand, counting down.
ACAAACCACCATGATGACATCATCCTCAAGAACTCAGATCCGAGAGATTCCACGGTGAAAAGTGTGATTTCAAAGGTGAATCACGTAGAGGATGAAGTACAGATCAAGAAAGTACAAGAATCTAGCGTAGAACGTACCGAAATCGCCAAGAAATCGAAGAAAAGTAGTGTGCGTGCGTCTGTTCGAGTGAGGCTGTCACATCAGTGAGAATGGTGATGTGACAGGCTTATTTATAGTATGTGTGGGAGTTAAGGCGGTGTGGTACGGATCGGATGGTTGGCCGATCGAGTGGCCATCCGATCGGGTGGTCATCAGATCGGATTGCTATCTGATTGGATGGTGATCCTATCGGATTGCCACTTGGTCAATCCATCCTTTCCGCATTCCCGTTTTTTATTCGTTTTGCGAGTTAGATTAAGCGTTGCATTGCGTGATATTTGGTAATAGTGTTGCATAACTAGACTACATCATAAACACCAAAAGTTTCCAAGATTAATAGATTCCGCCAGTGACAAGACTCCAGTCTCTCGTTCAACCAAGAATCAAGTTTCATGAGTCTCAAGAGTCAAGCACCAAATAAGTATCTAGAATTAGACACTCCCAGTATATAGATTTAGACATTTCAAGCATATAGATTTAGGCATTCCAAATATAGATTTAGACATTTCAAGCATATAGATTTAGGCATTCCAAATATAGATTTAGACATTTCAAGCATATAGATTTAGGCATTCCAAATATAGATTTAGACATTTCAAGCATATAGATTTAGGCATTCCAAATATAGATTTACCAAGTTATCAAAGTATCCACATTATATAGTACAGGGACTAAACTTACCAATAGATAAAGTTCAGGGACTAAATCTGACAAAAGCCTAAAGTTTAGGGACGCTGGGCGTTACAGTCTTGTCACACCCCAACCGATGGCGGAATCATCGGGGCACGGCACTAGGCGAATCAGATTGCTCAAGTGAATCCACAACAACTATTAAGTGACAGTATTTATTACATTTGTTATCCCATACTAACAGTCAATACAATCACATAAGTTATCACAGATTTCTTGTCCTCTCGAACAACACAAATCCGACAACCTAGATTTTAGGTGAGTTTCTAGACTTCCTAGCTTGATTTGATGTAGACTGCGACTAAACCTGCAACATACGTTAAAACAACGTCAATACAAAAGTATTGCTGAGTATACAAGTTTTAATAGAATAGCGTAAAATAGTTAAAAGTGTTGCGAATTACCAAATACATAAACGAGATACCTCAACATACATGCATACAAGACAGATACTACCAGCTAAGTCTCTCGAGTTGCAATTGCGATTGCTATTCATCCTAACTAGACCCCGTCGGGTTCTATAGTACTATACTAGTTAAGGCGGGACCTTGCGAGTATAAGTCCTAACACATATGTAACTAGCATCACGTGTAAATATGCATAACAGTTATTCGCAAGTGATAAACAATTGGATTGATTAATTCATTTTGATAAGTTTGATTTGATAGGAACGTATGTTACACCCAAAATGCGATAAAAGGGTTCGAGTATACTCACAGTCGGTGTTCAGCAAGTAAACACAACTTGGTTGGATTGATGGGAGCGCGTCAGAGATTAGCGTGATTACAGATTGATAGCGTAAGCTTCGAACAGTGCGTTAAACGGTGGCGAGTGAACCAGGTGTCGAATGGTAATCCGATCGGATGGCCATTCGATTGGATTGTCACCTCGTTTGGTGAGGATGCGTTTGTGTATGATGGATTGCATTTTGAAGTTTTCGTGGTAGCATTTTGAAAACAGAGAAGTATCTCTACCTTTCAGGTCGATCGATCAAACGGTCGTTCGACCGGGTGACGATCCGATTAGTAGGTCATTTTGGTGAGGACAAGTTCACAGTAGTTTGTCACTCGATCGGATTGCAATCCGATCGGGTGGCAATCTGTCACACCCCCAAAATCCACACGCGGAGTATCACCGCTTGGAGGCGTGACTGACCAGGATCTTAACCATCAATCACATTGAACTCATAAGCATAGATAAATAATACTTTCATTTATAAACAACACGTGTTACAATGTTACAATATTTCACAGTTTACAGCGGAAGCATATTGACTCGTTAAGTGTTTATAAAACCATATGTAAGCTCTTAGTCTTATATTGTGTTTCCATGTGTCTCGACCCATGACCACTCCAGCTTCTCAGACAGCAAGTCCCTTTGATATGCACCTAAAGGCCTGCAAGGCATGTAACAACGAATCAACAACAATGTTGAGCGAGTTCACAGTTTGTTATTTAGTTATAGTATTCGTTTCGTAAATCGTTTGTTCGTTTTGAAAACCATATATCGTAATAATCCTTATCGCGGCCAATCCAGGCATCTGTGCGATGATTAGTGGGGGCTTCCCATGTGTTACTAGACCACGCGTATCGACTGCTACGAAAATATAAGAGGTGCCCTAAGTCAATGTCTATCAGCATTGACCCTTTGCCCATAGTCCATTAGTACACGCCCGTTCGGACGACACGGTGTGAGGTTTGTTAAACCTAATAGCGCTATCTACTAATGACCCGCTCGCCATAGGCCTCGGCGATTAAGTCGATAAATGAGGGACTTCCTTTGATAGAACTGATGGTCTTATGATCGTGTACGTAGGTTTTACGTACGTGCCCTTCAATCCGAGGACAGTAGTAAGTATAACTGTACGTAGGTTTTACGTACGTGCCCTTCAATCCGAGGACAGTAATAATTAGCATAATAGTAATGGTTGTATGAGTAGTTATTCAATCCCATTCCCAACCCCTGGGAATCCCATGCCTTGGCTAGTGTGAACTCACCTTGGTTTGCTCGGTATGCTAAACTATGTGCTTGCAAATAATCGATCAAGTCCTATAGTATGCACGTATACTCAATTAGTTCTTGTTCGTAAGGTTTCATGTACAATCAATACCACAGAGTGTTTGGCCGTTAACGTCATACATCATACAATCAGTCAAACAAGTTCACATAATTCATGATTCACATCGTTGATTACTCAGTCTATTACATCCATATCATCCATTAATATACTTAACAAAAGTAACACACTTAACGGAGTTAAGAGGCTTGACATAATTATACTTAACAGCAATTAACATTCTTAACAGAGTTAACACATTTAACTGGATTAACATCCTAATGTAGTTAAGAACAAACAGAGTTACATACACACAAGTTTAATACTAACAGTGTTAATTAAATAAATAGAGTTAACAACTTAACAACATAACAGGGGTTTACATGCCTAACAGAGTTAGCATATTTAACAGAATTGACTTCTAACTGAACCATAAATAACTGAGTTTACACTTAACAGAACTATATGCAGGTTACAGACCTTGTGCCGAAAACACATTGGGGCCGAAATCCAACTTGGGCCGAAAACCCTTTTTGGGCCAAACATACTTGGGCCTAAATCCACCTGGCCGAAATCTCTTTGGGGGACGAAATCACCTTTGGGCCGGACACTGTTTGGGTCGAAATCACATGAGTGCCGAAATCACTTTAGGTGATTTCGTTGATGTGTGGATTTCGTGAGGTGGGGTGTTTTCGTTAGTATCATCATCAACAACAGGTTTTAAATCCCCAAATAACTAACAGATACATCGGCTATAGCAAATTATCAAGTTCAAGATTAACATTAATCGAGCAGTCATGGTATTAGAAATACACATGTTCATAACAACTATCCGATTATCATTAGTTTATCATTCAAACCAAACAGTGGCCATCAAAACGTGCTACCCCCAAATCATTTATTTATCCGAACACATATTCTGGGAACAAATCATCAGACAAAATCATAATATCATCAACAACAACACAAAGCGAACCACATGATCCCTATCGTTATGTGTTAACAGTTAAATCATAAGCCACAATTAGTAAATCTTGTTTTCAGACAAACAGTCATCAATAGTTGATTGCTAACCTCAACAAAAGGAAACAATGAATCGATTAAGGTATGGGGCTTCGGGTGCACTAGGTCGCCGTCACACCCAGGAGGAGAACTCTAGGGTTTGCCGATTGAAAACTTATCCGAGAAGATTGTGAGAAAAAGAAATATATATATTATTCACTACTGGGCCTAAGGCCCATCTTTGTTTTCACCAAACAATGGTGGACGAAAACACTAATGTGTTTTCATCACAGAAGGGTGTTTTCATGAGTGGGTGTTTGGCATGACTTTATTAAACAACAGAATGCTAATTCTAAATATAATATTAACCTTCACTACAAATATAATGCACACCACATATATAACATATCGATCACAGTACGAATTAACATATTACAACGTCTACAGTTGTGAAACAAACAAGTCGTGTCAACAAATAAAAAAAAAATTAACGTGAAATAAATGCGAAGATGGAAATCTTGGAAACTCGAGTTGTCACATTATCCCCAACTTGAAAGAAATTTCGTCCCGAAATTTAGCATGCGGTTACTGAGGAAGCTAGGTAAGTTATCGTTTACTGGTTTTCCTGGGGTGTCACATCATTCCCCCGTTGACTTGGAATTTCATCCCGAAATTCTGTGGTAGCTTCAGCCTCAGTAGTGGTTGCATTGGTTCCGAATAACTGGGGATATTTGAGTTCCATTTGGTCTTCTCGTTCCCAGGTATACTCTGGGCCACGACGGGAGTTCCAACGAACTCGAACAAGTGGTATTCTGGTGTGCTTGAGGACCTTAACATCCCGATCCGTGATTCCAACTGGTTCTTCGACGAAATGCAACCGTTCGTCGATAGTGAGCTCCTTCAAAGGAACTATGGGGGTCTCATCTGACAGACACTTCTTCAGATTCGACACGTGAAAGACGTTGTGAACTGCACTGAGTTCAACTGGTAAGTTTAGTCTGTAGGCCACTTTGTCTATATTCTCTATGACTTCGAATGGTCCAACGTATCGTGGATTGAGTTTGCCCCTTTTTCCAAAACGAACAACACCCTTCCAGGGTGAAACTTTGAGTAGCACTCGATCCCCAACCTGGAACTCGAGTAGTTTCCTGTCTTTATCGGCGTATGCTCTCTGACGGTCATGAGCTGACGCCATGCGTTGTCGTATTTGAGCAATCTTTTCTGTAGTTTCAACTACAAGTTCTGGACCTGTGATTTAACTATCCCCCACCTCTGCCCAACAGAGAGGTGACCGGCATTTACGTCCGTACAATGCCTCGAATGGAGCAGCTTTAATGCTGGTGTGGTAGCTGTTATTGTACGAAAATTCCACAAGTGGTAGATCCTTTTTCCCAGCCGTTGCTAAAGTCAATTACACATGCACGAAGCATGTCTTTTAGAGTTTGAATAGTGTGCTCCGACTGCCCATCCGTCTGAGGGTGATAAGCTGTGCTCATGTCTAAATGAGAGCCAAAAGATTTGTGCATTGCTTACCACAGTTCTGAAATAAAACGTGCATCGCGATCAGAGATAATAGAGGTGGGCACTCCGTGCCTCGAGACAACTTCCTTAAGGTATACGTCTGCTAGAGTGGAGAACTTATCCGTTTCCTTGATGGCCAAAAAGTGAGCAGACTTTGTGAGTCGATCCACGATCACCCAAATAGTATCATTTCCGCGTTGAGATCTAGGTAGGCCAGTAACAATATCCATGGAAATTTGTTCCCATTTCCATTGTGGTATCTCAGGCTGTTGGAGTGGGCCTGATGGTTTCTGATATTCCGCTTTAACTCTCGCACAAGTCAAGCACTTGCTAACGTTAGTGGCTATGTGAGCTTTCACGCTAGACCACTAGTATGTAGTTCTAAGGTCGTGGTACATCTTATCCGAACCAGGATGTACTGAGTAGCGAGACTTGTGTGCCTCATCCATCACAAGCTCTCATAGGTTGCCATAGTGTGGGACCCAATGCGTCCTGTTACATAGTAGGCGCCGTCTGCCTTTTGTTTTAACCGTTGCCTTGAACCGCGTAGGGCTTCAGCCCTGACGTTTTCTGGTTTCAATGCTTCTACCTGAGCATCTCGTATCTGTGAAGGAAGACTAGACTGAATAGTGAGTTGCAACGCTCGTACACGCCTAGGTGTAGTATCCTTTCGACTGAGAGCATCGGCCACCACGTTGGCTTTACCCGGAGGGTACTTGATAGCACATTCATAATCATTCAGTAACTCGACCCATCGACGTTGTCGCATGTTCAATTCTTTCTGCTTGAAGATATGCTCAAGACTCCTGTGATCAGTGTAGATGGTGCACTTGGTACCGTACAAGTAATGTCGCCATATCTTGAGCGCAAAACAACAGCTCCCAGCTCTAAATCATGTGTAGTGTAATTTCGTACGTAAATCTTAAGTTGGCGCGAAACATAAGCAATGACTCTATCCCGTTGCATCAATACACATCCAAGACCTTGGATAGATGCGTCGCAGTAGACTACAAAATCGTCCGTGCCTTCAGGCAATGAGAGGATAGGTGCGCTACAAAGTCTATCCTTTAAGTGTTGAAACGTTGTTTCCTGTGTATTACCCCAACGGTAAGCAACACCTTTCTGTGTCAGTAGTGTAAGCGGCTGTGCAATCTTTGAGAAGTCTTTGATGAACCATCTATAATAACCCGCCAAACCCAAGAATTGGCGTATTTCGGTTGGTGTACGAGGTGCAGGCCAGTTCTTGATCGAATCTACCTTGGATGGATCGACATGAATCCCATCCTTGTTTACCACGTGGCCTAAGAAGTGGACTTCACGAAGCCAGAAGTGTCATTTTGAAAACTTAGCGTACAGCTGTTCCGTTCGAAGAAGTTCCAGAATAAGTCGTAAATGATGCTCGTGTTCCTCCTGACTCTTGGAGTAAATCAAAATGTCGTCGATAAACACAATGACGAACTTGTCAAGATAAGGGTTGCACACCCTGTTCATAAGATCCATGAAAACCGCAGGCGCGTTCGTTAGCCCGAATGGCATGACCAAAAACTCGTAATGGCCGTAGCGAGTTCTGAATGCTGTTTTGGAGACATCCTCATCCCGGACTCTCAGCTGATGATAACCTGATCTCAGATCAATTTTGGAGTAATAGCTCGACCCTTGCAACTGGTCGAATAAGTCGTCGATGCGTGGAAGTGGATAGCGATTTTTCACGGTCACCTTGTTCAGTTCGCGGTAATCTATGCACATGCGAAAGGTACCGTCTTTCTTCTTCACAAATAATACTGGAGCTCCCCATGGCGAAGAGCTAGGACGTATGAAACCCTTTTTCTAAGAGTTCTTGCAGTTGCTTAGACAGTCCTTCCAGTTCAGTTGGAGCTAAGCGGTAAGGCGCTCGAGCTATGGGTGCTGCTCCAGGAGCTAGCTCGATCTGAAATTCGACCTGGCGATGGGGCGGTAACCCAGGTAACTCTTCAGGAAACACTCGAAGAAAGTCGTGTACAATAGAAATATCCTCTAACTTCTTCTCTGTCTTCGATGTATCTGTAACAAGTGCTAGAACAGCTGTGTGGCCCTTTCGCAAACACTTCTGAGCCTTCAAGAAGGAGATGATGCCCCTCACGACACCACTCTTGTCGCCTTGAACTTCGAGAGGTTCCTTGCCAGTACGGGGAATATGAATGACCTTCTTCTTGCATAGGATCTCTGCTTGCTGTTGGGATAACCAATTCATCCCAATGACGATGTCTAAACCATCATAACGTTGGGGTCATTTCTAGCATCACCCTGACCAACCATGAACACTCGACCCCTGGCACCAATGCCGTCGTTATTACCCCCGTTGTTATTCCCGTTACCCTGAGTATTGTTGTTGCTGGTTCTGCGGTGCTCGCTGTTACTGCTGACGATTCTGATGTGCAGGTTGTGAACTCCTGAAATCTTTGGCTTCATGATCAATCTTGAGACACCTCTGACAACGAACCTTGTTCCACTGACCACTGTGGTGTCTGTTGCATCCGTTGCATTTCGGGTGATTTCCTCGATATCCACCCTGCCTTTGACTACCATAAGACTGCTGACTGGGGCTCTGGTAATCATCAATCTTTCGCTGCTGTGCCTGGGACTGAACTGAAGTCGAACCCTTGCTAGAGGTTCCATCCCATTTTTGCTTGTTGTCACTAGGAATAGCAGAAGTAATAGTAGTGGTAGTAGTAGTACTGATACGTTTAGGCAGCCTGTTCTGTTCCACTGCCTGGTCTGTGAGACGATGAGCAAGACGAGTAACATCTTGAATAGTAGCAAGGTTAGCAGAAGTCACATGACTTTGAATTTCTGGTACTAAGCCTTTGAGGTACAGCTCAATGCGCTTGATGGGAGGATCCACCATAGTTGGACATAACACTGCCACTTCGTTGGACCGTTTCGTGTATGCTTCTATCTCTGACCCGTCATCTTCAGGTTAAAGAACTCCCAAAACTGTCACTGTTCCTTGGGTTGATGATGTTTTAACCTAACCCGTACAGAGGTTGGTAAGGTGCTACGCTCATCCTCCTGTCCGTCGTCGTTACGAGTGGTTCAAGTGGTTCGCTATCTGATACGAGAGTGTTGCGGAAGTGATCACACTTCGGGATCGGAGACGTCAATCCATGAGTTTCAGGAGACGAGGAGGGGCAGGAAAGGGTATCGTTCAATCATTCTACGCAGGGACATCCAACTCAAGGACGTTTGTATAAGCACCTAACATTCTACGCGACTTGCTAGACGTTCTAATGGGTGCTCAGGTAATACTCGTCAACACCGAGTTTTGAAGGGATCCAACTATAATTGAGAAGTTCACGTTTATGTTTGAGTAGGGGGACAATTACTGCTATGGCCCCTATAGGTTGGTCATGTTTCATATTGATCAAATAACGGGACAAAACCCCTTTTCCACTTGTTAAGCCTTACTGGGACTCACATGCACCCCACATTATTATTATGTGTGCACCCACAATAATATTGTGATTTGCATGTTTATCTCAGCTCCTCTTAACTCATGTCAAATGGTTCCCCACACTTAAGTAGGAATCAAAGAGTATCACATAGCGTATGTTATGAAGGTTTAGGGAAAGACCACCCTAACAGTCACTTAGTACATGAAAGTGTTCATGAATTCATATCGGTGTGCAAAACGTGCTATCACATGCATTATCGTACGTAGGTGTTCACTAGCTATGTAGTACAATGAGTATAAGAGGGACGAACCTTGCAATCTGGAGCTGAGTGTCATGGTCGTATTCCCGTTTTCAGAATCTGTCCGGTTATAGTCTGGTTTTACAAAAACAGTTTCCCCTTTTTAAAACCAAGTTCACTATAACCAATGGCTCTGATACCAATCTGTCACACCCCCAAAATCCACACGCGGAGTATCACCGCTTGGAGGCGTGACTGACCAGGATCTTAACCATCAATCACATTGAACTCATAAGCATAGATAAATAATACTTTCATTTATAAACAACACGTGTTACAATGTTACAATATTTCACAGTTTACAGCGGAAGCATATTGACTCGTTAAGTGTTTATAAAACCATATGTAAGCTCTTAGTCTTATATTGTGTTTCCATGTGTCTCGACCCATGACCACTCCAGCTTCTCAGACAGCAAGTCCCTTTGATATGCACCTAAAGGCCTGCAAGGCATGTAACAACGAATCAACAACAATGTTGAGCGAGTTCACAGTTTGTTATTTAGTTATAGTATTCGTTTCGTAAATCGTTTGTTCGTTTTGAAAACCATATATCGTAATAATCCTTATCGCGACCAATCCAGGCATCTGTGCGATGATTAGTGGGGGCTTCCCATGTGTTACTAGACCACGCGTATCGACTGCTACGAAAATATAAGAGGTGCCCTAAGTCAATGTCTATCAGCATTGACCCTTTGCCCATAGTCCATTAGTACACGCCCGTTCGGACGACACGGTGTGAGGTTTGTTAAACCTAATAGCGCTATCTACTAATGACCCGCTCGCCATAGGCCTCGGCGATTAAGTCGATAAATGAGGGACTTCCTTTGATAGAACTGATGGTCTTATGATCGTGTACGTAGGTTTTACGTACGTGCCCTTCAATCCGAGGACAGTAGTAAGTATAACTGTACGTAGGTTTTACGTACGTGCCCTTCAATCCGAGGACAGTAATAATTAGCATAATAGTAATGGTTGTATGAGTAGTTATTCAATCCCATTCCCAACCCCTGGGAATCCCATGCCTTGGCTAGTGTGAACTCACCTTGGTTTGCTCGGTATGCTAAACTATGTGCTTGCAAATAATCGATCAAGTCCTATAGTATGCACGTATACTCAATTAGTTCTTGTTCGTAAGGTTTCATGTACAATCAATACCACAGAGTGTTTGGCCGTTAACGTCATACATCATACAATCAGTCAAACAAGTTCACATAATTCATGATTCACATCGTTGATTACTCAGTCTATTACATCCATATCATCCATTAATATACTTAACAAAAGTAACACACTTAACGGAGTTAAGAGGCTTGACATAATTATACTTAACAGCAATTAACATTCTTAACAGAGTTAACACATTTAACTGGATTAACATCCTAATGTAGTTAAGAACAAACAGAGTTACATACACACAAGTTTAATACTAACAGTGTTAATTAAATAAATAGAGTTAACAACTTAACAACATAACAGGGGTTTACATGCCTAACAGAGTTAGCATATTTAACAGAATTGACTTCTAACTGAACCATAAATAACTGAGTTTACACTTAACAGAACTATATGCAGGTTACAGACCTTGTGCCGAAAACACATTGGGGCCGAAATCCAACTTGGGCCGAAAACCCTTTTTGGGCCAAACATACTTGGGCCTAAATCCACCTGGCCGAAATCTCTTTGGGGGACGAAATCACCTTTGGGCCGGACACTGTTTGGGTCGAAATCACATGAGTGCCGAAATCACTTTAGGTGATTTCGTTGATGTGTGGATTTCGTGAGGTGGGGTGTTTTCGTTAGTATCATCATCATCATCAACAGCAGGTTTTAAATCCCCAAATAACTAACAGATACATCGGCTATAGCAAATTATCAAGTTCAAGATTAACATTAATCGAGCAGTCATGGTATTAGAAATACACATGTTCATAACAACTATCCGATTATCATTAGTTTATCATTCAAACCAAACAGTGGCCATCAAAACGTGCTACCCCCAAATCATTTATTTATCCGAACACATATTCTGGGAACAAATCATCAGACAAAATCATAATATCATCAACAACAACACAAAGCGAACCACATGATCCCTATCGTTATGTGTTAACAGTTAAATCATAAGCCACAATTAGTAAATCTTGTTTTCAGACAAACAGTCATCAATAGTTGATTGCTAACCTCAACAGAAGGAAACAATGAATCGATTAAGGTATGGGGCTTCGGGTGCACTAGGTCGCCGTCACACCCAGGAGGAGAACTCTAGGGTTTGCCGATTGAAAACTTATCCGAGAAGATTGTGATAAAAAGAAATATATATATTATTCACTACTGGGCCTAAGGCCCATCTTTGTTTTCACCAAACAATGGTGGACGAAAACACTAATGTGTTTTCATCACAGAAGGGTGTTTTCAGGTAGAGTGTTTTCATGAGTGGGTGTTTGGCATGACTTTATTAAACAACAGAATGCTAATTCTAAATATAATATTAACCTTCACTACAAATATAATGCACACCACATATATAACATATCGATCACAGTACGAATTAACATATTACAACGTCTACAGTTGTGAAACAAACAAGTCGTGTCAACAAATAAAAAAAAATTAACGTGAAATAAATGCGAAGATGGAAATCTTGGAAACTCGAGTTGTCACACAATCCGTTTGGAACTGACTTTGTGTTGAACATGTTGAAAATTGTTTAAATGTTGAAGTTCAAACATCACATGATCGGGTGGTCGCTCGATCGAATGGCAATCCGATCGGACGGCAATCCGTTCGACGTTCAAAACTTAAAAGGCTGAAATAATGTTTAAGTGTGGGGCCAAGTACAAGCCGATCGGACTGGATCAGACGGCAATCCGATCGGACGACAATCCGTCCCAGCGTCCTGATCGTCTCTACACTTGGTTGTTTGATAGTTTGCAGTTTTGATCGAGACGGTGTGATAGTCGTGCTAAACAACAGAAACCCCATCATGACCCAAATTATCCTATCGAACAGGAATCACCCTAGTCCGATCAGTTAACTGTCCGTGATGGTTGTTCATGTTTAACCTGAAATCGGTTGTCTCTTTAGACAGAATCAGATCTTGAACCGACACTTCACTTTAGAATGAGTAGAAGATCGGAACGAGCCCCGATTCCATCGGTTTTAAGTGCATTGAGTGTAAAAGAGTTGAAAGTAAGTTAGAAAAACCATCTTTCAATCCTTTTAACCATGAATATGTGTAAATCTATGCGAAAACATTGTTGAATCTTGTGGAAATCCTTCAGATCTGAGTTGTTCTTGGTGGAATGAGGCCAAGACTTGAAGTTCATAAGAACTCCATGGTGACATCATCCTAGAACACCTCAATCCACTGATTTCACGGTTAAAAGTTAAGATTCAAAAGAGAAAATGTTGAAGAAGTGCGTGTAGATCATAGAAGTACAAGATTTGATATAGAAACTTACAAGAATCGCGAGAAATCGAGAGAAAACAGCCCCAAGGCGTGCTGGTCGAGTGAGAGCTGTCACATCACTTGAACAGTGATGTGACAAGGGCTATTTATAGGTGAAGTGGAGAAAAGGTGATGAAGTGCAACGGATCGGGTGGCAGTCCGATCGGGTGGCAGTCCGATCGGGTGGCAATCCGATCGGTTGGCCACTCGATCGATCAGCCACTCGATCGGTGGTCTCCGACGAATTGCGTTTTGATGTTTCGTTTTGATCGTTAAGCTTTGCGATAGTTTGGTTACACATTTTTATTCCCACATTCATATATTTATTATAATTAGCCACAAAGGGTCGTATAAATATTCATATTTCAAGTCCGCGTTGCGATAAATCGAGTTGCACGTTTCGAATATGCGTTGCGTTGCGTCACATCATGGCTATCGAGGAGGGTAGAATAGGTCCTCACTCAACGTTATCGTGAGTGTTAGTACGTGCGATGTGATGTGCTATAGCGATAAAGTATGCGTAATATGCGAAAATACTGCGAAATAGCGATGTATGCGATATAGCTACATTATGATCCGAATCTTTGGTACTAGGCGTAACGAGTATAACGGGTAGTAATAACGCACGAACGTGCGGGTTGTTACAAGTCTCCCCTCCTTTAGGAGATTTCGTCCCCGAAATCTTAGAGGAAGACTGCTCGAAGAGCTGCGGATACTTGGCCTTCATATCACTTTTCAATTCCCAAGTGAATTCAGCGCCACGCTTTCCTTCCCATCGAACCTTAACAATGGGAATTTTGTTGCGCCTCAGACGCTTGACAACTTGATCCATGATTTCGACCGGTTTCTCCACAAATTGCACAGCTTCATTTATTTGCAAGTCTTCGAAGGGAACCTGTAGTTCCTCGTTGGCTAAGCATTTATGTAGATTAGATACGTGGAACACTGGTTGCACGTTGTTTAGTTCTTGTGGCAAGTCGAGTCTGTACACCACCTTGCCAATCCTTTCGAGTATCTTGAAAGGACCTACATAGTGAGGAGCGAGTTTTCCCTTCTTACCAAAACGAACTACTCCCTTCCAGGGAGATACCATGAGAAGAACTCGATCACCAACCTCAAATTCCAGAGGCTTTCGCCTAACATCATCATAGCTCTTTTGTCTGCTCCTAGCCTTGATCAAGTTATCATGGATCTGAAGAATTTTATCCGTTGTCTCTTGAATGATTTCAGGGCCAGTAAACTGCTTGTCACCAATCTCATGCCAGCTGAGAGGAGATCGGCACTTGCGGCCATACAAAGCTTCGAAAGGAGCCATCTGAATACTGGAATGATAGCTGTTGTTGTACGAGAACTCAATCAATGGTAAATGTACATCCCAGTTACCACCAAAGTCGATGACACAAGAATGGAGCATATCCTCTAGGGTTTGAATAGTACGCTCGGTCTGTCCATCTGTCTGAGGATGAAAGGCCATGCTAAGATTCAAGTGCGAACCCATAGCGGACTGAAACATTTGCCAAAGACGCGAAGTAAAACGACCATCATGGTCAGATATTATGTCGAGAGGTATGCCATGACGGCATATAATCTCATCGGTATAGATTCGAGCAAGTTTCTCCACTTTATAGTCTTCACGAATAGGAAGAAAGTGGGCCGATTTGGTCAAACGATCAACAATCACCCAGATACTATCGTGACCAAAAGGCGTACGGGGTAGTTTGGTAATAAAGTCCATAGCAATGCTATCCTACTTCCAAACTGGTATTTTAGGTTGCTCCAAGAATCCAGAAGGACGCTGATGTTCGGCCTTGACCTTTGAACAAGTAAGGCACTTAGCAACATATAACGCAATGTCCTTCTTCATGCCAGGCCACCAATAAGTCGTACGCAGATCCTGGTACATCTTATCGGCACCCGGATGAATAGAGTATCGGGACTTGTGGGCCTCATTCATAATGAGCTCACGTAGACTATCGCGATCTGGCACCCAGATGCGATTGAGATAGTACTGAAGACCATCAGATTTAGTTTCGAGTTGATTAACGTTAGCGCCAAGAACCTCAACAGATAGACTTCCTTCATTAGCTGACGAGTACTGAGCTTCACGAATACAAGCATGCAGTTCACTAGATAAACGAATAGCCTTAAAATGAGTTTTACGACTAAGAGCGTCGGCCACTACATTTGCCTTGCCAGGATGATAGCAGATTTCGCAATCGTGGTCGTTAAGTTGTTCTACCCAACGTCTCTGTCGCATGTTCAGTTCCTTTTGGTTAAAGATATGTTGGAGGCTCTTATGGTCGGTGAAGACCACACATTTCGTACCATACAGGTAATGTCGCCAGATCTTTAACGCAAATACAACTGCACCCAGCTCCAGATCGTGAGTAGTATAGTTTTTCTCATGTACCTTGAGTTGATGAGAGGCATAAGCAATAACCTTGTCCCGCTGCATGAGCACACAGCCTAATCCACGGTTCGAGGCATCACAATATACCACGAAATCGTCATTCCCATCGGGTAGAGTGAGCACAGGAGCGTTACACAAAAGGGTCTTAAGAGTCTGAAAGGATTCCTCTTGCTCAGGACCCCAAGCAAAAGGATTCTCTTTCTAGGTCAATGAAGTGAGAGGCACAACAATCTTAGAAAAGTCCGAAATGAATCGGCGGTAATAACCAGCCAATCCTAGAAAAGAACGGATTTCGGATGCGGATTTAGGCGTACTCCAATTCTTCACAGCTTCGATTTTAGACGGGTCAACATGAATACCTTCTTACTAACGACATGACCCAGAAATTGCACTTCATCAATCCAAAATTCACACTTAGAAAATTTAGCATACAAACGTTCACCACGTAAGAGTTCGAGCATAAGGCGTAAATGACGAGCATGATCAACTTTAGACTTAGAATAAATGAGAATATCGTCAACAAAGACTATAACAAAACGATCCAAATAAGGTTTACACACACGATTCATAAGGTCCATGAACACAGCGGGTGCGTTGGTCAACCCAAAAGGCACAACCACGAACTCGTAGTGTCCATAATGAGTACGAAAAGCGGTCTTAGGAATATCATCTTCGAGTACATGAAGCTGATGATAACCAGAACGAAGATCGATCTTAGAGAAACAGGACGCGCCTTATAGTTGGTCAAACAGGTCATCAATACGAGGGAGAGGATAACGATTCTTAACAGTAAGCTTATTAAGTTCACGGTAGTCGATACACATACGAAATGAACCATCCTTCTTCTTGACAAATAAAATGGGAGCACCCCATGAGGAGGTACTTGGACAAATAAAACCTTTGTCGAGCAGTTCCTGTAGCTGACTGGATAACTCCTGCATCTCGGAAGGTGCAAGACGATAGGGAGCCTTGGCGACAGGAGTCACGCCAGGTACGAGATCAATATGAAAGTCAACGGATCTAGGAGGAGGAAGACCAGGAGGATCTTCAGGAAATACATCAGTGAAATCACACACCACTGGAATATCGCTTATGTTCTTCCCCTTGCCCTTTTGTTCCACCACGTGGGCCAAGAAGGCAAAGTTCTGTTTACGTAAGCATCTGCTCGCCTGTGTGCATGACATCAGCCTCAACCCTTTTGAAGGTCGGTCTCCATAGATGTTCAAAGTATCACCAGACGGAAGAGGAAGATGAGCGAGCTTATCATGACAAACAATCTCGGCATGGTTCTTACGCAACCAGTCCATACCGATAATGACATCAAAACTACCCAAACGCATGGGTATGAGGTCAATAGAGAATACGTGATCGTTAAGAGTCAGGGAACAATCACGCACAATAGAATTAACAAGAATCGACTTACCATTGGCGACCTCAACAGAGAACGACTCAGGTAACTTAGAGCGTGTACAGTTTATCAAAGACTCAAATTCCACGGACACAAAGCTTTTATCGGCACCAGTATCAAATAGGATCGAAGCATAAAGGTTATTAACAAGGAACATACCATTCACCACATCATTATTGTTATGAGCTTGATTAGCATTGAGATTGAATGCTCGTCCACGAGCGGCTGCTTGTTGATCTTGATTCAGCTGAGGGCAACGATTACGAAGATGCATAGTATCTCCACATTGAAAGCATGCACGAATAGCATTGACCAGACATGGATTCTGCGACGGTGCTGCAGGAGCTGGTAGCGCTGCCTGAGCTGGGGCTCGCTGGGCTGGTTGAGCTGGGTTAGCTTGACGACAATAAGGAGTCGTGTGACCATAGCGATTACAGTTGGTACACGGACGACATGCAGAAGTAGTAGGGTGATGGAAGTTGCAAGTTGCACACTTGGGGTAAGACCCAGTGTACTGTTTCTTAGCTTCTGGAACAGCAGGGTTAGCAGCAGCAGTAGCAGGAGCAGGTTTAGCCGCAGGGTTTGCAGCAGGAACAATAGCATTGCATCCTAAACCCTGAGATTTCCTTTTCTTGTTCTTGCTGCTGGGTGACTTGATTTGCAGACTTGGAGGTAGCAGGAGTAGCAAACTGCTTATCACGCACACGGTTGTTATTCAAACTTGCTGCCAAATGATAGACTTCTTCAATAGTGTCGAGTTGGGTTGCTTCAATAGAATCACGCATAGCAGGAGGTAGTCCATTTATGTACTTGGTTATCATTCGCTTAGGAGTAGAAACCAAGTGAGTCAATTAAACTAAGCTGCTTAAAACGAGTAGTATAAGCCAGATTGTCATCACCAATCTGCTTCAAATGCCAAAACTCTTCTTCCACCTTCAGTTGTTCATGGGGAGGGCAGAACTCTAGCATCATTAGTTCTCGCACCTCAGTCCATGGAAGAGCATAGGCTTCTTCGTTTTAACGGATGTTTCTCTCGTTCGACCACCACTCCAACGCTCTGCCTTGAAACATTCCAGTCGCACTCCTAGTCTTTAGATGATCTGGGCACTCGCTGTTAATGAAGGTAACTTCGATGCTGTCGAACCACTCGAGCATAGCAGTCACCCCATCACTTCCCGTGAAAGGCTTAGAGTTGCAAGAGATGAAATGTTTGTAGCTGAACTTAGTAGACTTTTGCTTCTCAGTCTTTGAGTCCATAGAGGATGGAGGAGTGTTTGATCCTTGGATCTCAGAGACGATCTTTGGCACGACTCGAGAGATCTGGTCGGCCATGAAAGACATCATCTTTTTCTGAGACTTCTCCCTGGATCTCTTGAGAGTGTCGGATAGCTTACGGGACGACATCTACAGATCCAATCAAGAGGATCGTATCAGTCTAGATTATGAAGTCTCACAATAAAGATTTACACATGATAGATTAAAGTATTAGGACTTAACATCGCAACTCACAACCTTCACATGGCACGTTGTACGAAGTTTGGTCAACATGTCAGAAACGCTTATATATAGGAAGTACCAGTGGCTTATCCACCACGCTTCGGGCACATCGCCTCTGCCTCGTACTTGGTGTCATGTTACGTGTCGTAATCGCCAAACGTAACAATTTACTCATCATCATCATCATATGCACATAGATTGCCCAGATAGATTCACATAGATTACTCAAATAGATTTACATAGATTAACTCAACGGATCATCATAGATTTACTCAATAGATTAACATAGATTAACTTAATAGATTAACAGAGATTACGCTAGAGTGCACATAGTTCATACATAGATTTCTCATATGCTATACGAGTAGTTTTAGAGTTCACATAGAATACATAGACTTCCCATAGATTACGTAGACTTCTCATAGATTGCATAGACTTCTCATAGATTGCATAGACTTCTCATAGATTGCACGAGTAGTTTTCTCATAGTTTAGATTTCAACATTCTCAACACTGGTCTGCAAACACTAAGTCTTACATGGCACTCGGTACGAATGTTGGTAACATGCCGGAAGCACTTATATATAGGAAGTACCAATGGCGTATCCACCATGCTTCGGACATCCTACTTCTGTCTCGTATTTCCATGCCATTTAGTGTTCCACACCCACAACAACACACATATGTCCATCAGATAGATTTCACATAGTATCTTAGTCAAGATTTCCACATAGTTTACATATTGTATAAAGCTTCAGAAATTTAGTTCGATCCTGAGATTAGAGTTAACGTTTTAGATTGCGGACACACGTGTGAGTTGTCGCAACCCCCGATCCCTGTTTCCCGGGAACGGGCGGACGGGAGCTCAGAGTTTGGTGGTATCAGGTTGTTTAATCTCGCAGCGGAATTTTCATCAGGACCGTAGTTAGGAAATGTTTATCAGAGTAAAACCACCTTCTTTTATATTAATAATAACATGGGCAAAACCCAAGTTTCTTATTACAATACATTATAGGGATAAACCCTATTTTATTGAATTTAAAACATCGTTTATTAGGTAACTTTTATAGCCACATTTTTCCCAAGCCTTCAGTGCTCTCCAGCTGGCTTTTCACTAATTGGCTGTTCACATTGTGTTACCTGTAACGCGTTTTAAAAACATTTGTCAGTCGGAAATACTGGTGAGTGAATCCCAGTTTAATCAAGAAACATTTTATCAATTAAAACAGTATTGAGAGCGATCACATTGTTTATTTCTACACAATTACTCATTCAGTATTTGCCACTCGACCGGATCTGTGGCTATGGTCAAATTACCCATTGGCTAACTCGTCGTCCAATGGTAATGCACTGTCATTCAGACTTACTACTACTCGTAGTAAATTTTGTATACAAAACCCCATAATACCGGCAGTAATTGAAGAACTACAAAGACTCAATCACCGCTTAATCGCATTGTAAAACAATTAAGGTTTTGTAAAACATTCCAAAAACATTAACAAAAAGAGGATAAACTCACTTTGCTATCTTAGGCTTCTTGTAAGGGTTTCCTGGGTATAATCTATAATTTATACAAATGTACATTGGTTAGTATCATAACCCTTTGAAATTATTAATGATACCCTTCCCGAGACGGTATTCCAACAACTACGTCGGGCAGAACCACGACAGTTGTTACGGAACCCTAAATCAATCGGGCAGCGTAACTATTATGAAACTGGGGTTATAATACTTACAACGGAGCAGAACCTTGCTAATTAGGGGTATAATACCCGAGTATTATAACACTACTACAGAATTTAGATTGAGAATTGAGATTGTGAGCGACGGAAAACGAAGTCTGATGGCCTTCTTATATAGTCGTGTAATCGGATTTCCAGGCGGCCCGCGTAAGGTAAGGCTAAGCCTTACGCGGCCCGCGTCAACACACGGTCAACATATAGCTTGGCCCGGTCAGCTTGTAGACTTGACACGATGTCGACAAGTGTCGGCATCTGGTGTATCCGCGTTTCATGAGTCCGCGCGGCCCGCGTAAGCTTGAGGTGAGGTCCTACGCGGCCCGCCTCAACTTACATTTTCAGATTTTTAATTTATTTTATAAACTATAACATATTTTGGGCTCGGTTTTCACATACGGGGTGTATTATAAGACACATTAGAATATTTTAAGATATAATAGGGTGTCGGAAATATTATAAGGGTGTTGGTTTTTCCGAGGGTTGTTACATTCCCCCCACCTTGTTTTAGAGCTCGTCCTCGAGATCTACTGAAACAAGTGCGGGTATTTCCTTTGCATTTCTGACTCAAGTTCTCATGTGTATTCCGGTCCTCTTTTGGAGTCCCACTTCACTTTGACTAGAACTAGTCTCTTATGCTTGAGATTCTTGATTTTCCTGTCTTCAATCTGTAGGGGTCTTTCTACAAACTTGAGTTGTTCATTTACCTCTATATCCTTAAGAGGTACTATTAATGATTCATCAGCTAAACACTTTTTAAGATTAGATATATGAAACACATCATGTATTCCTGCCATTTCCTCTGGCAGTTGTAGCTGATAGGCTACAGGTCCTATTTTTCTAATAATCTTGAAAGGTCCAACATACATGGGACTTAGCTTTCCCCGTTTGATGAATCTTACCACTCCTTTCCAAGGAGAGACTTTTAACAATACTCTATCTCCTACTTGAAACTCCAATGGTTTTCGCCTATTATTAGCATAACTTTTCTGTATATCACGTGCTGCTTTCAGTCGTTCCTTGACTTGAATAATTTTATCAGTTGTTTCTTGTACTATCTCAGGTCCAGATAATTGTTTTTCCCCAATTTCTGCCCAACAGACTGGGGTTTGACACTTTCGTCCATAAAGTGCTTCAAATGGTGCAGCATTAATACTTGTGTGATAACTATTATTATAAGAAAATTCTATTAAAGGTAAGTGATCGTCCCAATTACCTCCAAAATCAATTACACAAGCTCTAAGCATGTCCTCCATTGTCTGAATTGTTCTTTCACTTTGTCCATCTGTTTGAGGATGATAAGCTGTGCTTAACCTTAACTTGGTTCCCATTGCCTTTTGGAAACTTGACCAAAAATGAGATGTAAAACGACTATCTCTATCAGAAATAATTGATAAAGGAATGCCATGTAAAGAAACAATTTCATTTACATACAATTTAGATAATTGTTCCATACTAATTGTTTCCTTCATTGGTAAGAAATGAGCTGACTTAGTTAGTCTATCTACAATCACCCAGATTGTATCATTTCCTTTCCTAGTTTTGGGTAATTTAGTAACAAAATCCATGGTTATAAATTCCCATTTCCAAACTGGCATTTCTAATTGCTGTAACAAACCTGAGGGTTTCTGATGTTCAGCTTTAACTTGTGAACAAGTTAAACATTTAGAAACATAGACTGCTATGTCCTTTTTCATTCCTATCCACCAGAAATTTTTCCTTAAATCCTGGTACATTTTGTCACTTCCTGGATGCATCGTATACTTAGACTTATGAGCTTCTTCTAATATACTATGGCGTAGATTTCCTAATTTAGGTATCCACATTCTCTTTTCATGGAATCTCCAAATTCCATCTGTTCCTTGTTTTAATTCTTTTAACATACCTTTTAACTTTTCAGTATCTTCCTTAATTACCGACTCTTGTGCTTCTCTTATTTGATTATTTAAATCTACTTGCAGATTTAATTTAAGAGAACGTACTCTTCTTGGCTTTTCATGATACTTTTGGCTTAAAGCATCTGCCACTACATTTGCTTTTCCTTCATGATACTGGATATCACAATCATAATCACTAAGAAATTCCATCCAACGTCTTTGTCTCATATTTAACTCTTTCTGCCCGAAAACATACCTTAAACTTTTGTGATCAGTAAATATGGTAAACTTACTACCATAAAGGTAATGTCTCCAAATCTTAAGAGCAAAAATTATAGCTCCTAATTCTAAATCATGAGTTGAATAATTCTCTTCATGATTCTTAAGTTTTCTAGATGCATAGGCTATAACCTTTTGACGTTGCATCAACACACATCCATAACCTAATTTAGAAGCATCACAATAGACTACGAAATCTTCAGTTCCTTCTGGTAATGCTAGTATGGGTGTATGGGTCAATCTTTGCTTAAGGATTCTAAAGGCTTCTTCTTGTTTTACTCCCCATTCAAACTTAACAGATTTACAGGTTAGCTTAGTTAGGGGAATGGCTATTCTAGAAAAATCCTTAATAAACCTTCTATAATAACCGGCCAATCCTAAGAAACTTCTAACCTCAGTTGGTGACTCAGGGGTTTTCCATTTAGTAATTGCCTCGATCTTTGTTGGATCTACATGAATTCCTTCATGATTGACTAGGTGTCCAAGGAATTGTACCTGTTCTAACCAAAATTCACACTTTGAAAACTTAGCATAAAGCTTTTCCTTTCTTAATAGACTTAAAAGTGTGTGCAAATGCTTAGCATGATCCTCTTTACTCTTAGAGTAAATTAGAATATCATCTATGAATACAATTATGAATTTATCCAAATATGGCTTACATATTCGGTTCATCATGTCCATAAATGCAGCTGGGGCATTGGTTAAACCAAATGGCATGACAGTAAATTCATAATGACCATACCTTGTTCTAAATGCGGTTTTAGGAATATCCTCTTCCTGTACCTTTAATTGATGATATCCTGACCTTAAATCAATCTTAGAGAAAAATCGAGCTCCTTGTAGCTGATCAAACAAATCATTGATTCTCGGTAATGGGTACCGATTCTTAATCGTGGCTTTGTTTAATTCACGGTAGTCAATGCACATACGCATTGATCCGTCCTTCTTTTTAACAAATAGTATCGGCACTCCCCATGGCGATGAACTTGGTTGTATAAATCCTTTCTCCAACAATTCATCTAATTGTTTCTTTAATTCTTGCATTTCTGCAGGTGCCAAACGGTAAGGTGCTTTGGCAATTGGTGATGTTCCTGGTATTAAATGGATTCTGAACTCAACTTCTCTATCCGGAGGTTGACCTGGCAATTCTTCTAGAAATACATCTGAAAACTGCGATACTACTGATATATCTTTTAAATCCTTTCCTTTAGTGTTAGTGATTATAGAAATCAAATACACTATAGAACCTTTTCTCAGACAACTTGCAGTTTTCATCACAGAAATGAATTTAGTAGATCTAGAAGATTTATCTCCTTTAATTGTGATCATTTTACCTTTTGGTGAATTTACTTGAATTAACTTTTGATCACATAAAATACTAGCTTTATTAGCTATTAACCAATCCATTCCTAAAACGACATCAAATCCTACCAGATTCATGGGATAAAGATTTGCAATAAATTTCTGATTTAAAATTTCTATGCTTGCTCCCTGCAAGATTTCAGAAATTCTAACAATTTCCCCATTAGCTGTCTCTACTAAGAATTCTTGTGGTAGTTTAGTTAATGATTGATTTAGAAATTTGCAAAACAATGTATTAATAAAACTTTGGTTTGCACCAGAGTCAAATAATACTTTAGCAAAAACATCATTAACTAAAAACGTACCAGCTATGACATCTGGAATCATCTTGGCTTCTTCTGCAGTCAGAACAAATGCTCTAGCATTTTTAGTATTCTTGTTGTCTGCAGCTGGGACTAATTTTGGACAGTTTAGCTTGATATGACCTTGTTCTCCGCAATTGTAACATACCCGGCTGTTAGCTTTCTTCCTGCAATTTTCTTCTTTGTGTCCCGATATTTTGCAAAAGTTACAATATATGGAACATCTTCCTGAATGCTTTCTTTTGCAATACCTACAGTAGGGTGTAGAGGTAGAACCTATATTTTTCCCACGGTTAGAATTTCCAGAACGAAATTCTTGAGTCAACTTCTGGGTTAGGCTCCTTCTTTGATCCTCTTCTCGGGTACGGACTAATTCATCTGTCAAGGTATTGGCTAGTTCTACAGCTTCTTCTATGGTTTGAGGTCTAGCTGCTTTGACTACGTGTCTTATCTCTCCAATTAATCCCCAAATATAACGGGAAATTAACACTGGTTCTGGTGAAGCAAGAGTTGGCACTATTCTGGCATATTCAAAGAATATTTTAGTGTATCCCTTACTATCCACACCAGTCATCCTAAGGTTTAAGAATTTGTTTGCTATCTGTTCTTTTTCATTTGGAGGGCAGAATTTCCTTTCTACCTTATCCTTAAACTCTTCCCATTCCATATTATAGGTTCTATCACTTCCCTTTGTTTGGAGGATAGTGTTCCACCATTCTAGTGCTGCATTCTTAAACAGATTAGAAGCAAACATTATCTTATCTTCTTCGGCTCATTTACTTATCCTTAAGACTGCCTCAGTCTTTTCTATCCAGCGTAGGGTTGCAATGGCCCCTTCATTGCCCGAGAATTCCATTGGTTTACAAGACCAGAATTCCTTATAAGAACAACCGTAATGCACAGTTCTTCTTCTTTTGGGAATGGGCATTTGAAGTACAGGTCCATTGTTCACGCTGTTTTCTAGTTCACTTGGTCGCTTACTGCTATGCTTACTTTTATTGTCAGCATCTTTAACAGTTTGAAGTATAAATGGCATTGCATCTATAATTCCCTGTGCTACTATGTATTGGATAGCACTATTGTCCACTTGATTGTTATTGTTATTGATGCTTGGATTCTCATTAACCACGTTAATGTTACTCTGGTTATCATTATTCAGATTTCCTTGATTTCCTTCGTCGGCCATCTGAATTTTAGACAAGTATCCATATTAATATCACAATTAATATCTTAATATAGTTAATCACATGACACGCATTTTTACCAAAACCGTCGATCATTGCGACTATACTCTTTTTCATATACTATGCGTCTATTACACATTAGTACAGAAATAAAGATTACAATACCAACAGAAATAAAATAGTAATATGCATCCGTACACACATATTTTATTTTATTTTTATTTTATTATAATATTATTATTACTACTACCATTTCCTCCATTCACATTCACGGATATGGATTTATCCAAAAATCCATATTGCGCTCATCGTATTTCCATACGAGACGCTCTCCCACCTGACGCATTCTCTCACTGCTTTCTAAGATTTCCTCCCCGAAAGTCCTAAGTTCTTGCACGTTTTCTGCACTCATTGGGGGTGCAGGTTCTCGGACTGGGTTTGGAATTTGGGGTGCCTGTTCCTGATATGGGGGTGTATGTGCCTGAAATTGGTAAGGATCCTCTAATATTTCCCTAATATAATCATCTTGGTAATAAGGATCTAAAGGGTCCATACCTGGGTAGGCTTCTATGTTCTGTATGGGTGGATAATCCTGGATAGGATAACGTTGCACAAAATCCCTATTGTCGTCCCACCAGGGATCGTAATTCGGGTCTAGAGGGTTTGGTGCAGGTACCCTTGGGATTTCTTCTGGGTTAAAATCGTGCATCTCTACTTGGTTTTCCGGGTTTTCTATCTCCATGGGTTGTTCTGGGTTTTGTGGTTGTGGGGCTACTAATTGTTCCAGACTTGGGTCAGCAGCAGTCGTAGCTAAGATATGGAAATTAGCTAAGCTTCTATTTAGCATATCTTGAGTATGGGCATCTGTCTCTCGCTTAATAGCTGCTAACGCTCTTTGCTGTTGCAATTTTCGCATTCTCTTCCTACGAGCAAAAGCTTCTTTACTGAACCATCCTCGTTTCTTATTAGGAAATGGTTCTTCAGATTTAGCTCTAAAAGTAAATATTCCGTCTTCCTGATCAGCAGAATACCCTGAAAGGGCAGGCTGTGATGATGTACCTTCACTCCTAGGTGAATCAGCTAACTGACGATTCACGTCTGATGGTCCTTGATCACTCATACTGAAAACTAACAAATAGTCAAATAACACATAACACATAATTACAGTTATGCATGTATTTCCGTAATTTAATTCCTAACATAAAATTTAAAATTTAAGTGTCAGCAGAACACTTCTTTGGCTTAGACCAGTGGCTAGGCTCTGATACCACCTTCTGTCGCAACCCCCGATCCCTGTTTCCCGGGAACGGGCGGATGCGAGCTCAGAGTTTGGTGGTATCAGGTTGTTTAATCTCGCAGCGGAATTTTCATCAGGACCGTAGTTAGGAAATGTTTATCAGAGTAAAACCACCTTCTTTTATATTAATAATAACATGGGCAAAACCCAAGTTTCTTATTACAATACATTATAGGGATAAACCCTATTTTATTGAATTTAAAACATCATTTATTAGGTAACTTTTATAGCCACATTTTTCCCAAGCCTTCAGTGCTCTCCAGCTGGCTTTTCACTAATTGGCTGTTCACATTGTGTTACCTGTAACGCGTTTTAAAAACATTTGTCAGTCGGAAATACTGGTGAGTGAATCCCAGTTTAATCAAGAAACATTTTATCAATTAAAACAGTATTGAGAGCGATCACATTGTTTATTTCTACACAATTACTCATTCAGTATTTGCCACTCGACCGGATCTGTGGCTATGGTCAAATTACCCATTGGCTAACTCGTCGTCCAATGGTAATGCACTGTCATTCAGACTTACTACTACTCGTAGTAAATTTTGTATACAAAACCCCATAATACCGGCAGTAATTGAAGAACTACAAAGACTCAATCACCGCTTAATCGCATTGTAAAACAATTAAGGTTTTGTAAAACATTCCAAAAACATTAACAAAAAGAGGATAAACTCACTTTGCTATCTTAGGCTTCTTGTAAGGGTTTCCTGGGTATAATCTATAATTTATACAAATGTACATTGGTTAGTATCATAACCCTTTGAAATTATTAATGATACCCTTCCCGAGACGGTATTCCAACAACTACGTCGGGCAGAACCACGACAGTTGTTACGGAACCCTAAATCAATCGGGCAGCGTAACTATTATGAAACTGGGGTTATAATACTTACAACGGAGCAGAACCTTGCTAATTAGGGGTATAATACCCGAGTATTATAACACTACTACAGAATTTAGATTGAGAATTGAGATTGTGAGCGACGAAAAACGAAGTCTGATGGCCTTCTTATATAGTCGTGTAATCTGACTTCCAGGCGGCCCGCGTAAGGTAAGGCTAAGCCTTACGCGGCCCTCGTCAACACACTGTCAACATATAGCTTGGCCCGGTCAGCTTGTAGACTTGACACGATGTCGACACGTGTCGGCATCTGGTGTATCCGCGTTTCGTGAGTCCGCGCGGCCCGCGTAAGCTTGAGGTGAGGTCCTACGCGGCCCGCCTCAACTTACATTTTCAGATTTTTAATTTATTTTATAAACTATAACATATTTTGGGCTCGGTTTTCACATACGAGGTGTATTATAAGACACATTAGAATATTTTAAGATATAATAGGGTGTCGGAAATATTATAAGGGTGTTGGTTTTTCCGAGGGTTGTTACATGAGTTGTGTAAAATCATTCCAAAATGAACAAGTAATCTAGTTTAAAACCACGTACATAAAATCGAGATACATAAAAGATAGGCTTGTAAAACATAGGATTGTCCTGGGTAGAGGAACGGTGACTAACCAAAGTGATTCGAATCCCTTTCGAATTGAGGTAACGTGTCTTGACTTACTTAGACAAATACGTCATCGATGTTAGGCCTATGATATTCATCCTTTTGGTCATTTCACGTTCCTAATTGATCGGAAGTTTCGAGACTTGGCGAGACATAAAATCAAGGAGTAGGACTTGTTATCAAGGTCTGAGTTTCACCTCTAACTTGACAACATCGTACCCTAATAGCGTCGGTGCTTATCCGCAGACAAGACCCGCTAGAATAATATGGAGAGTTTCCATCAAGGTTCGGATGTCACTCCTGTCTTGAGGGCAATTCTCATGCAAAATACAAACACTGATTAACAGTGTCTTCAAGTATCAAGTGTATACTGTGTTAGCCTTAGGGAAGGCATGTAAGTTTAACAGGAATATGTGCTGCTAGGAAGTAGATACGATAGAATGCATAAGTCTTTGACAACAAATAAGAGTCAAGATTTCCCAAAACTATAGACTATGGCAAGTATTCCTACTTATCATAATTCCCTATAGTTATGGCTCTGATACCAATCTGTCTCACCCCAACCGATGGCGGAAACATCGGGGTGCGAGCACTAAGCGTTCAGATTACTCATGAGATTCCATAACACTATTGTTTCAATAAAGATTAATATATTTCATGCAAAATTTGTCTAACAAAACATCAACACCAAAATAAACCACAAGTACCAACAGAACATTGAGTATTAAACATTGTTCATAGATTAAATTAACTAGGTGAGTTTCTAAGCTTCATCCTAGCTTGATTTCCATGTTATCAGCATCCTATCAGCCTGCAACATGTATTAAAATAGAGTCAGTACAAAAATGTACCGGCGAGTATACAAGTTTGAATAGTAGCATAATAGATTAAAACAACTCATATCCACAATGTAAGCAATAAAAATAGTTTCAGTCGTGCTAGTGTCACAGTCCACGCAGTGATTGCCCAAGTATCCCGATGCTTTAGTGTTTACCCAAGACTCAAGGTAAACTAGAATCCTCCTAACAATACCCCCCGAGAATAATGGGAGAGGTGCACCTCCTATAGCGCTACTATTGTTAAGGCGGAACTACACACCTTGGATAAAACGTCACATAGCACAAATAGAATACTAGAATGCACAAGTTTCACATACACGTAGGATAGAGTTTAGCTTTCAAATCTAAAGTTTCGTAGTTTATAGAATACATGTTACATCCCAAAAGTTTAAAGCAAAAAGGGATCGAGTATACTCACAGTGATTGCTTAACAGTATAGACTGTTATTGGATCAAAGGGAGCTCTTTTAGAATTATCCTGATTAGATTGCAACAGATAAGAGACGGGCAGAATAACGAGATTACACAAAGTGTCAGATCAGTTCACTGGATCAGATGGCTGTCCGATCGGATGGCTATCCGATCGGATTGCCAGTCGATCGGGTGGCTATTGTGAGTGGGAAACAGATGATTACCCGATCGGATGGCTGTCCGATCGGATGGTCACTCGATTTAAGTGTTAAATTTGCTGTTTAAGTGCCTTGGTTACCTTAATCGGGTGGCTGCTCGATCGGATGGCTATCCGATCGGGTTGCCACTCGATTGAGGCTTTCCCAAGTTACAAGTTTCTGAAAAGTTTCTAAGTCTCGAGTGTTTAAAATTTGCTAGACAAGTGTCACATGATCGTATGACTGTTCGATCGGATGGTCATCCGATCGGACTGTCACTCGATCGAGTGATCCTTGTCCCGTTTGTAATTTTGTAAAATTTCTAAGTTTCTAGATTAACGATGACGGCACGGGACGTATTGAGACAACGGTAAACTCTTCATCTTACAGCCGTTCTGATCGGGTGGGAATCACCCCTGTCCGGTCAGTCGTCTGTTTACAATAGTTTATGTCGGAATCTGTTCCATGGTCATCTTCTTCGGCAACAATCCGTTTCCAAACCTACTCTAGACTACCTATCAAGTCTACAGTCCGTTTATACCCGGATTCCATCGCTTAAAATGGAAGATTGAAGAAAAGATGAAGAAAACTTAAGTTTTATTATAAAAATCCTAGATCTAGCTTAGATTTGGTGCAACACACCTGAAATTCCGTAGATCTGAGCTAGATCTTACCAAGAATGACATCATATAGCAGTTTTTACAAACCACCATGATGACATCATCCTCAAGAACTCAGATCCGATAGATTCCAAGGTGAAAAGTGTGATTTCAAAGGTGAATCACGTAGAGGATGAAGTATAGATCAAGAAAGTATAAGAATCTAGCGTAGAACGTACGGAAATCGCCAAGAAACCGAAGAACTGTAGTGTGCGTGCGTCTTTCGAGTGAGACTGTCACATCAGTGAGAATGGTGATGTAACAGGCCTATTTATAGTGTGTGTGGGAGTTAAGGTGGTGTGGTATGGATTGGATGGCTGGCCGATCGAGTGGCCATCCGATCGGGTGGTCATCCGATCGGATGGTCATCCGATCGGATTGCCACTTGGTCAATCCATCCTTTCCGCATTCCCGTTTTTGATTCGTTTTACGAGTTAGATTAACGTTGCGTTGCGTGATATTTGGTAATAGTGTTGCATAACTAGATTACATCATAAACACCAAAAGTTTTCCAAGATTAATAGATTCCGCCAGTGACATGACTCCAGTCTCTCGTTCAACCAAGAATCAAGTTTCACGAGTCTCAAGAGTCAAGCACCAAATAAGTATCTAGAATTAGACACTCCCAGTATATAGATTTAGACATTTCAAGCATATAGATTTAGGCATTCCAAATATAGATTTAGACATTTCAAGCATATAGATTTAGGCATTGCAAATATAGATTTAGATAGTTCAAGCATATAGATTTAGGCATTCCAAATATAGATTTAGACATTTCAAGCATATAGATTTAGGCATTCCAAATATAGATTTAATCATTTCAAACATATAGATTTAGGCATTCCAAATATAGATTTACCAAGTTATCAAAGTATCACACATTATATAGTACAGGGACTAAACTTGCCAATAGATAAAGTTCGAGGACTAAATCTGACAAAAGCCTAAAGTTTAGGGACGCTGGGCGTTACAAGACATTCGTGTGGGAGTTTAGTTAATGGTTGATTGAGAAGTTTGCAAAATGAAGTATTAATAAAACTTTGGTTCACACCAGAGTCAAATAATACTTTAGCAAAAACATCATTAACTAAAAACGTACCGGCAATCACGTCCGGAATCATCTTTGCTTCTTCTGCAGTCAGAACAAATGCTTTAGCATTTTTAGTAGTCTTGTTGTTCATGGCTGGAGCTAGTTTCGGACAGTTCGGCTTGATATGACCTTTTTCTCCACAGTTGAAGCACTTTCCATTATTAGGTTTCTTCCTACAGTGTTCTTCCTTGTGTCCTGGTATCTTGCAGAAATTACAGTAGGTAGAGCATCTTCCTGAATGCTTCTTCTTGTAGGCCTTGCAGTAAGGTGCAGAGGTAGAACCTACGTTTTTTCCACGGTTGGAATTTCCATAACGAAATTCCTGGGTAAGCCTTTGAGCTAGGTTCCTCCTCTGGTCCTCTTCTCTTGTACATATTAATTCATCAGTCAAGGTATTTGCTAGTTCTACAGCTTCTTCTATAGTTTGGGGTCTAGCTGCCTTGACTACATTCCTAATCTCACTGATTAATCCCCAAATGTAACGGGAGATTAATACTGGTTTTGGTGATGCAAGGGTTGGCACTATTCTAGCATATTCAAAGAATGTAGTAGCATAACCCTTACTATCCACTCCAGTCATTCTAAGGTTTAAGAACTTATTTGTTATCTGTTCTTTTTCATTGGGAGGGCAGAATTTCATTTCCACCGTATTCTTAAATTCCTCCCATTCCATATTGTAAATCCTATCACTTCCCCTAGACTGGAGGATAGTGTTCCACCATTCTAAGGCTGAGTTCTTAAACAGATTGGAAGCAAACATTATCTTATCCTCTTCCGCGCACTTGCTTATTTTCAAAACTGCCTCACTCTTTTCTATCCAGCGTAGAGTTGTTATGGGTCCTTCATTGCCTGAGAATTCTATTGGTTTACAAGACCAGAATTCCTTGTAAGAACAACCATAAGACATGGTTCTTCTTCTTTTGGGAATGGGCACTTGAAGTATTGGTCCATTGTTTACGCTGTGATCTGGTTCAGTAGGTCACTTACTGCCATTGTTACTTAATTATCTGCTTCCTTAACCGTTTTGATAATATATGGCATTACGTCTATAATTCCTTGTGCTACTATGTGTTGGATGGCACTATTATCCACTTGATTTCCATTGTTATTGTTATTCTGGTTATCGTTATTCTGGTTTTCCTGGTTTACTTCGTTGTCCATCTGAATTTTTAAACATTTATCACGTATTATTATCACAAAATAATATTTAATGCAAACAATCACACAACACGCATATTGATCAAAATCGTCGAACATTGCGACTTACTCTATTTTATACTATGCATCCATATATATTACAATATAACTGAAACTGAAATTACAATACTATTAGGCATCAGTAGCTATTGTCTAGTTTTTTTTCAAACATACACACATATTATATATTATTATTTTATTATTATTTATTATTATTATTATTATTATTATTATTACTACTACTACTGGTATGGGTTCATCCAAAACTCCATATTACGCTCGTCATACTTCTAGATGAGTCGTTCTCCTATCTGCCTCATCCTCTCACTACCTTCTAAAATCTCCTCACCAAAGGTTCGGAGTTCTTGCACATTTTCTGCACTCATTGGGGGTGCAGGGGCTGGTACTGGGTTTGGGAACTGGGGCATGGGTTCTTGGTAAGGGTAAGGATTCTCTAGAATTTCCCTGATGTATTGATCGTTATCATAATAGGGGTCTAGAGGGTCTAGATCTCGGTAAGCTGCAAGATTTGGCATGGGTTCGTCTTCTGGTATTGGGTAGCGTTGCTGGTAATCCCTATGGTCGTCAAACCACGGGTTATAGTCTAGGGGATGGGGTGCTAGTATTCTAGGTATCTCTGCTGGGTCAAAATCATGCATTCGGATTTGGTTTTCTGGGTTGGCTTCAATTTCCATTGGTTGTGTGGGAAATAAGGGTAATGGTTGGGGTGCTATGAGTTGCTCTAGATTAGGGTCTGCAGCTGTAGTTGCTAAAATATGAAAATTTGCTAGACTCCTATTGAGCATATCCTGAGCGTGAGCATCTGTTTCTCTCTTAACGGCTGCTAAAGCACGTTGCTGTTGTAACTTTCTCATCCTTTTCCTACGTTCATGCGCTCCTCTGCTGAACCATCCTCTCTTCATAGGAGGGAATGGCTCTTTAGATTGGGCTTTGAACATGAATATCCCCTCTTCATTGTCAGCTAATACCCTGAGAGGGTAGGCTGTGAAGAGGTGCCTTCGTCCCTAGGTGAGCTGGACAACTGACAGTAAGCGTCTGAAGGTCCTTGGTCGCTCATACTGTAAACTAACAAATAGTCAAATAACACACAATAATAAAATACAGATCTGCACGTAGTTCCATAGATAATTTCCTAACATTTTGAATAATATCTTGGTGTCAGCAGAACATTTATGTGGCTGAATCAGTGGCTTAGCTCTGATACCACCTTCTGTCACAACCCCCGTCCCCTAATAACCCGGGAACGGGCGGCCGCGGCCAGTTTCAGTGGTATCGGTGTTTATCATTTTGGCAGCGGAAATTACATCAGGACCGTAGTTAGGAAATACATTATCAGAGTAAAATACCACACTTTTATAATAATAAACACGTGGGAAAATCCCAAGTTCTAGTACACACATTTTCATAGGGATACACCCTATTTTATTTAATAAAAACGTCTTTTTTATTTAGGTAACTTTATAGCCACTTTTCCAAGCCTTCAGTGCTTTCCAGCTGGCTTCTATTTGGCTTTCACATTTTGTTATCTGAAACGCATTTAAAAACATTTTGGTCAGTGGGAAATACTGGTGAGTGAATCCCAGTTTAATCAAGATAAGTAAAACCGTTTTACAACATTGAGGGTGGTCGCGCAATTACATTTGTTTCCATCTACTTTAATTACCACCCACGGTAATGTCAACCAGACTTGTGGTCATGTTACTACTCACAATGTAGTAACAAATTTTGTATACAAAACCCCAACATACCGACGATAATTGTAGAATACAAATACTCAATCACTGTTTAATATAATATTAATTGTTTGAGGTATTGTAAAAATATTTTGCAAAAAGGAGATCACTCACATTGTTATCTTAGGGTTTTCCTTTGTGATTTGCTGGTGATTATCTATTAATTACACAATGCACACGCGTTAGTATAATAAAGCAATATTTACATTAGTAATACCCTCCCCGAGACGGCATTCCAACGACTACGTCGGGCAGAACCTCGATAGCCGTTACAGAACCCTAGATCAATCGGGCAGCGTATCTAATACGTAACCGGGGGTTATGATACTTACAACAAGGCAGAACTTCGTAATTTAGGGGGGTATAATGCCCGAGTATAGCTTATACTATATAGAAATTCGAGAGAGATTGAGAATTTTGAACGACGAAAACTGAATCTCGAATTCCCTATTTATAGGGCTGATCAGGGGGTCTCTGGCGCCCCGCGACAGACACACAAGGGTGTGTCGCGCCCCGTGAGCTAGGTCTATTAGGGCCTAGTTTTGGCCAGTCACTAAGATAGCTTTGACACCAAGTGGGACACGTGGCGGCCAAGGGTTGCGCCTGCTGTCCACTTGGTCGCGGCCTGCGATGAATATAGACAAGGGGGTCGCGCCCCGCGAGCGCCCCTTATTTCTTGTTTTCTTTATTTTTGTTAAATTTAAGGTATTTTGGGCTCGGTTCTCGCATACGGGGTGTGTTGTAAGACATATAGGGGTATTTTAAATATATTAGGGGTGTTGTAAATATTTTGGAGGGTTGTTATATTGCTAGTAAAGGTATGACAGATTTTTAAACTTGTTTTTGTCTGATCATTCGAAATCGATCAACTATCATCAAACTAAACAACCTGCGACAAAAAAAACCACAACAATATAATCGAGTACACAACACCACCACCACAAAAGGCCAACCCAAGCGAAACAGAATCGAACAAATAGTAGCACCACCACAAAATCCCGAAATCAAAACAAACCCAACATCATGATCTTCATCATCGAACTAAACAAAGCAAACCAACCAAAAAACAAAACGAACACAACTATGAATCAAACACACATCATCAACACCACAAAAGGCCCAAGCGTAAAAAGCAAAACCATCATCTGTCACATCCCGAAATATCAGAGCATTGGCGTGACTGGACTGGTATCTTCATTGCACAACGAAAGCAAAATAAACTAAGACTTCTAGAAATTGAACGCCCACTAAGTACTCGACTCTTCATGATCTCCTATTCCAACTGTGCCTTAACTTTTGAAATGCAATCTGAGAAAGAAACATGCGAAAAATCAACATAAAGTTGAGCGAGTTCATAGTTTGTTTTGGAAAAGATTTGAAATAAATCTTTTTGAATAACCGGTTTTTGAAATGTTGTTGAGAAAACGAATTTAAAAGTCATTTTCTTGTCAAGTTATATGGAAACTTTGTATTTGTAACGCATTATATTTGTAAAACCATGTATTTGTAAACTCTTGTATTTGTAAAATCTGTGTAACCGTCAACGTCCACCCTGACATTGACAACATGCATGCATAATCCTATGCTTTAAATTTATATAAAACATGGTATGTAATTTGTAAAGACGTATTGAAACTGATTTCTGTAATGTAAGGAATATGAGATCGCTAATGGTTCGCGAGGCCACTAACATATGTAACGACATAGGAAGCATCCAAACCATAGGCACTTTTACTTGTCGATCCACGGCTGTCGATTCACGACTAGAGACACAAAAGCACTGCTTGGTAAAAGAGTGGCCAAGAGTGTGGCTGCCTGAAACCCATTAGATCTAACCTTTTGTTCCGTGATCTTGGTATGTAATTGATTAATGGTGCTTATGTTACCCTATTTGCGACATGATCTATTGTATCATTCCTTAGTTTAACATTTCGTTTGTACTTGTACTTTCTTGTAGTTTAGAAACCTAGAATACATGTGTATGCACATTTCGAAAACTACTCTTGCTTGAAAAACCGGTATAGTTAACATAAATTATCTGTAAACCATTGTGATAGTAAAAACTGGTTTGTAAAATGGTTTAGAAATACGTAATTTATGTTTATCGAAAATCTTGTATGCTTTGCAAAAAGTGCATGTCTTTCCACCCCGAAAACATTGATAAAAATGTAAAATTGTAAAAAGGCGGGGTTATGAACTCACCTGGATTGCCTTGTGCAAAGCTAGCTAATTACGACTTCGTGATATCGTTTCCAAGACTTGACTCGCTAGCGTGCATTATATAATATCCCTAATCATGGAATATCTTATAAGTTTCTAAATAAAAGCGGTAACTAAACTACGTGTCATCGAGCTCTACCGAAACGTTAATCGGACGATCGACGGTAAGTTATGAACTTAATGAAAACGAGTAAGTTGTAGTTAGTTCGCTTATTGTCGGTAATAATTTAATAAGTCTTGTAAAGACTTAGTTCTCGAGAGCTTTAATATATATAATTATTTATATAAAAATATATCGATAAGATCGCTCGTCGTCCCCAGAAGTCGTTTGTGTATGTAATAAACATTTATATGAAAATAACATGTAACAAACTCGTACGTGATATATATATATGATATATAATGTGCCGTTTAGGCGTTTTGAAATAAATATAAAAATCATATTTATTTTATAAAAGGATCCTCGAGTTGTTTGAAGTTTGAAATAAATATAAAACTATACTTATTTTTATAAAGGCATTCGTGTGGTACGATATTTGAAATAAATATAAAAACTATATTTATTTTTATAAAACGAATTCGTGTTGTGCGATATTTGAAATAAATATAAAAACTATATTTATTTTTATAAAACGAATTCGTGTTGTTTGATATTTGAAATAAATATATATACTATATTTATTTATAAAAAGATTCGAGTTTAACGTTTGAAATAAATATAATAACTATATTTATTTTGTATAATAGTTTGCGTCATCGTCGTTTTTGTAAGTTATAAAGTGTCAGCGGAAGTAATATACACTTGAGTTTTTTTTATAATAGTCGTTTGAGTTTGATAGTTGTCGTTTCAAAATAAAAACACGTTAGTTTTACGGATTTTCTCGAAAAACGGGCAGAGTTTCCTCTGTTTTTGGACGCCCCTTACAACACAAGTTGTCGGTATTTTATCAAAATTCAACCAAAATTCAATCACTTATTTTCATAAGACGACAAATTATAAACTAAACACTATTTTAAATCGGTTCGAGCTCGTTCACGTTAATAATATAAAAATTATTAAAACGAAATAAATAATCGCGCCACTAATTTTTACCAATTCTTTCGCGTTCGAGACGTTCGACTGAGTTGACCGGGTCAACCGAGTTGACCGGCTGAGTTGATCGAGTTGACTCAGCGAGTTGACCAGGGTTGACCGAGTCAACCAAACCGGACCGTCTGACCAAGCCGCTTGACCCGAACAATGAGCTGACCAGTTGACTCGAACCCATCTGTTGACTGAGTTAACCTGAACCGTTGACCCGAGGGAGCCGAGACCCGAACTGAAATCAGTGATGAACCGAACTTGAAACGAGACCCGACTGACCCGTGTTTGCCCTGAACCAACACCACTGCCGCCGGCCGACCCCACCACCGTCGCCGGTGGCTCTCCGCCGTCACCGGATCCCACCAAACCATCGACCACCACCTGAAATGAACACAAACCGCAACCAAACCTCATTTATATCGAGCCAAGACTGAACCGAGACGAACACCCGAAAAGAAAATAAGGAAAAATGAAATAGGAACCGGTCGGAACACTCACCAGAATTTCGCCGGAAAATAAAAACTCTTAAAACTTTGCAGAAATACTCCAAGTGTCCCGATCTAAGCATGTACGTGAGAAAAAGTTCAAAATGAGTTCGCTGGAATCTTGATTGGAGCTTCGCCGGAGTTGATGTACAACCCAAACGGCTTGGTTTCCTCGAAAATGGACACCACCATTGCGACGGGAAGGCTCGGTTTAGTGGGGGTAGGGTGTCTCGTTGAAGAAAAGGTCGCCGGAAATCACGGCCACCGCCACCGCCACCGCACCACCGTCGCCGGTCGCCGGAGTTCCTCGCCGGACCTGCTGCCGGACTGTTCTAGAGAGAGAGAGAGAGAGAGTTGAGAGAATTTTTGTGTTAGAGAGAGGAAGTGTGGGTGTTAAATGAGAGTTTTGGGGTTTAAAACCCTTTATATAGTTAGGGTTTTGTGGGCTTGGGCCCAGGGCCCACAAGCCCGTCTCTAATGTTTTCGATCGACCCGATCCTATTTTCAAGGCCCGCTTTCATTCCCGAGTCTCATGAAAAATAGTAGCGTATATATTTAAAGTCGAAAACGAGTAAAATGTACGTCGGAAGCCGGTTTTGACGCTTTCGTTCGTCGGTTGTGTTAAATCGCGTAAAAAGCGTACTTTGTCGTTTTAAACCGTTTTTCGATCCGGTTTCGACTACGGATATAAAAATTTGATTAAGAAGCTAAAATATATCGTAAAAATTTAGTATTTGTTAGCGTTGTCAGTATTTTGATCGGTTTCAGTTTGTTACCGTTTAATTTCCATCAATTCCTCCGCAGATCGTAAAACGTGCACTGTAAGGTCGATTAGGCGTTAGTAGACATCCTAAAGGCCTAATTAAGTTAATTTGCGCCGTAAATACTATTTATTATCGGTTTAATAACTTCTTAATTACGTAATTAAGGGCGTAAACTACCGGTTGTCACATTCTCCCCCTGTTAATAAAATTTCGTCCTTGAAATTTAGACTACGTTAACTCCTTAGAGTTACGTTATGCGTAAGTAAATACGAATAATGTCAAAGGAAACGAGACATACTGATACAGTCACCAGTGTGACCAAGTTAACAGGGGTCCAATAAAAGAGGAATTTCAACCAATAGAATTCCAAGTGGACGTTTATGCAAATGAATGTTAGAAACAATAACATTCACTAGAAGAAGCTTAGAATCAACAAGCCTAAACGAAATAGTTTTGCATGAAACCCTCGATCATGATCAGCCCAAGCTACAAGTTCTACCGACGCCACAAGGTGTCGTAGTGAATGAAACAATTCAAATATAGCGGTGATCGAACAAGTATCACCTGTGTTTTGCATGAAATGAACTCGCAATGAAGTAAATCTGAAATTTTGACTCAAACGACATCATAGGATTTTCAATTGAATATGGAATATCAAAGAAACACTGTTTTCGATCGACGATGAAAAGGCAATAAATATCGCAAGGCATTCGATCGATAATGATAGAACCGTTAGGAGGTACACCGGAATATGAACTGAATTTTGTGTACCATTGTCTTATCACACGATTGTGTTAAGACTGCTGTGATATGATAAATCAAAGCGGATTTAAAGCAAATAAATAAATAAATATTTAAATCCGTGCATGAGATGTGTAAACGAGATTAGCACAAGCTTCAAGTTAATGAAAACACCACCACAAGGTGTCGAAATCAACAAACGAATTAATGGAGTTGTAGAGCAAACAAGTCTACTATGACTCAGAACAAATGAAACGCTTGTTAAAACGAATTTGAATATGATGTTTTCAATACATCATATGGTGTCTTAAATCGAATAGCTGCAATAAACAAGTTCAAACAATTGAACTTGGTTTTGGCGCAAGCCGGCAATAAATACATGTGTGAGAATCCAAGATTTCAAGCTCGTATTATTTGTTCGTAAGGCCGTATGACAATCAGTTTTATTTTATGTAACGTGAAGTTGTTAGATTGGAGTTTTGCTTATTACTGAACTTGTTGTGTAATTGTGTAATGATTTTAATTAATGAAAACCTTGATAACCCTTTAACCATTTAAAAAGGAACCCGACGAAACATGGGACATGTTTCGTCATCCCCATGCTCGACGAAACCCAAGTTTCGTCTGGGAGAAGTTTCGCCGTGATGGGTTTCGGCCCAGTGAGGCCCAACGGTTTAGTATAAAATTCAGTTACATGTTACGGCAAACCCTAAAACATCATTCTCCACTTTCGTGTAACCGACACCAATCTTTCTGCGTGCAAAGCTTTCTCTTCTCATTCAGGCACCGTTATTCTGTTTCAATTCTTCGGTGAGTGCGACAACACTTATCTTAATATGTATTGATTGTTCTAGGTTATGTTCAGGCGGTTGATTTCTTATTGTCAATGTCGATCATGAGTTCGTATAGTTTAATAGGTAGTTAGAATATCTTGTTGATGATTGTTGTGTGATTGATGTGCATTAACAACATTCGTGATTTGATTGTATGCTTATGATTATTGTTGAATCATGGAAAATTCATGTGTACAAAGCATGGCAACGGTAAAACGAATCTCTGTGAATTGATAAATTGTAGATGATACGGTCGGGTGGATTAGGGTTCGTAGTAGCATGATATGGGTAATGATTAGATGATGATTGGAATTCTGCGTGTTACGGGAAATGTGTAACTGTTATGCATGGTGACGAAACTCTTAGATTGACGAAACTTATATACCGACGAAACATGGACCTTTCATCGACATGAATGATGACGAAACTTGGGAGTTTCGTCGATAGGGTGAACTAAACAGTGAGCTAGGTTGACTTAGTTGCTGAACGAATATGTTAATGAAATCACAATAATTACTATTAATGATATCTGTTGTCTACTGATAGTGATGTCTACAGTTAATGATGATGTTTATTGTTAATGATGTTTACTTATGAGAAGTGACATAATCTGGTTCATGCACCTAGTACAGTATACACAACTGTTAATCATTATTTCGGAACATATACGTGAATTGTGGGATTATGCGAGTTGTGTAATTGCTGTGATAACTTGTATGCATGTTATGACTATACGTGAACGTAAACTGATTACGATTGCTTGAATACCATAGGGTGTGACTGCTTGTGTGTGAACGAATAGTTAATCTTACCGAGCAAACCAAGGTGAGTTCACTGCTCTTTTCCAAGCATGCGTCCCGGGTTGGGGACATCTGGTAAACATTCCGGGACGGGAATGTCGGGTAATGGGTTTGACTGGAATGTTAAACCTGGGTTGTTGATTAATGCACGTCTGTATCTATCATTCAAGTCCCTCCTACCGATCGTTGCTTGTAGGGCAACGGGGTACTCGTTAGTAGCGCTACTTAGGTTTGGCACCCTCACACCGCACCGAGGAGGTCGGGAGTGAACTAGTGACCCCCATCTTGACCATTGCTTTGATAGAGGCAATGGGGTTTAGGGCAAATAATCAGGAGCCATCGGCGGTAAGCGTGTGATTTACAACAAAGAATCTGTGAAACGTTTTAATCTGGTAACTGGTAACTAAACACGTTAACAAAACTTTGAACTCACCAGTGTCGTCTGACACACTTGTCTGCATGCTTGCAGGTCGTTAGATTTCTGATTATGGATAT
This sequence comes from Helianthus tuberosus, assembly GCA_030545235.1. Lineage (NCBI taxonomy): Eukaryota > Viridiplantae > Streptophyta > Magnoliopsida > Asterales > Asteraceae > Helianthus > Helianthus tuberosus. Next base: position 125,255,654 of record CM060449.1, on the reverse strand, counting down.
GCTATCTGGGAGTGCTGGAGTGGTCATGGATCGAGACTCTTGGATATTTGATACATTGGTTTTAAACGCTTATTTTGAAACAGTTGTTTAACAATTTACTTTATGCTTCCGCTGAACGTTTGCTTTGGTTTAAACTTATGACGCGGATTTATCTTATGCAATGAATCGAATGTTTTATTTAAATATTTATTATTAGTTCAATGTGATTGGTGGCTTGGATCCTGGTACGTCACACGTCCTGCGGTGAATCCGCATGTGGTATTTTGGGGGTGTGACAGTTTGCTATCAGAGCCACTGGTTATAGTGAACTAGGTTTTAAGACGTTTTTATTAAACCAGACTATAACCGAACAACTTCGAAAATCAACCATGACACTCAGCTCCAGATTGCAAGGTTCGTCTTCTGTTTACTTTATGCATTACTTGTTTAGTAGTCACACACTCACAGCTTGCATGAAACGATATATTAGATACTATGGTGATTTGATAGTGTGACACTACTCTTCGACTCTTGTGATTCGTAATCCTGTAATACCTTTTGTTATGCTACTTGAATGCGGGGGAAACTTTTAGCGCAAGTTAAGAGACACTGACATGAGCATGCAAACTGCCTTATTATTATGGGTGCACACATAATAATAACCTCAGGTGCATGTAAGTCCCAGTGAGGCTTAACGAGTGTGAGAAGGGTTCTGCCCTATTATGTGTAAACTTGGTAGTTGTAGACTTCAACGGATACTTGACTTTTACCTCATCTCGACTCTTAAATTTGTTCCCTCTCCCTAAATAGAATCATGAGTGGACGAGGTCATGGACGTGGTCACATCGCGATGACCCAAGCTGAGCTGACAAACTTAATCAAAACACGTGTGGCTGAGGCTTTGGCAGCCTACCAAGCTGGTACGAAATGTGCCAAACACTCTTTAATCTTGTGTCATGTACACAACTCTTACCCCTGTAATGTGTTTTCTTTCATCCATTAGGTCAGCAAGCGCAAAACCAAAACAATCCACCTGCTTGTACGTTGAAGATGTTCATGGATTGTAAGCCACAGACCTTCAGTGGGACTGAAGGGGCTGTAGGACTCCTGCGATGGTTTGAGAAGGCAGAATCAGTGTTTGCGATGTGCAACTGTCCTGCTGGGGACATAGTGAAGTATGCTACGGGCACACTCGAGGATGGTGCCCTGGCATGGTGGAAAGCCCAGGTCCAAATGTTGGGCATCGAGGTGGCGAATGCCACTACTTGGGACGATTTCAAGGAGTTGATCAGGGAGGAGTATTGTCCTCGTGATGAGATTCAGAAACCGGAGAATGAGTATTATGACTTGAAGATGGTAGGATCCGAGATTGAGGCATACATGAAACGGTCTCATGAGTTGGCTATCATGTGCCCGAACTTGTCACGACCTCCGCACCGAAGAATAGAACTGTTCATCAAGGGATTAGTTCCACGGGTGAAAGATTTGGTTACTGCAGCTAACCTCAACAATTTGCCTCAGATTGTTCGTTTGGCTCACAAGATCACCGATCAGGAGGTGGAGAGTGGTTCACTACCACCGCGTGTTTCTGCCACTACTGCTGCTGCAACCACAGCTACTACGCCTGCTAGTGATAACAAACGAAAGTGGAATGATGCTGACAAAGCAACTAGTGCCAGTCAATCCCAGAAAAGGCCTGATAACAACAACAACCGTAGTTTCAGTCAATCGTCTTCAGTTAACCAAGGATAGGGCAGCAATCAGAGTCAAGGCTCCTATGCTGGTAGGAAGCCAAAGTGCAACAAGTGTGGGTATCATCATCATGGATCATGTGTTCGGGCCTGCCACAGATGTGACAAGGTAGGCCATATGGCAAAGGATTGTAGAGCTCCGTACCCAAAGCAGTAACAGCAAAACCAACAACAGAATCAACAGCAACAAAGGCAACAGTCCCACCAGAACCAGGGTTTCAAAAGGGCGTGTTACCAATGTGGGGATGAGGGTCATATTAAACGGGATTGCCCTCAGCTGAATCAGAATGCCAACGACATCAACAACCGTCAGAACAACAACCATGCTGGGAACAAAAATAATGGCAATAATGGGGGCAATGGTGCTCGTGGAAGGGTGTTTACGATCGGTGCTGGTGATGCTAGGAACGACGGCAATGTCGTGACTGGTACGTTTTCTGTGAACAATCTTATTGCTTCTGTGTTATTTGATTCCGGTGCCGATTGGAGTTATGTGTCCCTAGAGTTTAGTCAGCGATTAGGGTTAACTCCAACACCTTTAGAAGTTAAGCATGTAGTAGAGTTAGCTAATGGTAAAACGATTGAAGCTTCGCATGCCCTATTTGGGTGTAAACTAGACCTTATGGGTCAAGTCTTTGATATTGATCTCCTTCCTGTTACCGTCGGTAGCTTTGATATAGTAGTTGGTATGGATTGGTTGTCCAAACATCAAGCTGAGATTCTATGCAAGGAGAAGGTTGTACGTATTCTTCTCCCTAGTGGAGAGTCATTATCGGTTCAAGGGCATCGTAGTGGGATGATGGTTGGTATTATCTCGGCTATGCAAGCGCAGAAGTGTCTACGAAAGGGGTATCCTGCAATTCTAGCACTAGTTACTGATACTCCATCTGAAGAAAGAAAGATCGAGGATCTGCCAGTTGTACGTGAATTTGCCGATGTATTTCCTGAGGAACTTCCTGGTTTACCTCCTCACCGTCAAGTGGAATTTCAGATTGATCTTGCACCAGGAGCAGCCCCGATAGCTCGTGCTCCTTACCGTTTAGCACCTGGAGAATTGCAGGAGTTGTCTAATCAACTGCAAGAGTTACTGGATAGGGGCTTTACTCGACCCAGCTCTTCGCCTTGGGGAGCCCTAGTTCTGTTCGTAAAGAAGAAAGACGGGTCCTTTCGCATGTGTATTGATTATCGGGAACTCAACAAGGTGACTGTCAAAAACCGTTATCCAATGCCACGCATCGACGATTTGTTTGACAAGTTGCAAGGGTCAAGTTTTTACTCGAAGATCGACTTAAGATCGGGCTATCATCAGGTGAGAGTCCAAGAGGAGGATGTTCCAAAAACGGCTTTTCGAACGCGTTATGGGCACTATGAGTTCTTAGTTATGCCCTTTGGATTGACGAACGCGCCAGCGGTCTTCATGGATCTCATGAACCATGTATGCAAACCGTATCTCGACGACTTCGTTATAGTATTCATCGACGACATTTTGATCTACTCAAAGAGCAAGGAAGATCACGAGCGGTACCTACGTCTTATTTTGGAGCTCCTGAGGAAGGAGCAACTCTATGCGAAGTTTTCTAAGTGTGACTTCTGGATTCGAGAGGTACACTTCCTTGGCCATATAGTGAATGAATTGGGGATACACGTGGAGCCCGCAAAGGTTGATGCTGTTAGAAATTGGGCGGCGCCAAAGAACCCTTCGGAGGTGTGACAATTTCTTGGTTTCGCTGGGTATTATCGAATATTTATCAAGGATTTCTCGAAGATCGCTCAACCTCTTACTTCATTGACACAGAAGGGCGTAGTGTACTCTTGGGGAACAAAACAAGAAGAGGCTTTCTAGTTTTTAAAACAGAAACTTTGCAGTGCACCGATCTTGTCTCTACCTGAAGGTACAGAAGACTTTGTAGTATACTGTGATGCTTCCATACAGGGTCTTGGTTACGTGCTGATGCAACACAACAATGTGATAGCTTACGCCTCTCGTCAGTTGAAGGTACACGAGAGGAATTATATGACGCACGACTTGGAGTTGGGGGCCGTGGTTTTTGCGCTCAAAATCTGGAGGCATTACTTGTACGGTACTAAATGCACTATTTATACCGACCACAGGAGCCTTTAGCATATTTTCGACCAGAAGGATTTGAATATGCGACAGCATCGCTGGGTGGAACTTCTAAATGACTACGACTGTGCAACAAGTATCATCCGGGTAAGGCTAACGTGGTAGCTGACGCTCTCAGTCGAAAGGAATCGAAACCCAAATGTGTTCGCGCCTTGAAGCGCACAAGTCTCGATACTCTGTTCATCCAGGTTCGGATAAGATGTATCAGGACCTCAAAGTTATGTATTGGTGGCCGAGGATGAAAGCTCACATCGCGACTCATGTGAGTAAATGTTTGACCTGCTCGAAAGTTAAAGTGGAATATCAGAAACCGTCTGGATTGCTTCAACAACCAGAAATACCCATGTGGAAATGGGAGCAAATCTTCATGGATTTCGTTACCGGTTTGCCGAGAACTCAAAACGGAAACGATACCATCTGGGTAATCGTTGATCGTCTCACAAAGTCAACACACTTTCTAGCGACCAAGGAAACAGATTAGTTCTCACAGCTAGCTGCTGTCTATCTCAAGGAAGTGGTTTCCAGGCACGGGGTACCGACATCTATTATTTCTGACCATGACCCGCGTTTCATCTCAGATTTGTGGCAGTCGATGCACAAATCATTCGGCTCACGCCTCAATATGAGCACTGCTTATCACCCGCAGACGGATGGCCAAAGTGAATGAACCATCCAGACACTTGAAGATATGTTGCAAGCATGCGTCATTGATTTTGGCAAGGGTTGGGAGAAACACTTGCCGCTGATAGAGTTCTCTTACAAAAACAATTACCATACCAGCATTCAGGCAACTCCATTCGAAGCATTGTACGGACGAAAGTGTCATTCACCTCTCTGTTGGGCTGAGGTGGGTGACAGCCAGGTCACAGGCCCTAAACTTGTGTTGGAAACTTTAGAAAAGATTGTTCAGATCAGGAACAGGATGGCAGCAGCGCGCGACCGTCAGAAAAGCTACGCTGATAAGCGTAGGAAACCTTTGGAATTCGAAGTTAATGATCGTGTCATGTTGAAGGTCTCACCCTGGAAGGGTGTGGTGCGTTTTGGAAAACGCGGCAAGCTAAACCCTCGTTATGTAGGGCCATTCAAAATTCTGGAATGCATTGGTAAAGTGGCCTACAAGTTAGAGTTACCTGCTGAGTTGGGTAACGTTCATGATGTTTTCCATGTGTCGCAATTAAAGAAGTGTTTGTCGGATGAAACACTGGTCGTACCGTTTCAAGAGCTGAAAATCGATGACAAGTTGCAGTTTGTCGAAGAACCAATAGAAATTATGGACCGGGAGGTCAAGGTCCGTAAGCACAGCCGTATTACAATAGTGAGGGTTCGTTGGAACTCAAGACGTGGACCGGAGTTCACGTGGGAACGCGAGGATCAGATGAAGCTCAAGTATCCACATTTATTCCCAGAGGACAAGACCAAGTCTGGCAAATCTAAATCTAATGTAACTAGTGAATTTCGGGACGAAATTCCCAATCAAGTTGGGGATGATGTGGCACCCACGGAGAATGCGCAATCATCTTGATCTAACACCGCACCGTTTTGGATTGCTTGTCAAATTTCGGGACGAAATTTCTTTCAAGTTGGGGATGATGTGACAATCCAAGATTTCAAGCTCGTATTATTTGTTCGTAAGGCCGTATGACAATCAATTTTATTTTATGTAACGTGAAGTTGTTAGATTGGAGTTTTGCTTGTTACTGAACTTGTTGTGTAATTGTGCAATGATTTTAATTAATGAAAACTTTGATAATCCTTTAACCATTTAAAAAGGAACCCGACGAAACATGGGACATGTTTCGTCATCCCCATGCTCGACGAAACCCAAGTTTCGTCTGGGAGAAGTTTCGCCGTGATGGGTTTCGGCCCAGTGAGGCCCAACGGTTTAGTATAAACTTCAGTTACATGTTACGGCAAACCCTAAAACATCATTCTCCACTTTCGTGTAACCGACGCCAATCTTTCTGCGCGCAAAGCTTTCTATTCTCATTCAGGCACCGTTATTCTGTTTCAATTCTCCGGTGAGTGCGACAACACTTATCTTAATATGTATTGATTGTTCTAGGTTATGTTCAGGCGGTTGATTTCTTATTATCAATGTCGATCATGAGTTCGTATAGTTTAATAGGTTGATAGAATATCTTGTTGATGATTGATGTGCGTTAACAACATTCGTGATTTGATTGTATGCTTATGATTATTGTTGAATCATGGAAAATTCATGTGTACAAAGCATGGCAACGGTAAAACGAATCTCTGTGAATTGATAAATTGTAGATGATACGGTCAGGTGGATTAGGGTTCGTAGTAGCATGATATGGGTAATGATTAGATGATGATTGGAAATCTGCATGTTACGGGAATGTGTAACTGTTATGCATGGTGACGAAACTCTTAGATTGGCGAAACTTATATGCCGACGAAACATGAACCTTTCGTCGACAAGTGGCCCGACGAAACATGGACCTTTCATCGACATGAATGATAACGAAACTTGGGAGTTTCGTCGATAGGGTGAACCAAACAGTGAGCTAGGTTGACTTAGTTGCTGAATGAATATGTTAATGAAATCACAATAATTACTATTAATGATATCTGTTGTCTACTGATAGTGATGTGTACGGTTAATGATGATGTTTATTGTTAATGATGTTTACTTATGAGAAGTGACATAATCTGGTTCATGCACCTAGTACAGTACACACAACTGTTAATCATTATTTCAGAACATATACGTGAATTGTGGGATTATGCGAGTTGTGTAATTGCTGTGATAACTTGTATGCATGTTATGACTATACGTGAACGTAAACTGATTACGAGTGCTTGAATACCATAGGGTGTGACTGCTTGTGTGTGAACGAATAGTTAATCTTACCGAGCAAACCAAGGTGAGTTCACTGCTCTTTTCCAAGCATGCGTCCCGGGTTGGAGACATCTGGTAAACGTTCCGGGAAGGGAATGTCGAGTAATTGATTTTCCTGGAAAGAAACATGCGAAAAACATGCGAAAAAACATGCGAAAAATCAACATAAAGTTGAGAGAGTTCATAGTTTGTTTTGGAAAAGATTTGAAATAAATCTTTTTGAATAACCGGTTTTTGAAATGTTGTTGAGAAAACGAATTTAAAAGTTATTTTCTTGTCAAGTTATATGGAAACTTTGTATTTGTAACACATTATATTCGTAAAACCATGTATTTGTAAACTCTTGTATTTGTAAAATCTGTGTAACCGTCAATGTCCACCCTGACATTGACAACTTGCATGCATAATCCTACACTTTGAATTTGTATAAAACATGGTATGTAATTTGTAAAGACGTATTGAAACTTAGTTATGTAATGTAAGGAATACGAGACCGCTAATGGTTCACGAGGCCACTAACATATGTTACGACATAGGATGCATCCAAACCATAGGCACTTTTACTTGTCGATCCACGACTGTCGATTCACGACTAGAGACACAAAAGCACTGCTTGGTAAAAGAGTGGCCAAGAGTGTGGCTGTCTGAAACCCATTAGATCTAACCTTTTGTTCCGCGGTCTTGGTATGTAATTGATTAATGGTGCTTATGTTACCCTATTTGCGACATGATCTATTATATCATTCCTTAGTTTAACATTTCGTTTGTACTTGTACTTTCTTGTAGTTTAGAAACCTAGAATACGTGTGTATGCACATTTCGAAAAATACTCTTGCTTGAAAAACCGGTATAGTTAACATAAATTATCTGTAAACCATTGTGATAGTTAAAACTTGTTTGTAAAATGGTTTAGAAATACGTAATTTATGTTTATCGAAAATCTTGTATGCTTTGCAAAAAGTGCATGTCTTTCCACCCCGAAAACATTGATAAAAATGTAAAACTGTAAAAAGGTGGGGTTATGAACTCACCTGGATTGCCTTGTGCAAAGCTAGCTAATTACGACTTCGTGATGTCGTTTCCAAGACTTGACTCGCTAGCGTGCATTATATAATATCCCTAATCATGGAATATCTTATAAGTTTCTAAATAAAAGCGGTAACTAAACTACGTGTCACCGAGCTCTACCGAAACGTTAACCAGACGATCGACGGTAAGTTATGAACTTAATGAAAACAAGTAAGTTGTAGTTAGTTCGCTTATTGTCGGTAATAATTTAATAAGTCTTGTAAAGACTTAGTTCTCGAGAGCTTTAATATATATAATTATTTATATAAAAATATATAAATATATCGATAAGATCGTTCGTCGTCCCGAGAAGTCGTTTGTGTATGTAATAAACATTTATATGAAAATAACATGTAACAAACTCGTACGTGATATATATATGATATATAATGTGCCGTTTAGGCGTTTTGAAATAAATAAAAAAAGTCATACTTATATTATAAAAGGATCCTCGAGTTGTTTGAAGTTTGAAATAAATATAAAACTATACTTATTTTTATAAAGGCATTCGTGTGGTACGATATTTGAAATAAATATAAAAACTATATTTATTTTTATAAAACGAATTCGTGTTGTGCGATATTTGAAATAAATATAAAAACTATATTTATTTTTATAAAACGAATTCGTGTTGTTTGATATTTGAAAGAAATATATACTATATTTATTTATAAAAAGATTCGAGTTTAACGTTTGAAATAAATATAATAACTATATTTATTTTGTATAATAGTTTGCGTCATCGTCGTTTTTGTAAGTTATAAAGTGTCACCGGAAGTAATATACACTTGTGTTTGTTTTTATAATAGTCGTTTGAGTTTGATAGTTGTCGTTTCAAAATAAAAACACGTTAGTTTTACGGATTTTCTCGAAAAACGGGCAGAGTTTCCTCTGTTTTTGGACGCCCCTGACAACACAAGTTGTCGGTATTTTATCAAAATTCAACCAAAATTCAATCACTTATTTTCATAAGACGGCAAATTATAAACTAAACACTATTTTAAATCGGTTCGAGCTCGTTCACGTTAATAATATAAAAATTATTAAAACGACATAAATAATCGCGCCACTAATTTTTACCAATTCTTTCGCGTTCGAGACGTTCGACTGAGTTGACCGGGTCAACCGAGTTGACACAGCGAGTTGACCAGGGTTGACCGAGTTGACTCGGTTTGACCGAGTCAACCAAACCGGATCGTCTGACCAAGCCGCTTGACCCGAACAATGAGCTGACCAGTTGACTCGAACCCATCTGTTGACTGAGTTGACCTGAAACGTTGACCCGAGCGAGCCGAGACCTGAACTGAAATCAGTGATGAACCGAACTTGAAACGAGACCCGACTGACCCGTGTTTGCCCTGAACCACCACCACTGCCGCCGGCCGACCCCACCACCATCGCCGGAGGCTCTCCGCCGTCATCGGATCCCACCAAACCGTTGGCCACCACCTGAAACGAACACAAACCGCAACCAAACCTCATTTATATCGAGCCAAGACTGAACCGAGACGAACACCCGAAAAGAAAATAAGGAAAAATGAAATAGGAACCGGTCGGAACACTCACCGGAATTTCGCCGGAAAATAAAAACTCTTAAAACTTTGAAGAAATACTCCAAGTGTCCCGATCTAAGCATGTACAGGAGAAAAAGTTCAAAATGAGTTCGCCAGAATCTTGATCGGATCTTCGCGGAGTTGATGTACAGCCCAAACGGCTTGGTTTCCACGAAAATTGACACCACCATTGCGACGGGAAAGCTCGGTTTAGTGGGGGTAGGGTGTCTCGTTGAAAAAAAGGTCGCCGAAAATCACCGCCACTGCCGCCGGCGCCGCCACCACACCACCGTCGTCGGTCGCCGGAGTTCCTCGCCGGACCTGCTGCCGGACTGTTCTAGAGAGAGAGAGTTGAGAGAATTTTTGTGTTAGATAGAGGAAATGTGGGTGTTAAATGAGAGTTTTGGGGTTTAAAACCCTTTATATAGTTAGGGTTTTGTGGGTTTGGGCCCAGGGCCCACAAGCCCGTCTCTAATGTTTTCGAGCGGCCCGATCCCGTTTTCAAGGCCCGCTTTCATTCCCGAGTCTCGTGAAAAATAGTAGCGTATATATTTAAAGTCGAAAACGAGTAAAATGTACGTCGGAAGCCGGTTTTAACGCTTTCGTTCGTCGGTTGTGTTAAATCGCGTAAAAAGCGTACTTTGTCGTTTTAAACCGTTTTTCGATCCGGTTTCGACTACGTATATAAAAATTTGATTACGAAGCTAAAATATATCGTAAAAATTTAGTATTTGTCGGCGTTGTCAGTATTTTGATCGGTTTCAGTTTGTTACCGTTTAATTTCCACCAGTTCCTCCGCAGATCGTCATACGTGCACTGTAAGGTCGATTAGGCGTTACTAGACATCCTAACGGCCTAATTAAGTTAATTTGCGACGTAAATACTATTATTATCAGTTTAATAACTTGTTAATTACGTAATTAAGGGCGTAAACTACCGGTTGTCACATCATCATAATCAAAGTAACATACCACAACAACAAATTCAGACAGAAACTTAACAAAAGCCACAAACCACATGAGCATCATCGTCATCAAAGTAACAAACAATATCACTATCACAAAAGCCCCAAATCGTCATCAACATCAACAAACCAAACAAAATCACAGCTAAAATCAATGCATGCCTAGGGTTTCTCGGACGAGAGCACTCATCATCATTGAAAGCTAAAAGCATATAAAAACCAGAATACAACATGAAAGTAAACCTGGAAACCTAAATGAGTGTATCGGCGGCCGAAAAACAAGTTACAAAGGCGGCAACGACAGAGTTGCAGCAACAGAGAGGAAAAACACAAATACGATGGCTTGGAACAAATGGCAACAAAAAAAATATGATGCATTTTATATTCACCAACGGTAGAAAATATAAACCACAAATAATTTAGACCACTCTTGCCACTTCAGTTTAGACCACTTTTGCCACTTCAGTCCAAAAATGAAACTTTTTGTATTAGGGTCCCTGTGGTTTCATTTTTATTGCTATTTTCATCCACTTAACAATTTGGGTTAGAATTTTCTGTTAACTTCTTCCGTTTTTTGTCATTTTCCTCATTTAATTAAAATATATTATGACATAAAATGATGATTATTTCATTTAAACGAGAAAAACGACAAAAAAGGGAGAAGTTAAAAGAAAATTCTAACATATTTTGCCAACTGGATGAAAATGGCAACAAAAATGAAACATTAGGAACTCAGATACAAAAAGTTTCATTTTTGGACCGAAGTAGCAAAAGTGACATAAACTTAGGGACCATTTTGGCATTTACTCAATAATTTAGTGTAATTCTATTTACACACAACTTTTTGCTATTTACACCCAAGTGATGTGATATTAATAAAATCAAATTTGTGTTTTTCTTTTATAACTTCTGATATATAATGTTTTATTAAAAAACGAATACAGTTTTTCGACGTGCTTATTTTCATCTACGATTTGATATAAATTTTATAAAAAATGGAATTTAAATTTTTATCACGACTTATAAAACGTTATATTTTTTACAGCTCAATTTTTATACAATTTATATCAAAACATAGATAAAAATAAGCAATCGCAAAACAATATTCGTTTTTTATAAACAATATATATCGGAAGTTATAAAAGAAAAAACACACATTTGAATTTGTTAAGGTTACATCACTCTGTGTAAATAGTAAAAAGTTAGGTGTAAATAGCAGTGTTTTAAAAACCGGTAATATCGGCCGGTTATACCGGTACTACCGTTTTCGGATATAAATCCGGTACGAAACACCCCGGTAAATAAGTGAAACGACAGAAGGTTTGTACCGTCGGTAAAATCCGATATACCATTTTGAAGCGTAATACTGGTACCGGCCCAGGGTTATTTTAGTTTGGGTTGTTACTTATTTTTATTATATATGTTACTTATCTTACGTAATTTTTATATATTATGATTATTCGTAACTAAAAGTTCTTATTTAATATTGTATGAAACGAAAATAGTTATCCTCTAGTTGATGAGGGTGGCGATAATAGTGAATTTCATCTTTTATGCGATCGTGAACTTGATTTATTCAACACTCAATGGCCTAAACATATCGTACGCTTTCATTTAAAAGAGCTTGTTGGAAAACTGAATGATTTTCGATTATCTTTTGGATTATTTTTTATTATGGATTTACTTTTGGATCATCTTTTAATATGTAATCATGCATTTTTGGATTAACTTTTGAGTTGATGTTGTAATTTATGAAATTATAGAGTTAGCTAGTCAACTGGGTTAAACCGCTCGGTACAACCTGGTTTAACCGATTGAACCATTTTTTAGCCTAATCCAGTTTGATTTAAAAACCGGTTTTTAAAACATTGGTAAATAGTAGAACCAAATAATTTAGACTAAATTGCAGAAATCAACCTTTATGTTATACCCAAACTACACTTCGTACCTTTCACTATGAAATCGGCAAAAACCAACCTTTACGTTCATGTTTTGCTACAAAGTATAACCTTTAACACAAACGATGTTAGTTTTCTTGGCTAACTGCCCTCACATGCATTGCATGTGAGGGTATTACTGTCATTCCCACATTGTCTTCCCTAATCCATCCCCTCAAACCCAGAAAAAACCCTTGTCTTCTTCAAATATTATCTACTCACCGGAAACAAGATCGTTATCGTATGGCCACCACCGGTTCGCAAAGCCGGAGAATCGCAAACCGATTCATCACTTAGATCCGTAGTACTGTTAATCCAAATCTCATTCTCAGATAAAGGCTCATTTTGTATAACAAAGTGTTTTCAATTTGATTGAATCAGTAGTAGTTGTTTCATAGAAGAAGTGAAAAAGAGTTACTTAAAGGGAAATTTGTCGTCTTCAATATTTATTATCGTATTTTGTTGAATCTCTTGGTGTTTACGAGTATAATCTTAGAGAATTTCATAAATCGATTTGGAAAAAGGAGCTACGTATATATGTTAATAATTTTAGGTTATTCGATAGAGTGAATTTGTTGCGATCGTCTTCTTCAATGTTTTGGAACCGAATATCACTGGATCTATAGAAATTAATATGTAACACCCCGTGTTTTCAGAAGTCAAAGTCAAAGTCAAGGTCAAAGTCAACGACCGATCGAACGAATTTGACTTATAGTGATTCCTTATTTTAATTGTATTATGTGGAGTAAGTGTTGTTAACTGCTAAAATCGATGTGTGTTAATCGATATCTAATCGACTTACGACTGTGAATTATAGGAAGTAACAATGCGATAAAGTTAACTAATCGATAATCAAGCTATGCCACCCAACATCGAATCGTGATACAAACCGCAACTCGACTTAACCTGGTTAATTATACGTGTGTGTGTGCCTTATGTGTTACTTGTGCGTGTTATATATATATAAATGTTGTGGAAATCAATCGAACTCAATCGAAACTCGAAACGCAATCGAACTCGAATCCGAATCGACAATCAAACTATGATAATTAGTAGTTGGGACTAAAAGTAATTTGACTAAAAACCCTATCGTGACGAGCCGCGCTCAATCGAAATCGAAACATCAAAAATCGTCGCGTCGAACAACCAAACCAAGTGCCATCCGCCCGGATAGCCATCCGATCGGATAGCCACTGCGCTACCAAAACAGACGTCATCCGACCAGGATGTCATCCGACCGGATCGTCATCCGGGCGGTATGTCATCCAGGCGGTATGTCATCCGATCGGATAACCCTTTCCTCTTTTGGAATCCTATAAATACCCTTGTCATTGTCATTCTTTCCATTTCTGGAAACCTTCTGTCCGAACCACTCGTGCTCCTCACCTTTTCTTCGATTTCTCTCAATCCAGGTAAGATCTCGCCCTAAATCTTGTACTTTCTTGATCTACACGCACTCCTACACCTTTCTATCTTTTAAATCTTAACTTTTAACCGTGAAATCACTTGGTTTCGGGTGTTCTAGGGTGACGTCATCATGTGTTCTTCAAGAACTTCATGTTTTGACTTCAATCCACCAAGAACCATCGAGATCTAACCGATTTCCACGCAAACATACAAAGATCTTGTAAAGATCTCGACACAAGAGTGGTGAAAAAGGATTGAAAGATGGTTTTAACTTTCTTTCAACTCTTTTGCACTCCGAGTACTCAAAACCGGTAGGACCCGACCCTGATTTAGTCTTCTACTCGATTGTAGTGTTGTACTAGCTCAAGATCCGGATTCTACTCACGAGACTACCGATTTCGGGTTAGCCAAGACCAACCGTCTCGAGCCGGTAACCGGCCGGACTAGGGTGATTCCTGTCCGGGTTGGTCATCTGGGTCGAACTAGGGGTTCTGTTGGCTAACACGTTGTCAAGGTGTCTTGACATAACGACAAACCTTCAAAACGACCAAGTGTAGGACGAACAGGACACTCAGGACGGATTGCTGTCCGAACGGATTGCTGTCCGATCGGATAGGTCATCCGAACGGATTGTCATCCGAACGGATCACACTTGGGTCCCACCTTTTAAACAACCCTATCTAAAGTTTGAGTATTGAACGGAATATAATCCGATCGGACGACCATCTGAATGGATTACTCTCCGGATCATGAGATACTAAGACTTTAAAGACTTAAACAATTTTCAACATGTTCAATGACAAAGTTGCCATCCGATCGGATTGCCATCCGATCGAATGACACTTCTGTTGTGAACTTGCCCTCCAGTAAGTAACCTCATCATTAAGACGCCGTCCGACCGGACCACTGTCCGACCGGATGACCATCCGAACGGATTGTCATCCGCACGACTAGTCATCCGATCGACCGACTTGAAAGATAGAGATGCTTCATTGTTTTCAAGATACTACAACGAAAACTTCAAAAGTCAAACCATCGTACACAAACACATTCCTCTTATAGGAAGAAACAATCCACTCGAATCGCCATCCGACCGGACCACTGTCCGACCGGATGACCACCCGTACGGATTGTTAACCTCACGAATTGCTGTCCGATCGGATTACCATCCGATCGAACCACTATCCCACCCTTTCACACTTTGTGACGTTTTTACGCAACGCTTATCGTTATGCTATCAAATCTATTCAGGCTAACTTTACTCGCTAAGCGCTCCCTTCAATCCATCAATCGCTGTGAGTATACTCGATCCCTTTTTGCTTTAAGCACTTTTGGGTGTTACATACGTTACAACTATTCAAGCCACATCAATCACACTACTCAATACTATTTGAACGCTAACCGTAATGCATGTTATACGTGGCTTATGAATGATTGTTTGTTATGTTTACACATGGAATGCTGTCTACCTGCCTTAGCAACGATAGTACTATAGTTTGGACTCAGCACCCGTTCACACGGGGGTTGTTAAGGATCATTTACTTGCATGGATTACGGTGGTAATCATGTATTGAGAACTGCCTCGGGCAGTCATTGGTATCGATGGATCTATGTCGATAACTAACGTGCTTCATTTCACTATGTGTACGTGCTGGTTATGCGTAAACGAATTCGAACTCAATATGCTATTATCAAACTTGTATGCTCACCTTTACATTATATGTATTGACTTTATTTTAATGTATGTGACAGGTGCTTAGGACGCACACTTGGTAGGAATTTGAAGCTAGAATAAAGCTTTAGAGCCCAACAAATAGTTGTCTGTAGTGGTCGAACTAAGGGTCTCTAGAAGCAGATAAACAATTGCTGTCTATTTAAATCTGAGTTGTCGGAACGGAATATTTGCCTATATTTTTTTGTCTGTAATAATTGTTTTACTATTTGAGATACGGTATGGGACGTATTATTTAAATTGAATAGTATTGATAATTGTTATGGAAACTTCTGGACAATCTGTTTCGCTCAGTGCCATGCCCCGATGATTCCGCCATCGGTTGGGGTGTGACAGATTGGTATCAGAGCCATAACTATAGGGAATTAGGCAAGACTCGACCTAGTCCGGGTCGATGTCTTAGAAACCTAGTCTATAGTTAGGAACCAACAGACCGAATCGTGCATAACTAGTAGGAATTATGTACGAGTTTATTCCTCGCTATTCTCGCTTATGCTACACTATCATTACACTCAAAATTTCAGCTATAAGTTGGCGATAAAGTCGAGACCAGGTGTGAAAACCACAAACTCTTGACTAAATTGCTTGAATTAATGCTGTTTATTCAACTTATCAATGATTTCTTCTCTCTTTTTCAATAACGAACGCTTGTTCAACGGGGAATTTATACCAAATCAGGGGTGAAATCCATATTTTGATGAATAAACTCCTCTATTTTATCAAAAACAGGGACGAAGTTGTTAAGCCAGGGGTGAAACCCTAACCTTGACGACTTGTTCCGCACATTTTACAAAACTCCCACCAAAGTCTCAACGGACTCCAACGACCTGAAGTCACGACACGACTAACGGGATGTGTGCCAAATGCCCAAGAATCGAGGCAAGGACACAGACTTGAAAGTCAAACGTAGACGACAAGTCCTTGCGAATAGTTGAATCGCCTTGGTTAGTCAAAGTCTACTAGCCGCAGACAGTCTATCTCTCGATTTTTGCATGTTTCAATTTGAGTCCGCAATTGCTGACTCTGATAATTCGTCGATTTTTATGAGTTTATACGTGTTTACCTGTTTATGTGTTTAAATTTTTGGGATTTCTCGATTTTTGCTTTCACTTCGATCGACACGTACGACTCACACTGCATTTCTATCTCAAATCGCTAGCAAATCGCGAAATTTTGGACGACATTATACGCTTATACTACGCTATTCGGCATACTAAAACGCGACCGCTATATTCGAACGCTCACGAATTTTGAATAATAGGTTTCTGTATTCTGACTGCCTCTTGTGTTGAAAATGTTTCTGTGATTCCGTGCTTATGTGATAATGTGATTATGTGCTCTACATGCTTATGTGATTATGTGATTTTGTGTTCTACGTGGCTATATGTCTATGTGTTTACGTGGTACGTGTTGCTGAGCTTTAGTAGTAGTAGACGTGTGAGGTGAGATTCGAATATTTTGTGTTGAGTCCTGTGACGATGTCTGTTGCAGACAATGTCGTCTGGATCCCGTCATCCCTTACTTTCTCGATAAGAAAAGAGAGACAAACGTCTTGCTGCCATCATCGCTAAGAGTGTGGCAAAGGCTGTGAGTGATGTTTATGAGAATGCCAGCAAATCGTCTGAGGAATCGAGAACCGAAGCTCCTAAAGCTACCGCGAAGACCTTCAGTTTCAAGCAATTCAAGTCGTGTAGGCCAAAAGAATTCACTGGCGAGGGAGGTCCCACTGCACTATTTCACTGGTTTGATTCCATTGAGGTTACTCTGCGACAGAGTGGTTGCCCTGATGACCTCCGAACTCTAAATGCTACCGGCGTTTTCCAGTCCCGTGCACTAGACTGGTGGACGGCCGAGAGGAACAAGCGAGGGAACGATGCAGCCTACGGTCTGTCGTGGGACGAGCTCAAGGAAGTTATGCTAGAGGAATTCTGCCCTCCTCACGAACGTCAAAAGCTAGAAGATGAATTTTGGTACATACAACAAAAGGATGGTGACAATGCTGGTCTCACTGCTCGCTTCAAGCAGCTCAGCATTATCTGTCTTGATCAAGTCAAGACTCCAGACATGGCAATCAAGAAGTACATCCGGGCCCTGCCCGACTGCGTTGCTGATTTCGTGCAAGCGGCCAAGACTACGACGATCGAGGAAACTTATCTACTGGCTGCTGAAATCAACGACAAGCGGGTTAAGGCTGGGGTCTGGGATAAGACTTCGAAGCATCTGCATCAAGCTACCGCTACCGCACCAACTGCTGAACCCACCTCATCGAGCAACAAGAGGAAGAACAAGAGAAAGAACAGCTCCAGCAACAAGAACTGTGCGATCACTGCTGCACCAGTTCAATCCGTACCAGCTCAACAGCGCCAAGCAGCAGCGCCTGTGGCCAATGCACCTCTTGCTAAGCGTGCATACACTGGGCCACATCCGCTCTGCCCTACTTGTACCTACCATCACCCAACTGCAATTCCTTGCCGTTTTTGTGCTCATTGCAATGTATACGGCCATTTTACTGCCAAATGCCGCATTCGACAAGCTCCTGCTCATCAAGATCTACTCACCGCCCCACAGGGTCAACAAGCTCCTCCGGCACCCGCAGTCAAAGCCAGAGCCTGCTTCGCATGTGGCGATCCTAACCATTTCGCCAACATGTGCCCAAACCGGGTTGTGAAACAAGAGCCCCAGCAACAACAGCCTCAACAGCAGCAGCAACACCAACAACAACAGCAGCAACAGCAACAACAGGCCGCACGCGCCAGAACTTTCAACATCAACGTGCGCCAAGCCCAAGCCGACAACAACGTGGTTAATGGTACGTTCCTTGTGAATGGTATTTATGCATCATGTTTGTTTGATACTGGAGCCGATAATTGCTTTGTGTCATTCGAATTCGAGAAGCTCCTTAATCGTAAACGCTCCCATCTCTCTTCGACGTTCGTTGTAGAAGTCGCCACCGGAAGAAATGTCGCCGTAAATTCCGTTATCATTGATTGTACTCTTGAACTCAACAATCACATCTTCCCAATCGACCTCATCCCGATGCAACTCGGAAGTTTCGACGTCATAGTAGGCATGGACTTTCTACGTGAAAACCATGCTGAAGTTGTGTGTTATGATAAGATGATTCGATTCTCGCTCGCAAATGGTGACTTATTGTGTGTATACGGTGAAACTGCCTTGAAAGGGCTCAAGCTCATGTCATGTGTCCAAGCTATCAAGTATCTCCGCAAGGAATACAGAGCTTTCTTGGCGAACATTGTAGTAGCGGAGAAGGAAAAGAAAGAGAGGAAGGAAGTGAAAGATGTTCTTGTGGTTCGTGAATTTCCTCATGTGTTCCCTGATGATCTCCCAGGTGTACCTCCAAGTCGTGATATCGACTTTCATATCGACCTCATTCCTGGAGCCAATCCTGTCGCCAAGGCTCCCTATCGACTCGCACCATCCGAAATGCGTGAACTCTCAAACCAACTCCAGGAGTTACTTGAGAAAGGCTTCATTTGCCCGAGCACCTCTCCATGGGGCGCTCCAGTCCTTTTCGTCAAAAAGAAGGATGGGTCGTTCCGGATGTGCATCGACTATCGGGAATTGAATAAGTTAACTATCAAGAACCGCTATCCCCTACCCCGTACTGACGACTTGTTTGACCAGCTACAAGGTGCTACGTGTTTTTCGAAGATCGATCTACGTTCAGGCTATCATCAACTACGCATACAAGAGGAGGATATACCCAAAACCGCGTTTCGCACCCGATACGGCCATTACGAATTCGTCGTTATGCCTTTTGGCTTAACCAACGCACCAGCGGTTTTCATGGATCTGATGAATCGCGTGTGTAAACCATATCTCGACCGTTTCGTCATCGTATTCATTGACGACGTCTTGATCTATTCCAAATCGAAAGCCGAACACGCGCAACATCTACGTTTGGTTCTCGAGTTACTCCAAGGGAACCAACTCTATGCCAAGTTCTCCAAGTGCGAATTCTGGTTGGAGGAAGTTCAGTTTCTGGGTCACATTGTTAATAGTCAAGGCATTCACGTCGATCCTGCAAAGATTGAAGCTGTCAAGAGTTGGATTACACCAAAGAATCCGTCCGAAGTCCGTTCTTTTCTCAGACTAGCGGGCTATTATCGATGATTTATCGAAGGATTCTCAAAGATTGCTGTGCCGCTTACCTCTCTTACGAATAAAGACCAGCCTTTCGTTTGGGGAACCAAACAAGAGACTGCCTTTCAAACCCTCAAGCATAAGCTTTGCAATGCTCCTGTTCTCACGTTGCCCGACGGAAACGACGATTTCATTGTCTACTGTGATGCTTCCAACCTTGGTCTCGGTTGTGTCCTCATGCAACGGAACAAGGTTATAGCCTACGCATCTCGATAGCTCAAAATCCACGAGAAGAACTATACAACCCATGATCTCGAGCTAGGCGCGGTTGTTTTTGCATTAAAGATTTGGCGACACTACCTGTATGGTACCAAGTGTACGATCTTCACCGATCATAGGAGCCTACAACACATCTTTAATCAGAAGGAACTTAATATGCGTCAACGCCGATGGGTAGAACTTCTCAACGATTACGACTGTGAGATCCGTTATCACCCAGGCAAGGCGAATGTTGTTGCCGACGCGCTCAGCAGGCGGAGTTATCTGCTTAGCACTCGTAATGTTCAAGCCCAACACGATCTCGAAACCCTTATTCGTGAAGCCCAGCATGCGTGTTTTAACGAACGCACGCTGAAGAGGGAACGAATCTACCACGATGGAGCCCAGCTTGTGAGCAAATCCAATGGGATATTCCACTTTCTGGACCGAATCTGGATCCCGAAGTGGACCGATTTGCGACAGATCTTGATGGACGAAGCCCACAAATCCCATTATTCTATTCACCCCGGTGCTGACAAAATGTACCAGGATCTTCGTTATAAGTACTGGTGGCCGGGTATGAAAAGGGATATCGCTCTCTACGTCGGAAAATGCCTAACCTGTGCTAGAGTCAAAGCTGAACATCAAAGACCCTCTGGCTTACTCGAACAACCACCAATTCCTATGTGGAAGTGGGAAAGTATAGCTATGGATTTTGTAACGAAGCTTCCGCACACGTCATCAGGTCACGACAACATTTGGGTTGTGGTCGACCATTTGACTAAATCAGCTCACTTTCTGCCAATACGAGAAGACTACAAGGTAGAACGATTAGCCCGAATCTACACCGACGAGATCATTTGTAATCATGGTACGCCTCGTGACATCATCTCTGATCGTGATGCTCGGTTTACCTGGCGACTGTGGGAAACGTTTCAAACGGCACTCGGTACATCGCTTAATCTAAGTACCGCATTCCACCCTCAAACCGATGGTCAGACAGAAAGAACGATTCGTACTCTTGAAGACATGCTCCGTTCGTGTGTCTTAGACTTCGGTGGTAATTGGGATAAATACTTGCCGCTAGTCAAATTCTCGTATAACAACAGCTATCATTCCAGCATACAAATGGCACCATTCGAGGCATTATATGGAAGAAGATGTCGATCGCCTATTGTGTGGCACGAGATCGGTCACTCGCAACTAACCGGTCCTGAGCTGTTACAAGAAACGACAAACAAAATTTTCCAAATTCGAGACAACCTAACGAAAGCTCGGGATCGACAGAAAACTTACGCCGATAAGAAACGCAAGCCCCGTGAATTTGACGTTGGTGACCACGTACTCCTAAACGTATCACCTTGGAAGGGTGTGGTCCGATTCGGCAAAAAGGGAAAACTCGCGCCTCGATATGTTGGACCTTTTAAGATTCTGGAAAGGATCGGAAAAGTTGCCTACAGACTCGAACTACCGGAGGAACTTAGTAACGTCCACCCGACTTTCCATGTGTCAAACCTCCGAAAGTGCCTAGCCGACCACGACTTACATGTCTCTCTCGATGACTTACAAGTAAACGAAACATTACACTTCGTGGAGAAGCCTGTCGAAATCATGGATCGCCAAACCAAGCAGCTCAGACGCTCTCTCATTCCTATTGTGAAAGTCCGATGGGAAGGCAAACGAGGCGCAGAGTTCACTTGGGAACTCGAAAGCGACATGAAGGCGAAGTACCCACAGTTGTTTAGATAGAGAAGCTAGAGAGAGAAAGTGGCATTGCGATTCAAGTGCTTTGTACGATTTCATATCAATCTATAGAATCGCCGATTATATTACGTCTCGTGTGTTTGGTCACGTTCGTGTACGGATGACCATCGTACACAAACACATTCCTCTTATAGGAAGAAACAATCCACTCGAATCGCCATCCGACCGGACCACTGTCCGACCGGATGACCACCCGAACGGATTGTTAACCGCACGAATTGCTGTCCGATCGGATTACCATCCGATCGAACCACTATCCGACCCTTTCACACTTTGTGACATTTTTACGCAACGCTTATCGTTATGCTATCAAATCTATTCAGGCTAACTTTACTCGCTAAGCGCTCCCTTCAATCCATCAATCGCTGTGAGTATACTCGATCCCTTTTTGCTTTAAGCACTTTTGGGTGTTACATACGTTACAACTATTCAAGCCACATCAATCACACTACTCAATACTATTTGAACGCTAACCGTAATGCATGTTATACGTGACTTATGAATGATTGTTTGTTATGTTTACACATGGAATGTTGTCTACCTGCCTTAGCAACGATAGTACTATAGTTTGGACTCAGCACCCGTTCACACGGGGGTTGTTAAGGATCATTTACTTGCATGGATTACGGTGGTAATCATGTATTGCGAACTGCCTCAGGCAGTCAACTCGCAGTCATTGGTATCGATGGATCTATGTCGATAACTAACGTGCTTCATTTCACTATGTGTACGTGCTGGTTATGCGTAAACGAATTCGAACTCTATATGCTATTATCAAACTTGTATGCTCACCTTTACATTATATGTATTGACTTTATTTTAACGTATGTGACAGGTGCTTAGGACGCACACTTGGTAGGAATTTGAAGCTAGAATAAAGCTTTAGAGCCCAACAAATAGTTGTCTGTAGTGGTCGAACTAAGGGTCTCTAGAAGCAGATAAACAATTGCTGTCTATTTAAATCTGAGTTGTCGGAACGGAATATTTGCCTATATTTTTTTGTCTGTAATAATTGTTTTACTATTTGAGATACGGTATGGGACGTATTATTTAAATTGAATAGTATTGATAATTGTTATGGAAACTTCTGGACAATCTGTTTCGCTCAGTGCCATGCCCCGATGATTCCGCCATCGGTTGGGGTGTGATATAATATGTTTTTGTTGCCTGACATATGGTGTGTGCGAAGCGTGATATATTTTTATTGATATTTTGAGCCTATTTTACGCATTAGTCAAGTTTTAAATTTATAAAACACGATATTCTACTAACACTAAACACACACTTGGGCAAGTGCACCCATCGTGAGCGTAGTATAGCGTTGGTAAGATACCGAGGTCGTCCAAGGACACAAGAGCTTTTAGTACCGGTTTATCCTCAACGTCTAATCAATCTATTTTTTTGAGAAAAGTTTTGAAACATAAAAATAAAGACTAAAAATGTAAATAAAAATAAAAACAGATAGACAAGATAGAATCACTTGGATCCGATTCGCCTTTAATGTATCATTTGATGATTTTCGCACTTTCGGACTTTTTAAGAGATTATCTTAGTTATAGTAGTAGGCCCTTCTTTTGAAGGTGACGTTACCCTCAACCCAGTGGTTTGAGTCAGCAGGGATACAATCCCAAAGGGTCGGAATATTGAAAGATAATTAAGTTAGTTATTAATGCTAAAAGTGGTAGGCCCCTCTTTTGAAGGTGACGTTACCCTCGGCTAAGTGGTTTGAGTCAGCAAGGATACAATCCCAAGAAGCCGGTTTAAAGTATTAATAGTAGTTTACATATGAGGGGTTCAAGCTATTCACACCCCCGCTGTCCAATACCAGTGGGTATTGAAGGAGGTCCTAGTAAGCTTGAACCAGGTCCTTGCAGGATCGATACACCGAACAAGGCAAGAACCTTACCAAACCATTCCCCTAACCCTCGACCAGGTAGTCAACATGCCTTTATATAGACCGCAAAGACATGAGTGATGCAATCTTTTACTTTATATAGATAGTAAAGTAACCTCAAAACACCACGGAAAAATGATAAAGAAAATTCACATTCAACATAAGAAACTAGTTATTAAAGTCATTAATACAAACCCAAATAAAAAGTGCCGAAAGATTAAAAATCAAAAGTAATACATAAAAGACTTGTCTTCATCAAATGATGTAGGAGGCTTAACCAAACATGGCCTTTGATTGGCAAGAACCCTTACAATCAATCTTGGATCCCGAGACTACTACACACTCTAAAGATGGATGATGGATGATGGTGGTGGGTGTGGGTGTTGTACTGGTGGTGGAGTGGTGGCAAAGTGGGGGAGTAGTGGTTTGCCAAGCGATGCCTTTGCAAGGAACCAAGCACCCCTACTTATAGTTAGATTAGAGCCCTGACCACGGCCCCGTGCCCGCTGGGCACGACCCCATGGTCACTCCTTTCTCTTCCTTCATTAATTGCAAGTGTCAGCAGAGGGCCCCACACGACCCTGTGTCCTGGGCACGACCCCGTGGTCAACTCTTTATTGTAATATCAAGATTCTGCGTATCTTTGCGTTGACCACGTCCCGTGTTGAGCTGGGCACGCCCCCGTGGTGGGTGTAGAAGCTTCTACAAGCTTTATCTTCTTGTGTCAGGGCTGACCACGCCCCGTGGTCAGCTTCTGTCTTCTTGTTTTTGCTTTGGGAGATGCTGCTGAGGGGTCAGGCATGTCACGTTATTCCTTCTTCTTGTGTTTATGTTAGTATTTGGCTGCTTATTTGTTCATTTTGTTCTTTTAAGCTCATTTGGTCCTGTAAATTCAAAAGGAAGAAAGAAATGTGTTTTTTCTAACATTAGTACTAAAAAAAGGTTAGTTTATACCTCATTTGATTTAATTTATATGTTACATTTTGCACACATCAGCATACTTGTTTTAGTTGCCTGAATTCTATTATATCCTAGTTTATGAAGTAGTGTAAAAGAAGAAAGATAAGTTGCCATACATTAGGTTGTGCATTGTTTTCTTTCTGGGTTTGAGGGGATGTATTAGGGAAGACAATGTGGAAATGACAGTAATACCCTTACATGCAATGTATGTGAGGGCAGTTAATCAAGAAAACTAACATCATTTGTGTTAAAGGTTATACTTTGTAGCAAAATATGAACGTAAATGTTGGTTTTTGCTGATTTCATAATGAAAGATCCGAAGTGTAGTTTAAGTATAATATATAAAGGTTGATTTCCCTTTCAAACTTCGTTAACATCGACGAATCAGAATTTTGCCAAACAAAAAAGACTTGATTCGGATAATGAACAACACTCATCATCATCATCATCATCATCATCCTACCAACTACCTTATTTTCTTGAAAGGCCAACATAATAAACTTCATTAATAAAACCAAAGACACGCACACCAACTACCTCTTCTTACTGCTACTACTACTACTACTTCAACCTCTTCACTTCCAATCATCATTCTGCAAATCAAACGATCACCCACATCAAAAAGATCCAAAATCCACATGGGTTTCAACCGATACAACAAATTAATCCGAACCCTCATCAATACCTCTCGATCCACAACAACGTTTTCTTCTTCTTCCGTTTACTGTAACCAATGGCGGAGATCAGTCACCTCTTGCTCAGATGATAACAAAACGGCGTCGTTTTCAACGATTCCGAGTTCGTCTTATCATGTACACGGCGGGCCCTCGTATATGCGTGGAGCTGTGTTTTGGGAACCAAACAAGCCTTTGACTTTTGAAGATTTTGAAATTCCTAGACCCAAAGTCAACGAAGTTCTTATCAAAACTAAAGGTGTTGCTTAATATTTGTTTTTATGATTTTTGTAGCATAGTGTTGGAATTTTGTCTACTAAATGTTTAGCCGTTTAGAAAAAAATTGTTTTAGGGACTGGTTAAATGACTCGTAGCTCATTCGAAACCAGCTCGATTACAAACTGAGCCGAGCTGTTTACAAACCGAGCCTGCTCATGTTGGCTCTAGTTATTTTTTTTAATGTATTATTTGTGTGAATATATATATATATATATGTATATATATAGATAGAGGAGGGATAGAAAGAAAAACCGTATTAGTTAAGAAAACTAAGGGACTGTTTATTTACCTTTTAATGAGTCTTTTAATGGTTCAGACCTAATGATTCAGACTGTTTGATTCGCGACTGAATGGTTCAGACATTTGCCTTTGAATGGTTAAGCATTATAGTAAGTTTGAATGGTTAAGACCTCTAATCTAAATTGGTAAGACATTTGCTATTGAACGGTTAAGCATTATACTGGTTCAGCACTTAATGGTTCAGACCTTTTACTGGTTCAGCACTTAACCATTCAGAAGTTGCCAAACATCCCCTAAAAAACCCAAATGAAAGGACCTTCTTTTCCACATGATACACCTTTTTGCAGACTTTGTTACGTGTACAACCAGAGGCTGCCACCTGTTACGTGTAACAACTTTTGTAGACTTTCAGCTGTTTCTGAAATCTGAAAAAGTAAAAGCTGTTACGTAACACGTAGCAGTCTCTGGTTGTTATACGTAACACGTCTGCAAAAAGGTGTAACACATGGCAAAAGGAGGTCCACTCATATGGTTTCTTAGTTTTCTTAACTAATATGGGTTTTCTTCCTATAATTGCCATATATATGTATGTATAAAATTTTATTGAGTGGTAAAGGCTTTTGTAGTAAAAGCAATAATTATATATTTTGGTTTATGTCTCAATTTTAGCCCTATACCCAATACTAATTATAATTGTTGTACACTTGTGTGTACTAAGCCTAGACTCTAGAGATGTCACTCAAAAAAAATTTGTTCAAAATCTTGCCAACTCGGCTCGGGTGGTTTATAAACCATGCCGAGCTCAGACTAGCCGGTTTACAAAAGGAGCCTACTCGGCTTGGATGGTTTATAAATCTGGCCGAGCTCAGATTGCTCCGTTTACAAACCGAGTCAGCTTGGACCAGATGGGGTGTGTGTGTGTATATATACACACACCAAGCCGAGCTTGGATTGGCTCGTTTACAAATGGAGTCAGCTCGGCTCGGCTCGTTTACAACCTTATCCAAGAATGAGCTGACCCTAGCTCGGCTTGTGAGCAGCTTAATTTTGATTGGTCTTGGTATTCTGTGTTTTAATTTTACATATAATTTTCAGCTGCAACTAGTATGTAGAGATGGATTTTGCCTTTTTGGATGTGAATGTTGTTTGATATAGCAATAAACACAGCTGATTGAGTGTTTGGCAGGTTCTGATTATGAGCAAAGATTGATTATTTAAACCAAGGATAAACTATTCTTAAAGTGATCATTCAAATTTTGATTGTTATACCCCCCACCCCTCAAAAACCTAAAAAAATCCTAAACACCCACCACCACCCAAAAACCTAACACCGCCCCCCCTCCCTCCCCCCCCCCCCCCCCCCCCGGCAAAAAAAAAAATAAATAATAAATAAATAAATAAATTTGGGGGTTGGGTGGGGTGGGGGTGGGGGTGGGGGGTTTAGGTTTATTGGTGGTGGTGGGTGTTTAGTTTTTTTTTTTGGGTGTAGTGGGTTTTTTTTAAAAGCCTTTGTACCCTTCTTACAATTAGGAGCCTTTGTATTTGATCCTAATCCATACTTTATGATATGTGTTTTAATTGTTATGTTCTTGCTAAAAACAGCTTTTACTAGAATTTTTTTAATAACCGTGAGAATCCGTCATCAGAAAACTCATGGGTCCCGCCAACACCTGACGAGTGGGACCAATTAACGTAGCTTGTACTCATATGACAATTTGGATTCTGCAGCTTGTGGTGTTTGCCACTCTGATCTTCATGTGATCAAAGGCGAACTCCCATTCCCGAGCCCATGTGTTGTGGGACATGAGATCACTGGTGAGGTTGTTGAACATGGGCCTTTGACCGACACTAAAGTAATCGAAAGGTTTATAATTCACATTTCATTTTTACAAGTGGTAAAATGTGTATAATTGCTTTCTTGAATGGGTTTATAATATGATGTATATTTTATTCTACAGACTTCCTCTCGGCGCTCGTGTTGTGGGTGCTTTCATTATGCCTTGCGGTAACTGTTTCTTCTGCACAAAGGTGACGTGTTATATCATTGTCCATATTAAAACATAACGAGATTATATGTAATTTAATAACACACATTTGAGTCAAATATAACTCGTTTAGTAAATGGGTCGTGTTCGGGTTGACTTGTTTAATTAAATGGGACGTGTTTCGGTTGACCTGTTTAATTAAATGGGACGTGTTTGGGTTGACTCATTTAATAAATGGGTCGTTCAACCCACCAGCCTGTTTAACAATTCACAGCGTCATTACAAGTTACAACCCGTCAACCCATTTGACTTGCTTCTGCACTTTAAGGGTTTTTGTATGCATCACACATTTGCTGTAATGATGAAAGTATTTTCTAAATTTTGCTAAACAGGGTCAAGATGATTTATGTGAAGCTTTCTTTGCTTATAATCGTGCAAAAGGGACACTCTATGATGGGGAAACACGCCTTTTTCTTCGTGGCAGTGGTAACTGTGCTTTTACTCCAGACGTTGCATATTTTTATTGTTTTTCCCAATAATTGTATTCTGTCAGTATTATTAAAAAGTAAACTTAGTTAAAAAGAGCGATAAATAAGTAATTTTAATATTTATTGAAGAGTAAAATGCCATTCGTCCCTGAGGTTTGGCCCGTTTTGCGACTTTCGTCCAAAGGTTTGTTTTTCCTCGTTTGGATCCAAAAGATTTTAAAATCTTGCCATTTCCATCGGGCTCGTTAACTCCATCCATTTTTCTCCGCTAAGTCAGGGGTATTTTCGCCTTTTCGTCTTTTTTGAATACTGGTACATTATGCTAAATGCTTGAACATAAAGTGAAAAAGTGCGAATTGCCCTTTAAGTGAACAAAAAAGACGAAAATACCCCTGAATGAGTGGAGAAAAATGGATGCAGTTAACGAGCCGGATGAAAATGGCAAGATTTCAAACCTTTTGGATCCAGATGTTGAAAAACAAACATTTGGACGAAAGTCGCAAAACTGACCAAACCTCTGGGACGAAAATGGCATTTTACTCTTTATTAAATAATCAGTTAGATTTCCATTGCAGCATGTACAAACTAATTATCCAAAAATAATTAATTGACCACTAATGATCATTTAATCATAATGTAAACAGTGAAAGCCAGTTATAACACACATTCAAACACTCCATGCTCAACTTATATTTGAAGTTGAGTGTTTTTCATGGTAGTCAATGCATTAACCATTAACTGAATTTTGTTATTAATAATTATATAATGTCTTATAGTGGAATAAATATGTTTTATTTGCAGGTAAACCAGTGTATATGTACAGTATGGGAGGGATGGCGGAATATGCAGTTGTGCCCGCAAACGGGTTGGCTATTCTACCTCACTCACTGCCTTATTCCGAGTCTGCTATAATTGGTTGTGCGGTTTTTACTGCTTATGGTGCTATGGCCCACGCAGCCCAGGTTCGTCCTGGTGATGCTGTTGCTGTAATAGGTGTTGGTGGTGTCGGTTCAAGGTGAGAATATAAGATATGTTAATATTACTGGCCGTTTTATTAACATTTAAATGCGTGATTTACGTATTTGTCATTTGAAAGTGATTATGTGATATTCAATAGTAAGAGTTTAATAAAATGGGTTGACCCGTTGAACTCATCTATTTAAACAAGTCAAACGGGCTGTAATCAAATTTTAAGCGTGTTAAACTGGCGAGTTGTAATAAGTGGGTCGTAAATGGGTTGGTGGGTTGACCTGTTTAATTAAACGAGTTGATGGCTCGATCTGTTTAATTAAATGGGTGATTTGTGCCTTATGCGGTCAACCCATGAAGTACCCACGAAGTCCATGCATCTGCATCTGCATTGCAATTAGTTTGTTTCCTTTATGTTGCATGTTTTTAGTTATGGTAGTGGTGTTAGTGGTAGTATTGGTTATTTATTTTTAAGGCTATATAAAGCCATTTATGTTTCTAAGTTATGAGGATGAATGAAGAAATGAATTAGTCACTTCCAAAATTCTTGTTTTCTCTCAAGTTCTTATCTATTTTCTTTGGATCATTTGATTACGATTTGGTTCGTAACAATGGGTCGACCCCGAATGCGACCCGTTTAAATAAATGGGTTTAACAGGTGAACCCGAACACGACTCGCTTAATAAAATGAACTAAACATGTCAACCCGAACACGACGTGTTAGATATGACGTCCCAAAACCTAATTATTTTGATATTGTGTCAGAAATTGCCACCCGTAGGTTATTTTATGGAAACCAACTACGATATTGCATTTAATTAGAATCTAACTTACTCTAAACCTATGTTGTTACATGGATGTTGCAGTTGCCTGCAGATAGCACGCGCGTTTGGTGCATCTGAGATCATTGCTGTGGATATACAAGACGAGAAACTTGAGAAAGCTAAAATGCTTGGAGCCACTCATGTTGTAAATGCTCGATCCGAAGATGCAGTTGCAAAGATCAAAGTACACATACCCGTTTTTTATTTTATTTTTTATTATGTCATTAGTGAATACTGAGATGTTTTGGACAGGAAATAACTGGAGGGATGGGGGTTGATACTTGTGTTGAAGCATTGGGAAATCCTAAAACATTTATGCAATGTGTACAAAGTGTAAGAGACGGTGGAAAAGCTGTAATGATTGGTCTTACTATCTCGGGAGCCAAAGGTGAAATCGATATAAACCATTTGGTCCGCAGACAGGTATGTGATACCGCCCATATACTTTCATGTTTTTAAAGTAAAATGTCATTTTCGTCCCTAAGGTGTGATCAGTTTTGCGACTTTCATCCAAAGGTTTGTTTGTCCGCATCTGGATCCAAAAGGTTTGAAATCTTGCCATTTTCATCCGGCTCGTTAACTCCATCCATTTTTCTTCATTAAGTCAGGGGTATTTCCTTTTTTTGTTAACTTAAAGGGCAATTTGGTCTCTTCCAGAGCTTGAAAATTTTCTTACAAGCCAAGCAGGAGCATTGAATATAGAGCTCCAAAAGATCAAACACAAACTCTATTAAATTAAAAATGTCAACGAGCGGAGCTCGGCTCGGCTTAGCTTGACTCGTTTACACGCTTTACCCTTACATACGACCTTTGAATTTCGAAAGTATATTTGTTTTTGCTATAATATATGTCTATTTGTAGCATCTAGCATGTGATATTAGTTTTGTCTACTAGTTTCCTGGAATTCTAAGATTCTACATAAATATGCTCATAAATATTACTTAAAGGGCAATTTGGTCTTTTTCACTTTATGTAAAAAGACCGAATACCCCTGGAAGAGACCAAATTGCCCTTTAAGTTAACAAAAAGGACGGAAATACCTCTGACTTAACGGAGAAAAATAGATGGAGTTAACGAGCCGGATGAAAATGGCAAGATTTCAAACCTTTTGGATCCATATGCAAAAAAAACAAACCTTTGGACGAAAGTCGCAAAACTGACCAAACCTCAGGGACGAAAATGGTATTTTACTCTAATCTATACTATATAATAAAAGAAACCATTGGAGGGACACTTGTCATTATTCTAGACCATCCTTAATTATAGATAATAATTATTTAATTTAAATTATTAAATATTAATTAAATTAATATAAATCTTATCTAACTCTAAATTATTAGCATAAAGTCTTTATTATTATCAAATCTTAAAGTCTTTTAGGCCCATTTGAATAAGCCCAACATAAATCTATTTTATTATTTTAGAAATTACTACTGTTTATTTATTTTAGCATTATTTTTTTAGGTTTTTTTATATTCTGTTTATTTGATTTGATTTCTTTGTGTAATAGGTTATTTTTATATTTTATATTTCGTGTATTTGATTTCTTTATGGTTTTACTAGGTTAAAATCTCGTGTATTACACGGGTTGAATATATAATAAATTGTGAAAAAGAAAAAAACTCTTTGTAATTTTATATATTAAATAAAAAAAAGTTATATCTATAAAAATCATATTGTACGGGTTGAATAAATGTAATTTTATATACCAAATAATAAAAAAAAAGTTATATCTTTATTGTTAACTATGAGAAATTATATTAAATAACTTATTAATCAAACCAAAAATTTTAAATAGTATTAACCTAATCTAAAAATACACAGGGTTTTTAAAAATATAACTTTTTTAAGATATAACTTTTTTATTATTTGCTATATAAAATTAGATTTATTCAACCCGTACAATACACAGAGTTTTTTTAAAATATAACTTTTTTATTGTTTAGTATATAAAATTACATTTCTTCCACCAGTGAATACACAGGGCTTTTTAAAAATATAACTTTTTATTATTTGATATATAAAATTACATTTATTCAAACCGCACAATACACGAGTTTCTTAATGATATAATTTTTTTATCATTTAATATATAAAATTATATTACTCAACACGTGTAATAAAATAGGTTTTTATAAATATATTATTTTTTTATTTAGTATATATAAAATTACATTTATTTAACCCGTGTAATACACGGGGTTCTAACCTAGTTATTATTTATACACATTTGCTTCTATAGAACGCTTTTGGGTCAATATAACCTTTTTGTTTTGACAATATTGTTATATTGGTTAACAGATCAAAGTAATGGGCTCGTATGGAGGTCGGGCCCGACACGATCTTCCAAAGCTAGTGAAACTTGCAGAAAGTGGCATATTCAACCTTGGGGCAGCGGTTTCAAGAAAATGCAAGTTTGAGGAGGCAGGGAAAGCGTATGAGGATCTGAACCATGGAAGTATTGTCGGCCGTGCTGTGGTTGAGATCATGTGATTTCTCGAAAGTTTCATAGGTTTGTGTCGCGCCACCTGCTTGTTTTTCTTGGACTGTAGCTGTCTGCGCATGTTGTTGATTTAGGACCTGTACAAAAGTACCGAATCGAGTTTGTGTTGTATATTGTTGGACCAATACAAACTCGGTTTTGTGTTTCTGTGCAGCTAACTTTCAACTAATTTGTGATTAATCTGCAACTTGGTTGACTTCTTGATATATGTTGGTGTTTTTTTAGCTATTACATGATAGTCTATGTTAAAGGGGTCATTTAAGTAATGTTTTAAAAGTTAGATAAAAAATCCAAATGATCAAGGGAGTACATGCACTAATTGACCTTCGTCTTAATTGCCGAGTGTTATGTGCCTTATGTCCAAGGTTTGATACAAAACTACCATCGAGCCGGGGGTCGGAAGCAGTCTCTCTATTCCTACGGGGTAGAGGTAAGGCTGTCAAACTAGGGGTGTTCAAAAATATCCGTATCCGAAAATCCAATCCGAACTATCCAATATCCGAATCCGAAATATCCGAGAATTCGGATATCCGAAATTAATGATATCCGAATTTTTGGATTCGGACAGTGATTTTGAAAATTTTCGGATATCCAAAATATCCGAAAATTTAATTTTTATTTTTGTATCGGATATCCGAATATCCGAAACTATCCAAAATATCCGAAAAATATATATTTGGATATCCGAAACTATTCGGAAT
Organism: Helianthus tuberosus; assembly: GCA_030545235.1. Taxonomy (NCBI): domain Eukaryota; kingdom Viridiplantae; phylum Streptophyta; class Magnoliopsida; order Asterales; family Asteraceae; genus Helianthus; species Helianthus tuberosus. The sequence continues at coordinate 125,222,632 of CM060449.1, read as the reverse complement.
ATCTGGTTCGGAATATTAAAAAAATAATAATAAAAAAAAACTAATTAACTAATGTATATTCGGATATCCGTTTCACTATCCGATCGGATATCCGAAATTTCGGATATCTGAAAATTCGGATATGGATTCGGATAGCGAAAGTAGGTATCCGATACAATTTCGGATATCCGAAATTCGGATATCCAAATTTTCGGATATCCAAAATATCCGAAAATTTAATTTTTATTTTTGTATCGGATATCCGAATATCCGAAACTATCCAAAATATCCGAAAAATATATATTCGGATATCCGAAACTATTCGGAATATCTGGTTCGGAATATTAAAAAAATAATAATAAAAAAAAACTAATTAACTAATGTATATTCGGATATCCGTTTCACTATCCGATCGGATATCCGAAATTTCGGATATCTGAAAATTCGGATATGGATTCGGATAGCGAAAGTAGGTATCCGATACAATTTCGGATATCCGAAATTCGGATATCCAAATTTTCGGATATCCGGTTTTGAACACCCCTACTCCTTAGACCCTACCTTAGCAAAACCGATCCTATTAAAGACAACGCTATGAGTCTTAGGACTCGAGAAATTACTATCAACGACCTGCTGGAGCCTAAATTAGATTTCATCTTTTATCCAAGGGGTAATTTCATATCAAGAGTTAATTAAGGATAATGGTGTTGTTCAACATGCTATCTGATACCAATTTGTTAGAAATGAATGACAAACAAGTGACATTTTAATATGGATAAAAAGTTATGTACAAAATTTTCGAATGTGTTCACAACTAAAGCAAAAGCAAACATAAATGATATAATGCATTGAAATTAACAAACACCAAGTGAGAGATGATTAAAGCTTTAAGTTATGCTTTGATGGAGTGTCTTTCACAAAATGCTTTAAGCCTCTTGATGCCATCTTCTAGAGCTGAAGGCTCAATAGCAAATGTTATTCTTAGCCAGTTTTTGAGCCCCACAGTTATACCTGAATAAGAAGCAAGTTAGCTCGAGGATTGATTAAGATTATATATCTCTATCAGATCAAATAGCTACGAATATAAACAAATATAGCTACAAGCTGCATGTAAGAAATTTTTCAAACTCGAGCTAATTTTCAGGTTCGAGCTTATTTTTCACTTGTTTAACTGTTTAAGCTCGACCCGATTTGAGCTTTTAATGAGCCAATCTCGAATAGCTCACAAGTCGCATGGCTTGTTTACATCATGGGTATGCTAAGTCTTTAACATTCAAAGAATGCCAAGTTTTTGAAAGTTACCTGGTAGGATTATAACTGATTCTTCTTTGGCAAGCTTGAGACAGAAGTCCAAATCATCCTTGATGTCCTCAAACACTAATAGATCTAGTTTCGCCTTTTAAATATAAGCAACAAGTAAAACAACTCTTCTTAGAACCGATTCATATGTACTGATCTATCTTGAAACTCAACCCGAAAACATGACTTCACACAGGCGGCTCGACTGTATACAAGAATAAACTTGGGGCCATATTCATAGGCCCTCAATTTTTAGAGCTTAACTTCTTTGAGTTTTTATATTTTGACAAAGAAAGCACACTATCAATATATTATTTTTATTAAAACTCACCCCAACTCTAATATGTCTCTTAAAAATCGTATAGAAAAATGTGTCATCATAGTCCCACATGTTATATTTTATGAAAAGGATACTAATTTTAGAGTTCGCTTTAAGCCCCTACGGTTAAGCCTAATCTATGACGTTATAACATAAGTTATCTGAAAATTTTTAATGCTTACCATAACAAACATTGATCCTTCGGGTTTGCTCGGGCAAACTACACCAGGGACATCTGCAAGTCCCTCATAACAGCTATTTGCATTATCTTTTATTATACTTGTGATTTTGAGAAAGAAATCCTCTTTAGTTTTCCCGAGTATATCAGGAATCGCTCCCTGCACTCGAAACAAACTCCAGATCATATAGAAAGGAAAGCATGATGAACAGCTCCTTTAGATTGTGCAACATCATGACTACTAGAAAGGGGGATATTTCCTAGGAAAACTTTCGAGGGTACCCTAGTTTAGTGACAAAATACCGACAAAAATAGAAAACCTCGGTAATCCGTCGGAGATTTCTGAGCCTTTTGTGGAAAAAAGTTAGTAATACTGAACTTTTTCTTTATATATTTAAATTTTCTTCGGAAATATGTCAGGAATTCCTATGCATTTCCAACAAAAAAGTTTATTTGTTATATATTTTTGGATATTCCTTTGAAATGGGAAGCTTTGTCGAAAAAGGTTTTCTAGGACAGTTTTTCCGACAAAATCAATCTTGTCGGAAAAGTGTCCGCTAAAGGCCATTTCCTTCCCGTTTTCAACGAATTTCGCAGTCAGAAACAACCCACCATCCTAGTAGTGTCAAGTACATTGATTTTTGCACTCCAAAAGTGTCATGTTTACATCAGAGAACAAAATCTTAGAGCTTTCTTTCTAATACGATAGAATATCAAGGTACGCGATTATGCGTTATTAGTAAAGAACCTGAATAAACGTTGGAGGGTCACAGGATAAACTGATATGTCCCGCAATGCAATCAATAATCTGAAAATAAAAGTAAGTTAGCGCGACGGATGTATAAGTTTGTTCTAAGAACGCTTATATATGCACAAGTGAGAAAGCGAGCCAACCCCGTGTTCCTTAAGGATGCCATTAGGATCATTGATGGCAAGCCATCCAAGCCGCCAACCAGGAACGATCCACCTTTTTGATATGGAGCCAAGTGTAACAACAGGTGTAATTGATCCAAAGGTTCCCATTGGGACAAAAGGGTTCTTCCCAAAAGCAAGATGGTCATAAACTTCATCAGTAATGACTAATATCCCAAGTTTCTTGGCTGTTTTGGCAACCTAATAAAAAAAAAGCACACCTGTAATTAAACTGCATGATATTATAGATTCATATCTCTCTGGTAATCCATTCACAAAACATGTAGAGGTGGCAAATATGAAGGGGTTGAGTGCAGGGTCTCCGAGAACGATAAAAAAATTTTGGCCTCGGGCGAAACAAAAATATTGGGCCCACTTATTATAATATAAACTCATCAGTTATATATCAAGAAATCACAACACGACGATAATTGTTACAAAATAAACAAAACAAAGCAAAAGTGGTGTAGTTTGATAAAATATGTTTATACACCCATGTATATATAAATATGTGATTCGAATTAGTGATGTTTTTAGGCATAACATGTCGGGTAATGTCACTTTATAAAATGTTAATATTGTTTTTAGAAAATGAATTGTTACAAAATCATTAACTAAAAAGAAAGGTTAATCACGGGGTTTGAACTCATGACCTAGGGACTATAAACCTAAACATTAACCAATAAGTCATATAATAATCTTGTTAACTAGATCAAACTGTTATTTAATTAAGTGGATTGATAAATAAAAACGCAGGAGACTAATAGTTGAAAATTGTTTAAATAAAAATGCACAGGAGACTAATAGTTGAAAATTGTTTAAATAAAAATGCACAAGAGGGGATTAGAAATCTAGGCCTTGAAATTTTGAAATTTGTGTGTCTTAACCATTGAACTAGCTTCATTTTTTGTTATTGAGGTCATTTATTAAATATTTAACATAACAGCGCTAACTTAAAAATCTAGGCTTTAAAATTTTGTCGAGCCTTATAAACCCTTTGGGACTTGGCGTCTGCCCGGACTGCCCAGCCCTAAAACCGGGCCTGGTTGAGTGGGTTTGCTTGGAGTCAAAACGTGTAGTTATTTTTTAATTTGTGTCATAATTAACAAGCTAATTAAGCGAAGTTCCGCAAGCACTTTTTTTTGTTAATATATATATTTTTTTCAAAATGGTAATAATCCGGTTTAATGATTTACCTATAACATAATATTGAACAAAACCGTATCAAAATGGTAATAATAATGTCGCAGCATTGGTGACCAGGCCGGCCCACCATTCCATGGGAAATCCATCGCCCGAAGGCGTAAAACCAATTGCCCACCTAGAAAATATTCTACCAAGTGAGACTCCAACCCATTACCTCCACATTAGAAGGCCATCGGGTGCCTCATCCTCACAAACCAATTGATCTAGAATTCATTAAATAAAAACTTAACTATATATAATTTATTTTTGCTTTGTCACTAGTCATCATTTTGGGGTTATCAAAGTCACAATGTCAATGTTTGACATGGGGACTAATTTTTATTTTTGCTACATAGAAACTTAACTATACTTTATTAGCCCTTATAAGAAATTTTTTTTAAAAACCATCTACTTGCATGCATTAAAAATACACTTCATGTAACTTTTAACGACACATCTCTTAAATCATTTTAAAATTTACCAAATAAAAAAAATCAATGACTTGAATTTGGAACCTTTTAGTTCTGTCATGATCAAGAAAAGAAATCTAAAAATAACACACCTTTTCTAGATGTTGATGTGTGAATATATTCCCACAAGGATTTCCAGGGTTGATTATAACCATTGCAACCGTGTTTTCATCGGCAAGAGCTTCGACCGCATCAAGGTCGACTTCCCAATCTTTCTCTGGAAGAAGGTCAAAATGACGTACTTCCAAATGGCATGATTTAGCAACAGCTTCATAGTATGGAAACCCGGGTTTAGGGAGTAGAATGTTGGCGTTGGGATTGGCAAGCACGGTTAATATGGTTTGAATCGCATGCGCGCAACCGACTGTCAAGAACACATCATCCTCTGATAACTTAGTTGGAAGATCCTGAGAAAGGTATTCTGCCACAGCCCTGTTGTAAATGAATACAGATTTGATATATAGACTACAATCATTTTCTCAAGATACATTTTGATTCATGTGAATGAATCTGTCTCTTAATTGTAGTATCTAGCGAATATGTCACCTAGTATTAATCAAGGTTTTAATAAAGTCGTGTCGTTTTTCTAACTATAAAACAACTCAAGTTTCAATATTGTTGCGAATTTTGTATAACTTTTTTAAAATAAGGGGAATTGTCCTTTAATAATCCCAATTAGACATCATTGGCAAACGCCAGTCCATCCTTTCACATATTTTTCCTCCACCAGTCCCTAGTTAAAAAAACTTACCGGAGTTAAGTTTTTTTTTATTATTTTTTTTTCTTTTCTGAATTACAAACTGAGATATTAGGGCTTTGGATCAGAACAGGGATACGAGTCTATTGATGTAAAACTTACCTCGAAACGATGCTCCAAACGACTTGATTTTTGTAATTGGAAGTTTAAACACCCGAATTGAAACACCGTTTTCATCGTTTGAAGCACAATTTCAAGGTAAGTTTTATATCATTCGACTCGTATGCTCGTTCTGGTCAAAAGCCGTAAAACGTCAGCTTGTAAGTTAAGTTTTTTTTAACTGAGGACCAGTGGAGGAAAAATAAGTGAAAGGTGTGACTGACATGAGAATATTCAAAGGTGGGACTAACAATGGCCAATTACGTCTAGTTGGGATTATTACAGACCAATTCCCCTTCAACATAAAAATAAGTAAATAGTGGTTTTAACCACTTGAATACAAAATAAAATTTTTTTAACGCCCTAACCGCTTATTTTGTAATGTTTTGAGTCCAATTTTTAATACGGGAATATGTCACAGAATAGTAACCAAGTTTCAAAAGTGTTCTAATTAGGTCACTCGGATCGTTTTTGTCCCAATTAGATAACTTAACATTCAAATCGAGTCATGTCATTTTTTCTATGTGTCAAGAAAAAAATGAAGAATAAGATGTTGGGATCGGATTATTCTAATATATGAAATTATATTTATTAAAAATAAAAACACTTTAAATACATTAAAATTAAAAAAACAAGTTACAATTCACGTCATCACTCAAAGTTAGCATCAAATAAAAGGAAAAAAAAAACAAAAATCCACATCACCATGGTTACTTATGAAATGGATGAAAAGACCCTTAATTTTAATGAAAAATGAATGTTGAGTGACCTGATTGGAACACTTTTGAAACTTGAGTGATCTAATTGGAACACTTTTAAAACTTGGTTACTATTCTACAAAGTTACCCCTTTTAATACTTGTACTTTTAATTTTGGGCTCAAGTGGTTAAAACCACTAAAACACAGGGACTCAAAACGTGATAAAATGAGCGGTCAGGAACTCAAAGCGTTAAACTTTTTGATTTTGAACACAGATGGTTAAAACCACTAAAACAAAAGAAGTCAAAGAGTAATTTGCTCAATCTATATAAAAACAAATATGAAACTTGGTTAAAGTATTTAGTTATTATTTATTGTTAACTAAACTTGGTTAAAGTATTTACTTATTTGATTACAATTGTAGGAGGTAGTACCTTCTTGCCGGAAGGATACCGACACCAGGGCCATAACCATTAAAGTTACCAGAACGAATGGAGTGAACTAAAGCATCTTCTGCAACCAGGGTAGTCCGGAAGCACGCAAAAGCCGACGGGTCTCCATGGGCGAGAGGGAGGACGGGTCTGGTGTCCGATTTGTTGAGTTTGGACATGAGCATGTACCGAACACCTCTAATCGTTATATCGGCCCCCATATTGGCCTCTCGGTTCAGCCGGAATCCCCATTTCTTCTTCAACGTTGACCCGTTTTCGATGCCCATTTTGGTTTGCAATTGGAGGTTGTTGTTGTTGTAATGCAGGAATGAATGAAGCATCGTTTGCTTAATATGCTGGTGAGTTGATAATTTTTAAATTAATACGTTAGGCATGAAACATACCCAACTCATATGGTGCCAAGATGGTGCTCACTTCATACTTAATATTTGAATGCTTCATCTCATTCCAGTGGCGGATCTAGAAAATCCTTATAAGGGGTGACGTTTCAATAAAAAAAAGATAACGAAATAAAAAAAAACGTCAAAAAATATGATTTTTTTTTCATAATTTACATTACCGACGGATCGTAAGGGGTAACGGAGGCTACCCCTTATTCTAAGGTAGGTCCACCACTAGATCCCAATTAGAGATGCATGCTACATGCATTTTGTGCAACGACAAATTTGACCACTCAAGTATGTATTACTATAAATGTTAATCATTAAGTGGACTCAAACCATGTGCAACGATAAATTTGATCATTCAAGTATATATTACTATAAGGGGACCCCAGGGTGGAGGTGTTTTCCACCGTGATGGGCTTGTATAACGCGTTATACATGTTTTCACACCACCGCCACTCAATTTAATAACACGTTAATTTAATAATGTGGTATTTTTCACGTGTGATGGGGTATTGGGTGGTGAGGGAAATTGTTGGGTATGGTGGTGAATGATGACCATTTCCACTAAAAAAGGTTGTGGGTGATGGAATAATGGTTGATGACATAGAGAACTTGATTGGATGTTGTGAGTGATGAGTGATCGCCACCCCTACCCCTAAATGTTAATCACTCAAACCATGTAATAGCATAAACTTTTTATTACTAATTGGTTAAGGTAAAAATAGTGAATTTCTTTAAACTAATTTAAACTTTAAATTGCAATAAGATAATTAAGAAACTAAAACAATGTTGACAACAAATAAACAAGACCACATCTGCAAAAGATTAGTTCATCTAAACCTCGGAGGGATATTGTGGTAATCAACCACTTCAAGTCAGGCTTTAAACACATTCAAGTGACTATACGGATTTGATCTTTAACTTAAATTTCGCAAGATTTAATGATTATAATAGAAGTTATTCAAACTTGTACACTTATAATTGCATATAAATAGAAGTTATTCAAACTTATACACTTATAATTGCATTTAATTGTATGAATATTCAATTCATATTAGATCATTGATTTATTAGGTATAATATTAAGCCATATTCAACTAAAAAGTTATTTAATGTTGAACAAAAGACATGTAAATATGAGTGTTAGTTATGACAGAACTCGAAAAAACGAGTATTATCGACGGGCGAGATACGTGACGCATGAGATCCATTGGTAATTCAGTAATTACTGACGGGCCCCACTAATAAATAGATAATAAAAATATAAAAAGAACAGTCGGCATGTAACGCCTCGTATTTCCGTATTCCTATTTTTAGAAAGTTCGTATTCGCATTCTATTTTTAGAAACATTGCATTCGTATTTCAATTCCATTAGCGCAATCCGAGGCATTAATCATAATGGAATTCACCTTTATACTCACGCTTATTATACGTATGTCATATGTAATCAATCGTTGAATACTTGTTTATATGCGAAGCCGAGACTTGACATACGTGGAAATACTTATCATGCATGCATCGTACTCGTACTATACCTTGGTACACTTTAAATACCTAAAAACAAGTTAAAATACAAGAAAACGACATAAAATAACTTACAAGGTGTAGGGACTAAAAATAAGCAAAACCAAAAGCTTTTTCACCCCCTTCCTCCTCCAATCAGCTACCACCCAAATAAGCCAATTAAAAAAAACCACGACAAAAACCACTGTTCATTTCCATTGCTCTATTAATAGATATTAATAATAATTGGTTAAGGTAAAAAGAGTGAATTTCTTTAAACTAATTTAAACTTTAAATTGCAATAAGATAATTAAGAAAATAAAACAATGTTGACAACAAATAAACAAGACCACATCTGCAAAGATTAGTTTACCTTAACCTCGAAGGGATATTGTGGTAATCAACCACTTCAAGTCAGGTTTTAAACACATTCAAGTGAGTATAAGGATTTGATCTTTAACTTAAATTTCACAAGATTTAATGATTATAATAGAAGTTATTCAAACTTGTACACTTATAATTGCATATAAATAGAAGTTATTCAAACTTATACACTTATAATTGCATTTAATTGTATGAGTATTCAATTCATATTAGATCGTTGATTTATTAGGTTCAGGAAGTTCAGGGAAATGTCAATCCTTTTTCACGGTAATTACTATAAAAAGGCAATAAATCACAAGACATCGCCACAACCAAACATGACAAGGACTCAGATCGAAGATGGTTCGTCTAAAGAAAGGAAAAAGGCTTTGGTAGTAACTCAGGAAGATGAAGGGTTTAACTAGGATAAATATATACCAAAAGGTGAAAGTTTTGCGATGCTTACTGAAATAATCGAAGAGCCTGAACAAACAATTGAAGAAGTTGAAGATGAAAGAGAAATTTGTTTTGACGAAACTCCCGAGAATTCTGATAGAGTTTATTCTTCTTCTAAAGAAATGTTGCAAGAAGGATTAAGATCAATGATGTCTCCTGAATTGTATAATGTTTTTGTAGGTTACTTCACTAGCAGCTCATGATCTAGTGGGATGCATCAAGAAGAAGAAAAGAAAGAATCTGAAGATTAGATCATCGAAGTGTCGAGAGCGATGGATGAAGAGAATCTGGCTAAAATAGCAGATAAAGTTATGATGGCTCAGTTCAAAGAGGAAGAGAAAGAGTTGGTGATAGAAAAGAAGATTGAATTAAATGATGAAAAGAATGAGTCAGTTGGTATAGAAGATGAAAGTGAAAAAGTCGAGGAGAAAACTGAACTGTAGTGCAAGAAGTGCACTGAACGTGCAAGTTTTGTGCTGAAAAACATGATTTTTTAAAACAAATGTGCATAGAACTTGATGAAAAAGATGAATTTTTAAAACAAAATTGTACAGAAGAACTTGATGAAAAAGATGATTTTTAAAACAAAAATGCACAGAACTAGCAGAAAAAGATGAACTTTTGAAACAAAAGTGCATGGAAAAGTGCACAACATGTTTCGAAAAAGATAAATGTCACACCCCAACCGATGGCAGAAACATCAGAGTAAGACGAACGAGATTGCTCGAGACTTCATAACACTAAATATGACAAGTATTTAATAAATATTTTCATTTCATTGCTAATATCAAGTACATTGTTTGAAATAGAATACATCAAGTTTGAAACAAAATGAATTACACCAATTATCGAATTTCTAAACTAATAAACACGAATTAAAGTTTGGCGCGTTTCTAGGCATCCTACTAGATTCCGTGCATCAACATCATCATCATCATCAAAATCCTGCAATATGTTTTAAAGTATAGTTCAATACAAAAGTATTGGCGAGTATACAAGTTTGATACATAACATAAGTATAAAAATGATTTAAACGAATCCACATGGCACACTGAATTATCAAGATCAATGTAAAACTGACATGTGATTATTCAAGTCAACCCAAAGATTACCGCAAACATTCAAAGACTTAACATGACCTCAAGAATACGGGCGGTGCATTACTCTTATAGCGTTATACATGTTAAGGTTAGGCTCGTACGAAGTTAATGACAAGTTTATCACAAAAAGAATAACTTAAAATAACGAATCAAGTATAACGTATGTATGCATGTGTTGGCTTGTTCGTGCATTTGAATAAAGTCTAAGTGTAACGGTGTAGGACTAATAGTAAACATATTGCACCCAAAGTGTAAAATGGAAAAAGGGTGTTTGAGTATAGTCACAATTTTGAAAAAGCTTTCCGATTATCCGTGAGTGACGAGTTGTTTGAGAATGGGGAATCGAAGGTAAGGTTATACGACGTTTATGGAGTGGTTGGATTTGGGATTTACAATTCAAGTGGAAAAAGTATATATGTATAAAAGTATATCTTGTCTAAGTACTCGTTTTGACACTAAGTTGTATGTGATTTCATGGGTCCTAGTTTTCCCATTAGAATCAAGAACGAGAGACTTAAAGCATTAGATAAGGTAACCTAAGCTTATGACATATACTCATAACTCGATTATCATCATAAGTTCGGTTATGTATGTATATATATATATATATATATATATGTATATATATAGTAATCCTAAACTAAGTCCATCAAGAGTATCATAGATTGTCATGTAAGTCAAGCATGGAGGAATAACCTCATTATTTGATTCACCAATACACAAATCATCACAAGGATGATTGGGATGGTCATGAATGAAAAGAAATAAACAACTAACTAATATGACTTCAAGTAGCCAAGTAAGATCTAACCCGGGTGAGCCAACATAACATGGAAAGAATTAACTAAGTGTTGGAGGCTAGACAGAGTTCTGTTACTTTAAGACTAGCAAGCTACTTGAGTGTTCATACATAAGGTACACAAGTGAGGTAGTGGAACTAGTTTGGAAAGCCAAAGCTCCCACGGTTCACACTTCTACCAAAACACAAGTTCATCCATATGGAAGATGGTGAATCTTGGATGGTTTCAACACTTGGAACATGTATGAACTTATTAAAAACAGAAAGTTTGGAGGGTATTTGCACCTCTAAGCCCTACAACCATTAGTTTGATTAAGGACAAGTTTGGCACAAGATTACACAAGATGAACAATGAAAGGAGATGAGTTTGCAAAAGTTTTTATAAATCAGAATGTAAATATGACTTTGGAACCTTATGTAAATGATGTACCACATGATTACACCTTGGTGAATCTTGGATAACATCCTTGAAGGTCATCCAAGTAGATTGGTACAAGAAAACATGAAGAAAAAGTAGAAGAAAGTGCTCAAAACTCACTGTTTTGAGCAAAGGTGCAATCTGCCAACACTTGAAAGTTTAGAGGATTTGTGGGATCTTGAAAGTGAATTGAGAGAGTGTAAAGGGTTGGGTGTAACACCCCGAAAATGGGCTTGGTAATTAAACTCTGTTAATACTAAAAGACGGGTAACGTACCGTTATTAGTAAAAATAACGCGGCAAATATTTGGGTTTAAACAAGAAATACAAATAGTAAATATAAGCGAATCAAAGTTTTCAAGAATTGAATTTATAAGAGCCCGAGTTAACGGGACTTAAAATATAACGGGTTATAATTCCCGGGACCCACCAAGTAACTAGGAGTATTAACCTAGTTAGTTAATGTCTTGACAAAATAGAACTAATGTGGTTAAGATACCCTTTAAATAACTTGTGTAAAGTGAAGGGACTAGACATGGACAATTGAATTAAAGTTTCAATTAAACAAATTAATAAACAAAACACACACACATACGTGTGTGTGTGTCTGCGACTTCAACCAGAGCCAAGAAGGGCTCTCTTGCTCAAAACCCTAATCCCTCAAGAATCTCTCAAATTGAAGCCCAAATCAAGAGCCAAATCATTGCATGAACACAGATTCGTGATCACCTAGTCATGGGGATTACAAGGTATGTTAAAAATTATGATTTGGTGATACTTGAGATTATGATGAATAATCATAATCGAAATTCTGGAATGAATATTGATTCTATGAGTGTTATTATGATTATATCTTGGTTTAGAAACAAACCCTAGTAGAAAATTTGATGAATTGTTGTCAAAACTAGGGATTTGATAATTACCCTATTATGTGCTAAATGGGTTTTTGTATGTTATGATGAACACTCGGATTGGAGTGTTAATTTGATGAATATTAATTGTTATGATATAAGTTCTTGATGTAGTTCATGAACACTAGATATAGAGAGGGTTGAAATTTGATGTTAATCTTGCTAAAAATGACTAATTACGGACTAGTTAGCAAAAGTGTAGAATGATGCCCATTAGGTGTTTGTTAAAATGCCTAAATGAGAAGTAAAGTGTTGAAATTCAAGTGAAACGCGTAATTGACAAGCTTGACTAATTACATGAGACATGGGATAAAACGGGTTCTAATCATAATGTTGATTTGCCTTAATCGTGCATATTATATGATTAAATGTAGTTGACTTTAGAAAGTCAAACTAACTTGTGATGAAGTCGAATAAGTGGTTTCGGCTAAGAAAATAAGTAAAGTGGTATAGTCATGATGGTTAATGACTAATCTAACCACTTTGTAAATGATGAACAATAGTTGGCGCTTAAACAAGCTAGGTGAAGCTTGGAGTGAAAGCGGGCCAAACGAGTCAAGCATAGGAAGAGAACGTAGCTCGGATGCAAGGTAAGTGAAACTTACACAATTATGTAGAATGCTTGTTTATTCTATATGTTATAAATGCAATAACAATAATATAGAAAACATGGATTTCTAACGTGATCGATATGAGTCGGAACATGTAAAGATGATAAAAATCTTGGTTTATGGCAAAAAGGGCAAAACGGTAAATTAATCATGTAAAGACTAGGAAATTATGAATTTCCGTCAAAATTACCTTGTAGTATAATCTAATGATGATAAGAAGGGCAAATTGGAAATAGTCAAGTATTGACTAATGTAAATTGAAGCCTAAAGGATACCCTTGGCCTAAGCCGAAATGGGTTGAAATTGTAAGGAAAGAATTTAAGAGAAAAAGGGATTTGGAAATGAAATCCGGGACGGGATGGATGTATGAATTAGAAGTCAAAAACAACGTTTTTGATTTAATAGGCAACGTCGGGCATATAGGCCAAACGGGTCAAATGGCGGTGATAACGCCATTTGACAATATCGACTAATGCGATTGTCAAGTCTTGTGTTAACAGGAGCGATTAGCGATTCGGTTAATTTTGCCCACACTAAATGTGATAATAAAAGCGAGGTATAAATTGGGTCTATATGTTGACCCTAGCCAGGTACGTATGCATACGATTATAGTTAACATACAAACTTGGTCAAATATGTAGTGAAAGCCCCTCGTAGTAAATGAGGGGCTAATGTTGACTAAAATGCCCTTGAAGGGTAAATTGAGCAAACAACTTATAAAGGTTGTTTAGGAACTTATCTTATGATCTTGTAACCTTTAGACGCGCATGAAAGTTGTAGACATAAACTTTCAAGAGTTAAATGCTTAAATTGTGTGTTGCCGCAAAAATAACACATCCGTGGGATTAAACTCGGAATAAATAGTCCATTTCGTTAAATCCACCACATTCATAGTTGTGGTGGAAGACTAGCTAATAACAAACTGGTGGAACTATGAGGTACATGAGAAATGAGCACAGTTCGTGCTTAAATGGTCGTAAATACCCTTAACGGGTCAAAATAAGATTCTAAACAAAAATGGGTAAATAATTGCGTAGAAACCCGTGTTCAGTACTTAATATGATTGACAATATTAGAATTTAAGGGTTCATGATGAATGGTGGTCAAACAAACATGTTTGTTTGATAAACACATAGTCGGGTCAAAATTTGTTGAAAAGATAATAAGCCGAAGGCTTAAAAGTCTCAATTTTATTTAATCCGGATGTCAGATCTTAACTCCATATGATGGAGAATTAAATTACAAACATGTAGGAAGAAACGGTAGGTCAAACGGATAAGCGGTTTGAAAGATAAGAAAGATTTCGTGTCAAATTACGGCAAAATGGAAAGGCTGAACCCAGGGTCCACCGTAAATTACGGTCCCACCGTAATTTACGGTGGAGATGATTTGTTTACGGTGAAGGTCTACTGTTTTACGGTAGAAAAGCTTGAACCCAGGTGCCACCGTAAATTACGGTCCCACCGTAATTTACGGTGGAGATAATTTTTTTATATATTTTGTTTTTCAATTGAAAAATCAATTGTTTTTCCCGGACATCATTCGGACATGATTTAAACCCCGTATGACTAAATCATTTCATGTTATTGAAATGTAGGTACTTTAGGACGCCGGAAGACGATCAAGCTCAGTGAAGAACCGAACACGATAAAGACACACGCTTCCGCACTTTGACACATTGTAAATTTTAAACAACGAATTCAACCACGTTATGTGGAATAACTTATGATTTGCAAAAGTTTTAATAAACCCCGTATTCCCGATGTATATGATAGTGATTAATTACATGATTATCTTTCAAAATATACGTTAAACCTTGGTTTACAAGAACGGGTGTTACATTGGGGGAGTGTGGAAGACTTGTATTTATAGTGTGGTATTAGGGTTTAGGCTTTAAATGGGTTAGTTGGCCGTTTGGGTGGTTGAAAGGTGAATTAAATGCAAAATTCGCGTGTTTTAGAAGATTCTGCCAAGTCTAGTCATTTTGCACGGCCGTGCGGATTAAGTGCACGGTCGTGCGGATCGTGGATCGCAGGGTGGTGCACATCAGGTGCGCGGTCATGCGGATCATAGTATGCATGGCCATGCGCCTCAGTTGCATGGTGTGACAACTGGCACCAAACCGGTAATTTCCGTACACTTTAATTATTGCTTAATGACTGCAATTATGTGCTTAATTGTCAGCAATGTCTGAACACATGATTAAACAAGTGAATTCATGCACGTTGTATACTACAAAATATTGCTTTATGCATAAACGAGAGCGTTGCGTCAGAAATACTAGTAAACTCACCGGTAAGACACATGGTGTCAACAGAACTGCAGAAAGCAGTCAGACATTAGAACTGAGACCTAGGTGTAGGTCCAAAGTCAAAAATACATTAAAACCCAAGAGTACATATAAGGGTTAACTTATAGACGCTCTGAAAGCAAAAATACGCACTAAAAAGCACCCGAAATGCACTTTAAGTGCATAATTTTATCAGATTCAGCTATGACCAGCTCTTAAGCAATAAAATATCATACAAAATTTATGTTTTATCATCCAGAATATTTCCCTAAGTGTCGGGAATAAAAAGGGGTAAAAAGGGTACATAAAAGACACTAAACGGTGCAGTGTAGCACTTTAACGGAACAGTATTTAACCGAACAACCGGACATTACCCGGGACACTGAATTTTTGCCACACACATTATTTATTTGTTTCTTGGCTAGTCGTGATCCCCGAACACACTAACACCCGCTAAAAAGCAAATAAATAACATATGTGTAAGTAATACTTGATATGTAACTAACCATTACCACTCTAGTTGCAAAATATTACACATTACCCCCCCCCCCCCCCCCAACCGAAAATCAGCCCTCATGGACCCACCATATCATCCTTCCATGCTTTATATATTTTGATTAGATTATGTGGTGGATCTTGCTTGTGGAAGTAACTAATATATATGAATGAATCTTATAAGATCTTGGCACAATATCACCACCATCATTCTCATATCTTCACTCTCTCTCCTCACTCTCTCTCTCCCTCACGGCTGCCCCAAAAACCGAAATCACCACCATCACTTTCAACATTCATCTCTTCCATTTTCATGTCCATTCAAAACTTACAAGGTGATCCATGGAAGTTGCAAGTTGAAGGGTCCTAAGGAGCTTTGTTTCAAGTCTTTTTCATCATCTTTTACTCATCATTTCACACAAGAATCATCCCTAGCTATAAGCTAGTAGTAAGTCCTTTGTTACACACTTGTTAATCTTGTTTCATCTCGTTTCATTAATCAAAAAGGTGTAGTATGTTTTAAATCACTAATGTGACAAGAACTAGTAGATGAACATAAAAGTTTATATGAAATATGCATATAAAAAGTTTACTTATGATTGATACATAAAGATGAAAACTTGATGGTTTAGGGTTGGTTAATACATATATGATGTGTGATCGTCAAACTTTTGATAAACCCGTTGTCGGACACTCGATAATACGATTTAGTAACATTTAAACCACAAAACAACATGCTGAGTTACTTATTCAGCCGACTTCAACAGGCTGTAAACAGACTTTAATAAATCGAAAAACGGAATTTCTGAAGCCTAAATTGTGTATTTCCGAAAAACGAAGAAAATGGCGCTGGAATCGTATTTTTTTGAGGTCGTTTACTATTTTAAAAGTCTGTTTTCGTGACAGCAGCTAAGGCTGATTTTTACTGCAGTAAAATGGGCCATACGTTTTCAGTCACAACTTGAAACCTAAACAGAACCAGCCCCTGAAATTTTTACCAAAGATGGTCACTGATGTATTTGTGACCCTCCAACTGGAATTTCGTCAAACGGACTTACGAGGAATTTTAAACGAATTATTCCGTAGACTGTGATCAGAATGTAACAAATCTGATTACAGTTAGGTAAACGATTTTCTATAAATTACGGATAATGAACTGGGCCCCGATATTTTTACACAATAATTTGTGAGTCGATTAAGACGTTCCGAAAAAATTTGGGAATTTTTGGAATAAGTTAAGTATTTTATTTACTCGTCCGAAAACAGTCCAGTTTTTCACATATTGAAACGGAAACGACAAAGGTAGTATTTTGCGTATTAAAACGTAAGGGCTGATTATTGATGATCATGGTTTGATTTCGAAAAGAAAATGATATGCTGCTTAGCATGGACACCACCGTTTACAAAGGAGACTATGGCGAAATTTTCTGAAAATCCTAACACTTAGTAAATATTCTCTAGACAAACGTTTGCTAGTGTGTTCTAAACTATGATTTTCAAATACAAACCTCGCCATAATTTTTGTAACAAAAATACACATACAACATACAAGATACATAATTCGGGTGCAAAGTGCAAAACACAAGATACTTATATTAATTTTAGAGAAAATAATATAAGTAAGATACGTAGTTAAAAATATAGAATATTTTTAACACAAGATTATATACAAAAGAGAGTGACTGTACTTGTGCGACGCAAGTCTAGTGACTAACGTTAAGAAAACGCGTATAGGTTTCGACGTTAATTAAGCAAATCCGGTGAAGTTTACGATGCAAGGAACGCAAAGTTGTGAGTTCATGCTCCCCCTTTTCTTTAACTGTTTTCAGTTTTTATAACTTCGGGGGTGAAATACATGTACAAATGTACAATATTTATAATTGGTATGATATAAATATAAGAAGCACACTTGGTGAGAACGAGAATCAAGTGTGATGAACTATAAGAATACAAGAGGTACACTTGGTGAGAACGAGAATCAAGTGTGACGAAATATAAGATAACAAGAAACGCGCTTGGTGAGGACGAGAACCAAGTAGGATGCGTTATGAGAAATAGTGTCACGAATAGGGTACAGAAGCACCATTAATCAACGTACACATTCAGACCGCAGAACAAAAGGTTAGATCTAACGGGTGCCTGGCAGCCACACTCTCGGTGAGGGCGAGAATCGAGTAGTGCTTTTGTGTCTCAGAATATACCAATTAAATGCCTTAGGTTTGGTGACTTCCTATGTCGTGTCACATGTTAATGGCTTTGCAACCCATTAACAATCCTGAAACTTACAGGAATACTTTATTTACATAAAAGTCATACCATACTAAAAATTGATGAATACTTGAGTACGTGGGGTACTCAAGAAAAGATTGAATGATACTTGAGTACGTGGGGTACTCAAGAAGAAATTGAATTATACATGAGTACGTGGTGTACACATGAAACTGGATTTATATATGAAAACTTGATTTATTCACAAACTATGTTTTCATACAAAGTATACAAACGTGAAATACAAAACTGCATGAATTCACACCAACATTATGTTGACGTTTTTCCAAAACTCACATGTATTTCAGGTAACTAGGATGGATGTGCGCGCGGTCTCGCTTATGCTTGTGGATGTCGCTTATGTTTATCTTTAAATAAATTTGTAAACTTTTTAAGACAATGTTTTATGCGACTTAGCGATGTAAACGCTAAACTTATGTTTTCAAATTATGGATTTGATGTTTTTACGAGCATATAGCATGTTTACCTTTCGTATACAATGAGAACCTTTCATGATCACACCTCATGCTTCCGCCGCAGAAAGGGGTGTGACAGATTGGTATCAGAGCTGCGATTGTAGTGAACCAGGATTCCTTCTCGAGTCTAGTCTACAATCTCTAGGATCCTTTCACGAAAACAATTTTTCAAAGAGTTTTCATTGCATAAAACGTCCCGCGACATCCACTACCTGAAATTGTCTACATGAGTCTAGAAAAGACACTACGAGACTTAGAGTGCACTAGGGTAGCACTTGTCTTTAACTAAGAAATTACTTGCAATTATGTGTGATAATTAGCATGAACTAGAAGTAAAATGTCACAAGTATATGTGACTTTACCTGGAAGCAATGGCCCATCTGAAGGAAGAGACACGAGGATGAAACGAACTGTGCGGATTGTGCAAGGAGTTACGTAATTATGGATGCATACATAATTATGAAATTCAGTGCACAGAAACCACAGCAAGCCTTGTCACGTGTAGATACCCTCAGTGCAAGCCTACTAAGTACTCTGCTAGAGTAATAAATGTTTGATGTCACTTATGTGGTATATACCTGTGAATATATATGCTACTACTGTCTAGTATGACGATATCAAACAAATATTTAACCCTGTTGTGTTATGTTCTGTCAGAACATGGCACCCAGGAAAGCTGTGAATGCTCGCAATGATGATCAACCTCATCCTCCCCCACTGCCAAAGACTGCTGAAGAGCTGAACGCTCTACTGGAGGAAAGAATCTCCGCTGCTATCGCCCAATACGAGGCAACCCGTACTGCAGACAGTGGTGGACCGAGCAACGCCAGACGTAATGGGAATGGAGATTCATCTAGAGGAAACGCAGCTCAGGGTTGTACTTTCAAGCAGTTCCTCGACTGCAAGCCGATGAACTATGATGGCACAGGAGGTGCAGTAGCATTTGTGCGCTGGACGGAGAAGACTGAAGCTACTATCCGCATGAGCAAGTGTACCGCGGATCAGCAAGTCACCTTTGCTACTGGGTTATTCGTCGATGAAGCTCTGACTTGGTGGAACCTGCAAGCCCAAACCTTGGGTGATGATGCCGCTTATGGCCTAACTTGGGAAGAACTAAAGGAAAGAATGAGAGAAAAGTACTGCTCCCGCGCTGAACTCCAAAGGCTGGAAACGGAGTTCTGGCACTTGACTATGGAAGGTGCTGACATTAATGGTTATACTCGAAGGTTCCATGATCTGTCAAGAGTGCTTCCCTACATGGTGACTCCAGAATTCAAGCGCGTTGAACGCTACATTTGGGGACTGGCCCCAGAGTTTCGTGGCATGGTAACGTCGGCCAAACCACAAACAATCACCGAGGCTGTAACTCTGGCTGTCAGCCTAACTGAAGATTGTGTTCGTATGAAGAAGTTATCATTGAACCCAACAGAGAAGACCGAGACGCATGCTGAGTCGTCCGGCGACAAGAAAAGAAAACATGCAAACCTGAACCAAGCAACTCGTAATAATAAGGGTTTCAACAACAAGAAGCGTGACGCTAACCCGTCTCAGGAGGCGAAAACCCATGCAACCAAAGCATACCAAGGCTCCATGCTTAGATGCCAAAAATGTAGGTATCATCATGATGGAGCTTGTCGCATTCCAAGGTGCGACAAATGTGGTAAATTGGGTCATCAAATAGAAGACTGTTGGGGAAAAGGAAAGAACCGAAATGGAAACGGTGCTGGTAACAAGAATGGTAACGGGAAAGGGCAGAACCAAGGATGCTTCAAGTGTGGAAGCAATGATCATTTCATGAAGAACTGCCCAGAGAGAAACAATGCTCAGGCTAGAGCATTTGTGATTGGAGCAAAGAACGCACGCGAGGACCCTAACGTGGTCACCGGTACGTTTCTCATTAACAATCACTTTGCATCCATATTATTTGACACTGGCGCCGATTATAGCTTCATGTCTGTGGAATTTAAACGCATACTCGGAATAGAATCTAGTAGATTAGAAATTCCTTATTCCATAGAACTAGCCAATGGTAAACTTGTTGAATCGAGCGAAGTTGTTAGAGGCTGCACACTGGAACTTGGCGAACGAAATTTTAGCATCGACCTCTTACCTATTCAATTGGGTAGCTTCGATGTAGTAGTTGGAATGGACTGGTTGTCCAAGAACAAAGCTGAAGTTATTTGCCATGAGAAAATCAATCGCATCCCTTTAGCGAATGGTGAAACTCTCATCGTGCATGGAGAAAAACGAGACGCGCCTCTTCGAATCATCAGTTGCATGAAGGCACAGAAGTGCTTGAGGAAAGGATGTGTCGCTTTCCTAGCACACGTTATAGACAAGAAGGCTGTGGAGCCAAAACTCGAAGATATTCCTGTGGTGAAGGAATTTCCTGATGTGTTCCCTGAAGATCTGCCAGGACTACCTCCGCAACGACAAGTCGAATTCCGTATAGACTTGGTTCCAGGAGCCGCTCCTGTGGCCAGGGCTCCCTATCGACTTGCACCATCCGAAATGCAGGAATTATCTACACAACTCCAGGAGTTGTTGGATAAAGGATTCATAAGGCCAAGCTTCTCACCTTGGGGAGCTCCAGTATTATTCGTGAAGAAGAAGGATGGAACACTGCGGATGTGTATCGATTACAGGGAACTGAACAAGCTCACTATCAAGAATCGGTACCCGCTACCAAGGATTGATGACTTATTTGATCAACTGCAAGGATCAAGCTACTATTCCAAGATCGACCTTCGATCTGGATACCATCAGCTGAGAATCCAAGAGGAAAGCGTACCAAAGACTGCATTCAGAACGCGATATGGGCACTAAGAATTTCTTGTGATGCCGTTTGGGCTGACGAATGCACCAGTGGTCTTTATGGATCTAATGAACCGCGTATGCAAACCATATCTCGATAAATTCGTGATTGTATTTATCGATGATATCCTGATTTACTCGCGAACGAAAGAAGAGCACGAGCAACATCTCAGAACCATCTTGGAACTACTGAAGACAGAGAAACTGTATGCAAAGTTCTCGAAGTGCGAATTCTGGATTCGCGAAGTACAATTTCTTGGTCACGTGGTGAATGAGAAGGGCATTCATGTAGACCCGTCCAAGATAGAAGCAATAAAGAACTGGGAAGCTCCCAAGACCCCAACTGAAGTTCGTCAATTTTTGGGCCTAGCGGGCTATTATCGGCGATTCATCGAGAATTTCTCAAAGATAGCCCAACCGCTAACGACCCTCACACAGAAAGACAAGAAATACGACTGGGGTCACAAACAAGAAGAAGCCTTCCAGTTACTTAAAAACAAGCTCTGCGATGCACCAATACTATCATTACCCGAAGGCACTGAAGACTTCGTGGTATACTGCGATGCCTCACGACAAGGCTTGGGTTGCGTGCTCATGCAACGCCAAAAAGTCATCGCTTACGCTTCAAGACAATTGAAGGTACATGAAAGAAACTATACCACTCACGACCTGGAGCTGGGCGTAGTGGTATTCACCCTAAAGATCTGGCGACATTATTTATATGGTACTCGATGTACAATTTTCACAGATCACAAAAGCTTACAACACATATTTGATCAGAAGGAATTGAATATGCGCCAGCGGCGATGGGTCGAGCTGCTAAATGATTACGACTGTGAGATCAAGTACCATCCTGGAAAGGCAAACGTTGTAGCACATGCTGTAGGATCGTGTTTGCAATCCGAATGAGTCGGTTCAGAGAAGTTCTATCAAATACAGGTGCGGAATACAAGTATTTGACTATAATACAGCTGAATCTTCACTTTAACACTGATTATATTGATATCTGAACACAAATACAATCAGTTCTCACACCGGCAGCACTTCAGTATGGAATCATTCAAATGATACTCTATGATTTCGCTTGACACTGAAATCCTATATATAGAGTATGAGATTTCGCTTCAGAAAGACTCAAGCGAAATCTTATCATGTTGATTTCGCTTGAGGCTTCAAGCGAAATCTCAAACACAAAACATAACTTCAAACGAAATCATCTAACTTTCTCACAAATTCTCATTCTACGAGCCCTGATCTATTCTAACTAGTCTAAGACTCGATACAAGACGAAGTCGACAGATGTAGTGCACCAACAGACTCCCCCTCAGATGTTGACGAGTCAACTATCGAGTCACACCAATGCTGTGTCTTCACATCTTCAGTCTTGATCAGTCTCTGGGCTTTTCTCTCTCTATCTTCTTCTCTAGAAACACTAGCTCTATCAGACTCCCCCTCACGATTTGCTGGTATTCATTTGTTCTTCAGCAACATCTATTTTAGGATCTTAGTCTGGCTTTCTTTGTCTTAAGAATCTGAAACCTGGCACTTCCTGCACATTCTTAACCCAGAAATAAGTTTTATGACTTTAACAAATTAAGTACACCAACACTAATTCTCTTTGAAAAACATGTGCACCAACAACAACTCTCCCTCTAACTACTTTCTTTATGATGAACCACTTGTTGATTGTTAAAAACAAATTTGCTGATTAAGACATACTCCCCCTCACAACCAAGTCATCATGTTTAGCACTTGAAACTTTGACAATCAGCTTTCCAATATCAGTTGTCGAAAATCTTTTTGAATTTTTTTAAAATTTATGCTAAAACACACTAAAAATCTTTTTGTAATTTTTTATTGTAAAGGAATGCAATAAAGAAATATTTACAAACAATATTTTTGTGAGTTTGTGCAAGAGGATCATATCAGTTTTTGAGACAAATCACCAACACCGTTAAGCTTCATTTCATTTTAAGTTCTAAACGATTCACTTAGATTGTCAGTATACTTGTCCACTTAAATTCTCACACAAAGTTCAATTGATCTGAGATACGAGGTTAATGTTTTAAGCACTTGAACTTATCCGTGTGTCCCACTACTTGAATATACTCCCGTATCCAGATCCCAATATTCAGTCTTACAGGTGAGTATACCACAGATGATATCTGTCAGGGAAATAAATTATGCAACCGTGATAGCTCAGGTCAGAACTTCCGTTCAGCAGAGAGCCTAGTTGACTTTTAGGTGTGTCCCCTTTAGAGGATCTTTTGAATTACAACAGCCATGATTAGCATTTTTCAATGTTTCATCATTTTTTAGCTGAGGGTGGTGCTATATTTCAAGCAAGCAGAAAGTATTCTCCGGGGACTAGGCCATTGCTTCCGCAAAATCAGAAGTCCCGGGATAATACCCCAGATATCACTGAGTATAAAGACCTAGTATCTCAGAATAAGGGACCTTTCAAACAAGATTTCAGGGGTTACCTATATATCCAAATTTGTGTTAACCCACAGAACAAACAAGTTTGAAATTTAGGTTTATATCTCGTCACAATCTACTAAATGTGCAAAAACCTACTGGCACATCATCAGTGATACCGTTTATCACTTTTTATCTTACCAATTCTTTAGCATGTTGTGATCGTCCACTGATGTACTATCATTTCCTCTTTTATGCAACAAAACTCATTTTTCATTTTATCATGTTTTTTATTTTTTCAAATTTTCAAATGTTTTTGTATTTTCTAAAAATTCTTACTCCCCCTAAAATGCAACAACATTTTAGGAAATTTGAAAACAAACTGTACAACAACATGACAACTGATATCGAATTGCCTCAATTCGCCATCCACTTGGCATAAACAATCAGAACTCCCCCTCACAACAAACTATTTTCCCATCGATTTCAAAACACTTAAGTTTGTTTTAATCAAATGGTTTTTCCGGAAAATAAGTTTGATTTTACCACTTGTAGGTTAGGGGTTTGGTTCATCACATTGTCTATCAACTATTTGTAGAAAATCAGATACAACTTAATGTCCCTGAATTACCACTTGTAACCATCACAAACATACAACTCAAACCTGTTTTTCAACCAATTTACCATCTTTTGATTGAATTCTCAAGGTGCCGATTCCTACTCCTCGCTTACATACCTGGGAGTTCCGGCAATTCCTGCAAAAATTCTCAAAAATTTTCAATTTTCAAATAAACAACATAAGAATGATGCCGATTCATGATCCACGATTACCAACTTGGGATCTCCGGCAAGTCCACAGACTTACTGTTCGTAGTATGAACCATCCCAGTCACAAACCAGGGATGGTTCAACTTTATCTTTCTGCATCTTCTTCTCGTAAAACTCTTTAACCCCTTTGATTTTTCGATCAATCATTTTACCAAAAATGTGTTTCACTGTGGGGTTAAAGACTTTTTCAACATCAAAAACCTTGTTATCATCATAAAATTGGTTTGATATTTCAACTTTACCAATTTTCTTCTTAAAATTTTCATCCTTCAATAATGGAAAATGAACATCATCCATTGGAGGAACTGAAGTTTTCAATTTTAACTCAACCTGTGGCTCTTCTGATTTTATGGAATCAGATTCATCGCCAGAAGATAGCTCCTCTGATTTCAACCTATCAGAATCATCGCTAGAGCTACCACTAGACTTCTTAACAACCCATTTCTGGTTGTCAAGATTTCCTCTTTTCTTGTAAAACCTGTTTGAACTTTCACCAATTTCAAAAGTCGAATTTTTGAACAATTTAGTTCTGTCAATTGGTGGTTCAAACACAACTTCTTTTTCTTTCTGTTTACGAGAAACTCCCTGTTTTAATGGTATTGCCTTAAAACAATCTCTGGCAATATGTCCAACAGTGTTGCATTGGAAACAGGTTCTCGTATCTTTCCTTTGTCCAGCAAACTTCATCTCTTCTTGCTTCGTTGCAAGAAACTCACTATTTGACTGCCTCCAAAACTTTTTCTTTTCTTCCTCATCTCTTGATGTACCTGAAACAAATGTCATCTTTGCTTTAAAATCACGAACATATGTTTCATTTTTCTGTTTTTCTGTTGGAGTAAAACCAAGACCTTTCTTTTTAAAATTACGGTTAGGGTTTGGTTTCTTGTGAAAACCAGAACCAGAACTGTAACCTTTTTTCTTGTTTAGTCTTTGTTGTACTCTTGAGGTGTATTTTTTAGATTTATCAATAAGATTTACATCTTTTAATTCAGAAATATTGATTTCTATTAGTTTGAAAATCTTTTTGATCATCTCAGTTTTTACACCTCTTAGTGGAAATTCCTCATCAGAATATAATTTGTCAGAATCATTCAATGTATATGCAACTTTGAATGTTTCGTCACTCAAATTAGATTTTGATAACAGGAATTCTTCGTTATAAACCCTTTTAACTGAAGAATTTTGACTGTTGACCGTTGAACTCGAACTTTCAGAACCAGACTTTGACTCTGACTCTGACTTTGACTCCTCAGTTTCATCTTTATCCAACACCTGATCCACGACTTTCTTAATTAACTCGGACTCATGATCAGTGTCAGATGATGTAAACACAACATCAATATTTTCTGGCAAATTGACTGATGACTCCGACTCCCATTGTAAATTTGTTGCTTTTTCGACTCTTTCCTGATTTGGATTCCTGGGCAAATATCCATTTTCTAGCGGGGGTGGACATTTGTTATAACTGACATCTTGTTTCTTGCCAGAATCCTTCTTGTCAGTCTTTTTCTTTGTATCATTCTTCTTCTTGTTCTTCTTTTCTGGAATCTTTTCTTCAGTCTCTTTTCCATCATCCTTCTTTTCTTCAGTTACTTCATCCTCTTCAAATGCCTTCATTCCTTCAACAGTTGGATAAATCATGTCAATGACATAAGAAGTACATGAGTAACTTTTCAACAATCGATTTACTCTTTCAGTTTCGATCCTTTGCAGTTCCAGTTTCTGTTCAAGAGCAGCACACTTCTCAATGTAATTGTTCACCACTTTTTGCTTTGTCATAAAAGCTCCTTGAAGTGTTTTCATTGCTGTAGCTTGTTCTTCACTTGTTTGATTATACTGATTCATCGCTTTGTTCAGTACATCGTAAGATTCCTTCAAACTATTCAAATTATAGATCAGTGTACTGTTCTGCTTCTTCACAGCTTCACAGTTTTCACACTTCACTGGAATCTTCTTTGCATCAACTTCATCTTCAACTTTGAACTTTGCAACTTCAACTTTTACTTTCCGTTTGATTACAGGAATTTCTTCATCATCACTACTCACTAGAGTCTTGACATTTTTCTTCTTCACGGAAACCTCCTCATCATCACTGCTGACTGGTGTTTTGATCTTTTTCTTTTTCTTTTTAACTTTATCATCATCACTATCACTTTCAGCAAGCAGTTTCATATCAGCATCAAATTTTCTCGCCCAATATTCAGTATCATCATCACTATCCTCTTCAACTCGGGCTACAAAAGCTGTGTGAGCTGTATCTTGATCAGGAACATAATCATCCCAAGTAAAATTTTCCCAACTAAATCCTTCAGGTAACTTTTCGTCGTCTTGATCTATTATCAAAGCACTACCATTTACTCTCTTTAAAGAATCTTGATTCACTGCACACGCTCTCTTTCCAGAATCTTCAATCACATCCCTTCCATGTGCAATTTGTGCTTGATGTTGTCGTTGTTGAGATGGTTGCTGAGCAACTTGATGGTAGATGGCCTTTCGATAGTAATCATTGTTGTTGTTAAACGGATTTTGAGCTCCACTTGCTTCGCGGTTTTTGCACTCCCTCTTGAAGTGTCCTTTTTCCCTGCAACGAAAACAAGTGACTTTAGATTTGTCAAAACCTAAAGTAGAAGTACCAGCCTCACGAAGATCATCTCTTCCAGTGATTTGCTTGAATTTCTCAGCTCTCCTCAACACGCTGGCCAAGCACCATTTTATGTCCATCAGTTCCATCTCTTCAGCATCGATCTGGTCGTAATCTTCCTTTGTCAGCATTGGATTCCCGATTCGACCTGCAACAAAACTACCATAAGATTCAAGAACAGTTCCCAATAAAGATATGTGACTCTTAGCAATTTCTGCTGAATATTCTTCATCATTTTCCAAATTCAGTACAATGTTGCACTGAAATTTCTTGCCATTCTTTGTTGTTGAAATGTTAGGGTCAAAAGACGGAAATGATGTGAAACTTGTTTTGCTGTTTGATCCTGATGATGAACTTCCAGAATCATTCTTGGCATTGTAAGCAGTTTCTATTTTTGGAGATAGATTTGTAGACTTCTCATTCACCCCTGCTTTGTAATACAACCCAATATCCTGTTCACCATCGAAATTTTTCATCCGAATAACCTTTCTCTGCTCCATCTCCTGGGCTTCAATCTTTTCGATAAACTTGCTCAGTGTCAAATCTTTAAAACCTTTCTTGTTTCTTAGCATCATGAGATAAGTACCCCATGTTTCATACGGTAACGCATCTGATAATTTTTCAATCAATTCCTCATTGTCTTTAATGATCTTCAATCGTTTCATATTCGCCAACAGATTGCAGTATCTCTCAATTATTTGCTTAGTGTCCTCATTTTTCAATCTTCGAAACAAATCAAACTCCTTTTTTAGTAAAGACTTCTTGTTCTTGACCATTTCCTCACTGCCTTGAAACTTAGACCGTAAAGCTTTCCAAATTGAATATGAAGTTCCATTATGTTGCAATAGAACCAAAATATCTTCTTTCACAGCTTGTTGCAATAAACTCAGCATCATTTTCTCATCTTTGTACTTTTTTCTAGCATCAGCAGTCAGATCTTTAATCGGAACCACTTCTTCATCATCATTCATCGGTCGAACATATTTTGTTTCGACATTCTCCCATGCATCTAGATAATTTGCCTGTACCCAGTTTTCAAACTTTTCTTCCCAACTCTTGTACTCTTCGATGTTCATGAGTTTCGGAGGTTTTTGCATTGTTCCCGTTTCGTTTTCCATCATCGTATTTTGTGCAAGAGAAATTGGAGTATTTGGGGTAGCGAATGCGTTGTAGAAATCCTCGTCCATGTTTCAGAATTCAAAAAATTGCACACAACAGTGAATCCAAGCAAAAACACCAAATCAGTTTCACTCTCAAGCGAAATCAACAACCTAAGCCTTGAATCGAAAACCTTTGAAGCGAATCTATTTCAAGCGAAATTGTCAAGTAATAATATCTGAAGCGGAATCGTTGAAGTGACAGCCTTGAAGCGAAATAGTTGAAGTGACAGTCCTGAAGCGAAATAGTTGAAGCGATAACTCTTGAAGCAAAATAGAAATCTACTTGAAGCGAAATCAAGGTGTCGCTTGAAATTTCAAGCGAAATCTTCTAAAGAAAAACTGATATGTTCAAGCGAAATCCATTCGGATGTTTGTTTCTGATAGTTTTACGTTGAATTTTGCAATGAAACTTTCAAGGGTTTGTTATCTTATACTTTTATACAATCTGTGAAAAATTGGATAGGTTTTGACCGTAAAATCTTTCTGAACTGAGAAAAAAAGGTGTAGAAGTAAGAGAACGATGTTAATTTCAGCTGAAATCTTGCAGAACTCCTCAACTGGCTCTGATACCAATTGTAGGATCGTGTTTGCAATCCGAATGAGTCGGTTCAGAGAAGTTCTATCAAATACAGGTGCGGAATACAAGTATTTGACTATAATACAGCTGAATCTTCACTTTAACACTGATTATATTGATATCTGAACACAAATACAATCAGTTCTCACACCGGCAGCACTTCAGTATGGAATCATTCAAATGATACTCTATGATTTCGCTTGACACTGAAATCCTATATATAGAGTATGAGATTTCGCTTCAGAAAGACTCAAGCGAAATCTTATCATGTTGATTTCGCTTGAGGCTTCAAGCGAAATCTCAAACACAAAACATAACTTCAAACGAAATCATCTAACTTTCTCACAAATTCTCATTCTACGAGCCCTGATCTATTCTAACTAGTCTAAGACTCGATACAAGACGAAGTCGACAGATGTAGTGCACCAACACATGCACTAAGCCGAAAAGAAAGGGTTAAGACCCTAAGGGTTCGAGCGTTAGAAATGACCATCCGAACGAACCTCACTGCACGCATCCGTGATGCACAACAAGAAGCTCTCAAAGGAGAGAACCGTAAAACTGAATACCTCCGGGGTATGCTGAAATACATGGTGCCAAATGAAGAGGGAGCCTTATACTTTAAGAAGCGTATTTGGGTTCCACTCTATGGTGGCATACGAGAAGTCATCCTTAATGAAGCCCACAAATCGAGATATACGATCCATCCAGGATCAGACAAAATGTATCAAGACTTAAAGGAATATTACTGGTGGCCGAGACTTAAAAGCGATGTTGCTGTTTATGTTGGAAAGTGCCTAACCTGTGCCAAGGTTAAGGCAGAATATCAGAAACCGTCCGGCTTACTACAACAACCAGAGATTCCCGTGTGGAAGTGGGAACAAATCTCGATGGACTTCATAACGAAATTACCCAGGACCCCGAGAGGGCACGATATGATATGGGTAATAGTTGATCGATTAACGAAATCTGCGCATTTCCTACCGATCCGAGAGAAAGACAGCACTGGAAAGCTTGCAGGGATATACTTAAGGGAAATTATGGCACGACATGGAGTGCCAATCTCAATTATTTCAGACAGAGATGGACGCTTTGTCTCAAGAATCTGGCAATCATTTCAGGAAGCCTTTGGATCTCAGTTAGATCTAAGCACGACATTCCATCCATAAACAGACGGCCAGAGCGAATGGACTATACAAACTTTGGAAGATATGCTTCGCGCATGTGTCATGGACCTTGGCGGCAGCTGGGATACTCATCTACCTTTAGTTGAGTTTTCCTACAATAACAGTTATCATACGAGCATAAAAGTCGCGCCGTTCGAAGCTCTGTATGGCCGCAAATGCCGATCGCCCTTATGTTGGGCAGATGCCGGAGATAAACGTATGGTTGGTCCTGAACTTATACAAGAGACAACCGACAAGATTGCGCAGATCCGAGAGCGCATTAAGGCGGCTCGAGATCGACAAAAGAGCTACGCTGATCCGAAAAGAAAATCAGTAGAATTCAAGGTGGGAGACAAAGTGTTGTTAAAAGTCTCACCTTGGAAGGGCGTAGTCAGATTTGGAAAGCGTGGAAAGCTAAATCCACGATACATCGGACCATTCAGAATATTGAAAAGAATTGGTACCGTGGCATACAAGTTGGAGTTACCGGAAGAACTTAATGGAGTACATGATACGTTTCATGTATCCAACCTGAAGAAGAGTCCAACACAAGAAAACGTGATCATCACGGTGGATGAAGTGCATATTGATGAAGCCCTCCAATTTACAGAACAACCCGTTGAGGTTATCGACTGGAAAGTCAACAAGACCAGGAGGAGCAGTGTGAAACTTGTCAAAGTACGTTGGAGCTCTAAGCACGGACCCGAGTACACATGGGAACGTGAAGACCAGTTCAAAGAAAAGTATCCCCACCTATTCAAGAAGACTCCTGCGAGAGTTAGTTCAGCCTGAATTTTGGGACGATATTCTTTTAACGGGGGGAGACTGTGACAACTGGCACCAAACCGGTAATTTCCGTACACTTTAATTATTGCTTAATGACTGCAATTATGTGCTTAATTGTTAGCAATGTCTGAACACATGATTAAACAAGTGAATTCATGCACGTTGTATACTACAAAATATTGCTTTATGCATAAACGAGAGCGTTGCGTCAGAAATACTAGTAAACTCACCGGTAAGACACATGGTGTCAACAGAATTGTAGAAAGCAGTCAGACATTAGAACTGAGACCTAGGTGTAGGTCCAAAGTCAAAAATACATTAAAACCCAAGAGTACATATAAGGGTTAACTTATAGACGCTCTGAAAGCAAAAATACGCACTAAAAAGCACCCGAAACGCACTTTAAGTGCATAATTTTATCAGATTCAGCTATGACCAGCTCTTAAGCAATAAAATATCATACAAAATTTATGTTTTATCATCCAGAATATTTCCCTAAGTGTCGGGAATAAAAAGGGGTAAAAAGGGTACATAAAAGACACTAAACGGTGCAGTGTAGCACTTTAACGGAACAGTATTTAACCGAACAACCGGACATTACCCGGGACACTGAATTTTTGCCACACACATTATTTATTTGTTTCTTGGCTAGTCGTGATCCCCGAACACACTAACACCCGCTAAAAAGCAAATAAATAACATATGTGTAAGTAATACTTGATATGTAACTAACCATTACCACTCTAGTTGCAAAATATTACACATTACCCCCCCCCCCCAACCGAAAATCAGCCCTCATGGACCCCACCATATCATCCTTCCATGCTTTATATATTTTGATTAGATTATGTGGTGGATCTTGCTTGTGGAAGTAACTAATATATATGAATGAATCTTATAAGATCTTGGCACAATATCACCACCATCATTCTCATATCTTCACTCTCTCTCCTCACTCTCTCTCTCCCTCACGGCTGCCCCAAAAACCGAAATCACCACCATCACTTTCAACATTCATCTCTTCCATTTTCATGTCCATTCAAAACTTACAAGGTGATCCATGGAAGTTGCAAGTTGAAGGGTCCTAAGGAGCTTTGTTTCAAGTCTTTTTCATCATCTTTTACTCATCATTTCACACAAGAATCATCCCTAGCTATAAGCTAGTAGTAAGTCCTTTGTTACACACTTGTTAATCTTGTTTCATCTCGTTTCATTAATCAAAAAGGTGTAGTATGTTTTAAATCACTAATGTGACAAGAACTAGTAGATGAACATAAAAGTTTATATGAAATATGCATATAAAAAGTTTACTTATGATTGATACATAAAGATGAAAACTTGATGGTTTAGGGTTGGTTAATACATATATGATGTGTGATCGTCAAACTTTTGATAAACCCGTTGTCGGACACTCGATAATACGATTTAGTAACATTTAAACCACAAAACAACATGCTGAGTTACTTATTCAGCCGACTTCAACAGGCTGTAAACAGACTTTAATAAATCGAAAAACGGAATTTCTGAAGCCTAAATTGTGTATTTCCGAAAAACGAAGAAAATGGCGCTGGAATCGTATTTTTTTGAGGTCGTTTACTATTTTAAAAGTCTGTTTTCGTGACAGCAGCTAAGGCTGATTTTTACTGCAGTAAAATGGGCCATACGTTTTCAGTCACAACTTGAAACCTAAACAGAACCAGCCCCTGAAATTTTTACCAAAGATGGTCACTGATGTATTTGTGACCCTCCAACTGGAATTTCGTCAAACGGACTTACGAGGAATTTTAAACGAATTATTCCGTAGACTGTGATCAGAATGTAACAAATCTGATTACAGTTAGGTAAACGATTTTCTATAAATTACGGATAATGAACTGGGCCCCGATATTTTTACACAATAATTTGTGAGTCGATTAAGACGTTCCGAAAAAATTTGGGAATTTTTGGAATAAGTTAAGTATTTTATTTACTCGTCCGAAAACAGTCCAGTTTTTCACATATTGAAACGGAAACGACAAAGGTAGTATTTTGCGTATTAAAACGTAAGGGCTGATTATTGATGATCATGGTTTGATTTCGAAAAGAAAATGATATGCTGCTTAGCATGGACACCACCGTTTACAAAGGAGACTATGGCGAAATTTTCTGAAAATCCTAACACTTAGTAAATAATCTCTAGACAAACGTTTGCTAGTGTGTTCTAAACTATGATTTTCAAAAACAAACCTCGCCATAATTTTTGTAACAAAAATACACATACAACATACAAGATACATAATTCGGGTGCAAAGTGCAAAACACAAGATACTTATATTAATTTGAGAGAAAATAATATAAGTAAGATACGTAGTTAAAAATTTAGAATATTTTTAACACAAGAATATATACAAAAGAGAGTGACTGTACTTGTGCGACGCAAGTCTAGTGACTAACGTTAAGAAAACGCGTATAGGTTTCGACGTTAATTAAGCAAATCCGGTGAAGTTTACGACGCAAGGAACACAAAGTTGTGAGTTCATGCTCCCCCTTTTCTTTAACTGTTTTCAGTTTTTATAACTTCGGGGGTGAAATACATGTACAAATGTACAATATTTATAATTGGTATGATATAAATATAAGAAGCACACTTGGTGAGAACGAGAATCAAGTGTGATGAACTATAAGAATACAAGAAGTACACTTGGTGAGAACGAGAATCAAGTGTGACGAAATATAAGATAACAAGAAACGCGCTTGGTGAGGACGAGAACCAAGTAGGATGCGTTAT
Organism: Helianthus tuberosus; assembly: GCA_030545235.1. Taxonomy (NCBI): domain Eukaryota; kingdom Viridiplantae; phylum Streptophyta; class Magnoliopsida; order Asterales; family Asteraceae; genus Helianthus; species Helianthus tuberosus. The sequence goes on along the minus strand of CM060449.1, from coordinate 125,189,050 downwards.
GAGAAATAGTGTCACGAATAGGGTACAGAAGCACCATTAATCAACGTATACATTCAGACCGCAGAACAAAAGGTTAGATCTAACGGGTGCCTGGCAGCCACACTCTCGGTGAGGGCGAGAATCGAGTAGTGCTTTTGTGTCTCAGAATATACCAATTAAATGCCTTAGGTTTGGTGACTTCCTATGTCGTGTCACATGTTAATGGCTTTGCAACCCATTAACAATCCTGAAACTTACAGGAATACTTTATTTACATAAAAGTCATACCATACTAAAAATTGATGAATACTTGAGTACGTGGGGTACTCAAGAAAAGATTGAATGATACTTGAGTACGTGGGGTACTCAAGAAGAAATTGAATTATACATGAGTACGTGGTGTACACATGAAACTGGATTTATATATGAAAACTTGATTTATTCACAGTATACAAACGTGAAATACAAAACTGCATGAATTCACACCAACATTATGTTGACGTTTTTCCAAAACTCACATGTATTTCAGGTAACTAGGATGGATGTGCGCGCGGTCTCGCTTATGCTTGTGGATGTCGCTTATGTTTATCTTTAAATAAAGTTGTAAACTTTTTAAGACAATGTTTTATGCGACTTAGCGATGTAAACGCTAAACTTATGTTTTCAAATTATGGATTTGATGTTTTTACGAGCATATAGCATGTTTACCTTTCGTATGCAATGAGAACATTTCATGATCACACCTCATGCTTCCGCCGCAGAAAGGGGTGTGACACATGGCCGTGCACCACCTGCATAATTTACCAAACTTTCTAGAATTTGCAGTTTGACCCCCATAGTTTGATAATTCCATTATTTTATGCTAGAAACTCATAACTAAGCATGTTTTAGGTATTCTAAGTGTATTAAAGTAGTGTATGAGTATAATGCACGTATAATTGTTAATTTCAAGTACTTCAAGTGTCGTTTTTATAAAAACGTGTATTTAACGATTGAATGCATGTAAGACAAGTATGTATAAATCATGAATTTGTTTTGATCAAAGCCTCGGATTACAACGTTGAAAATGAAATACGAATATGATACGAATACAAGTTTACATAAATAGAAATACGATTACACTTTCTAAATAAGGAAAGTACAAAAAGCGAGGCGTTACAATAAAAATTGTCAAGAATTGAAAAAACAAAATGATCATTTGGCATATGATTTTAAAAAAATGAAAGAAGCATATGAAAAGATGAGTAAATCAATTAATCAATTTGTTGATCTTAGCCGTGAAAATGATGCTACAATTAGATTGCTTAAAGCTACTGTGATGGATAAGCAAAAAGCAATTAACATTCATCTTGACAAAATTGCAGAGCTTAAGCAAGAATTAGGAAAGGCAAAATTTGAAACACAACGAATTAACAAGAAATTGATTAGTTACTCAACTTCTTCATATGTGTTAGATCATATCTTCCCAAAACAGACAGAAAAAGATGAATCCAGGGAGGAAGTTGATGGGAATGGGAACAAAGGGTTAGGGTATCATGGTGTTCCGCCTCCCATGAGGGAAGGTTAATACGGGAAAAAGCCGGATGGGGTGGAAAAGGCGCTGAATCTTAAGATAAAATCTGTTCAAACAAACCAATCTGATCAGTTGCCAGATGATATAGACGTTACTATACTAAATCTGACGAGGATTGTGAGTCAGAGTTAGTTAAAAATGTGGTTGAAAAAGTTTTTGAAGATGAAAATTAGAGTGATTCCACCAAGTATGAAAGTTTAAAGTCACATTTGGAAGATGAAGAAAGCTTTCATAAAAATTATATTCCAAAAACTGGTAACAATTTGAATGATGATCCGAACTTGGTAATGTACAAGATGACTGGATCTGACAAATTGTATTCAGATGAAGAATTTCCAATCCAAAATGTGAATTTGCACAAGCTCAAAAAAGTTTTTAAGTTGGTGGAAATTGATGTTTCGGAAATTGAGAATCTTGCAAGCACTGCAAGATATTTGAACTTCAAGAAAGATAAATCTTATTATTCCAAACCGAGAAACTCTTATTTTCAAAAGAAAAATTTTTAGCAATGAGAGAGCTGGGTTGGGATATAGTAAGAAAAAAACATAACAAAAAGTTTAAAAAAATCAAATTTTGGGAAGAAGATGAACTTCGTTCATGGAACAAGTTCTGAAAGTGACAAAGAATCTCAATTTAGTAGACAAACTAATGAGGAATTCTTTGCACAAAACAAACAACGTGAACAGGCTGAAGGTTCCACTGTTGAAAAAGACAGTCATACATGCTTTAAATGCAATCAAGTTGGACACATTGCTAGAAAATGTCCACAAAATAAGCCGAAGCCTGTTCATGTTGAAAAGATGAAATCAGAAGATCTTAAACAAAAATCGCCAATGTTTGCACCGAAACAAATTTTGAAAAGAACTAATGAATCTTTGAAAACAAATGAACAAAAAGATTCAAAATTTTATGTAAAGAAAAATGTTTCAAAAGGTCAAACATGGGTGGTTAAAAAGAAAGAAGATTCTGATGTTGAGAAACAAACTTGTTCAACTGAAAAAGTTGAAAAATTAGTTCAAAAGAATGTGAGTTTTTGCGAACCAAAACCCATAGTTTTACCCAAGGGTAAGGCTTGTATTTCACTATTCAAGTGATTAATTTGGTGCATGTGCAGGGGTTTTCGAGGTCAATCAAAGTGAATCATGGACAACAGAGCAGCCTGGCACATGAAGAGAAAGTAGCCTGAGTAATCAGAAAAGGCTAAGATTGGTTTGATCAAAAAATTTATCATGATGTTTGAAAATATTTTTTGAAAAAGAATCACAGAACCCTCATTGTTGAACAAGCAAAAAATGATAAGATAAGAATTGAAAATGTTTTTCAAAATTCAAAAATATCAAGGTTTTGTCATCATGAGGGTTAAAGGATAAACAAAGAATGTTAAGCGGAAACGGATGGCGAGATGAAGTTGTCCTCATCGGTTTGTCTAACTTTCTTTAAAATGTTTTGAATTCTAGGGGGAGAAAAAATGAGGTGAAAAATTCAAAAACATTTAAAAATTTGAAAATGTACAAAAACATGAAAAAGGAAAAAGAGTTTTTGTGTAAAAACAGGAAATGCTAGTACATCAGTGGACTATCACAACACGCTAGAGAAATGCAAAGCAAAAAAGTTGTTAAACGGTCTCACTGATGACGTGCCAGTAGATTTCGCACATTTGGTAAATTGTTTCGAGATATAAACATAACGGAACTTCTTAATAAGTGGGTTAACATCTCTCGGATATATGGTTGACGTGCATGCGGGTGTGTATAATTTTTAGATATATTTTAGCTCATTTTACTCGTGAATTAAGTTTTAAATTTATAAAACACGACATAATACTATCACTCTACACACACGTTAGGGCAAGTGCACCCATCGCGCACGTAGTATAGTGATGGCAAGATACCGAGTTCGTCCAAGGACACAAGAGCTTTTAGTACCGGCTTATCGTTAACATCTAATCTAACCAAATTTTGATGCAAAGGTTTTAAAAAGATAAAATAAAAAGCAAAAATAAAATATAAGGAAAAACAAATAAACAAGAAGGAATCACTTGGTTCCAACTCCTCTTTTATGTATCCTTTAATGATTTCCGCACTTTGTTCATTTTAAGAGATTATCTTTAAGTTATAGTAGTTGGCCCCCTTCCAGGCAGCGTTACCCTCAACCTATTGGTCTGAGTCAGCAGGGATACAGTCCCGTAAGGTCGGATTATTGAAAGATAATTAAGTAAGTTATTAATGCGAAAAGTGGTAGGCCCCCTTCCAGGCAGCGTTACCCTCAACCCTTTGGTCTGAGTCAGCAGGGATACAGTCCTCGCAGGGTTAGTTTAAAGTTTTAATAGTAGTTTATAGATAAGGGATTGAAACAGTTTCTTACTTCTCCTGAGGAGAACAATACCGCCCACTCGTGAAGTCTTACTAAGCTTGAATCAGGTTCTCGCAGGATCTATACACTGAACGAGACATATAATTACCAAACCACCCTTCTAACCCCCATCCAAGTAGTTAACATGCTTTATATAGACCGTAAATACACGAATATGTGAATCAACAACATATGAAGAATGGTTAAATAAATTCACCTTCAATATAAAAAACTAGTTATTAAAGTCATTAATACATACCCAAATAAAAAGGAGCCAAAGATTGGAAATCAAAAAGTAATACATAAAAGATTTGTCTTCACCAAGTGATGTAAGAGTTTGGCCAAGCATGGCCTTTGTTTGACAAAAACTCTTACGATCGATCTTGGATCCCGAGACTACTACACACTCTAAATGATGGAAGATGGATGATGGTGGTGGGTGTTGGTGTTAATTGGTGGTGGAGTGGTAGCAAGTGTGAGAGAAGTGGTTTGCCAAAGGATGGATTGGAATGGAACCAAGCACCACTATTTATAGATGAATTCAGACGTTCAACACGGCCCGTGCCCTCCTGGAACGACCCCGTGGCCATCCTTCTCTCTCATCCTCATTAACTGCACTGTTAGGTCTTATACTAACACGGCCCCGTGGGTCAACGGCACGGCCCATGGCCAATGTACTTGTTGTACTATCTAAGATTCTGCGAATCTTAGAGTTGACCACGCCCCGTGTTGCGTTAGCACGACCCCGTGTTGTCTGTCGGTTTTGTCTTTAGCTGTTGTCCTGTTCTTCTGCAGAGAATCTTGACTGGGCACGGGCCATGCCTGGTGGGCACGGCCCCGTGCCAGAGCTTCTGATCTTGCTATTTTTTTGGTTTGGTTGTGGATGGGGGTTGGGCGAGTTGTGTCAATCCTCCTTCTTTGTATTTATGTTGGGTTTTGCTGTTATTTTGCTCCTTTTGTGTGTTTAAACTCTTTTGACCCAATAAATTAAAAAGGAACAACGAAACAAGCTTTTTCCAACATTGTGGATTCGCTCCTAGGATTGATTCCTTCATCGATGAATGCATACGAACACGTAAGTTGTGCGGAATCCAATCACGTGTGTGGATCAGATATAAAGAAGTAGTTATAAGCTGATTTCTATTGATGTTTGAGAGTTACAAAACCACGAAATCAAATGGACAGAGTTTCCCCACTCTAGTCACCAAAAGTTATCAAATGACAAGACCCTACAAACCTATTTATATGCAGCCTCCATCCGGACCAAACAACCTAGCGGATGGCCTCCATCCGGACGGATGGACTAACTCTTTACATTTTCGGATGAACATGTTACATCCGTCCGAATGGATCTGATGTCCATTCGTTCGGATGGGCTTCAACACATATCAACTTTATCTTTTGCTCTGTTCAGCACCAGTCTTGTATCATCTGATTAAGCTACGATACGTGATTGACGGAAGTGATAGACATTATGCACTCATAGACTCCCCCTTTCGTTAAGCTTCTGTACTTTTCAGGATCGACACCTGGTTTCTCTACAAGCTCCTCTAGGATAGTTCCCTGGCTCTTTGACTGCAAGCTCCCCTTTGCTTCGAGCTTATTTTCAGACTCCCCCTTAGCCTCCGCTATCAAGATCGTAATCTGGATTGATATCCGCAAATCTCAAACCATTTGTAAGATATTTGACAATTTAAGTTCAGGATAAAAAAACCTAGCTCTATACATTTAACATAGATAAGTTGGAGCATTTCAAATATGTGACAGCACAGGACATCGTTTGTTCACAGAAATCTGGATTTTTAAACTTCCAGAATCGATGACCTGGCTCAAAATTTTCTAATATCGAGAACCTGGCTCAATATGTAATTTTCCAGAAACAACTTGGCTTTCTCCCCTATCAAACAACTATATATTTGACAGTTTAAGCATCCAAAACTTTTATAAAATAATCATCCAAGTCCAACTTAATGACCTTGGAGATTTCACAAGCTGTTTTTTATTTTTATGTAAAACTTCAAGTTTCAAACTTGTTTATTTTCAGAAACATGTTCAGCAAACTTAGACTTTGAAACTCAGCTTTTAGACATTGGTTGTAAAAAATAAGGCAGAAACAAAATCTTTTTGTCTTTTTCAAAGTTTATGCTAAAACACACTGGAAATCTTTTTGTATTTTTCTTTTTAATGTAATGCAATAAAGAAATATTTACAGACAATATTTTTGTTTGAGTTCGTGTCAGAAGATCATATCAGTTTATGACAAATCACTAGTACCGTTGAGCTGTAAACACTTTAAGTTTTAAACGATTCACTTAGATTGTCAGTATACTGATCCACTTAAATTTTCACACAAAGTTCAACTGATTCGAGATACGAGATTAGTGTCCTAAGTAATCAACTTATTTGTGTGTCCCACCTCAGAATATACTCTCGTATCAAGATTCCCTAGATTCAGTCTTACAGGTGAATATATGATGTGGTCTAAATTATACATACTTTTATATAAACATTCCTACACTTTTGAGTAGATATAGAGTTGTTTTTATTAAATTCTACTCATTATTGATTCGTGTTTGAAGTTTTATGGTTTTAAGAGAAAACGAGCTAAAACGGTGTAATTCTTCAAAGAAAATTTTATTTTGGTAGAATTTAATAAAACGGTATTTATTTTGGTTTAAACGTAGGAATGTTGGGTGATATGAATTGCAATTAAACAATTAAATAATGGACCTAAATTCTACATCAAACTTGGACATAAATATGTGAGAGGGAACATCTTGGGATATAGGGATGGACGTGAAGTCCATGCTTGTTGGGCCTTCAATACATATTATATATCTATAAAAAAAAGTAACACACACCCAAAGTAAAGATTAACTATTTTATTATATTATTTTATTATAAAATCAAAAGTAATAATTATGTTTTATTATAAAGTCAAAAGTAATAACTATGTTTTTTATGTTATTTTATTTTATAATACTTTTGTTACTTTTTTATATTTTCTTATACATCTTGGTCTCATCGACCAAAAAGGGTCATCTTCAGCAATCATCTTTTGTACACTGAATTATAGGGGTATCAACTGTATTTGGTTTGTTTCATTCTTTAGCCTGGACCCGATCCAGTGGCGGAACTAGAACATTATTTCAGGGGTATCCCAAATTTTTTTTTTTACCGTGCAATCATACAATATTAAAAAAAACAACAATACATAAAATAAAGTAAAACAAATACCTAATAGATTTGTCCTCTTCTTTTTTTCATAGCTTGAAATCGTTCCATCACATCGTCGTCTTTTACTTCACTTAAAAAATTCTTTTCGACCGCACAAACCATAGCATTGTTCAAAAATTCCGGACCGATTCGATTGCGTAAATCCGTCTTCACAAGCTTCAATTTCGAAAAGCATCTTTCAACGGTTGCGGTTGCCACCGGTAAAAGCAAAGCTAACTTAACTACCCGATAAACTATAGGACAAGAACTATGCGTTCCCGTTTCAACCATAACATGCGCAAGATCACTTATTCCATTCAAGTCTTCAAAGTTATCATCATCGCTTATTATGTGACAAAATGACTCAATATCACCCAAAAGACTCCTTATTTCTTGTGTAGTAAAATCATCCGGGTACATCTTAGCAAACGCCAATATCTTCGATGGGTCAAACTTAGAAAAACCGTTAGTAGGATTTAAACCCGACATATTTTTTATCAAACTAGTTGTTACTTCACTAAATCGATTTCCTAATTCTTGAATTTGCATGTCCAAAACCTCATTAAAAATATCTACTTCAAAATGATGTCGATTTGTAATGACATTCTTTCGGTTTCTTGGATTACCATAACTTTCCGTCATGTCCAACATTGTAATGTCATATTTTTTTTACAAAAGGAAGTCACTTTTTCCAACATCGGCTCAAACCCATTTTGTCTTAAAGCATTTAATGCTCGTTTTGTACCATTTATCAAGTTGGCCGCTTCTAATAAATCTTTACATTTTTGTTGAAGGTGTTTTGAAAGAGCATTTGTGTAACTTAATATATCTCCCATCAAATGCATATAAAAAACAAACCCGAGTTTTTTAAAATAGGATAGAATACCTTTTGCATTTGTCCGTTGTTGACTGCAATCTCCATCTTCTTTAACGTATTGAAGTACGGTAACAACTTCCGGTAACAATCTAAGCAAACTGATGATGGTTCTATGATGTGAACCCCATCGCGTATCACCGGCTCGTGCTAGGGAAACCTCTTGGTTTAATCCTTTACCCATTTTAATTTCACCTTCAAGTATCTCTTTTTCTACTCTCGCCTTTTTTTCCTCCCTTAACATATCTTTTCGTTTGCAAGAAGCTGAAACCGTAGTGACAACCATGGAAAGGAATTCATAGAAAGTTTTCACACCGGTATTTTTTTTGCAACAGCGACTATAACCAACTGAAGTTGATGAGCAAAACAATGGATGTAATGTGCAGACGGGTTATCTTTCAAAATCAACGCTTTTAACCCATTAAATTCTCCCCGCATGTTGCTTGCACCATCAGAACCTTGGCCTCTCACCTAAAACAAAAAATAAATTATAACATAAAAAAACATCAATGTAAAGAAACTATGAATTTTATTACTTACTTGTTTTATGCTCAACTGGTTGCTACAATTATTAAACCAACTAACAAATCAACGTCATCATTTGCTTGGATATTATCATTATCAACATTCGGACTTGAATCAACGTCAACATTCGGAGGAGTTGTTTAATCATCATTAATTTCTTCGTATTTTCGTTTGAAAAAGTTCCCAATTAAAGCTTGTTTTTTGGATTTTGGTTTCGTCATCACTTCAAAGAATTCAAACAATCACACAATCAATTCAAACAATCAAAGTCTTTATTAAACCAACTAATAAAACTGATCAAAACCCATGGCATTATAGCCTAGTGGTATCTTGGTGGTGGGATAAGGCTTATGACCATTAGGTCATGGGTTCGATTCCCACAAAGGGGGTTTTTCCCAGATTTATTGGGTTTCCTCCTGAATTGGTGTATATGCATTGTTGCCTAGTGGATATGGATATGATCGGGTGGTTATGCTGGTGGGACGATGATACTCGAGTGGTCCGTCAGTGATCCAAATTTGCCGTTCAAAAAAAAATAAAAAAAATAAAACTGATCAAAGAATTCAACAATAAAAAAACTAATGAAAGTAACAAACAATTTAATAAACCAAATAATAAAACTGAAACAATAAAAAAAACTAATCAAACTAGAACAATAACTAATATTAATAAAACTAATCATTAATCAAAGTAGAAAACTAATGAAAGTATCAAACAACAACCACCTCCTGCAAATCTGGCAATCTGCGATTGCCCGAATCAGCGATGTGCGAGATGCAGCGATTGTAATCCTCCTGCGATGTTCGAGATGCAGCGTGAGTTCTGTGACTTCGATTATCCTCCTGCGATGTGCGAGAATGAGATGCAGCGAATCAAGCAATCAGCGAAGGACCTGGACCTCCTGGCTCCTGCGAATTCTGTTCGTGAGTTCGTGACCTTTGATTATCCCTCCATTAATCTGCCGCCCAATGCACTGTTGGGTTATTATTTTGTTATTTGGGCTAACTAGTATTGGGCTATCATTTGGTTATTTGGGCCAATATAATCAGTTTTTTTGAGCTTAATTTCAGTTTGTAAATTTTTTTTGAGGGGTGTCCTAGTTGTTGTTGAGGGGTGTCCTTAGTATAAAAATCAAAAAAAAATTTACACTAACGGATAAAAGTTGAGCCGTAGCTCGGGCTACGCCTCGGACTACACTAGGTCCGCCCCTGACCCGATCTCTATATTTATTCATGTCGTGTCGACCCATTTAAAAAAATTGTGTGTGTTTGTGTCATGTGGGTCGATCCGTTTAATAATCATTTGTGAATACGAGTAATATCTTGGGACTTAGTAAAAAGTTAAACAATCAATTACTTTGTCTCAAATAAAACATTTTTTTTAATCTATTTGGTGTCCCATTAAATTACACTAAATAGATTAAAAAATTAGTATCAATTGTTTTTAGTTTCTTTGTCTCGAGAATTGTTGATTAACAAACTTGGTTTTATGTTTTAGCTCGAGAATAAAAGACGCCAACGAGAAAGATAAGAGAATGGGTAGTTTAAAATAATAAATATAATATATATATTTTTTTTGAAAAACGAAGAGGTGAAACATAAAGTAAATTATCATAATATTAATGTTGAATGATAAAAAAGTATTAATGGAATTAAATGAGAAAGCCTTAAACTAAGCTAATTAATTCCAAAATTGATACACTATACGTGAAATGGACCATCCATAATTCCAAGTTGTATAAAAAAAAGATATTATTACTTAACCATAACATACTACGTGAGAAAAAGATATTATTAGATATCAAGCTTATCCCAACCCATAACAAAAAGAAAAATTATAATGAAAATAATAATTATTATTATGATATTAAAATAATAATTTTAGAGAGGCAACCCAAGTTATTTTTTGTAAGGTTATATAATTTTAAATTGAAATTAGATTTTTAAAATAAGGACATGCTTCCATGAATCACCAATGGTGATTCATGGAAGCATGTCCTTATTTTAAAAATCTAATTTCAATTTAAAATTATATAACCTTACAAAAAACAACTTGGGTTGCCTCTCTAAAATTATTATTTTAATATCATAATAATAATTATTATTTTTCTTAACTTTAATGATTTTCTTTTTGTTATGGGTTGGGATAAGCTTGATATTTAATAATATCTTTTTCTCACGTGGTATGTTATGGTTAAGTAATAATATCTTTTTTTTATACAACTTGGAATTATGGATGGTCCATTATAGTGTATCAATTTTGGAATTAATTAGCTTAGTTTAAGGCTTTCTCATTTAATTCCATTAATACTTTTTTATCATTCTTTTGATAATTTACTTTATGTTTCACCTCTTCGTTTTTCAAAAAAAAATATATATATATTTATTATTTTAAACTACCCATTCTCTTATCCTTTCTCGTTGGCGTCTTTTATTCTCGAGCTAAAACATAAAACCAAGTTTGTTAATCAACAATGAGAGACAAAGGAACTAAAAACGATTGATACTAATTTTTTAATCTATTTAGTGTCCTATTAATTTAATGGGAAACCAAATAGATTAAAAAAATGTTTTAATTGAGACAAAGTAATTGATTGTTTAACTTTTTACTAAGTCCCATGATATTACTCGTATTCACAAATGATTATTAAACGGATCGACCCACATGAGACAAACACACACAATTTTTTTAAATGGGTCGACACGACATGAATAAATATAGAGATCGGGTCAGGGGCGGACCTAGTGTAGTCCGAGGCGTAACCCGGGCTACGGCTCAACTTTTATCCGTTAGTGTAAATTTTTTTTTTATACTAAGGATACCCCTCAACAACAACTAGGACACCCCTCAAAAAAAATTTACAAACTGAAATTAAGCCCAAAAAAACTGATTATATTGGCCCAAATAACCAAATGATAGCCCAATACTAGTTAGCCCAAATAACAAAATAATAACCCAACAGTGCATTGGGCGGCAGATTAATGGAGGGATAATCAGAGGTCACGAACTCACGAACAGAATTCGCAGGAGCCAGGAGGTCCAGGTCCTTCGCTGATTGCCTGATTCGCTGCATCTCATTCTCGCACATCGCAGGAGGATAATCGAAGTCACAGAACTCACGCTGCATCTCGAACATCGCAGGAGGATTACAATCGCTGCATCTCGCACATCGCTGATTCGGGCCATCACAGATTGCCAGATTTGCAGGAGGTGGTTGTTGTTTGATACTTTCATTAGTTTTCTTCTTTGATTAATGATTAGTTTTATTAATATTAGTTATTGTTCAAGTTTGATTAGTTTTTTTTATTGTTTCAGTTTTATTATTTGGTTTATTAAATTGTTTGTTACTTTCATTAGTTTTTTTTATTGTTGAATTCTTTGATCAGTTTTATTAGTTGGTTTAACAAAGACTTTGATTGTTTGATTGTTTGAATTGATTGTGTGATTGTTTGAATTCTTTGAAGTGATGACGAAACCAAAATCCAAAAAACAAGCTTTAATTGGGAACTTTTTCAAACGAAAATACAAAGAAATTAATGATGATGAAACAACTCCTCTGAATGTTGACGTTGATTCAAGTCCGAATGTTGATAATGATAATATCCAAGCAAATGATGACGTTGATTTGTTAGTTGGTTTAATAATTGTAGTTGGTTAGAGTATAGTATCAAAGCAGACAAAGTATATTGTCTATATTGTTACTTGTTTAAAGAAGATGTTGGTAATCAAGGCGGAAGAGGTACTTGGTCTTCTAGTTCTAAAGGCTTTAGTGATTGGAGTAAAAAGGGGTCATTAAAGGAACATGTTGGGAATGTTGATAGTCATTAAAGGGGTCATTAAAGGAACATCTCCAAAGATACAAAAGGAGATTATTGAATGCTTTTCAAAGGAAGTAACAAAAAGCATTTGTGCAGAAATTAAAGATGACGTGTTTGGGTTGTTGGTAGATGAATCTAGTGATGTTTCTTTGAAGGAGCAAATGGTTGTAGTCGTTAGATTTGTTGATAAACTTGGTGCTGTTAGAGAGAGTTTTATCGGAATTGTTCATGTGAAACTGTTAGTGCATGGAATGTCTGTTGACTTCGTCTGCATTAAGTCTTGTGTCTAGATTGATTGAATGTACACACAATAGGGTTTAATTAGGGTTTTTATGTGTTTATCTAGTAGATTTCGCTTGGGAGTGGTGATGTTTGGTTCAAGCGAAATCAACAGGTGAAGGTTTCGCTTGAAACCATCTCAAGCGAAATCTTAAGTCTATAAATAGGTGTTATGTGATTCATTTTAGGTAGAGAGGTCATTGTGTGTGCAACGAAGTGCTGCCGGATTTGTATCAGAATATATTGTACAAGCACTCAAATCAATCAGTAAAGAAGGATTAAAAGGATTAGAGCTGTTATGACTTTAATTACGTTGATTCCGCCTTCGTAATTGATGATGAACTGACTTAACTGACGGTTTAAGGTCGTAGAACGGTCCAACAAGTGGTATCAGAGCTCAGGACGAGGAGTTCATACCATAGCAGCGGATTCTCTTCTTTCTACACATTTCTTTTTATATTTTTCAGATCTGAACAAGTTCCAACGGTCGAAATGGTCTGATTTTCGAGTATCTTGTGTAAAACTGAGTTTTAACAAAGCCTACAAAGATTTGGACTTAAATTCAGATTAAAACGTGTTAAAAATGACCTAAAACTAGGTTTCGCTTGAAAGTGTTCGAAGGTTATTGGGTGATTTCGCTTGAAATCAGATAATTTGGCTTGAAAATCAGAGATTTCGCTTGAACATTTGAAGCGAAATAGTATTCTTGGATTTCGCTTGAATCAGTTCTGTTATCAGATTTCGCTTGAAACTTTTGAAGCGAAATTGTATTGCTGGATTTCGCTTGAAACATAGCTTGGATCTGATTTCGCTTGAACAGTATTATAGTGCTGATTTCGCTTGAAGTCATTTCATTTCAAAGAATTTCGCTTGAACTTGCTGATTTTTCAAAATCTAAAAATTTTCTAAGTGTTTGACTGATTTTTCAGGTACGTTCACAATGGATGATATTTTCATGAACCCGTTTAGCGATATGTACGCGTTCGCTGGAGATTCCGGAAACACTGATACTTCGTCAAGCAATGTGAATGATAACCCGCCAAAAGAGAAGAAAAAGGAAGCTTGGGAATCAGAAAGTGCTTTCGGAACATTCAATAAACCTCCAAAGCTAATGGCTATTGAGGAGTATAGTCGGTGGTCCAGAAAATTTGAAGACTGGTTGATGGCATTTGCATTTTCTAGCTGGAAAAGTTTGAAAAACGGTTATGCCAATGGAAAGAAACATGGTGAAACTTTAAGAGCAGCTGAGGAGATTGATTCGTTTGTAGCTGAACAAAAGTGTGTGGCATTGTTATTTCAGTCAGTCCGGGAAGACATTATTGCCTTGATCGACTATTCAAATGCAAAAGATCTTTGGGAAAAACTAGAAAAGAAATGTATAGGTAGTGAAGAAATTAAGAAAAACAAAAAGAAACTTCTTAGAAAAGAGTTTGATCTGTTTGGAAGTTTAAAGAATGAGTCAGTCTGTAAGATGATAGAAAGGTTTGGTCATCTAAAGCTGGAGTTAGTAAGACATGATATCGATATTCCTGAAGAAGATTTTATCGACAAATTGTTCGATTCGTTGCCTGACGAGATGGATTGGAGATATTATGCGCTGATGCTGAAGAATACCATCAAAGAACCAGAAAAGCTGACATTAGATTTGTTGATTGAGAAACTTGAGAGTCACGAGTTGGAGTTGAAGAAAACCTACAAAGTTAATCACTCATCTTACCAGCAGAATCTGGATCTATACTATCCAAAAAGCATGATGCCAAAAGCAACTTCTCCCAAGACTGCGTTTTCTGTTGAAAAGGTGTCGACAGCCGGCAAAGAAAGTCAAAGTGGTCAAAGCAGTGGAAGTCACAGTGGTTTTCACAGTGGATCTTCATCTTCTGAAAGTCATTCTGATGCAAAGAATCGTTTTCAATGCAACATCGCAATAGACTTGAAGAATGCTCAGAACTTTGATGAGGAATCGGCCAAGCAGCATATGATCTTTCTAGCATCGGTGTTGGAATCGTATGAAGGATTGGTAGCTGGGAAGATTGGCAATACAAATCTGACAAAAGAAGATTATGATCAGATTGATCCGGAGGAAATAGAACTGATCGATATTCGTTGGGCTATGGCAAGTGCTGTTCGTCGTGCACAAAGATTCATGGAAATTACTGGCAGAAAAACAATTGGTGGTGCTTCTACTAAGCTGGGGTTCGATAAATCGAAGGTGACTTGTTTCAAGTGTAAGCAGAAGGGTCACTTCAAACGAGAATGCCGAAACGCTTATGCTGATGAGTCGGAGAACCCTTTCAGAGATGATTACTACAAGAAGGCGATTTATCACCAGAATAAATCCGAGCCGCCTAGATTGAAGCAGGTTGAAGACAACAGAGAGAAATCTAGAGCTCTTGCAGTGATTTACGATGATGAGGGTTATGACTGGAGTCAAGAGGTTCTACCAGAAGAAGATGCGGTTGGTTACGCATTCATGGCAAAAAATGACGATCCTATTCCGTGGAAAGACGATCGAACGGAAGAGCAAAAGTATAGTTACAGAAAAATGATAGCTGAAAACAAAATCATTAGAATATCTCGTATCTATCTGGAAGCAAGGAGAGCAAATAGATGGGATCCAGATAGAGAGTGCTATCTTGATGAGTATGGAAATATTGCAATTGATGATAGTACACTTGATATTGAAGCCATAATCCAGCAATACAAAGAAGATGATGAGTACTGGCAACACAAATGGTGGGGAACTCCAACTTCGAAAATGATTGAAGAAGAGAAAGAGAAAGAGAGAAAGGAGAAAGAAGAGATCAAGAAAGCAAAGAAGATTGATACTGGAGTTATTGACACAACGCAGGAGTTGACTGCTGAAAATCTTGGAAGAATGGCTGACAAAGTGCTAGCTGCTAAGGCACTTGAGGTAGACTCTAACTCCGTGTCTGAGTCAAAAAGCCAGGTCAGTTCGGATGTGTCAACGAATGTGTCAGGTAAGAAAATCGATGGAAATGCTGATTGCAAAAATTGCAACAAAGAGTGCAAATTTTGTAGCACAGTCACGTATCTCAACGGAAAGAAAGTTGATGATCTGACAGCTAAGGTCAGAAGCATTGAGAATCAGATTCTTGATCGTGACAAAACAGTTAAAGCTTCAACTGAACGAATAAGAGAATTAACTAAACAAATTGAAAATGATAAAATTGATCATGACAAAATTAAACAAGAAAATGAAAAGTTGATTCTTGAAAACCGTCAGATTTCTGAAAAATTTGAAAAACTAAAAAGCACATTGAAAGATTGTGATGATCGAAATGGTAAAACTTTTAAAGAAAATGAACATCTAAGAGCAGTGCTTAGAGTCAAAGAAGAATCAATCAATCAACAACTGGATGAAATCGCTAAATTGAAACTTAAAGTTCAAGAGGTTGGAATCGAAAACGAGCGAATCCAGTTGAAGCTTAACAGTTATAGCTCCGCAAGCTTTGTTTTGCAACATATTATTCCCAAACCCATCGGGAAAGACAAAGCGGGCGAAGATGTGTATTGTGATGGAACTGGGGTGGGGTTTCATCAAGTTCCCCCACCTGTTCTTGATAACTACACGAAAAAGCAATCTGGGTTGGTTGAAATTGAGGAAGAAAAAGAAGTTAAACTTCCGGAGAACATTGATGTCACTTTTACATCATCTGATGATAGTGTTCAGACAGAGATTGTTAAGAGCACAGCTGAAAGTGTTTTAATGTCTAATTCAACTGAAGATGATGGGTGTTTCTTAGATAAATACATTCAGAAATTAAAGTCCAAAAACAACTTAAGTGATGAACCGGGTCTTGTGATGTACAAGATGGCTGGATCTGATAAGTTGTATTCGGATTCTGAGTTTCCCATTGAGAATGTTAATGTGAAAAAGCTGACAAATGTTTTCAAGTTAGTTGAAGTTGAGTTGTCAGAAGTGAACAGTTTGAGTCAAACAAAAAGGCAAATGAATTTTGAGAAAGATAAAGCTTATTACAAAAAGCCTGTTGTTCCACCACGTTTTTATAATAACAATCGAAACAATTGGTCGGGTGGTTATCGAGGTGGTAATAGTTATCAGAAAAAGAGTTTTCAAAACAAGAGGTTTGCTGAAAAGAAGGTGTTTGTGAACAGTTCAAGTTCACTTTCTGATGAGGAAAACGAAATTTTTTCAAAATCAAATAAAGAGTTTTTTGAGAAAAGAGCTTCACATTATCAGTCTGAAGGCACAAGTCTAGGTGTTGATACTCGAACATGTTTTAGATGTAATCAAGTTGGTCACATTGCACGAATGTGTATAAATGTGAAGCCTGAGACTGAAAATGTGAAGATTCAACAGAAGAAAGTTGATGTGAAGGGTAAAGCACCAATTATTGTTGAGAAAAAGAATGTGAAAAATAACAACATCAAAGTGAAAAATGAACCTGTAAAGAAAGTGGTAACTAAAAACGACAAGTTTTATAAACAGGTTGCATTATCTCAACAAGTTTGGAAACCAAAAACTGAAATGAAAATTTCAACTTCTGAAGTGAAAAGGGCTGAAGAATCAATTTCGGTTGATTATGATGCAAATTTTCCACCTTTGAAGGCTGAAAATTTCAAAATTCAAATTGCTAGAGTCAAGGTTACACCTAAGGCTGATGAGGCCTGGGTGGACACCATGTTTGAATAAGCAGTTTGAATTGCCGGAGCTTCCTGGATCGCGAAGCATGAATCGGCATCTTTATTAAAGTTGGTTAATTTGAAGTTTGTTATGTGCAGGATCTTCCAAGAGCCATTTCAAGAAGGATCATGGATAGTGGCGCATCTCGACATATGACAGGAAAAACTGCATTACTGTATGATGTGAAGAATATCAATGGTGGTTATGTGGGATTTGCAGGTCATGAAGGTGGTAGAATTGTTGGTGAAGGAACGTTATCCAATGGGATTGTGACGTTTGAGAGAGTTAACTACATCACTGAGCTGGAGAACAATCTGCTTAGTATCTCGCAGATTTGTGACAATCATTATACTACTCACTTCACTGATAAAGAATGTTTGATTTTGAAACCTGGTTTTGTTATTCCTGAAGAATGGATTATTATGAGGGCACCTAGAGTGAATGATTTATATGTGTTAGATATGTCTGTAGCAACTACAACTACTGGTCAAGCACATTGTTTCGTGTCTAGAGCAACTGAGAAAGAATCAAGATTGTGGCACCGAAAGATGGGGCATATACATCTTAGAAAAATGAATCATTTGGTGCACAATGATTTGGTATTGGGAGTTAATATCAAAGGTTTTCATCTGGAAGGGGAGTGCATTAGTTGTGTCAAAGGCAAGCAGAAGAAAAAGTCACACCCTACAAAGCAAGTCAATTCAGTTTCGAGACCTCTGGAAAGACTTCATATGGATTTGTTTGGTCCAGTGAATGTCAAAAGTATTACTGGAGATTACTATTGTTTGGTTGTTACTGATGATTATTCCATATTTTCGTGGGTTTCTTTCTTGAAGACGAAAGATGAAACATTTGACAGTTTGATGGGGCTGTTCAGGAAAATTGAGAATTTGTACCAAAGGCGTATAAAGAGAATTAGAAGTGATAATGGTACTGAATTCAAGAATAGCAAGATGGAAGAATTTTGTGATGAAAGAGGTATTTTGCATGAGTTTAGTGCTCCGTACACTCCGCAGCAGAATGGAGTCGCAGAACGCAAAAACCGGACGCTAATCGAGACGGCTAGAACTATGCTCGCAGATTCAAAGTTACCGATTAATTTTTGGGCTGAAGCTGTTTCTGCCGCATGCTATACGCTCAATAGGGTTCTCACTGTCAAGAAGTTCAACAAAACATGCTTTGAGCTAATCAATAACCGCAAACCGAATTTGAAGTATCTAGAACCGTTCAGATCACCTTGTACGGTTATAGAGCCTTTTGGAAAGTTTGGTCCGAAGTGCATTGAGGGAATATTTGTTGGTTATTCAAATCCATTGCGACGTGTCTTCGTTCCAAGTGAGAAGCGGATTATTGAAGCTGCAAATGTTGAATATCAAGGTTATACTATGCCGCCGCAGAATCCTGGTGATTCATGGCGTTATCATTATGACAAACTTTGGGATTCGTTTGACATGAGAGAAGAATCAGAGGATGATGAAGATTTCTTTGATGAGTTGGATATTTTGCGTGAATATGAGTCGCAGCTAAGATTCCCAGCTGAGTATTCAAGGCGACCACGGGAAACTTCCAATGACGATGAAGCAGGTCCAAGTAATGCTGGTGAACATGATGATGTCCAACAGAATGAAGTTGCTCAAGATAATCAGTCGGTTCAGAATGATAATTTAGAAGCTGAAAACATGCCAATATTTGATCATGGTGTTTCAGATTCAGATTCTGAGGGGGAGCAAATTCAGATTTCAAGTCAAACAAACCAAGTTGGTGAACAAGATGCAGAGCAGAATGTTACTAATCTGGAGGGAAATGTAGATGTTCCGAGTGAAGTGATGCCGCAAACTTTTTCATATCATCCAGAGGAGTTGATCATAGGAGAATTGCAGACAGGCGTTCGTACTCGAAATCAGATTGATAAAGGGCTTACATGTTTTTATACAAAAGTTGCTCCTTTGCAAACTGAATTCTCATTAAGTTGTTTTATCTCGCAGGTTGAGCCAAGAACTTACAAAGAGGCGCTTACTGAAGACTCTTGGGTCAATGCAATGCAGGAGGAACTTAGTCAATTCGAGAAATTAGGAGTGTGGAAGTTAGTTGATTTGCCGGATGGTCAGAGGAAAATTAACACTAAATGGGTGTTTAAGTGTAAGAGGGACGATAAAGGAGTTGTTGTAAGGAACAAAGCTCGACTCGTTGTTCAGGGATTTAGTCAACAGGAGGGAATTGATTTTACCGAAGTTTATGCTCCTGTAGCACGACTAGAGGCAATCAGAATTTTTCTAGCATTTGCGTCTTGAAAGAACTTCAAAGTTTATCAGTTGGATGTTAAATCGGCGTTTCTTTATGGGAAGGTTAAAGAGGAGGTTTATGTCGGTCAGCCACCGGGCTTTACCGATCCAATCCACAAAAACAAGGTCTACTTATTGGACAAAGCGTTGTATGGTTTACACCAGGCCCCGAGAGCTTGGTACGAGACTTTGTCTCAACACCTACTAGCCAACAAGTTCATTCGTGGAAAAGTGGATGCCACTCTTTTCACTAAAGAGGTCGATGGTCATCTTCTGATAATTCAGATTTATGTGGACGATATAATCTTTGGGTCGACAAATGAAAATCTATGCAAAGATTTTGAATCAGTGATGAAGCAAAAGTTTGAAATGTCATCAATGGGGAGATGAAATTCTTTCTGGGTTTACAAGTTGAACAACTTCCTGAGGGAATTTTCATTCATCAGTCAAAGTACGTTCATGATATTCTAGAGAAATTTGGGATGTCAAGTTCTACTTCAGCTGCTACCCCACTTGCAACAAATCATGGGATTCACCCAGATCTCACCGGAGACAGGGCTGATGAAACGTTTTACCGTTCCATGATAGGTTCTTTAATGTACCTAACTACTTCACGTCCTGATATCATGTACCCAACGTGCCTCGCAGCAAGATTTCAGTCTAACCCGAGAGCATCGCATATGATCATTGTGAAGAGGATATTGCGCTACCTGAAAGGAACTCCTTCATTGGGGTTGTGGTATCCTAGAAAAGGTGATTTTACGCTCGAAGGGTATTCCGATTCGGATTTCGGATGCTGCAAAGTTAATTCAAAATCAACAACTGCAGGATGCCAGTTCTTTGGTCCTAGATTGGTTACCTGGCAGTGTAAGAAACAAACGTCTGTGGCGTTATCTACATGTGAAGCGGAGTATGTTTCTGCTAGCAGTTGCTGCTCTCAGATCTTGTGGATACAGCAACAGATGCGCGACTACGGTTTGCAGTTTCTTAACACACCTCTTTTTGTTGATAATGAGGCCGCAATAAATATAACAAAAAATCCAGTACATCACGCTAAAACTAAACACATAGAAATTCGTCATCACTTTATTCGTGATTGCTTTGAGAAAAAGTTGATACGAATTGAGAAAATCCACACTGACGAACAGAAAGCTGATTTACATACCAAAGCTTTTGATAAAAATCGGTTTAAATATTTGTTAAAACTGAATGGTATGAAGCTTCTGTCGGTGTCGGATGGTATTATTAGCGTTGATGAGAGTACTGTTGCGGATGAAGACGAGAAACAATCTGCAATGGTTTGTCGAATTTTTACTTGTTTTGGTATTTAGGGGGAGTAGATGTTTGTACATAGTTTATTTTCAGAAAATACAAAAACAGTAAAAAATGAAAAAATACAAAAACATGATAAAATCTGAAAAAGAGTTTGTGTATACAGGGAAAATGATAGTACATCAGCTAGACGATTACAATATGCTAAAGATTTGTAAAGTTTAAATGAGTTAAACAATCTCACTGATGATGTGTCGATAGGTTTTCGCACATTTAGTAGATTTATTCGGGATATAAACCTAAAATTCAAACTTGTGAATTTTTTGGGGAACACTACTTGGATATATAGGTAACCCCTGAAATCTCGTTTGAAAGGTCTCTTAATCTGATATACTAGGTCTTTATACTCAATGATGTCTGGGGTATTATTCCGGGACTTCTGCTGAACGGTGGTTCTGACCTAGTCCCTGGATAATACTTGCTGCAATGCTTGAAACACAGCATTAAACCCTCAGCATGCTGAAACAATAAAATTGATAAATGCTACTGTTGTAAGCAAAAAGATCCTCTAAAGGGGACACACCGAAAAGTCGAAGCTGATATCTCTCTGCGTATACGGAAGTATCGATCTGAGATCCCTCGGCCCTCGCATACCTAATTTATATACAGATATCATTGTAGTATTCTCACCTGTAAGACTGATTATTGGGATTCTGGATACGGGAGTATATTCAAGAGGTGGGACGCATGAATGATCTAAGTTCTTAATTCATCTAATTCGTATCCTGAGTAAATTGAAATTTGTGTAAGAATTTAAGATGGATCAGTATATTGACAATCGAGGTGAATTGTTTAAATCTGAGTACGTAATGTAGCTTAACGATACTTGTGATTTGTCTGAAAAGCTGATATGATTCCCTGACACGCTCGTAAAAAATATGTTTGTAAATAGTTTACTTTGTTTACATTCTGAAATTTAAGTTTTCTGTATTTCATTTCTTAGTTTAGATCACTTTGATAAAATCCAAAAAGATTTTATTTCTGCTTTGTTTTCCGACAAACCAAAGTGGAGAGTTGATTGTTGGATTCTCAGATGTTTGAAGCAGATGCAGGAGATTCTGGACTGAAGAATGAGGAGAGCTTACTTTGAAGAAGTTTGAATTGTTTGAAATGTCAAAAACAAGTTCATTAACTTGATACTTGTTATTTTCAGAAAATGTTTGAAAATGTTGTTTTAAAATCAGTATTGATTCGTCAAAAGATCAACCAAGGTCATTAATTTGGACTTGGTAGATTAATCAAGTGATCAGGGTCATTAACTTGGACCTGAATACTTGAGTGGATTTTTAAAACTGATTAAGTTTGTGAATTTTCGTTAAAAAGATAGAATGGTTATGTTTGTTTGTTGAGTAACAGGTTTGGACTTCATTATTCCCAACGGAAGCAAAATGTCAAAGCTTGAACCAGATATCTCAGATTCTAGCATATCGAGAGGGGGAGTCTGTGAAAGGGGGAGTCTGGATCAACGGTCAAAGGAAATATTGAAGTTTAAAGTTTAAAGCTTGAAGATAAAGATTGATGAGAGTTTTTACAATGTTGGAGAAAAGACCAAGACTGAAGACTCAGGAGCTGAAGACTTCGTCAACATCCAAGGGGGAGTCTGTTAGTGCATGGAATGTCTGTTGACTTCATCTGCATTAAGTCTTGTGTCTAGATTGATTGAATGTACACACAATAGGGTTTAATTAGGGTTTTTATGTGTTTATCTAGTAGATTTCGCTTGGGAGTGGTGATGTTTGGTTCAAGCGAAATCAACAGGTGAAGGTTTCGCTTGAAACCATCTCAAGCGAAATCTTAAGTCTATAAATAGGTGTTGTGTGATTCATTTTAGGTAGAGAGGTCATTGTGTGTGCAACGAAGTGCTGCCGGATTTGTATCAGAATATATTGTACAAGCACTCAAATCAATCAGTAAAGAAGGATTAAAATGATTAGAGCTGTTATGACTTTAATTACGTTGATTCCGCCTTCGTAATTGAAGATGAACTGCCTTAACTGACGGTTTAAGGTCGTAGAACGGTCCAACAAGACACGGCTTCTACAACTCTTAAACAAGCCATTGATGATTTATTAGCAAGCAACCAGTTGAGCATAAAACAAGTAAGTAATAAAATTCATAGTTTCTTTACATTGATGTTTTTTTTATGTTATAATTTATTTTTGTTTTAGGTGAGAGGCCAAGGTTATGATGGTGCAAGCAACATGCGGGGAGAATTTAATGGGTTAAAAGCGTTGATTTTGAAAGATAACCCGTCTGCACATTACATCCATTGTTTTGCTCATCAACTTCAGTTGGTTATAGTCGCTGTTGCAAAAAAACATACCGGTGTGAAAACTTTCTATGAATTCCTTTCCATGGTTGTCACTACGGTTTCAGCTTCTTGCAAACGAAAAGATATGTTAAGGGATGAAAAAAAGGCGAGAGTGGAAAAAGAGATACTTGAAGGTGAGATTAAAATGGGTAAAGGATTAAACCAAGAGGTTTCCCTAGCACGAGCCGGTGATACGCGATGGGGTTCACATCATAGAACCATCATCAGTTTGCTTAGATTGTTTCCGGAAGTTGTTACCGTACTTCAATACGCTAAAGAAGATGGAGATTGTAGTCAACAACGGACAAATGCAAAAGGTATTCTATCCTATTTTAAAAAACTCGGGTTTGTTTTTTATATGCATTTAATGGGAGATATATTAAGTTACACAAATGCTCTTTCAAAACACCTTCAACAAAATGTAAAGATTTATTTGAAGCGGCCAACTTGATAAATGGTACAAAACGAGCATTAAATGCTTTAAGACAAAATGGGTTTGAGCCGATGTTGGAAAAAGTGACTTCCTTTTATAAAAAAATATGACATTACAATGTTGGACATGACGGAAAGTTATGGTAATCCAAGAAACCGAAAGAATGTCATTACAAATCGACATCATTTTGAAGTAGACATTTTTAATGAGGTTTTGGACATGCAAATTCAAGAATTAGGAAATCGATTTAGTGAGGTAACAACTAGTTTGATAAAAAATATGTCGGGTTTAAATCCTTCTAACGGTTTTTCTAAGTTTGACCCATCGAAGATATTGGCGTTTGTTAAGATGTACCCGGATGATTTTACTACACAAGAAATAGGGAGTCTTTTGGGTGATATTGAGTCATTTCGTCACACAATAAGATATGATGATAACTTTGAAGACTTGAATGGAATAAGTGATCTTGCGCATGTTATGGTTGAAACGGGAACGCATAGTTCTTGTCCTATAGTTTATCGGGTAGTTAAGTTAGCTTTGCTTTTACCGGTGGCAACCGCAACCGTTGAAAGATGTTTTTCGAAATTGAAGCTTGTGAAGACGGATTTACGCAATCGAATCAGTCCGGAATTTTTGAACAATGCTATGGTTTGTGCGATCGAAAATGATTTTTTAAGTGAAGTAAAAGACGACGATGTGATGGAACGATTTCAAGCTATGAAAAAAAGAAGATGACAAATCTATTAGGTATTTGTTTTACTTTATTTTATGTATTGTTGTTTTTTTTAATATTGTACGATTGCACGGTAAATTTTTTTTTTTTGGAATACCCCTGAAATAATGTTCTTGTTCCGCCACTGGATCAGGTCCAGGCTAAAGAATGAAACAAACCAAATACAGTTGATACCCCTATAATTCAGTGTACAAAAGATGATTGCTGAAGATGACCCTTTTTGGTCGATGAGACCAAGATGTATAAGAAAATATAAAAAAGTAACAAAAGTATTATAAAATAAAATAACATAAAAAACATAGTTATTACTTTTGACTTTATAATAAAACATAATTATTACTTTTGATTTTATAATAAAATAATATAATAAAGTAGTTAATCATTACTAAATTTGACTTTTGGGTATATTAATCTTTACTTTGGGTGTATTTATCACACCCCTTGTTTAAAAAGTAACTGAAGACACAATGGTTCGGATCACACCCCTTCAAAAAGTCACAACTCTTCAAACTATTTTTAAATTGTAAGAGGGTTATAATAACAATTAGCAACTTAGGTCATATCTTTTCGATTAAAAGTCGCGTCGGTTAGAAATTTATTATATTATATTATAAACCACACATGAGAGACGCGCACATACATAAAAATTAAAAAGAAAACAATGCACAATATTCAATTTGGCCAAGTGATATGCGCTCATGTTCAAGTGGCGACATATGCCAACTAGACTCCATTCCCACCGTTTCTACAGGCCACATCAAATTAAATAATTTACAAAAACTTCGGTATCATGATTATACTCATTAATACATTACAAACCGGTTCCACGACTTCGAGTCTCCAATTTCCCTCCTACCTATGAAATTATCAAATGTTCTGCATGATATAATGAAATTACGTTCAGATTTTGTTAATTTGTTATTGTATTATTTCATCGTCGGAATGAAAGGTGTTTGGAATCAGATTTTGTTTCAATGTCGGAATGAAAGTTGTTTTGGAATCACAAGTGTTTTGATGATTGAATAAAATAGTGAAAATAGGATCGCATTTTCCTTATGATTTTCTTAATTAGTATGTGTTTCCTCATAAATTTGATATTAGTGAATCACAATTTGTTTTTAGACATGGTTGTTTTCTATAATATCTTGAAGGATATCCATAACATACATATCCAAAAATCACGAATGAACAAAAAATTGATATAAGTGGGTTTTTTCCTATGTATATATTTTATTGCAATTAGATTGACTCTGTATATCAGTATATCAAATTATGTTTTCCTTGCTTTTTTCTCAAAATTGTATCTCTTTATTTTATTACGTCGACCATGGTGTGGGTTCGTAAAATATGCATTGATTCGCTCTATTCAAGAAAAGTATGAAGCGGTTTTATCAAATCGGTTCATTTTGATTATAAACACATACTTAAATCACATATGTCGGTTCAACACATGTCATCATGAAACAATACGTCTGCTACTTTCACTATGTAATGTTTTTATTTTATTTACTAATTATATTCCAACCACACATATGTTCCAACCGTCACTACTATTATTTTCAACTAATATAATGTAGCCAGCATCCGCATCAAATGAGAAATATAATTAACATCCGCAGTGATGTGTGTAAAATGCAACATATAAATTACATCAAATGAGGCATAAAACTAACCCTTTTTTAGTACTAATATTGGAAAAAGAGTGTTTTTGTCTTCCTTTTGTATTTTCAGGATTAAATGAGCTCAAAAACGCAAAAGAAGCAAAAAGACAGCTAAATCCAACATAAATACAAGAAAAGGAACATTAGTGGATTGCCCGAACCCTCAACGGCACCTTCCAAAGCAAAATAGAGAAAACAGAAGGCTGAACACGCCCCGTGCTCAGCCAGCACGGGGCCGTGCCCAAGAAGCAGCAGAAAAGACAAACCTATAGAAGCTTCTATTGCCCACCACGGGCCGTGCTCAGCGGACACGGGGGGCGTGCCGAAAGTACTGCAGGCGCATTAATTGTAATTGCGAATTACAATTAATGAAGAGAGAGAGTGTCAGACGGGCACGGGGCCGTGCCCAGCGAACACGGGGCCGTGCCCAGGCTTCTGTTCAGCCTATAAATAGGAGTGCTTGGTTTCATTGCAACTCATCCCTTGGCACCACCTCTCTCACACTTCATCCACCACCCACCACCATCACAACACCATCATCCACCACCATCATCCATTGTCCATCATAGAGTGTGTGAGTCGTCTCGGGATCCAAGATTGATCGTAAGAGTTCTTGACAATCAAGGCCATGTTTGCCTAAGTCTCTTACATCACTTGGTGAAGACAAAGTGTCTAGTATAATACTTTTTATTTCTAATCTTTTGCACTTTTTATTTGGTTTTGTATTAATGACTTTAATAACTAGTTACTTATGTTGAAGGTGATCTTTCCTTATCCTTTGTCCGTGGTGTCTTGGCATTATTTTACTGTCTATATAAAATAAAGGATTTTCACCATTCATATCTCCACGGTCTATATGGAGGTATGTTGGCTACCTGGTAGGGGGTTAAGGGAACGGTTTGGTAAAGGTCTTGCCATTGTTCAGCGTTTAGAGGTCCTGCAATGGACCTGGGTCAAATTTAGTAGGACCTCCTTCAATACTTCACGGTATTGGATGGCGGGGGTCCAAACTCTTTGATCCCCTCATAAGTTAACTACTATTAATACTATAACCCGGCTATTTAGGACTGTATCCCTGTTGACTCAGACTACTTAGTCGAGGGTAACGTCACCGCCAAAAGCGGGGCCTACCACAATACTGCATTAATAACTTAATTCATTATCTTCCAATAATCCACCCCTTTAGGATTGTATCCCTGCTGACTCAAACTACTGGGATGAGGGTAACGTCACCTTCAAAAGAGGGGCCTACTACAATAACTAAGATAATCTCTTAATTATGTGCAAAAGTGCGGAAATAATCAAAGGTTATACTAGATACGAGTCGGAACCAAGTGATTCATCTTGTCTATCTGTTTTTATTTTATTTTTATTTTCAGCATTTTAGTTAGTTTTTATTTTTCTTAGTTTAAAACATTTTTCTAAACTTTTATTTTGGTTAGACGTTGAGGATAAACCGGTATTAAAAGCTCTTGTGTCCTTGGACGACCTCGGTATCTTACCAACGCTATACTACACTCAACGATGGGTGCACTTGCCCATATGTGTGTTTAGTGTTAGTGAAATATCGTGTTTTATAAATTTAAAACTTGGCTAAAATAAGTGTTAAAAAGGGCTTAAAATATACACCTAAAATATACGACACTTCACACGCATCAAGTTTTTGGCGCCGTTGCCGGGGACACAAGGATTTTAAGAAAGTTAGGAATCAACGGCCTAATCATCTTTTATTTTTCTTTTTTATTTTTTTAGGATTTTCTTAGTTTTTCAGCTTCTGCAGAGCTCAGCACGGGCCGTGCCCGCTGAACACGCCCACGTGCTCAATCATTGGAACTGGCAATCCTGTTTTACATCAGACAGTAAGCTGAACACGGGGCCGTGTCCACTCAACACGCCCCCGTGCCCAAGTTTCAGTTACTGAAAACAGAACCGTTATATCCCGACGGTTGGTAATTTCTGACATAAACATGAGTGATAGTAATTATTTTTACTTTCGGCACTCTTATGGTACGTGGTGTCAATTATGTGGTGGCGAACATGAAGAAGTAAAATGCTACTTCCTAAATTATAGGCCCCACTACATGGACCCACGATCTTTTCACAACCTTAAGAGGGGCGAAAGTAAAAATAAGCACTATTTCTCCCTCGAATGCGCCCAGCCAGATATTCTAGGGGAAATGTTCCTTAGCGAATTATTTCAACTAGAAGAGCTAATTCTGAAATGGATAGAAGAGCTTAGGAAGGATTTTATTGATCCGCCCCAAGACGATACCCATGAAGAAATGTTGGAACCGCATTCCAACAACCTCGTTGCTCCCGAAAATACCTTCTTACCTAGCAAAGACTTGGACGATAGTCGTCCCTGTGTCAATTGTGCCGTGAAGGACTCTCCATCGACTTCGTTCGGTGCATACATAGACCTGAGCGATTCGGCATATACCTTCTTTAAAAAAAAGTGATTCATCTTGTCTATCTGTTTTTATTTTATTTTTATTTTCAGCATTTTAGTTAGTTTTTATTTTTCTTAGTTTAAAACATTTTTCTAAACTTTTATTTTGGTTAGACGTTGAGGATAAACCGGTATTAAAAGCTCTTGTGTCCTTGGACGACCTCGGTATCTTACCAACGCTATACTACACTCAACGATGGGTGCACTTGCCCATATGTGTGTTTAGTGTTAGTGAAATATCGTGTTTTATAAATTTAAAACTTGGCTAAAATAAGTGTTAAAAAGGGCTTAAAATATACACCTAAAATATACGACACTTCACACGCATCAGCAGCAACGCACAGGCTAACGCCAACTTGTTATTAAAACAATTACAACAACAAGTGAAGGGATTTTCTATCCCTATTATTATTCGACAAAAGCAGAGGGGGGCAAGAGACAAAAAAAAAAAAAAAAAAGAAAAAAAGAAAGAAAAAGAGGGGCAACAATAAAAATAAAGGAAAATATACCTACTGTGGAAAAAAGAACATCACGACAGAAGGCTTTCGGGGGACGCCACTTTGTGGATATAGATAACAAGGTTAAGTTATTTTACAAAGTCTCTTAACTGTAAGAAGGATTTATAGAGTGACAAGTGTCCAATAACCTAAAATTAAACCCACTACATCACTACCTAAAACCTAAACACCCACCCCCACCCCACCCACCCAACCACCACCCAAAAACCTAAACACCCACCCCCACCCCACCCAACCACCACCCAAAAACCTAACCCCCCCCCCCCTCGGGCAAAAAAAAAAAAAAAAACTATACCTCACCAAAAAAACATAACCCCCCACCCCACCACCACCCAAAAACCTAAACCCCCACACCCCCAGCAGCAAAAAAAAAAAAAAAAAAAAAAAAAATTGGGAGGGTGATCGGGGAGGGGATGGGTGGGGGTGGGGGTTTAGGTTTTTTGGGTGGTGGTGGATGTTTAAGTTTTGTTTTGTTTTGTTTTTTGTTTTTTTTTTTTTTGTAGTGGGTTTTTTAGGAGACTTTGTATCCTTCTTACAATTAGAATCCTTTGTATTTGATCTTAATCCTAGATAACAAATATTAACTTGGGCCTGGGCTGCCAAGAGAAGGACACATGCGACTAGAAGGCAGGAGGGTATATTATTTATACATCGATTTGGACAATCAGCCGAACGAATTCACAAGGGGGGATACGAATTGAGAGGAACACATCTGACGGCTGCTTGCCATTCGAGAGGGTTAAGTTGGACGACAGAAGTGACAGGAGGCGACTAAGAGGGGAAAGAAAAAAAAGAGGGTGCAAGCCACAATCAAGATTCAAGTTCGGGTTTGCAATTTATTAGTATTCAATTTTGTTAAGACTGTGTGTTTTCAAACTTGATACTATGTTTTGTTTATCATATGAGACTTGTTTCTTTTTCTTAAATATGATTTTTGGCTAAACTTTTCATGCTACCTAGGCTAGAAGAACTATGACTTAATGTTTTGATTATTTGGTTTTGACTAATGATTAAATTGAGATGATTTACATATTCCTGTTTTGTGATTGTTTATGAATTTGTGTGCTTGTCTTGGTTGTGATTGGTTGTTTGGTTAGGTGATCTTGTTAGTCTGGTCTGGAACTATTTAGATCATTCTAGGTTCGTTAATCTATTAGGTTTTCGGTCTAGAGCCTAAGATTAGAGATAATTCAAGTTTAACTAAATTAATTAAAATCAGCTGAGTATAGGGTGCATCCTTTTTTGGCAACTCTAGGGACGAGTCAGGATTACTAGGTTATTAGCTAGGCATTGTTTGGTAGTTTGGGTGACCAATAGCTCGGATTCGGCTACTTATTCGCGTTTAGGGTTTCCAAGGTTTTGAATTATTTAATAGGTTTAGCTTCATGACCGGAGGATTTTAGCACCATAGTTGTTTTTAATCTGACAGTCGTGGGATTCGGTGTCGATAGCTCGAGTCGTTTCCAATTTAGTACTTCATCACTCTGTTCCATCTTCTATTTTGGTTGATCATCCTTAGTGGGAGGTTTTCTGGGTAGATTCGGAGCTTTAACCATTGGTCAGGACTAGAGGTCATGGGTAGGTCATAGAGATTTTGTCGCAACCCCCGATCCCAAATCCCTGGGAACGGGCGGCCGCGAGCCAGTTTCGGTGGTATCGCGTATTGTCTAATTTGGTAGCGGAATTTTTCATCAGGACCGTAGTTAGGAAATATTTTATCAGAGTAAAATACCACATTTTCATAGTATTAAACATATGGGATAAAACCCAAGTTTGCAATACACACATGTTAATAGGAATAAATCCTATTTTATTTAATAAAAACATCTATTTCATTTTAGGTAACTTTATTGCCACGTTTCCAAGCTTTCAGTGCTGTCCAGCTGGCTTCTATTTGGCTTTCACAGTTTGTTACCTAAAACACGTTTTAAAAACATTTGTCAGTGGGAAATACTGGTGAGTGAATCCCAATTTAATCAAGTTTCAATAAAAACCATTGTACAGTATTGAGGGCGATCTCGCAATTACATTTGTTTCCAAGTTATATCAATTAACATCCATGGTACTGTCAGACCCGACTTGTGGAAATGTTACTCCTTGACCAGGTGGTAACAAATTTTGTATACAAAACCCCAACATACTCATGATAATTGTATTCTTAAAAATACTCAATAACTGCTTAGTATACATTTAATTGTATGAGGTTTTGTAAAAACAATTAATAAAAGGTTTACAAAAAGCGGATCAACTCACATTGCTGTCTTAGATTATCCTTTAGGGTTTCCTGAGAATTATCTATAATTTACACAAATGCACACGTGTTAGTATAATAACCCATTTTAACATTAGTAATACCCTCCCAGAGACGGCATTCCAACGACTACGTCGGGCAGAACCACGACAGCCGTTACGGAACCCTAGATTAATCGGGCAACATATCTAATACGTATCCAGGGGTTATAATACTTACAACGTAGCAGAACTTCGCTATTTAGGGGTATTATACTCGGGATTTATGCCTATAATGAGAGTAATTCGATATTCAGAGAAGAATTTGAACGATTTGTGATTGAAGCCCGGTGCTTGATTATATAGGGCCTCACTTCGACTTTTACGCGACCCGCGTAAAGTTTAACAAAGGGATACGCGGCCCGCGTCAACTCCAGTCAACCGCGTAGCTGATCCGGGTCAGCGACTAGACCTGCCACGATGATGACACGTGTCATCACCGGGCTGCGCCACACCTTTGATCTCTAGCGGCCCGCGTAAGACCCTTAAGAGGTCTACACGGCCCGCGACAAACCCAAAAACATTATTTTTAATACTATTTAAGGTATTCGGGGTCCGTTTTCGCATATGGGGTGTATTTTAGGACATATTGGGATATTTTAAAATATATTAGGGTGTCAGAAAAATATTCGAGGGTGTCGGTTTAGAGTTGTTATATCCTCTCCACCTTGTTTTAGAACTCGTCCTCGAGATCTACTAGAATAGGTGTGGATATTTCTTTTGCATTTTTGTTTCAAGCTCCCATGTGTACTCAGGTCCTCTTTTGGAGTCCCACTTCACTTTGACCAGAACTAATCTCTTATGCTTGAGGTTTTTGACTTTCTTGTCTTCAATCTGTAGAGGCCTTTCTACAAACTTGAGTTGTTCATTTACTTCTATATCCTTAAGATGTACTATCAGAGATTCATCAGCTAAGCATTTCTTGAGATTAGATACATGAAACACATCTTGTATTCCTGCCATTTCCTCTGGCAGTTGTAGCTGATAGGCTACAGGTCCTATTTTTCTAATAATCTTAAAAGGTCCAATATACATGGGGCTTAGCTTTCCTCGTTTGATGAATCTTACTACTCCTTTCCAAGGAGAGACTTTTAACAATACTTTATCTCATACTTGAAATTCCAATGGTTTTCGTCGGTTATCAGCATAGCTCTTCTGTCGATTACGTGCTGCTTCCAGTTGTTCCTTGACTTGAATAATCTTGTCGGTTGTTTCCTGCACTATCTCAGGTCCAGATAGTTGCTTCTCCCCGATTTCTGCCCAACAGACTGGGGTTCGGCACTTTCGTCCATAAAGTGCTTCGAATGGTGCAGCATTGATACTTGTGTGATAACTATTATTATAAGAAAATTCTATTAAAGGTAAGTGATCGTTCTAATTACCTCCGAAATCGATTACACAGGCTCTAAGCATGTCTTCCATTGTCTGAATTGTCCTTTCGCTTTGTCCGTCCGTTTAAGATGATAAGCTGTGCTTAGATTTAACTTGGTTCCCATTGCTTTTTGGAAACTTGACCAAAAATGAGAGGTAAAACGGCTATATCTATCAGAAACAATTGATAAAGGTATTCCATGTAATGAAACAATTTCAT
This sequence comes from Helianthus tuberosus, assembly GCA_030545235.1. NCBI lineage: Eukaryota > Viridiplantae > Streptophyta > Magnoliopsida > Asterales > Asteraceae > Helianthus > Helianthus tuberosus. Next base: position 125,156,169 of record CM060449.1, on the reverse strand, counting down.
TTACATATAACTTAGCTAGCTGTTCCATACTGAAAGTTTCTTTCATTGGTAGGAAATGAGCTGACTTGGTTAGCCTATCTATAATTACCCAGATTGTATCATTACCTTTCTTTGTTTTGGGTAATTTGGTAACAAAATCCATTGTTATTAATTCCCATTTCCACACTGGCATTTAGTTGTTGTAACAAACCTGAGGGTTTCTGGTGTTCAGCTTTAACTTGTGAACAGGTTAAACATTTAGAAACATAGGCTGCTATGTCCCTTTTCATTCCTATCCACCAGAAATTCTTTCTTAAATCCTGGTACATCTTGTCATTTCCTGGATGCATCGTATACTTAGACTTATGGGCTTCTTCTAATATATGATGACGTAGGTTTCCTAATTTAGGTATCCACATTCTCTTTTTATGGAATCTCCAAATTCCATCTATTCCTTGTTCTAATTCCTTAATCATACCTTTTAGCTTTTCAGTATCATCCTTGATTAGTGATTCTTGTGCTTCTCTTATCTGATCATTTAAATCTACTTGCAGATTTAATTTAAGAGAACGTACCCTTTTTGGCTTTTCGTGATACTTTCGGCTTAAAGCATCTGCCACTACATTTAATTTTCCTTCATTATACTGGATATCACAATCATAATCACTAAACATCTCCATCCAGCGTCTTTGTTGTGACAAATGGCAAATAACCAGAAATTCCGTACAGTCTAATCACTATTCTTAGTATATAATCTCATGCAATTAGCGTAATTTAATTACGTAACGGTGTCGTACATTAGACGACAGTGTTAGGACAAGAAAACAATGATATAACATATATTGGTTTTCGTCGTATTGCGAAACCAATTAAACAATGTCCTAAAAGTGTTGGTAAAAAGTGTTACGCGCACTATTCACGGTTACACTATTCATGCCAGCAAAACCGTGAAAACAGAACGAAACAAGGAAAAACGACACACGGATGACATAACTGAGTCCCTTTATATAAGAAAACACTAATACGAAAACATATCTTACAAAGATATAAGACTTTCCGGTACAACGCCCTAATCGCTAAATCGTCCGTTTCACTAAAAATAAGACAATTTTAACTTGTCCAAAATAATAATTTAGCATTTCCGGGACTCCGGAAATATGACAAATGATGACAAACATATGGAAACAATATGAGGATATTAATGGGGTGTCCGAAACCTAAGCTTTCGACGCTGCGTTGCAACCCCCACAACTTGTCCGTTTCTGCACCGCCAAGCTAATAAACGACATTTCCGACATCGGAAACAACCAAATGAAAGCTTTGGTGAACTAGTTAAGCTTATTTTGAGATTCCAAATCCCTTTATACATCTCTTGGTTGCGGATTTACAACTTACGGAAAAACTTCGTCGGTAGGAATTAAAAGTGCTTTTATCGAACCGACGACCAAACGGAAGTCGTTTAAGATATCAAAATACCATTTCTACTAGTTTAGTGAATTTGTTAATAATAATTAACATTCCGAATCACTAATTACCTCATAATGGTGAAAAATTACCACTAATCACCATACTTAGCCTAATTACCAAAATATCTACATGTTTAAGACATTTTTATAAAAATGTTACACTTTACCCCCCCCCCCCACACACACACTTATGAATGTTTTTATGAGGGTCCCACATGTCTTCAACTTGCCAAAAATATCTAGATATTTATCTAATTACATTTGGGGAATTAATGGATGAATAAAGTCATGGTATACTTATCTAAAATAGATATTTTCCATCATTCTTACACCATCAAAAACACACACAAAAGAACTCATCATCTTCTCCAAAAATTCAGCCATAACACCTTAAAAACCCACTTCAAATTTATTACATCTTTGATGATCAACATGGAGATTAATGAAACATAAGATGATCTAAGGCATCTACAAGTTAAAGCACACTTTTTCATCCATTCAAGAGTTTTCTACCAACAAGATCTTCATCTTCTTTGCTTCTTATCATCACCTAGATCATCCCTAGCCACAAGTGCTAGAAGTGAGCTTCTAAATCTATTTTTTTTTTCATATTTATTTATGCTTATGATTGTTAAAATAACTAGTTATAACTAAAGAAACCTACAAAATATTATGAAGATACAAAGAAGCAAAAATAAAAATCATGATATATATGTTTGATTATGTAGTGATCCAAGTCTTATTACTTGCTTATTTGATCTACTCTTGATGAAGACCATAAAAATAACTTGTTAGATGATGTTTAAAAACATGATCTAACAAGTATACATGTCTATGTTAAAAGTGTTTTTGTTAAACATAAAGTTTATATGGATGATCATAATATATGGTGTTGTTAAAGTATTTAATGTTTTTCATTAAAAACAATACTTCTACAAGATTATGAAAACAAACATACAAGATGGGATTTTTGTAAAAGTGGATGAAACTAGAAGTAAACATGGACTTTGAAATAGTTAACATATGTTATGATCATACCAAAAATCCTACATGATTTTGAGATCATCTTAATGAGGTTATGTTATAAATCTCATGTGATATTCGTTAAGAATGTTATGAGAAAATTGATTGGTGAATTCGAAAAGAAAATGATATGTTTATTTAAACATGGTAAAGTGCATATTACAAAGGTTATATGGCCGATTTTTATTAAAAATCATATGTAAACAAAACCACTATTCTTGGCTAAATCTTTACAAGACTAAAAAGATTTTAAAGAATGGTTTTTATAAAAACAAAGTTAGATAAATATATATTTTTGAGAAAATATATATTTGGTCACTTTAACAACTTATGTGCAATATGATACTTGGTGTATTAGTTATACATATCAGAACTAGGAACTTGAATTCAATGTAACAAATAAACATAAGATACATTATAATCAAAGTCTTACAAGACTACATGGAAATACGCCTTAAAAGCGAGTTACGGACGATCCGAATAATTGGACACAAATTATGGTCTAATCGGACGACGGACGAAACCATAAACTTATCGCCAATCCGAGGAGTTACTACGACGCTTAGGCGATCTTTCGACGTGAATACATATAAATCACCGACAACAATATCCGGATGTTATGAACTTATAAAAAAAATTATTATGTTAACTTATACTTAGTGATTTTTATAAAAATTACTAGATATGTACAAATGTGCTTAATTTACAAATGGGTATATTTTACAAATGGGCTTAATTTACAAATGGGCTTATATTACAAATGGGCATATATTTCACAAATGGACTTATATTACAAATGGGCCTACATTTCACAAATAGGCTTATACTTACAAATGGGCTTATCTTCCTAAATGGGCTTAACATAAATACATGGGCTAAGCCCAATATCAAAACTCATGGGCTAAGCCCAATACCAAACATATGGGCCAAGACCCAATAACATTAAGCCCAATACTATTTAGGCCCAATACTATTTAGGCCCAATACTATTTAGGCCCAATACTATTTAGGCCCAATACTATTTAAGCCTAATACTATTTAGGCCCAATACTATTTAGGCCCAATACTATTTAGACCCAATACTATTTAGGCCCAATACTATTTAAGCCCAATACTACTTGGGCCCAATAACATAAAATCTTGGGCTAGGCCCAATAACATTAAGACATGGGCTCGGCCCAATGACATGAAAACATGGGCTCGGCCCAATGACACAATTTCTGAAAATACAAGTATACAATTGATTCATACAAGACACGAAATCAAGAGGACGTGATCCGATGATACAACTCACAAGATACAAGATTACATATATATATATATATATATGGTAAAATATATATATAACAGTTTAACAATTCATACATCTAATACACAGTTCAACGAATAACAAATACAAATAAGTCTTAATACATATTCAAGATAGAAGACTTGTACATGAGCCAATACAAAGACCGAAGTGTCTAACAAATCTAGGACCTTTGTTGGTCGTGATACAATTCAAGACAACTACAAGTGAGGTTATAATTACATACAGTTTACGGATGCAATTCTGTGAGTTCATGTCCTCTTTTCATCTTCAATGCTTTTCAAGCTTTACAACTATCGGGGAAAATATATGTACAATAGTATGATAAGTCAAGGAATGAAACACCTTAGATCATGTTCGAAATTAGGGCCATAACTAAAGCACCATTAATCCAGTTTGGACCAAGGAACAAAGGGTTAGATCTAATGGGTTTTGGCGAGCCCCACTCATGGCCATTCATTTGCTTAGGAGTGATTTTGTTGCCCTACGACATGGTGTCGATACAATTAAAATCGTCTAGGGTTGGTTTGCTTCCTATTTCATCACACATATTAATGTCCTTGCAAAACATTAATGATCACGATTTCATTGACGTTTTTCATACTACATTTGATACAAATACAAATACATCTCACATTTTACAGATACATCTTATATCCAGTTTGGATACAATTACAATTGAGACAAATACATATTACATACTGTTTTGATACAGATACATCTTATACAGCTAAACTGCATGAACTCGCTCAACTTTTGTTGATGTTTTCAAACTTAAATGTATTTCAGGGAATTAGTGGACCAATGCAAAGATTTCAGTTCAAGGAAAACAAGTATCAATACTCCATGCCAACTATTGAAAGGTTTGCCTGTTATATACCGCCTCTTTGCGGTGATATAGTGGTCAAAGCCTTGACATTTTTAGACTTACATTTGATGTATGAAACAATGACAACTTATTTTCATTTGATGGATTGTAAACAATGTACTTAAATTATGTTGCGATCTTTTGAACAATTATGACAATGGCATTGGAGCATGTTTTATTCATTTAGTATGTTTACTTATATCGTTATGCAATGAGAACCGAACAGATCACACCTCGCGCTTCCGCTACGAGCGGGTGTGACAGTTTGGTATGAGAGCTTCGATTGTAGTGAACCAGGATTCTTTCTCGAGTCTAGTCTACAATCACTAGGGAACCTCTCACGAAAACAATTTATACAAGAACGATAAGTTTTCATTGCATAAACATTTTTCAAGGTCCACTACAAACAAAAATTCATTTCATCAAAACCAAGCAAGGACATTTCCATGGGTGAAGTCTGTGAGAGATAGGCGCATTACATTAACAGACTATGTGCCTACAATACATTACATTATCAGTGCTTATACAAGATAGACACATTACATTATCAGTTTACACATCATAAACAATTTACAAGTTCAGCATATACAAATTCAACTTATGCAAGATAGAAATCCTTGTTAGATAGGATTTCATGTGATTATATATATATATATATATATATATATATAGGGTAGGGATCCTAAGAGAAGTCCACCCTATTTGAGAAACCTGAGAAGCAATCTGGACCACACATTTTCCCTAAGCAAAAAATGCAAAAAAAGGTGAAAAAAATGCAAATTTTTTTTTTGAAAAATCGCTGCTTTTTCTTTAAGGATTAAAAAAAAAATTAAAAAAAAAATTAAAAAAAAAACAATTTTTTTTTGGATTTATACACATGTGTATATTGTTAATCTTTTAACTATACATATATGTATATTGTCAATTATACATATATGTATATACATGTTTAAAATTGAAAAAATGTGTATATTGTTAATCTTAAACCATAAACACTAAAGCTAAACCCTAATGCAATTCTAAACCCTAATGCTAAACCCAAAAGCTAAAACTAAACACTAAATGTAACACCTGTGTCATTTCAACCATCAAACAAATGCCAAACCAATGAAATAATGTATTTCATACTTTGGACTTGTATAAATATGTGTATCTTTTGCACATATCGACTCTTGTTCGATTTCAAGCTCTAAATCGCTTTCTGGAAGGTTATACGCGCACTAATGCGTAAATATAACCAGTTTAATGCAACGAACACTCCGGAATAATGAAATAGGCTTAACATACCTTAAATAACCTATACATAACTTAGATATAAGTTTTGGAAGGTTTGGTGTGGTGAAATCAAAGTTAAATCGCTTACAGGGACTAAAGTTGACAAACTGCGAAAGTATGCCAATTTGAACTGTAACAGACATTCCGGAACATGACCATAAGTTAAACATACCATAAATATCCTTTACATAGCTTAGAAATAGGCTTTGAGGGGTTCGGTGTGCTAAAATAAACTGTTGGGTCATTCAGGGACTAAAAGTGTCAAAAAGTGCACAAGTTTGCATTTTCGCGCATAACTTACGTTCTGAATACATCTGGACATCCAAAAATTTATGTAAGCATGACTACATTATATTTTAGTGTTCGCCATAAGAAAAATCCATTCGTCGCGTCATTTGGTTCGTTTTTCGCGCTTATGCGCATTCCGTCGTAATTAAGCGAACATCGCGTTCGTACGACCAAACGAACCATCATCCGGCATATTTTTGAGTATGTTTTGAGTTCCCTATACTTTAACTTCATTTTAGAGCCTTGAAATGAGGTTAACGGGGTTCAAACGTATCGAAAAAGGCCTTAAACACGTGCAGGGACCATTCCTGCCACTTTTGAAACTTTTCTGAAACTGGGGGGTCAGTGGCGTAGCGCGACTGCCTAGGCCCTCACCGTCGTGCTACGAGACTTCCTAGTCTGGGGCAGAAACATGCAGAAAACTCATTTTTCGCATTTTCGGGACCGGATTCGATGTATCGACAGCAGTTTACAGTTGTTATCCACTCCCAAATCCCTTGCCAAGTGTTGATTCCCTATGGTTAGTGGCAATTTAGGCACCATAACATTCCGACACTTGTACGGACATGATTAAGGCACGATTTTTGACAAACGATCCTAACGGTTCGGGTATTCCTATAAATACCCAACCCACACAACATCAAAACCCACTAGAATTCTGATTTTGAGAGCTCTAAGTTGAAACCATTGTTTCATACCTGAGTTCTTGGATCGGGATTAGCATTCGGGGACCCTTCGTAAGTATTCTTTCGTTCTTTTCCTTATTTTATTGCTTTTCGAGTCCGAAAGTCAAACTTTGTTTGACTTTCAGCGTTGACCAGTAATGGTCAATGCGAAGTTCGTTTGAACTTCGCAACGTGAGTGTAATCACGTTGGTCATAGTCCCTTGGGACTATGCCCACTGATTACCACGTTGTCTAGGGTCGTAGGGTAGGCGATCTGATAAATCGCCTATACCTTCGAACCCGACCCAGTTTGGTCGATCATTAGGATCCGACCAAACACTTTAGGTGACCATAGTAGGTAGGGAATAACCTTCCGAGGTTATACCCTATGGTCACATCGTTTAAGTAGTTGTATGATAGGTAGTTTATATGCCTTAGGTAAATTACCAGAATACCCTTTTCATGTATAATTGGTAATTAAGCATATGTAACCTAAACTTTTGTCACATAACTGATTATGTAACATGTTTAGGCATATAACACTTGTCATAGGACTAGTTAGGCGGTCCGAACGCGTTTCACGCGAACGACGCGTTAAAGTAGCATAAGCTACCTAAACGGGTCGTAATGGGTCGAAAACACTCAGGTTAAGTTTCATTTAGTATGTAGGCTTTGTTAAACCAAATGACACGAGTCTCTACACTCGTTTGGTTTACAAACCCTAATGCTACCCAATCTTCCGATCTAGGTCCGGTTTATTAACATAGTTACCTATACTAGGTGCCGTTTGATATCCGCGATCTCTAGCTTTGTTTGGTTGTTACTCAAGGACTTCTGAGCAATCTCAAGTGAGTACATAGACCCCTCTTTTACTGTTTTCCAAACTGTTTTGGGGTGGAACACATGTGCCTACTTGTTACATTCATGCTTTCCCGTTTTCACATCATATACCTGCTATGTTCGTTAGTACATTATAGTACATGATTTCAATACATTTTATGCTATGTATGTCCATTATGTGCATACTTAGTACATTGTTATACATTGCTTTTCTGTTGCATATGCTTATCCAGCATATGAACACATTATACTACATATTGAACCGTTGTAAACATTTGACTATGTGAACCGTTGTAATCATTTAACTCTGTGATCCGTTGATATCTGTGAACCGTTTGTACCTGTGAACCGTTTGTATCTGTGATCCGTTGATATCTGTGAACCGTTTGTATCTGTGATCCGTTGATATCTGTGATCCGTTGATATCTGTGAACCGTTTGTATCTGTGATCCGTTGATATCTGTGAACCGTTTGTATCTGTGAACCGTTTGTATCTATGAACCGTTTGTATCTGTGAACCGTTTGTATCTGTGAACCGTTTGTATCTGTGAACCGTTGATATCTGTGAACCGTTTGTATCTGTGAACCGTTTGTATCTGTGAACCGTTTGTATCTGTGAACCGTATTTGACCATACATAAACATTTCTACTATTGTTAAACATTACTTTGGTGGTTTGGTTTGATTAAATTATTAAGTAACGATACGTGTGTAATATGATACAAGCATGGTGGATACGCCGCTGGTACTTCCTATATATAAGTGTTTGTATGGTATTACATATCGTAGCGTTATTTGAATCATTTCAGTTTGAGACATAGAACATTTTATAAAAATAACATACTTTTCACAAGACATTGTTTTACAAACAACTTATCTTATACAAATCCATTTTACTATGGTTATTCATTTAACCATACATTATTCACTTATTTATACATATCATCTGAACTCATTGTTTTTCAAATGATTTACAAAACAAAGCAAATTACAAGGTTCATGACTAAACATTTTCTCAAACATAAGTCATGGAACCTATTTTCACAAAACCTATGTATCTCACAGGCATTTTTATGCTGACGTACCTATTTTCACATGTGTTTTTCAGGAGCTGTTGCATAAGATGATCAAGATACACATAGGCATACTTGGGCTTTAGTGACAATAAAAGATGCAAGACTAGTTAATTATGTTGTATTTCTTTGTTTGTTAAGACATTGTAACACCTTTAATCAATAAAACGAAACTTCAATTGCCATGGATTTGAAACAATTAATTCTGTTACAACACTCCCCGATGTTTCCGCCACGTTTTGTATGCTCTACGTGGTCGGGGTGTGACAGAAAAGATGGTATCAGAGCCAATGGTTATAGGGAATTAGGTTATTAGTAATGCTTTGACCTAGTCTATAACCTTCTTAGGACCCTAACGCGAGTTTACTTGCGTTTAGTCATAAAACAATACCGTCACCTATCCATAGGCGACTACCACAACAAGAACATAATTTTTCGAAACCGCTTTGAAAACTAATCATCTGTTCTAGGATGATTAATTACTAGGTTTTGAACCCTCTGTTATAAGGTTTTGAACCCCTTTGAATTTTCAAAAATCTCGTCAAGGTTTTGGGTTTTAAATAATGTGAACACGTGCAAACTGGAAGGGTGAATGCCTGTATTCTGGGTTTTCTGTCTAGGCAAGCACTTCGTATACATCTCAACCAGACGCGAGACCAGTTGTGCTTACCTGGGAATTCTTGGGATGAGTGTTCACTTATAGGCGAGCATGTCTTCGCGATACATTATTTTTGACCTATTTACTTTGATTAGTCACCATCTCATTTGTTTGCCTTTGGTAACAAACAAATGGTCACAATCTTCATGTGTTGTTATTTTCTTTTGACTACCTTCGGCTTGTTTCCTCCTATGTCTTCCATTTTCTTCATTATACCTTTTCATTTCAACAAGACTCGAGTGTCCGGACCAGGTGCTACAACTGCTCAACAAATAGGCGTCGTACTCCAGAAGACCGTTGATTTAGCTATTACCATGACTCGTCTCAAGGATGAAGCCGTATAAGGGAACTGCTCCTTGGCGCAATCAATGTCACTGGCATCATCTGAATCAAATACCCTGTTTCAAATGTACCCACGGTGGACGATGGAGACATTTGGTTAACATGTGCCGCTTTGCAATCCAAAGCAAAGCTGTTGCAAATCCTGCTGCTGCTCAACCTTCAAACTCTGCTTCATATGTCGCTTGACATATTTGGCGCCTCAACCTCATGAACTTTCTACCTTGTGTATCGACGTAAGCACGCCTAGTGCAAGGTGTCGGAACACCTCCCGTTACACAAACTCAAAAACAAAATCCATGTAGGATCTTTCTATCCTCATAATTAGATCCTTGTGGATGGGTATCATTCATCGGAATCCTTAATTGAATTCTTTGTATGATTCAATACGTACATCACAATTCAATAAGGATAAAGCCGAATTCCTTTTAAGATTATCCTATCTTAATAGATAGATTCTTGAAATGATTAAAGTGCCAAATGAAATCCACGAATTGGATTCCTGGTGTGCTTTAAGTATCCGCGTCCAGAGATAACAAATTAATAAACAAGTTAAACAACTATGTGATTATGTACTTATGAACATTACAAGACAAACTGTGCGGACTATGCAAGGAATTACGTAATTATGGATGCATACATAATTATGCAATTTAGTGCACAGAAACCACAGCGAGCTTTGTCATGTACCTAGAAGTTAACCCTATTCATTTCCAATTCTGATGAAGTATCCGTTGAGGAAAAATGAACTAGCTATTCATTTTTCACTTCTGAAGAATATCCGTTGAGGAAATGAATATCCGTTTATCCTTCATTCCCAATTCTGAAGAATAACCGTTGAGGAAAATGACTCCGTTTGTGCATTTTCGTTCTGAAGAGTATCCGTCGAGGGAAATGAATATCCGTTTATTTAATCCTTCATTTCCGAACCTGAGGAAACAACCGTTGAAAATGACTCCGTTAGTTCATTTTCGTTTCTGAAGATTATCCGTTGAGGAAATGAATATCCATTTGTCTATCATCTTTCATTTCCGAACCTGAGGAAGCAACCGTTGAAAATGACTCCGTTAGTTCATTTTCGTTTCTGAAGATTATCCGTTGAGGAAATGAGTATCCGTTGTTAAATCCTTCATTTCCGAACCTGAGGAAGCAACCGTTGAAAATGACTCCGTTAGTTCATTTTCGTTTCTGAAGATTATCCGTTGAGGAAATGAGTATCCGTTGTTAAATCCTTCATTTCCGAACCTGAGGAAGCAACCGTTGAAAATGACTCCGTTAGTTCATTTTCGTTTCTGAAGATTATCCGTTGAGGAAATGAGTATCCGTTGTTAAATCCTTCATTTCCGAACCTGAGGAAGCAACCGTTGAAAACGACTCCGTTTGTTCATTTTCGTTTCTGAAGATTTGTCCGTTGAGGAAATGAATATCCGTTTGTCTATTCATTTTCAATTCCATTTCTGAGGAAGCACCCGTTGAAAATGACTCCGTTTGTTCATTTTCGTTTCTGAAGATTTGTCCGTTGAGGAAATGAATATCCGTTTGTCTATCATTTTCATTTCCATTTCTGAGGGAACAAACCGTTGAAAATGACTCCGTTTGATCATTTTTGTTTCTGAAGATTTTCCGTTAAGGAAATGAATCCCCGTTTGTTTATTCCTTCATTTCCGCTTCTGAAGAATACTCGTTGAGGAAAATGACTCCGGTTGTTCATTTTCATTCTGAAGAATGTCCATTAAGGAAATGACAGGATTATGCTTCACATATCTCTGGTGGTTATCTGACACAAAGTCACAAATAGACTCCTACGAATTAATTTCGGGACGAAATTTCCTAAAGTAGGGGAGACTGTAACACCTGTGTCATTTCAACCATCAAACAAATTCCAAACCAATGAAATAATGTATTTCATACTTTGGACTTGTATAAATATGTGTATCTTTTGCACATATCGACTCTTGTTCGATTTCAAGCTCTAAATCGCTTTCTGGAAGGTTATACGCGCACTAATGCGTAAATATAACCAGTTTAATGCAACGAACACTCCGGAATAATGAAATAGGCTTAACATACCTTAAATAACCTATACATAACTTAGATATAAGTTTTGGAAGGTTTGGTGTGGTGAAATCAAAGTTAAATCGCTTACAGGGACTAAAGTTGACAAACTGCGAAAGTATGCCAATTTGAACTGTAACAGACATTCCGGAACATGACCATAAGTTAAACATACCATAAATATCCTTTACATAGCTTAGAAATAGGCTTTGAGGGGTTCGGTGTGCTAAAATAAACTGTTGGGTCATTCAGGGACTAAAAGTGTCAAAAAGTGCACAAGTTTGCATTTTCGCGCATAACTTACGTTCTGAATACATCTGGACATCCAAAAATTTATGTAAGCATGACTACATTATATTTTAGTGTTCGCCATAAGAAAAATCCATTCGTCGCGTCATTTGGTTCGTTTTTCGCGCTTATGCGCATTCCGTCGTAATTAAGCGAACATCGCGTTCGTACGACCAAACGAACCATCATCCGGCATATTTTTGAGTATGTTTTGAGTTCCCTATACTTTAACTTCATTTTAGAGCCTTGAAATGAGGTTAACGGGGTTCAAACGTATCGAAAAAGGCCTTAAACACGTGCAGGGACCATTCCTGCCACTTTTGAAACTTTTCTGAAACTGGGGGGTCAGTGGCGTAGCGCGACTGCCTAGGCCCTCACCGTCGTGCTACGAGACTTCCTAGTCTGGGGCAGAAACATGCAGAAAACTCATTTTTCGCATTTTCGGGACCGGATTCGATGTATCGACAGCAGTTTACAGTTGTTATCCACTCCCAAATCCCTTGCCAAGTGTTGATTCCCTATGGTTAGTGGCAATTTAGGCACCATAACATTCCGACACTTGTACGGACATGATTAAGGCACGATTTTCGACAAACGATCCTAACGGTTCGGGTATTCCTATAAATACCCAACCCACACAACATCAAAACCCACTAGAATTCTGATTTTGAGAGCTCTAAGTTGAAACCATTGTTTCATACCTGAGTTCTTGGATCGGGATTAGCATTCGGGGACCCTTCGTAAGTATTCTTTCGTTCTTTTCCTTATTTTATTGCTTTTCGAGTCCGAAAGTCAAACTTTGTTTGACTTTCAGCGTTGACCAGTAATGGTCAATGCGAAGTTCGTTTGAACTTCGCAACGTGAGTGTAATCACGTTGGTCATAGTCCCTTGGGACTATGCCCACTGATTACCACGTTGTCTAGGGTCGTAGGGTAGGCGATCTGATAAATCGCCTATACCTTCGAACCCGACCCAGTTTGGTCGATCATTAGGATCCGACCAAACACTTTAGGTGACCATAGTAGGTAGGGAATAACCTTCCGAGGTTATACCCTATGGTCACATCGTTTAAGTAGTTGTATGATAGGTAGTTTATATGCCTTAGGTAAATTACCAGAATACCCTTTTCATGTATAATTGGTAATTAAGCATATGTAACCTAAACTTTTGTCACATAACTGATTATGTAACATGTTTAGGCATATAACACTTGTCATAGGACTAGTTAGGCGGTCCGAACGCGTTTCACGCGAACGACGCGTTAAAGTAGCATAAGCTACCTAAACGGGTCGTAATGGGTCGAAAACACTCAGGTTAAGTTTCATTTAGTATGTAGGCTTTGTTAAACCAAATGACACGAGTCTCTACACTCGTTTGGTTTACAAACCCTAATGCTACCCAATCTTCCGATCTAGGTCCGGTTTATTAACATAGTTACCTATACTAGGTGCCGTTTGATATCCGCGATCTCTAGCTTTGTTTGGTTGTTACTCAAGGACTTCTGAGCAATCTCAAGTGAGTACATAGACCCCTCTTTTACTGTTTTCCAAACTGTTTTGGGGTGGAACACATGTGCCTACTTGTTACATTCATGCTTTCCCGTTTTCACATCATATACCTGCTATGTTCGTTAGTACATTATAGTACATGATTTCAATACATTTTATGCTATGTATGTCCATTATGTGCATACTTAGTACATTGTTTTACATTGCTTTTCTGTTGCATATGCTTATCCAGCATATGAACACATTATACTACATATTGAACCGTTGTAAACATTTGACTATGTGAACCGTTGTAATCATTTAACTCTGTGATCCGTTGATATCTGTGAACCGTTTGTACCTGTGAACCGTTTATATCTGTGAACCGTTTGTATCTGTGATCCGTTGATATCTGTGAACCGTTTGTATCTGTGATCCGTTGATATCTGTGATCCGTTGATATCTGTGAACCGTTTGTATCTGTGATCCGTTGATATCTGTGAACCGTTTGTATCTGTGAACCGTTTGTATCTATGAACCGTTTGTATCTGTGAACCGTTTGTATCTGTGAACCGTTTGTATCTGTGAACCGTTGATATCTGTGAACCGTTTGTATCTGTGAACCGTTTGTATCTGTGAACCGTTTGTATCTGTGAACCGTATTTGACCATACATAAACATTTCTACTATTGTTAAACATTACTTTGGTGGTTTGGTTTGATTAAATGATTAAGTAACGATACGTGTGTAATATGATACAAGCATGGTGGATACGCCGCTGGTACTTCCTATATATAAGTGTTTGTATGGTATTACATATCGTAGCGTTATTTGAATCATTTCAGTTTGAGACATAGAACATTTTATAAAAATAACATACTTTTCACAAGACATTGTTTTACAAACAACTTATCTTATACAAATCCATTTTACTATGGTTATTCATTTAACCATACATTATTCACTTATTTATACATATCATCTGAACTCATTGTTTTTCAAATGATTTACAAAACAAAGCAAATTACAAGGTTCATGACTAAACATTTTCTCAAACATAAGTCATGGAACCTATTTTCACAAAACCTATGTATCTCACAGGCATTTTTATGCTGACGTACCTATTTTCACATGTGTTTTTCAGGAGCTGTTGCATAAGATGATCAAGATACACATAGGCATACTTGGGCTTTAGTGACAATAAAAGATGCAAGACTAGTTAATTATGTTGTATTTCTTTGTTTGTTAAGACATTGTAACACCTTTAATCAATAAAACGAAACTTCAATTGCCATGGATTTGAAACAATTAATTCTGTTACAACACTCCCCGATGTTTCCGCCACGTTTTGTATGCTCTACGTGGTCGGGGTGTGACACTAAAGCTAAACCCTTAATGTTAAACCCAAATACAAACCCTAAAGATAAAGCTAAACCCAAAAGTTAAAGCTAAACCCAAAAGCTAAACCCTAATGCTAAACCCAAAAGCTAAACCCTAATGCTAAACCCTAAATACTATTGCTAAACCCTAATACTAAACCCTAATGTTAAACCCTAAAGCTAAACCCTAAACCATAAAGCTAAACCCTAAACCCTAATGCTAAACCCTAAATACTAATGCTAAACCCTAAATAACACTTATTTTTCAATTTTAAACATGTATATACATATATGTATAATTGACAATATACATATATGTATAGTTAAAAGATTAACAATATACACATGTGCATAAATTCAAAAAAAAATGTTTTTAAAATGTAACACCCCAAAAATGGGTCTGGTAATTTAAACCCGGTTAATATAAAGGAACGGGTAAAAATACCGTTAGGGGTAAAAGTGAACCCGTAAGTGAATATTAACTAGGAATAATTAACCTAGTTGAATATTAGTATCGTTGGTATTAAACGAAGGGTTGTAGCCTTATTTAATTAAAACGAAACATGAGGGACCAAAGTGAACAACTTGAAAGTTGTTTTATTAAAAGTAAACAACACACACACATAGACACACATCGTGTGTGTGTGTGTTCATCAACGAGCAGGAGGCTCCCAAGGAGCCTCAAACCCTAATTCCATCATTATGCTCAAATTGAAAGGCAAGATGACGCTTAAAATCATAACCGAGCATGGATAAATGATCACCATCACGAGGGGATCATAAGGTATGTCTTAAATCTAATATTTGTGATCATGGGTGAAGTGGGTTATGTTCTAATCCGTGAGTTAATATGAAATTAACCATGTACAAGGGTTAGAATCCTCGTATAGAACATGGGTTACGTATGGTTTGTGTTAATTTGATGATTAGAGGTAAAACCCGTTAGTTATGGTGAAGATGATGACTAGAATCACCATCTATGTCCAAGTCTTGTGGAAAGATTGATGTATTATGTGGGTATGATGAATTCTTGTTAGATGAATTAGGAGAAATATGATGATGCTATGATTGATGTTTATGTGCTAATGATACTTGTTGATTAGTAAGAAGATTTGATGAAATATGAATGAACTAGGAAGATTATGCATAAACTAGTTGTACATGGTGCCTAGGAAGTAGTACACACGCCACGTGTTTGATGAAATGTCTAAATGACAATAATATGTGAAGGTTGTGTTATGATGATGTTGAGTATGCTATATGCTTGTTTGAATCGGCTAATGGAATACATATGTGAGATATGAACTTGATATGATCGTTCATAAGAATAATCATGTATGCTAATAAGGATGTTAATGTAATGACATGAAAGTATAGGAATCATGTCAAGATGGATGGGAGCGTGGAAGGCTAATGGGACAAGAAGACTCAAGTAAGCGAATACAAATACGGACGAGTAAGGTAAGTAAATCCCGGACTTACACTTTAGATGTAAAATATATTGTACTATGATTATTATTGTGATACATGTGAAATTATTAAACAATGGAAGTAAATAGGTAAGTTTACGGAAAAGGAAGTCGAAAGTGAATAGGAAAGTATAATGATGCTAATTGTTTTCTGTTAGGAATGAAATGAAAATGCAGGTATACTAATAATGGAGAGTGAAGGTTAAGTATGGAAGTCGTACGAGAGTGTCCGAATGGATGGACGAATGGACTTATATGAACGAGAATAAGAGATGTTGATGCTTGATTATGCACGTTTTAAAGTATATATATTATGTCACTGGTTGCTAATGAAGTAATTGGTTGTGGTGACTGCAGGTTGTACATGTTTATGAATGTTTGTACAAGAGGTGTAAGCGGTTGAAGATCGAGTCAAGACATGGGTTGTACTTGGGTGTGTATGTGGTCACTTAATTCGACATACGTATGTTAGTCTTTAATTAATTTATGAAAAGGGATAAATGTATTTAAGTGAAAGAAAGAATAACTTATAAAGAAATTTTTAGTATGAATTTTCCACTGCGTCAAAATTTGGTTAAAACGTGTTAGGGCGTCACATAAATTTTTTTTTTTTAATTCTTAAAGAAAAAGCTGCGATTTTTCCAAAAAAAAAAAAAAAAATTTTTTTTTGCATTTTTTCACCTTTTTTTTGCATTTTTTTGCTTAGGGAAAATGTGTGGTCCAGAATGCTTCTCAAGTTTCTCATTTAGCCTACTACTTCTCACATGATCCTTATCCTCTATATATATATCCTATATATATATATATATATATATATATAGAGGATAAGGATCATTTCAGAACACTCATAAATGCAAGAACAAAAAGAACAAATTCTAGCCAATCAAATTTTTTTCTTTATAATTTTTATTTAACTTTATGATAAGGGTATTAATAATTTAGGGATAAAAGATTTAGCATCAAGATTTGTATGTTTCCACCGTAAATTTTGAATTCGAATTCAAATTCAAAATTAGATTTATAGTGAAGATCAGTTTTTTAATCAAATTTCAAACTAACTGGATAAAATTTCAAACTAACTAACCGGATAAAATTAGATTTATATCCACTATGTTGCCTAGTTTTTTCTATTGTTCATTTCCAATAGAATTTTCTTCTTTGAATCAAGTATGGTACGTTTATTTACAATGGATGGTCAGGAAATGACAGAGCATGGGGAATCAAGTGGTCAAGCAACAAATAATGAAAATCGTATGATGCCTGCTACATGCCTTCTTTTTCTTTTAATTTTCTACATTAGCAAATTTATTTATGAATGGGGATTTCATTGAGCTTTCGTGATATTTATTTATGAGATTTTAATTAGCTTTTGGTTATATAATTGTGTGTTTATGATTTTTTTTCCTTTTGTTTGCAGAAATTAATGAGGATATTCAGATTCGAGGGTCAAGTGTTAATCCTAATAACAACCAACAAGGTAATTAATATTTTTAATTAGCTTTTGGTAATATAATTGTGTGTTTATGATTTTTTCCTTTTGTTTGCAGAAACTAATGAGGATATTCAGATTGGAGGGTCAAGTTTTAATCCTAATAACAACCAACAAGGTAATTAATATTTTTCGTTGGCAAACAATGTTATGAATCTTAAATCCAATAAAATAAGGTTATTGTTGAATCTTAAATTCAATAAAATAAGGATTCTTGTTATTTTTTGATATTATTATTTTGCCTAATACAACTTCATTTATTTTAACAAAAAAAATAAAAAAGTAAAAAACCTACAGCCTACGTACTGCCAACTTTTATCATATTTTTTACAACATTTTTAATGGTTGGCTAGTTGGTTGTACAACTATATACCCCTTGAATTCATGATTATACACCATATTGGGTTTTTACGTTTTTTAATGATAATATTCTGAATTCATGATTATTTTTTATAATGCTACTTCATTTATTTTTTACTTTTTTCAATGATAAGATTCGGAAGAACTTGTGAGGAGTAACTGTTATCTGTCACCAAATGGAACAAAGTATTGGGTTCCAAATGTAGTCCCCGGCTGTAAACATGCTTTGTTAGCGGAAATTGACACATGGGAAGATGTTGTTAGGATGTATCAAGAATATGCCGAAAACGCTGGTTTTGATACCAGGTTATCAACCATCAGAAGGTATAATGGTCAAATAACTCATAGGTACATTGTATGCAACAAAGAAGGTAAGTCGCGTGGTAAATCAGTTGACTCCATTGTTATTGAATCAACTCCAGTTAAACAACGTGGTAGCAGTGTTAAGGTCACCGATTGCAAGGCCTGTATTAGGCTGAAAAGAAAAGTAAATGGGAAAGAACGTTATATGATATATAAATTTGTTGAGGCACACAATCACAAACTAGTTTCGTTTGAAAATATGGACCTGATGAGAAGTAGAAGAAAATTAGGCTTTGTAGATCAAGAATTTATCCACAATATGCAGGCGAACGGCTTTGGTGCAACTGTTTCACACCGTATGCAAGCTACTTGGAAGGGGGGTCACCATCTTGTAGCAGGTACAAGGACTGATTACAAGAACTGTAGTAGGGATTTTAGGTGTTTTATTAGTGAGAAAGATGCTCAACTATTGGTAGATAAGTTGGATAATCATGTGAAACATTTAAACAACTTTTCGTACGACAAGATAGTAGTAAATGGTGAGTTGAGGTCAATATTTTGGGTTGATCATGTTTCGAAATGCAATTACAAGGTCTTTGGTGATGTTCTAGCCTTCGATGCCACGTATAGCACAAACATGTAAGTATTATATTTTCATTAATTTACCATGTAACTTATGTTACTTACAAAATGATTATTTTTTGAAGGTATAACATGATATTTGTTCCGTTTACCGGTGTTGATTGATGTGTGTAAAATGCAACATATAAATTACATCAAATGAGGCATATAACTAACCCCTTTTAAGTACTAATATTGGAAAAAGAGTGTTTTTGTCTTCCTTTTGTATTTTCAGGATTAAATGAGCTCAAAAACGCAAAAGAAGCAAAAAGACAGCAAAATCCAACATAAATACAAGGAAATGAACATTAGTGGACTGCCCGACCCCTCAACAGCACCTTCCAAAGCAAAAAGGAGAAGACAGAAGGCTGAACACGCCCCGTGCTCAGCCAGCACGGGGCCGTGCCCAAGAAGCAGCAGAAAAGACAAATCTATAGAAGCTTCTATTGCCCATCACGGGGCCGTGCTCAGCGGACACGGGGGCGTGTCGAAAGTACAGCAGGCGCATTTATTGTAATTGCGAATTACAATTAATGAGGAGAGAGATTGTCAGACGGACACGGGGCCGTGCCCAGCGGACACGGGGCCGTGTCCAGCACTCTGTTCAGCCTATAAATAGGAGTGCTTGGATTCATTTCATCTCATCCCTTGGCACACCACCTCTCTCACACTTCATCCACCACCCACCACCATTACAACACCATCATCCACCACCATCATCCATTGTCCATCATAGAGTGTGTGAGTCGTCTCGGGATCCAAGATTGATCGTAAGAGTTCTTGACAATCAAGGCCATGTTTGCCTAAGTCTCTTACATCACTTGGTGAAGACAAAGTGTCTAGTATAATACTTTTTATTTCTAATCTTTTGCACTTTTTATTTGGTTTTGTATTAATGACTTTAATAACTAGTTACTTATGTTGAAGGTGATCTTTCCTTATCGTTTGTCCGTGGTGTCTTGGCATTATTTTACTGTCTATATAAAATAAAGGATTTTCACCATTCATATCTCCACGGTCTATATGGAGGTATGTTGGCTACCTGGTAGGGGGTTAAGGGAACGGTTTGGTAAAGGTCTTGCCATTGTTCAGCGTTTAGAGGTCCTGCAATGGACCTGTGTCAAATTTAGTAGGACCTCCTTCAATACTTCACGGTATTGGATGGCGGGGGTCCAAACTCTTTGATCCCCTCATAAGTTAACTACTATTAATACTATAACCCGGCTATTTAGGACTGTATCCCTGCTGACTCAGACTACTTAGCCGAGGGTAACGTCACCGCCAAAAGCGGGGCCTACCACAATACTGCATTAATAACTCAATTCATTATCTTCCAATAATCCACCCTTTTAGGATTGTATCCCTGCTGACTCAAACTACTGGGGTGAGGGTAACGTCACCTTCAAAAGAGGGGCCTACTACAATAACTAAGATAATCTCATAATTATGTGCAGAAGTGCGGAAATAATCAAAGGTTATACTAGATACGAGTCGGAACCAAGTGATTCATCTTGTCTATCTGTTTTTCTTTTCTTTTTATTTTTCAGCATTTTAGTTAGTTTTTAATTTTCTTAGTTTAAAACATTTTTTCTAAACTTTTATTTTGGTTAGACGTTGAGGATAAACCGGTACTAAAAGCTCTTGTGTTCTTGGACGACCTCGGTATCTTACCAACGCTATACTACACTCAACGATGGGTGCACTTGCCCATATGTGTGTTTAGTGTTAGTGAAATATCGTTTTTTATAAATTTAAAACTTGGCTAAAATAAGTGTTAAAAAGGGCTTAAAATATACACCTAATATATACGACACTTACCGCACATCAAGTTTTTGGCGCCGCTGCCGGGGACACAAGGATTTTAAGAAAGTTAGGAATCAACGGCCTAATCATCTTTTATTTATTTATTTATTTATTTTTTTTAGGGGTTTCTTAGTTTTTCAACTTCTGCAGCGCTCAGCACGGGCCGTGCCCGGTCAGACACGGGCCGTGCCCAACATCATCACTGGCAGTTTTTATTTTCTGAGTTACAGAGAGCTGAACACGGGGCCGTGTCGGTGCAACACGGGGTCGTGTCCAACTCCCAGTAACAGGGATCCAGAAATCAATTACTGTGCCTCTGAACACGGGCCCTGTTCATTGAGCACGAGGCCGTGGTGAACATTCTGACCAGCGTTCTTTTCTGTTTTTGTTGCAGGACTTGGAACCCAGGCGCCACATTTGAACCTCCTACGTAGTGCATGAGCTCCAGTTCTAGTAGAGACATAAAAGAACCCCTAGACGAACCCGAGCGCTTTCTCAGAAGAAGACTAAATGCTAAAAATCAAGAGAAAGCTTCGGGGGACCCACTTCCAATGGCGGACCAACGTACCCTCATGGATTACCTACGGCCTACCGTAGGCAATCTTGGCGCCGCTATCAATGCA
This sequence comes from Helianthus tuberosus, assembly GCA_030545235.1. Lineage (NCBI taxonomy): Eukaryota > Viridiplantae > Streptophyta > Magnoliopsida > Asterales > Asteraceae > Helianthus > Helianthus tuberosus. The sequence goes on along the minus strand of CM060449.1, from coordinate 125,134,509 downwards.
CCGAATGTCGAGGCCAACAACTTCGAACTTCGGCCACATTTGATACAAATGCTCCAAAACTCCGCAACCTTCCACGGGCTTGCGGACGAGGATCCCCATCTACATATTACTAACTTCTTAGAAATATGTGATACCTTTCGGATCAATGGAGCATCCAATGACGCCATCCGCCTTCGAATGTTTCCTTTTTCACTAAAAGACCGAGCTAAGGCTTGGCTTAACACCCTCCCAGTTGGATCGGTAAACACCTGGGATGAACTCGCCCAAAAGTTTTTGTATAAGCATTTCCCTCCTGCTAAAACGGCTAAATTAATGACTGAAATTAATACACACTCACAAGAGGATGGGGAATCCTTATATGAAACTTGGGAAAGGTTCAAGGAGCTTCTAAGAAAGTGTCCTCACCATGGTCTAGCGGTATGGCAACAAGTATCCACTTTCTACAATGGATTGTTGCCACACACAAGACAGACACTTGATTCAAGCTCCGGGGGACTCTTAGGTAATCGTCGCCCAAATGAAATATATAACCAAATTGAGGAAATTGCTCAAACCAATTTTCAATGGCACACTCCCCGAGGTAATAAATCTATTGCCCCGGGCGCCCATAAGGTTGATGAAAGCACCTCTTTACAAGCCCAAATCGAGGCCCTCTCTTCAAAAATCAAAAGGCTAGAAATGACAAAAACGGCCTCAGTTATGGCTTGTGAAGGGTGTGGTGGGTCACATGAAAATTGGAGTTGTATGAAAGAATTAGATGAACAAACTGAAACGGTAAACTACATGGATAATAGACCTAGGCCGTCAGGTCCTCCAACGGGTACCTACAACCAAGGATGGCGTAACCACCCAAATCTTGGTTGGAGAGATCCCGGCAATAGTAGTAACCAACAAAACCAACGAACTAATTTTCAACAACCGCAAAATTTTCCTCAACAACAAGGTGGAAGAGAAAGGCTTGAAGATACTGTATCTCGCCTCATCTCTGACACTGAAAAGAAAAACTCGGATCGATTTCAACAATTGGAATCGAATTTCAGAAATCAACAAGCTAGCATTCAAAACGTTGAAAAACAATTAAATCAACTAGCTCAAAATTTATCCGAGAGACCACAAGGCGCATTACCCAGTAATACCGAAACGAACCCGAAGGCACAAGTACATCTCATCACATTAAGAAATCGAACCGTGGGTCCCGAGGATGCTCCATTGCCGCCAAATGAAAGAAGCCATTCTAGCCAGCCTGTGACTCCTCCTGCGCCAGAAAAGGCTTCCGCACCAAATCAAGAGCCCACCAAGACTCCTCCAATCCCGTACCCCGGTAGGTTAAATCGTCAAAAGACCGATGAGCAATTCACAAAGTTCGAAAGTTTACTAAAACAATTGCATGTTAATATTCCTTTTATTGAGGTCCTAACCCAAATGCCTAAATATGCAAAATTCATGAGGGATTTCCTCACTCACAAAAGGAAAATTGAATCATTGCAATTAGTTAACTTAGGCGAAGAATGCTCTGCTCTAGTACTCAACAAACTTCCACAAAAGAAAATCGACCCCGGGAGCTTCACAATCCCTTGTTCAATTGGGAAGTCCCCCGTCCGAAATGCTTTAGCCGATCTTGGGGGCTAGCATCAACCTCATGCCCACATCAATGTTCAAGCAACTCGGCCTAGGAACAACAAGCCCTACAAAGATGAGCATACAACTCGCCGACAGATCCGTCAAATTCCCGCAAGGTGTCGCCGAAAATCTGCTAGTCAAGGTTGACAAATTCGTCTTTCCAACCGACTTTGTCATTCTAGACATGGAAGAAGACACCGAGGTCCCTCTCATCCTCGGGAGGCCATTCCTAGCCACCGCCCAAGCATTGGTGGATATGAATGACGGAACTCTAACATTGAAGTTTGGGGATGAGGAAGTGAAATTTGAATGTGGAAAGCGAGTAGAGGAAGAAGACCCGGTCAACTACATGAAGGTCATAGACTCAAGCTTGGATGACGCTCTCCGACGGTGTAACATGGGATACAACACATCCCACTTGGGTAACATATGACCAGGCTTTGGGTCTAGCCAAGGACCCTTATAAACGTGGCGCACCATGGAGGCATTCCACGGAACTATCCTTAGTTTAATTTAGATTAATTTTTATGCTTTCTAGTTAGTTTTAATTTTCAGAAATAAAACACACTCATGATGATAAAGGATGAAAAGGGGAACGAGAAAAATGAACCCATGCACAAGAACAAGGCAACCCGATAATTTTCTCCATTTCAGAAGGTTCAACACGGGCCGTGCCCAACCAACACGGCCCCGTGCCGAACCACCTGCAGAAAAACGCCCAGTTCAGGTACCTGGACACGGGCCGTGTTCACCCAACACGCCCCCGTGTCCAGACTTCTATTTCTCTTATTTTAATTTTGTTACTGGCACTTGAACACGGGGCCGTGCCCGGACAACACGGGGCCGTGCCCGGACAACACGGGGCCGTGCCCGGACAACACGGGGCCGTGTTCAGTGCCCAGTAACACAAATTTTTGCTTTTTAAACACTATTTTACACATCTAATCAACCTAAAAATTTATTTTTGGGACACATTGAGGACAATGTGTAATTTAAGTGTGGGGGGGGGGGGGGGAAGCTAAAACCTTGAATTTTGCAAGTCCTAAATACAAGCCTTACACAAAACTCTATTGGAACCGCTAATCACCCCAAATTTTTTTTCAAAAATTTCATTTTTTTACTTGTCTAGGTTTAACTCGGGAAATTCAAGTTCTCAAAAAGGTTATATTTTTACAAATTTACAACCGATAGCGTAGTGATAAAAAGAACCAACATAAGAAAATTATGAAAAAGGCATGACAAACTTATTTAAAATTTGATTATATATACTTGATCACATAAAAACCCATTCCCACAAAAGTGAGTTTTGAGCCTTTATTGAGCACACAATTACATATCAATTGACTAAATGCTCATTTTTCGTTTCTTGTGTGAATAGCCGCTTGGTTCTTACGACTCTAGAACTTGCCATGACAATACATTCCCGGTCCTTATCAACTTAAACCCGAGTAAGTAAATGATGGAGGCATTAGGACTAACCCTTTTTATCTTCTACACCATTATTTTTCTTTTTCTTTTACCACCTACCCAAAAATCCCCCTAGTTAGCCCCTTTGAGCCTAAACCTTTTCATTTCATCACCCAAACAAAAAAACCATTTTACCCACCAAAACCCTTTTTCATTTTTTAACCCTTTATTTTAGTAACAAGTTCGGTTCTTCGCAAAAAAAAAAATGATGAAGCAAAAAGAAAATAAACAAACAAGTTAATAAAAAATAACTTAGTTTGAATAAAAGCTTCATCAAAATAAAAAGTTGCAAAAATACGAAAACCGACACTTGTTACGCTTTTAGCCCTTTTTCTACTAACCACTAACCCAACTACCTACCTTTAACCCTAGCCTAACCCTTAACCCACAAAGTCCTCTTGATATCTACAAAGGTATAAAAGTTAAAAAGGAGGAGGATTGATTTCTTGGCAAGCCTATGGTAGGAATAAGTTCCATGCCGCTCTCGAGTGATGCACTAAAAATACACCTTCGGCCGAGTGTGAGTGATTTCCCCGTGAGGTATGTGAACTTGTATATAAATAGAATTTTAAAAAGGCATGTTATGCCCAAATAAGTAATTTCTTTTATGAAAAGTTCTAAATAAATCATTACGAATAGGAGTGTAAATAAATAAAAATAAAACCCAAAAAGATCTTGGAAATCCCGACACTCTACGACAAGCCCAAAACCTTCTCTTCTACCTATTCCATTTGGGAGTGTAAGCCACATATTAAAAGAGTTTTGCTTGAGGACAAGCAAAAGTTCAAGTGTGGGGGTATTTGATGTGTGTAAAATGCAACATATAAATTACATCAAATGAGGCATATAACTAACCCTTTTTAAGTACTAATATTGGAAAAAGAGTGTTTTTGTCTTCCTTTTGTATTTTCAGGATTAAATGAGCTCAAAAACGCAAAAGAAGCAAAAAGACAGCAAAATCCAACATAAATACAAGGAAAGGAACATTAGTGGACTGCCCGACCCCTCAACGGCACCTTCCAAAGCAAAAAGGAGAAGACAGAAGGCTGAACACACCCCGTGCTCAGCCAGCACGGGGCCGTGCCCAAGAAGCAGCAGAAAAGACAAATCTATAGAAGCTTCTATTGCCCATCACGGGGCCGTGCTCATCGGACACGGGGGCGTGTCGAAAGTACAGCAGGCGCATTTATTGTAATTGCGAATTACAATTAATGAGGAGAGAGATTGTCAGACGGACACGGGGTCGTGCCCAGCGGACACGGGGCCGTGTCCAGCACTCTGTTCAGCCTATAAATAGGAGTGCTTGGATTCATTTCATCTCATCCCTTGGCACACCACCTCTCTCACACTTCATCCACCACCCACCACCATTACAACACCATCATCCACCACCATCATCCATTGTCCATCGTAGAGTGTGTGAGTCGTCTCGGGATCCAAGATTGATCGTAAGAGTTCTTGACAATCAAGGCCATGTTTGCCTAAGTCTCTTACATCACTTGGTGAAGACAAAGTGTCTAGTATAATACTTTTTATTTCTAATCTTTTGCACTTTTTATTTGGTTTTGTATTAATGACTTTAATAACTAGTTACTTATGTTGAAGGTGATCTTTCCTTATCGTTTGTCCGTGGTGTCTTGGCATTATTTTACTGTCTATATAAAATAAAGGATTTTCACCATTCATATCTCCACGGTCTATATGGAGGTATGTTGGCTACCTGGTAGGGGGTTAAGGGAACGGTTTGGTAAAGGTCTTGCCATTGTTCAGCGTTTAGAGGTCCTGCAATGGACCTGGGTCAAATTTAGTAGGACCTCCTTCAATACTTCACGGTATTGGATGGCGGGGGTCCAAACTCTTTGATCCCCTCATAAGTTAACTACTATTAATACTATAACCCGGCTATTTCGGACTGTATCCCTGCTGACTCAGACTACTTAGCCGAGGGTAACGTCACCGCCAAAAGCGGGGCCTACCACAATACTGCATTAATAACTCAATTCATTATCTTCCAATAATCCACCCTTTTAGGATTGTATCCCTGCTGACTCAAACTACTGGGGTGTGGGTAACGTCACCTTCAAAAGAGGGGCCTACTACAATAACTAAGATAATCTCTTAATTATGTGCAAAAGTGCGGAAATAATCAAAGGTTATACTAGATACGAGTCGGAACCAAGTGATTCATCTTGTCTATCTGTTTTTCTTTTCTTTTTATTTTTCAGCATTTTAGTTAGTTTTTAATTTTCTTAGTTTAAAACATTTTTTCTAAACTTTTATTTTGGTTAGACGTTGAGGATAAACCGGTACTAAAAGCTCTTGTGTCGTTGGACGACCTCGGTATCTTACCAACGCTATACTACACTCAACGATGGGTGCACTTGCCCATATGTGTGTTTAGTGTTAGTGAAATATCGTGTTTTATAAATTTAAAACTTGGCTAAAATAAGTGTTAAAAAGGGCTTAAAATATACACCTAATATATACGACACTTACCGCACATCATTGATCACCATAAAAAATGTGTCATTTTTGGTGCTGGGTTGTTATATGATGAAACAATTGACTCCTACAAGTGGTTACTTGAGTGCTTTCTTAAGGAACATGATAAGCAACCAAGGTTAGTATTAACCGATCAAGATCCGGCTATGAAGCAAGCCGTTTCATTAGTTTTAACTGAAGCAACACATAGACTTTGCATGTGGCATGTGACAAAGAAGATTCCTGCTAAGGTATAATTAAACATTACGTTAGCTATATTACTTTCAATTTGGATATATTTTGTATGACAAACAGAACATATTTTATGCTTTCAAATATCTGGATCTTTGCTGAAAAACACCAATATCAGGGCTCGTATACATAAACTTGTTTGGAGCGTGTTTATCAAACCTTCGACATTTGAGAAAAGATGGCATGATATGTTGGATGAATTCGACTTACATGACAACACATGGTTAACCGACATGTATGAGAATAGAGAGCAATGGGTACCTGCATATTTTAGGGATTTACCTATGTGTTGTTTGATGAAAACAACATCAAGGTGTGAGAGCTCTAACTCATTATTCAAGGTATACTCCAGTGAAGGTAATATGCTTGTTCAGTTTATGTTGTGCTATGAAACTGCATTGGATGCTTAGCGATACAATCAACGAGTTCTTGAACACGCTTCATCAAATACAACACCTACATTTCGAACCCATTTAGCAATTGAACGTCACGCAGCACAAATATACACACGTACTATCTTTGACGAAGTTCAAAATGAGATTTTTAAGGGACTTTACTTCTGTTCCCAAGAAAGTGTGGAATATAAAGATAGTCAGAAGGTTTGTATTATTAGACACATTGACAAGAGAAAAGAGCATGTTGGCGACTATACGGTAGATTAAAACTAATTTATTATACTGTTTCTATTCTAACAATGATTACTAACTAACACAAAAGCATTAACATGTATTTGATTTTTTTCAGGTTACCATTAATTTGGTTGACAACACCATGACTTGTTCTTGCATAGGCTTTATTCGTCTCAGATATCTTTGTCGACACGTTTTCTGTGTCTTCAAAAATATGAATATAGAACAAATACCAGAACTTTACCAGGTTACACGCTGGATGATAGATGCATTGCCATCAAATGTTTTTAGCATTGAAAACAGGTATGGAGTTGCGGTTGACGAAGTAACGAAACTCAGGCAGGATGCAACGACTTCATTCGAGGCATGCGTTAACCGTTTATGGCGTGACACGGAAAGACTTTCAGATTTTGCGGATGAGATGAAAAACTTGAAGAACAAAATATATGAGGAAGTTCCTATCCAGCCTGCTTATAATAGTAAGGAAGTTGTCATGGCAAATTTGGCAGGTGTTGCTTCTTCGTCAAAAGAGGTTACACTAACCGCACCACAAGGAATACGGAATAAAGGTAGCGGTACCAAGCGTCGGTTAATTGGCTCAGGTGAAAAAGCTGTGGAGAAGAGCAAGAAAAAGAAAACCACCATATTCTGTAACACATGTCTTGAGTATGTTGATGATCATGATTCTCGTAAATGTCCCGACAAGATAAATCCTATGACTGATCAAGATTCTGGGAATTGTAGCACCAAGAATCCCCCTACCAACCATCGTCAAACTCGCAGGCGTAGCACCAGGAAAAAATCTACCATTTAATCAATTTTCATTTGTTAGAACTTTGAGTATGTTTTTTTATTATCTATTGCATGGATTTTCTATTGGAGACTTTAAGATTTTTGGTTTTTAACTTTTGTCCAGTTTGTTATGTTATGGATTCTGGTTTATGGTTCAATTTGGAAACTGTTTTGTGTCTAACTGGTTTGAACATGTCGTAAGTTTCATGAGCTTCAGCAATCACATTCTACTTCCATTACCAGTATAAATTGCACTTTGTATTATGTAAGTCAACTTTATCATTATCTTTATAATTTAGAGTCTAAGCAAAAAGAGATTTAGTATTTTGGTTGTCCAATCATATGTTACTCTGCGTGGTTAATAAATACACAAAAAATACCTTTTTGCCGGTAGACAAATTCGTGTATCATACAAGTATATATTACGTTTTTATAAACTTCGTGTGTACTCGGTACTATACCATCAACATATAGCCTCTATCAATACAACAAAAGTGGAAAAAAAATACCATAACATAAATAATTTCCATGTCTTAATAAGAAAACTTGACACTAAAAGTCTAAATTCATTAAACTTAGAATAAAAGGTTATGCATCTAAATTGCTTGCGAATTAATAGCATCCACAATTCTGGCCCTGTGCAGGTTGATATCAGATAGTATAATCTTTGCAGCATATTTTTTCTTGGCCATTAACAACTGTTTAACCCACAGTCCCATTTGTTTCTTCTAGTTCCCATATATGTTTCCATGTGCCTCATAACATATACACCGCTATCTATGGCAGTTGTGTACCATTGCAAATTTAAACGGATTGGCGTCTGAGCTTCCACTAACTCTGCATTAATATGTCTAACCGACCTCATATATCTAACCAGATGTTCCTTCTACATCAAAAAAAAAAAAAAACAAAACAAAACAACAATATAGTTGAGAAACTACATAATAGTATCTTTAAAATCAAAGAGATTATTTTACCACTTCTGAAGCTGTGATCATGCATTCCTTTTTATGTTTATCAATTGGGTTTCGCTCTTGCATATCCAGATTGTCGATAATGACAATTGATGGATTTTTTATATCAAAACATAACAAATAATAACAATTGTTAGACAGAATGGGAAAGAATATTAATTCAAAAGTCGCTAGATCCATCATTGTCTGATCACCATTGACCATTTGATGAACATTTCTTTTGAACAAAGCATCCAAATTTTTTTCCGATGTACTTTTCCCGGTCTGTTTCAAGTAAAATAAGCTTATATGTGTAGGATCAAAATAAATAAATATAGACAAAAATTCAACACAACCCATATTGAACTAAATGATACATACCACAATTGAGGTACTGCTAAAAAGCCTTTTTGGTAAGCCTTTGGGCCTCCTCGCCTTAGAATAATTTAATACCAATGCCCAAAAGTCAATCACAATGTGATTTACCATACAACTCGGCTGTAAGCTTTCAAATTTTCCTCGTGTACCAATACTTCCATAGCAGGTCTTGAACATCTCCTCACTGCACTCAAAGAACAAATTAAAAACTACATATAAAACTATACACTAGATATACAAACTAATTTTCATATTGAGAATCTTACTTTAGCTCTCCGTTTGCCCCCCAAAGATATTTCCATACTTGCTCCTCTTCTTTGGTTTCTTTTTCGTTAAAATCAATAGGCATGTTTAGATAGGGCAACCTGATTTGATTATCCTGACATTTTGATTCAGACCTAACCACTTGATTTTCTTTTATTCGTGACATTATCACGGTAAGTGGTACATGATCATCCGCTTCGTTGTATACATATTCATTTCTTTTACAAACGGGTGTGGTGGGCTCGTCCATATCAAACTCTTGTGTGAATCCCAAGCTAAACGATGGTGCATCTGAAGTCGCACCTGACTTACTAAGACGGTCAACACTAGCAAATAAAATTTCCATGTTGGATTGATCCTTCCAGAATTGTGACAAATTATTTTCATCTTCAGTTGTCATCAGCTCCTTCCCTTTCAGGCTTTTCTCCGGACTACTTTCAACGAAGTTTTTGCATTGAGATATGTTAACATTCCCTGTTAGGATGTTACCACCATTTCCAAATAGACTATGGTATTTCTTTGACAAAATCTTCAGGTCCTCATCATCAGGATACTCTCGCAATGCTTTTATTATTGTACACTCGAATTCATCTTTGTCACTATACAATAATGTAATCAAATCATCTAGCTTGTCCAAATAATCCTACAAAATATCGCAAGCCAAACCAAATAAGACCATCAAATGACTTACTTTGTTGAAGCAAAGTAAGTATGTCGCATAACATTCAACCTACATATATAATGAAATTACATACACGTAACTATACTTACTTTCAGCGTGTCACTGTTGGATTTATCTTCACTTGCCTTGTTATTATCTTCCTTGATAACTCTAGAAACTTTAACAAATAGCTCTCTTATATTTCCTCTACCAAATCCTCCACCTTCAATCTCGATCTTTTCCCTAAGCTTCATTCTCTCCATGTTCCATTCGGCCATTGCGAAATTCCTTCTTTGAAATTGTATTCCATTGCATGTTGTAGAATCAAGATATAATAACTACACGTCAAATAACAAAGATTTTTATAAATCATATTCATGTGTTTTATATAATAATTTATCGAAGCTATACTAACCAGCAATATTGTAAGAGGACCATTGAAGACACTCTTTGCATCATCTCTTACCCAATCAACCTTGCAATTACGTATAGCTGAGTATATCATTGAACACCAATCAACCGTGCTGATATCTCTACCCTTTGGAAAGAATGGAAGATAGGACAATTTACAATTTCCATTTTTTTGACAATCTATCATGATTGTCAGAAACAACATCACAAAATCTACTCTGAACAGCCAGTCAGCTTGTGTGTATGTTTTTAATCTTCTCACTATATCCGAAGGGCTTATATCAGACTTCCCATAAACATTTTTCCATACTTTGCTTACATTTTTGTTTTCTTTTGGGTCTGAATTCTTTACAAGCATCAACCCACCAATAGGAACACTAATCAACGTATGAATCACCTCTTTTGTTATCTTTATTGAGGCGTTCTCAATATCTATACACATTCTTTTAGTATCCAATCGGTCCACTACATAATTCCCTAACATCCCAAAAATCCCATCAATGGTTAAAGAAAGCATTCTCTCAAAACCCATTTGTTTAACACTAGCCCTTTGTACTTCTGACAAACCATTAATACCTTCATGTAATGATTTTGGTGATGATCTGGTAGTTATACTTGGCATCTCTTGTAACACGCCTTTTATTTTACCTTTATGCAGTTAGTCTTTTCCTTTTGCTTCCTTCTTTACATTTACCAACTCACTAGTATGCATAGGGCTTTCAAAGTCATCATCTATGACCAGTATACTCGATGTTCCACCACCATTTTCAACTTTAACTACATTACATCACATAAACACCAATCAACTACATTGCATCACATATAAAATAAAATAATATAGCTACATAAACCAAAAATACCATCTTGTCTGTGAAAGGTCGTGGATGATTTTTCCTCAACTCGCATTCTCTTAGCTTTTCTTGAAGGACCTACATTTTACAACATAACAATAATTTATAATTACACAAACATACTAATCAAGGTTGATATACTCTTGTCCCTACAAGGAAAATGAAGTACTCATCTTGAAGGTGCCCCTTCAGTTGTTATTGTTACAGATTCTTTCAAATTCTATTTCATCTAACGCCGTGCCGTTCTGCGAGTAATGACAACGAACGTTGACACGTGAACTATCACGAAGGTCCCTCCTATGTTGAAGGTATATTGACAATAGTGTTTCCTCTCTTACTGATCAGCTGCTTTGTACGAGAGAACGCTAGGGTAACCATGCAAGGCAATTTATTATTACAGTGGCCAACGTAATAACAACTTGTAGTGCATGAGAATTCTGGTGGACTCTGAGGGCCAAGCTAATGATCACTATTCGTTCAAAATTCTTAAGTTATTACATGAGATTCAATTTTTCTTATCTATTAGAACACGAACTGAGGTGGTTAGTATAACACAATACAATACAATACAATACAATACAATACAATACAATACAATACAATACAATACAATACAATACAATACAATACAATACAATACAATACAATACAATACAATACAATACAATACAATACAATACAATACAATACAATACAATACAATACAATACAATACAATACAATACAATACAATACAATACAATACAATACAATACAATACAATACAATACAATACAATACAATACAATACAATACAATACAATACAATACAATACAATACAATACAATACAATACAATACAATACAATACAATACAATACAATACAATACAATACAATACAATACAATACAATACAATACAATACAATACAATACAGGAAGACGATACGTATTTGTTCACACCTAACATTCGATTTATATCATGAGACGGTTGAGACTTGTCACACCCCGACCACGTATAACATACAAAATGTGGCGGAAAACATCGGGGAGTGTTGTAACAGAATTAATTGTTTCATAACCATGGCATACAAAGTTATATTTTATTTATAAACATAAGAGTTACATTGTCTTAAACAGGAAATAAAGAGTTTATAACATAATTAAACTAAGTCTATCTTCGTTTTATGTCTCTAAGGCACAGGTCCGCCCTAGTGTCACGATCATCATCCTATGGAAAAGCTCCTGAAAACACATGTGAAAATAGGTACGTCAGCATAAAAATGCCTGTGAGATACATAGGATTTGTGAAAATAGGATTCATGACTTATAAGTTTAGAAAAAATTGTTTAACAAAAGTCAGTCATGAACCTTGTAAGTTGTTTTGTTTTGTAAATCATTCAAAAAACAATGATATGTATAAATAAGAGAATAATGTAAGGTTAAATGAATAACCAAGAAAAATGAGTTTGTATAAGATAAGTTGTTTGGTAAATCAATGTCTTGTGAAAATAAGTTGTTTATGTAAAACGTAATATGTCAAATGTGGAAATGATTTAAGTAACGCTACGACATGTAATATCATACAAACACTTGTTTATAGGAAGTACCAGTGGCGTATCCACCATGCTTGTATCATATTACACACGCCTCGTTACTCAAATCACTTACTCAAACCAACCACCAATGTAAATTGTTTATGTATAAATGAATTGTCATGTGTTAATGTGTAAACCATATCGAAATGTCTATGTTCAATGTAAACCACCAAATGTGTATATCACTGTCAAAATGTTTATGTTTAATGTAGATCATGTAATGTGTACCCAAAAATATCATGTATGGTAAGTGAATTATATCAACTAAGCCATATGTAGAATGCACAAAAACAAGGTATTGAAGTAAAACATGGTTTAAATCAAAGTTATGTTTTGTGGAACAAATGCATGCTATACTGATACAAACATTTATGCGGTATTGTGAAAATGCATACATCCAAGCCTTGAGACTGTGGCGATAAACCCTTAAACAAATTAAAGGTTTATCTGAGTTATGTATATCGAATTCGGTCATTCCTTCCAATCCAAACAAACCCAGGATTTCAGGAACGGGAGTTGTCAATTCCTATGGTACCACTACCTACTAACGAACGGCGTAGCTAATGTTAATGAATGTATTGTTCCATTATAAACAACCCAAATGTCATACCAAAATGTAAACATGTGATGAAAGCAACTGTACTAAGTATGCACAGAATGGGCATTCATAGCATGTAATGTAATGTGAAACAATGTACTAAGTACGCACACAATGGGCATACATAGCATAAAATGTTATGAAATCACGTACTATAAATGTACTAATGAACATAGCAAGTATATGATGTGAAAGCATGGAAAAGCATGAAGGTAACATGTAGGCACATGTGTTTCACCCCAAAACGTTTGAAAAACAGTAAAAGAGGGGTCTATGTACTCACTTGAGATTGCTCAGTAGTCCTTGAGTGACAACCAAACAATGCTAGAGATCACGGATATCAAACGGCACCTAATATAGGTAACTATGTTAATAAACCGGACCTAAATCGGAGGATCGGATAGAATGAGGGCTCGTAAACCAAATGAGTATGGGAACTCATGTAGTATGGTTTAATAAAGCCTTCATACTAAATGAAACCTAACCTGAGTGCTTACGACCCATTGACCCGTTTAGGTAGCTTATGCTACTTTAACGCGTCGTTCACGTGAAACGCGTTCGGAATGCCTAACTAGTCCTATGATAAGTAAAATATGCCTTAACATGTCTAATATTGTTACCAAATCAGTTTAGATACCAAAATTTATGTTACATATGCTTAAAATGAATTTTGGCGTCAAAAGGGCATTTTGGTAATTTACCTAAGGCATATAAACTACCTATCATACAACTACTTAAACGAAGCGACCATAAGGTATAACCTCGGAAGGTTACTCCCTATATAATATGGTCACCTAATGTGCTTGGTCGGATCCTAATGATCGACCAAACGGGTCGGGTTCGAAAGTATAAGCGATTGTTTAGATCGCGTACCTTACGACCCTATACAAGCACTAAACTAAAAGTGACGAGCTAAGCATGTTAAAACATGCTTAACTAAGTTTAGAAATAGGTTTGGTATCAAAACAAATGGTTTTGATACCCATAAGTAGTTTGGTTACAAAATACGCAAGAATACGTATTCTGGCCGAAACTACGGCTCGTCACTGAGCCTAGATAACGTGGTAACAAGTAGGTATAGTCACTAGGGACTATAACCATCGTGATTACGCTCACGTTACGAAGTTCAAATGAACTTCACATTGACCATAAACTGGTCAACGCAGAAAGTCAAACAAAGTTTGACTTTCGGACTCGAAAAGCAATAAAAGGACGAAGGAACACTTACAAAAGGTCCCCGCAAGCAATCTAGACCCAAATAGTTCAGGTATGAAACAAAGGCTTCAACTTAGAACACTTTAGATCAGATTTTGTGAGGAATGAGTGAAGGTGGGGGGGGTATTTATAGTTTTCGGTTCACCGTTAGGATCGTTTCTTGGAAAAGGGGGCACGATCTAAGCCGTAAACTTGTTGTAATGTTGTGGTATGTCATTTGCCCCCACCATAAGTGTTTAACACGTGTAATTGGCCTTTGGAGGCTGAAGGGTCGCTAATCAGCAGAAAAAAATCGAGTTGCTGCATCTGGAGACCCCTTACGGACCGTAAGGGTCATGGCTTACGGTCCGTAAGCCATGAACTTTGGCAGATTTGCAGCTTTGGTCCCTGTTGTGTTTTAAGGCCATTTCTGATGCGTTTAAGGCCCGTTAACCCCATTTCAAAGCACTAAAATGAAGTTAAAGTATAGGGAACTCAAAATGTGCTCAAAAATATCTCGGATGTCGGTTCGTTTGGCCGTACAATCGCGTTGTTCGGTTAATTACGACGGAATGCGCATAAGCGCGAAAAATGATCCAAATTGCGTGATGAATGGATTTTTCTAATGCCAAACACTAAAATAAAATGTTTTAGTGCTTACATAAATTTTTGGATGTCCGGATGTATTCAGAACGTGAGTTATGCGCGAAAGTGCAAACTTGTGCACTTTTTGACGCTTTTAGTCCCTGAATGACCCAAAAGTTTATTTTTGCACACCGAACCCCTTAAAGCCTATTTCTAAGCTATGTAAAGGATATTTATGGTATGTTTAACTTATGGTCATGTTCCGGAATGTTCGTTACAGTTCAAATTGGCATACTTTCGCAGTTTGTCAAGTTTAGTCCCTGTAAGCGAATTAACTTGTTTTTGCCATACCAAAGCCTTCAAAACTTATTTCTAAGCTATGTAAAGGTTATTTAAGGTATGTTAAGTATATGTTGATGTTCCGAAGTATTTGTCGCATTAAACTGATTACGTTTACGCATCAGTTTGCGTATAACTCTCCAGAAAGCGATATAGAGTTTGAAATTGAACAAAAGTAAAAACATGAAAAATGTCAAACATAAATAAACAAACATTGGGATCAAATAACATTGTTTTATTGATAATAGAACTGTTCACAATGATAATAAGCACAGATGTTACAGTCTCCCCTACTTGTGGAAATTTCGTCCCGAAATTTATTTAGAGGAAACTCGTGGAAAAAGATGCGGATACTTCGCCTTCATTTGATCTTCGCGTTCCCAAGTAAACTCGGGTCCACGTTTAGCTTCCTAGCGAACTTTGACCAAAGGAATGCGCTTGCGTTTAAGCCACTTGACTTCACGTTCCATGATTTCCACTGGCTCCTCAACAAATTTCAGTGTTTTGTCAACACGAATTTCGTCAAGCGGTATGTGGAGGTTCTCATCAGCTAAACACTTCTTGAGATTGGACACGTGAAAAGTTGGATGAACATTTCCAAGTTCAG
Organism: Helianthus tuberosus; assembly: GCA_030545235.1. Classification (NCBI taxonomy): domain Eukaryota; kingdom Viridiplantae; phylum Streptophyta; class Magnoliopsida; order Asterales; family Asteraceae; genus Helianthus; species Helianthus tuberosus. Next base: position 125,118,850 of record CM060449.1, on the reverse strand, counting down.
GAGGTAACTCAAGTCTGTAGGCTACCTTACCGATTCTTTCGACGATCTTGAATGGTCCAACATATCTAGGTGCAAGTTTTCCTTTCTTTCCAAATCTGATCACACCTTTCCAAGGTGAGACCTTAAGTAATACTCGATCACCGACTTGAAATTCCAAGGGATTGCGTTTTGGGTCCGCGTAACTCTTTTGACGACTTCTAGCTGTTTGAAGGTTATCACGAACTTTCTTAACCTTATCTGTTGTCTCTAAAATGAGGGCAGGTCCAGTAAGTTGAGCCTCGCCGATCTCATTCCAGCAGAATGGTGAACGACATTTTCGACCATAGAGAGCCTCGAAAGGAGCCATTTTGATGCTGGTGTGATAGCTGTTGTTGTAGGAGAATTCAATTAACGGAAGATGTGAATCCCAACTACCACCAAAGTCGATCACACAAGCTCTAAGCATATCCTCTAGAGTCTGGATTGTTCTTTCAGATTGACCATCCGTTTGCGGATGATAAGCTATGCTCAGATTAAGTTGGGTCCCCATAGCAGATTGCATGGTTTTCCAAAAATGAGAAGTGAAACGAGCATCTCTGTCAGAAATGATGTTCAAAGGAACACCATGTCGAGCTACAATTTCATCCACATAGATTTTAGCAAGTTTGTCAGCAGGAAAATCCTCACGGATTGGTAAGAAATGTGCTGACTTAGTAAGACGATCAACGACTACCCAGATGGCATCATGACCTTTCTTTGTGCGCGGAAGTTTGGTAACGAGATCCATAGTAATGTTTTCCCATTTCCAAACTGGGATCTCTGGTTGCACCAATAAACCAGAAGGACGCTGATGTTCAGCCTTAACCTTAAGACAAGTAAGGCATTTTGATACGTATAAGGCAATGTCTTTCTTCATACCATGCCACCAATAGTGAATACAAAGATCCTTATACATTTTATCCGAGCCAGGATGAACAGAATAACGCGACTTATGGGCTTCATCCATAAGCAAGGTGCGAAGGTTATCTTGGCTTGGGACCCACAAACGGTCCATGAAGTAATACGATCCATTGTCCTTCAGTTCCAGATCAGGTGTTATGTGATAGGGAAATTCCTTATCCATTAAACCTTGTGAAACACAAGATTGTTGAGCCTGAGAAATGTGTGCTTGGATATCGGATCGAGCTTGAATAACAGATTGAACACGTACACAATGAAGCTTAGTACGTTCCTTATGACTCAATGCATCAGCTACGACATTCGCCTTACCAGGATGGTAGCGAATTTCGCAGTCATAGTCGTTTAAAAGCTCAACCCAACGTCGTTGCCTCATGTTGAGTTCTTTCTGATTGAAGATATGCTGAAGACTTTTGTGGTCCGTGAAAACCACACATTTTGTACCGTACAAATAGTGTCTCCAGATCTTTAGAGCGAAAACAACTGCACCCAACTCAAGATCATGAGTGGTGTAGTTCTTCTCATGTATCTTCAACTGCCTCGATGCATATGCTATGACTTTGTTCCTTTGCATCAGAACACAACCAAGACCCAGTTTAGATGCATCACAATAAACGACGAAATCATCATTGCCCTCAGGCAAAGTCAGAACAGGCACGTCGCAAAGCTTCTGCTTCAAGTTTTGAAAAGCTTCCTCTTGTTTGTATCCCCAATCAAAGGGCTTGTTCTTCTGAGTTAAAGCAGTTAGAGGAACTGCAATCTTCGAGAAATTTTCAATGAAGCGGCGATAATAACCCGCTAGACCAAGAAAAGAACGAACCTCAGTAGGAGTAGTAGGCGTATCCCAATCCTTAATCGCACTGATCTTGGAGGGATCTACATGAATACCTTGTTCGTTGACAATATGTCCTAAAAATTGAACTTCTTTAAGCCAGAATTCACACTTGGAGAATTTGGCGAAAAGTTGCTCTTTCTTTAGGAGTTCCAGAGTAAGACGAAGATGATGCTCGTGATCAGCTCGCGTCTTAGAATAAATCAAGATGTTGTCAATAAAAACAATGACGAACTGATCCAAATAAGGCTTGCAGACCCTATTCATTAAGTTCATGAAAACAGCAGGAGCATTAGTCAAACCGAATGGCATGACTGTGAATTCATAATGTAACACCTGTGCCTCCACGGCCATCAAACAAATACCAAACCAATGAAATGTTGTATTTCATACTTGTGATTTGTAAAAATATGTGTATCATTTACACATACCATATTTTGTTCGAATTCAGACTCTAAATCGCTTTCTGGAAGGTTATATGCGCACCGATGCGTAAATATAACCAGTTTAATGCAACGAACACTCCGGAATAGTGAAATAGGCTTAACATACTTTAAATAACCTTTACATAACTTAGATATAAGTTTTGGAAGGTTTGGTGTGGTGAAATCAAAGTTAAATCGCTTACAGGGACTAAAGTTGACAAACTGCGAAAGTATGCCAATTTGAACTGTAACAGATATTCCGGAACATGACCGTAAGTTAAACATACCATAAATATCCTTTACATAGCTTAGAAATAGGCTTTGAGGTGTTCGGTATGCTAAAATAAACTTTTGTGTCATTCAGGGACTAAAAGTGTCAAAAAGTGCACAAGTTTGCATTTTCGCGCATAACTTACGTTCTGAATACATCCGGACATCCAAAAATTTAAGTAAGCACTAAAATATTTTATTTTAGTGTTTGGCTTGCCAAAAATCCATTCGTCGCGTCATTTGGATCGTTTTACGCGCTTATGCGCATTCCGTCGTAATTAACCGAACATCGCGACCGTACGGTTAAACGAACCGACATCCAAGATATTTTTGAGCACATTTTAAGTTCCCTATACTTTAACTTCATTTTAGAGCTTTGAAATGGGGTTAACGGGCCTTAAACATGTCGAAAATGGGCTGAATGCATGACAGGGACCAAAAGTGTAAATCTGCCAAACTTAGGCCTAGCGGTGCGCTACACTTTTAGTGTAGCGGTGCGCTAGCCTATGCCAGAACAGATAATAACAAACAGTCAGCAGATTATCAGCTGATTAAACCACAACCACATGTTTGCAACTTGCATTTTCAGCTGATAAACATCATTTCTAGCCACCACAACTTTGTGACAAGTGTACGGCTCGGATCGTGGCACGATATTCAAGAAACGATCCTAACGGCTCTACTTTTCCTATAAATACCCACCCCCCCATTGCTTCAAAACCCACAAATCTGATCATTTGGGCTCTAAGTTGGAACCTTCGTTTCATACCTGAGTTACTTGGATCGGGATTAGCATTCGGGGACCCTTCGTAAGTCCTCTTTCGTTCTTTTATTGCTTTTCGAGTCCGAAAGTCAAACTTTGTTTGACTTTCTGCATTGACCAGTTTATGGTCGATGCAAAGTTCGTTTGAACTTCATAACGTGAGTGTAATCACGATGGTTATAGTCCCTAGCGACTATACCTACTGATTACCACGTTATCTAGGCTCAGTGACGAGCCGTAGTTTCGGGCAGAATACGTATTCTTACGTATTTTGTAACCAAACTACTCTTAGGTATCACAACCGTTTGTTGTGATACCAAACCTGTTTTCTAAACTTAGTTAAGCATGTTTTAACATGCTTAGCTCGTCACTTTTAGTTTAGTGCTTAGATAGGGTCGTAAGGTAAGCGATCTAAACAATCGCTTATACTTTCGAACCCGACCCGTTTGGTCGATCATTAAGATCCGACCAAGCACATTAGGTGACCATAGTATATAATAACCTTACGAGGTTATACCTTATGGTCGCTTCGTTTAAGTAGTTGTATGATAGGTAGTTTATATGCCTTAGGTAAATTACCAAAATACCCCTTTGATGCCAAAATTCATTTTTAAACATATGTTACATAACTTTTGACATCTAAACTGATTTGACAACCATATTAGACATGTTAAGGCATATATTACTTGTCATAGGACTAGTTAGGCGGTCCGAACGCGTTTCACGCAAACGACGCGTTAAAGTAGCATAAGCTACCTTAATGGGTCGTGATGGGTCGATAATACTTAGGTTAAGTTTCATTTAGTATGTAGGCTTTGTTAAACCATATCATATGAGTTCCTACACTCATTTGGTTTACAGACCCTCCTGCTACCCAGTCTTCCGATTTAGGTCCGGGTTATTTATGTAGTTACCTATATTAGGTACCGTTTGATTTCCGGGACTCCTCTAGCTTACTTGGTAGTTGTTCAAGACTCCTAAGCACTCTCAGGCGAGTACATTATTCCCCTCTTTTACTGTTTTCAACTGTTTTGGGGTGACTCATATGTGCTAAATGTTTTAACAATGATTTCAAGAACGATTACAATAACAATTACAATGTGATTTCAAGAACGATTACAATAACAATTACAAAGTGATTTCAAGAACGATTACAATAACAATTAGAATGTGGTTTCAAGAACGATAACAATGGTTTCAAAAACAATTACAATGGTTTCAAGAACGATTTCAATAAAGTGAACAAACTTGTTGGTAGTAGTTACATAACCGATGACATTCATTAGCAATGATCAAGCCGACCAGTATTAGGTTATGGTACCATAGGATCTGACAAATCCCGTTATTCTCTATACCCATGGTTATGTGTGGATATTTTGGGTAGCGACTGAATCTGTAATTATTAACTTATCCTTTGGTAAGGGTTTGTTAAGAACGAAATTATTAACTTACCCTTTGGTAAGGGTTTGTTAAGAACGAGAACGAGAGCGAGATGGAACGAGGAACGCGTCAAGAAGGTTTGAATGTTATTAGAGAATCGACCATAAAGTAGTTTCACAATTAAAACAAGAACGACTAGAACGATTTTACAAAATGGGTTAACGATTGGGTAAACATCGGAACATGATTGACATTTGATCATGCATTTCCACGAAACATAGTATTGATTTAAACCAAGTTTTACTTCAATACTTTGTTGTTGTGCATATGGTTTAGTTGAGACATTTCACTTGCCATACATGGATATTTGACATAGACATTTGACATGGATATTTGACATAGACATTTGACATGGATATTTGACATAGACATTTGACATGGATATTTGACATAGACATTTTGACATGATTTACATCTTGACATGAATACTTTGACATATTAATCAATACATTTGACAATTGATTTAAACATAGACATTTTACATTGTTTGGTTTGGTTTGATTAAGTGATTAAGTAATGATGCGTGTATAATATGATACAAACATGGTGGATACGCCGCTGGTACTTCCTATATATAAGTGTTTGTATGGTATTACATATTGTAGCGTTATTTGAATCATTTCAGTTTGAGACACAGAACATTTTATACAAGTAACATACTTTTCACAAGACATTTATTTACAAACAACTTATCTTATAAAGACTCATTTCACATGGTTATTCATTTAATCATGCATTATTCTCTTATTTATACATATCATCTAAACTTATTATTTTTCAAATGATTTACAAAGACAAGGCAAATTACAAGGTTCATGACTAAACATTTTCTTAAACTGAAGTCATGAATCTTATTTTCACAAAACCTATGTACTCGCCAGCATTTCTTTGCTGACCTCGTTTTCACATATGTTTCAGGTATAGTTGGATGATATCGATTGATAAGATGCATGCTCACATTGGACTGGACAAGGCCTTAGTGACTCAATAACAATGATAGATTATGTTTAATTTGTGTATTTAGATTTCCAGACGAAGTAATTATTCAATGTTTAATTAAACGAAACACTTTTTGGTATCCATGGTTATGAAACATTAATTCTGTTGCAACACGCCCCGATGTTTCCGCCGCGATTTGTTGTTTTACGCGGTCGGGGTGTGACAGAAAAGATGGTATCAGAGCCAATGGTTATAGGGAATTAGGTTATTAGTAATTAGTAATGCTTTGACCTAGTCTATAACCTTCTTAGGACCCTAACGCGAGTTTACTTGCGTTTAGTCATAAAACAATACCGTCACCTATCCTTAGGTGACGACCACAACAAGAACATAAATTTCAAAACCGCTTTGAAAACTAATCATCTGTTCTTGGATGATTAATTTCTAGGTTTTGAACCTTCTATTGTAAGGTTTTGAACCCTCTGTTTTATGGTTTTGAACCCCTTTGATTTTTTTTCAAAAATCTCGTCAAGGTTTTGGGTTTTAAATAATGTGAACACGTGCAAACTGGAAGGGTGAATGCCTGTATTCTGGGTCTTCTGTCTATGCAAGCACTTCGTATACATCTCATCAGACGCGAGACCAGTTGTGCTTACCTGGGAATGCTTGGGATGAGTGTTCACTTATAGGCGAGCACGTCTTCGCGATACATTATTTTTAACCTATTTACTTTGACTAATCACCAAGGTCGTTTGTTGCTTTGTAGTAACAAACAAATGACCACTATCCTTGCTTTCATCAGATTTGTTGCATCTCATTCTCTTCGTCTAATTCTCTCACTCGTTTCCTTTCATGTTTCCTCTTTTAGACAATGCCTCCTCGACGCGAAAACCAGATAGAGACTGCCGAGCTGGCAGAAATCATTGCGCAGCAAATGGCTGCTCAGTTTCCAAACCTCTTTGCTCAATGGAACCAAGCCAACAACAACAACAATGTGCTATGCAAATACAAGGATTTCAACCAGGCTAAACCACTCAAGTTTAGTGGTTCTGAAGGAGCAACTGGGCTTCTTCAGTGGTTCGAGAGCATAGAGAATACTTTTCGCCATGTGCAGTGTCCGGAAAATCGCAAGGTAGAGTTTTCTTCGAGCGTATTTCAGAAGAGGGCTTTGACATGGTGGAACGGGGTTATGAGAGACAGAGGTGCCGAAGTTGCTCTCGTACTGACATGGGCTGAACTGAGAGCCCTTATGATGAGGGAATTTTGTCCTCGTCATGAACAGCGAGCTTTGGAGAAGGAATTTGATGAGTTGAAGCAAGATAGTGGTGAGCACAGGGCGTATACTGATAGGTTTGAGGAGCTGAGTCTGCTTTGCCCGACAATGGTTACCCCACTTGACATAGCTATCGAAAGGTACATCGACGGCCTACCTGACTCGGTACAAGACATCCTTACTGGTAGTAACCCTGCCACACTCCGTCAGGCGATCGAGTTATCAGCGACATTGACTGAGTCGCAGATTCGGAAGAACAAGTTACACAGGAAGGGTGACAAGGGCAAGAAACAGTCAGCTGACAAGGAGGATAGCAAGAAAGGTCAAAACAAGAAGGGTAAGGAAGGTGAGACGTCAAAGAAATCAAGGAAGCGAAAGGGTGGTCAAAACTTTGCGGTTACAGCACAGACTGCTCAGAACCCGCGAAACTTACCAGCTCAGCCACCTGCAAAGAAAGCATATGCCGGTACCGCACCTTATTGTGCACGCTGCAACGGTCATCACGCAGTACAACAAGCTTGCTGGCAATGCACGACGTGTGGTAAACTTGGGCATTTGGCCAAGATTTGTCGTTTGGGATAAAATCAGGCTGCTCAGGTTCAAGCTCCGGTTCAAGGGAATGCTGTGAGATTTCCACTAGGTTCATGTTTCAACTGCGGAGAGATTGGTCACTTCCGCCACAACTGCCCAAGAGTGGTGAATGCAAATGCTAACGCAAACTCGAATGCGAACGTCAAACGTCAATGTGAATCCAGCACGCGGTCGAGTGTTTAACATCAATGAGGCACTCAATGATGAAGGAATGAACAATTAGCAGTTTGTTTTTCCTCTGGTTGTTATCTTGTAACATTTAAAGACAATGCGGATGTTATATAAATAAAATTTGTGGTTTTATTTTTAACTAATGCAATTGTATGAATGTTTGATTCAACCTTATGATGTTAACACAAAGACAAAACTACTCGTGTGGTTCTGTCATTTTTATGATCACTTGTAATCTCCCTAAGAACCTCAAACACTTACTTCTTTTAAATCTATAGTATCTTATCGTCTTGCACCATTCGAGATGCAAGAATTATCAAAACAGCTTCAAGAGTTGTCTGATAAAGGATTCATCAGTCCGAACTTTTCACCTTGGAGAAACTCCTATACTCTTTGTGAAAAGAAAGATGGATCTTTTCGAATGTATAACGTAAGCCTGGTGAGCTTACCATCAAGAATCGATATCCCCCTACCTTGAATCAACGAATTCTCCGATCAACTGCATAGCGTTGCATGCTTTTCCAAGATCGATTTGCGTTTTGGGTATCATCAACTTTGTATTCTCGAAGAAGATATTCCCAAAACAATTTTCTGCACGAAGTATGGCCATTACGAGTTTACAGTCAGGCCTTTTTGGATTGACAAATGCTCCAGCCATCTGCATGGACTTAATAAATAGAGTCTGCAAGTCTTATTGGATCAGATCGTCATTGTTATTATTGATGACATCTTGAACTATTCATGTCCTGAGCCGATCACGATCAACACCTTCGTTGACATCGGAGCCCTGATTGAATTCCTTGTACACCTTAAAATGTACAATACAACTCAATTAGGACAAACCGAATTCCTTTTAAGATCTTCCTATCTTCATAGTTAGATTCTTGAAAATATTTAAGGTGCTAAAGGAAATCCATGGATTGGGTTCCTGGTATGCTTTAAATACCCGTGTCCAAAGATAACAAATTTAAGGTCAAATTGAACGATTATGCGATTGAACGAGTATGCAATTATGCGATTATGTGTTTATGTGTTATGTGTTCTCCTCTATGTTTTTGTGTTTTTATACTCTGGATAATTTGTTATCCAAATCCTCGCAGGATCTTTCATATCTTCATATGAGGGATTCGTAGCAGGATAGTCAAAAGGTACTACCTTAAATCCTTAATGGGCTTCTATGTAATAGATAAGACCCTTGGATTTTATAGTATCACTCCATGATTCATAAGAGACCCTTTTGGTGGTCTAGTCAAAAAGATTGATTTACAATTTGGTTAAGAACGACATCTAGTGATGTAGTTGGAGAGACACATTTATAGTCTATTTAGATCATTTATTGATTTAATTAAAAAGGACTCTATGGCAGTCTAGTCACACTCATCACAGGATTGTTCAGTTGGTTTTACTCTACACATTATAAAATAGACTGTGTGAACTATGCAAGGAATTGTCTAATTATGGACGCGTACATAATTATGAAATTTAGTGCACAGAAACCCAGTAAGGTTTATTATGTGTAAGAACCGATAGTGACAACAATAACAAAATGAGAACGATGTAATGGAGGTACGGTGGACGCACCAATGACGCTTTATATACTTGTATATAAGTGTCCCTCTTACATTGCAAGCATAATGTTATTAAGGTTACTAGAAGTTCAGAACCCTAACCAATGTTGTTCGATCTTTTCAACAACATGTTTTCAAGCTCTCACAAGTTTCCTCTAAATAAATTTCGGGACGAAATTTCCTAAAGTAGGGGAGACTGTAACACCTGTGCCTCCACGGCCATCAAACAAATACCAAACCAATGAAATGTTGTATTTCATACTTGGGATTTGTAAAAATATGTGTATCATTTACACATATCATATTTTGTTCGAATTCAGACTCTAAATCGCTTTCTGGAAGGTTATATGCGCATCGATGCGTAAATATAACCAGTTTAATGCAACGAACACTCCGGAATAGTGAAATAGGCTTAACATACTTTAAATAACCTTTACATAACTTAGATATAAGTTTTGGAAGGTTTGGTGTGGTGAAATCAAAGTTAAATCGCTTACAGGGACTAAAGTTGACAAACTGCGAAAGTATGCCAATTTGAACTGTAACAGATATTCCGGAACATGACCGTAAGTTAAACATACCATAAATATCCTTTACATAGCTTAGAAATAGGCTTTGAGGTGTTCGGTATGCTAAAATAAACTTTTGTGTCATTCAGGGACTAAAAGTGTCAAAAAGTGCACAAGTTTGCATTTTCGCGCATAACTTACGTTCTGAATACATCCAGACATCCAAAAATTTAAGTAAGCACTAAAATATTTTATTTTAGTGTTTGGCTTGCCAAAAATCCATTCGTCGCGTCATTTGGATCGTTTTACGCGCTTATGCGCATTCCGTCGTAATTAACCGAACATCGCGACCGTACGGTTAAACGAACCGACATCCAAGATATTTTTGAGCACATTTTAAGTTCCCTATACTTTAACTTCATTTTAGAGCTTTGAAATGGGGTTAACGGGCCTTAAACATGTCGAAAATGGGCTGAATGCATGACAGGGACCAAAAGTGTAAATCTGCCAAACTTAGGCCTAGCGGTGCGCTACACTTTTAGTGTAGCGGTGCGCTAGCCTATGCCAAAACAGATAATAACAAACAGTCAGCAGATTATCAGCTGATTAAACCACAACCACATGTTTGCAACTTGCATTTTCAGCTGATAAACATCATTTCTAGCCACCACAACTTTGTGACAAGTGTACGGCTCGGATCGTGGCACGATATTCAAGAAACGATCCTAACGGCTCTACTTTTCCTATAAATACCCACCCCCCCCATTGCTTCAAAACCCACAAATCTGATCATTTGGGCTCTAAGTTGGAACCTTCGTTTCATACCTGAGTTACTTGGATCGGGATTAGCATTCGGGGACCCTTCGTAAGTCCTCTTTCGTTCTTTTATTGCTTTTCGAGTCCGAAAGTCAAACTTTGTTTGACTTTCTGCATTGACCAGTTTATGGTCGATGCAAAGTTCGTTTGAACTTCATAACGTGAGTGTAATCACGATGGTTATAGTCCCTAGCGACTATACCTACTGATTACCACGTTATCTAGGCTCAGTGACGAGCCGTAGTTTCGGGCAGAATACGTATTCTTACGTATTTTGTAACCAAACTACTCTTAGGTATCACAACCGTTTGTTGTGATACCAAACCTGTTTTCTAAACTTAGTTAAGCATGTTTTAACATGCTTAGCTCGTCACTTTTAGTTTAGTGCTTAGATAGGGTCGTAAGGTAAGCGATCTAAACAATCGCTTATACTTTCGAACCCGACCCGTTTGGTCGATCATTAAGATCCGACCAAGCACATTAGGTGACCATAGTATATAATAACCTTACGAGGTTATACCTTATGGTCGCTTCGTTTAAGTAGTTGTATGATAGGTAGTTTATATGCCTTAGGTAAATTACCAAAATACCCCTTTGATGCCAAAATTCATTTTTAAACATATGTAACATAACTTTTGACATCTAAACTGATTTGACAACCATATTAGACATGTTAAGGCATATATTACTTGTCATAGGACTAGTTACGCGGTCCGAACGCGTTTCACGCAAACGACGCGTTAAAGTAGCATAAGCTACCTTAATGGGTCGTGATGGGTCGATAATACTTAGGTTAAGTTTCATTTAGTATGTAGGCTTTGTTAAACCATATCATATGAGTTCCTACACTCATTTGGTTTACAGACCCTCCTGCTACCCAGTCTTCCGATTTAGGTCCGGGTTATTTATGTAGTTACCTATATTAGGTACCGTTTGATTTCCGGGACTCCTCTAGCTTACTTGGTAGTTGTTCAAGACTCCTAAGCACTCTCAGGCGAGTACATTATTCCCCTCTTTTACTGTTTTCAACTGTTTTGGGGTGACTCATATGTGCTAAATGTTTTAACAATGATTTCAAGAACGATTACAATAACAATTACAATGTGATTTCAAGAACGATTACAATAACAATTACAAAGTGATTTCAAGAACGATTACAATAACAATTAGAATGTGGTTTCAAGAACGATAACAATGGTTTCAAAAACAATTACAATGGTTTCAAGAACGATTTCAATAAAGTGAACAAACTTGTTGGTAGTAGTTACATAACCGATGACATTCATTAGCAATGATCAAGCCGACCAGTATTAGGTTATGGTACCATAGGATCTGACAAATCCCGTTATTCTCTATACCCATGGTTATGTGTGGATATTTTGGGTAGCGACTGAATCTGTAATTATTAACTTATCCTTTGGTAAGGGTTTGTTAAGAACGAAATTATTAACTTACCCTTTGGTAAGGGTTTGTTAAGAACGAGAACGAGAGCGAGATGGAACGAGGAACGCGTCAAGAAGGTTTGAATGTTATTAGAGAATCGACCATAAAGTAGTTTCACAATTAAAACAAGAACGACTAGAACGATTTTACAAAATTGGTTAACGATTGGGTAAACATCGGAACATGATTGACATTTGATCATGCATTTCCACGAAACATAGTATTGATTTAAACCAAGTTTTACTTCAATACTTTGTTGTTGTGCATATGGTTTAGTTGAGACATTTCACTTGCCATACATGGATATTTGACATAGACATTTGACATGGATATTTGACATAGACATTTGACATGGATATTTGACATAGACATTTGACATGGATATTTGACATAGACATTTTGACATGATTTACATCTTGACATGAATACTTTGACATATTAATCAATACATTTGACAATTGATTTAAACATAGACATTTTACATTGTTTGGTTTGGTTTGATTAAGTGATTAAGTAACGATGCGTGTATAATATGATACAAACATGGTGGATACGCCGCTGGTACTTCCTATATATAAGTGTTTGTATGGTATTACATATTGTAGCGTTATTTGAATCATTTCAGTTTGAGACACAGAACATTTTATACAAGTAACATACTTTTCACAAGACATTTATTTACAAACAACTTATCTTATAAAGACTCATTTCACATGGTTATTCATTTAATCATGCATTATTCTCTTATTTATACATATCATCTAAACTTATTATTTTTCAAATGATTTACAAAGACAAGGCAAATTACAAGGTTCATGACTAAACATTTTCTTAAACTGAAGTCATGAATCTTATTTTCACAAAACCTATGTACTCGCCAGCATTTCTTTGCTGACCTCGTTTTCACATATGTTTCAGGTATAGTTGGATGATATCGATTGATAAGATGCATGCTCACATAGGACTGGACAAGGCCTTAGTGACTCAATAACAATGATAGATTATGTTTAATTTGTGTATTTAGATTTCCAGACGAAGTAATTATTCAATGTTTAATAAAACGAAACACTTTTTGGTATCCATGGTTATGAAACATTAATTCTGTTGCAACACGCCCCGATGTTTCCGCCGCGATTTGTTGTTTTACGCGGTCGGGGTGTGACACATAATGCCCATAACGAGTACGGAACGCTGTCTTGGGAATATCTTCTTCATGCACCCGAAGTTGATGATACCCGGAACGTAGATCAATCTTCAAAAAAATAAGAAGCGCCCTGTAACTGATCAAAGAGATCGTCTATGCGCGGTAGGGGATATCGATTCTTGATGGTATGCTTGTTAAGCTCACGATAATCGATACACATCCTAAAGGATCCATCCTTCTTCTTGACAAAAAGAACGGGAGCACCCCAGGGTGAAAAGCTAGGACGTATAAAACCTTTGTCAGAGAGCTCCTGAAGCTGCTTAGACAACTCTTGCATCTCAGATGGTGCAAGACGATATGGAGCTCTGGCAATGGGACTTGCACCAGGTACGAGATCAATGCGGAACTCGACTTGGCGTGCTGGGGGTAGACCAGGTAACTCTTCAGGGAAAACTTCAGAATAATCCCGAACGACAGGAATATCTGAAATAGACTTACCCTTGCCTTTATCTGCTGTAACATGTGCTAAGAAGGCCACATAGTTCTTTCGCAGATACTTCCGAGCTTTAAAACAAGACATGAGCTTGAGACCACCAGACGGTTTCTCACCTTGAACCTGTAGGATCTCGCCTGTCGAAAGCGGCACACGAACAATATTCTCAAAACAAACTACCTCTGCACGATGCTTGGATAACCAATCCATACCCACAATAACGTCGAAGCTTCCAAGTTGCATGGGCGTGAGGTCAATAGGAAAAAGATGGTCGTTAAGGTTTAACTGGCAGTTGCGAAGAACAGAATCAAGAACAATGGGTTCACCACTAGCAACTTCTACTGTCAAAGGTTTACCTAGTTTCGTTCTAGACACGCGAAGCATTGGCTCAAAAGACAATGACACAAAACTCTTATCGGCACCCGTATCAAAGAGAACAGATGCAGGCTGATTATTAATAAAGAACGTACCGTTCACCACTTCATTGTCTGCTTGTGCCTCTTGAGCATTCATGTTGAAAACTCGCCCTCGAGCCGGAGCCTGATTTTGATTCTGGTTCTGGTTTGCTAGCCTTGGGCACCGGTTCCTGTAGTGGGTCAGATCCCCACAATTGTAGCACGAACCAGGAGGAAAATGAGGTCGTGCAGCTTGACCTTGTTGCTGAGCAAGAGGCTGAGCAACTTGTTGAGCCGGGTTCTGAACTGCGCGATTCTGAGCAAACCGACAAACATCGGCAAGATGACCTGACTTCCCACAGTTAGTACAGAAGCGGCACTGATGTTGCGGCTGATGGTGACTGTTGCATCTATTGCACAAAGGTGCATTTCCTGAATAGGGCTTCTTCGCTGGAGGCTGTGCGGGTTGGTTGGGAGCCGCCTGGTTAGCTTGGGCAGTGACAGCATAGTTTTGGGAAGCCTTATGCTTCCTTGCCCTTTTCGATGAACCAGAATCCTTTCCATTCTTGTTTTGACCTTTCTTGCTATCTTCCTTGTCAGACGACTGTTTCTTGCCCTTGTCACCCTTCCTGTGTAATTTATTCTTCCGAATCTGCGACTCAGTCAATGTCGCTGATAACTTGATCGCCTGACGGAGTGTGGCAGGGTTACTACCAGTAATGATGTCTTGCACTGAGTCAGGTAGGCCGTCGATGTACCTTTCGATAGCCTTGTCGAGTGGGGTAACCATAGTTGGGCAAAGCAGACTCAACTCCTCAAACCTATCAGTATATGTCCTGTGCTCACCACTATCTTGTTTCAAGTCATCAAACTCCTTCTCCAACGCTCGTTGTTCATGACGAGGACAAAACTCCCTCATCATTAGAGCTCTAAGTTCAGCTCATGTCTGTGCTAGAGCAACTTCTGCACCACGGTCTCTCATTACCCCATTCCACCATGTAAGAGCCCTCTTCTGAAACACACTCGAAGAAAACTCGACCTTACGATTGTCAGGACACTGCACGTGGCGAAAAGTATTCTCAATGCTCTCGAACCATTGAAGAAGCCCAGTCGCTCCCTCAGAACCACTAAACTTGAGTGGTTTAGCCGAGTTAAAATCCTTGAATTTGCATGGAGCATTGTTGTTGTTGTTGGCTTGGTGCCATTGAGCAAAGAGATTCGGGAATTGAGCTGCCATTTGCTGCGCAATAATTTCTGCCAGTTCGGCAGTCGCTATCTGGTTATCGCGTCGAGGAGGCATTCTAAAAGAGGAAACATGAAAGGAAATGAGTGAAATGTGTAACACCTGTGCCTTCACGGCTATCAAACAAATACCGAACCAATGAAATATTGTATTTCATACTTGGGATTTGTAAAAATATGTGTATCGTTTACACATATCAACTCTTGTTCGATTTCAAACTCTAAATCGCTTTCTGGATAGTTATACGCGCACCGATGCGTAAATATAACCAGTTTAATGCAACAAACACTCCAGAATAGCGACATAGGCTTAACATACCTTAAATAACCTTTACATAACTTATAAATAAGTTTTGAAGGCTTTGATATGGCAAAAGCAAGCTAATTCGCTTACAGGGACTAAACTTGACAAACTGCGAAAGTATGCCAATTTGAACTGTAACAGACATTCCGGAGCATGACCATAAGTTAAACATACCATAAATATCCTTTACATAGCTTAGAAATAGGCTTTGAGGGGTTCGGTGTGCTAAAATAAACTTTTGGGTCATTCAGGGACTAAAAGTGTCAAAAAGTGCACAAGTTTGCACTTTTGCCCATAACTTACGTTCTGAATACATCCGGACATCCAAAAATTTATGTAAGCATGACTACATTATATTTTAGTGTTCTCCATAAGAAAAATCCATTCGTCACGTCATTTGGATCGTTTTTCGCGCTTATGCGCATTCCGTCGTAATTAAGCGAACATCGCGTTCGTACGGTTAAACGAACCGGCATCCGAGATATTTTTGAGCACATTTTAAGTTCCCTATACTTTAACTTCATTTTAGAGCTTTGAAATGGGGTTAACGGGCCTTAAACGTGTCGAAAATGGGCTGAATGCATGACAGGGACCAAAAGTGTAAATCTGCCAAACTTAAGCCTAGCGGTGCGCTACACTTTTAGCGTAGCGGTGCGCTAGGGGTCTCCAGACCAGGTGCAATGTTTAAACAGCCTGTTTGCACATGTTTTAACCACAACCACATAATCATAATTGTCTAGTCATCTGATAAGGATGGATTTCCAGCCACCATAAGGTTCCGACAAGTGTACGGGTTGGATTCATGGCACGTTTTCCATGGAACGATCCTAACGGTTCGGGTATTCCTATAAATACCCAACCCACACAACCTCATTTTGCACAAGAATTCTGATTTGAGAGCTCTAAGTTGAAACCATTGTTTCATACCTGAGTTCTTGGATCGGGATTAGCATTCGGGGACCCTTCGTAAGTATTCTTTCGTTCTTTTCCTTATTTTTACTGCTTTTCGAGTCAGAAAGTCAAACTTTGTTTGACTTTCAGCGTTGACCAGTAATGGTCAATGCGAAGTTCGTTTGAACTTCGCAACGTGAGTGTAATCACGTTGGTTATAGTCCCTTGGGACTATGCCTACTGATTACCACGTTGTCTAGGGTCGTAGGGTAGGCGATCTAATAAATCGCCTATACCTTCGAACCCGACCCAGTTTGGTCGATCATTAGGATCCGACCAAATACATTAGGTGACCCTAGTATAGGGCATAACCTTCCGAGGTTATACCCTATGGTCACATCGTTTAAGTAGATGTATGATAGGTAGTTTATATGCCTTAGGTAAATTACCAGAATACCCTTTTCATGTATAATTGGTAATTAAGCATATGTAACCTAAACCTTTGTCACATAACTGATTATGTAACATGTTTAGGCATATAACACTTGTCATAGGACTAGTTAGACGGTCCGAACGCGTTTCACGCGCACGACGCGTTAAAGTAGCATAAGTTACCTTAATGAGTCGCGATGGGTCGAAAGCACTTAGGTTAGTATCATTGTAGTATGTAGGCCTTGTTAAACCATATCATATGAGTTCCAATACTCATTTGGTTTGCCGAGCCTCATCCTATCCGATCTCCCGATTTAAGTCCGGTTTATTTATATAGTTTTAGATTGCCGACAGATTCCGTGCTCTCTCTAGCTTTGTTTGGTTGTTGTTCAAGACCTCCAAGCATTCTCAGGCGAGTACATTATTCCCCTCTTTTACTGTTTTCAACTGTTTTGGGGTGACTCATATGTGCTAAATGCTTTATCAATGATTTCAATAACAATTACAATAGTTTCAAGAACAATTACAATGTGGTTTCAAGAACAATAACAATTATTTCAAGAACGCTAACAATGATTTCAAGAACGAATACAATGATTTCAAAAACTAATAACAATTTCAAAAAGTGAACAAACTTGTTGGTTATAGTTATATAACCAAATGACATTCATTAGCAACGATCAAGCCGACCAGTATTAGGTTATGGTACCATAGGATCTGACAAATCCCGTTATTTACTGCACCCATTGTTATGTGTGGGTGTTGTGGGTAGCGACTGAATCTGTAATTATTAACTTATCCTTTGGTAAGGGTTTGTTAAGAACGAGAACGAGAGCGAGATGGAGCGAGGAACGCGTCAAGAAGGTTTGAATGTTATTAGAGAATCGACCATAAAGTAGTTCACAATTAAAACAAGAACGATTAGAACAATTAAAACAAGAACGATTAGAACGATTAAAACAAGAACGATCTGAACGAATGGGTAACGATTGGGTAAACATTTTAACATGATTGACATTTGATCATGTATTTCCCACAAAACATAACTTTGATTTAAACCAAGTTTTACTTCAATACTTTGTTTTTGTGCATATGGTTTAGTTGAGACATTTCACTTGCCATACATGGATATTTGACATAGACATTTGACATGGATATTTGACATAGACATTTGACATGGATATTTGACATAGACATTTTGACATGATTTACATCTTGACATGAATACTTTGACATATTATTCAATACATTTGACAATTGATTTAAACATAGACATTTTACATTGTTTGGTTTGGTTTGATTAAGTGATTAAGTAACGATGTGTGTGTAATATGATACAAGCATGGTGGATACGCCGCTGGTACTTCCTATATATAAGTGTTTGTATGGTATTACATATTGTAGCGTTATTTGAATCATTTCAGTTTGAGACATAGGACATTTTATACAAGTAACATACTTTTCACAAGACATTGATTTACAAACAACTTATCTTGCACAAACTCATTTTACATGGTTATTCATTTAATCATGCATTATTCTCTTATTTATACTTATCATCCGAACTTATTATTTTTCAAATGATTTACAAAGACAAAGCAAATTACAAGGTTCATGACTAAACATTTTCTTAAACAGAAGTCATGAATCTTATTTTCACAAAACCTATGTACTCGCCAGCATTTCTTTGCTGACCTCGTTTTCACATATGTTTCAGGTATTGTTGGATGCTATCGATTGATAAGATGCATGCTCACATAGGACTGGACAAGGCCTTAGTGACTCAATAACAATGATAGACTATGTTTAAATAGTGTATTTAGATTTCAAGACGATGTAATTATTCAATGTTTAATAAAACGAAACACTCTTTGGTACCCATGGTTATGAAACATTAATTCTGTTACAACACGCCCCGATGTTTCCGTCGCGATTTGTTGTTTTACGCGGTCGGGGTGTGACAGAAAAGATGGTATCAGAGCCAATGGTTATAGGGAATTAGGTTATTAGTAATGCTTTGACCTAGTCTATAACCTTTCTAGGACCCTAACGTGAGTTTACTTGCGTTTAGTCATAAAAACAATACCGTCACCTATCCTTAGGCGACTACCACAACAAGAACATAAATTTCAAAACCGCTTTGAAAACTAATCATCTGTTCTAGGATGATTGATTACAAGGTTTTGAACCCTCTATTGTAAGGTTTTGAACCCTCTGTTATATGGTTTTGAACCCCTTTGAATTTTTCAAAATCTCGTCAAGGTTTTGGGTTTTAAATAATGTGAACACGTGCAAACTGGAAGGGTGAATGCCTGTATTCTGGGTTTTCTGTCTAGGGAAGCACTTCGTATACATCTCATCAGACGTGAGACCAGTTGTGCTTACCTGGGAATTCTTGGGATGAGTGTTCACTTATAGGCGAGCATGTCTTCGCGATACATTATTTTTAACCTATTTACTTTGACTAATCACCAAGGTCGTTTGTTGCTTTGTAGTAACAAACAAATTACCACTATCCTTGCTTTCATCAGATTTGTTTCATCTCATTCTTTTCGTCTAAATTCTCTCACTCGTTTCCTTTCATGTTTCCTCTTTTAGACAATGCCTCCTCGACGCGAAAACCAGATAGAGACTGCCGAGCTGGCAGAAATCATTGCGCAGCAAATGGCTGCTCAATTCCCAAACCTCTTTGCTCAATGGAACCAAGCCAACAACAACAACAATGTGCTATGCAAATACAAGGATTTCAACCAGGCTAAACCACTCAAGTTTAGTGGTTCTGAAGGAGCAACTGGGCTTCTTCAGTGGTTCGAGAGCATAGAGAATACTTTTCACCATGTGCAGTGTCCGGAAAATCGCAAGGTAGAGTTTTCTTCGAGCGTATTTCAGAAGAGGGCTTTGACATGGTGGAACGGGGTTATGAGAGACAGAGGTGCCGAAGTTGCTCTCGCACAGACATGGGCTGAACTGAGAGCCCTGATGATGAGGGAATTCTGTCCTCGTCATGAGCAGCGAGCTTTGGAGAAGGAATTTGATGAATTGAAGCAAGATAGTGGTGAGCACAGGGCGTATACTGATAGGTTTGAGGAGTTGAGTCTGCTTTGCCCGACAATGGTTACCCCACTTGACATAGCTATCGAAAGGTACATCGATGGCCTACCAGACTCGGTACAAGACATCCTTACTGGTAGTAACCCTGCCACACTCCGTCAGGCGATCGAGTTATCTGCGACATTGACTGAGTCGCAGATTCGGAAGAACAAGTTACACAGGAAGGGTGACAAGGGCAAGAAACAGTCAGCTGACAAGGAGGATAGCAAGAAAGGTCAAAACAAGAAGGGTAAGGAAGGTGAGACGTCAAAGAAATCAAGGAAGCGAAAGGGTGGTCAAAACTTTGCTGTTACAGCACAGACTGCTCAGAACCCGCGGAACCCACCAGCTCAGCCACCTGCAAAGAAAGCATATGCCGGTACCGCACCTTATTGTGCACGCTGCAACGGTCATCACGCAGTACAACAAGCTTGCTGGCAATGCACGACGTGTGGTAAACTTGGGCATTTGGCCAAGATTTGTCGTTTGGGACAAAATCAGGCTGCTCAGGTTCAAGCTCCGGTTCAAGGGAATGCTGTGAGATTTCCACTAGGTTCATGTTTCAACTGCGGAGAGATTGGTCACTTCCGCCACAACTGCCCAAGACTGGTGAATGCAAATGCTAACGCAAACCCGAATGCGAACGTCAACGTCAATCTGAATCCAGCACGCGGTCGAGTGTTTAACATCAATGAGGCACTCAATGATGAAGGAGTGAACAATTAGTATTTTGTTTTTCCTCTGGTTGGTATCTTGTAACATTTAAAGACAATGCGGTTGTTATATAAATAAAATTTGTGGTTTTATTTTTAACTAATGCAATTGTATGAATGTTTGATTCAACCTTATGATGTCAACACAAAGACAAAACTACTCGTGTGGTTCTGTCATTTTTATGATCACTTGTGATCTCCCTAAGAACCTCAAACACTTGTTCCTTTTAAATCTAAAGTATCTTATCGTCTTGCACCGTTCGAGATGCAAGAATTATCAAAACAGCTTCAAGAGTTGTCTGATAAAGGATTCATCCGTCTGAACTTTTCACCTTAGAGAAGCTCCTGTTCTCCTTGTGAAAAGGAGAATGGATCTTTTCGAATTCATATCGATTAACGTAAGCCTGTTAAGCTTACCATCAAGAATCGATATCCACTACCTTAAATCGATGATCTCTCCGATCATCTGCAGAGCGCTTCATGCTTTTCCAAGATCGATTTGCGTTCTGGGTATCATCAACTTCGTATGCTCGAAGAAGATATTCCCAAAACGGCTTTCTGCACGAAGTATGGCCATTACGAGTTTACAGTCAGGCCTTTTTGGATTGACAAATGCTCCAGCCATCTGCATGGACTTAATAAATAGAGTCTGCAAGTCTTATTTGGATCAGTTCGTCATTGTTGTTATTGATGACATCTTGATCTATTCATGTCCTGAGCCGATCACGATCAACACCTTCGTTGACATCGGAGCCCTGATTGAATTCCTTGTACACCTTAAAATGCACAATACAACTCAATTAGGACAAACCGAATTCCTTTTAAGATCTTCCTATCTTCATAGTTAGATTCTTGAAAATATTTAAGGTGCCAAAGGAAATCCACGGATTGGGTTCCTGGTATGCTTTAAATACCCGTGTCCAAAGATAACAAATTAAAGGTCAAATTGAACGATTATGCGATTGAACGAGTATGCAATTATGCAATTATGTGTTTATGAGTTATGTGTTCTCCTCTATGTTTTTGTGTTTTTATACTTTGGATAATTCGTTATCCAAATCCTCGCAGGATCTTTCATATCTTCATATGAGGGATTCGTAGCAGGATAGTCAAAAGGTACTACCTTAAATCCTTAATGGGCTTCTATGTAATAGATAAGACCCTTGGATTTTATAGTATCACTCCATGATTCATAAGAGACCCTTTTGGTGGTCTAGTCAAAAAGATTGATTCACAATTTGGTGAAGAACGACATCTAGTGATGTAGCTGAACAGACTCCTTGATAGTCTATTTAGATCATTTATTGATTTAGTCAAAAGGACTCTATGGCGGTCTAGTCACACTCATCACAGGATTGTTCATTTGGTTTTACCCTACATATTATAAAATAGACTGTGTGAACTGTGCAAGGAATTGTCTGATTATGGACGCGTACATAATTATGAAATTTAGTGCACAGAAACCCAGTAAGGTTTATTATGTGTAAGAACCGATAGTGACAAAAATAACAAAATGAGAACGATGTAATGGAGGTACGGTGGACGCACCAATGACGCTTCATATACTAGTATATAAGTGTCCCTCTTACATTGCAATCATGATGTTATTAAAGATTACTAGAAGTTCAGAACCCTAACCAATGTTGTTCGATCTTTTCAACTTCATGTTTTCAAGCTCTCACAAGTTTCCTCTAAATAAATTTCGGGACGAAATTTCCTAAAGTAGGGGAGACTGTAACACCTGTGCCTTCACGGCTATCAAACAAATACCGAACCAATGAAATATTGTATTTCATACTTGGGATTTGTAAAAATATGTGTATCGTTTACACATATCAACTCTTGTTCGATTTCAAACTCTAAATCGCTTTCTGGATAGTTATACGCGCACCGATGCGTAAATATAACCAGTTTAATGCAACAAACACTCCAGAATAGCGACATAGGCTTAACATACCTTAAATAACCTTTACATAACTTATAAATAAGTTTTGAAGGCTTTGATATGGCAAAAGCAAGCTAATTCGCTTACAGGGACTAAACTTGACAAACTGCGAAAGTATGCCAATTTGAACTGTAACAGACATTCCGGAGCATGACCATAAGTTAAACATACCATAAATATCCTTTACATAGCTTAGAAATAGGCTTTGAGGGGTTCGGTGTGCTAAAATAAACTTTTGGGTCATTCAGGGACTAAAAGTGTCAAAAAGTGCACAAGTTTGCACTTTTGCCCATAACTTACGTTCTGAATACATCCGGACATCCAAAAATTTATGTAAGCATGACTACATTATATTTTAGTGTTCTCCATAAGAAAAATCCATTCGTCACGTCATTTGGATCGTTTTTCGCGCTTATGCGCATTCCGTCGTAATTAAGCGAACATCGCGTTCGTACGGTTAAACGAACCGGCATCCGAGATATTTTTGAGCACATTTTAAGTTCCCTATACTTTAACTTCATTTTAGAGCTTTGAAATGGGGTTAACGGGCCTTAAACGTGTCGAAAATGGGCTGAATGCATGACAGGGACCAAAAGTGTAAATCTGCCAAACTTAAGCCTAGCGGTGCGCTACACTTTTAGCGTAGCGGTGCGCTAGGGGTCTCCAGACCAGGTGCAATGTTTAAACAGCCTGTTTGCACATGTTTTAACCACAACCACATAATCATAATTGTCTAGTCATCTGATAAGGATGGATTTCCAGCCACCATAAGGTTCCGACAAGTGTACGGGTTGGATTCATGGCACGTTTTCCATGGAACGATCCTAACGGTTCGGGTATTCCTATAAATACCCAACCCACACAACCTCATTTTGCACAAGAATTCTGATTTGAGAGCTCTAAGTTGAAACCATTGTTTCATACCTGAGTTCTTGGATCGGGATTAGCATTCGGGGACCCTTCGTAAGTATTCTTTCGTTCTTTTCCTTATTTTTACTGCTTTTCGAGTCAGAAAGTCAAACTTTGTTTGACTTTCAGCGTTGACCAGTAATGGTCAATGCGAAGTTCGTTTGAACTTCGCAACGTGAGTGTAATCACGTTGGTTATAGTCCCTTGGGACTATGCCTACTGATTACCACGTTGTCTAGGGTCGTAGGGTAGGCGATCTAATAAATCGCCTATACCTTCGAACCCGACCCAGTTTGGTCGATCATTAGGATCCGACCAAATACATTAGGTGACCCTAGTATAGGGCATAACCTTCCGAGGTTATACCCTATGGTCACATCGTTTAAGTAGATGTATGATAGGTAGTTTATATGCCTTAGGTAAATTACCAGAATACCCTTTTCATGTATAATTGGTAATTAAGCATATGTAACCTAAACCTTTGTCACATAACTGATTATGTAACATGTTTAGGCATATAACACTTGTCATAGGACTAGTTAGACGGTCCGAACGCGTTTCACGCGCACGACGCGTTAAAGTAGCATAAGTTACCTTAATGAGTCGCGATGGGTCGAAAGCACTTAGGTTAGTATCATTGTAGTATGTAGGCCTTGTTAAACCATATCATATGAGTTCCAATACTCATTTGGTTTGCCGAGCCTCATCCTATCCGATCTCCCGATTTAAGTCCGGTTTATTTATATAGTTTTAGATTGCCGACAGATTCCGTGCTCTCTCTAGCTTTGTTTGGTTGTTGTTCAAGACCTCCAAGCATTCTCAGGCGAGTACATTATTCCCCTCTTTTACTGTTTTCAACTGTTTTGGGGTGACTCATATGTGCTAAATGCTTTATCAATGATTTCAATAACAATTACAATAGTTTCAAGAACAATTACAATGTGGTTTCAAGAACAATAACAATTATTTCAAGAACGCTAACAATGATTTCAAGAACGAATACAATGATTTCAAAAACTAATAACAATTTCAAAAAGTGAACAAACTTGTTGGTTATAGTTATATAACCAAATGACATTCATTAGCAACGATCAAGCCGACCAGTATTAGGTTATGGTACCATAGGATCTGACAAATCCCGTTATTTACTGCACCCATTGTTATGTGTGGGTGTTGTGGGTAGCGACTGAATCTGTAATTATTAACTTATCCTTTGGTAAGGGTTTGTTAAGAACGAGAACGAGAGCGAGATGGAGCGAGGAACGCGTCAAGAAGGTTTGAATGTTATTAGAGAATCGACCATAAAGTAGTTCACAATTAAAACAAGAACGATTAGAACAATTAAAACAAGAACGATTAGAACGATTAAAACAAGAACGATCTGAACGAATGGGTAACGATTGGGTAAACATTTTAACATGATTGACATTTGATCATGTATTTCCCACAAAACATAACTTTGATTTAAACCAAGTTTTACTTCAATACTTTGTTTTTGTGCATATGGTTTAGTTGAGACATTTCACTTGCCATACATGGATATTTGACATAGACATTTGACATGGATATTTGACATAGACATTTGACATGGATATTTGACATAGACATTTTGACATGATTTACATCTTGACATGAATACTTTGACATATTATTCAATACATTTGGCAATTGATTTAAACATAGACATTTTACATTGTTTGGTTTGGTTTGATTAAGTGATTAAGTAACGATGTGTGTGTAATATGATACAAGCATGGTGGATACGCCGCTGGTACTTCCTATATATAAGTGTTTGTATGGTATTACATATTGTAGCGTTATTTGAATCATTTCAGTTTGAGACATAGGACATTTTATACAAGTAACATACTTTTCACAAGACATTGATTTACAAACAACTTATCTTGCACAAACTCATTTTACATGGTTATTCATTTAATCATGCATTATTCTCTTATTTATACTTATCATCCGAACTTATTATTTTTCAAATGATTTACAAAGACAAAGCAAATTACAAGGTTCATGACTAAACATTTTCTTAAACAGAAGTCATGAATCTTATTTTCACAAAACCTATGTACTCGCCAGCATTTCTTTGCTGACCTCGTTTTCACATATGTTTCAGGTATTGTTGGATGCTATCGATTGATAAGATGCATGCTCACATAGGACTGGACAAGGCCTTAGTGACTCAATAACAATGATAGACTATGTTTAAATAGTGTATTTAGATTTCAAGACGATGTAATTATTCAATGTTTAATAAAACGAAACACTCTTTGGTACCCATGGTTATGAAACATTAATTCTGTTACAACACGCCCCGATGTTTCCGTCGCGATTTGTTGTTTTACGCGGTCGGGGTGTGACAGAAAAGATGGTATCAGAGCCAATGGTTATAGGGAATTAGGTTATTAGTAATGCTTTGACCTAGTCTATAACCTTTCTAGGACCCTAACGTGAGTTTACTTGCGTTTAGTCATAAAAACAATACCGTCACCTATCCTTAGGCGACTACCACAACAAGAACATAAATTTCAAAACCGCTTTGAAAACTAATCATCTGTTCTAGGATGATTGATTACAAGGTTTTGAACCCTCTATTGTAAGGTTTTGAACCCTCTGTTATATGGTTTTGAACCCCTTTGAATTTTTCAAAATCTCGTCAAGGTTTTGGGTTTTAAATAATGTGAACACGTGCAAACTGGAAGGGTGAATGCCTGTATTCTGGGTTTTCTGTCTAGGGAAGCACTTCGTATACATCTCATCAGACGCGAGACCAGTTGTGCTTACCTGGGAATTCTTGGGATGAGTGTTCACTTATAGGCGAGCATGTCTTCGCGATACATTATTTTTAACCTATTTACTTTGACTAATCACCAAGGTCGTTTGTTGCTTTGTAGTAACAAACAAATTACCACTATCCTTGCTTTCATCAGATTTGTTTCATCTCATTCTTTTCGTCTAAATTCTCTCACTCGTTTCCTTTCATGTTTCCTCTTTTAGACAATGCCTCCTCGACGCGAAAACCAGATAGAGACTGCCGAGCTGGCAGAAATCATTGCGCAGCAAATGGCTGCTCAATTCCCAAACCTCTTTGCTCAATGGAACCAAGCCAACAACAACAACAATGTGCTATGCAAATACAAGGATTTCAACCAGGCTAAACCACTCAAGTTTAGTGGTTCTGAAGGAGCAACTGGGCTTCTTCAGTGGTTCGAGAGCATAGAGAATACTTTTCACCATGTGCAGTGTCCGGAAAATCGCAAGGTAGAGTTTTCTTCGAGCGTATTTCAGAAGAGGGCTTTGACATGGTGGAACGGGGTTATGAGAGACAGAGGTGCCGAAGT
Source organism: Helianthus tuberosus (assembly GCA_030545235.1). NCBI lineage: Eukaryota > Viridiplantae > Streptophyta > Magnoliopsida > Asterales > Asteraceae > Helianthus > Helianthus tuberosus. Next base: position 125,091,963 of record CM060449.1, on the reverse strand, counting down.
TGCTCTCGCACAGACATGGGCTGAACTGAGAGCCCTGATGATGAGGGAATTCTGTCCTCGTCATGAGCAGCGAGCTTTGGAGAAGGAATTTGATGAATTGAAGCAAGATAGTGGTGAGCACAGGGCGTATACTGATAGGTTTGAGGAGTTGAGTCTGCTTTGCCCGACAATGGTTACCCCACTTGACATAGCTATCGAAAGGTACATCGATGGCCTACCAGACTCGGTACAAGACATCCTTACTGGTAGTAACCCTGCCACACTCCGTCAGGCGATCGAGTTATCTGCGACATTGACTGAGTCGCAGATTCGGAAGAACAAGTTACACAGGAAGGGTGACAAGGGCAAGAAACAGTCAGCTGACAAGGAGGATAGCAAGAAAGGTCAAAACAAGAAGGGTAAGGAAGGTGAGACGTCAAAGAAATCAAGGAAGCGAAAGGGTGGTCAAAACTTTGCTGTTACAGCACAGACTGCTCAGAACCCGCGGAACCCACCAGCTCAGCCACCTGCAAAGAAAGCATATGCCGGTACCGCACCTTATTGTGCACGCTGCAACGGTCATCACGCAGTACAACAAGCTTGCTGGCAATGCACGACGTGTGGTAAACTTGGGCATTTGGCCAAGATTTGTCGTTTGGGACAAAATCAGGCTGCTCAGGTTCAAGCTCCGGTTCAAGGGAATGCTGTGAGATTTCCACTAGGTTCATGTTTCAACTGCGGAGAGATTGGTCACTTCCGCCACAACTGCCCAAGACTGGTGAATGCAAATGCTAACGCAAACCCGAATGCGAACGTCAACGTCAATCTGAATCCAGCACGCGGTCGAGTGTTTAACATCAATGAGGCACTCAATGATGAAGGAGTGAACAATTAGTATTTTGTTTTTCCTCTGGTTGGTATCTTGTAACATTTAAAGACAATGCGGTTGTTATATAAATAAAATTTGTGGTTTTATTTTTAACTAATGCAATTGTATGAATGTTTGATTCAACCTTATGATGTCAACACAAAGACAAAACTACTCGTGTGGTTCTGTCATTTTTATGATCACTTGTGATCTCCCTAAGAACCTCAAACACTTGTTCCTTTTAAATCTAAAGTATCTTATCGTCTTGCACCGTTCGAGATGCAAGAATTATCAAAACAGCTTCAAGAGTTGTCTGATAAAGGATTCATCCGTCTGAACTTTTCACCTTAGAGAAGCTCCTGTTCTCCTTGTGAAAAGGAGAATGGATCTTTTCGAATTCATATCGATTAACGTAAGCCTGTTAAGCTTACCATCAAGAATCGATATCCACTACCTTAAATCGATGATCTCTCCGATCATCTGCAGAGCGCTTCATGCTTTTCCAAGATCGATTTGCGTTCTGGGTATCATCAACTTCGTATGCTCGAAGAAGATATTCCCAAAACGGCTTTCTGCACGAAGTATGGCCATTACGAGTTTACAGTCAGGCCTTTTTGGATTGACAAATGCTCCAGCCATCTGCATGGACTTAATAAATAGAGTCTGCAAGTCTTATTTGGATCAGTTCGTCATTGTTGTTATTGATGACATCTTGATCTATTCATGTCCTGAGCCGATCACGATCAACACCTTCGTTGACATCGGAGCCCTGATTGAATTCCTTGTACACCTTAAAATGCACAATACAACTCAATTAGGACAAACCGAATTCCTTTTAAGATCTTCCTATCTTCATAGTTAGATTCTTGAAAATATTTAAGGTGCCAAAGGAAATCCACGGATTGGGTTCCTGGTATGCTTTAAATACCCGTGTCCAAAGATAACAAATTAAAGGTCAAATTGAACGATTATGCGATTGAACGAGTATGCAATTATGCAATTATGTGTTTATGAGTTATGTGTTCTCCTCTATGTTTTTGTGTTTTTATACTTTGGATAATTCGTTATCCAAATCCTCGCAGGATCTTTCATATCTTCATATGAGGGATTCGTAGCAGGATAGTCAAAAGGTACTACCTTAAATCCTTAATGGGCTTCTATGTAATAGATAAGACCCTTGGATTTTATAGTATCACTCCATGATTCATAAGAGACCCTTTTGGTGGTCTAGTCAAAAAGATTGATTCACAATTTGGTGAAGAACGACATCTAGTGATGTAGCTGAACAGACTCCTTGATAGTCTATTTAGATCATTTATTGATTTAGTCAAAAGGACTCTATGGCGGTCTAGTCACACTCATCACAGGATTGTTCATTTGGTTTTACCCTACATATTATAAAATAGACTGTGTGAACTGTGCAAGGAATTGTCTGATTATGGACGCGTACATAATTATGAAATTTAGTGCACAGAAACCCAGTAAGGTTTATTATGTGTAAGAACCGATAGTGACAAAAATAACAAAATGAGAACGATGTAATGGAGGTACGGTGGACGCACCAATGACGCTTCATATACTAGTATATAAGTGTCCCTCTTACATTGCAATCATGATGTTATTAAAGATTACTAGAAGTTCAGAACCCTAACCAATGTTGTTCGATCTTTTCAACTTCATGTTTTCAAGCTCTCACAAGTTTCCTCTAAATAAATTTCGGGACGAAATTTCCTAAAGTAGGGGAGACTGTAACACCTGTGCCTTCACGGCTATCAAACAAATACCGAACCAATGAAATATTGTATTTCATACTTGGGATTTGTAAAAATATGTGTATCGTTTACACATATCAACTCTTGTTCGATTTCAAACTCTAAATCGCTTTCTGGATAGTTATACGCGCACCGATGCGTAAATATAACCAGTTTAATGCAACAAACACTCCAGAATAGCGACATAGGCTTAACATACCTTAAATAACCTTTACATAACTTATAAATAAGTTTTGAAGGCTTTGATATGGCAAAAGCAAGCTAATTCGCTTACAGGGACTAAACTTGACAAACTGCGAAAGTATGCCAATTTGAACTGTAACAGACATTCCGGAGCATGACCATAAGTTAAACATACCATAAATATCCTTTACATAGCTTAGAAATAGGCTTTGAGGGGTTCGGTGTGCTAAAATAAACTTTTGGGTCATTCAGGGACTAAAAGTGTCAAAAAGTGCACAAGTTTGCACTTTTGCCCATAACTTACGTTCTGAATACATCCGGACATCCAAAAATTTATGTAAGCATGACTACATTATATTTTAGTGTTCTCCATAAGAAAAATCCATTCGTCACGTCATTTGGATCGTTTTTCGCGCTTATGCGCATTCCGTCGTAATTAAGCGAACATCGCGTTCGTACGGTTAAACGAACCGGCATCCGAGATATTTTTGAGCACATTTTAAGTTCCCTATACTTTAACTTCATTTTAGAGCTTTGAAATGGGGTTAACGGGCCTTAAACGTGTCGAAAATGGGCTGAATGCATGACAGGGACCAAAAGTGTAAATCTGCCAAACTTAAGCCTAGCGGTGCGCTACACTTTTAGCGTAGCGGTGCGCTAGGGGTCTCCAGACCAGGTGCAATGTTTAAACAGCCTGTTTGCACATGTTTTAACCACAACCACATAATCATAATTGTCTAGTCATCTGATAAGGATGGATTTCCAGCCACCATAAGGTTCCGACAAGTGTACGGGTTGGATTCATGGCACGTTTTCCATGGAACGATCCTAACGGTTCGGGTATTCCTATAAATACCCAACCCACACAACCTCATTTTGCACAAGAATTCTGATTTGAGAGCTCTAAGTTGAAACCATTGTTTCATACCTGAGTTCTTGGATCGGGATTAGCATTCGGGGACCCTTCGTAAGTATTCTTTCGTTCTTTTCCTTATTTTTACTGCTTTTCGAGTCAGAAAGTCAAACTTTGTTTGACTTTCAGCGTTGACCAGTAATGGTCAATGCGAAGTTCGTTTGAACTTCGCAACGTGAGTGTAATCACGTTGGTTATAGTCCCTTGGGACTATGCCTACTGATTACCACGTTGTCTAGGGTCGTAGGGTAGGCGATCTAATAAATCGCCTATACCTTCGAACCCGACCCAGTTTGGTCGATCATTAGGATCCGACCAAATACATTAGGTGACCCTAGTATAGGGCATAACCTTCCGAGGTTATACCCTATGGTCACATCGTTTAAGTAGATGTATGATAGGTAGTTTATATGCCTTAGGTAAATTACCAGAATACCCTTTTCATGTATAATTGGTAATTAAGCATATGTAACCTAAACCTTTGTCACATAACTGATTATGTAACATGTTTAGGCATATAACACTTGTCATAGGACTAGTTAGACGGTCCGAACGCGTTTCACGCGCACGACGCGTTAAAGTAGCATAAGTTACCTTAATGAGTCGCGATGGGTCGAAAGCACTTAGGTTAGTATCATTGTAGTATGTAGGCCTTGTTAAACCATATCATATGAGTTCCAATACTCATTTGGTTTGCCGAGCCTCATCCTATCCGATCTCCCGATTTAAGTCCGGTTTATTTATATAGTTTTAGATTGCCGACAGATTCCGTGCTCTCTCTAGCTTTGTTTGGTTGTTGTTCAAGACCTCCAAGCATTCTCAGGCGAGTACATTATTCCCCTCTTTTACTGTTTTCAACTGTTTTGGGGTGACTCATATGTGCTAAATGCTTTATCAATGATTTCAATAACAATTACAATAGTTTCAAGAACAATTACAATGTGGTTTCAAGAACAATAACAATTATTTCAAGAACGCTAACAATGATTTCAAGAACGAATACAATGATTTCAAAAACTAATAACAATTTCAAAAAGTGAACAAACTTGTTGGTTATAGTTATATAACCAAATGACATTCATTAGCAACGATCAAGCCGACCAGTATTAGGTTATGGTACCATAGGATCTGACAAATCCCGTTATTTACTGCACCCATTGTTATGTGTGGGTGTTGTGGGTAGCGACTGAATCTGTAATTATTAACTTATCCTTTGGTAAGGGTTTGTTAAGAACGAGAACGAGAGCGAGATGGAGCGAGGAACGCGTCAAGAAGGTTTGAATGTTATTAGAGAATCGACCATAAAGTAGTTCACAATTAAAACAAGAACGATTAGAACAATTAAAACAAGAACGATTAGAACGATTAAAACAAGAACGATCTGAACGAATGGGTAACGATTGGGTAAACATTTTAACATGATTGACATTTGATCATGTATTTCCCACAAAACATAACTTTGATTTAAACCAAGTTTTACTTCAATACTTTGTTTTTGTGCATATGGTTTAGTTGAGACATTTCACTTGCCATACATGGATATTTGACATAGACATTTGACATGGATATTTGACATAGACATTTGACATGGATATTTGACATAGACATTTTGACATGATTTACATCTTGACATGAATACTTTGACATATTATTCAATACATTTGGCAATTGATTTAAACATAGACATTTTACATTGTTTGGTTTGGTTTGATTAAGTGATTAAGTAACGATGTGTGTGTAATATGATACAAGCATGGTGGATACGCCGCTGGTACTTCCTATATATAAGTGTTTGTATGGTATTACATATTGTAGCGTTATTTGAATCATTTCAGTTTGAGACATAGGACATTTTATACAAGTAACATACTTTTCACAAGACATTGATTTACAAACAACTTATCTTGCACAAACTCATTTTACATGGTTATTCATTTAATCATGCATTATTCTCTTATTTATACTTATCATCCGAACTTATTATTTTTCAAATGATTTACAAAGACAAAGCAAATTACAAGGTTCATGACTAAACATTTTCTTAAACAGAAGTCATGAATCTTATTTTCACAAAACCTATGTACTCGCCAGCATTTCTTTGCTGACCTCGTTTTCACATATGTTTCAGGTATTGTTGGATGCTATCGATTGATAAGATGCATGCTCACATAGGACTGGACAAGGCCTTAGTGACTCAATAACAATGATAGACTATGTTTAAATAGTGTATTTAGATTTCAAGACGATGTAATTATTCAATGTTTAATAAAACGAAACACTCTTTGGTACCCATGGTTATGAAACATTAATTCTGTTACAACACGCCCCGATGTTTCCGTCGCGATTTGTTGTTTTACGCGGTCGGGGTGTGACAGAAAAGATGGTATCAGAGCCAATGGTTATAGGGAATTAGGTTATTAGTAATGCTTTGACCTAGTCTATAACCTTTCTAGGACCCTAACGTGAGTTTACTTGCGTTTAGTCATAAAAACAATACCGTCACCTATCCTTAGGCGACTACCACAACAAGAACATAAATTTCAAAACCGCTTTGAAAACTAATCATCTGTTCTAGGATGATTGATTACAAGGTTTTGAACCCTCTATTGTAAGGTTTTGAACCCTCTGTTATATGGTTTTGAACCCCTTTGAATTTTTCAAAATCTCGTCAAGGTTTTGGGTTTTAAATAATGTGAACACGTGCAAACTGGAAGGGTGAATGCCTGTATTCTGGGTTTTCTGTCTAGGGAAGCACTTCGTATACATCTCATCAGACGCGAGACCAGTTGTGCTTACCTGGGAATTCTTGGGATGAGTGTTCACTTATAGGCGAGCATGTCTTCGCGATACATTATTTTTAACCTATTTACTTTGACTAATCACCAAGGTCGTTTGTTGCTTTGTAGTAACAAACAAATTACCACTATCCTTGCTTTCATCAGATTTGTTTCATCTCATTCTTTTCGTCTAAATTCTCTCACTCGTTTCCTTTCATGTTTCCTCTTTTAGACAATGCCTCCTCGACGCGAAAACCAGATAGAGACTGCCGAGCTGGCAGAAATCATTGCGCAGCAAATGGCTGCTCAATTCCCAAACCTCTTTGCTCAATGGAACCAAGCCAACAACAACAACAATGTGCTATGCAAATACAAGGATTTCAACCAGGCTAAACCACTCAAGTTTAGTGGTTCTGAAGGAGCAACTGGGCTTCTTCAGTGGTTCGAGAGCATAGAGAATACTTTTCACCATGTGCAGTGTCCGGAAAATCGCAAGGTAGAGTTTTCTTCGAGCGTATTTCAGAAGAGGGCTTTGACATGGTGGAACGGGGTTATGAGAGACAGAGGTGCCGAAGTTGCTCTCGCACAGACATGGGCTGAACTGAGAGCCCTGATGATGAGGGAATTCTGTCCTCGTCATGAGCAGCGAGCTTTGGAGAAGGAATTTGATGAATTGAAGCAAGATAGTGGTGAGCACAGGGCGTATACTGATAGGTTTGAGGAGTTGAGTCTGCTTTGCCCGACAATGGTTACCCCACTTGACATAGCTATCGAAAGGTACATCGATGGCCTACCAGACTCGGTACAAGACATCCTTACTGGTAGTAACCCTGCCACACTCCGTCAGGCGATCGAGTTATCTGCGACATTGACTGAGTCGCAGATTCGGAAGAACAAGTTACACAGGAAGGGTGACAAGGGCAAGAAACAGTCAGCTGACAAGGAGGATAGCAAGAAAGGTCAAAACAAGAAGGGTAAGGAAGGTGAGACGTCAAAGAAATCAAGGAAGCGAAAGGGTGGTCAAAACTTTGCTGTTACAGCACAGACTGCTCAGAACCCGCGGAACCCACCAGCTCAGCCACCTGCAAAGAAAGCATATGCCGGTACCGCACCTTATTGTGCACGCTGCAACGGTCATCACGCAGTACAACAAGCTTGCTGGCAATGCACGACGTGTGGTAAACTTGGGCATTTGGCCAAGATTTGTCGTTTGGGACAAAATCAGGCTGCTCAGGTTCAAGCTCCGGTTCAAGGGAATGCTGTGAGATTTCCACTAGGTTCATGTTTCAACTGCGGAGAGATTGGTCACTTCCGCCACAACTGCCCAAGACTGGTGAATGCAAATGCTAACGCAAACCCGAATGCGAACGTCAACGTCAATCTGAATCCAGCACGCGGTCGAGTGTTTAACATCAATGAGGCACTCAATGATGAAGGAGTGAACAATTAGTATTTTGTTTTTCCTCTGGTTGGTATCTTGTAACATTTAAAGACAATGCGGTTGTTATATAAATAAAATTTGTGGTTTTATTTTTAACTAATGCAATTGTATGAATGTTTGATTCAACCTTATGATGTCAACACAAAGACAAAACTACTCGTGTGGTTCTGTCATTTTTATGATCACTTGTGATCTCCCTAAGAACCTCAAACACTTGTTCCTTTTAAATCTAAAGTATCTTATCGTCTTGCACCGTTCGAGATGCAAGAATTATCAAAACAGCTTCAAGAGTTGTCTGATAAAGGATTCATCCGTCTGAACTTTTCACCTTAGAGAAGCTCCTGTTCTCCTTGTGAAAAGGAGAATGGATCTTTTCGAATTCATATCGATTAACGTAAGCCTGTTAAGCTTACCATCAAGAATCGATATCCACTACCTTAAATCGATGATCTCTCCGATCATCTGCAGAGCGCTTCATGCTTTTCCAAGATCGATTTGCGTTCTGGGTATCATCAACTTCGTATGCTCGAAGAAGATATTCCCAAAACGGCTTTCTGCACGAAGTATGGCCATTACGAGTTTACAGTCAGGCCTTTTTGGATTGACAAATGCTCCAGCCATCTGCATGGACTTAATAAATAGAGTCTGCAAGTCTTATTTGGATCAGTTCGTCATTGTTGTTATTGATGACATCTTGATCTATTCATGTCCTGAGCCGATCACGATCAACACCTTCGTTGACATCGGAGCCCTGATTGAATTCCTTGTACACCTTAAAATGCACAATACAACTCAATTAGGACAAACCGAATTCCTTTTAAGATCTTCCTATCTTCATAGTTAGATTCTTGAAAATATTTAAGGTGCCAAAGGAAATCCACGGATTGGGTTCCTGGTATGCTTTAAATACCCGTGTCCAAAGATAACAAATTAAAGGTCAAATTGAACGATTATGCGATTGAACGAGTATGCAATTATGCAATTATGTGTTTATGAGTTATGTGTTCTCCTCTATGTTTTTGTGTTTTTATACTTTGGATAATTCGTTATCCAAATCCTCGCAGGATCTTTCATATCTTCATATGAGGGATTCGTAGCAGGATAGTCAAAAGGTACTACCTTAAATCCTTAATGGGCTTCTATGTAATAGATAAGACCCTTGGATTTTATAGTATCACTCCATGATTCATAAGAGACCCTTTTGGTGGTCTAGTCAAAAAGATTGATTCACAATTTGGTGAAGAACGACATCTAGTGATGTAGCTGAACAGACTCCTTGATAGTCTATTTAGATCATTTATTGATTTAGTCAAAAGGACTCTATGGCGGTCTAGTCACACTCATCACAGGATTGTTCATTTGGTTTTACCCTACATATTATAAAATAGACTGTGTGAACTGTGCAAGGAATTGTCTGATTATGGACGCGTACATAATTATGAAATTTAGTGCACAGAAACCCAGTAAGGTTTATTATGTGTAAGAACCGATAGTGACAAAAATAACAAAATGAGAACGATGTAATGGAGGTACGGTGGACGCACCAATGACGCTTCATATACTAGTATATAAGTGTCCCTCTTACATTGCAATCATGATGTTATTAAAGATTACTAGAAGTTCAGAACCCTAACCAATGTTGTTCGATCTTTTCAACTTCATGTTTTCAAGCTCTCACAAGTTTCCTCTAAATAAATTTCGGGACGAAATTTCCTAAAGTAGGGGAGACTGTAACACCTGTGCCTTCACGGCTATCAAACAAATACCGAACCAATGAAATATTGTATTTCATACTTGGGATTTGTAAAAATATGTGTATCGTTTACACATATCAACTCTTGTTCGATTTCAAACTCTAAATCGCTTTCTGGATAGTTATACGCGCACCGATGCGTAAATATAACCAGTTTAATGCAACAAACACTCCAGAATAGCGACATAGGCTTAACATACCTTAAATAACCTTTACATAACTTATAAATAAGTTTTGAAGGCTTTGATATGGCAAAAGCAAGCTAATTCGCTTACAGGGACTAAACTTGACAAACTGCGAAAGTATGCCAATTTGAACTGTAACAGACATTCCGGAGCATGACCATAAGTTAAACATACCATAAATATCCTTTACATAGCTTAGAAATAGGCTTTGAGGGGTTCGGTGTGCTAAAATAAACTTTTGGGTCATTCAGGGACTAAAAGTGTCAAAAAGTGCACAAGTTTGCACTTTTGCCCATAACTTACGTTCTGAATACATCCGGACATCCAAAAATTTATGTAAGCATGACTACATTATATTTTAGTGTTCTCCATAAGAAAAATCCATTCGTCACGTCATTTGGATCGTTTTTCGCGCTTATGCGCATTCCGTCGTAATTAAGCGAACATCGCGTTCGTACGGTTAAACGAACCGGCATCCGAGATATTTTTGAGCACATTTTAAGTTCCCTATACTTTAACTTCATTTTAGAGCTTTGAAATGGGGTTAACGGGCCTTAAACGTGTCGAAAATGGGCTGAATGCATGACAGGGACCAAAAGTGTAAATCTGCCAAACTTAAGCCTAGCGGTGCGCTACACTTTTAGCGTAGCGGTGCGCTAGGGGTCTCCAGACCAGGTGCAATGTTTAAACAGCCTGTTTGCACATGTTTTAACCACAACCACATAATCATAATTGTCTAGTCATCTGATAAGGATGGATTTCCAGCCACCATAAGGTTCCGACAAGTGTACGGGTTGGATTCATGGCACGTTTTCCATGGAACGATCCTAACGGTTCGGGTATTCCTATAAATACCCAACCCACACAACCTCATTTTGCACAAGAATTCTGATTTGAGAGCTCTAAGTTGAAACCATTGTTTCATACCTGAGTTCTTGGATCGGGATTAGCATTCGGGGACCCTTCGTAAGTATTCTTTCGTTCTTTTCCTTATTTTTACTGCTTTTCGAGTCAGAAAGTCAAACTTTGTTTGACTTTCAGCGTTGACCAGTAATGGTCAATGCGAAGTTCGTTTGAACTTCGCAACGTGAGTGTAATCACGTTGGTTATAGTCCCTTGGGACTATGCCTACTGATTACCACGTTGTCTAGGGTCGTAGGGTAGGCGATCTAATAAATCGCCTATACCTTCGAACCCGACCCAGTTTGGTCGATCATTAGGATCCGACCAAATACATTAGGTGACCCTAGTATAGGGCATAACCTTCCGAGGTTATACCCTATGGTCACATCGTTTAAGTAGATGTATGATAGGTAGTTTATATGCCTTAGGTAAATTACCAGAATACCCTTTTCATGTATAATTGGTAATTAAGCATATGTAACCTAAACCTTTGTCACATAACTGATTATGTAACATGTTTAGGCATATAACACTTGTCATAGGACTAGTTAGACGGTCCGAACGCGTTTCACGCGCACGACGCGTTAAAGTAGCATAAGTTACCTTAATGAGTCGCGATGGGTCGAAAGCACTTAGGTTAGTTTCATTGTAGTATGTAGGCCTTGTTAAACCATATCATATGAGTTCCAATACTCATTTGGTTTGCCGAGCCTCATCCTATCCGATCTCCCGATTTAAGTCCGGTTTATTTATATAGTTTTAGATTGCCGACAGATTCCGTGCTCTCTCTAGCTTTGTTTGGTTGTTGTTCAAGACCTCCAAGCATTCTCAGGCGAGTACATTATTCCCCTCTTTTACTGTTTTCAACTGTTTTGGGGTGACTCATATGTGCTAAATGCTTTATCAATGATTTCAATAACAATTACAATAGTTTCAAGAACAATTACAATGTGGTTTCAAGAACAATAACAATTATTTCAAGAACGCTAACAATGATTTCAAGAACGAATACAATGATTTCAAAAACTAATAACAATTTCAAAAAGTGAACAAACTTGTTGGTTATAGTTATATAACCAAATGACATTCATTAGCAACGATCAAGCCGACCAGTATTAGGTTATGGTACCATAGGATCTGACAAATCCCGTTATTTACTGCACCCATTGTTATGTGTGGGTGTTGTGGGTAGCGACTGAATCTGTAATTATTAACTTATCCTTTGGTAAGGGTTTGTTAAGAACGAGAACGAGAGCGAGATGGAGCGAGGAACGCGTCAAGAAGGTTTGAATGTTATTAGAGAATCGACCATAAAGTAGTTCACAATTAAAACAAGAACGATTAGAACAATTAAAACAAGAACGATTAGAACGATTAAAACAAGAACGATCTGAACGAATGGGTAACGATTGGGTAAACATTTTAACATGATTGACATTTGATCATGTATTTCCCACAAAACATAACTTTGATTTAAACCAAGTTTTACTTCAATACTTTGTTTTTGTGCATATGGTTTAGTTGAGACATTTCACTTGCCATACATGGATATTTGACATAGACATTTGACATGGATATTTGACATAGACATTTGACATGGATATTTGACATAGACATTTTGACATGATTTACATCTTGACATGAATACTTTGACATATTATTCAATACATTTGACAATTGATTTAAACATAGACATTTTACATTGTTTGGTTTGGTTTGATTAAGTGATTAAGTAACGATGTGTGTGTAATATGATACAAGCATGGTGGATACGCCGCTGGTACTTCCTATATATAAGTGTTTGTATGGTATTACATATTGTAGCGTTATTTGAATCATTTCAGTTTGAGACATAGGACATTTTATACAAGTAACATACTTTTCACAAGACATTGATTTACAAACAACTTATCTTGCACAAACTCATTTTACATGGTTATTCATTTAATCATGGATTATTCTCTTATTTATACTTATCATCCGAACTTATTATTTTTCAAATGATTTACAAAGACAAAGCAAATTACAAGGTTCATGACTAAACATTTTCTTAAACAGAAGTCATGAATCTTATTTTCACAAAACCTATGTACTCGCCAGCATTTCTTTGCTGACCTCGTTTTCACATATGTTTCAGGTATTGTTGGATGATATCGATTGATAAGATGCATGCTCACATAGGACTGGACAAGGCCTTAGTGACTCAATAACAATGATAGACTATGTTTAAATAGTGTATTTAGATTTCAAGACGATGTAATTATTCAATGTTTAATAAAACGAAACACTCTTTGGTACCCATGGTTATGAAACATTAATTCTGTTACAACACGCCCTGATGTTTCCGCCGCGATTTGTTGTTTTACGCGGTCGGGGTGTGACAAAATGATTGGATGAAGAGAATGAGATGAAACAAAATTAACAAAAGAAAAGATGGTGGTCATTTGTCCGCATTACCAAGCAAACAAACGACACACAGTGACTAATCAAAGTAAATGGGTGAAAAATAATGTATCGCGAAGACATGCTCGCCTATAAGTGAACACTCATCCCAAGAATTCCCAGGTAAGCACAACTGGTCTCGCGTCTGATGAGATATATACAAAGTGCTTGCCTAGACAGAAAACCCAGAATACAGGCATTCACTCTTCCAGTTTGCACGTGTTCACATTATTTAAAACCCAAAACCTTGACGAGATTTTGAAAATTTGAAGGCACAAGGCCAAAAACCAAACTGGAAGGGTTCAAAACCATATAACAGAGGGTTCAAAACCTTGTAATAAATTATTCAAAAATAGAAGATTGTTTTTCGAAAATCGTTTCGGAAAAATTTGGTTTTTGTTTTGATAATCACCTAAGGATAGGTGATGTACATGTTTTAAGATCTAAACACAAGATAACTCGTGTTGGGGTCCTAGAAAGGTTATAGTCTAGGTCAAAGAATTACTAATAACCTAATTCCCTATAACCATTGGCTCTGATACCAACTCTTCTGTCACACCCCGACCACGTATAACATACAAAACGTGGCGGAAAACGTCGGGGAGTGTTGTAACATAATTAATTGTTTCATAACCATGGCATACAAAGTTATATTTTATTTATAAACATAAGAGTTACATTGTCTTAAATAGGAAATAAAGAGTTTATAACATAATTAAACTAAGTCTATCTTCGTTTTATGTCTCTAAGGCACAGGTCCGCCCTAGTGTTACGATCATCATCCTATGGAAAAGCTCCTGAAAACACATGTGAAAATAGGTACGTCAGCATAAAAATGCCTGTGAGATACATAGGATTTGTGAAAATAGGATTCATGACTTATAAGTTTAGAAAAAATTGTTTAACAAAAGTCAGTCATGAACCTTGTAAGTTGTTTTGTTTTGTAAATCATTCAAAAAACAATGATATGTATAAATAAGAGAATAATGTAAGGTTAAATGAATAACCAAGAAAAATGAGTTTGTATAAGATAAGTTGTTTGGTAAATCAATGTCTTGTGAAAATAAGTTGTTTATGTAAAACGTAATATGTCAAATGTGGAAATGATTTAAGTAACGCTACGACATGTAATATCATACAAACACTTGTTTATAGGAAGTACCAGCGGCGTATCCACCATGCTTGTATCATATTACACACGCCTCGTTACTCAAATCACTTACTCAAACCAACCACCAATGTAAATTGTTTATGTATAAATGAATTGTCATGTGTTAATGTGTAAACCATATCGAAATGTCTATGTTCAATGTAAACCACCAAATGTGTATATCACTGTCAAAATGTTTATGTTTAATGTAGATCATGTAATGTGTACCCAAAAATATCATGTATGGTAAGTGAATTATATCAACTAAGCCATATGTAGAATGCACAAAAACAAGGTATTGAAGTAAAACATGGTTTAAATCAAAGTTATGTTTTGTGGAACAAATGCATGCTATACTGATACAAACATTTATGCGGTATTGTGAAAATGCATACATCCAAGCCTTGAGACTGTGGCGATAAACCCTTAAACAAATTAAAGGTTTATCTGAGTTATGTATATCGAATTCGGTCATTCCTTCCAATCCAAACAAACCCAGGATTTCAGGAACGGGAGTTGTCAATTCCTATGGTACCACTACCTACTAACGAACGGCGTAGCTAATGTTAATGAATGTATTGTTCCATTGTAAACAACCCAAATGTCATACCAAAATGTAAACATGTGATGAAAGCAACTGTACTAAGTATGCACACAATGGGCATTCATAGCATGTAATGTAATGTGAAACAATGGGCATACATAGCATGTAATGTAAAACAATGTACTAAGTTCGCACACAATGGGCATACATAGCATAAAATGTAATGAAATCACGTACTATAAATGTACTAATGAACATAGCAAGTATATGATGTAAAAGCATGGAAAAGCATGAAGGTAACAAGTAGGCACATGTGTTTTACCCAAAACGTTTGAAAAACAGTAAAAGAGGGGTCTATGTACTCACTTGAGATTGCTCAGTAGTCCTTGAGTGACAACCAAACAATGCTAGAGATCACGGATATCAAACGGCACCTAATATAGGTAACTATGTTAATAAACCGGACCTAAATCGGAGGATCGGATAGAATGAGGGCTCGTAAACCAAATGAGTTTGGGAACTCATGTAGTATGGTTTAATAAAGCCTTCATACTAAATGAAACCTAACCTGAGTGCTTACGACCCATTACGACCAGTTTAGGTAGCTTATGCTACTTTAATGCGTCGTTCGCGTGAAACGCGTTCGGAATGCCTAACTAGTCCTATGATAAGTAAAATATGCCTTAACATGTCTAATATTGTTACCAAATCAGTTTAGATACCAAAATTTATGTTACATATGCTTAAAATGAATTTTGGCGTCAAAAGGGCATTTTGGTAATTTACCTAAGGCATATAATACAACTACTTAAACGAAGCGACCATAAGGTATAACCTCGCAAGGTTATTCCCTATATACTATGGTCACCTAATGTGCTTAGTCGGATCCTAATGATCGACCAAACGGGTCGGGTTCGAAAGTATAAGCGATTGTTTAGATCGCTTACCTTACGACCCTATACAAGCACTAAACTAAAAGTGACGAGCTAAGCATGTTAAAACATGCTTAATTAAGTTTAGAAACATGTTTGGTATCAAAACAAACGGTTTTGATACCCATAAGTAGTTTGGTTACAAAATACGCAAGAATACGTATTCTGGCCGAAACTACGGCTCGTCACTAAGCCTAGATAACGTGGTAATCAGTAGGTATAGTCACTAGGGACTATAACCATCGTGATTACGCTCACGTTACGAAGTTCAAATGAACTTCGCATTGACCATAAACTGGTCAACGCAGAAAGTCAAACAAAGTTTGACTTTCGGACTCGAAAAGCAATAAAAGGACGAAGGAACACTTACAAAGGGTCCCCGCAAGCAATCTAGACCCAAATAGTTCAGGTATGAAACAAAGGCTTCAACTTAGAACACTTTAGATCAGATTTTGTGAGGAATGAGTGAAGGTGGGGGGGGGGTATTTATAGTTTTCGGTTCACCGTTAGGATCGTTTCTTGGAAAAGGGGGCACGATCTAAGCCGTACACTTGTTGTAATGTTGTGGTATGTCATTTGCCCCCACCATAAGTGTTTAACACGTGTAATTGGCCTTTGGAGGCTGAAGGGTCGCTAATCAGCAGAAAAAAATCGAGTTGCTGCATCTGGAGACCCCTTACGGACCGTAAGGGTCATGGCTTACGGTCCGTAAGCCATGAACTTTGGCAGATTTGCAGCTTTGGTCCCTGTTGTGTTTTAAGGCCATTTCTGATGCGTTTAAGGCCCGTTAACCCCATTTCAAAGCTCTAAAATGAAGTTAAAGTATAGGGAACTCAAAATGTGCTCAAAAGTATCTCGGATGTCGGTTCGTTTGGCCGTACAATCGCGTTGTTCGGTTAATTACGACGGAATGCGCATAAGCGCGAAAAACGATCCAAATTGCGTGACGAATGGATTTTTCTAACGCCAAACACTAAAATAAAATGTTTTAGTGCTTACATAAATTTTTGGATGTCCGGATGTATTCAGAACGTGAGTTATGCGCGAAAGTGCAAACTTGTGCACTTTTTGACGCTTTTAGTCCCTGAATGACCCAAAAGTTTATTTTTGCACACCGAACCCCTTAAAGCCTATTTCTAAGCTATGTAAAGGATATTTATGGTATGTTTAACTTATGGTCATGTTCCGGAATGTTCGTTACAGTTCAAATTGGCATA
Source organism: Helianthus tuberosus (assembly GCA_030545235.1). Classification (NCBI taxonomy): domain Eukaryota; kingdom Viridiplantae; phylum Streptophyta; class Magnoliopsida; order Asterales; family Asteraceae; genus Helianthus; species Helianthus tuberosus. Next base: position 125,074,904 of record CM060449.1, on the reverse strand, counting down.
CTTTCGCAGTTTGTCAAGTTTAGTCCCTGTAAGCGAATTAACTTGTTTTTGCCATACCAAAGCCTTCAAAACTTATTTCTAAGCTATGTAAAGGTTATTTAAGGTATGTTAAGTATATGTTGATGTTCCGAAGTATTTTTCGCATTAAACTGATTACGTTTACGCATCAGTTTGCGTATATCTCTCCAGAAAGCGATATAGAGTTTGAAATTGAACAAAAGTAAAAACATGAAAAATGTCAAACATAAATAAACAAACATTGGGATCAAATAACATTGTTTTATTGATAATAGAACTGTTCACAATGGTAATAAGCACATATGTTACAAGACTATTCATGTAAACAAACAAAACTTGTTAGCCACTCATGGAGGATTTTCCTCAACATTCTCGAAATTCTTGAACATGGGTTGGTTCCATGGTGTCTATGACACTTTAGCCTACTTTATCTTACCTTACCTTATCATATTTATTGGAAATGGATACAATAAATTCCGTCGCTTGACATTTGTCTTTTCCCAAGGGATGGTATGGCATGAGCCATGCTGCAACTCCCTCGTTGCATTCTATTCAACATATTTGGAGATTCTAATAATCTTGCCAGAGCTCGTGAAAATCAAGCACTATTACCATAATTGTCACATGGACAAGTAAGACAAAGGATTTTCTCTATTTAGGACGATCGAGGTCCATAGAGTAGGGAATACATATTATATGGACGAAGACCACTGGTTGGTTTCCCCTCCTCAACGAATTATTTTTCTTTTTCCATTTAGACATATGACTAATACACGCAAGAGGCGTTACACCTTTTGGTTTTGGTTATCCACATTATCATTTATTCAAACATGTATGAGCAATGCGGTCTTGAGGTTTCCATGACCGATTGATTGCATTCTTCATTCTTGGGCACATGATAGACTTTTTTTTATCCAAATACATGTCTAGATTCTTTTAATAGTGTGTATTAAAAAGATCATGGCACCAAAAGAATTAAATGTTTAAGTCAAAAGTTATGTGTTGAAAATCATTGCTTTTATACAAGACATGGTTTATACATGACATTGTTACGCAAGACATTGTTATACATGGCATTTGACGTTGGTATACACAAGACATTTTTGGTGGTTATTTGTAAGTGATGAGACGTGTGTAATATGATAAAAGCATGGTGGATACGCCACTGGTACTTCCTATATATAAGTGCTTATATTATATTGCATATCGTGGTGTAATTCAAACCTCTTCGACAAAGACAAGACATGACATTTTTGCACAAGACACGACATCCTCTACACAAGACATAATATTCTATTTCAAGACATGATATATTTATACACTACATTTCTATTGGTTATTTATTTAACCATACATCATTCTTTTATATCATCTGATTTTCATATGATTTTATAAAAGAACTCGATCATAACTGGAGCCAGTGTTGATGGTTACACTTGATGCTTTCACGGTCTCTCAAGGGTTGTTCCATACTGGGTAACACCCAAATTCAAACACACTGAGTGTTACATTTCGGGTTTAGCCTCGGAGATCCGAAGCATAGCCGCATCATCCCTCCCTACCTCGATCACTCAAACAATAACTCTCGCCATGAGAGAAACGAAGGCAATTGCTGCCATAAACGATTTTGGCACCATGATGTATGCTGGTAACTTGCCAAAATCCTAAATGTTACAAGTGAGACGTTCATCATAAGGGCAATTGCAAAAGCGCCAAGAGTAGCAGTGTGCTGATACCGGGCGCAAAACAAAGGCTAGTAAGACGATAATACTTAAGAATGGATCAAGCTAGTGAATAAGTGTGTGTGTGGTTCGAACTATGAATACTCCACAAAATCCCAATGAAGTCATGAGTACGAACACTCTACGATCATCATGTATCAATTCTTTTAATACCAACACTGAGCTTAGCTAGTGTCTTTAGATGTTAAGCATATACTCGAAGTAGAGTCATGTTAGTTAGACACACATGACCCTATCAAGTTAGCTAACGGGGAGATAGCTGAGACATGTTAAATCATTAAGGGTCACCGGTACGTATCCTATCAATCAACAATTCACATCCATATTATTTGATACCATTGCCGATTTTTAGCTTTATCTCAACATTTCACATGCATAGTTTCATGGCTAGTGACGGGATTGTCCTAACTACAATTAGGGATTGGGTTATCCTACATCTAAACATAGGGATTGGGTTGTCCTCTACATCTGTATAGGGAAGTCCTTACTACATAGAATTCAAAATGTACTTGGCCTAGAGTCAAGTAAGCTAGACGTCTCCTCATTCTATAGAATTGGCAAATGGTAAACTAGCCGAGTCAGGAGCAGAAATTTCATATCGATCTCTTACCCATTGAGTTGGGTATTTTCGACGTAGTGGTTGGCATGGATTGGCTACCCAATAATCGAGCCAAAGTCTTCTGTCATGAGAAGAACATTCGCTTACCACTACCGAACGAAGATACACTTGTTATCCATGCAGAGAAATGCAACACATCATTGCGGATCATCAATTGCATGAAGGCACAAAAGTGCTTACGAAAAGGTTGTACTGCCTTCCTAGCACAAGTTGTCGACAAGAAGGCCGTTGGGCCGCAGCTGACAGATATTCATGTGGTAAAAGAATTTCCTGAAGTCTTTCCTGAAGACTTGCCAGGACTACCACCATATCAACAAGTCGAGTTTCACATCGACTTGGTACCGGGAGCCGCACCCGTAGCCAAATCTCCATGTCGATTAGCACCTTATGAACCTTGTAGTTGACCGAATAAGGATGTTGTGAGTTTATAACCCCCACTCTTTACCATTATACATCTATATAAAGGTTTTGGGGGGTGGAAAGACATGCAAGTTTTGCAAAAATGGATGAATGAAAATTCATATTTCTAAACCATGTTACAAATGAATTTCCAACTAACTCAAATGGTTTATGAAAGGTACTAGCTTCTACTCTAAGATAGACTTACGATCGGAGTATCATCAGTTATGAATTCATGAGGAAAGCATACCGAAAACGGATTTTAAAATTCGTTATAGTTATTACGAGTTTCTCGTTATGCCTTTTTGGTTTAATGAACGCACTAGCGGTCCTTATGGATTTAATGAATCGCGTGTGCAAGCCGTATCTCAACAGATTTGTCATAGTATTTATTGATGACATATTAATATACTCACGATCGACTGATGAACACGAATAACATTTGAGAACCATTTTGGAGCTACTAAAGAAGGGGAAACTATACGCGAAATTTTCCAAGTGCGAATTTTGGATTCGCGAGGTAGAATTTATCAGGCATGTAGTGAACGAGAAAGTCATTCAAGTAGACCCAGCTAAGATTGAAGCAAATGAGAATTGGGAAGTGCCCAAGACTCCAACTAGAGTCCGACAATTTTTTTTTGGATTAGCGGGATATCATCAGAGATCTATTGAGATTTTTTAAAATTACTCAATTGCTATCCTCCCTCACCCATAAAGACAATAAATTCGCCCCAATAAAAAAAAAACAAGAAATAGCATTACAACTTATTCTTAAGATTGGTGCATAGCATTTTACAATCTTATCATTATCCGACGATACCGATGACTTTGTTGTAAACTATGATGCTTCGCATCAAGGATTGGGTTGCGTACTTGTGCAACGTGAAAAAGTTATCGTGTACACCTCGCGCCAATTAAAAATTTCATGAGAAGAACTATACCACTCTCGACCTTGAGTTAGGCGCGGTGGTATTCGCTTTAAAAATTATGACGACATTATTTATATGGTACTCAATGCATTATTTTCACGGATCATAAAAGTCTTCAACACATATTCAACCAAAAAGAATTAAATATGCATCAACGATGTTGGGTTGAATTGTTGAACGACTATGATGGTGAAATAAAGTACCATCCGGGCAAGGCGAACGTTGTAGCTGACGCCTTGAGCCGCAAGGAGCGAGTTAGAACACTGAGAGTTCAAGCATTAGAGAAAATGATTCACAAGCGCTCAAGGAAGAGCATATTCAAGCAGAAACACTTCGAGGCATGAAGGAACAATTAGTGCCGAAAGAAGATGGAACTTTATACCTTATGGGTTGAAATTGGGTTCCATTCTTTGGCGGCCTTCGAGATGATATTTTGAGGAAGCACATAGGCCTAAGTATTAAAAGAATACTATTGGTGGCCTAACCTCAAAAGTGATATCGCGACTTATGTCGGAGAATGCTTGACTTACGCAAAAGCCAAAGCTGAATATCAGAAACCCTCGGACTTGTTACAACAACCCGAGATTCCATTTTGGAATGGGAACAAATATCGATGGACTTCATTACGAAGTTACCCAGGACCTCATGCGGTCATGACATGATTGGGTAATCATCGATAGACTAACAAAGTCCGCACACTTCTTACCGATTCGGGAGGAGGATAGTACAGAGAAACTAGTGGAACCCTATCTCAAGGAAATAGTGGCTCGTCATGGAGTAGCTATTTCAATCATCTCTAACCGAGACAGTCGTTTTGTTTCAAGAATTTGGAAATCATTTCAACAGGCCTTTGGATCTCATTTGAATCTAAGTACGGCCTTTCATCCACAAACTGACGACCAGAGCGAACAGACAATCCAAACACTCGATGATATGCTTCGTGCGTGTGTTATGGATTTAGGCGGCAATTGGGATACTCATCTACCTTTAGTTGAGTTTTCCTACAATAACAGCTACCATACTAGTATACAGGCTGCACCGTTTGAAGCTCTTTATGGTTGATAGTGTCGCTCTCCGCTATGTTGGGAGGAAACAGGCGATAGACAATTAATTGGTCCGGAACTAGTCCAAGAGACTACGGATAAAAATTTTCAGATCCGAGATCGTATCAAGACGGCTCGCTATCGACAAGAGAGCTACGCAGACAAGAGAGCTACGCAGACAAGAGAGCTACGCAGACAAGAGACATAAACCATTATCTTTCGAGGTCGGAGAGAAAGTCTTGTTGAAAGTCTCGCCTTGGAAAGGCGTAGCGAGGTTTGGTAAGCGTGGAAAGCTTAACCCACGATAACATTGGACCATTTGAAATCTTAGAAAAGACTGGCACTGTTGCCTACAAGTTGAAGTTACCAGATGAACTTAGCAGTGTGCACGACACGTTTCATGTGTCGAATCTTAAAAAGAGTCCAACACAAGAAACGGTTATCATCCCTGCGGATGAGATTCATGTTGATGACAAACTTCAATTCACCGAAGAACCTGTTGAGGTCATGGACTGGAAGGTCCAGAAAACATAGAGAAGTCGAATCAAATTAGTAAATGTACGTTGGAACTCTCGACATGGACCCGGGTATACTTGGGAACGTGAAAATCAAATCAAAGCCAAATACCCTCACCTGTTTGAGTAGTCTCCTACAAAGGATGACTCAGTTTGAATTTTGGGACGAAATTCTCAATAACAGGGGGAGAATGTGACAAATCGCAAATAATCGGAAATTCCGTACAGTCTAATCACTATTCTTAGTATATAATCTCATGCAATTAGCGTAATTTAATTACGTAACGGTGTCGTACATTAGACGACAGTGTTAGGACAAGAAAACAATGATATAACATATATTGGTTTTCGTCGTATTGCGAAACCAATTAAACAATGTCCTAAAAGTGTTGGTAAAAAATGATGCGCGCACTATTCATGGTTACACTATTCATGCCAGCAAAACCGTGAAAACAGAACGAAACAAGGAAAAACGACACACGGATGACATAACTAAGTCCGTTTATGTAACAACTCTCACTAAAAAGTCCTAATTATTACTTTAATTGATCATTAGGAAAACCTAATTAAGACACCCAAGTGATTCCGCACAAACCCTAAAATTTCCAGAGCAATCGGAATCAGGATTAGGGCCCCTAAAACTTAGGGGGGATAAACCCTAATGGACGATTATCCTCAAATCAGCGTTGTCACATAACTGAAATGTGAAATTATAGAGTCAGCTGAGCTAGTCCCAATCGTGGCTACCCTATAGGCTAGTTTTATGCCTTACGGACCGTAACAAAATAAGTCTTACGGTGCGCAAGGACTCTTACGGACCGTAACACTGGGATTGTTACGGTGCGTAAGCTAGTCTAATTTTCAGCTATAAATAGAGGACAGTGGCATTCGAAATTTGAACATCCAACGTCGAAAGAATTCACACTAATACACTGAGATACGAACTGATATTCCAAAATTACACCCCCGGGTCTCGAAATTCTGCCGCAAAACAGGGTATTAGCACAATCGCTGCTACGATTCATTTTCCGACGATCAATATATCCAATGGATGTTTAAGTGCCGCCCACATTAGGGTTATACTTTGTCATTCGTCGTTAATTTGACGGATCATCGTTAATTCGATGGATGAAGTATTGCACTTTGTCGTTCGTTGTGAGAATTTGATCTCGTGAGTTATCGTAATTGCTGGATTGATTACTAACCCAGTTTTGTGTGCATTGTTATTTAAATTAGGTTAACAAGGCTAAATCATAGACTAGACTCTATCCGTATTAAAACAGCAATGTGAGTCATTCTCTCTTTTTATCAAATCTATTTACAAAATCATGTTATTTTCAAAGTTATAATTACGGGGATTAAGTCTTTGTAATCACCAAGTTACAGCCGGTATGTGGGGTTTTGTATACATTACTTGATAATCGTCACCATTGGGGCAGCCAATTGGGGGATATGACCATAGTCACAGATTCGGTCGAGTGACAAATACCGTGGGTAGTTGGTTGATAATAGAAACATTGTAATCGCTCTTAATACTGTAAATTATAACAAATGTTTCATTTTAGTAAATAGAACGATTCACTCAGTATTTCCCGCTGACAAAACCTTTTTCAAACATGTTTCAGGTGATCTGTTGTAATTTAGGAAAAGTGCTGGGGAGCATTTCAAGCTTAAGATAGTGGCTCATTATAAAAATAAAGAAATACGTTTTGTAACATAACGATTCCGTAGTAAAATCATACTATTGTAAATTATCGGGGTTTTATCCCGAATTGTGAAATAAAATAAATCAGGAAAATTTTAGCTTTAAACGATCCTGTTAAATAAACTTCCGCTGTTAAACTCAACTAAATAAATACCGCTGGTTTTCTGTCCCGCGGCTCCTGAAACGGGTCAAACCGGGTCGGGGGCCGTGACAGAAAAAGGTGGTATCAGAGCCACTGGGTTAAGCTAATTAATTATTTAGAAATACTTAAATTTTTCCTGATTACTATTATGTGATTATGTGTTTTATTAACTGACTATTTGTTAGTTACAGTATGGGTAAGCAAAAGCTGTCAAGCATCTATCTTAAATTAGATAGATCATTCAATGAGAAGAGAAGTTCACCCCGAACCAAATCCTCGAATCAGGCTGAAATTCCTGAAGAAGGAATATTTGTGCGATAGGCACAATACGAGGAATCACTTTCTCCTAGAAGGAGGGAAATGATTATTAAGAAAAGTAAAGAGAAAATTCGAGAAAAGAAGATTAAACGGGAAACTCAGGAATTAATTGATAAATCACCTTGGGAAGATAAGCTAGATGAAAAATGGGCAAATTTATATATGCTAGCCATAGTAGCAGAAAATATAAATCTTTAGCTATTTTAAAGTTTAGTACTTTACCCTTACAATCTAGAAACCCTGTGCAATAAATAAAATTTCAAACCCTAAGTGTGTTTTCCAGTTATCTTTGTAATAAATTAGTACACAGTATGTAATAAATTAAAAGGTTATTTATGAATTTTAACTTAGTATTTTATGCATTTTGCATATATACTACATCAGCATGAGTGGGATATCTGAAGCCTTTCAGAACCTTAATCTTTACCCGGTGAATATCGAAGTTTCCAAAGAATTTACTGGATACTTTCCTGATATAGAACAACCTGTAGAATTCAAGGTTCCACCTGTGAACAAGCCAAAACGAAAGAAAAGAAAGAATTACGTGTGGGGAAGTCGTACACGTAAGAAAAAGCCAGCTACAAAACTTCCCAAAATAAATAATCCTTTGAAAAAGGGAAAAGAAATTATAACCGGAGAAAGTTCGAAACAGCAGGAAATGGAAACTGAAAACAAGGAAGAGGTTAAGGAGATAGGAATGCAGATGGAGGAAGGTCCTAAAGAAATAATAATGGAAGTTGGGCAAGGCTCTAAACCAACTCAGATAGAAGTCGGAGAGAGCTCCAATCCAAACCAGGAAAGGACTTTTCAAGATGAGATAGATTTCCTATTAGCAAGCTGTGAAACTATTCAGCCTGTTAATACTAATATTTTTAATTATCCTCTTGAAAACCAACTCCCTATGAATTGGGAACCAGCAATTCCAGACCCAATAGTCCACTCCCAACCCATAGGAATGGACGAATGGTGGACGAACGATTGGCAATTTCAAAATATTGTCAACGATCCTTATTCCTTTCTTCCACAATTCGATCCAGAACCCCTACCTAATCCACCCATGAGTAATGAAAACATGGCTGAACTTCGCCACTTTGGTGAAGAGTTGTTTGATGCGGGAAGTAGAATCAGGGAAATAGGGGGACAAATTGCCTGGAAATACGATGAGAGGGAACTGCGTTTTTAGAACAGCAAGTGACGAGAGATAGTACGATGGTAAAACGGTGTTTGTATAATAGTAATAGTAAAGTTAGTCTGTAAATAACGAATAAAACTCTGTAAGATATTTGTGAGTAATGATGCATACTATATTAGATATAAAATGAAATCGAGAAATCGATTGTTTTGACTATATCTGTATTATAAAATTTTCTGATTGTTTGTATGTAATTGTTATTTAGCAGATACTAATAAAATTTATATATATATTATCAGATGGCAAACAGTGGTAATGAACCTATAAATGAAGTTAATCAGTCTGAGCAACATTCAAGAGATCAATATATGACTCGGCAAGATATCGAAAACATTGTTGCTCAAGGGATAGCCAATGCTATTCCAGCATTCGTAGCTGCTATAAAGAATCCAATCGAACCGCAACAAATTGTTCCTAGTAAACAGATTACTGAAGATAACTTCAGTAATAGTGTAAATGGAGGCAATAATCATGTTAATCATAATAAGGAACCACATCAACCTCCATTACCCAAGAAAATGAAAACTGCAACGCCTGGTTGCACTTTCAAAGAATTCCTTGCTTGTAAACCCATTGAATTTGCAGGCAATGAAGGAGCAACTGCATCACTGCGTTGGTTAGAGAAAACCGAAGCAGTCATTGCAATAAGTAAATGTGGTAAAGATGATCAGGTCATGTATGCATCCAATCTGTTCAAAGAAGGAGCACTCGAATGGTGGAACACTGTGTTACAATCAAAAGGAAGAGTAATAGCTTATGCTATGACTTGGGAAGAATTTAAGGGTTTGGTGGAAAGAAAATTCTGTCCCGAGTATGAAAAGGAACAGATGGCGAATAAGTTTCTAAATCATCGGATGATGGGTGTGGATTGTCGCGGTTATACCTCGACATTTTTCGAATATGCTAGAGTGGTACCAACACTGGCTTCGCCAAAACCGGTACTCATTTCTCGCTATATTTGGGGGCTAATTAGAGAAATCCGCAATATTGTTAAAGCTGCGAGACCTCGCACTATTGATGATGCGGTAGAATTAGCTAACACTCTAACCGATGAATTGGTGCGCACAAGAGATGAAGATAGGAAAAAGGCACTAGCTCAGAAAATTACCCAAGGATTTCGTGTGGGTAATCATAACAACTTCAAGAGAAAAGGAACAAGGCAATCTTCAGATCCGTCATTCTGCAGGAAATGCAAAAAGAAACATTATGGAAGATGCAATATCACTTGCAATTTTTGCAAAACTGTAGGACATCGTGAAGAAAACTGCAAAAAGAAAACCGTAATCTGTTTTAGCTGTGGAGAAGCAGGGCATTATAAAACAGAATGTCCTAAATTGGTTAAACCAGTAGATAACAAACCCAAGGCGACTGAAGGAACTACTAAGAAGAATGCTAGGGCATTTCAGCTGACCACTCAAGAAGCAGAATTCATTCCGGATGTGATAGCGGGTACGTTCTTAGTTCACAACGTGTACGCAAAAGTATTATTTGACTCTGGTGCAAACCAAAGTTTTATAAATACTTCATTCTGCCAAGCTCTTGGTTTACCTTTAACCAATATTAGGCAGATTTTTACAGTTGAAACAGCAGACGGAAATTCAGTTAAAATAGATAAAGTTTTGCAAGAAGGAAACATAGAACTTTTAGGACATAAATTCTCTGCAAAACTATTGCCGATGAATTTGGCTGAATTTGATGTTGTATTAGGAATGGATTGGTTAGTAGCCAACCATGCTAGAATCCTTTGTGATCAGAATTCCATAGAAATTCAATCACCTACCGGAGAAGTGATTAGGATTACAGGAGATAAACCACGTAAACCCATGAAGTTCATATCAGTAATGAAAGTTGCTAATTATGAACGAAAACAAGGAATAGTGTATATGATTTGGGTAATCATTAGCACTAAGGGTAAAGATCTTAAGGAAATACCAGTAGTCTCAGCATATCCTGATGTATTTCCAGAAGATTTACCAGGATTACCCCCAGATAGGGAAGTAGAATTTAGGATTCATCTAATTCCAGGAACTACACCGATAGCCAAGGCACCTTATCGGTTAGCACCCACAGAAATGTTAGAACTGAAAAAGCAATTAGATGAATTATTAGGTAAAGGATTCATACAACCTAGCTCATCCCCTTGGGGAGCGCCAGTGTTGTTTGTAAAGAAAAAGGATGGTTCAATGAGAATGTGTATCGATTATAGAGAATTGAATAAGGTTACAATTAAGAATCGATACCCATTACCTAGGATTGATGATCTTTTTGATCAACTTCAGGGGGCTAGATATTTTTCTAAGATAGATTTACGCTCCGGATATCATCAATTGAAGGTACAAGAAGAAGACATACCTAAAACTGCTTTCAGAACTAGGTATGGTCATTATGAGTTTACAGTCATGCCTTTCGGGTTAACAAATGCACCTACAGCATTTATGGACATGATGAATAGGATCTGTAAACCGTACTTGGATAAATTTGTAATTGTCTTCATAGATGATATACTTATTTATTCCAAAAGTCAGACAGAGCATTGTGAACATCTTCATGCACTCTTAACTTTGTTAAGAAAAGAAAAGTTGTACGCCAAATTCTCGAAATGTGAATTTTGGTTACAAGAAGTGCAATTCTTAGGACACATGGTGAATAACGAAGGTATTCACGTAGATCCTGCTAAGATAGAGGCAATTACCAAGTGGAAGGTTCCACAAACAGCAATGGAAATAAGAAGTTTTATAGGATTAGCTGGGTATTATAGACGGTTTATTAAGGATTTTTCCAAGATAGTTGTACCATTAACTAAGCTAACCTGTAAAGCCACTAAGTTTGAATGGGGACCCAAACAAGAAGAAGCTTTTAGAATTTTGAAACAGAAACTAACCCATGCTCCAATCTTAGCCTTACCAGAAGGAACTGAAGATTTTGAAGTATATTGTGATGCTTCAAAATTAGGATTTGGATGTGTGCTTATGCAACGCAAGAAGGTGATTGCATATGCATCAAGGCAATTGAAAAAGCACGAAGAAAACTATACAACTCATGATTTAGAATTAGGAGCCGTAATTTTTGCCCTTAAGATTTGGAGACATTATCTGTACAGAAGTAAGTTTACTATCTATACAGATCATAAGAGTTTAAGATATATATTTGGGCAAAAAGAGTTAAACATGAGGCAAAGGAGATGGATGGAAATCTTAAGCGACTACGACTGTGATATTCAGTATCATGAAGGAAAGGCAAATGTAGTTGCAGATGCCTTAAGTCGTAAGTATTATGAGAAACAACGACGGGTTCGTGCTCTCAGATTAAATTTACAAGTAGATTTAATGGAGCAATTAAAACATGTTCAAAAGACAGCAATAGAAGACGTTGCTGAAGGAATGAAAGGACGAATCAAAGAATTAGAGCAAGGAGCAGATGGAATTTGGAGATTCCACAAAAGTAGAATTTGGGTACCTAAGCAGGGAGACTTAAGACCTAAGATTTTAGAAGAAGCTCATAAATCTAGGTATACTATACACCCAGGAAACAATAAGATGTACCAAGATTTAAGAAAGAACTTTTGGTGGATAGGAATGAAAAAGGACATAGCAAGATATGTTTCTAAATGTCTTACTTGTTCACAAGTTAAGGCAGAACATCAGAAACCTTCAGGATTACTACAACAGTTAGAGATGCCAGTGTGGAAATGGGAACTTATAACAATGGATTTTGTTACTAAGTTACCCAAAACCAGAAAAGGTAATGATGCGATTTGGGTAATTGTGGATCGATTAACCAAATCTGCTCACTTTCTACCTATGAAAGAAACCTTTAGCATGGAAAGACTGGCTAAATTGTATGTAGATGAAATCGTATCTCTACATGGAGTTCCGCTCTCCATTATATCAGATAGAGATAGTCGATTCACTTCCCATTTCTGGAAAAGTTTCCAGCAAGCTATGGGAACTCGATTAAATTTGAGCACTGCATATCATCCCCAAACAGACGGACAAAGTGAAAGGACAATCCAAACTCTAGAAGACATGCTCCGAGCATGTGTAATAGACTTTGGTGGAAGTTGGGATGATCATTTATCATTAATTGAATTCTCCTATAACAATAGTTATCATTCAAGCATTGGAACTGCCCCATTTGAAGCATTATATGGAAGAAAGTGTAGAACTCCAGTTTGTTGGGCAGAAATAGGAGAAAGTCAATTATCAGGTCCTGAAATAGTGCAAGAAACAACTGATAAGATTACTCAAATCAAGGAAAGGCTGAAGACGGCTCGAGATCGCCAGAAAAGTTATGCAGACAATAGATGCAAGCCGTTAGAATTCCAAATTGGAGACAAAGTACTGTTGAAAGTTTCTCCTTGGAAAGAAGTTGTGAGATTCAGTAAGAAAGGAAAGTTAAGTCCAAGGTACGTAGGACCATTTTCAGTGATCCAACGTATAGGACCAGTCGCTTATCGTTTACAACTACCAGAAGAATTAGCAGGAGTACATGATGTATTTCATGTATCCAATCTCAAGAAATGTCTAGCAGACGAATCACTGGTAGTATCTCTTCAAGACATAGAGGTAAACGAAAAGTTAAAATTTGTGGAGAAACCTATTCAGATAGAAGACAGAAAAGTGAAGTTTCTCAAGCACAAACGCCTACTGCTAGTTAAAGTAAAGTGGGACTCAAAGAGGGGAACTGAATACACTTGGGAACTGGAATCAGAAATGAAGCGAAAATATCCACATTTATTCCAGTAAATCTCGAGGACGAGATTTTTATTAAGGTGGGGAGAATGTAACAACTCTCACTAAAAAGTCCTAATTATTACTTTAATTGATCATTAGGAAAACCTAATTAAGACACCCAAGTGATTCCGCACAAACCCTAAAATTTTCAGAGCAATCGGAATCAGGATTAGGGCCCCTAAAACTTAGGGGGGATAAACCCTAATGGACGATTATCCTCAAATCAGCGTTGTCACATAACTGAAATGTGAAATTATAGAGTCAGCTGAGCTAGTCCCAATCGTGGCTACCCTATAGGCTAGTTTTATGCCTTACGGACCGTAACAAAATAAGTCTTACGGTGCGCAAGGACTCTTATGGACCGTAACACTGGGATTGTTATGGTGCGTAAGCTAGTCTAATTTTCAGCTATAAATAGAGGACAGTGGCATTCGAAATTTGAACATCCAACGTCGAAAGAATTCACACTAATACACTGAGATACGAACTGATATTCCAAAATTACACCCCCGGGTCTCAAAATTCTGCCGCAAAACAGGGTATTAGCACAATTGCTGCTACGATTCATTTTCCGACGATCAATATATCCAATGGATGTTTAAGTGCCGCCCACATTAGGGTTATTCTTTGTCATTCGTTGTTAATTTGACGGATCATCGTTAATTCGATGGATGAAGTATTGCACTTTGTCGTTCGTTGTGAGAATTTGATCTCGTGAGTTATCGTAATTGCTGGATTGATTACTAACCCAGTTTTGTGTGCATTGTTATTTAAATTAGGTTAACAAGGCTAAATCATAGACTAGACTCTATCCGTATTAAAACAGCAATGTGAGTCATTCTCTCTTTTTATCAAATCTATTTACAAAATCATGTTATTTTCAAAGTTATAATTACGGGGATTAAGTCTTTGTAATCACCAAGTTACAGCCGGTATGTGGGGTTTTGTATACATTACTTGATAATCGTCACCATTGGGGCAGCCAATTGGGGGATATGACCATAGTCACAGATTCGGTCGAGTGACAAATACCGTGGGTAGTTGGTTGATAATAGAAACATTGTAATCGATCTTAATACTGTAAATTATAACAAATGTGTCATTTTAGTAAATAGAATGATTCACTCAGTATTTCCCGCTGACAAAACCTTTTTCAAACATGTTTCAGGTGATCTGTTGTAATTCAGGAAAAGTGCTGGGGAGCATTTCAAGCTTAAGATAGTGGCTCATTATAAAAATAAAGAAATAAGTTTTGTAACATAACGATTCCGTAGTAAAATCATACTATTGTAAATTATCGGGGTTTTATCCCGAATTGTGAAATAAAATAAATCAGGAAAATTTTAGCTTTAAACGATCCTGTTAAATAAACTTCCGCTGTTAAACTCAACTAAATAAATACCGCTGGTTTTCTGTCCCGCGGCTCCTGAAACGGGTCAAACCGGGTCGGGGGCCGTGACAGTTTATATAAGAAAACACTAATACGAAAACATATCTTACAAAGATATAAGACTTTCCGGTACAACGCCCTAATCGCTAAATCGTCCGTTTCACTAATAATAAGACAATTACTTGTCCAAAATAATAATTTAGCATTTCCGGGACTCCGGAAATATGACAAATGATTACAAACATATGGAAACAATATGAGGATATTAATGGGGTGTCCGAAACCTAAGCTTTCGACGCTGCGTTGCAACCCCCACAACTTGTACGTTTCTGCACCGACAAGCTAATAAACGACATTTCCGACATCGAAAACAACCAAATGAAAGCTTTGGTGAACTAGTTAAGCTTATTTTGAGATTCCAAATCCCTTTATACATCTCTTGGTTGCGGATTTACAACTTACGGAAAAACTTCGTCGGTAGGAATTAAAAGTGCTTTTATCGAACCGACGACCAAACGGAAGTCGTTTAAGATATCAAAATACCATTTCTACTAGTTTAGTGAATTTTTTAATAATAATTAACATTCCGAATCACTAATTACCTCATAATGGTGAAAAATTACCACTAATCACCATACTTAGCCTAATTACCAAAATATCTACATGTTTAAGACATTTTTATAAAAATGTTACACTTTACCCCCCCCCCCCACACACACACACACTTATGAATGTTTTTATGAGGGTCCCACATGTCTTCAACTTGCCAAAAATATCTAGATATTTATCTAATTACATGTGGGGAATTAATGGATGAATAAAGTCATGGTATACTTATCTAAAATAGATATTTTCCATCATTCTTACACCATCAAAAACACACACAAAAGAACTCATCATCTTCTCCAAAAATTCAGCCATAACACCTTAAAAACCCACTTCAAATTTATTACATCTTTGATGATCAACATGGAGATTAATGAAACATAAGATGATCTAAGGCATCTACAAGTTAAAGCACACTTTTTCATCCATTCAAGAGTTTTCTACCAACAAGATCTTCATCTTCTTTGCTTCTTATCATCACCTAGATCATCCCTAGCCACAAGTGCTAGAAGTGAGCTTCTAAATCTATTTTTTTTCATATTTATTTATGCTTATGATTGTTAAAATAACTAGTTATAACTAAAGAAGCCTACAAAATATTATGAAGATACAAAGAAGCAAAAATAAAAATCATGATATATATGTTTGATTATGTAGTGATCCAAGTCTTATTACTTGCTTATTTGATCTACTCTTGATGAAGACCATAAAAATAACTTGTTAGATGATGTTTAAAAACATGATCTAACAAGTATACATGTCTATGTTAAAAGTGTTTTTTGTTAAACATAAAGTTTATATGGAGGATCATAATCTATGGTGTTGTTAAAGTATTTAATGTTTTTCATTAAAAACAATACTTCTACAAGATTATGAAAACAAACATACAAGATGGGATTTTTGTAAAAGTGGATGAAACTAGAAGTAAACATGGACTTTGAAATAGTTAACATATGTTATGATCATACAAAAAATCCTACATGATTTTGAGATCATCTTAATGAGGTTATGTTATAAATCTCATGTGATATTCGTTAAGAATGTTATGAGAAAATTGATTGGTGAATTCGAAAAGAAAATGATATGTTTATTTAAACATGGTAAAGTGCATATTACAAAGGTTATATGGCCGATTTTTATTAAAAATCATATGTAAACAAAACCATTATTCTTGGCTAAATCTTTACAAGACTAAAAAGATTTTAAAGAATGGTTTTTATAAAAACAAAGTTAGATAAATATATATTTTTGAGAAAATATATATTTGGTCACTTTAACAACTTATGTGCAATATGATACTTGGTGTATTAGTTATACATATCAGAACTAGGAACTTGAATTCAATGTAACAAATAAACATAAGATACATTATAATCAAAGTCTTACAAGACTACATGGAAATACGCCTTAAAAGCGAGTTACGGACGATCCGAATAATTGGACACAAATTATGGTCTAATCGGACGACGGACGAAACCATAAACTTATCGCCAATCCGAGGAGTTACTACGACGCTTAGGCGATCTTTCGACGCGAATACATATAAATCACCGACAACAATATCTGGATGTTATGAACTTATAAAAAAAATTATTATGTTAACTTATACTTAGTGATTTTTATAAAAATTACTAGATATGTACAAATGTGCTTAATTTACAAATGGGTATATTTTACAAATGGGCTTAATTTACAAATGGGATTATATTACAAATGGGCATATATTTCACAAATGGACTTATATTACAAATGGGCCTACATTTCACAAATGGGCTTATACTTACTAATGGGCTTATCTTCCTAAATGGGCTTAACATAAATACATGGGCTAAGCCCAATATCAAAACTCATGGGCTAAGCCCAATACCAAACATATGGGCCAAGACCCAATAACATTAAGCCCAATACTATTTAGGCCCAATACTATTTAGGCCCAATACTATTTAGGCCCAATACTATTTAGACCCAATACTATTTAGGCCCAATACTATTTAAGCCCAATACTATTTAGGCCCAATACTATTTAAGCCCAATACTACTTGGGCCCAATAACATAAAATCTTGGGCTAGGCCCAATAACATTAAGACATGGGCTCGGCCCAATGACATGAAAACATGGGCTCGGCCCAATGACACAATTTCTGAAAATACAAGTATACAATTGATTCATACAAGACACGAAATCAAGAGGACGTGATCCGATGATACAACTCACAAGATACACGATTACATATATATATATATATATAGGGAGAAGATCATGCGAGAACCACCTCTTATTGCGAGAACCGCGAGAACCAACGTGAACACAACCAAAAATGCCTAAAAATAGCTAAAAATCACACAAATTTTTTTTTTGAATTTTTTATAAAAAAATCGCTACTTTTCGAAGCAAAAAAAAATTTTTTGCTTCTAAAGGTAGCGATTTTAACATAAAAAATTCAAAAAAAAAATTTAGATTTTTTTTTGATTTTTTTAGATTTTTTTAGATTTTTTAAGGTTTTTTGGGGGTTTAGTTTTTAGCATTTTAGCTTGGGGTGGGGGGTGGGGGGGGGTTTAGGTTTTTGGGGGGTGGGGGAGGGGGGTTTAGGTTTTTTTTTTTTTGGGGGGGGGGGGTGGGGTTAGTTTTTTTTTAGGTTTTAGTTTTTAGCATTTAGCTTGGGGGGGGGGGGTTAGGTTTTTTTTGGGGGGGGGGGGGTGGGGGGTTTAGGTTTTTTTTTGGGGGGGGGGGGTAGGTTTTTTTTAGCTATTTTAGGTTGTGTTCACATTGGTTCTCGCGGTTCTCACAATAAAGGTGGTTCTCGCATGAGCTCCTCCCTATATATATATATATGGTAAAATATATATATAACAGTTTAACAATTCATACATCTAATACACAGTTCAACGAATAACAAATACAAATAAGTCTTAATACATATTCAAGATATAAGACTTGTACATGAGCCAATACAAAGTCCGAAGTGTCTAACAAATCTAGGACCTTTATAGGTCGTGATACAATTCAAGGCAACTACAAGTGAGGTTACAATTACATACAGTTTACGGATGCAATTCTGTGAGTTCATGTCCCCTTTTCATCTTCAATGCTTTTCAAGCTTTACAACTATCGGGGAAAATACATGTACAATAGTATGATAAGTCAAGGAATGAAACACCTTAGATCATGTGCGAAATTAGGGCCATAACTAAAGCACCATTAATCCAGTTTGGACCAAGGAACAAAGGGTTAGATCTAATGGGTTTTGGCGAGCCCCACTCATGGCCATTCATTTGCTTAGGAGTGCTTTTGTTGCCCTACGACATGGTGTCGATACAATTAAAATCGTCTAGGGTTGGTTTGCTTCCTATTTCGTCACACATATTAATGTCCTTGCAAAACATTAATGATCACGATTTCATTGACGCTTTTCATACTACATTTGATACAAATACAAATACATCTCACATTTTACAGATACATCTTATATCCAGTTTGGATACAATTACAATTGAGACAAATACATATTACATACTGTTTTGATACAGATACATCTTATACAGCTAAACTGCATGAACTCGCTCAACTTTTGTTGATGTTTTCAAACTTACATGTATTTCAGGGAATTAGTGGACCAATGCAAAGATTTCAGTTCAAGGAAAACAAGTATCAATACTCCATGCCAACTATTGAAGGGTTTGCATGTTATATACCGCCTCTTTGCGGTGATATAGTGGTCAAAGCCTTGACATTTGATGTATGAAACAATGACAACTTATTTTCATTTGATGGTTTGTAAACAATGTACTTAAATTATGTTGCGATCTTTTGAACAATTATGACAATGGCATTGGAGCATGTTTTATTCATTTAGTATGTTTACTTATATCGTTATGCAATGAGAACCGAACAGATCACACCTCGTGCTTCCGCTACGAGCGGGTGTGACATTTGTCTCATATTTAACTCCTTTTGACCGAAAACATATCTTAAACTCTTATGATCAGTGAATATGGTAAATTTACTACCATAAAGGTAATGTCTCCAAATTTTCAAAGCAAAAATTATTGCTCCTAATTCAAGATCATGGGTTGAATAATTCTCTTCATGATTCTTAAGTTGTCTAGATGCGTAAGCTATAACCTTTTGGCGTTGCATCAACACACATCCGTAACCTAACTTAGAAGCGTCACAATAGACTACAAAGTCTTCAGTTCCTTCTGGTAACACTAATATGGGTGCATGGGTTAATCTATGCTTAAGAATTCTAAAAGCTTCTTCCTGTTTTGGTCCCCATTCAAACTTAATGGATTTACAGGTTAACTTAGTTAAAGGAATGGCTATTCTAGAAAAATCTTGAATAAACCTTCTATAATATTCGGCCAATCCTAAGAAACTTCTAACCTCGGTTGGTGACTCACGGGTTTTCCCTTTTGGTAATCGCCTCGATCTTTGTTGGATCCACATGAATTCCTTCATGGTTGACTAAGTGTCCAAGAAACTGTACCTGCTTTAACCAAAACTCGCACTTTGAAAATTTAGCGTAAAACTTTTCCTTTCTTAATAGACTTAAAGTGCGTGCAAATGCTTTGCATGTTTTTCTTTACTTTTAGAATAAATTAGAATATCATCTATGAATACAATTATGAATTTATCCAAATATGGCTTACTTATTCGGTTCATCATGTCCATAAATGCGGCTGGGGCATTGGTTAAACCAAATGGCATGACAGTAAATTCATAATGACCATATCTTGTTCTAAATGCGGTTTTAGGAATGTCCTCTTCCTGTACCTTTAATTGATGATATCATGATCTTAAATCGATTTTAGAGAAAAATCGAGCTCCTTGCAATTGTTCGAACAGATCATCGATTCTTGGTAATGTATACCGGTTCTTGATCGTGACCTTGTTTAATTCACGGTAGTCAATGCACATACGCATTGATCCGTCCTTCTTTTTGACGAATAAAATCGGTGCTCCCCACAACGATGAGCTTGGTTGTATGAATCCTTTTTCCAGCAATTCGTCTAATTATTTCTTTAATTCCTGCATCTCTGCTGGTGCCAAACGGTAGGGTTCTTTGGCAATTGGTGCTGTTCCGGGTAGCAGATGGATTCTGAATTCAACTTCTCTGTTTGGTGGTAGTCCTGGTAATTCTTCTGGAAATACATCTGAAAACTGAGAAACTACTGGAATGTCTTTTAATTCCTTTCCTTTAGTGTTAGTGATTATAGAAATCAAATACACTATAGATCCTTTTCTTATATAGCTTGCAGTTTTCATCACAGAGATGAATTTTGTTGATCTAGATGGCTTATCACCTTTAATTGTGATCTTTTCACCCTTTGGTAAATTTACTTGAATTGACTTTTGATCACATAAAATACTGGCTCTATTGGCTATTAACCAATCCATTCCTAAAATGACATCAAATCCTACCAGATTCATGGGATACAGATTTTCCATTAACTTTTGATTTAAAAACTCTATTCTTGCTCCCTGCAAGATTTCAGAAATCCTAACCGTTTCTCCATTTGTTGTCTCGACTAGATATTCTTATGAGAGTTTAGTTAATGGTTGATTGAGAAGTTTGCAAAATGAAGTATTAATAAAACTTTTGTTTGCACTAGAGTCAAATAATACTTTAGCAAAAACATCATTAACTAAAAACGTACCGACTATGACATCCGAAATCATTTTGGCTTCATCTGCAGTCAGAACAAATGCTCTAGCATTTTTAGTGTTCTTGTTGTTCGCTGCTGGAGCCAATTTTGGACAGTTCGGCTTGATATGACCTTTTTCTCCATAGTTGAAGCATAGTCCATTACTGGATTTTCTCCTGCAATCTTCTTCCTTGTGTCCGGGTGCCTTGCAAAAATTGCAGTGAGTGGAGCATTTTCCCGAATGCTTTTTCTTGCAGATCTTGCAGAATGGTACAGAGGTAGAACCTATATTCATGCGGTTGTAATTCCCAGAACGGAATTCTTGGGTAAGTCTTTGGGTTAGGTTTCTCCTCTGGTCTTCTTCTCTAGTACGGATTAACTCGTTTGTCAAGGTATTTGCTAGTTCTACAGCTTCTTCTATAGTTTAGGGTCTAGCTGCCTTGACTACATGTCTAATTTCTCCGATTAATCCCCATATGTAACGGGAGATTAATACCGGTTCAGGTGATGCAAGGGTTGGTACTATTCTAGCATATTCAAAGAATGTAGTAGTATACCCCTTACTATCTACCTCGGTCATTCTAAGGTTCAGAAACTTATTTGCTATCTGTTCCTTTTCATTGGGAGGGCATAATTTCCTTTCTACCATATTTTTAAATTCCTCCCATTCCATGTTATAAACCCTATCACTTCTTCTAGACTAAAGCATAGTGTTCCACCATTCTAAGGCTGAGTTCTTAAACAAATTAGAGGCAAACATTATCTTGTCTTCTTCAGCACACTTGCTTATTTTTAAAACAGCCTCAGTCTTTTCTATCCAGCGTAGAGCTGCAATGGGTCCTTCATTGCTCGAGAATTCTATTGGTTTGCAGGACCAGAATTCTTTGTAAGAACAACCACAAGGCATGGTTCTTCTTCTTTTGGGAATGGGCACTTGGAGTACAGGTCCATTGTTTACGCTGTGTTCTGGTTCAATTGGTCACTTACTGCTATGTTTACTTTTATTGTCAACATCCTTAACAGTTTGAAGAATAAATGGCATTGCATCTATAATTCCTTGTGCCACTATGTGTTGGATAGCACTATTATCCAGTGTTGTAAAAGTCGCTAGGCGGTCTCTAGTCGGCCGACTGGGGAGTTGGGAGTAATCGGAGTACTCGGGGAGTACGCGGACATGGTAACTATAAAGAAAATTAATTGTTATATATTATACATATGTTAAAATAAGCATAATTCATGTCAACTGAGTATAATTTAAAATGAAACATGTTTAAAGTTCAAATATTCTGAATACAAGTCCGAGTAGTCCGAGTACAAGGCCGAGTAGTCCGAGTACAAGGCCGAGTAGGCCGATTTTGACTAATTAAAAGTCAACAAACCACGTTGACCGCCTAGACCGACTAGGCCGACTCTTTCTGACTACGTCCGACTAGGCGCCGACTAGGTGCCGAGTTTGACCGAGTTTGACCGAGGCTGACTAATTGAGTCCGCCTAGGAGGAAGTCGCCTCAGAGGGGTTCCGAGGACCGAGTACTCGCCGAGTACTCGGCCTTGGAATCCGAATTTTACAACACTGCTATTATCCACTTGGTTTCCATTATTATTGATGCTCGGATTTTCATTAACCAAGTTAATGTTACTCTGGTTATCGTTATTCAGATTTCCTTGATTTCCTTCGTCGGCCATCTGAATTTTAAACATTTACCACGTATTAATATCACCAATTAATATCATCAATCACATGACACGCATTTTGGTCAAAAGCGTCGATCTTTGCGACTTACTCTATTCATATACTATGCATCTATTACACACCAGTACTGAAATTAAAATTACAATACCGTCTGAAATAAAATTACACTAATAATAGTAGGCATCCGTACACACATTTTTTTCATACACATACACACCTATTATATTATTTTATTATTACTACTACCGTCTCTACCATCACATTCATGGATATGGATTCATCCAAAAATCCATATTGCGCTCGTCATACTTCCATACGATTCGCTTTCCCACCTGTCTCATTCGTTCACTACTTTCTAAAATTTCCTCACCAAATGTCCTAAGTTCTTGTACGTTTTCTGCACTCATTGGGGGTGCAGGTTCTAGGACTGGGTTCGGAAGATGGGGTGCGGGTTCCTGGTATGGGGGTGTAGGTGCCTAGAATTGGTAAGGATTCTCTAAAATCTCCCTAATGAATACATCGTGGTAATAGGGATCTAAAGGATCCAAACCTGGGTAGGCTCCTATGTTTAGCATGGGCATGTCTTCATGTATCGGGTAACGTTGCACATAGTCCCTATTGTCATCCCACCAGGGGTCATAATTTGGGTCTAAGGGGTTTGGTGCAGGTACCCTAGGTATTTCTTCCGGATTGAAGTCATGCATTTCTACTTGATTATCAGGGTTTCCTATCTCCATTGGTTTGTCAGGGATTGGTAGTTGTGGTTGGGGTGCTATCATGTGTTCCAGATTAGGGTCAGCTGCAGTGGTTGCTAAGATGTGGATGTTGGCTATACCCCTATTAATCATATCCTGGGCATAGGCATTGGTTTCTCTTTTAACTGCTGCTAGTGCTCTCTTGTCTTGTAACTTTTTCATACGCATCCTACGCTCGTGTGCCCCTCGACTGAACCATCCTCTCTTTTTCTGAGGGAATGGCTCCTCGGACTGAGCCTTAAACACGAATATTCCTTCTTCCGTATCAGCAGAGTACTCTGAGAGGGCAGGCTGAGAAGAGGAGGTACCTTCGCTTCTAGGCGAACCAGACAATTGACGATACGCGTCAGATGGTCCTTGGTCTCTCATACTGTAAACTAACAAATAGTCAAATAACACATAACAATAAAATACAATTATGCACGTATTTCCGTAATTTATTTCCTAACAGATTGAATTTTGATGTCAGCTACACACTTCTGTGGCTGAATCAGTGGCTTAGCTCTGATACCACCTTCTGTCGCAACCCCCGATCCCAAATCCCCGG
The DNA here is from genome assembly GCA_030545235.1 of Helianthus tuberosus. Lineage (NCBI taxonomy): Eukaryota > Viridiplantae > Streptophyta > Magnoliopsida > Asterales > Asteraceae > Helianthus > Helianthus tuberosus. Next base: position 125,050,913 of record CM060449.1, on the reverse strand, counting down.
GAACGGGCGGCCGCGAGCCAGTTTCGGAGGTATCGCGTATTGTCTAATTTGGCAGCGGAATTTTTCATCAGGACCGTAGTTAGGAAATATTTTATCAGAGTAAAATACCATATTTTCATAGTATTAAACATATGGGATAAAACCCAAGTTTGCAATACACACATGTTCATAGGAATAAATCCTATTTTATTTAATAAAAACATCTATTTCATTTTAGGTAACTTTATTGCCACTTTTCCAAGCCTTCAGTGCTGTCCAGCTGCCTTCTATTTGGCTTTTATAGTTTGTTACCTGAAACACGTTTTAAAAACATTTGTCAGTGGGAAATACTGGTGAGTGAATCCCAGTTTAATCAATTTTCAATAAAAACCATTGTACAGTATTGAGGGCGATCTCGCAATTACATTTGTTTCCAAGTTATATCAATTAACATCCATGGTATTGTCAGACCCGACTTGTGGAAATGTTACTCCTTGACCAGGTGGTAACAAATTTTGTATACAAAACCCCAACATACTCATGATAATTGTATTCTTACAAATACTCAATAACTGCTTAGTATACATTTAATTGTATGAGGTTTTGTAAAAACAGTTAATAAAAGGTTTACAAAAAGCGGATCAACTCACATTGCTGTCTTAGATTATCCTTTAGGGTTTCCTGAGAACTATCTATAATTTACACAAATGCACACGTGTTAGTATAATAACCCATTTTAACATTAGTAATACCCTCCCCGAGACGACATTCCAACGACTACGTCGGACCGAACCACGACAACCATTACGGAACTCTAGATTAATCGGGCAGCGTATCTAATACGTATCCAGGGGTTATAATACTTACAACGGAGCAGAACTTCGCTATTTAGGGGTATTATACTCGGGATTTATGCCTATAATGAGATTAATTCAAGATTCAGAGAAGAATTTGAACGATTTATGATTGAAGCCCGATGCCTGCTTATATAGGGCCTCACTTCGACTTTTACGCGGCGCGCGTAAAGTTTAACAAAGGGCTACGCGGCCCGCGTCAACTCCGGTAAACCGCGTAGCTGATCCGGGTCAGCGACTAGACCTGCCACGATGATGACATGTGTCATCACCGGGCTGCGCCACAACTTTGATCTCTAGCGGCCCGCGTAAGACCCTTAAGAGGTCTACGCGGCCCGCAACAAACCCAAAAACATTATTTTAATTATTTTTAATTATATTTAGGGTATTCGGGGTCCGTTTTCGCGTATGGGGTGTATTTTAGGACATATTAGGATATTTTAAAATATATTAGGGTGTCGGAAAAATATTCGAGGGTGTCGGTTTATAGTTGTTATAGATTTGAAGCCTGGGTAGTTCTTTCTCATCATTGTCTGTTTCTCGTCACTTCACCATATTTCTTTCTTGCCCTGTTATCTTGTTTACTCGTTTTAGCAGAATTAGAAAAATCCTAAAAACACAAATTAAACCAATTAAGTAGTTAGTTTAGTCAAAGTCTAGTTATCGTCGCTAGTGTCTCGTGGGTTCGATACTCGGACTTCATTAGGCTGTACTACTTACGATAGGTACACTTGCCTGTTAGTGGTCTAGCATTTAGAGAGTCTTAGTTTATAAATTTAAAACTAGGGTGTTTAGATTAGGTTAGTTTTATAGACCGCATTCAGCACATTAAGTTTTTGGCGACACCCTAGTTTTAAATTTATAAACTAAGACTCTCTAAATGCTAAACCACTGACAGGCAAGTGTACCTATCGTACGTAGTAAGGCCTAATGAAGTCCGGGTATCGAACCCTCGAGACACTAGCGACACTAAACTAGACTCTGACTCAACTAATTACTTAACTGGTTTTAATTTGTGTTTTGATTTTTGGGATTTTTCTAATTCTACTAAAGCTACTAAACAAGAGAACATAACAAGCAAGCAAGATGGTGGAGTGACGGGAAGCAGACAATGATGAGAGAGAACTACCCAGGCTTCGAATCCCTCTGACCAACCCATGACCTCTAGTCCTGACCAATGGCTAAAGCTCCGAATCTACCCAGAAAACCTCTCGCTAAGGATGATCAACCAAAATAGAAGATGGAACAAAGTGATGAAGTGCTAAATTAGAAACGACTCGAGCTATCAACACCGAATCCCACGACTGTCAGATTAAAAACAACTATGGTGCTAAAATCCTCCGGTCATGAAGCTAAACCTGCTAAATAATTGAAAACCTAGGAAACCCTAAACGCGAATAAGTAGACGGATCCGAGCTATCGGTCACCCAAACTACCAAACAACGCCTAGCTAATAACCTAGCAATCCTGACTCGTCCCTAGAGTTGCCAGAAAAGGAGGCACACTATACTCAGTTGATTTTTATTAATTTAGTTAAACTTGAATTATCTTTAATCTCAAGCTCTAGGCCGAAAACCTAATAGATTAACGAACCTAGAATGATCTAAGTAGTTCTAGACCAGACTAACAAGATCACTTAACCAAACAACCAATCACAACCAAGACAAACACACAAATTCATAAACAATCACAAAACAGGAATATGTAAATCATCTCAATTTAATCATTAGTCCAAACCGAATAGTCAAAACATTAAGTCATAGTTCATCTAGGCCTAGGTGGCACAAAAAGTTTAGCCAAGAAACATAGTTTTAAAAATAAATAAACAAAGGTTCATAACTAAATTCATCGAAATAAAAAAATAAAGAAACTAGAAAAAATAAAAAACCCAAGTTGTAAAACCCGTAATCCTTTGATCTCTAAGTGTCTTGATCTTCAATCCTAATGATTCATAAGCTCGAACCCTTGCCAACTATCCTTTAAAATTCGTCCCCTTGGCTACTTTCGAAAAATAATAGCGAATTCCCTTCTGCCTTCTTCACAAAAAATAATAGGCAGCCTCCAAGATGATATTTTCCAAAATAATAATAACTAGTATTTTTGCCTGCAGCGCTTTGCGGCGACACGCGACGGGTGGAAACATGTAGTAAAGCAGTACACGATTCGTAAAACGCAATGTGTAATAGACAATTAAAAAAAGTGTAAAACATAATGCATAAAACATAATTACAAAAAAAAAGAGTAAAACACAAAGGTAGATATGAAGTGTAAAATACAATAACTAAGACATTTCGTAAAACACAATGCATTGGTATTTGCAAAGTAAGAGTAGTAGTCTAGGAAATGTTACGCAGTAATAAAAAAAAACGTAATATAAAACGGTGACATATTCAAATTTATTATAAATAATGAAATATACTCATAAGACTATTTTTTTTATTAAATGAATAAATTCTAAAAATTGGAAAAATTATAATAGTTATTATTGCTTTAGAGAAGAGTGATCACTAACTTAAATAAGGTCAACTGAACACGCTTAACACATTATTGATGATTACATTCTCCTAAAAGGTATAATCTACCAAGAAATTAGAAGATGAAATATACAAATATATATAGGGGAAGGTTCATTTGAGAAGAAATTTTATGTGAGAAGAAAAAGAAGAAAGTGCATAATGGTAAAACATTAAATAGTTTATAACTCCTTACATTAATTATGTTATCTCTTATTAATAAAGTAAAAAATAGTTTATCCTACACATTTCAAAATTTATCCTACATATATCTTACACTTATTGAAATTTACCCTACACATATCTAAATCTATCATACACATTTAAGAATTAATCCTACACATACTAAAATTTATCCTACACGTGTCGAAAATTGTCCTTCACCCTAAATTATTTTATCTTGAAAGAATATATTTAAAAGTGAGTTACAAATTTAATTAGTTAGCTAATTAATTACAATTAGAAATTTACATATATGCCCTTATTAATAATATTAAATACACATATTAAATGAAGTAAAATGGAGCATTTCTATTGGTTTAAAACTTATTCTTTTTATTCTTACAAAATTTTTCTTCTCATTTGAACCCTCCACTATATATACATACATATATATATATATATATATATACTAGTGGGAAACCCACGCGTTGCGGCGGAGTCAACAATACGTCACTTGGAAAAGAGTAGAACATGCGAACTTGGGTTGGGATGAGTTAGGTTTGTTGATCAGAAAACCTTTCATAGTTTGTCCATTCTTAGGCTGTTTTCAAGCAAAAACCTCCTACGAGCCCTAATTTTGACCAATTGTGACCCAAAACTACATGAGACGCGCCTTCATTCCACGATGTGTAATTAACAGAAACCATAATAATAACAATAAAAAGAATTATATAATGCATTTTAGGATGTTTAGCATTAGAAACACTCTTTGGGCAACGTCCGAACATATTTGGGATATCATCATGGGGCATTCCTCGTCCATTGTCCTACAAAACATTTCAAAGCATCGGTCATCATCTGAACCAAACAAGAAACTTATTAACCTATATCCATGCATTACAAATCTGAAAAATCAATTAATAAAAGGTTCAGAGCAGGGATATGTCAGACCTTACAAGTCACTCTGTAAAACGAGGCCTCGCCTCGACCCTTAACGGCCTTTGCAGAAGTCGGTTCTTTCACTTTCTTCCCAAGGGCAGCATTTTTCGCCTGAACTTGCAAACGGGCTTATTTGGCAAGCCGTTTCTAATAACAGAACAAGAAGCAGTGAAAGGCGAAACAACATAAGTGAATACAAGTTTTTTAAGATGTCTAAGCTGTTAAAAGAACTTATTGTTTCGAGTATTTCAAACTTATTCACTAACGCGTACATGATTCAACTTCTAATCTATAATACATCAAGTCATCAACAATTCATTGTTGAAAAATTAAACTACAACTTACAAACCTCACGAGCCTTGTCGGTCTCAAAATCACCGTACAGCGCCTCATCAATTCGCTCACGGTCAATCAGACCAATCATGGAATTGAATTTGCTTTTATTAATCTCCTCACTGTCACACCAAAACAATATGAAAAACACACCTAAAAAGCCCTATGTGCTTATAGCCTTATACCATAAAAAATACACACACACACATATTTACAAAACCCTAGCCACTTACATTGTAACTTCAACTAACGGAAGCTCAGCAATGGACTCTGCAGAATCAAGTGCATTTTCAACAAGTTCTCTAACAGTAGTGTAAAGAGATTTCCCATGCTGATATTCATCCAAACAAAACACAACTTGGTTGCTCAATTTGCACAATATATAAACAAGCATATGTTTTCAACAAACTAATGGAACTCACGTTGTCAAATCCGGCAATATTTTTGTTCTCCGCAAAAAATTCAGCCGGAGATTCTGATAGATGCAAACGTAAAAGTAAATTAACAGTGAAATAGTAAAATTTATATATGTTGAAGGGACTGCATTTGAAACGTCTCTTAGCGCGTCAACATCTAATCCAAAATCAATTTCATCCAATATCGCCAAATCTGCCCCAAGCACCTTTTCTGAAATAAAACGATCAAATAACAGAAATAAAAATATAGGGTTCCTCAACATTATCATTTGAATTTGATTAGAAAAATATGAGAAACAGAATAGCACTTATTTAAGTTGACAAAAAAAGTAAAGAAACTACAGACATAAATTTTATAAATTGGAATGCTGACCACGAGTTGTAAAATGTCGTTTCGCTTCTCCAGTTTACAAGTTCTCATGAACAAGTATAGAGACCATATAAAAATTAAAGTGTTGTCAAGACTAAAATAACTGAGTTAGAAACTATGAACCTGAAGTGGATCAAGCTCAGGTTGACCAAGTTTCCTTCGTCTGGCATTGTACGCCATCTGCAGAAAGTCACTATTGCTGACTCCGGGAATTTCAACAGGAGACTGAAAGCTTAGAAAAACACCAGCAAGTTGATGTCGTTAATGTTGATGCCGTTTTTAACTGATGATTGATTTTTCTCGGTCTCCCATGGCTGGCCCGCCATGTATCGCTCTAACCAACTCCAACCCCATTGCGGATTCGTCGGGTCCATGAAGAGTAAGTTTGTCGTTCTCGATGATTTCTTCCATGGTTGCTGTTTTGAAAAGGATTGTATCATATTAGGAGCTAGAACCCTCTACCAAAGGTAACAAAATGGATTGAATATCTGAAGGAGCTTTATCAATGTCCTCAAAGACAACCCAAAGTCCATTAAGAATAGCCTACTGATAATAGAAAGATGTAATCAAGAACCGAGATATTAACTTCTATCAAAGCAAAAGTAAATAATATAAAAGAGAATAACAAACCTGAGTAAGGGAACCAGCATGCCACCTAAACTCACCTGGTTGTTCAGCATATACATAACTCCCAATTAGTGTTTTTCTATCAATTTGCTTGTCCATGTGACATATTTATGTATCCTACATTAAGGAGCAGTGGGAAAAAACTGAGATCCAATAATTGTCGTGTGGACTCGCAAATGTGGCAATTTAACTCAAAGAATGATGTGTAAAAAAATTATACCTGTAAGCTATACTCACGAAGCTCCTCATCATTCTCTGGTAGAAAATAAAACCAAATTATTTCGGCGCGAATCATTTTGACGCGAACCGTTTCGATGCGTAACATTTCGACGCGAACCGTTTCGACGCGAACAGTTCAATCGGTACCGTTTCGACCGGTACCGTTTCGACCGGTACCGTTTCGACCCGTATCGTTTCGACCAGTACCGTTTTCGAACCGAACCGTTTCGAATCGAACTGTTTCGACCCGAACCGATACTGGTCGACACGGTTCGGTTCGTGTAACACCCCGAAATCGGGTTTGGTAATTAAACCCCGTTAATAATAATGAACGGGTAAAATAGCGTTAGTGGTAATATTTACCCGGTGAATATTAGGACTTAGACAAGCAGTCCTAATATTAGTTATAAAATTTAATAAATGCTAGAGAAAACAATGTTATAAGCAGCCTGAGTTAACGGGACTTAAAATAAAACGGGTTATGACTTCCCGAGCCTACTGATGTGTTCAAAATGTAACATATAAATTTCATCAAATAAGGCATAAAACTAACCCTTTTTTAGTACTAATGTTGGAAAAAGTGTGCTTTTGTCTTCCTTTTGTATTTTCAGGATTAAATGAGCTCAAATTAACAAAAGAAGCAAAAAGACATCAAAATCTAACATAAATACAAGAAAAGGGACAAGACGTGACATGCCCGACCCCACAACAGCATCTTCCCAAGCAAAACAAGAGATCAGAAGCCTGAACACGCCCCGTGCTCAGCCAGCACGGGGGCGTGCCCAAGTGTCAGCAGAAAAGACAAAGTGGTAGAAGCTTCTATTGCCCACCACGGGGCCGTGCTCAGCGGACACGGGGCCGTGGTCAACTATAAGATTCGCACAATCCAGGAAAATCTTCATAGTACAAAGATTCTTCTGCACACGGGGTCGTGCTTAGCGGACACGGGGGCGTGGTCAACTAATAAGACAAAGCTGCATTTAATGAAGAAAGAGAGGATGTGGACACGGGGCCGTGCCCACTGGACACGAGGCCGTGCCCGAGCTTCTGTTCAGCCTATAAATAGAAGTGCTTGGCTCAAGCTCAAACCATCCCTTGGCACACCACCTCTCTCACACTTCACCCACCACCCACCACCACCATAACACCATCATCCATTGTCCATCGTAGAGTGTGTGAGTCGTCTCGGGATCCAAGATTGATCGTATGAGTTCTTGACAATCAAGGCCATGTTTGCCTAAGTCTCTTACATCACTTGGTGAAGACAAAGTGTCTAGTGTAGTACTTTTTATTTCTAATCTTTTGCACTTTTTACTTGGTTTTGTATTAATGACTTTAATAACTAGTTGCTTAGGTTGAAGGTGATCTTTCCTTATCGTTTGTCCGTGGTGTCTTGGCATTATTTTACTGTCTATATAAAATAAAAGATTTACACCATTCATATCTCCATGGTCTATATGGAGGTATGTTGGCTACCTGGTCGGGGGTTAAGGGAATGGTTTGGTAAAGGTCTTGCCATTGTTCAGCGTTTAGAGGTCCTGCAATGGACCTAGGTCAAATTTAGTAGGACCTCCTTCAATACTTCACGGTATTGGATGGCGGGGGTCCAAACTCTTTGATCCCCTCATAAGTTAACTACTATTAATACTATAACCCGGCTATTTAGGACTGTATCCCTGCTGACTCAGACTACTTAGCCGAGGGTAACGTCACCTCCAAAAGAGGGGCCTACCATAATATTGCATTAATAACTCAATTAATTATCTTCCAATAATCCACCCTTTTAGGATTGTATCCTTGTTGACTCAAACTACTGGGGTGAGGGTAACGTCACCTTCAAAAGAGGGGCCTACTACAATAACTAAGATAATCTCTTAAATATGTGCAAAAGTGCGGAAATAATCAAAGGTTACACTAGATACGAGTCGGAACCAAGTGATTCATCTTGTCTATCTGTTTTTCTTTTTATTTTTATTTTTCAGCATTTTAGTTAGTTTTTATTTTTCTTAGTTTAAAACATTTTTCTAAACTTTTTATTTTGATTAGACGTTGAGGATAACCCGGTACTAAAAGCTCTTGTGTCCTTGGACGACCTCGGTATCTTACCAACACTATACTACGCTCACGATGGGTGCACTTGCCCATATGTGTGTCTAGTGTTAGTAAATATCGTGTTTTATAAATTTAAAACTTGACTAAAAAGTGTTAAAGGGGCTTAAAATATACACCTAATATATATAACACTAGAATACGCATCAAGTTTTTGGCGCCGTTGCCGGGGACACAAGGATTTTAAGAAAGTTAGGAATCAACGGCCTAATCGTTTTTCTTGTTTTTCAATTTTTTTAGGATTTTTTTTAGTTTTTCAGCTTCTGCAGAACTCAGCACGGGCCGTGCCCGCTGAACACGCCCCATGCCCAATCATTGGAACTGGCAATCTTGTTTTAAGTCAGACAGTAAGCTGAACACGGGGCCGTGCCCACTCAACACGCCCCTGTGCCCAAGTTTCAGTTACTGAAAACAGAACCGTAAGATCCCGACGGTTGGTAATTTCTGACACAAACATGAGTGATACTGATACTTTTTACTTTCGGCACTCTTATGGTACTATGTGGTGTCAATTATGTGGTGGTAACCATAAAGAATTAGAATGTTTTTTTCTAAATTATAAACCCCACTATATAGACCCATCATTTCCTAGTATCCTTAAGAGGGGCGAAAGTAAAAATAATCCCTATCGCTCCCTCGAATGCGCCTAACCGGATATTCTAGGAGAAATGCTTCTCGATGAATTATTTCAACTAGAAGATCTAATTTTTAATTGGTTAAACGAACTTAGGGAAGACCTCAATAATCTTTTCCAAGGCGATAACCAAGGAGAGAGGTTGGAACCGCATTCAAACAACTTCATTGTTTCCAATGATACTTCTAACTCTAGTGAGGACTTGAGCGATAGTCGTCCCTGTGTCGATTGTGCCGTGAAGGACTCCCCATTGACTTCGTTTGATGCATACATAGACCTGGGCGATTCGACATACACCTTCTTTAACAAGAGCCCGGAAAAGGGTTGGACTTGTCCACCTACATATAGCTTAGGAATCACCCTCACCGACAACCTCTTGCGTTCTCATCTTAATGTAGATCAATTGAGGTATCTTAGGCACTTTGGGGTTGTTCCATCCAGTAAGGAACCACCCGATCCGGAAAAGCTCCTTAAAAATAGACGCACTTCATAATTCAGCCTTCCGACACGGGGCCGTGTCCAGGTCAACACGCCCCCGTGTCCACCAAAAGATTCCCTTCTGACTTTTGTCAGAATACGGACAAAACGTGTCAGGATCTTGCCTGCACACGGGGCCGTGTCCAGCCGACACGGGGCCGTGTCCAACACGCTGTCGTTTTCTATAAATGCAGCCAAGAACCCTACACATTTGGACCATCCAGGGACAGAGATTTGGAGGGATTTTCTGACTTACCATCCTAGGTATGTTCTAAAAGAAGGTTCCTACAAGCATTTTGTCCTTTCCTCTTTTATCTATTGCCTTCTTCTTCATCTTTCTTGCACCAAGAACTCCCTTAAAGCTTGATTTCAAGCTTTGATGTGATGTTTATTGAATTTCTATTCAAGGAATCTTGTTAAAAATAAGTTACACAACATTGTTTTAAGTTATTTCTGCTCAAAAAGCTTCATAAGTTAAGAAAATAATTTAAAACCCCAAGATTCCTTGTTCTGAAAATCTGCAGAAAGTTGAACACGGGGCCGTGCTCATTGAGCACGTGGCCGTGCCTGTGGTACTGTTTCATTAAAACGAATTGTTTTTAGTTTGTTTTCGTAGAATGTCTAGCCAAAACAGCGGAACCTCTTCTGCACACTCAAGGAACAGTCGACGAGAAAGGAGGCCATCGATTGAAGCAACTCTCGTAAGATATGTAATGGCACTACGTGAAGCACTTGACGAGATGACTTCAGTGGAGGAGGTCCTCATTGACCATATAAACTATCTCTCGGTGGGGTTGGAAAACCGTTTCTGGGAAATAAACCTCTTGCACCAGAGGTTAAACATTCTGGTAACACCTCCTATGGAACCAATCCTCCTTTAAGAGGATTGGAACCTCGCACTTGGAATTCAAAATCCTACCGGTTGGGACGACATTCCGGCAGAACCTCCTCTTGAAGAACTCCAAGAAATTCCGGTGGAAGTTACACCTCCTCAACCCGATGCTCATGAGCCCGCTTTTCTTCTCCCTAGGGAGATCGAAGAGTGGCTCGCCGATGTATGAGGAGCCCATACCCGTAGGAAGAAGTTGTCAAGCCACTTTTAACCGAGAGATCTATCTTTTCGGAAATTTTGCTAGTAGAATAAATAGTAGGCTAGAAACTTCTTGGATTTCTTGTGTTTCTTTGACCTAACTAGCTAATATTTTAATTTTCAGGACTATTATGTAATTCGCTCTATGATTAATGAATGATGGTTTTAGTTAATTTGGTGTTTTGGATGGTGTTGAAATAAATAAAACACATTTGAGATGGCAAAGGATGCAAGGGAAACTTGAACCAGCACTCCATACAGGAAAACAGAACCGTCCGACAAATTTCTTCGTTTACAGTAAGCTCGGCACGGGCCGTGTCCACCCAACACGGCCCCGTGCTGCACAGTCTGCAGAAAAAGACCCAGTTCAGGTAACTGGACACGGGCCGAGTTCACCCGAAACGCCCCCGTGTCCAGACTTCTGTTTCTCCTGTTTTAATTTTGTTACTGGCACTAGAACACGGGGCCGTGCCCGGATCACACGGGGTCGTGTTCAGCGCCCAGTAACACAAAATTTTTGCTTTTTCACACCTTTTTACACATTCAATCAACCTAAAAACTTATTTTTGGGACACATTGAGGACAATGTGTAATTTAAGTGTGGGGGGATGCTAAAACCTTGAATCTTGCAAGTCCTAAATACAAGCCTTACACAAAACTCTATTGGAATCGCTAATCACCCCAAATTTTTTCAAAAATTTTCATTTTATTTACTTGTCTAGGTTTAACTCGGGAAATTCAAGTTCTAAAAAGGTTATATTTTTACGAATTTACAACCGATAGCGTCGTGATAAAAAGAACCAACATAAGAAAATTATGAAAAGGCATGACAAGCTTAGTTAAAATTTAATTATATATACTTGATCACATAAAAACCCATTCCCACAAAAGTGAGTTTTGAGCCTTTATTGAGCAAACACTTACATATCATTTGACTAAATGCTTATTTTCGTTTCTTGTGTGAATAGCCGCTTGGTTCTTACGACTCTAGAACTTGCCATGACGATACATTCCCGGTCCTTACCAACTTAAACCCGAGTAAGTAAATGATGGAGGCATTAGGACTAACCCTTTTTATTTCTACACCATTATTTTTCTTTTTTTACCACCTACCCAAAATCCCCCTAGTTAGCCCCTTTGAGCCTAAACCTTTTCATTTCATAACCCAAACCAAACACCCTTTTTACCCACCAAAACCCTTTTTCATTTTTAACCCTTTGTTTTAGTAACAAGTTCGGTTCTTCATATGACTTTTCAAAAAAAAAAAAAGAAGAAGAAGAAGTTTGTGTTGATGATGAAGCAAAAGAAAATAAACAAACAAGTTCATCAAAAGTAACTTGGTTTGAATAATAGCTTCATCAAAATAAAAGTTACAAAAATAGAAAGTCTTACGAAAACCGACACTTGTTACGCTTTTTAACCCTTTCTTTTTTACTAACCACTAACCCAACCACCTACCTTTAACCCAAGCCTAACCCTTCACCCGCAAAGTCCTCTTGATATTTACAAAGGTATATAAGTTAAAAAGGAGGAGGATTGATTGCTTGGCAAGCCTATAGTAGGAGTAAGTTCCATGCCGCTCTCGAGTGATCCACAAAAATACATTTTCGGCCGAGTGTTGAGTGATCACCGTGAGGTATGTGAACTTGTATATAAATAGAATTTTACAAAGGCATGTTATGCCCTAATAAGTAATTTATCTTATGAAAAGTTTTAAATAAATCATGACGAATAGGATTGTAAATAAATAAAAATAAAACTAAAAAAAAGAATCTTGGAAATCCCGACACTCTACGACAAGCCTAAAACCTTCTTTTCTACCCATTCCATTTGGGAGTGTAAATAGCCACATATTAAAGAGTTTTGCTTGAGGACAAGCAAAGATTCAAGTGTGGGGGTATTTGATGTGTTCAAAATGTAACATATAAATTTCATCAAATAAGGCATAAAACTAACCCTTTTTTAGTACTAATGTTGGAAAAAGTGTGCTTTTGTCTTCCTTTTGTATTTTCAGGATTAAATGAGCTCAAATTAACAAAAGAAGCAAAAAGACATCAAAATCTAACATAAATACAAGAAAAGGGACAAGACATGACATGCCCGACCCCACAACAGCATCTTCCCAAGCAAAACAAGATATCAGAAGCCTGAACACGCCCCGTGCTCAGCCAGCACAGGGGCGTGCCCAAGTGTCAGCAGAAAAGACAAAGTGGTAGAAGCTTCTATTGCCCACCACGGGGCCGTGCTCAGCGGACATGGGGCCGTGCTCAGCGGACACGGGGCCGTGGTCAACTATAAGATTCGCAAAATCCAGGCAAATCTTCATAGTACAAATATTCTTCTGCACACGGGTTCGTGCTCAGCGGACACGGGGGCGTGGTCAACTAATAAGACAAAGCTGCATTTAATGAAGAAAGAGAGGATGTGGACACGGGGCCGTGCCCACTGGACAAGGGGCCGTGCCCGAGCTTCTGTTCAGCCTATAAATAGAAGTGCTTGGCTCAAGCTCAAACCATCCCTTGGAACACCACCTCTCTCACAATTCACCCACCACCCACCACCACCATAACACCATCATCCACCACCATCATCCATTGTCCATCGTAGAGTGTGTGAGTCCTCTCGGGATCCAAGATTGATCGTAATAGTTCTTGACAATCAAGGCCATGTTTGCCTAAGTCTCTTACATCACTTGGTGAAGACAAAGTGTCTAGTGTAATACTTTTTATTTCTAATCTTTTGCACTTTTTACTTGGTTTTGTATTAATGATTTTAATAACTAGTTGCTTATGTTGAAGGTGATCTTTCCTTATCGTTTGTCCGTGGTGTCTTGGCATTATTTTACTGTCTATATAAAATAAAAGATTTTCACCATTCATATCTCCACGGTCTATATGGAGGTATGTTGGCTACCTGGTCGGGGGTTAAGGGAACGGTTTGGTAAAGGTCTTGCCATTGTTCAGCGTTTAGAGGTCCTGCAATGGACCTGGGTCAAATTTAGTAGGACCTCCTTCAATACTTCACGATATTGGATGGCGGGGGTCCAAACTCTTTGACCCCCTCATAAGGTAACTACTATTAATACTATAACCCGGCTATTTAGGACTGTATCCCTGCTGACTCAGACTACTTAGCCGAGGGTAACGTCACCTCCAAAAGAGGGGCCTACCATAATATTGCATTAATAACTTAATTAATTATCTTTCAATAATCCACCCTTTTAGGATTGTATCCTTGCTGACTCAAACTACTGGGGTGAGGGTAACGTCACCTTCAAAAGAGGGGCCTACTACAATAACTAAGATAATCTCTTAAATATGTGCAAAAGTGCGGAAATAATCAAAGGTTACACTAGATACGAGTCGGAACCAAGTGATTCATCTTGTCTATCTGTTTTTCTTTTTATTTTTATTTTTCAGCATTTTAGTTAGTTTTTATTTTTCTTAGTTTAAAACATTTTTCTAAACTTTTTATTTTGATTAGACGTTGAGGAAAAACCGGTACTAAAAGCTCTTGTGTCCTTGGACGACCTCGGTATCTTACCAACACTATACTACGCTCACGATGGGTGCACTTGCCCATATGCGTGTCTAGTGTTAGTAAATATCGTGTTTTATAAATTTAAAACTTGACTAAAAAGTGTTAAAGGGGCTTAAAATATACACCTAATATACATAACACTAGAATACGCATCACCTACTATACTGACTAGGAAATAAATAACCTAGTTAGTTGGTTCTCTTATTTTAAAGCATGAATAAAGTTAAATTGCCAAGATATAAGTTAAACAAAAGGGGAGGGACCAATGTTGCTAAATTGGAAACTGTTATTATTAGTTTTAAAACAAATAAGTAAAACCAAACACCTAAAATGGAGGTCCTGGTCGAACAAGAACACAGGGGGCGACACTGGCTCCCCACCAAACCCTAATGCATGTCAAATTTGATCAAATTGGAGGTTCAATTCAGTCCCAAATCAAGTTCTAAACACGAATTAGTGATCACCTCACTGAAGGGATCACAAGGTATGCAAAATTCTTGTATTTTGATTCATCTCAAGTTCTAGGTTAATTGTGAAAAACTGAAATTGAGCTTGATTGTATCATGCATGAATGAAATTAGAAGGGATATGGTGTCTAGGGATGAACCCTAGGTGAAATCTTGTTAAAAGATTTCATGTTAATTATAGAGTTCATAATCACCATTGTAGGTGATTAATGAACTTGAAGAAAACTTGATAAACCCTAGAATTTATGATCTTGCTCTAGCATAATCTGAATTTAAGAGTAAATTTCAGAAATATGGATGTTAAGACTTGTGTAGAATTGATTAATTGAAGTTAATATAGATGATAATTACAAGTCATAAACTTGGTTTTGATGATATAGAAATCTGACCCGCTAGGTGTTTGATGAAACGCCTAAGTGAGGATTAAAATGCTAAAAGTTGGGTAAAAAACGCAGATTTGATTATTATAAAGAATTATGCGTTAAAGCTTATGAAATATGGGTTAAAACGGGTTCTAATCATAATGTTGATTTGACTTAAATTGTGTAAACCATGTGATAAAAAAGTAGATAACTTTTGATAAGCTAAGTTAACTAATCATGAAGTCGAATAGTAGCTTCGACATAGTAAATAAGCGAGGTGGAATAGTCGTGATTTTTATGACTAATTTGACCGCCTTGTAAATGATTTAAAATAGTTTGACGCCTAACGAGCTAGGTGGAGGCTTGGGAAAGGAAGCGGGTCAAACTAATCAAGAATGGAGGAAAAGCGTAATTCGGATGCAAGGTAAGTGAAACTTACAGCTTTTGTAAAATATTTAGTTATTCTAAAGGTTTTAATTTCGATAAAAACAATATTGAGAAAATATGGATTTCCGACGCATTTGATACGAGTCGGGACATACGCAAAATTTGGTAAAAACCATGACGAAGGATAAACATGGGTAAATGGTAATATAGCCATAAATGACAAGCATATAATGAATCTGGAAATGTTACCGTATGGGGTAACTCATAATAAGGATAGAAATAAAATGGTAATTTAGTCATGTGCAGACAAATATAAGTAAAAGGTTTCAAGACACCCTACGGCGTAAGCCGAATTGGGTTAAAGGATAATAATGGTTTATGGATTAGAATGCTACGAATTAGCATATTATAGAGGCAAGGTATTGAAACGGGTCAATAAGTTGACCCGAGCCAAGTACGTATAAATATAGTTGTGGATAATATACCTTATGGTCAACTAAGTAGCGAAAGCCCTTCGTAGTAAATGAGGGGCTAATGTTGACTAAAATGCCCTTGAAGGGTAAATTGGGAAAAACGACCCATAAAGGTTGTTTAGAAACTAATATTATGATTTGGTAACTCTTAGATGCGTATAATATTTGAACGCATAAATTTTCAAGGGTTAAATGCCTCAAATGCGTCTTGCCGTAAAATGACATATCCGGGATATAAAACTCGGAATAGTTAGTCTATTTCATTAAATCCACCATGATCATATTTGTGGTGGAAGACTTTTCGTTATAAACGGGTGAAATTATGAGGCATAGGAGAA
The DNA here is from genome assembly GCA_030545235.1 of Helianthus tuberosus. Taxonomy (NCBI): domain Eukaryota; kingdom Viridiplantae; phylum Streptophyta; class Magnoliopsida; order Asterales; family Asteraceae; genus Helianthus; species Helianthus tuberosus. The sequence continues at coordinate 125,034,624 of CM060449.1, read as the reverse complement.
ATGGGCGTAAATTATGTTTAAAAGGACATAAATACCCATAACGGGTCAAAATAAGACTATAAGTAAAGACGGGTCAATAATGCGTAGGAACCCGTGATTGAAACCTAATATGATATGAAAATGTTGGAAATATTGGGTTTGTAAGGAATGGAGGTCAAACAAATAAGTTGGTTTGGTAAAAACATGAACGGGTCAATATTTGGTAAAAAGGGTAGTAAACCGAAGACTTAAAAGTCTGGAATTTTGTTAATCCGGATGTCGGATTTTAACTCCATAAGATGGATAATTAAATTACGGATGCGTAGGAAAAAAGAATCGGGTAAAACGGATCAATAACGAAGAAGTTATGACCGTTTTCGTAAAAAGTAGTGTAGCTGGGAATATGCAGCATCTGAACAACAACTCGCTGGAAAAGGTAATCCCCCGCGCCACGCGACGGAGGGAGTAAATTATGTCGCGACACGCGACAAAGTGTCGCGGCCCGCGTAAAAACTCTCGCGCCCCGCGAGAGAGCCAGAAGCTGGCAAATTTTTTAATTTTATTCGTTTGACCCATATTTCTTGTTTAAACTTGCTAATTAACTATCAAAACTAACTTTTAGGATGGTTTTGATGATAGGTGAATGTCAAGCGTACCCGGATGTAGATCAAGCAGCGTACAAGAACCGAACACAAAAGATAAAAGCTTCCGCACGTTGTTTTCGTCGTCATCGTAAAAGGAAATTCCGTAGTTATCAATTTGTATTACTTTCAAATTGTAAAAGTTTTAATTCACCCGTATTGTTCAACAGTATTTACATAAAATTCCATGTTTATTTTCGTATTTTAAACAAAAAATCTTTAATTAAATAGACGGGTGTTACAAGTTGGTATCAGAGCCTTGGTTTAAGAGATTCAAGTATGGTGGGGAAAACGATGCTTGGACTTAAACCTTATGCTCTTAATAAAGATTGGTGTTCGGTTCGAGGCTTGATCGCAAATCTGGTAAGTACAAGTATGTTAATAACTTAGCATGCTAAAGTGTTGTAAACAACACATAGGGCTATTGTGTGATACACGTTACCCCAATTAAAACGATTGATATAGTTGACGAAAATACGCGCGTTGACGCGTATAGTAGAAAAAGCCTTGTATTATAATACGGGAGATTATTGAAGTTGACGTTACTAACTTTTGTGAATGTTTTTAATTGAAGGACACTCGCGTTTGAAGACAACGGGAGTCAAAGGAATTGTGGATATGATGATGGAACGGTCCGAAGCATGACAAGAGGAGCATGCTCACCGAGGACTAAATCGCGTAACGACCGCGAACAAGGTTAATGGCAAGGAACGCCCGTCGGGGCAAACATTACCAGGTGCACATTTTAAATAATCGCACAAATAGTAATATGCAACAAATAAGTAGAAATTGAAAGTTGCATATGTAGATTAAAAACTTGGAAAAACCCGAATAAAAAAAATGTATTCGGGATATTGTTTCCAAGAGAAACCAATAGAGGCGTTACTTACATGGGGCGTGATGTGAAAACTATAAAAAGGTCATGTGTGTCATGTGTTAATCGCTTACTCTGGCCAAGTAAGTAGTGGCATATGATACCATGAACTTCTTATGGCGGACACGTTTACATCCGATGTAGTAAGGGCGAGGTGAATGGGACTAACTTAAAAGTACCCAAATGAATCAAATGAGCAAGATATTTGATAAGAATGTAAACGCACAGCCGGGCGACGGAAGCGTATTACATTAGGATGATGAGCCCGAGTGAAGGGACAAAGATTAATGTAAAAGGATTAAAGTATGCAATTGGGAGGGGTGTGCTTACACTCGAACCCGGAGAATGCAAATATGACTCTTAATGGGCCGATTTTGCAAAACACCAAATTTGAGAACGAAGTAGGAATATAAAAGCGAAACGAAGTCATAATGCATACCGTAAGGGTTGCAATAATAACGACTTCGGTAAAACACCCGGTTGGTGGGTAAGGATTTAAACGCATGCGTAGACTGAGAAACAGGAACGCGAAATAGAAGGTCAAAAGACTCGGAATATGAGTCATGACTAAAAGATGACAAGAATTTTCGCAACCATAAATTTTGATGAAAATTACGTTCGACTAGTTAAAAGTCGAACGGGTCGAACAAAGAATGAAATTTGACGTTCACCAGTGATGAAATTTCACACGAACAAGTCAAACGAATTAAATAAGTGATGACGCTTGCTAATGTAAGTAGGCGCGGACTGAATAAGTAAAAGTGTGAGATTTTAACTAACCTATGTAAAGGGTTATGGGCGTTAAGATAAAAGAACCCGGGTAATGGGTTGTATAGAAGTATATGTATGAACCGGGAAACGGTAAGTGTAGAACAAACTGACGCGTAAATAACGTCAGAAGTCATAAAGTCGGAGGATTAGTCCGGAAGTAAACAAATGAAGCCTTAGACTACGGTCAAGGTCAATTGAAGTTCAAGAGCGAAAATAGACGATTCCAAACATAATGAGAGATGCCTTGAAGCTATATATGTATATATACATTTGAATATAGACAAGAATAAAAGATGATCTACGGGATCATCATAACCTACGGGATTAAACACAGTGTTAAGGTCTACGGGGCCAAAAAGACCCTCGGGTCATAAAGAGAAGGAAACGAGTTGTTAATATCTCACCTTAAAAGATGAAAAATTTAAAGAAATAGCCTATGAGGCTAAGTAAAAGAATCTACGGGTCAATAGTGTAAAGCAAGGGAACTAATTATGATTCCCCGCGTAAAATGAGAACGGAAAAGAATAAATTATGGGTTGTCAATTTCCTTAATATGAGTAATTGACATAGTTAAAAGGAAAAATGTTAAACTAAAATTCAGTTTTAGTAAGAAACAACGTTTTAACAAATATTAATACTATAAGACGAATTTGGAAATAACAAATATCAAAGAGTATGGGTCTTAACATCGATTGGTGCAAAACGATATATTCGAAAAAGTGGTATTTTCGAAAATGAAAGGTTGATATAAATTAAACGTGACGTGACATGATCACGGTCAAGAAATGCAATGTGAAGTGGAATCACATTATCACTAAGCGAGCGGTAAAAAGTGACTGGACTAACAAGTCTAGTTAGTGAGACCGGTTAAGGTCATTAAAGTAAATTTGGTTGTTTGTAAGCGGTGGATTCGGTATAACTGAACCGAATAAATGAATTTGAAAACAAAAGAAATTGTTGCTAAAAGTGAAAGATTTCACTAAAGACCTTTAAACGGGTCAAAGTAACGGATCCATAAAGAATTCGATAGTATATGAAAGTGATGAATAGCGTTAAGTAACTAAACTAGTGGAAATAACGAGATTACGTTATTTCGAGTTACACTATGTCGTATAAGATACGTAGACAATTAATATCCAAAAAGATGTTACCATACTTTTCTGGTAATACTAACAATTGGTTAAAAGTATAAGTAATGTTTAAAGGATTTATCGGCTCAAATACATTGAGTTTAAACTCAATGAATTATGTCATAAAAGGTTTCGAGGACGAAACCTCTTTAAGGGGGGTAGACTTGTAACATCCCGAAATCGGGTTTGGTAATTAAACCCCGTTAATAATAATGAACGGGTAAAATAGCGTTAGTGGTAATATTTACCCGGTGAATATTAGGACTTAGACAAACAGTCCTAATATTAGTTATAAAATTTAATAAATGCTAGAGAAAACAATGTTATAAGCAGCCCGAGTTAACGGGACTTAAAATAAAACGGGTTATGACTTCCCGAGCCTACTATACTGACTAGGAAATAAATAACCTAGTTAGTTGGTTCTCTTATTTTAAAGCATGAATAAAGTTAAATTTCCAAGATATAAGTTAAACAAAAGGGGAGTGACCAATGTTGCTAAATTGGAAACTGTTATTATTAGTTTTAAAACAAATAAATAAAACCAAACACCTCAAATGGAGGTCCTGGCCGAACAAGAACACAGGGGGCGACACTGGCTCCCACCAAACCCTAATGCATGTCAAATTTGATCAAATTGGAGGTTCAATTCAGTCCCAAATCAAGTTCTAAACACGAATTAGTGATCACCTCACTGAAGGGATCACAAGGTATGCAAAATTCTTGTATTTTGATTCATCTCAAGTTCTAGGTTAATTGTGAAAAACTGAAATTGAGCGTGATTGTATCATGCATGAATGAAATTAGAAAGGATATGGTGTCTAGGGATGAACCCTAGGTGAAATCTTGTTAAAAGATTTCATGTTAATTATAGAGTTCACAATCACCATTGTAGGTGATTAATGAACTTGAAGAAAACTTGATAAACCCTAGAATTTATGATCTTGCTCTAGCATAATCTGAATTTAAGAGTAAATTTCAGAAATATGGATGTTAAGACTTGTGTAGAATTGATTAATTGAAGTTAATATAGATGATAATTACAAGTCATAAACTTGGTTTTGATGATATAGAAATCTGACCCGCTAGGTGTTTGATGAAACGCCTAAGTGAGGATTAAAATGCTAAAAGTTGGGTAAAAAAACGCAGATTTGATTATTATAAAGAATTATGCGTTAAAGCTTATGAAATATGGGTTAAAACGGGTTCTAATCATAATGTTGATTTGACTTAATTGTGTAAACCATGTGATAAAAAAGTAGATAACTTTTGATAAGCTAAGTTAACTAATCATGAAGTCGAATAGTAGCTTCGACATAGTAAATAAGCGAGGTGGAATAGTCGTGATTTTTATGACTAATTTGACCGCCTTGTAAATGATTTAAAATAGTTTGACGCCTAACGAGCTAGGTGGAGGCTTGGGAAAGGAAGCGGGTCAAACTAATCAAGAATGGAGGAAAAGCGTAATTCGGATGCAAGGTAAGTGAAACTTACAGCTTTTGTAGAATATTTAGTTATTCTAAAGGTTTTAATTTCGATAAAAACAATATTGAGAAAATATGGATTTCCGACGCATTTGATACGATTCGGGATATACGCAAAATTTGGTAAAAACCATGACAAAGGATAAACATGGGTAAATGGTAATATAGCCATAAATGACAAGCATATAATGAATCTGGAAATGTTACCGTATGGGGTAACTCATAATAAGGATAGAAATAAAATGGTAATTTAGTCATGTGCCGACAAATATAAGTAAAAGGTTTCAAGACACCCTACGGCGTAAGCCGAATTGGGTTAAATAACGAGATGGTGTATATATGTATATATATACCATTCTAAATTCAAATGCAAAATGTTTGGTCGTTTAGACCAAACAGGTCAAAGGGTGACTTGTAGCACCATTTGACAAATGACGACGAATAAGTATGTGTCAAGTCTTATGCTTACAGGATAAGAATGGTTTATGGATTAGAATGCTACGAATTAGCATATTATAGAGGCAAGGTATTGAAACGGGTCAATAAGTTGACCCGAGCCAGGTACGTATAAATATAGTTGTGGATAATATACCTTATGGTCAACTAAGTAGCGAAAGCCCTTCGTAGTAAATGAGGGGCTAATGTTGACTAAAATGCCCTTGAAGGGTAAATTGGGAAAAACGACCCATAAAGGTTGTTTAGAAACTAATATTATGATTTGGTAACTCTTAGATGCGTATAATATTTGAACGCATAAATTTTCAAGGGTTAAATGCCTCAAATGCGTCTTGCCGTAAAATGACATATCCGGGATATAAAACTCGGAATAGTTAGTCTATTTCATTAAATCCACCATGATCATATTTGTGGTGGAAGACTTTTCGTTATAAACGGGTGAAATTATGAGGCATAGGAGAAATGGGCGTAAATTATGTTTAAAAGGACATAAATACCCATAACGGGTCAAAATAAGACTATAAGTAAAGACGGGTCAATAATGCGTAGGAACCCGTGATTGAAACCTAATATGATATGAAAATGTTGGAAATATTGGGTTTTTAAGGAATGGAGGTCAAACAAATAAGTTGGTTTGGTAAAAACATGAACGGGTCAATATTTGGTAAAAAAGGTAGTAAACCGAAGACTTAGAAGTCTGGAATTTTGTTAATCCGGATGTCGGATTTTAACTCCATAAGATGGATAATTAAATTACGGATGCGTAGGAAAAAAGAATCGGGTAAAACGGATCAATAACGAAGAAGTTATGACCGTTTTCGTAAAAAGTAGTGTAGCTGGGAATATGCAGCATCTGAACAACAACTCGCTGGAAAAGGTAATCCCCCGCGCCACGCGACGGAGGGAGTAAATTATGTCGCGACACGCGACAAAGTGTCGCGGCCCGCGTAAAAACTCTCGCGCCCCGCGAGAGAGCCAGAAGTTGGCAAATTGTTTAATTTTATTCGTTTGACCCATATTTCTTGTTTAAACTTGCTAATTAACTATCAAAACTAACTTTTAGGTTGGTTTTGATGATAGGTGAATGTCAAGCGTACCCGGATGTAGATCAAGCAGCGTACAAGAACCGAACACAAAAGATAAAAGCTTCCGCACGTTGTTTTCGTCGTCATCTTAAACGACAATTCCGTAGTTATCAATTTGTATTACTTTCAAATTGTAAAAGTTTTAATTCACCCGTATTGTTCAACAGTATTTACATAAAATTCCATGTTTATTTTCGTATTTTAAACGAAAATCTTTAATTAAATAGACGGGTGTTACAGTTCGGTTCGAAACGGTACTGGCAGATTAACACTCAGTTTCACATCCCAGCCCAGGTCATCTTCTTCGACAAAATCTATTTGTTTCAGATCATACATGCTATATCAGATCACAAACAGCCCTGCTCATCTTTTTACAAATCTAAACAAATTCTTTTTTTTTTTTTGAAAATCTTTCGAACTCAATGTACACAGTTCAAAATATTCGAAACTACAACCTGAAAACAAGTTCAAAATGATTGAATTTTTTTTATCGAAAATCAATGCAACAGATCGAAATGAACAATAATCGATCTCATACAGATCAAAAACTTGTTCAAAATTCACCTAAAATCAAATAATTAAGTTCAAAACTCGTCCAAATCACACCGAAACACATTGAATCAGTCTGAAATACACATACAATATACCGAAACTTATCGAAAATCAACTAAAATTGTCCGAAATTCGACAGACAACCTGCAACTTTAAATTGACCCGTTGTGACCCGAACCCATTTTAACCCGAACCCGTCTTGACGCGAACCAAAAAACCCCTTTTTTAATCGACCCGTTTCGACCCGACCCGTTTGACCCATGACCTGGCCCGACCCTACCCGTTTTCCAGGTCTAGTTTAACCCGTTAAGTTAGAGAAACCAATAAAAGGAAATTGACCCACAGAATCAACAAATCAACAGTACCTATTAAAACTTTAGCTATGAAACTAATTTTATTGTGTTTGTAAGGGATATTGAACAAAATTTATACTGGTTTCATATGGGCATAAATATGGTGACTTTCTACACGAGAGATAAATTATCGTTAAAAAAAATATTATACAACCAGTACCTCAAAGTCTCAAACGACTCAAGTGTTCCAGCACAAATTACTTCACCACTTTGATCTATTACTTCACCACTTTGATCTGATGCCAAAGAAACAAACTGTCGAGATGACGAGGTTGTAAATGTCCTATAATTTCTATAACGGAACAGATCCCATGCACGAACGGTGCCATCTAAAGATGCACTCAGTAAACAGTGGTTGCTAGCCATGAAATGAAGTGCGGTAACTGCATTTGTATGCTCAGAAAATGTCACAAAACAGAAGCCTGATGACACGTTCTAACCCTATACAAAAAAATCATTTTGTTAAAATACGAATATCAATATAAAAGCAAATGATGTAAAGTGTTCTTCCAATCTAAAAAACGTATACTCCGTAACACATCTTGATTTTTTATTATCATCTGCGCCCGTAGCCAAAAGCTGCGAATTAGGCGAATACGCAATCGTATTTTCGGAATTTCAAAAATACATAAGGTGGGTCACTCAAACTTAAATTTCAGCTAGTTAAGAAATGAGTTTAAAACTCAAAATCATACATATCAAGAAGAAATAAACTTACAAAAGTATTGGAATTTTAGTAGACTTTGATTTCTACCAGAATAAATTCAAGCACTTCTTGTATGCATATCATGACTAATAATTCTAAAATTAGATAAAGTTATAGCTTTAACTTTTACCTTTAATTTGAGATTCTACTAATAATCACCACAAGAACAAGATCCACAAAGGAAATGATGAAAATAATTCATGTCTCTTTATATGATTTGTAGCTCTACCACCAGAAATTCGCCAAATATGGGTACCGGTACCAATACCATACCGATAGTACCGGGACCGAAAACACCAAAAAATGGGTACTGATTCGGTACCGAAAATAAATCGCTACGGGAAATTCAGTACCAAATGCTCATACCCTAAGCTCAAGTGAGTGTGTATTTGAAATAGTGCTTACCCGGTTGGACAGTTAACCTTGATGGTATGAATCATTTCCTGCCTTGCCAATTCAAAAAATAAACAGTACCATAAAAAGATCAGTTAAAACCGCCAAACTGCCAAATCACTAAAATCGACCAGTCTGGTCAACCCACTAAACCCGCCAGTTTGGTTTGTAGTTTTCCTAAACCCAAGTTGGTGGTTTAACCCATAACTTTCATCAAAACTCGTCGAACTGGACCAAGAACAACTCTAATTGTTGATTTAAATCGTACAACTCTTACCATGTTAATGTGTGATTGTGTGATCACGAACATGAAAAGTTGTCGATAATATAACTGGTGATTGTACTCATATAGTTGTATGGTGAAGACGCTTTACCTCTAGGATCCACTCGATATGCTTTAAATTGTTAGCGTGCTAGTTGACATTCAAATTACTCCATCTTGGCTGCATGAAAAAATAATCCAAAATATCAATACGGTCAGGACTGTAGACAAATAAAAATGATATGTAATATTTATAAAATATTAATTAAGGTATGGAGGATGCATCACAAAGTGGTGCTCTATTTCACCTCAGACTTCACTTCATCTGGTATTTTTTATAACCTCCTTTCTCTTTATTCATCATAACCCACTTACTCGGAAAATATAACCAAATTTTTTGTTGTTATAATCAGCAAATAAAAATTAAAAAAGATTAAGAGAAAAATGTTTATATTTGTTATAACCTTGAGGCTCTTGTTAAAACCTCTCCTGTTTTATAATCACAAAGCAGCCAATCACGGCGCATACCGTTTTTTTTTCATTTGGGGCTACCCAAGTATCTACTTGAACAGCATCTCCCCTGTAATAGATTTTAGAATAAAAACATATCACAATGTCAAACTCATAATTAAGCAAAGTGAGTTCTTAGTTACTTGAATAAGACCAACAGAAAGACCTAAAAAGCGATGAACACAACCCATCCACTCAACATCACGTTGAGCAAAATAATCATTAACAGTAACCACTATATATCAATAAATCATATTGATCATATGATAAAATATATTGGCATATGCAACATGCTTGCACTGTAACTTGGCTTCTAGCTTCCAGATAAACAATACAGTAAATTCAAAGTAGAAGAACAACCAAAGAGTAAACACATACCATGAACACCCTCGCCAGTCAAGGTTTTAAGATATGCAGCCAATGTTGAGACCGGTGTTTTTCCCTATCTCGTTTTCATCTCAGCAATAGACCCGCCATTAAACTCCACCACCAATAATCTAGACCAAACTCTAATCAGGTTTATTAACCACAATAAACATTCAATCGCATAAAATAAAGAATAAACTCATTGAACTTTATCAGACTACAATTAAGGTAATTAACTTAACATTCTCCAATTAAAACAACCATATGCAGTGTGTGTCTGAGAGAGAGACCTACGTATCAAAATGGTGCATGCCAAGCTTCCTGGTGGCAGCTTGACGAACAATAGCAAACGCCTATGTAGTATAATAATGTAAAGTAAATACATGTATTTAATCAATAATCATTACAATCATAAAGAAACAAACTTCGATCCAAACCCTAAATTTCATATAGAAAACCACAACTTCCATCACAATTCAGAAAGTTAGCAAAATCACCTGAATTCATGAAGAAGTTAACTTCTATCCATATAAAATGTAGTACAAATCTCAGGAAGAATTCGTGAATAGTGTATCAATCTGAATCACGTACTCTGAACCCTACCTGCCATCAAACATAGTAGATGTTCAATTGGGGTTCTCGTGAGTAGAAGAGAATCACCAAAATTACAAAAGTGAATTGTTTTCAGCCCTAGCTCGCTGCACAGCCGTTGTGAGATCCATCGCCCTTCCATCGTTTTTGAGGAACCGCATATAAAGCATCTTTTTTCCATTACTTCTTATCAGGGGTCAGATGGAAATGATCGGACGCATTGAAGATGATGTTTAGGGAATTGACTGCTCATCAGAGAGAAGAAGAAATTGTCTAAATTGCCCCACTTGGCGTCTTAATTTGTGAGTTGTTGACCACTTTACCCCTCTCAAATCCCTTTTATTCTATTGTACATGTTGTTTCGAAACTTATACGTGTTGTAAAATTACATCCCTGTCCATCACTTTTCCTTTTTAATATATATATATTATATATATATATATATAGATTAAGGTTTTATTATATTTTAAAAAGTTAAATTACATATTTAAAAAACAATTATTCGATGTAATGGAACATCGCTTATTAGGGATATTAGACTTCTGGTACACATCTCAATATCTTCTAATGATCTAGTTTTCATTTAATTAATTAAATTAAAATACATAACATATCATAACAAATGAAATAAAGTAGGAAAAGACTTCCCCTCCACCATATTCACAGACATCATTACATCACCACTAGGGCTGACATATCGTGTATACCCATACACGATAAGACACGACACGACACGATAAGACACGATACACGAAATCCCATACACGAACAAGACACGATAACTTATCGTGTCCTTTTTTTCAAACACGAACACGACACGATATACACGAAAATTACCTGTTAATACCTGTTAACACGACTGTTCGACTGTTATACACGAAAATTACATGTTAATACATGTTAACACGAACAAAAACACGAACACGACATGCTATCTGAGAGTTACAGAGGGAGTTTAGGTTTTTTTTGTTGAATTGAATGAGGAAAGAAAGTAGAAAGGAATTAAGGAACCCACACGCACATAACTGGGGAGTTTTACTTAATTTAATTTCTTATCGAGTAATAACGGGTATTAACAGATAAACAGGTATTTAACCTGTTTATACACGAAAATTAACAGGTAATCTCGTGTCTACCTGTTTGGTACACGATACATGTTAAGGCCATACACGATACCTGTTAACTTCGTGTAGGTTCGTGTCGTGTATTCGTGTATTCATGTAAAATTGCTAGCCCTAATCACCACTGCCTCAAATCCTCCAAAGTCTCTCACTCTTTCTCATCTTTTAGATTATTCACATCCATTCCATCATCTTTCACCCTAAATTACACTAAAAAACACTATATCTTCTCTCTTCTTTTCAATTAAATAAGATTTTTTATACCTTTATCATTACATTTTCTCTCTCCTTCACTCACAACCACTTTCAAAATATATTAAAAAATTATAAGGGGTGAACAATGTCCCCTCAAATATACAGATGAACAGTAACACTTTCTCTCTCCTCCACTCACAACCACTTTTTATACTCTTTATATTATAAAAACTACACTCACAGATTTTAGTGGGTTGGATGTGAATGCTCTTAGTTATCTTTTCAAAACCCATTCTCAATCCATAAAAAGACAAAATACGATGCCAGATCTCCACGGTGGTTCAGCGTCAAGGTAGACGGCGACGATGGTGACGCCATCGTTTCTGGAGGCGGATGCGGCGGCTCCGGTGGTTTCCGTTTTTGCAACCATGGTCTCCGGCGAACCAAATATCAGCTAAATGGTGGACGATAACAGCATTTGGATAGGGAAGCCTATTTCTGGCGTTTTAAAGTGAACACAGTCTCGAGCTAGCATTGCATGTGGTATTCTAGACCCGATTAGTGTTTGCTCGAGTTTAACGATAAGCTTTCAACCTCCTTTCCGATTTTTGAGCTACAAATTCTTTTTTCCGGCGTTTAACGACATTCCCATCATATTAGGGGTGGGTTTCATAGTTGTTGTGGATTCTGATGCTACGCGTCGCACGAAGACAGTGGTTGGGTGAAGCTGGAAAGTTGTCCGGCGAAACTAACGGTGTGAGAACTGAGAAGACAATGTTTGTGGACCAGTGTTTTGGACCTGTATCAGGAAAAAAAGGCAATTCTGGAATTTTAAACAAATGGCAAAGTTGTAATTCACGTCGGTGGCTAGCCACCGACTTTCTTCTTTAAGTTATAGTTATAATTAGCCAATCCTCCTTTTTGTGCCTTCACGTGCTGCCCTCTCAATATTCGTCTGGCTATTCAGCCGTCACCCACTTGCTGATTGTTGTCGAAATATATATGAATGCCCCCTTAAATCTTGTGTCTTCCAAATTAATAATAACTAGTGTTATGCCCCGCCCGTGTTGCGGGGCGTAAAACCAAAATTTTCTTAGTTTCATAATATGTATGCATGTATTTCAGTTACTTGTACATACTACTTATAACACGATCTTAATAAAAAATACATTAAGTCAACAAATTAAACAAAACACTACTATAGTTTTGCTAAAAAATGATGGCAAACCTGTAATTTTGAGAGGGGGTAAAATAGTAATTTGTCAGGACCAGTGAGCGAGTGCTACACGGCTCTTTGACACAAATAAAAGTTACATTGAGTAAACCAAGTAAAATAAAATACTACTATAGTTTTGCAAAAAAAAATGATGGCAAGATCACAATTTTTAGCTGGGAGCAAAATTGTAATCTTTGAAATGGGGGCAAAATCATAAGTTAGAAATGAGGGCAAAATCGTATTTTTAAGCTGGGGGCAAAAATTATAATACTATTTTGAACTGATGGCAAAATCATAATTTTAAGCAAGGGGCAAAACATAATTTTATTTACAACTTGGGAGAAAAACGTAATTTTAAACTAGGGATAAAATCGTAATTAAAAACTAAGGGAAAATTGTAATTTATTCGAACCAATGTAGATATAAAATGAAATATTACAACTGTAAAAAGAAAAAAAAATGCCACCCAAACCTACTTATAAATGTGGAGCCCTAATATCAAATATCAAATTTAAGGTATGTGAAATTGTGAGTACAAAAGTTATGCCCGAATAATAAAAATAAGGGTTTCTGATATTAAATAATCCTGATCTATACTATACTATAATACATAAGAGAGGGGTATTTTAAGATAACAAAACAATAAGAATTTTTCTCCCACTTTATTTATAGAAAGACCCCTAAAATGAGGGTAGTTTAGTCTTTTAAACACTATTTATTTTTTAGCCCCTAAACTTATTACACTTAAATCCCTAAGGTTTTAACAAAATTATAGATAATTAGTTACAATTCACCCATCCACAACAAACTTATATTTTTTACGTATTCTTGACATATCTTATAAACTATACTATTTAAAAACAATCCAAAGATAGCATGACGACCTACACATTTTTGTCGACGTTTCGATAGTTGTCTTGTTCAATATCGATGCACGGATTAAAAGGTACAAGTCGATAATGCTTTAATGTACAACTAATTAATACTTGTGATCTAATGCGCCTAATCTACAAAGATGTGTCCATCTATGCAAACAAAAAGAATTAAAAGTATCGTAACATAAAATGAAGATATTATGTGTCACATTTTATTTTATTAAAACTGCCTAATATCTGTACTTAGATATATCTTATAAAAACTTAAAACTAACTACAACAAACTTCCTAAATAAAGGGGTGGCAAATCTAAAATTAAACTCTAATGCACTTCTATAGTTACTACTATAAATACATAGCAGGACACCCCTATATCTATTGCTAAATAAAGTAAAAAAATGGATCCAATTCTGAATTTAGTTGTTGCGAAAAACCAAGTATGCGAGATTGAAAATTCTAAGATCAGTTCTGTTATATCGCAATAGTGAATAACTGTTTTCTTTTATTTACTTTTATGTGAATGTTAACTTATTTGATTTTTCAGATTCAGTTGCATGATGAACATGCCAATTTAAACAACCCATTTGTGGAAAAGCTTCTAAGATATTGATTTTGCTGGTTTTTAAGTATTATTTTTGCGTATATCTTTCATATTAACATGTTCGTTATGTTATTACATGTGTGTTTTATTGCAGGGTGATGACGATAAAAGTGTTGATATTATTTCTTATGGTGCAATACAAGTCTAATCTTCAACGTGAATTTAGTGAAGATGCAATTTTAAGGTTTATTTAATCTTTTTTTAACTTTTGTATTCAATTTTTGTCCTTTTTAAGGATCGAAAGTTTGAGACTCAAATGAAGAGATTCAAAAGACTCTCTAAATGGAAATGGAGTGAGATTATTAATTTAGACGATTCTAAGGACGATTACAAAGAAGAGGAATTAGAAGATACTGCCGATTCAAGCACAAACCAGAAAACCCGAATAAAAATACATCGAGTGTCAATTCAGAAGCTGAACAGATTTCATGCAGTCTAATATGAAATCTATCAAGTGTTTTTATGTTTTTTTTTTCATTTTCAGTTGTTATTTTTGATCTAGACGTATGAATAAAGTTTATTTTATATTTGAACTTTATTTTTTGTTTAATATAATGCAGTTATTGACCATATTAATTAATAAATTTCAAAATAAAGTTAGTATCCTAAATTTACAAGTTAGCTAAACTTATATAAGTTAATATCCTAAAGTTGCAATAAATAGATATTGCAGTTAGATATAGTCAAGCTGGAATTATAATATATTGCAGTTATTCTTGGATATTAATCTAATAATTTGTATTTCTAAATAAAAAATTAATAAAGTAATAAACTTTAAAGCTAAACAAAAAAACTGAACTTACTATGATATAAAGTTAACAAAGATATAAACACTTAACATACTATTTTTTACAAAAACAATTTTTAAACTTTTATAAAAATATAAATTTTTTATATATATAAAAACGAAATTTAACAATTAAAGTTAAAGGTGTAAAACGTACTTACGAGTCAACTACTATTTTTTATTTTTATAAAAACAAAAATTGTAAACTTAACGTTTATTGGATGAGTACCATGTGGATATTTAAAAAAAGTTATGAACTTTAAAGAATAAAATTATAAACTTTATCATTTAACCAACAAAATAAACTTACTTTACAACTATAATAACTTATCTTTTATTTTTTGTCATTTGATTATCATTTTTTTATAAAAAACGAAACTTTACTTGTGTAAAACAATTTTTACTTTATTTATAAACAAAACATTTTGTTTTTATAAAAAAAATAATTCTTTTATAAACATTTTTTGTAACAAGTAATATAAATAAAATACTCCAGAAATTTACAATCTTTACTAAATAAATACTAAATTGTGTTGCAAATTTTTAGAAATTATAAGTTCAACTATATTGTTATAGATAATATTAGTCAGTTTCAAAAAAATCTTTACCAACTTGACTAGATACATAGTAGATTGTGTTGTATATTTTTAGGGATTATATGTTAAAAGTAGATTTATATAGATAAGATTAGTTAGGAACTAAAGATCTAAACTTAGTATGATATAAAGTTAATAAAGATATAAACTCTTAACATCCTATTTTTTATAAAAACATTTCTTGAAATTTTATAAAAATATAATTTTTTATATCTGTAAAAAACCGAAAATTAACAATTTAAGTTAGAGCTCTAAAATGTACTTGTTTTGGTCAAAAATTACCGAAGCAATTTAGTGATCAAATTAGTTTTGTGAGGTAGTGTGCTAGCAGTGTTTGTAAAAAATATGCTGATTTGGTTGTTTGTAAAAACAGTCTTCAGGATATAGCTCAGGATATCAAGCTATATTAACAATCAAACAATGAGCAGAAATGTAAAGGTTGACACGAGATGTACGAGGAAAGCCCTTGATCAATCTAGATCTCCAGCATAAAACCTCGGGAGTTGACAATCGCAGCTGCCTAGTTCTTCTTATTACTTTAAAACTCAGGATACAGTGCAGGATAATGCCCAGATCGTTGCTAAGTGTTACAATGCTTGCTAGAAGTGTGTGATTGCGAGAGAAAGTGTAAGAATGTGAGAGAAGTGAGTGTGAATGATGTGACCTATCGCTCTGGTTGTCCACATATTTATAGTTATGAAGAAAACAAATTATCCTAAAATGGTGGGATGCCTTGGAATATTCCTTTGTGAACGTTATTGACCAGGTATTGCGGCTTCAACATCTTTCTTCTAACCATTTAGACCGAGTCTTCAGGAGAACAAGTCTTGGTGAACGTTACCATCCTGCACTCGAGACCTGCAAGCAGATTGTTAGTCAACACCAGGATACAGCATCAGGATGTTACCAATATCCTGATCCAGCATCCTGGTTGTGAACATCTATTATGTAATCAAGATATAACCCAAGATATTATCCAGGATATGGGCTCAGAATTTCACCCATAACAATTGTCCCAAAAAATGTTACCGTTGAGGATCCCGATTCCAAATGGTTACATTTTTATGAATTCCAAGGTAATTAAGAGATAGGACTTTGATGTGGCAACTTGTAACCGCCCAGGCTATAAACACTCATCACCCCTATATCTTCTCATCTTTATCGCCATTTATCTTCTTCAAGACATCAAAAAGGTAAAACATTTCTCCCTTTCCTCATTCCTTTTCTTCTTCTTCTTCTTCTTATTCTCAAGTTCCGACGAAGATATGGCAAGACAAACAAGATCAAGCTCCGGTGATTCAGCTCCCTCCTTTTTTCCACAGAATATCCTTCAAGACCCCGAAAAGGAAATATGCTCATTCGTTAGTGCTCACCTGTCGGCCCTCAAGACTTCCGGTATCTTCCCGGAAGGGACGGTGTTCCGGCCATATTATCGGGAAATCCAGTCAGACATGGCATCCAATGAGTGGCTCTGTTTTAACGCCTTTCCGTTTACCTTGGGCCTCCGATTCCCTTTCCCTGATTTCATCACTGAATTTTTTCGTATTACCAAACTCAGTTTCAGCCAGACTATGCCGATGCTCTAGCGAGTGTTGCTCGTTCTTGATCGAATCAAGAATGCCCACATTACTGAGCTCTCCGTCCATGACCTTCTATTAGCATATCGGCTTAGATCCCACGGGTCTTGCAGATTCTTGTTTTACTCTACTTCCAACGATCCTATGATACTCCGAGCCACCAGGAATGAGGAGGAATGGAAATCCAAATTCTTCTTTGTAAAAAGAAGTTCGATCCTTGGTGGAGCGGATTATCCGGTGGAGTGGTTGAGAAAGGGTAGGATTTAGGGTTTTAGGATGATCCCCTGTTATATCCTATCATGTATCCTGAACGGATCTGTCTTTTTGTTTTATGCAGTTGACTTCAGGAAACTAGCACCTCCTCTTGCTGACTCTGAAAAAAGAATTCAAGCCATTAGACTTCTTCCCGAGATCGAAAGAAGCTTCATTCCGTACCCAACATCCTCAAGCCAACTCTCCAGTTCAAACATGTTTGGTAAGGATCCTGTTTAATATCCTGCATATATTTTGTTATTTGATGTTGCAATATAGTAGGGTTCCAAAATTACTCCCTTTATGCAGATGCCAGCAAAGTTCCAATCCTCCTGGACCTTGAGGAACTCGATAGCTATCCTACTCCTGTCTAATTCAAAAAGGAAACCCCTACCATTGCCGCAGTTCCTAAGCCTAACCCAAAAATTCATGTCTCCACGTCCAAGAAGAGAAAGGGTTTAGAGACCACCACTCCAGCTTCTGAAGGGTTCTCCTACGAGGAGCTCAGTTTCACCAAGTCCTTGGAGCCCATGACCTCCTTCCTCAACAAGGTAATATCCTGGTTCTAGATTCTGTGCACATATACTGACTGAGTATCCTGGTTAGTAAACATTAATCCGTACCTGTATTTTGCTCTGTAGGGTCTCCAGCATCTGCTACACCTCTACACTGATGCCTGTGGGACAGTGAAGCTTCAAGAGGCCAGGATCAAGCAACTTGAGACCACCGTAGCTGACCAGGGTACAATTGCTAAAGCCAAGACCCGACACTACAGGATAAGCTGAAGAAGGTTACTCAGGATGCCGAAGTGAAGCTGGCAGCCGCCCGTGTCGAGCATGAACAGGCCACGATCTCCTTCCGAGAGGGGATCAAAAACTCTGCCGTTGTCTCCCTCCTACAAGCTCGAATCAAGATGGCTTACGAAGCCAAGGAGACAGTGTGACAACTGTCAAAATTTCAGGTATCCGTATAACTATTAAACCATGATTCGTGCTTAATGACTGTGCTGAATTACAATTGATCACTTGAATTGCTTTCTGATTATTGCCATATACATACATGTGCATCATATATTGCTTAAAGTCATATCATTATTGCATGAGAACTTTATTGATTCAAATGATGCACCAAACACAGTTAGCACAGTTATCAGATAAATCAGAAATATGCTGACAGAGTTCAGTACATAGACAGACAATGTGTCGAGACACAATGAGCCAGAAACCAAGTATTACACTAGTATAGTGTGTAGGAAAGTAAGGATCACAAAACTGCCTTCCTAGTGATAGTTTAAGTGCCGGAAAGGGCCTAAAACTCACATAAAGTGCTGAATTCAGCAAAAATCAGCAATTTTCAGCATTTAAACACTCTTATATTATGCAGAAATATGGTTAAATGGTCCTGAATGCTTTCCTAAGTGTCGGGAATCAAAAGTGTCACAAAAGGGTACATAAAACACACTAAACTGCATAGCTTAGCACCTTAACGAACCGGTAACCAACCGAACAACCGGACACTACCCGAAACACCAAATTTTCACTAGAAGCACTATTTTAACATTACCAAGCTAGTTATGGTCCCCGAACATCATAACACATCATATAAATATCTAATAACTAATCACCTAACTAGATACTTGGATTTCAACTATTAACTAATCATATGGTTAAACCTAAGCCTACTACCCCCCCCCCCCCCCCGCCCACCTATGGAACGACCCATACATGGCCCCACCATCTTGATTTTATTTTGATAAAATATTAGATTGTGTTCCCTTGTTTTAAGCATAAGAACCATGAGTTAAAAGGTGAATATGGATTATAGGTATACCTAAGTGTTCATAACTCTCATTTTACACACACTTAAAAACACACTTCTTCTCCTCTCCCTTGCCTTGCTCTTGGCCGAACCAAACACCACCATCATCACCACTTTTCAATCAAGTTTCATCCATTCCAAGCATATACAAGTGTGATAGAAGGTGCACAAAGGAACTAGGAGCTTGTAGAAGTTCAAGGACCTTCTTCATTTGCTATTATCCATCTCTTTTCTCCTCTTGATCATCCTTAGCCTTGTGCTAGTGGTAAGAACATCATACACTCCATTTTTCATCTTATCTTAGTGGTTAAAGAATGATACATGATGATAATCATGATGAACACTAAGAATCACAAGAATAAAACTTGAACATAAGCTTAAATCATGAAGAATCTATGTTGTTTATGAGTTGTTATGCTTGATGATTGTTTTTTATTCATGTATTTGATGTTGATCATCATATGATCTTGCTAGATCATGATTAAAAACATAATCTAGCAAGATGAGGGGATGAACATGTTAGAGTTTAATGAATCATCCTCACATAAACCATGAACTTGAAAGAATATGTGGTTTTCTTGTAAAATAATGATCAAAGTAAGTTGTAATGATCTAAAATTTCATGGATGATTTTTCAAGAAACCAAGCTAAAAATAAAATTTTTATTTAATCTTCGTTCTTACATAAGTAAACCCCATTTTTGATGGGTAAACAAGTATAGAAACTTATATGTAACAAGAAAAATCCATAAAGAAACATTTTAGAAAATAAGCTTTGTAAGTTGTAAAGATCTAAATCCTTTAAACATGATGTTTTTAAAGAATCAATCACACTTTAAAGGGTAATAAGACTTACTAAATACACTAGTAAGTTACTACAATTTTTTACAAATTTTCAAGTTCATGAAGTGGTAGTTTATGCTTGATTTTGGCAAAATCGGTAAGTGTAGATTGTTTATTGTTGATGGTGAATTGATTGTGTTGATTTACAAAAAGAAAATGATATACCTTGAAGGTATGGAAACCTCCATTTTTAGGGGAAACTATGGCAAAATTTTTCAAAAAATAAAACACTTAGAAAAATATTTCCAAATAAATATTTACAAGTGTATTTTAAACCATGGATTTTTTTCACATAAAGTTTGCCATAATTTTTGTTACAAAATATAAATATTGGAGGTTGGTTTTTATAAATAAAATGACTAAATATGTATTTAGGAAATATATATTTAGATGACACCATGTGTGTGATTATTTGTATATTATGTGTATTAGTTATATTATTTTAGGACTTGAAATAATATAACTCACTAAAATACCAAAAATTACAATCCAAAATATTACCAAAATTCCAAGAATATGAATATACACATTTTACACAAAATATTGGTGAAATCGAACAAAAGAACGTAACTTACAAAATATTCCGGAAAATTGATTCACAAGTATATTTTGCCAAATAATATTTTGGACACCAAGTGAATAAAAATATAATTTCTACAATTATTACAAATTTATACCAAATTTTTGAAAAAAGGAAAATATATTATTTTGGGTGAATAAAATATATATATTTTTCTTGGAATTATTAGAAGATGTATTATTTTTGGGAGAAAATATATATTTCTTAAACAAACATGAAATACAATATTTTTGGGGTGAAAGATATATTTTCTCAAATAAATATGAAATATATCATTTTTGGAGAAAAATAAGTTTATATATATTTTCTAAGTTAGACTTGAAAATATATTATTTTTTGGAACTTATATGAAAATACAAATATTTTTGCCAAAGGAAAATTATAAATAATATTTCTTAAAATATATATTTTGGAAGTATATATTGGTGAACTTTTAAAAAGATATTATTCCGGAAAAATTAATACGAAATTAAGTATAAGAATACTTAATGAATACAATAAAAATACGTATTCTCATACGTATAAATACACACCGGAATACGACCCCAATACATGGAAAAAATATACAAATACAAGAATACGAATACACCCATCACTGGGAAGGAAATACATGTATAAATACTTGAAGAGTATCAAGTCAAAATATACTATTATTCCAAAATTTAATAAATATGATTTAAGTTAAAATATTTAATATTTTAACAAATAATTATATTACTTGGAATAATAATGAAGACGCTAAATTATACTAAGTCAAGGCACAACCCGCTCGTCTAATAGACATTAGTACGTTGTAGGTAGTCGTGTACGCCAGGTGATGCTTTGAGTTACGGTGTTTACGAAGAACGCAAGACTGTGAGTTCATGTCCCCCTTTTCTTTTTTTTTTAACTGTTTTGTTTTATAACTTCGGGGGTGAAGTACATGTTACAAAATGATTACAAACAATTACAATTGGTATGGTTAGCTATGGAATGCACAGTAGATCAAGTGAATGGGTAGGCGCACTCCTAAGACCATTAATCCTCGTGTTAGGACCGAGGGGCATGAGTGATAGATCTATTTGGGTGTAGCGAGCCCACACCCATGTGGACCGGGGATTGGCCCATGAGGTGACTATGTCTTACAGCAGGAGGCCCGGTACAAAATCTGCTAGGTTTGAGCCTTCCTACGCCGTTGCACGCATATTAATGGCCTTGCAAACCATTAATTGATATGTTTCCTTGTTTTGCTTTCATACCGGAATTTACAAAACATACATACATACAATGATTACAAGGTTTTATTCATACACACAAACAAACAAACACATGAACTCGCTCAACTTTTGTTGATGTTTTCAAACTACATGTATTTCAGGGAATTAAAAGTGGATCTGGCGGGCGTTTGGATGTTTCAAGTTGCATTAAGAATAAAGGATGTCATCCCTTGTCTTAGGGTTTGGCTAGTGTGTCTTATCCTGGACGAGACACATCTACCAAAGCTTGGTTTTATTTAGAGTCTTTTGATGAGTCCTTATGGAACTCTAAACAATTCGTATGATTTGTAATTCGGATTTGAAGTCTATGTTTCAAACAATGATGTTTGTGATGTTTTAAACTTATTTAATGGATGATCATCTTTGGTTTTATCATATAGTCGTTGTTATGATTGAATGCAATGATATTAAGCAAGTCACACTAGGGATGAGATCGGTACGATACCGGTACCGATACCGTAAATACCGTTATCTAAATTGAGGAAATGTGGATACCGATTACCGTACCGTATTTATTGATTCGGTACCGGTACGGTACCGGTATTTCGGTACTTTACCACATTGGTACCGCTTTGGTGTCATCCATTGTTTTACCTAAAAAAAATTCACGTGAAACCCACCCATCCATTATTAACTGAACTAGAGTAATATATAGAGGAATGTAAACAAAAGATAAACATATTAAGTAGTCAAAAAAATCAAAAGGTAAACATCTATGGGTTCGACTTTTAACATCCAAATTCCAACATGTCTAAAAAGTCATCATAATTGATTAAAAATAGCCAAACAAAAGAAATTTGATATTTATTTTTGTAAAACAATGTTCAAGAAAATATAACTTCATAGTGGGATCTAAGATAATAGCAAAGTACATAAAGTCATTATTAAATTAAGTATTAATACCGGTATTTACCGAAAAATACCGGTACCGATACCGTTTTTAGCGATACCGAATTTCAAAAAATCTATTACCGATACCGATACCGTTTATGATCGGTACGGTACGGCATCGGTACGGTACCGGTATGGTACCGGTACGGTACCGGTATTTCGGTAAAAAATCTCATCCCTAAGTCACACATAATCACGCTTCCGCAAAAGTCAGGGTGTGACAGTTTGGTATCAGAGTTTCGATTGTAGCGAACTAGGATTCCTTCTCGAGTCTAGACTACAATCATTAGGGCTCTCACGAAAATATTTTTACAACATGTTTTCATTGCATACACGAAACGCCCAGATCCAGGGAAACAAACATTTTTACAAACAGACACGAAACACGATAGTAAGGTTGCATTTGTGGTTTAGTCTGGGAGACTAGGAAAGATAGAAAGGATTTGTGAGGAATGATAAGGATACATGATTACATGATTTCATTATCTTTGACTGCATAATGTAGTGGTTATTATATGTGCATATGTTGTGATTGTTCTGTTACAGACACTATGTCTTCATCCGAGAGCGGATTGTCCGATACTGACAACCCCATGGCTATTGTTTCTGACGATGAGATCGCCCCAGAGCCAGAGATCTTTACATCCGATACTGAGAGCGACCCAGATATGCTATCAGACTTCGATGATGACTTTCAGCCGTTTGCGTTGCTTGATTTTGGAGACGACTTACCGCTTACTGATGGTATCCCAGACGAGGATCCTTTTGTTATTCCCATTCCAGTTCACGATCATCTTATCATCGGTCACCCCGATGGTGAGCATGTCGTGGCACCGATCCTCGCTCCCGTTCCCCTCATGGTCATCCCACCTAAGGATTGGCCTTTTGATGATCTATTTGATAATGATTTTGATCTGTTTGTTGATGGTCCTCTCGATGATGCCCATGGTGATGGAGAGCTCGATGAGGACGTTGTTGATATTCCACTTCTTGGGATCCCCGTTATTGAGATTTCTTCTGATTCTAGTTTACACTCTGTCTTAAATTCCTTTGAGTCTGTGACTTCCTCCGCCTTACAGGCAGTTGGATTGCGACGTTATGCCACTGATTCTGATGACGATATGGCCATGTCAGCTGCACCGTCTCCTCCCATGACTTTGAGCCTCAACTTGAGCCTGATTTTGTCCCTGTTGATCAGCCTGTTGATGCACCTGCTGATCCTGAGCCCTTGCCTGATCATGACCCTATTCCTTTTGGCATACCTGACATTGCACCCCTCATACCCAACCCAGTTCCTGCACCCGTGGATCCTCCTGTTATTGAGCCAGTCACTCCTCCACTTGCACCCGCACCCGCTGATGTTGCTCCTGTTCACCCAGTGGAGTCTGATGTTCATCATGTTGATCTACCTATTGTTTTCTTGCAGGACATACCCGCACTCCGTCCAGGGGAGGGCACTTCTGGCCAGCAGCCTAGTCATGACCCTCATGTTTCAGCAACTTACCCACACATACCTCAGTCTGCACCTTTTGCTCCTTATACTTCTTCACCACTTGATGAGCCATTCCGATGGTTCCCACCTTACACCATGCCGATTTCTGATCCCTACCATCCCTCGCACTTTACTGGTTATACATGGGGTGAGCTACTCTTATCACTTCAGCTTCAGTATGAGATTATGAGTCGTAGGATTTTGGAGCTTGAGATGACACTGTGTCCTTTACCATGTCCTTGTCAGCCTGCTTTCGTTCCCCCTCGTTCATCACCGTCCCCGTTTTCGCATCCTCCTGCACCTCTTACTCCATTTCCAGAGTTTGATACTCGATTTCTTACCATCGAGCAGCAGATCGGTTATCTGTTGGGTCATGTTTATCAGCTTGAGGAGGAGCTTGCGCATGTGAGCAGCTTGCTTTTTGTTCCCCCACCGCCTCCTCCTCCATCACCATCAGCAAAGCCGGTTTTTGGTTTTATGTAGGTTGCCTTGCTTTTGATGAGAGCACCACTATTGAGCTGAGCTAGTGAAGCCTTTTGGAGACCACCTTTTGATTGTATGACTTTGTAGACTAATAGACATTTTGGATAAGGGTAGTGTGACCCTGTGTTCCCTTTTAATACGATACTTTTGTAAAACATGTAACAATATTTGTGGTCAATGATTAATGAAAGCTCAATCATCATGTTCTCATTAAATACGTTGTTAATTTACTTGTTTGTGCTATGATTGTGATGATTACATGCTTACTTGTTATGGTAAACACTATTATATACGTACTAATTATTACTCGGTTAAGACCTGACCTATACAATCTTCTTTATAGAAGATGCCTCCTCGAAGGAATACCCAGTTTCCCACAATAGAGGTAGAACTGCAAGAACGGATTTCACAGGAAATCGCACAACATGAGGCCTTGCGCTCTGAACACAGCGGAGGTACCTCAGGAAATAACCCACCTCACGGTAATGTTTAAGTCACCTAAGACACATTACAATACGTTTGGACATTCCATGTGCATTTGCTAATGCTTTCTGTGAATGATGTTGCTTGTACAGGCTGTACTTACAAGCAGTTCCTAGACTGCAAGCCTCTGAACTTTGATGGCACTGGAGGTGCTATAGCTTTGGTAAGATGGGCTGAGAAAACATATTCTGTGTTGCGAATGAGCAAGTGTGCGCCAGAGCACCAGGTCACTTACATTTCTGGACTATTCCTAGATGGGGCTCTGTCGTGGTGGAACCTCCAGGTTCAGACTCTAGGTGAGGCTGCAGCATACGGTATGACATGGGATGGGATGAGATGAAAGAACTGATGCGTAAGAAGTATTATTCAAGGGCTGAGATTCAGAAGCTGGAAACCGAGTTTTGGAATCTGAAAATGGATGGTCCTAAGATAGCCGAGTATGTGTAGAGATTCCATGATTTGTCTCGTGTTGTCCCCTACATGGTAGAACCAGAATTCAAGCGAGTTGAATGTTTCATTGGGGATTGGCACCCCAAATTATGAGCATGGTGACTACTTCCAAGCCTCCAACGATCACTGAAGCCATTGACTTGAGCGTGGCACTGACAGAGGAAGCAATTAGACTGAACAAGTTTTCAATCTCTGAGGGAAAGAAGAAGGAGACTCATGTCGAGTCGTCAGGGGAAAACAAAAGGAAGTTCTCAAACTTCAAGAAGGGTACTCGTGCGAGCAACAATGCCAGCAAGCGTAGAGATGCTAACCCACCAGTTAAGGCACAAGCTACTGCTACTGGTGCTGAGATTAGAGGAAAAGGGTATATGGGCACCCTGCCCAAATGTGACGTGTGTCAGTTTCATCACACTGGACGATGCGGAGCTGGAAAGTGTGAAACGTGCGGAAAAGTTGGCCATGCCAAAGAGACACGTTGGTATGGAGCCGGTCGTGGGAATGGTGGTCAGAGAGGAAGTGGTAATGGCAGTGGAAACCGTGGTGGAAACGGTTATGGGAACAGAAACCAAGGTGGAAACAATAATCAGGGAGGTAATGGAAATCATGGTGGTTCTGAAAATCAAGCTGGTAACGGAAACCGTGGAGCAAACAACAACCAAGGTGGAAATGGAAATGGAAATGTCCGTGGCCAAGGTTGTTTTGGTTGCGGAGATGTTGGGCATTTCAAGCGAGATTGCCCAAAGAACAATCAAGCCCAAGGAAGAGTTTTCAACATTGGAGCTAAGGAAGCTCGTCAGGATCTGAACGTAGTCACTGGTACGTTCCCTATCAGTCAACACTTTGCATCTGTGCTATTTGATACTGGTGCCGACTATAGCTTCGTATCTCTAGAGTTTAAGAATATACTTGGGTTAGTTGCCAGTAAGTTAGATATCCCGTATTCAATAGAACTAGCAAATGGAAAGCTAGTAGAAGCAAACGAAGTGATTAGAGGCTGTGTAAGGACTCTCAAAATTGTCCTAAGAATACCCGTAAGTGAAAACCCGGACCCCTGAAACCCTAAACCATATTAAAAATCAAGAAAAATAAAATGTTGGGTCTCAGGCGGGCCGCGTAAAAGACATGAATAGTCTTACGCGGGCCGCGTCAACCCTGTGTTGACCGGATAAGCGTAACAGTGCCACGTGTCGACCACCTGGCTAACCTACGTATGACTAGTCAAAGCTAGTCGTAGACTAGGCGGCAACGCGGGCCGCGTAAGGTTAAGCTTAGGGTTTACGCGGGCCGCGTCAGACCCTAATTTCACCTATAAATAGCCATTCACCTGCACAATCCACTGGTGTGGAAATCATTTCGTAAAAACGAATTGGTTGCTCTCAGAAGTCGAAAATATCAATAATATTAGTGTAGTGCTACTCCAACACCGGGTATTAACTCGATCGTTGCTACGATTCAATATCCGATCGATTGAAACTATCCAACCGGATGTTTAAATGCCACTACTTTGTCATTCGCGTGAAATCCAACCGGATGTTTGAGTGTTGCTAGAACTCGGGCAATACTCTGTCATTCGTTGTGACTCCGCTGAATGTTTAAGCATAGCATTTTGTCATTCGTTGTGAGGGTTTAATCTCGTGAACTATCGTAAATGTTGTATCAGTTACTAATCGAGTTCTTATGTATATTATTTAATCTAGGTCAAAAGGCTAATCAGTAGGCAAAACTCTGCCCGTGTAAACTTGCAATGTGAGTTATTCTCTTTTTACCAAAACTATTTCCAACACTATTTTTCAAAAGTTATAGTTACAGGGATTAAGTCTTTGTTATCTGAAATTACTGCCAGTAAGTGGGGGGATGTGCACATAGCTACTAAATATTTATCACTAGTGGGTGAAAGGACCTACAAGTGATATGTCCACAGTCATAAGTCCGGTCAAATGAAAACTGGGTCAGTGATATAAATGATAAAGGCAATTGTAATCGCTCTTAATACTGTAATCTATATCAATGTGTCATTTTGTATCAAATGTATAACTCGCCAGCATTTCCCCGCTGATAAAAATATTTTTAAAACATGTTTCAGGCGACCTGCTGTAAATCAAGGAAATGTGCTACGGAGCACTAACAAGCTTGAAGAGGTGGCTCAGTTAAAAAATGAATAAACATGTTTTAATAAATAAGGGAATTTCCTAGTTAAATTCCTATGTTGTAAATTACGGGGTTTATCTCCAAATTATGGAATAAAATAATTGGGCATTTTGAGTTTTTTTTAAACGATCATGTTTTCCGCTGTCGCATATTAAGATACCACGGGTTTCCTGTCCCGCGGCTCTAAACCAGGTCAAACCGGGGCTGGGGCCGTGACAGGAAAAGGTGCTATCAGAGCTACCAAACGAGCCACTGATTTAAGCCTATTAAGTATTTTAATACTTAATTTTTTTTTCTAATTGCTATTTTGTGATTATGTGATTTTTTTACTATCTGATAATTACAGTATGGGTAAGCAAAAGTTGTTAAATATCTATCTTAAATTAGATAGGTCATCCTACGAGAAAGGAAGTTCGTCTAAAGCAAAATCCTCAAATCAGTCTGAAATTCCTGAAGAAGGAATATTTGTTAGAAAGGCACAGTATGAGGAATCACTTTCTCCTCACAGAAGAAGTTTGATTATTAAGAAAAGTCAGGAGAAAATAAAGAGATCACAACAAAAAGAAAAGAAAGTTAATCAGGAAATTCAAGAACTAGACAGCAAACCACCATGGGAAGATAAATTAGATGAAAAATGGGCAAATCTTTACATGTTAGCCAGTGTAGCGGAAAATGCAAATTTTTAAATATCCTAACTCAAGTTTAGCATCCTTATTCCCTACAAACCAGAAATTTTACTAAGTAAATAAATAAAATTACAATAAACCACTATTAGATTTGAAATTCAGTTGTAATAAAAGTTGGCAATAAGTTCAGTTTAAATAAATTTTAAATTTTCTAAATTACCATTCTGTGATTTTGTGATTTACAAAATTTTAACTTAGAATTATGTGCTAAACAGCATGAATGAAATGTCGGAGGCATTAGAGACTCTCAATCTCTACCCCGTTAAAATAGAAGTTTCCAAGGAATTCACCGGTTACTTCGCTGACAAAGAAGAACCCATAGAATTTCAAGCTCCACCTTTGGAGAAACCTAAACCCAAGAAAAGAAGAAGGTTGGTGGGATGGAGGAAAGTACGCAGGAAAAAAGCCAGCAACAAGAAAAGTTACCAAAACTGAAGATCCAAAAGACAAGGGTAAAGGCAAAGTGATTGAGATTGGGGAAAGTTCTAGACCAAACCAGGAAATAAAACCATGGGAAGTCTTAGACCATAAATTAGTAATGAGTGACCTCATCGGACCTGTCGATGGAAACCTTGAACCAGCTAATCCAAACCTTATGTTTACTGAAGATGATCTTTTCAACTACCCATTAGAAGCTCAACTTCCAATCAATCTAGAACCTGCTATCCCGGATCCTATTGTCCAACCCCAACCATTACCAGTAGAATTAGATGAATGGTGGACAACTGATTGGCAATTCCAGAATCTCTTAAACAACCCTGATACATTTTTCCCACAGGTTGACCCAGAACCTCCACTATACCCAACTATGAGCCCGGAGAATCTGGCTGAACTTCGTCTCTGGGGTGAAGAGTTAATTGATGCAGGAAACCGAATTAGGGATGTTGGAGAAAGAGTTACTTGGAAGTACAACGAGAGGGAGCGTCATTTCTAAAAAGCCACCTGACTGGATAGTGGGAGTTGCAGGAATACTTGTTTAATAAATAATCATAAAAACCAGTATGTGTAATAACTTAACAATAAAATGGCTGTATGATAATAGTGTGTACGAGGCATAATATAATATATAGAAATGAAACTCGGGAAACTGATAACTTTTGGTTATACATGTCAATGTGATTATGTGCAAATTGTTTTGTTATAACTAATTCTTTGTATCTATACTAATTATTTATATAAAATTAATTAACAGATGGCAAACGCTGGTAATGAACCAGTTAATGAAGTAATTCAATCTGAGCAAAATCATGAAGAACAATTAGTAAATAGGCAAGATATCGAGGATATCGTTGCTCAGGGAATAGCCAATGCTATTCCAGCGATACTTGCTGCTGCTAGAGTTCCAGTGGAACCTCAACCAATAGTTCCTAGTAAACGTACTGTTGAGGATAACTTTAGTAATAGTGTAAACTGAGGCGGCAACAATAATAATAGAAATGATAATGTTCTGCAAGTCCCGATTCCCAAGAAAATGAGAACTAGAACGCCTGGTTGCACTTATAAAGAATTTCTTGCCTGTAAACCAGCTGAGTTTGCAGGTAACGAAGGGGCAACTGTAGCATTGCGTTGGTTAGAGAAAACTGAGGCAGTAATTGCCATAAGTGAATGTGTGAAAGAAGATCAGGTCATGTATGCATCGAATCTTTTTAAAGAAAGTGCGCTAGAATGGTGGAACACGGTGTTACAAGCCAAAGGAAGGACGGTGGCGTATGCTATGATCTGGGAGGAATTTAAGAATTTGGTAGAAAGAAAATTCTGTCCCGAATACGAAAAAGAGCAAATGACCAATAAATTCCTCACCCATCGGATGGTGGATGTCGATTGTCGAGGATATACTTCGACGTTCTTCGAGTATGCGAGAGTAGTACCAACTCTGGCTTCGCCGGAGCCGGTACTTATTTCTCGATATATTTGGGGATTGATTGGCGAAATCCGAAATTTCGTCAAAACTGCGAAACCTCGCACAATTGATGATGCGGTGGATTTAGCCAATACTTTGACTGACGAACTAGTACGGACGCGAGAAGAGAATAAAAAGAAAGAAGTAGCCCAAAAACTTACCCAAGGATTTCGAATGGGTAATCGTAACAACTTCAAGAGAAAAGGAACTGGGCAATCTTCCACTAGTCCATTTTGCAATTCTTGCAAAAGGAAGCATTTTGGAAGATGTAAGGGATATTGCAATTTTTGTAAAATTCCGGGACATCGTGAAGAAGAATGCAGAAATAAAACAAGGGTTTGCTATAACTGTGGAGAAACTGGACATTTCAAACCAGAATGTCCTAAATTAGTCAAACCAGCTGACAACAAAGCTAAACCTGCAGAAGGAGCTAAAAAGAATGTGAGAGCTTTTCAATTGACAACTCAGGAAGCAGAGCTGATTCCTGACGTGATAGCGGGTACGTTCCTAGTTCACAACGTTTATGCAAAAGTATTATTTGACTCTGGTGCGAACCAAAGTTTTATAAATACTTCATTCTGCCAAGCACTTAATTTACCCTTAACCCAACTTAGGCAGATTTTTACAGTCGAAACAGTAAACGACAGTTCTGTTAACATAGGTAAGGTATTGCAAGATGAAACAATAGAACTGTTAGGCCATAAATTTTCTGCAAACCTGTTACCAATGAAATTAGCCGAATTCGATGTTGTGTTAGGAATGGATTGGTTGGTAGCCAACCATGCTCGAATTCTTTGTGATAGGAATTCCATAGAAATTCATACACCAACAGGAGAATTAGTGGTGATTACAGGAGACAAGCCACAAAAGCCATTGAAATTCATTTCAGTAATGAAATTGTCCAGTTATTCAAGGAAACAAGAAATGGTGTATATGATTTCAGTAATCATTAACACTAAGGGTAAGGAACTAAAGGAAATTCCAGTAGTATCAGAATACTCGGATGTATTCCCAGAAGAACTACCTGGATTACCACCTGATAGGGAGGTAGAATTTAGAATTCATCTAATTCCTGGAACTACACCGATAGCTAAGGCACCTTATAGGTTAGCACCCACTGAGATGCTAGAATTGAAAAAGCAGTTAGATGAATTACTAAGTAAAGGATTCATACAACCTAGCTCATCCCCGTGGGGAGCGCCAATGTTGTTTGTAAAGAAAAAGGATGGTTCAATGAGAATGTGTATCGATTATAGGGAATTGAATAAAGTTACAATTAAGAACCGATAGCCTTTACCTCGAATTGATGATCTTTTTTATCAACTTCAAGGAGCTAGATATTTTTCTAAGATCGACTTACGCTCCGGATACCATCAATTGAAGGTACAAGAAGAAGACATACCTAAGACTGCTTTCAGAACTAGGTATGGTCATTACGAGTTTACAGTCATGCCCTTCGGATTAACAAATGCTCCTGCAGCATTTATGGACATGATGAATAGAATCTGTAAACCGTATTTGGATAAATTCGTAATTGTTTTCATAGACGATATACTTATTTATTCCAAAAGTCAGGACGAGCATTGTCAGCACTTGCATATACTCTTAACTTTGTTAAGAAAAGAAAAGCTTTACGCCAAATTCTCAAAGTGTGAATTTTGGCCGAAAGAAGTGCAATTTTTAGGACATGTGGTGAATCACGAAGGCATTCACGTAGATCCTGTTAAGATAGAAGCAATCACCAAATGGAAGGTCCCACAATCAGCAATGGAGATTAGAAGTTTTATAGGATTAGCCGGATATTATAGACGGTTTATTAAGGATTTTTCTAAGATAGCCATACCATTAACTAAGCTAACCTGTAAAGCAGTTAAGTTTGAATGGGGACCCAAACAAGACGAAGCTTTTAAGATTTTAAAACAGAAATTAACCAATGCTCCAATCCTAGCCTTACCAGAAGGAACTGAAGATTTTGAAGTATATTGTGATGCTTCAAAACTAGGATTTGGATGTGTGCTAATGCAACGCAAGAAGGTAATTGCGTATGCATCAAGGCAATTGAAAAAGCACGAAGAAAACTATACGACTCATGACTTAGAATTAGGAGCCATAATTTTTGCCCTTAAGATTTGGAGACATTATCTATACGGAAGTAAGTTTACTATCTATACAGATCATAAAAGTTTAAGATATATATTTGGGCAAAAAGAATTAAACATGAGGCAAAGAAGATGGATGGAAATCCTAAGTGATTATGATTGTGATATTCAATATCATGAAGGAAAAGCAAACGTAGTTGCTGACGCCCTAAGTCGTAAGTATCATGAAAAACAATGACGAGTTTGTGCTCTTAGATTAAGTTTACAATTAGACTTATTGGATCAACTGAAAAACATTCCAGAAACGGCAATCAACGATGATGCTGAAGAAATGAAAGGGCGAATGAAGGATTTAAAACAAGGTAGTGATGGAATCTGGAGATTCCATAAGAAGCGAATTTGGGTACCTAAGCAGGGAGAATTAAGAAATCAGATTCTAGAAGAAGCTCATAAATCTAGGTATACCATTCATCCTAGTAACAATAAGATGTACCTAGATTTAAGAAACAATTTCTGGTGGAATGGAATGAAAAAGGACATAGCTAAATATGTTTCTAAGTGTCTTACTTGTTCACAAGTTAAGGCAGAACACCAGAAACCCGCAGGCCTACTACAACAACTAGAAATGCCGGTGTGGAAATGGGAGTTTATAACAATGGACTTTGTTACAAAGTTACCCAAAACCAGAAAAGGTAATGATGTGATTTGGGTAATTGTGGATCGATTAACCAAATCAGCCCACTTTCTACCTATGAAAGAAACCTTTAGCATGGAAAGGTTGGCCAAGTTGTATGTAGATGAAGTTGTATCCTTACATGGAGTTCCACTCTCCATTGTATCGGATAGGGATAGTCGTTTCACTTCTCATTTCTGGAAAAGTTTCCAACAAGCAATGGGAACTCGATTAAATTTAAGTACGGCATATCATCCTCAAACAGACGGACAAAGTGAAAGGACGATTCAAACCTTGGAAGACATGCTTAGAGCATGTGTGATAGATTTTGGTGGAAATTGGGATGATCACTTACCTTTAATTGAATTCTCCTATAACAATAGTTATCATTCAAGTATTGAAACTGCCCCATTCGAAGCACTGTATGGAAGGAAGTGCAGAACTCCAGTTTGTTGGGCAGAAATAGGAGAAAGTCAATTATCAGGACCGGAAATTGTGCAAGAAACTACCGACAAGATCACCCAAATCAAGGAAAGAATGAAGACGGCTCGAGATCGCCAGAAAAGTTATGCTAATAATCGACGCAAGCCACTCGAATTCCAAGTAGGAGACAAAGTACTCTTAAAAGTATCTCCTTGGAAAGGAATAGTTCGATTCGGTAAGAAAGGAAAGCTAAGTCCAAGATACGTAGGACCATTCCCAGTGATTCAACGTATAGGACCAGTTGCTTATCGATTACAACTACCAGAAGAATTGGCTGGAGTACATGATGTATTTCATATCTCCAACCTCAAGAAATGTCTATCAGACGAATCAATGATCGTACCTCTTCAAGACGTAAAGATAAATGAGAAATTGAAGTTCGTTGAAAAACCACTTCAAATTGAGGATCGGAAAATCAAGTTCCTCAAGCACAAAAGATTGGTACTAGTCAAAGTCAAATGGGATTCTAGGAGAGGACCCGAGTACACTTGGGAACTGGAATCGGAGATGAAGCGAAAGTATCATCACTTATTCCAATAAATCTCGAGGATGAGATTTTAAATAAGGTAGGGAGAATGTAAGGACTCTCAAAATTGTCCTAAGAATACCCGTAAGTGAAAACCCGGACCCCTGAAACCCTAAACCATATTAAAAATCAAGAAAAATAAAATGTTGGGTCTCAGGCGGGCCGCGTAAAAGACATGAATAGTCTTACGCGGGCCGCGTCAACCCTGTGTTGACCGGATAAGCGTAACAGTGCCACGTGTCGACCACCTGGCTAACCTACGTATGACTAGTCAAAGCTAGTCGTAGACTAGGCGGCAACGCGGGCCGCGTAAGGTTAAGCTTAGGGTTTACGCGGGCCGCGTCAGACCCTAATTTCATCTATAAATAGCCATTCACCTGCACAATCCACTGGTGTCGAAATCATTTCGTAAAAACGAATAGGTTGCTCTCAGAAGTCGAAAATATCAATAATATTAGTGTAGTGCTGATCCAACACCGGGTATTAACTCGATCGCTGCTACGATTCAATATCCGATCGATTGAAACTATCCAACCGGATGTTTAAATGCTACTACTTTGTCATTCGCGTGAAATCCAACCGGATGTTTGAGTGTTGCTAGAACTCGGGCAATACTCTGTCATTCGTTGTGACTCCGCTGAATGTTTAAGCATATCATTTTGTCATTCGTTGTGAGGGTTTAATCTCGTGAACTATCGTAAATGTTTTATCAGTTACTAATCGAGTTCTTATGTATATTATTTAATCTAGGTCAAAAGGCTAATCAGTAGGCAAAACTCTGCTCGTGTAAACTTGCAATGTGAGTTATTCTCTTTTTACCCAAACTATTTCCAACACTATTTTTCAGAAGTTATAGTTACAGGGATTAAGTCTTTGTTATATGAAATTACTGCCAGTAAGTGGGGGGATGTGCACATAGCTACTAAATGTTTATCACTAGTGGGTGAAAGGACCTACAAGTGATATGTCCACAGTCATAAGTCCGGTCAAATGACAATTGGGTCAGTGATATAAATGATAAAGGCAATTGTAATCGCTCTTAATACTGTAATCTATATCAATGTGTCATTTTGTATCAAATGTATAACTCGCCAGCATTTCCCCGCTGATAAAAATATTTTTAAAACATGTTTCAGGCGACCTGCTGTAAATCAAGGAAATGTGCTATGGAGCACTAACAAGCTTGAAGAGGTGGCTCAGTTAAAAAATGAATAAACATGTTTTAATAAATAAGGGAATTTCCTAGTTAAATTCCTATGTTGTAAATTACGGGGTTTATCTCCAAATTATGGAATAAATTAATTGGGCATTTTGAGTTTTTTTTAAACGATCCTGTTTTCCGCTGTCGCATATTAAGATACCACGGGTTTCCTGTCCCGCGGCTCTAAACCAGGTGAAACCGGGGCTGGGGCCGTGACAGGCTGTGTAATAGAGCTCGGAGAGCGTGAGTTTATGCTTGATCTTCTGCCAGTCGAATTGGGAAGTTTTGATGTAATAGTTGGAATGGATTGGTTGTCGAGTAATCGAGCTGAGATCGTATGCCATGAGAAGATTATCCGCATCCCGATGACGAATGAAGAGACGATTGTGATTTAAGGGGAGAAGCATGATACGCCTCTACGGATTATTAGTTGTTTGAAGGCACGCAAGTTTTTGCGAAAAGGATGTGTTGCCTTCTTAGCTCTCATTGTTGATAAAGAAGCCGAAGAACCGAAGCCCGAAAATATCCCTATGGTAAGGGAATATCCTGAAGTCTTCCTTGAAGACTTTCCAGGATTGCCGCCCCAACGACAAGTCGAATTCCATATTGACTTGGTTCCAGGCGCCGCGCCTGTAGCCAAGGCACCTTATTGACTTGCACCTTCCGAGATGCAAGAGTTGTCAACGCAGCTTCAGGAGCTTCTAGACAAGGGATTCATTAGACCAAGCTTCTCACCTTGGGGAGCTCCAGTCCTATTTGTCAAGAAGAAAGACGGTAGTTTTCGCATGTGCATCGACTACAGAGAGCTGAACAAGTTGACCATCAAGATTCGGTATCCTTTGCCGAGGATTGATGATTTGTTCGATCAACTTCAGGGTTCAAGTTACTACTCCAAGATCGATCTTTGATCAGTTTATCACCAGCTGCGGATTCAAGAAGAAAGTATACCGAGGACAGCCTTCAGAACACGTTATGGATATTATAAGTTTCTAGTGATGCTGTTTGGGTTGACGAATGCACCGGCGGTGTTTATGGATTTGATGAACCGAGTTTGCAAGCCATATCTCGATAAATTCGTGATTGTATTTATCGATGATATTTTGATCTATTCATGGACGAAGGAAGAGCATGAGCAACACCTTAGAGCCATCTTAGAACTGCTCAAGAAGGAGAAACTGTATGCTAAGTTCTCGAAGTGTGAGTTCTGGTTGCGTGAGGTACAGTTCCTTGGTCACGTGGCAAACGAAGATGGAATTCATGTGGATCCCACCAAGATCGAGGTGATTAAGAATTGGGAAACTCCAAAGACGCCAATCGAGATCCGTCAGTTTCTAGGTTTAGCAGGGTATTGTCGCAGATTCATTGAGGATTTTTCTAAAATCGCTCAACCGATGACCTCCCTTACTCAGAAGGATAAGAAGTATGAATGGGGAGACAAACAAGAAGAAGCTTTTCAGTTGCTTAAGAACAAGCTTTGCGATGCACCTATTTTATCCCTACCCGAAGGCACCGACGACTTCGTGGTATATTGTGACGCCTCGCGTCAGGGATTGGGTTGTGTGCTGATGCAGCGACAGAAGGTTATCGCTTATGCTTCGCGCCAATTAAAGGTTCATGAGAAGAATTACACCACACACGATTTGGAGTTAGGCTCAGTGGTGTTTGCTTTGAAGATTTGGTGGCATTATTTGTATGGCACCCGATGCACGATCTTTACAGATCACAAGAGCCTTCAGCACATATTTGATCAGAAAGAGCTTAACATGAGATAGCGACGATGGGTGGAGCTGTTAAACAATTATGATTGCGAAATCAAATATCATCCAGGAAAGGCGAATGTGGTGGCAGACGCCTTGAGTCGAAAAGAGAGGATTAAGCCCATAAGGGTTAGGGCCTTGGAGATGATTATACAGACAGACCTCTCGTTACGTATTTGTGCTGCACAGAGAGAAGCTCTTAAGAAAGAGAATCTTAAGGATGAATATCTCCGTGGGATGGAGAAAAAGTTGGTACCCAATGAGGAAGGAACCTTGTATTTTATGGGACGAATTTGGGTTCCCCTCTTTGGTGGTCTTAGAGATGTGATTTTTGATGAAGCTCATAAATCGAGGTACTCGATCCATCTAGGATCGGACAAGATGTATCAAGATTTTAAGGACTATTATCGGTGGCCAAGACTTAAGGGTGATGTGGCTACTTATGTTGGGAAGTGTTTGACCTGCGCCAAAGTGAAGGCCGAGTATCAGAAGCCTTCAGGTCTTCTGCAGAAACCTGAGATACCCATGTGGAAGTGGGAACAGATCTCAATGGATTTCGTAACGAAGTTGCCCAGGACACCCAGAGGTCATGATACGATTTGGGTAATCGTGGACCGTCTTACAAAATCTGCGCACTTTCTGCCGATCAGAGAGAAGGATAACACTAGTAAGCTAGCTGAGCTATACCTAAGGGAGATAGTCGCACGTCATGGAGTGCCTATCTCGATTATATCCGACAAAGACGGAAGATTTGTGTCAAGGATTTGGCAATCTTTTCAAGAATCATTTGGTTCTCAGTTGAATGTGAGCACAACATTTCATCCACAAACGGACGGTCAAAGTGAGAGAACGATTAAGACATTAGAAGATATGCTTCGTGCTTGCGTAATGGACTTGGGTGGCAGTTGGGACACTCACCTACCTTTGGTTGAGTTCTCCTATAACAACAGCTACCATACAAGCATTCAAGCTGCACCATTCGAGGCTCTCTATGGAAGCAAGTGTCGATCGCTGTTATACTGGGCAGATGCATGTGATAGACAGCTGGTTGGTCCCGAACTGGTCCAAGAAAGGACATATAAGATCATGCAGATCCGAGAGCGCATCAAGGTGGCTCGTGACCGACAAAAGAGCTATGCGGACAAAAGAAGGAAACCTTTGGAATTTGAAGTGGGTGATATGGTTCTGTTAAAAGTCTCACCTTGGAAAGGTGTGGCACGCTTTGGGAAGCGTGGAAAGTTAAACCCATGATTTATCGGGCCGTTTAAAATCTGTTAGGACCGGTTTGACTCCGATACGATTGCGTAACGAAAGTTCTACGTGCGGAATCCGTGAACTATCGAGACCGAAACACACAAGATGTAATATAATCGTGATTCTATTTATAAATCTGAAACGTACAAAGAACCTTGAATCACTTGACAACTTTCTCTCTCTAGTTTCTCTCTCTAGAACTAGAGCTCTCCAAAAGTCAAATGTAAAAGTGTTCTTCAAGCTTAATCTTGATTTAGCTTGAAGCCTATATATAGTGTTGAGGTTTAGCTTGAAACTGTTCAAGCTAAATCATGATTTCCCTTGAACCAGTTCAAGCTAAATCATGATTTCCCTTGAAATGACATGTGACACCTTCAAGCTAAATCATCACTTTCAAGCTATATTATCCTATTACATGATACAAGACGCAGTCAATAGACGTAGTGCACTAACAGACTCCCCCTCGGATATTGACGCAGTCTTCAGTGACTAATCTCTGTTATGACACCTTCTTCAGTCTTAATCATTCTGTATTTTCGTTCGTTCAAATTGGAACATTGTATGCATCCATCACTTCTCTTCTTCTATCAGCTTCAGGCTCCCCCTTTCATCAAGCTTCCGTGCTTTGGGATCGACACCTAGCTTTCCGTATACAAGCTTCCCCTTGCTTTGAGCTCGTCTTCAGACTCCCCCTTAGACTCAACTTCCGGGATCGTAGTCTGGACTATCTGCAATCACTCATACGTTTATAAGTAACAACATTTTAGACTATCCAGGAATCGTAACCTGGCAATTCCAATCAAATTCTCTAATCCACTCCCCCTATCAACAAACTGTATAGATTTAGCAGTATTAAAGAATCCAACTCCCTCACAGTTTATCATCCAAGTCCAAGTTAATGACCTTGGAGATATCACAAACTGTTTTTTTTTTTTTTTTTTTTTTTTTTTTTTTTTTTTTTATAAAAGGTTTCAAGTTTCAAATTAATGAACTTGTTTTATTTTCAGAAACACAATCAGCTTACTTAGATTTTGAAACTCAACACTCAGACATCAGTTGTCGAAAATAAAGTAGAAATCAAAATCTTTTTGTATTTTCTGAAAATAAAAAGCAATAACGAAATATGTACAAACATATTTACAGACAATATTTTTGTTTGAGAATGCGTCAGAGGATCATATCAGTTTTTGACAAGTCACAAGTACCGTTGAGCTTAAAATCACATTATGCATTAAACAATTCACTTAGATTGTCGATATACTGATCCACTTAAATTTTCATACAAACTTCAACTGATTCAGGATACGAATTAGATGTATTAAGAACTTAAACCTATTCATGTGTCCCACCTCTTGAATATACTCCCGTATCCAGAATCCCAATAATCAGTCTTACAGGTGAGTATACTACAATGATATCTGTATATAAATTAGGTATGCGAGGGCCAAGGGATCTCAGATCGATACTTCCGTATACGCAGAGAGATATCAGCTTCGACTTTAAGGTATGTCCCCTTTAGAGGATCTTTTTGCTTACAACAGCAGCATATATCAATTTTATTGTTTCATCAGCATGCTGAGGGTATAATGCTGTGTTTCAAGCATTGAAGCAAGTATTAGCCAGGGACTAGGTCAGAACTACCGTTCAGCAGAAGTCCCGGAATAATACCCCAGATATCATAGAGTATAAAGACCTAGTATATCAGATTAAGAGACCTTTCAAACGAGATTTCAGGGGTTACCTATATATCCAAGTAGTGTTCCCCACGAAATAAGTAAGTGTTTGAATTTAGGTTTATATCCCGAAAAAGTTTACTAAATGTATAAAAACCTACCGACACATCCACGGTGAGATCGTTTAACACATTTAAACTTTCCATTTCTTTAGCGTACTGTAACCGTCTACTGATGTACTATCATTTCCTCTTTTTACGCAAAAACTCAATTTTTTAATTTTATCATGTTTTTGACTTTTTCAAATTTTCAAATGTTTTTGTATTTTCTAACAATATTACTCCCCCTAAAATGCAAAACCATTAAAGAAAATTTGACAACCAACACTGATAGCTTTGTCTCGCCATCCATTTTCTGCTAACTATGCTCTGTTTTGCAGAAAAACTAACATAAAGTACCCCCATGATTTACAACCCATTGATCTTAACAGTTTGAAAACCGTTTTTCAATCTGATGAAAGTAATCATGTTTGTTCAGCCGTGAGGGTTTCGGCATATTCAATCAACACATATTTTTGTATTTTTGAATATTTGACAAAAATTAAAAAAACATATTTTTGGTTTTTCAAATTTTTCAATTTTTAGGGTTTTTGAAATATTGTTTATTTATTTACAGAAAAACATATAAACTTCCTGTTTCAACCAACACAGGATCCAGCAGCCTCCTCTCCTTGTTGTGCCAGGCTGCTCCAACCTCCATTCTCACAATCTTCAGAATTGTTGAGCACCTGCACATTCAAACTACTCAATTACTTGAACAATTTAGCCCAGGTCTGTTGAACCTTAGGCATTTCAACACAATAATTTTCATTCAATGCTGGAAATTCTTTGTCATTTTTCACAAAAACTTTCTCAATTTTAACTTCAACTTTCTCATCTTTTACCAAATCAACATGTTTCTTAACACTCCATGTTTGACCTTTTGGTGTTCCTCGTTTGTAAAAATGTGAATCTTTTTGAACACTTTGATTTTGAACAACAATTTTTGGTTTCCAAAACTCTTGAGGTTTTGTCATATCAACTGTTGTTTTCCAACTCTGTGTTGATCTGAATCTGGGTGTATGAGAATTCCAGATCTGTCTAGAATCGAACCTGTTCGGGTTTGATTTCCAATTTTGATTCGAAGCAAACTTGTTTGTGTTGTACCTCCAAGTTTGTTTTGAGTCAAAACTTGTTGACCTTTGTCTCACATTCTCAAATTTTTGTTTCTCAGCATCAAACTTCTTTTTGTCAACATCCACAAGTTTTAGATTAGGACACTTGCGTGCAAGATGTCCTTTTTGATCACATTTGAAACATGTTCTCATGGACACATCTTTGACTTGTGGTTGTTGCTTTTTCTTTTTAGCAAAGAACTCATCATTAGATTGTCTCATTTTGAGTTCTTTTTCTTTTTCTAAACTGCCTCCTTGAACAAAACTCATTTTTGTCTGAAAATTTGGCATTTCATTTTTGTTTCGATGTTGTTTCTTCTTATAACCCAACCCAGCCTTCATGTTCTTCTTTTTGAAACCAGGTTTGTTATACGAACCTCTATGACTCTTACCGACAAACTTTGAAATCTCAGACTTCTCAATCTCAACCATTTTGAAAACTTTATCAATCTTCTCTGAAATCACATTCTGAATCGGGAATACAACATCTAAGAACAATTTGTCCGATCCAATCATGGTATAAACCAATCCTTTTGAATCATCATTCAAACTTTTCTCGGATTTTGTGTTT
Source organism: Helianthus tuberosus (assembly GCA_030545235.1). Classification (NCBI taxonomy): domain Eukaryota; kingdom Viridiplantae; phylum Streptophyta; class Magnoliopsida; order Asterales; family Asteraceae; genus Helianthus; species Helianthus tuberosus. The sequence goes on along the minus strand of CM060449.1, from coordinate 124,992,775 downwards.
TTCAGATAACTATCATGAAGATTTCCTTCATTTTCATCCTGTGATTCAGATTTACCTGTATCAACCGACTCTTCTTTCAACACACTTTCAACGACTTTTCCTACCACCTCTGAATCATGAGAATCATCAGATTTGAAATAGGTTATGTCAATGTTGTCTGGCAATTGATCAACCATGTTGAAAGCTTTTTCGACCTTTTCCTCATCATAAAATGCAAATTTTCCCGGTGGTGGAACTTGATGAAACTCTGAACCAATACCTTTCTTGTTCTGCTCAGACTCACCATCACCAGGTTTTATATTGAAAATTCTTTCAAGCACATATGACGACACGTGGTAACTCTTTAACTTGTTGTTATCTTGTTCTAAATTAGCAATCTGTCTCTTCAACTTAGCAACATCCTCAATATAGGAATTAACAACATCTTGTTTTATAGAATACATTCGTTTAAGCTCTTTGGTTGTTTCAGACATATAATTCATTCTTGATTGAGCATATTTCATTTCATCTTTCACTTTGTCGTATGATTCTTTCATAATATCATATGCTAATTTCATTGAGTCATATTCCTTTTTCATTTCTTGATAAGCAATTTCCTTTTGTTCACATTCATTTGCCATTTTCAAACCATTTTCTTTCAAAACTTCATTTTCTTTCTCTAATTTGTTACATTTTTCTGAAAGTTTTTCATCATTTTCTTTAAAAACCTTTTCTTTTTCTAGCATTTCTTTGCATTTTTCTTTGAAAATATTTTCTATTTTTGTGAACTCAAAATCTCTTGTTCTAAATTGCTCATCTTTTTCATTACAAGCTCTGCACGGTTCCATGCATTTCTTGCACTTATCAATCTGTTTTAAGTTTTCAGAATCAGAATTTACCTCAGTGATTGGCACTTCGGTGTTTTCAGCAATCTCTGTCTGCTCAGCAACATTCTGCTTTTCTTCAACACTAACTTCATTACCAACATCACCAACTTTCAAATTCTCATTCTTTTCTTCTTTCTTCACCTCTTCTTCAATCTGCTGTTCTTCAGTAACAGCTTTTTCAACCCCTTCATTCACAACAATTTCTTCAATTTTGATTTTCTTCACATCTTCAACTTCAACCTTTTCAGCATCTTTCTTCAGATTGTTCACCATTTCTTCAACATTCTTCTTCATCCTCTCTTCATCCCTTTTTCTCAGACACGATAACATAGCATATCTGATATCCTTTTCATATTGCTTAGCGTATTTGTCATCTTTCAATACTCTTCTATAGTATTCAGCTCTTAACGGGACAGCAAGAAGAACATCATCGAAGATTATGTCTTTCTTGGGAACAACCGGTTCTCCTTCTCTGTTATAGTAACATTCTCTCTTTTTATCCCATCTTTTACTACCAACAGCCATCTCATACTCTTCCTGCATATCATCCATTCTGTTTAAAACAACGTTTCTTTCTCTGTAAGTCTTCTCACTTAAGATCTCTTCCCGAGTTTTCTCTTTGACCTCAAGTTTTTCTTCATGGACTTCAGCAGTGTCTTTGTCTTTGTTTTCATCTTGAATCTCAGCAACAAAAACAAACTTTCTTTCTTCCGTCATAGCTCTCCCATGAGCTGTTTTACGAACATTCTCTAAACGATCTTCTTCTGGACAAACTGTGCTCCAGTCAAATCCTTCATCAGGATAGATTACTGCATATGCTCTTGATTTTTCTCTCGGCTTATCTTCAATCAACTTTGGTTCTTCTCTGCTTCGATGATAAATTGCCTTTCGATAATAATCATCGTTGAAAGGACGTTCACTTCCTTCACCAACTTCAGAATTAGTGCATTCTCTCTTAAAATGACCCTTTTGCTTGCATTTGAAGCAGGTCACTTTGGATTTGTCGAATCCAAGCTTTGTTGACGCACCTCCAAGTGATTGTTTCCCGGTAATCTCCATATATCTCTGAGCTCTTCGAATACAACTAGCTAAACACCAACGAATGTCAATAAGCTCCATCTCTTCTGGATCAATCTGGTCGTAGTCTTCTTTGGTCAATTCGGAGTTTCCAATTTTGCCAGCTACTAGACCTTCATATGACTCCAAAACAGATGCAAGGAAACTCATTTGCTGCTTCGCTGCATTGATGCTCATTGCAGGAGAATTCTTTAGTTTAAGAGCAATGTTGCACAGAATTTCATCAGAATCATCAGAATTTGTCTTTGAAGATGAATGATATCCAGAATGATGATTTGTTGACGTTGTTGGTGGTTCTTTCATCTTTTCACCACTAAATGCTGTTTTTGGTGAACCAACGCCTTTATCAGAAAGCACACTGCTTTTGTAGTACAAGCCAACATTCTGTTGATGTGAAGAATCAGTCATCTTGTTTTGCTTCTGCAACTCCAGATCATGACTTTCAATCTTTTCAAACAAAGCATCAAGAGTAATATTATCATACACAGCATCATTTTTCAAAATAAAAACAAACGTTTGCCACTGATCAGCTCGTGGTAACGCTTCAATCACTTTGTCAATAAGTTCCTCTCTTGATTTGTTTATCTCTAATCTCTCCAATTCAATTTTTAGATGACAGAATCTCTCAATCATTTGTCTCACTGACTCTCCTTTTATGTTATCAAACAAATCAAATTCTTTCTTTAATAAAGCAATTTTGTTCTTTTGAATCTGTTTACCCCCCTCAGCTTTAAGTTGTAAAGCTTCCCAGACAGACTTAGATGTTCCTTTATGATTTAGCAGTGCAAAGATGTCATATCTAATTGCTGACTGGATCAATGCTATCATTCTTTGTTCAGCTCCGTATTCAGCTTTATCTTCTCTAGTAAACTGCTTGAATACCAGTTCTTCGCCTTTATCGTCTTTTGGTTTTTCATACCCATACTCCAGACAAAACCAACTTTCATGAGCATACGCCTTTGCCCAGTTGAGAAAGCGTTCTTTCCACCATGTATAATCATCAATACTATCAAGAGTTGGTGGCTTTGAGTGAGTTCCATAGAAGTTATCATGCTTGATATTTTCATTTAACGCCTTCGTGATAGTTTTTGGTGTAACATTTGTAACCTCAGACGATTCGGTTGCGAACGCGTTGTAAAACGTGTTGAAAAATTCCTCAGCCATGATGCAAACCTTGAATCACCTGAATCACAAACAAATAAACACAATTAGTTCAATCAATATCAAATAAACTGAAAATAGACTGACACTCGGTATCCGTGAAATGTTCTCGACACGAAATTTCACTTTTCAAGCGAAATCTTGATTTCAAGCGAAATCACTCTATCAGTTGAAGCGAAATCTGATATTATTATGTTCAAGCGAAATCAATTTTTTAAAGCTTGAAGCGAAATCAACTTTATATCTTGAAGCGAAATCCCAAGTAATCAGGTCTGAAGCGAAATCAAATGTTCTTGTTGAAGCGAAATCAAACTGGTTTCTGTTCAAGCGAAATCCTAGACTGATGTCTTCTGAAGCGAAATCTCCATTCTGAAGCGAAATCAATCAAGCGAACTCTAACTGATTAATGATTTCGCTTGAATTTCAAGCGAAACCTTGCTGAAATATGACTGATTCAAGCGAAATAGTGCTGAATGTTACGAACTCAGACGGAAAAATTCAGATTTCTCCTAAACGACAAGGAATTTCGATCTGAAACTTGGTAGGGTTGTTTATCAACTATTTTCGCACAACATACTAAAAATTCATCCAATTCGGACCGTGAAATCCCGTTCAATTCGTCGAAAATCCATCAAAAACGTGAAAAAGTAGTAGAATATGAAGAAATTGGTGAAATTCAGATCTGATTCTGCTGAATTCAAGTACGAAACAATGTGTTTGATCAAGCAATCGAACTCCTTGCTCTGATACCACTTGTTAGGACCGGTTTGACTCCGATACGATTGCGTAATGAAAGTTCTACGTGCGGAATCCGTGAACTATCGAGACCGAAACACACAAGATGTAATATAATCGTGATTCTATTTATAAATCTGAAACGTACAAAGAACCTTGAATCACTTGACAACTTTCTCTCTCTAGTTTCTCTCTCTAGAACTAGAGCTCTCCAAAAGTCAAATGTAAAAGTGTTCTTCAAGCTTAATCTTGATTTAGCTTGAAGCCTATATATAGTGTTGAGGTTTAGCTTGAAACTGTTCAAGCTAAATCATGATTTCCCTTGAAATGACATGTGACACCTTCAAGCTAAATCATCACTTTCAAGCTATATTATCCTATTACATGATACAAGACGCAGTCAATAGACGTAGTGCACTAACAAAATCCTGGAAAGGAATGGTCCTGTAGCTTACAAGTTGGAGCTACAGACAGAACTTAATGGCGTTCATGATACATTCCATCTATCTAATCTGAAGAAGAGCCCAACACAAGAAACAGTGGTCATTGTTGCTGATGAAGTTCACATTCATGACACACTCCACTTTACAGAAGAACCCGTTGAGGTTACTGATTGGAAGGTTAACAAGACTCGGAGGAGTAGTGTTAAACTTGTCAAGGTTCGATGGAACGCGCGTCATTGCCCAGAGTTCACTTAGGAGCGTGAGGACCGCATGAAAGAAAAATACCCGCATTTGTTACCCAACTCCCCTGCTGAATTATAATTGATCACTTGAATTACTTTTTGATTATTGCCATATACATACATGTGCATCACATATTGCTTAAAGTCATATCATTATTGCATGAGAACTTTATTGATTCAAATGATGCATGAAACACAGTTAGCACAGTTATCAGATAAATCAGAAATATGCTAACAGAGTTCAGTACATAGACAGACAATGTGTTGAGACACAGAATGAGCCAGAAACCAAGTATTACACTAGGATAGTGTGTAGGAAAGTAAGGATCACAAAACTGTCTTCCTAGTGATAGTTTAAGTTCCGGAAAGTGCGTAAAACTCACATAAAGTGCTGAATTCAGCAAAAATCAGTAATTTTCAGCATTTAAACACTCTTGTATTATGCAGAAATATGGTTAAATGGTCCTGAATGCTTTCCTAAGTGTCGGGAATCAAAAGTGTCACAAAAGGGTACATAAAGCACACTAAACTGCATAGTTTAGCACCTTAACGAACCGGTAACCAACCGAACAACCGGACACTACCCGAAACACCAAATTTTCACTAGAAGCACTGTTTTAACATTACCAAGCTAGTTATGGTCCCCGAACATCATAACACATCATATAAATATCTAATAACTAATCACCTAACTAGATACTTGGATTTCAACTATTAACTAATCATATGGTTAAACCTAAGCCTACTACCCCCCACCTATGGGACGGCCCATACATGGCCCCACCATCTTGATTTTATTTTGATAAAATATTAGATTGTGTTCCCTTGTTTTAAGCATAAGAACCATGAGTTAAAAGGTGAATATGGATTATAAGTATACCTAAGTGTTCATAACTCTCATTTTTACACACACTTAAAAACACACTTCTTCTCCTCTCCCTTCCCTTGCTCTCGGCCGAACCAAACACCACCATCATCACCACTTTTCAATCAAGTTTCATCCATTCCAAGCATATACAATTGTGATAGAAGGTGCACAAAGGAACTAGGAGCTTGTAGAAGTTCAAGGACCTTCTTCATTTGCTATTATCCATCTCTTTTCTCCTCTTGATCATCCCTGGCCTTGAGCTAGTGGTAAGAACATCATACACTCCATTTTTCATCTTATCTTAGTGGTTAAAGAATGATACATGATGATAATCATCAAGAACACTAAGAATCACAAGAATAAAACTTGAACATAAGCTTAAATCATGAAGAATCTACGTTGTTTATGAGTTATTATGCTTGATGATTGTTGTTTATTCATATATTTGATGTTGATCATCATATGATCTTGCTAGATCATGATTAAAAACATAATCTAGCAAGATGAGGGGATGGACATGTTAGAGTTTAATGAATCATCCTCACATAAACCATGAACTTGAAAGAATATGTGGTTTTCTTGTAAAATAATGATCAAAGTAAGTTGTAATACTTGTAGATCTAAAATTTCATGGATGATTTTTCAAGAAACCAAGCTAAAAATACAAGTTTTATTTAATCTTGGTTCTTACATAAGTATACCCCATTTTTGATGGTTAAACAAGTATAGAAACTTATATGTAACAAGAAAAATCCATAAAGAAACATTTTAGAAAATAAGCTTTGTAAGTTGTAAAGATCTAAATCCTTTAAACATGATGTTTTTAAAGAATCAATCACACTTTAAAGGGTAACAAGACTTACTAAATACACTAGTAAGTTACTACAAATTTCAAGTTCATGAAGTGGTAGTTTATGCTTGATTTTGACAAAATCGGTAAGTGTAGATTGTTTATTGTTGATGGTGAATTGATTGTGTTGATTTACAAAAAGAAAATGATATACCTTGAAGGTATGGAAACCTCCATTTTTAGGGGAAACTATGGCAAAGTCTTTCTAAAAATAAAACACGTAGAAAAATATTTCCAAATAAATATTTACAAGTGTATTTTAAACCATGGATTTTTTTCACATAAAGTTTGCCATAATTTTTGTTACAAAATATAAATATTGGAGGTTGGTTTTTATAAATAAAAGTGACTAAATATGTATTTAGGAAATATATATTTAGATGACACCATGTGTGTGATTATTTGTATATTATGTGTATTAGTTATATTATTTTAGGACTTGAAATAATATAACTCACTAAAATACCAAAAATTACAATCCAAAATATTACCAAAATTCCAAGAATATGAATATACACATTTTACACAAAATATTGGTGAAACCGAACAAAAGAATGTAACTTACAAAATATTCCGGAAAATTGATTCACATGTATATTTTGGTAAATAATATTTTGGACACCAAGTGAATAAAAATATGATTTCTACAATTATTACAAATTTATATCATATTTTTTACAAGAGGAAAATATATTATTTTAGGTGAATAAAAATATATATATATTTTTCTTGGAATTATTAGAAGATGTATTATTTTTGGGAGAAAATATATATTTCTTAAACAAACATGAAATACAATATTTTTGGGGTGAAAGATATATTTTCTCAAATTAATATGAAATATATCATTTTTGGAGAAAAGTAAGTTTATATATATTTTCTAAGTTAGACTTGAAAATATATTATTTTTGGAACTTATATGTAAATACAAATATTTTTGCCAAGGGAAAATTATAAATAATATTTCTTAAAATATATATTTTGGAAATATATATTGGTGAACTTTTATTAAAGATAATATTCCGGAAAAATTAATACGAAATTAAGTATAAGAATACTTAATGAATACAATAAAAATACGTATTCTCATTCGTATAAATACACACCGGAATACGACCCCAATACATGACAAAAATATACAAATACAAGAATACGAATACACCAATCCTTGGGAAGGAAATACATGTATAAATACTTGAAGAGTATCAAATCAAAATATATTATTATTCCAAAATTTAATAAATATGATTTAAGTTAAAATATTTAATATTTTAACAAATAATTATATAACTTGGAATAATAATGAAGACGCTAAATTATACTAAGTCAAGGCACGACGCGCTTGTCTAATAGACATTAGTACGTTGTAGGTAGTCGTGTACGCCAGGTGAAGCTTTGAGTTACGGTGTTTACGAAGAACGCAAGACTGTGAGTTCATGTCCCCCTTTTCTTTTAACTGTTTTGTTTTATAACTTCGGGGGTGAAGTACATGTTACTAAATGATTACAAACAATTACAATTGGTATGGTTAGCTATGGAATGCACAGTAGATCAAGTGAATGGGTAGGCGCACTCCTAAGACCATTAATCCTCGTGTTAGGACCGGAGGGCATGAGTGATAGATCTATTTGGGTGTAGAGAGCCCACACCCATGTGGACCGGGGATTGGCCGATGAGGTGACTATGTCTTACTGCCGGAGGCTCGGTACAAAATCTGCTAGGTTTGAGTCTTCCTACGCCGTTGCACGCATATTAATGGCCTTGCAAACCATTAATTGATCTGTTTCCTTGTTTTGCTTTCATACCGGAATTTACAAAACATACATACATACAATGATTACAAGGTTTTATTTATACACACAAACAAACACATGAACTCACACAACTTTTGTTGATGTTTTCAAACTACATGTATTTCAGGGAATTAAAAGTGGATCTGGCGGGCGTTTGGATGTTTCAAGTTGCATTTAGAATAAAGGATGTCATCCGTTGTCTTAGGGTTTGGTTAGTGTGTCTTATCCTGGACGAGACACATCTACCAAAGCCTGGTTTTATTTAGAGTCTTTTGATGAGTCCTTATGGAACTCTAAACAATTCGTATGATTTGTAATTCGAATTTGAAGTCTATGTTTCAAACAATGATGTTTGTGATGTTTTTAAACTTATTTAATGGATGATCATCTTTGGTTTATCATATAGTCGTTGTTATGATTGAATGCAATGATATTAAGTAAATTACACATAATCACGCTTCCGCAAAAGTCAGGGTGTGACAGACAGGCCTTGATTGTCTATCCTGGCCGGTTGATTCCTAGGTGGCGAAACTCAAGGAGCTTGGAGGCAATCCTGTGTCGTATCCTGCTAAAGGTTGGGCTAGAGAGACTTCAAAGGCAGCTAAGATGGTGGACGAGGCTGGAGAAAAGAAGGATGCTGGTGGTGATGCTAGTGAGGATGCTGCTCAGGATGCTGATGCTGAGGAGGTGAAGAAGGATGGTGGTGATGCCGCTGTGTGAGGGCATTCAAGTGGGCAATGATGGATATTATTGCTTAGGTTGGAGCCCACTTTTTTAAATTCAAATAGTCTGTAACTCCAAATAATTTACTTTTCCTGCACTTAGATACAATATGATGGCCAAAGGTGGAGGGATCCTGAGTTTCAGGACGAAACCCTTGGTCATCAACTTTAATATGCTTTTTGAATCAATCAATAGTTGATGGTGGAGGGATCTTGTGTTTTCAGGACGAAGCTTTCAACTGTTTATGTAAATATGCTTTTGAACAAGTTGTACTTTTGGTGGATGGGTCTCGTTTTGAGATGAAGCCAAGAGTACAACCTTTTGGTTTGTTAATAATAAATAACTAACCTTTTAGCCTTATCTTTGTGATTGTGTTTTTCTTTTATTTTTGAAAAATATCTTCTGAATATCCTGATCAAATATCCTGGTCAGGATACTGATGTTATGCTCAAAATTCTTGTTGCTCTTATTCAAAAATGTTAAGCAAGAATTTAATTAAGTATCAGATGGTAAAAGCCTAACTTATTCAGATAAATCTTTTGAACTTAGTAATGTAGAACCATACAAGAAACACTTAGGCAATAGTTTCCAACTTCAACCTTTGAATGCTTTACAATGTCCCCAGCATTGATGTCCCATGTCTGTGCAGGATATTGCATCAGTACATGACATACTTCAGTACTCCTTCAGTCCAATCATTGTAATATTTTATTCATAAAAGAATGTGTTTAAACTCAATCACATTTTGTTTGGAACTTGTCCATAAATTTAGTTTCACTGGGGATAGACCCTTAGTATCCTGGGGATAAACCCTTAATATTCTGGGGATAAACCCTTAAATTTATGCGCTACAGGCGGGAGTGTATAAACTACAAGACTTAGAAAGGTGAAAACCTTCAAACCTTAGAGAGTATGAAAATACCCTTTCGTGAGAGAGGGTGATCAATCCTCATATACCTTAAGGATCCAGGATATAGCCAATAATAACGAAATTGTCAGCCACTTTTACATGAACCGGTCCCGCTATCTTGAACTATTCCTGGATAACTTGCGTTCCAGGCGGGGTGTTTAAACCCAATTCGAGAGAAAGGTGAATAGCTTTAAACCTTTGAAGGGAAAAGGATCCCTTAAAAGTGAGAGAGGGGGCCAATCCTCTAATCTTTCGATTCATCTTGAGTATACATCCTGGAGTAACATCCTGAAGCGTATCCTACAAAACATCTTTAAACTAAGGTGGGTGTTAGCTTGGCTAACACCCCTCCGATGCTTAAGTCAGTATTGGGTTCAAAAGAATAAATAAAATCAAACATATTTAAAAGAGATAGAATGCATACCATCCTGGCTTAGAAATTAAATTCTAAACTCACTTGAAATAGAGCTTAAGGTGTATAGCATTCCAGGATCTTGGTAACATATCCCCTTCCATATTCTTGAGTCGGTATGATCCTTTCCCAGATTCTGATTCAACTTCATATGGTCCTTCCCATTTCGGGGCAAGCTTTCCATCAGCAGGATTAGTAGTATTCTGAAAAGTCTTCCTTAACACCCAATTTCCAACTTGAAACCTTTTAGTCCTTAGATTTTTGTTATATGCTCTGGAAATCCTCTATTGATATGCTTCCATCCTTAGCTTTGTTGCATCCCTTGTCTCATCAACAGTATCCAATTCTTGACATAAAGTTTCAGGATTCGTCTCAGGATCCCGGATGTTCGGCCTTGCTGTAGGTATCACCATCTCTGTCGGGATCACTGCTTCTGCCCCAAATATCAGCCCATAGTACAAATGGTAGTTCTTCTGCCCATCTTCCTTTTTTAGCACCTAGTCTTTTCTTCAAATTGTTGACAATTATCTTGTTCAAGGATTCTGCCTGTCCATTTGCTTGAGGATGTACCAGAGTTGATGTAATCATCTTGATCCCCCAACTTTTGCAAAAATCAGTAGTTCTCTTGCTGATGAACTGAGAGCCATTATCACAAATTATCTCAGCTGGTACCCCAAACCTAGTCAGGATATTCCTCTTTATAAAAGATACTACTTCTTGATCTCTGACTTGAACAAAGGCCTCTGCTTCAACCCATTTGGAGAAATAATCTGTCATTGCCAGCATAAAAACTTTTCCTCCTGGAGCTTTTAGCAATTTTCCCACTATATCCATACCTCATTTCATGAATGGCCAAGGGGAAACAATAGGATATAGTGGCTCAGTAGGCTGATGTAGTATATTGCTGTGCCTCTGACATGCATCACATCTTCGAACATATTCTACAGCATCTTTCCTCATAGTTGGCCAATAGTATCATGTTCTTAGCACCTTCGAGAACAATGATCTGCTCCTAATATGGTTGCCACAATCTCCTTCATGTATATCCTGAAGTACCTCCTTGGTCTCAGGAACCTCCAAACACCTTAGGTATGGACCTGCAAGAGACTTCTTATACAAAACATCATTTATAATAGTGAAACGAGATACCTTCATCCTGAAAGCCTTAGGATTTTCATCCTTTGGGATGTATCCTTCTTTGAGATATTTCATGATCGGGGCCGTCCAGGATTTAGCATCCTCCTCAGGATACTCATCTCCAGGATCCTGGATACTTGCTACTTCCTTATCCTGAGACTTGAAGAGTTCCATCACAGGGTACAGGATATGTAGTATTGGTATTTGAGTTCCTTCCGGTATCCTGACTGTAGATCCCAGATTTACCAAAGCATCTGCTTCGAAATTATCCTCTCTTGGTACCTGTTCAAGTGTAAAAACATCGAAATATCCTGCTAATTTTTTGACAATTTCAAGATATTCGATTAACCTTTCACCTTTGACTGCATAGGACCCGTTGAAATGGTTAGTAATTAACAAGGAATCAACATATACTTGCAAACTTTTAATATTTATATTCCTGGCCAACTCTAGTCCTGCAATCAGAGCTTCATATTCTGCTTCATTATTAGTGGCAGGAAATTCACACCTAATAGCCTGGGGTAATATGCCCCCTGTGGCGATTTTAGTAGTATACCTAATCCTACACCTCTTACATTAGATGCACCATCAGTATATAATGTTCGGGATTCTGAGGTTTCTCCTAGTTGTTGTACTTCTAGGTCTACTTCACTTTGAATGTCACTACTGAAATCAGCCACAAAGTCTGCTAAAGCCTGAGACTTTATAGCATTTCTAGGTTCATATACTAGATCATAGGCACTTAACTTTACTGACCATTTAGCCATTCTACCCGACATCTCAGGTTTCCTAAGTACATTTTTAACAGGATAATTAGTTTTAACATGAATCCTATGTGTCTCAAAATAATGTCTGAGCTTAGTTGATGCCATAACTAGGGCTAATATCAATTTCTCTAAGTGTGAATATCTAGTTTCAGCATCTAATAAACTTTTACTAACATAATAGACAGGATACTGCTGACCTTCGTGATCCTTTACCAGAACAGCACTTACTGCATTCACTGATATTGCAAAATACCGGGATAATGGTTCACCATCCTCGGGCTTCATCAACAGAGGTGCAGTTGAAAGATATTGCTTAATTCTTGTAGGGCCGCTTCATGCTTTTCTCCCCATTCAAATTTCTTATTCTTCTTCTTTAGGATATCGTAGAATTCCTTGCATTTCTCTGAGGATCTTGAAATAAACCTTTGCAATGCCGCTACTCGTCCTGTTAATCTTTGCACATCTTTCATGTTGGATGGTGATTTGATATCCAGGATAGCTTTGTTCTGTTCCGGGCTTGCTTCTATCCCCCTTTTAGTCACCATATATCCTAAAAACTTTCCTGCCCCTACTCCGAAATGGCACTTGGCAGGATTCAGCTTCATATTGTATTGGTCCAGGATATCAAATGCACCTTCGATATCCTGGAGATGATCCTCAGCCTTTTTGGACTTTACCACCATATCATCAATATACACCTCCATGGTGTCTCCCAGTTTGTCTTTAAACATCATATTCACCAATCTCTGGTACGTTGCACCTGCATTTTTCAAACCGAAAGGTATGGCAGTATAACAATAAATACCTGTTGGTGTCATGAAAGCAGTATCCTCCTGATCGGAGGGTTCCATTTGGATCTGCTGGAATCCTGAGGATGCATCCATAAAGGTTAGCATTTCATGACCGGCAGTTGCATCCACCATTGAGTCTATATGAGGCAAAGGAAATGGGTCTTTAGGACATGCTTTGTTTAGGTCTGTGTAATCTACACAAACTCTCCATTTCCCATTCTTCTTTTGAACCACAACCACGTTTGCTAGCCACTTGGGGAATTTGACTTCCCTAATCATCTTGGACTTCAATAGTCTTTCAACCTCCTCCTGTATGATCGCGTTTCTTTCAGGAGCAAACTTTCTTCTCTTTTGCTGAACGGGCTTGAAAGACCTGTCAATCCCAAGCTTATGAGTTATAATATCTTTAGAAATACCTGTCATATCCTCATGTTTCCATGCAAACGTAGACATCCTGCATTTTAAAAAATTAGTTAACTGGTTTTCAATATCCTGAGGAATATTAGCTCGTACGAGCACCGAGATATCTGGATTATCCTGCTCCAGGATAATTTCCTTAACATCTTGCTCTAAGGCGTCCATGATATCCTGGGCTCGTATCTTTAATTGCTATCATGCTTTAGGCTTTGTTGAAGACTTCATTGAGGAAAAATAACATTCTTTGGCCTCTTGTTGATCGCTTTCCACCTTGAAAACCCCCCAAGGGGTAGGAATCTTGATACACTGATGATAGGTTGATGGGACAGCCTTCATATCATGGATCCATGGTCTGCCCAATATAATATTGTAGTAGGATAATGAATCCATGACACAGAAATGTTGCATTGAATTCACTCCCTCAACATATACTGGCAGCTTTATTTCTCCCACAGTATTCTTGGTGTAAGGACCTGCAAAAATGTCCAAAAACGACCCGTAAGTGAAAACCCGGACCCCTGAAACCCTAATGATCTTGAAAAACCAAGAAAACAAGATTTCTGGATTTCAGGCGGGCCGCGTAAAACGTAAGCCTAGGCTTACGCTGGCCGCGTCAAACTAGAAATCACCGGATAAGCGTTACAGGCCACGTGGCAGCCACGTGGTCAACCTACTGACGACACGCTAGCCCTACACGTAGACTAGGGGTCCTCGCGGGCTGCGTAAAAGTAAAGCTAAGGTTTACGCGGGCCGCGTAAAACCTAAAAACTTGCTATAAATTGCCTGTGCATGGGACTTGTTTCTGCATTCGAAAATTTAGCTTCAAAACGTCCAAATTCTACAGAAAACAAGTCTTTAGGTGTCCAGGCACTGCTATGATACAGGGTATTAACTCGATCACTACTACGATACAATGTCCGATCGATTGAAACCGATCCGATGGATGTTTAAGTGCTGCCCGTATTTGGGCTATACTTTGTCATTCGTCGTGAGGATTTTGATTTCGTGAGTTTATCGTAAAGAGTTGTATTAAGTTACTGACCTAGTTTCGTGTGCATTGCTATTTAAATTAGGTTACAAGGCTAAATCAGTAGGCTAAACTCTGCTCAATTAAATCTGCAATGTGAGTCATTCTCTTTTTCTCAAAAATGTTTTACAATACCCAAATGTTTTCCAGTTATATATTACAGGGATTAAGTCATGGTTATCTTGAATCACTGGCAAGTGAGGTATTGTGCACATTACTAATTTCTCACGGTTAGGTTAACAAACCTAACTGTGATAATCATCACTACTTAGGTGAAAGGCCCCAATAGTGGTATGACCATCGTCACCAGGGTGTGACACGGCATCAAATAAAAATAAGATAGTAGCCATTGTAATCGCTCTTATGCTGTAATCTATAACTAAGGTGTCATTTTATTTAACCTGAATGACTCGCCAGTATTTCCCCGCTGATAAAATATTTTTAAAACATGTTTCAAGTGACTTACTGTGAACCAAGGAAAACATGCTACGGAGCATTAACAAGCTTGAAGTGGTGGCTCAGTAAAATAAATAAACATGTTTTGTAAAACAAGGGATTTCCTCGTGAAATTACCTTTAGTGTAAATTATGGGGTTTGTCCCAATTTAGGAAATAAAATAATTAGGCATTTTCAAGTTTTAAAAGATCCTGTTAAACTTCCGCTGTCAACTCAAATAATAAATACCACGGGTTTCTGTCTCGTGGCTCCTGGATCGGGTCACACCGGGATGGGGGTCGTGACAGAAAAAGGTGGTATCAGAGCCACTGATTTAAGCCAATTAAGTATTTAAAAATACTTAATTTAATTGATTGCCATTCTGTGATTCTGTAAATAACATTCTAAGTAGGATTTTGTGTTTCCTTATATTCTGATAGCATGAATGAGTTATCTGAAGCTCTTCAGAATCTCACTATCTATCCTACTGACATGGAAGTTTCCGAGGGCTTTTCCGGTTATTGGGCTGACACTAAGAAACCTATGGAATTCCAAGCCCAACCTCAGGAGAAACCCAAGTCGAAAAAGAGAAGGAGAATCATAGGCTGGAGACGCGCACGAAGGAAGAAGCCAGCGGCACAGAGGGTTAAAAAGACTGAGGACCCAAATGATAAAGGGAAAGGAAAAGAGATCGGGGAAAGTTCAGGGCAAGCCCAGAAAATGCCACCCTGGGCGGAGCTTGATCGCAAACTGGCAAATTGTGACCTCATCGGACCTGCCAATGAAGACCTCTTCAATTACCCCGCTGAATCACAACTTCTAGTTAATTTGGAACATGCTATCCCAGATCCTATTGTCAACCCCCGACCCTTACCAGGAGAGCTGGAGGAATGGTGGACAAGTGATTGGCAATTTCAGAATTCTTGAATAACCCTAACACCTTTTTCCCCCAGTTTGACCCTGAGCCTGCACCAAACCCACCAATGAGCACCAAGAACTTGGCTGAACTCCGCCACTATGGCGAGGAGTTGGTGGACGTAGGAAATAGAATCCGGGAAGTGGGGAAAGGATATCATGGAAATGCGATGAGAGGGAACGTCGTTTCTGAAGTGCCAGCTGATGGGATCGTATGTGGTTGTGTGGTTACGTGTTTAATAATAATAAGATAATAATAAATATTAATCAAAATATAATTATGTAAAATAACTTAAAATAAAACTTTTGTAATATAACTGGTGTGTATGGATGCATACTAATATATAAAAATATCAATGTCGCAAAGTCGACAATTTTGGCTATACGTGTTGACATGATTATGTGTGATTGTTTTATTGTGACTAATTCTTAATTATTTTATGTTATGCCAATAATTTATACACTTGTATACTGAAAATTTATCAGATGGAACCCGTCGTCAATGAGCCAGTTAATGAAGTTAATCAATCCGAACAAAACCATGGAGATCAATTTCTTAATAGGCAAGATATAGAAAACATCGTTGCCCAGGGAATAGCAAATGCTATTCCAGCAATCCTTGTTGCTGCCCGAAATCCAGTTGAACCTCCACCAATTACTCCCAGCAAACGTACTCACGACGACAATTTCAGTAATAGTGTAATTGGAGGCGGAGCAATAATAATAATAATGATGATGTGATGCAAGCCCCATTTCTTAAGAAAATGAAAGATGCAATGCCTGGTTGCACTTACAAGGAATTTCTTGCCTGTAAACCAATCGAATTTGCAGGCAATGAAGGGGTAACTGCTGCACTGCGTTGGTTAGAGAAAACTGAAGCAGTAATCAAAATAAGTAAATGTGCCAAGGAAGACAAGGTCATGTACGCGTCGCATCTTTTTAAAGAAGGGGCACTAGAATGGTAGAACACGGTACTACAAGCCAAAGGAAGCGATGTGGCTTATGCCATGAATTGGGAAGAATTTAAGAGACTAGTAGAAAGAAAATTATGTCCCGAATATGAAAAGCAACAAATGACAAATAAGTTCCTAAACCACCGGATGGTGGATGTTGATTGTCGAGGGTATACTTCGACATTCTTCGAGTATGCTAGAATTGTACCTACCCTGGCTTCGCTAGAACCGGTACTTATTTCTCGCTATATTTGGGGTTTAATTAGCGAGATTCATGATATCGTCAAAGCTGCAAGACCCCGCACAATTGACGATGCAGTAGAATTAGCAACACCTTGACCGACGGACTGGTACGCACAAGAGAAGAAAACCGGAAAAAGGAAGTGGCCCAAAAGATTACCCAAGGATTTCGTGTGGGTAATAGTAGTAATTTCAAGAAAAAGGGAACCGGGCAACCTTCCACTGCTCCATTCTACGGTACCTGTAAAAGAAAGCATTTTGGAAGATGCAAAGGATATTGTAATTTCTGCAAGATTCCAGGGCATCAAGAAGAAGATTGCAGGAGGAAGAAATCAACAATCTGCTTTAAATGTGGAGAAGCTGGACATTTTAGACCAGACTGCCCCAAATTGGTCAAACCAGCTGACAACAAAGCCAAACCTACAGAAGGAACTACCAAAATGAATGCAAGAGCATTCCAGTTGACTACCCAAGAAGTAGAACTCATCCCAGATGTGATAGCTAGTGCGTTCCTAGTTCACGACATTTATGCAAAAGTATTATTTGACTCTGGTGCAAACCAAAGTTTTATAAATACTTCATTCTGCCAAGCTCTTAAACTACCCTTAAACAAACTTCGACAAGTTTTTACTGTAGAAACGGCAGATGGAAATTATGTTAACATAGATAAGGTTTTGCAAGAAGAAAAGATAGAACTCTTAGGCCAAACATTTTCTGCAAACCTATTACCTATGAATTTAGCTGGATTCGATGTTGTGTTAGGAATAGATTGGTTAGTAGCCAACCATGCTCAAATTCTCTGTGATACGAATTCTATAGAAATTCATGCACCCACAGGAGAAGTAGTAATGATTACAGGAGATAAGCCACGTAAGCCAATGAAGTTCATTTCTGTAATGAAAGTTGCTAGTTATTCAAGAAAACAAGGAATAGTGTATATGATTTCGGTAATCGTTAACACTAAAGGTAAGGAACTTAAGGAAATTCCAGTAGTATCAGAATACTCAGATGTATTTCCAGAAGAACTACCTGGATTACCACCCGATAGGGAACTAGAATTTAGAATTCATCTAATTCCTGGAACTACACCGATAGCTAAGGCACCTTATCGGTTAGCACCCACCGAAATGTTAGAATAGAAAAAGCAATTAGATGAATTGCTCAGTAAAGGATTCATACAACCTAGTTCATCCCCTTGGGGAGCACCAGTGTTGTTCGTAAAGAAGAAAGATGATTCGATGCGAATGTGTATCGATTATAGGGAATTGAATAAGGTTACAATTGTTAGGGGTCATTTTCTTAACATATGTATCCTGACCAATATCCTGCCTTTGTTTGTTTATTTGTGACCAGGATGCTGGAAGAGGATATTGCTAACATCTTGGGCGATATCCTGAGGTTTATTGAATTGACCACGTGCAGGTTAAAGGCTGAGACTTGCTAACGGTCAAGAGGACTTCTTCTCCTCAAGACTCGGACGAGTTTGTTGAAGGAAAGACGTTGAGCCCGAAAGACCAGGTCTACAACGTTCGATGAAGGAATATTCGGTGGATCCTGGAAGTTTAGGATAGTTAGTTATCTTATCTTTACTATAAATAGATGGGGGCGGATCAGTTTAAGGCACACAATCTACTCTTACACTCTCGCATACTTTCATTTTCTAGCTCATTGCAAACACCACACTTGTATTCAAATTTCGTTGTAACACTTAGTCGATCCGTACCACATCCTGCACCGTATCCTGATATTTGAAGCAATAGAAGAACAAGGCAGCTGTGATTGTCAGCTCCCGAGGTTTTATGCCGGCGATCTAGATTGATCAAGGGCTTTCCTCGTACATCTCGTGTCATTTACTTTACTTTTGCTCATAGTTTGATCTTAGATACTGCTCTATATCCTGAGCCGTATCCTGAATACTGATTTTTTAAACAACTTAACAAGCACATTTTTAATTTACTTTCAAGCACACTACCTCACTTTACTAATTTGATCACTTAATTGCTTCGGTAATTTTTGACCAAAACAATTTGGCGCCCACCGTGGGGCGAGTGGTGCTCTCTTTACTAAAGATTTTTGTCAAATCGCTAATCGGTTTCCTATTTTCAAAACTTTTTGCCACATTGTCCGTAATGGCCTCAAGATCAAACATGAGTTCCTCTACTGTGTCTGCTATGACTTCTGCTACTACCGGTTCGGTGCTTCCACCACCTCCTCCAAGGGTGCCAGCCTCTTCACGACCTCAGGATGTTATCCCTACCCGCAGTGTTCAGGAATCTGCTCCTGTTTTAGCTTCTAACGATGAAATTTTAACCTTATTTGGAAGTGTGCAGGAACAAATGTGGCAGCAACAGGAAACAAACCAAATGCTTTTAAGGGAAATACAACTCCTGAAGTCTGGCTCGAGCAGATCTGCTGAGGATAACGTCACTCCCTTACACCCCAGAGCGTTGAACTTCAGTTCAGCTGTGTATACTGAGGATAACAGGGGGAATATTGTGCCCAATCTTCCTCAGAATCATACTCCTGAAATACCCTCCTCGGTCAGAATGTCAACCATGAGGAGCTCAGGATATGCTTCAGGATATGGGCAAAATCCTCCAACGGGTAACGTGTCAAATAATAATAATACTCATGCTACTAACAATAGTGGATCTGTGCAGGATACAGGTATAACATCAGCACTTACTAGGGAACTTCAGAAGTTGAAGGACATGATATCTAGTGTGCCTGGGGTGGTCCAGCCGATCCCGGAAGTATCCCAGGACAGCCACAAGATATCTTGTTTTGCATATCCTATCTGTGATGCTGAGATCCCGAAGAGATTCCAAACCCCCAACATGAAGCTTTATGATGGGACTACGGATCCTGAGGAGCATGTTGCTCAGTATAGGGAAAGAATGGAGATTAACCCTATCCCTCCGGAGCTCAAGGAAGCGTGCTTATGCAAGGGATTTGGTTCTACTCTAACAGGACCAGCCTTAAAATGGCTGTTAAACGTTCCTCCTCACTCAATTACTTCGTTTGCTCATTTGGTTAATTTATTTAACAGTCAATTTTCTTGTAGTCGGAGTTTTGAGAAACTAACCAGTGATCTTTACAGGATAACTCAAGGGCCTCAGGAATCCTTGAGGGATTATGTGAACAAATTCAGTCGAGAATCCTTGGATATCCCACATCTTGACGTTGCAACAGTTGTGCAAGCTTTCAAGATGGGATTACAAAAGGATTCTCAGTTTTATCAGGATCTTGTAATGAATCCCTGCAGGAATCTCGACGAAGCTCGTAACAGGGCTTTGAGATATATCCGTCTGGAGGATGACATGAAGATGCAAGAAAGGATGAACTCATCTAACACTTATGAGTCAACTAACAAGAAGTCAGAATCCTCATTCAAGTCATATCGGCCTAAGCCATATGGAAGAAATGATAACAAGAGAGTGAATGATGTCGAAGATGAGGATCCTGAAGAGTATCCTGAGCTGTCTGAATATTGCTTTTCTGTTAACATTCCCGAATTGATGTATGCCATGCAGGGTCTAGGAGACAAGGCTAGGTGGCCTCGAAAGAATCAACAAAAGGCTGATTGGAAAGATAAGTCAAAATGGTGTGCTTTCCACGAAGATTTCGGACATGTAACCGAGGATTGCATTGCTCTAAGGAAAGAAATAAGCTATCTTCTAAGCAAGGGATATCTGAAAGATCTCTTAGGAAGAAAGAAGAATAAGGGTCAGGATACTGAAAAGGATCCTGAGCGAGCAGCATCACCTCCCGCGGATGCCAAGATAATCAACTTCATCTCGGGAGGATCCGACATTTGTGGAACTTCGTATTCGGCAGCAAAGAGACATGCAAAGGAAGCCAAGGCCGAAAGGGGAGACAAACCTGTCAGAATGACTACCCTCACAACTGACAAAGTGATCACTTTTGATGCAGATGACAGGGATACTATCCAGGATCCTCACCATGATGCTCTGGTAATAACGTTATATGTGGCTAACCATTTTGTACGCAGGATACTGGTTGATAATGGCAGCTCCGTCAACATAATCCAACTAGAAACTCTGAAGAGAATGAATGTATCTACAATGGATATCACTTCAAAGTCTACCATGCTTGTTGGGTTCAGTGGAGAGGCTAGGAACACAGTGGGAGAGATAAAGTTACCAGTATACGTTGAAGGAGTCAACTCGATACAACGTTTCTGTGTGATGGATTCTCTATCCTGCTATAACATCATACTGGGAAGACCGTGGATTCACGATATGAAGGCTGTGCCATCAACATATCACCAATGCATCAAAATACCTACCCCTTGGGGAGTTGTCAAAGTTGATAGTGATCAGCAGGAGGCGAAAGAATGCTACTCATCCTCGATGAAATCCTCAACCAAACCTAGTGCAGCATAGCAATTAAAGACGCGGGCCCAGGATATCGTGGAGGATCCAGAGCAGGATGTGAAGAAAATTATCCTGGACCAGGATAACCCCGATATCTCGGTGCTCGTAGGGACCAATATCCCTCAGGATATTGAAGAGCAATTAATTAACTTTTTAAAATGCAGAATGTCAACGTTTGCATGGAAGCATGAGGATATGACAGGCATATCCAAAGATATTATCACTCACAAGCTTGGAATTGATAAATCATTCAAGCCTGTGCAACAAAAAAGAAGGAAGTTTGCTCCTGAGCGGAACACGATTATCCAGGAGGAAGTTGAAAGATTATTAAAGTCCAGAATGATCAGAGAGGTTAAGTTCCCAAGGTGGCTAGCAAACGTGGTTGTAGTACAGAAGAAGAATGGGAAATGGAGAGTTTGTGTAGACTACACAGACTTGAACAAAGCCTGTCCTAAAGACCCATTTCCTCTTCCCCACATTGATGCAATGGTAGATGCCACTGCCGGGCATGAAATGCTGACCTTCATGGACGCATCTTCAAGATTTCAACAGATCCAAATGGAGCCTTCTGACCAGGAGGATACCGCCTTCATGACACCAACAGGTATTTATTGTTATACAGCTATGCCTTTTGGTTTGAAAAATGCAGGTGCAACGTACCAAAGATTGGTAAACATGATGTTCAAAGACAAACTGGGGGACACCATGGAGGTATATATCGATGATATGGTGGTGAAATCTAAAAAGGCTGAGGATCACCTCCAGGATATCAAGGGAGCATTTGATATCCTGGATCAATACAATATGAAGCTGAATCCTGCTAAATGCCATTTCGGAGTGGGGGCAGGAAAGTTTCTTGGATATATGGTGACAAAAAGGGGGATAGAAGCAAGCCCAGAGCAGATCAAAGCTATCCTGGATATAAAATCACCCTCAAATATGAAGGACGTACAAAGATTGACAGGCCGAGTAGCAGCTCTAAACAGGTTTATCTCAAGATCCTTAGAGAAATGCAAAGACTTTTATGATATTCTGAAGAAGAACAAAAGATTCGAATGGGGGGAGAAGCATGAAGCAGCATTGCAGGATTTGAAACGATATCTATCAACCGCACCTCTATTGATGAAGCCTGAAAATGGTGAACCACTATCCCTGTACCTTGCCGTATCAGGGAATGCTGTAAGTGCCGTTCTCATAAAGGATCATGAAGGTCAGCAATACCCTGTTTATTATGTTAGTAAAAGTTTATTAGATGCTGAAACTAGGTACTCTCACTTAGAAAAATTGATACTAGCATTAGTCATGGCATCAACGAAACTTAGGCATTATTTCGAGACACATAGGATACATGTTAAGACAAATTATCCTGTCAAAAATGTGCTTAGGAAACCAGAGATGTCAGGTAGGATGGCCAAGTGGTCAGTAAAGTTAAGTGCTTATGATTTAGTATATGAACCTAGAAATGCCATAAAATCTCAGGCTTTAGATGACTTTGTGGCTGACTTTAGTAGTGACATTCAGGACGAGGTAGACCTAGAAGTTCAACAGTTAGGAGAATCCTCAGGATCCTGGACATTATATACTGACGGTGCATCTAATGTAAGAGGAGTAGGATTAGGAATACTACTAAAATCGCCACAGGGGGACATATTACCCCAGGCTATTAGGTGTGAATTTCCCGCTACTAATAATGAAGCAGAGTATGAGGCTTTAATTGCAGGATTAGAATTGGCTAAGAGCATGAGTATCAAAAAATTGCAAGTATATGTTGACTCTTTGTTAATTACTAACCATTTTAATGGATCCTATGCAGTTAAGGGTGAGAAACTAATCGAATATCTCGATATTCTCAAAAAATTAGCAGGATATTTCGATGTTTTTATACTTGAACAGGTACCAAGGGAGGATAATGCTGAAGCGGATGCCTTAGCAAATTTGGGATCATCGATCAGGATACCTGAAGGGACGCAAATACCAATATTACATGTCTTATATCCTGCAACGAATCCTCATGATAAAGAAGTAGCTGGTATTCAGGATCCTGGAGCAGAACATCTTGAAGAGGATCCTAAATCCTGGACGGCTCCAATCATGAGATATCTCAAAGAAGGACGCATCCCTGGAAATGAAAATCCTAAGGCATTTAGGATGAAGGTATCACGATTCACTATTATAAATAATATTTTATACAAGAAATCTCTTGCAGGAGCGTATTTGAGATGCTTGGAGGATCCCGAAGCCAAAGAAGTACTTCAGGATATACATGAAGGGGATTGTGGTAACCATGCTGGGGGCAGGTCGTTATTCTCAATAGTATTAAGGACAGGATATTATTGGTCAACGATGAGAAAAGATGCCGCAGAATATGTTCAAAGATGTGACGCATGTCAAAGACATAGTAACATACTGCATCAGCCGGCTGAACCGTTATATCCTATTGTATCCCCTTGGCCGTTTATGAAGTGGGTTATGGATATAGTGGGAAAGCTACCAAAAGCTCCGGGAGGAAAAGTCTTTATGCTAGCAATGACGGATTATTTCTCTAAGTGGGTTGAAGCAGAAGCATTTGTTCAAGTTAGAGACCAAGAAGTAGTATCCTTCATCAAGAGGAATATCCTGACCAGATTCGGAGTACCAGCCGAGATAATATGTGACAATGGTTCTCAGTTTATAAGTAAGAGGACTACTGACTTTTGCAAGAGTTGGGGAATCAAAATGATTACATCTACTCTGGTACATCCTCAAGCAAATGGACAAGCAGAATCCTCAAACAAGATAATTGTCAATAACTTAAAGAAAAGGCTTGGAGCCAAAAAAGGAAGATGGGAAGAAGAATTACCCTTTGTTTTGTGGGCTGATAGGACGACGGTAAAGAATGCAACAGGCCAAACCCCATTTTCGTTGGTGTTTGGAGCAGAAGCGATGATTCCAACGGAAATGACAATACCTACTGCAAGATCTACCTTAAGTGATCCTGAGTAGAATCCTGAAGCCTTGAGTCAGGATTTAGACACTATAGATGAAAAGAGAGATGCGGCAAAGCTAAGGATGGCAGCATATCAACATAGAATATCCAGGGCATATAACAAGAATATTAGAACCAGAAGATTTAAGATTGGAGATTGGGTGTTAAGAAAGGCTTTTCAGAATACTACTAATCCTGCCGATGGCAAGTTAGCTCCAAAATGGGAAGGACCATATAAAGTTGAATCAGAAGTAGGGAAAGGAGCATACAGACTCAAGAATATGGAGGGGGACATGCTACCGAGGTCTTGGAATGCTATACACCTTAAGCTCTATTTCAAGTGAGTTTAGAATTTAATTTCTAACTCAGGATGGTATGAATTCTACCTTTTTTGAATATGTTTGGTTTAATTTGTTCTTTGTAACCCAATACTGACTTAAGCATCGGAGGGGTGTTAGCCAAGCTAACACCCACCTTAGTTTACAATTGTTTTGCAAGATATGTTTCAGGATATAGCTCCAGGATATGTACTCAGGATAACTCGAAAGATTAGAGGATTGGCCCCCTCTCTCACGTTTAAGGGATACTGATCCCTTCACAGGTTTAAAGGTATTCACCTTTCTTCCGAATTGGGTTTAAACATCCCGCCTGGAGCGCATGTTATTCAGGGATAGTTCATGGTGGCGGGACCAGTCCATGTAAAAGTGGCTGACAATTTCGTTACTGTTGGCTATATCTTGAATCCTAACGGTATATGAGGATTGATCACCCTCTCTCACGAAAAGGTATTTTCATACTCTCTAAGGTTTAAAAGTTTTCACCTTTCTAAGTCTTGGAGTTTATACACTCCCGCCTGTAGCGCATGAAAATTTGGGATTTTCCCCAGGATACAAGGGATTTATCTCCAGTACATCCTTGGGTTTTACCCTTGGGACGTAAAAAATTGCCTATGCAATGGAAACTGACATTCAGTAGATTTCTGAAGTGTTTGAAAACATTGTACACAGGGGACATCCCTGCCAAGATGGTGATGTAAAACTAAAAGGATGAGGCTCAGAACTTATGCACTAAGTATCTTGCACAGGGGACATCTTCATGGGAAGAGTTGCAAAGGGACTAAAGTTTGGTAATAGGTTTATACCCTATTTCTGGTATGATCTTTCCTTTGTGAACATCGTCTAAGTTTTTTGTAACATTATGTTTTATAAAAGGATAAATATCCTGATATATTCTCAAAGTCCCTTTTCAAGATATTTGATTAGGGTGTTTGAAACTAGTATTAGTTTGGGACGTTGATCATTTAAATATTATCAAAACTTGGTTTTGAAAAGATAGACTATTTTTCACTTTCTAAAGAAATTTTTACAAAGTTGAAGGAACGTTTGGAAGTTCTATCTAATAAAAGGGTTTTTACAGTATACCGCTGAGCATACTGATCAGGATATTTTATAAGATAACAGTATGAAATTTTTTGCAAAGCTAAGATTTACACTTAGAAAAATAAAAAGATGAAATTATTCTTGAAGCAATCAATACTGGTTGATAACCGAAGGTTTCATCCTGAAACCCAGGACCCATCCACCTTCGGCTATCAAATTGTTTAGATACAGAAATAAAAATTGTTCATAAAAACATAAAATTGTTCAAATGATTTAAAGAAAATAAGCTCTAGGGGGTAGTGCCTTCTTGGTCCATAGCGGTTTCAGCAACATCCACCTTGGGATACGCCTCAGCATCCTTCTCAGCATCGGTTGCCTTTTCGACTGCTTTAGAAGGTTCATCGACAGTTGATTTAGAAGAGGTACCGCCAAGATTCTTTAGCTTGGTCTCCCAAGCACCAACATCCCAAGAAGGGCATTCGAAACCTAATGTTTTGGCTTCATGAGCCATCTTCAACCTGGCCTGGAGGAGAGAAATGACGACGGAACTTTTGAGGCTTTCCCTGTAACTGACCATATCCCGTTCGTACTGTACATGGGCAGCTTCCAGATCGGCCTGGGCTTGAAGAGTAGCTTTGTTGAGAGCAACTTGGTGTTCTTGGGTCATAGCTTTGTATTTCTCCTCGTAATGACGAGATTTAGCGGCCGCAATCATACCTTGGTCGGAGATTGTGATTTCTGCTTCCTTTAACTTAGATTCAAGTGTTTTGTTAAGCTTGCAGGATTCTTGATATAAATGAACTAAACGTTCAAGACCCTATAAAGGTAAGAGGACAGGGATTAATATTGTTAAATCTTTGAAAATAATCTAAATTGCAGGATATGATATGAGGATACTAACCTGGTTAAGAAAAGAAGTCATAAACCCGCTGGCTTCAATGAACCCGTGCTTCTCATAAGGAAAGGTGTCAGAAATGACAGGGGAATCGGGTTCTTTCCTTTTGTGGGAACTTGAACTCCGGGGCTTGGTAGCCGGTGAAGGTTTAGGAATGATAATGGCTTTGGAGCTGCTGGGTTTGGATGTAGCTGTGGTCTTGGGGCTAGGTTCTTTCTTGACCTGGATCTGGTCAGAATAGCTATCCAATTCGTCAAGGTCAAAGACTTCAGGGATCTTAGCTGGTGCTGCATAAAGGGAAAAGTTTTACTCTTTATTTTATCATTATATTGTTTTGACTAATTATTTTGAAAAGAAATTCTTACCAGACATCTCGGATGATGAGTATTGACTTGAACTCGGGACGTGTGTGGTGAAAGTCCTGTCTATTGCAGGTAGCCGATAAACAGTATTGATTCTCTCTTCTGAGTCAGCGGTAGGGGGAGCAACTTCCTTGAAGTTCACTGCATAAAGATCAAAAAGGAAGAGTATTAATAGAAGATAACGATCAAATGGTCTATGAGGATATTTATGATCCTACCGGTGGTTAACCACTCCACCGGAAGGTTGGCACCCTCAGCAATGGAATCTCGTTTGACGAAGAAGAATTTACGTTGCCATTCGTCTTCGTTTTTGGTGGCTTTAAGAATCAGGGGTTTGCTGGAGGTCGAGAAGAGCAAGAACCGGCTAGAGCCATGGGATCGGAGGCGATAAGCAATAGGTAAATCCTCGATGCAGAGGTCGGAGCAATGGAGGTTTTTGATTTGGTTGAGTACAATTAGTACTCTCCAAACCATGGGCATGGTTTGAGCAAAAGAGATGCCGGTAATTCGAAAGAATTGCATCATGAATTCAGGAAAAGGGTATCGAAGACCTAATGAAAAAGGATATGCTGGGAAACAGACCCATTTGGTGGAAGAAACATCCGATCGGATTGACCGATCGAATGGTCTAAAGACCGTGCTGTCAGGAAAAGCGCCGGAGGCTCTTAAAGCTGCAATATCTGCGTTGTCGAAAGCGCAGATCTCCTTTTCGGGATTTTAAGAAGATTATGCTGGGTGAAGGTCTCGGCGTCCATTGCAAGTAAAGTGAAGTAAATTGACAGGAAGAAAATCGGAAATGGAGAATTACCTGAAGGTTCTGTTGAAGATATCTGCTTTTCAAACAAGAAAAGAGAAGATATAGGGGCATCGTGGATCTCCATTGAGTAAAAAACGCATTGGAAGTTACGATGTGATCTTGACCGTCGCTTCGTTTTAAATGCCTTGAGTTATGGGATAAGATTTTTGAAATATATCCGTTGGATTGGTATACCAACCGATATATTTGGGGACAATTGTTAGGGGTCATTTTCTTAACATATGTATCCTGACCAATATCCTGCCTTTGTTTGTTTATTTGTGACCAGGATGCTGGAAGAGGATATTGCTAACATCTTGGGTGATATCCTGAGGTTTATTGAATTAACCACATGCAGGTTAAAGGCTGAGACTTGCTAACGGTCAAGAGGACTTCTTCTCCTCAAGACTCGGACGAGTTTGTTGAAGGAAAGACGTTGAGCCCGAAAGACCAGGTCTACAACATTCGATGAAGGAATATTCGGTGGATCCCGGAAGTTTAGGATAGTTAGTTATCTTATCTTTACTATAAATAGATGGGGGCGGATCAGTTTAAGGCACACAATCTACACTTACACTCTCGCATACTTTCATTTTCTAGCTCATTGCAAACACCACACTTGTATTCAAATTTCGTTGTAACACTTAGTCGATCCGTACCACATCCTGCACTGTATCCTGATATTTGAAGCAATAGAAGAACAAGGCAGCTGCGATTGTCAGCTCCCGAGGTTTTATGCCGGCGATCTAGATTGATCAAGGGCTTTCCTCGTACATCTCGTGTCATTTACTTTACTTTTGCTCATAGTTTGATCTTAGATACTGCTCTATATCCTGAGCCGTATCCTGAATACTGATTTTTTAAACAACTTAACAAGCACATTTTTAATTTACTTTCTAGCACACTACCTCACTTTACTAATTTGATCACTTAATTGCTTCGGTAATTTTTGACCAAAACAACAATTAAGAATCGATACCCATTACCTAGGATTGATGATCTTTTTGATCAACTTCAGGGGGCTAGATATTTTTCTAAGATAGATTTACGCTCCGGATGTCATCAGTTGAAAGTACAAGAAGAAGACATACCTAAAACTGTCTTCAGAACTAGGTATGGTCATTACGAGTTTACAGTCATGCCCTTTGGATTAACAAATGCTCCTGCAGCATTCATGGACATGATGAATAGGATCTGTAAACCGTACTTGGATAAATTTGTAATTGTCTTTATCGACGATATACTCATTTATTCCAAAAGTCAGGACGAGCATTGTGAGCACCTACATGCACTCTTAACTTTGTTAAGAAAAGAGAAGCTTTACGCCAAATTCTCAAAGTGTGAATTTTGGCTACAAGAGGTACAATTCTTAGGACACATGGTGAATCACGAAGGTATTCACGTAGATCCCTTCAAAATAGAAGCGATCACCAAATGGAAGGTCCCGCAATCAGCTATGGAAGTTCGAAGTTTTCTAGGATTAGCCGGATACTATAGACGGTTTATTAAGGATTTTTCCAAAATAGTTGTGCCATTAACTAAGCTAACCTGTAAAGCAGTGAAATTTGAATGGGGATCTAGACAAGAAGAGGCTTTTAAGATTTTAAACAAAGACTAACAAACGCCCCAATTCTTGCCTTACCAGAAGGGACATAAGATTTTGAAGTTTATTGTGATGCTTCTAAGCTAGGATTAGGATGTGTGCTAATGCAACGCAAGAAGGTAATTGCGTACGCCTCAAGGCAATTGAAGAAGCACGAGGAAAACTATACGACTCATGATTTAGAATTAGGAGCCATAATTTTTGCCCTTAAAATTTGGAGACATTATCTGTACGGAAGTAAGTTTACTGTCTATACAGATCATAAGAGTTTATGATACATATTTGGGCAAAAAGAATTAAACATGAGGCAAACAAGATGGATGGAAATTCTAAGTGACTAAGACTGTGATATTCAATATCACGAAGGAAAGACAAATGTAGTAGCAGATGCCCTAACTCGTATGTATCATGAGAAACAACGACGAGTTCGTGCTCTTAGATTAAGTGTACAATTAGATTTAATGGAACAAATGAAAAATGTCCAGGAAACAGCAATCCAGGATGATGCTGAAGGAATGAAGGGAAGAATAAAAGAATTAGAACAAGGAAATGATGGAATTTGGAGATTCCACAAGAAAAGAATTTGGGTACCAAAGCAAGGAAACTTAAGAGATAAAATTTTAGAGAAAGCCCATAAATCTAGGTATACCACGCATCCTGGTAATAATAAGATGTACCAAGATTTAAGGAATAATTTCTAGTGGATAGGAATGAAAAAGGACATAGCTAAATACGTCTCTAAGTGCTTAACTTGTTCACAAGTTAAGGCAAAACACCAGAAACCCTCAGGCCTACTACAACAATTAGAAATGCCTGTATGGAAATGGGAACTAATAACCATGGACTTTGTTACTAAGTTACCCAAAACCAGAAAGGGTAATGACGTGATTTGGGTAATTGTGGATCGATTAACCAAATCAGCTCATTTTCTACCCATGAAGGAAACCTTTAGCATGGA
Source organism: Helianthus tuberosus (assembly GCA_030545235.1). Taxonomy (NCBI): domain Eukaryota; kingdom Viridiplantae; phylum Streptophyta; class Magnoliopsida; order Asterales; family Asteraceae; genus Helianthus; species Helianthus tuberosus. The sequence goes on along the minus strand of CM060449.1, from coordinate 124,962,658 downwards.
AAGATTAGCAAAATTGTATGTAGACGAGGTAGTATCCTTACATGGAGTTCCACTCTCTATTGTATTAGATAGAGATAGTCGTTTCACTTCACATTTCTGGACCAGTTTCCAGGAAGCAATGGGAACCCGACTAAATTTAAGTACTGCATACCATCCCCAAACAGACGGACAAAGTGAAAAGACGATCCAAACCCTGGAAGACATGCTCAGGGTATGTGTGATAGATTTTGGAGGAAACTGGCACAACCATTTACCTTTAATTGAATTCTCCTATAACAATAGTTATCATTCAAGCATTAAAGCTGCCCCGTTCGAAGCACTGTATGGACGCAAGTGTAGAACTCCAGTTTGTTGGGCAGAAATAGGAGAAAGCCAGTTATCAGGTCCTGAAATCATACAAGAAACCACCGACAAGATCACTCAAATCAAGGAAAGACTAAAAACGGCTCGAGATCGCCAGAAAAGTTATGCAGACAATCGACGCAAGCCACTAGAATTTCAAATTGGAGACAGGGTACTCTTGAAAGTTTCTCCTTGGAAAGGAGTGGTTCGGTTCGGTAAGAAAGGAAAGCTAAGTCCAAGGTACATAGGACCATTCCCAGTAATCCAGCGAATAGGACCGGTCGCCTATCGCTTACAACTACCAGAAGAGCTAGCAGGAGTACATGATGTATTTCATGTATCTAACCTTAAGAAATGTCTATCGGACGAATCCCTGGAAGTCCCTCTTCAAGACATATAGGTGAATGAAAAGTTGAAGTTTGTGGAGAAACCGCTTCAAATAGAAGACAGAAAGATTAAGTTTCTCAAACATAAAAGTTTGGTACTGGTCAAAGTCAAGTGGGATTCAAAAAGAGGACCGGAATATACTTGGGAGCAAGAATCGGAAATGAAACGAAAGTATCCTCACTTATTTCAGTAAATCTCGAGGACGAGATTTTAAATAAGGTGGGGAGGATGTAAGGACCTGCAAAAATGTCCAAAAACGACCTGTAAGTGAAAACCCGGACCCCTGAAACCCTAATACTCTTGAAAAACCAAGAAAACAAGATTTCTGGATTTCAGGCGGGTCGCGTAAAATGTAAGACTAGGCTTACGCGGGCCGCGTCAAACCAGAAATCACTGGATAAGCGTTGCAGGCCACGTGGCGAACCTACTGATGACACGCTAGCCCTACACGTAGACTAGTGGCCCTCGCGGGCCGCGTAAAAGTAAAGCTAAGGTTTACGCGGGCCGCGTAAAACCTAAAAACTTGCTATAAATTGCTTGTGCATGGGACTTGTTTCTGCATTCGAAAATTTAGCTTCAAAACGTCCAAATTCTGCAGAAAACGAGTCTTTAGGTGTCTAGGCGCTGCTACGATACAGGGTATTAACTCGATCACTACTACGATACAATGTCCGATCGATTGAAACCGATCCGATGGATGTTTAAGTGCTGCCCGTATTTGGGCTATACTTTGTCATTCGTCGTGAGGGTTTTGATTTCGTGAGTTTATCGTAAAGAGTTGTATTAAGTTACTGACCTAGTTTCATGTGCATTGCTATTTAAATTAGGTTACAAGGCTAAATCAGTAGGCTAAACTCTGTTCAATTAAATATGCAATGTGAGTCATTCTCTTTTTCTCAAAAATGTTTTACAATACCCAAATGTTTTCCAGTTATATATTACAGGGATTAAATCATGGTTATCTTGAATCACTGGAAAGTGGGGTATTGTGCACATTACTAATTTCTCACGGTTAGGTTAACAAACCTAACTGTGATAATCATCACTACTTAGGTGAAAGGACCCAATAGTGGTATGACCATCGTCACCAGGGTGTGACACGGCGCCAGATAAAAATAAGATAGTAGCCATTGTAATCGCTCTTATGTTGTAATCGATAACTAAGGTGTCGTTTTATTTAACCTGAATGACTCGCCAGTATTTCCCCGCTGATAAAATATTTTTTAAAACATGTTTAAGGTGACTTACTGTGAACCAAGGAAAACGTGCTACAGAGCATTAACAAGCTTGAAGTGGTGGCTCAGTAAAATAAATAAACATGTTTTGTAAAACAAGGGATTTCCTCGTGAAATTACCTTTACTGTAAATTATGGGGTTTGTCCCAATTTAGGAAATAAAATAATTGGGCATTTTCAAGTTTTAAAAGATCCTGTTAAACTTCCGCTGTCAACTCAAATAATAAATACCACAGGTTTCTGTCCCACGGCTCCTGGACCGGGTCACACCGGGACGGGGGCCGTGACACTTGGCCTCTCCACTGAACCCTACAAGTACAGTGGATTTTGAAGTGATCTCCATCTGGGGGATGTTCATTCTCTTTAGCGTTTCCAGTTGAATAATGTTGATAGAGCTGCCGTTGTCTTCCAGTATCCTGCGCACAAAATGATTAGCAATATATAAAGTAATTACCAAACCATCATGATGGGGATCCTGGACACTATCCCGGTCATCACTGTCAAACGTTATCACTTTATCAATTGTGAGGGTTGTCATCCTGATTGGCTTGTTCCCCCGTTCTGCCTTAGCCTCCTTTGCATGTCTTTTTGCTGCAGAGTAAAAGGTTCCACAAATGTCGGATACTACTGAAATAAAGTTAATTATCTTGGCATCTGGAGGAGGTGATGCCGCTCGTTCAGGATCCTTCTCAATATACTGACCCTTATTCTTTTTTCTGCCCAGAAGATCCTTCAGGTATCCTTTGCTTAGCAAGTAGCTTATTTCCTTCCTCAGGGCTATGTAATCTTCCGTCACATGTCCAAAATCCTCATGGAAAGCACACCACTTGGATTTATCTTTCCAGTCAGCCTTTTGCTGGTTCTTCCTGGGCCACCTCGCTTTATCTCCCAAACCCTGCATAGCATACATTAGTTCGGGTATATTAACAGAAAAACAATATTCTGATAATTCAGGATACTCTTCAGGATCCTCATCCTCAACAGCATTCACTTTCTTACTGTCATTCCTGCCATATGGCTTAGAGCGATATGGCTTGTATGAGGATTCTGACTTCCTGTTAGTTGATCATATGTTGAGGATGAATTCATCCTCTCTTGCATTTTCTTGTTGTCTTCCAGTCTGATATATCTCAAGGCCCTGTTTCGAGCTTCATCCAGGTTCCTGCAAGGGTTCATCACAAGATCCTGATAAAATTGGGAATCCTTTTGTAACCCCATTTTGAATGCATGTACAGCTGTGGCAACATCAAGGTGTGGGATATCCAAGGATTCCCTGCTAAACTTGTTCACATAATCCCTTAAGGATTCTTGAGGACCGTGGGTTATCCTGTAGAGATCACTGGTTAGTTTCTTAAAACTTCTACCGCAAGAAAATTGACTGTTAAATAAGTTAACTAAATGAGCAAATGATGTAATTGAATGAGGTGGAACGTTTAAGAGCCATTTTAAGGCTGATCCTGTTAGGGTAGAGCCAAAACACTTGCAGAGACATGCTTCCTTGAGATCTGGAGGAATAGGGTTAATCTCCATCCTCTCCCTATACTGAGCAACATGTTCTTCAGGATCCGTGGTCCCGTCATAGAGCTTCATGTTGGGAGTTTGAAATCTTTTTGCAATTTTAGCATCACATATAGGATATGCAAACCGGGATATCCAGTGGCTATCCTGGGATACTTCCGGAATTGGCTGAACTACCCCAGGTACGCTGGAGAGTGCCGACGTCACACCTGTATCCTGTAAAGATCCAAAAGTGTTGGTAGCAGGAGTATTAACATTATTAGACACGTTACCAGCTTGAGGATTCTGGCCATATCCTGGGGCATATCCTGAGCCTCTCACAGTTGATATCCTGACTGTTGAAGGTATCTCAAGAGTATAACCCTGGGAGTGGCTTGGTACAGCATTGCCCTGATTATCCTCAGCATATACTGCCGAGCTGAAGTTCAATGCTCTAGGCTGCAAGGGAGTGACAGTATCCTCAGTAGGCCTGTTAGAGTTAGATTTCAAGAGTTGTATTTCTCTTATCAGCATTTAACTAGTCTCCTGTTGTTGCTTCATCTGGTCCTGTATACTACCAAACAAAGTTAAAATTTCATCATTAGAAGCCATAATAGGAGTTCTCCCTGAAGCAGCAGATCCATGGACATTTTGAGTAGGAACAATATCCCGAGATGTGTGAGTTTCAACCCTCCTTGGAGGAGCTTGAGGCTGTGAAGAAGCTTGTGTTCTTGGAGGTGGTGGAAGCACCGGGCCGATTGTTGCAGAGATTGTAGCAAATATGGTAGAAGAGCTCATGTTTGATTTTGAGGCCATTGAAAATAGTTGTGAAAAAAGTTTTGAAAGAAGAAAACCAAGTAAAGATTTTAGCAAGGTTTTTAGTAAGATAACACCACTTGCCCCACGGTGGCGCCAAATTGTTTTGGTCAAAAATTACCGAAGCAATTTAGAGATCAAATTAGTTTTGTGAGGTAGTGTTCTAGCAGTGTTTGTAAAAAATATGCTGATTTAGTTGTTTGTAAAAACAGTCTTTAGGATATAGCTCGGGATATCAAGCTATATCAACAATCAAACAATGAGTAAAAATGTAAAGGTTGACACGAGAAGTACGAGGAAAGCCCTTGATCAATCTAGATCTCCGGCATAAAACATCGGGAGTTGACAATCGCAGCTGCCTAGTTCTTCTTATTACTTTAAAACTCAGGATACAATGCAGGATAATGCCCAGATCGTTGCTAAGTGTTACAATTCTTGCTAGAAGTGTCTGATTGCGAGAGAAAGTGTAAGAATGTGAGAGAAGTGAGTGTGAATGATGTGACCTATCGATCTGGTTGTCCACATATTTATAGTTACGACGAAAACAAATTCTCCTAAAATGGTGGGATGCCTTGGAATATTCCTTTGTGAACGTTATTGACCAGGTATTACGGTTTCAACATCTTTCTTCTAGCCATTTAGACCGAGTCTTCAGGAGAACAAGTCTGGGTGAACGTTACCATCCTGCACTCGAGACCTGCAAGCGGATTGTTAGTCAACACCAGGATACAACATCAGGATGTTACCAATATCCTGATCCAGCATCCTGGTTGTGAACATCTATTATGTAATCAAGATATAACCCAAGATATTATCCAGGATATGGGCTCAGAAATTCACCCATAACAATTGTCCCCAAAAATGTTACCGTTGAGGATCCCGAGTCCTAACGGTTACATTTTTATGAATTCCAAGGTAATTAAGAGATAGGACTTTGATGTGACAACTTGTAACCGCCCAGGCTATAAACACTCATCACCCCTATATCTTCTCATCTTTATCGCCATTTATCTTCTTCAAGACATCAAAAAGGTAAAACATTTCTCCCTTTCCTCATTCCTTTTCTTCTTCTTATTCTCAAGTTCCGGCGAAGATATGGCAAGACAAACAAGATCAAGCACCGGTGATTCAGCTCCCTCCTTTTTTCCACAGAATATCCTTCAAGACCCCGAAAAGGAAATATGCTCATTCGATAGTGCTCGCCTGTCGGCCCTCAAGACTTCCGGTATCTTCCCGAAAGGGACGATGTTCCGGCCATATGATCGGGAAATCCGGTCAGACATGGCATCCAATGAGTGGCTCTGTTTTAACGCCTTTCCGTTTACCTTGGGCCTCCGATTCCCTTTCCCTGATTTCATCACTGAATTTTTTCGTATTACCAAACTCAGGATACAGTGCAGGATATGCCCAGATCGTTGCTAAGTGTTACAATGCTTGCTAGAAGTGTGTGATTGCGAGAGAAAGTGTAAGAATTCGAGAGAAGTGAGTGTGAATGATGTGACCTATCGATCTGATTGTCCACATATTTATAGTTACAAAGAAAACAAATTCTCCTAAAATGGTGGGATTCCTTGGAATATTTCTTTGTGAACGTTATTGACCAGGTATTGCGATTTCAAAGTCTTTCTTCTAACCATTTAGACCGAGTCTTCAGGAGAACAAGTCTTGGTGAACGTTACCATCCTGCACTCGAGACCTGCAAGCAGATTGTTAGTCAACACCAGGATACAGCATCAGGATGTTACCAACATCCTGATCCAGCATCCTGGTTGTGAACATCTATTATGTCATCAAGATATAACCAAAGATATTATCCAGGATATGGGCTCAGAATTTCACCCGTAACAGTACTCATGAGTCAAATACTATTTTTTATTTTTATAAAAACGAAAATTTTAAACTTAAAGTTTATTGGATGAGTACTATGTAGATATTTAAAATAAGTTATGAACTTTAAAGAATAAAATTATACTTTATAATTTACCAAATAAAATAAACATACTTTACAGTTATAACAACTTAATTTTTTTTGTCTTTTGATTATTCTTTTTATAAAAAAAACAATATTTTTTTGTCTCTTGATTATTAATTTTTATAAAAAAACAAAACTTTACATATGTGTAACACTAATGACGTATATCCACCACAATAATGTTATCATAAATATTATACTAATAAGAAAACTACCAGAAACGAGTGCCGTAATCCAAAGTGTCGCCCCGCCGCATCGCACAGACACCCTACTAGTATAATTATATACGTAAAAGATAATCTCGAGGACTTCGAAGCAAAAAAGTGAAGTCAAAGTTTCATTTGATATTCCTTCCTTTATAAACACTACTTCATTATCTTTTATTATTTTACTAGTCTAAGTACCTGTGTGTTACACTAGTAGTTTTAAAGTAAATTATATTCTTTAATAATGTTACTTTTAAATGAAAGAAACATTCCATTAGTTAAGTAAATATTAAATTACAATGAATTCGTAATAAGTAAGCAAAAATTATAAGTCTCTAAAGATTACATTGTACTCTTAAATAATATTGTGTACTATCTACTATTATTTTATTTCTCGCCTTCTATCCTTCATCTCACTCACTGAGGTAATATTACCTTCTGTTTCCCGGCTTTCTTACCAATGCCCCTGAACCCTCTGCAAAACTTGGGCCTTTGTCAGTGACCACCGCTTAGCACATCTTCATCCGAGCCGTCTTGAACTTAGCTTCCTAACTCATGATGACCCATGCTATCATTCTGCCAAAAGAACCAATGCGGACCAACCTGGTTGTTTCTTAAATCATATAGAAAATACTCCAATACCTCCGAAAGAAAAGAAAAGAAATACACCACATGAACCAAAACAACCCTGCGAATTGAACTATCAAAATCGTATTAACACCTTCAATTATCTCGAGTAGCAATGCATCACGTTATGCCTAACGCACACCAAAAACACCCACCCACCAAAGCTAATGTTCCCCATTACCTATGCACCAATAAATTAGATATGCAATTAACTTTCTCACATTTGACATTTGACTTTGGACTTTTCTGAAAAGTCCTTCAACTCAAATTATTTGTTTTTGCTTTTCTTTGGAGCCCTTATGTGTCTTCATCACAAAAACATATAGAAATCAGTAATTAAATCTTAAAAAGAAGAATAAAACTATTCATAGAGGCATTTCATCGGAACATATTTCATTGTTGGATCAACACTTAATAAAAAAATTAATAGCTAAATTAAAATAATAAAAAACTAAGGCGCATCTCATCGAATTGGTTGAAAATTTGGATCAAAATATAGAAAAATAAAAATAATAATTAAATTAAAAAGGAAGAAAAATATCAATAGGTATTTCATCGAACGTGTTCACATTAGACACCATGAATTCATTTGTCACATATAAAGGTACTAAATTGATAAATTAAAAAAATGGTAAAAATGACCTCACATTGAAAAAATGATCTGCTAAATCTTGGCACCTCTTTTAATAGCCTATCTCAAGACTTTGTTAACCAAACAATAACTATAAATTGAAAAATACATAAACAAAACAAACAATTAACACCTATCATAGCAAAGTTAAAAAGGAAAAAGAACAATCACTTGTCAAAATCAAACTAAAAGGATTGAACAATACCTCACCTTCTGTTATGGGTCACCATCATCATCTTACTATTCATATTCATATTTTGATGAAAGTAGTACTATGAGTCTAATTCATTAGACATTCCTTCCTTTATAAACACTACTTCATTATCTTTTATTATTTTATACTTCGTTCTGTCATGGGTCACCATCATCATCGTACTATTCATATTCATATTTTAAGGCCTGGTCTATTCGCACACGCCATTTGTCTTTTTGCACATCCAAAGCGCCCCGCTTTGGCCTAAGCGCGGCGCTTTGGATGTGCAAAAAGACAAATGGCCAGTGGAGATGAGTTTGTGTTGTTTTTTTTTTTAAATAGGTGGGATGTGGGTTAGTTTGGTAGTGTTTTTTGGAGGAAAAAAATTGTATTTGAGTTTTATTATTATTATAAAATATTAGTATTACATATAATTCATAGTTGTTTTATAATTACGTTTTTTTACGTCATTATTTTTATAGAACGTATAAAATATAAGTGCGTCTTTATAAACTGTTAACCTAGTTTATTTTGTTAAATTAAACGAACATGTTAAATAAAATGTACAGAAAGCCATAAGAATTAAATGTAAACAATCCAAAACCAACGTGATGTAAATAGAAGATTAACTGCAATACATATATATATACATATATATATATATCAGTTTGTACATACAAAACAAAAAGGTACAACTGAGTACATAATACATAACAAAACACTAAACAAACAAACTAAGGTACTAATCCTCGTGCGGTGGGGACGGTGGGAGGGGAAGTGGAGGCAACCCAGCGAGCTCCCGTAGAGCAACGAGCGTCTCGACGATCCAGTCAATCCGTGCGCCCTGGCGTCTGAGGCGCCGGTCGAAGTCCCGAGCCACCTCACGCGCTGCCGGAGGCAGGTCAGCGTAAACGTGCTGCGGGTACTGTGGCGGCTCAGGAGCTGGCTGAACTGGTGGTACCGGGATCTCCTCGACATGCTCCTCCTGAGCCGGATCCTCGAATACAAGCTGAGGCTGAGGCTGAGCCTGAGGCTGGCCCGGGTACTGATCGAGGCCCAGAGCCTGTAGCTGAGCCTGCCGAGCGGCCTCCTGAACATGAGGAGGGGCTAACACTCCACGCCTCACCTCAATAACAACCGGGATGACCTCCGGCAACACCTCCGGATGCCAAATCAGCCCGTCAATGCCCTTAAACCTCAGACCAACATCAAAGGTACGGGTGATCTGCATGCTAGATACTGACGCGCGGCCCAACGTAGTCGACGGGATCGGCGCGGACAGCTCCGGATCACTCTCGAGCACGATCCCTAGCGAGCGTGCAATGGCGGTGATGTATGAGCCACCGTGCAGCTTCCCGCGGAGCTGCCGGTGGTATGCTGTGGCAAAGTAATCTGCCAGGCAGCCTGCTAGATCGCAGGTCTGGCCGCGAAGTAGGCAGTATACAAAGAAAAGGTCACTGAGGTTGACCTTCTCCCTGCTGGTACCCCGCGGCACGATAGATAACGCGATAACATGGTGCAGGTATCGGTACAAGTGGTCTCTAATGGTGGTGGCCTTTTGCCAGGATTTCCCAAAGGGAACCCTGGAAATGGCCCTCCAGAAACTAATAAGCGTCTGCCTATCCATCGCCCTAACCCCTTGCGTATATAAATCAGTATCAAGCTCGGGCTCTGTGTACAAACCTGTATGGACAGCAAACTCCCGCACACTCATCTCAAACTGCTGACCGGCGAGACGGAATGTAACCTCGTGGACTGGAAAATCCGGGTCCTCCACGTAATCCGCCGGATGCGGCGCGTATGTAAACGTAGAAAGAAACTCGATCGTAAGCTCACGGTACGAGTCCTCCATCGCTATCTGAAATAGGCGCGACCAAGGAGTATCTAGTCCAACTATATCACGCGTCCGCGCGGCCTCTCCCACGGTCTCCAGCAGGTCCCAGTCTATCCCTACATGCCCCCCAATCTCTATGGTGCGCAACCTAGCGCATCTCCTCCTCGCCCGTGACCCCTACGGAAACTGCAGGTACGGACATGCCTCCTGTCCCTCCTCTCCCACCTCTCCCTCAGCGTCCATATGCTCAATCTCGTCATCGGAATCCATCCCTGCACGTTTAAAAGATAATAAACAAATAATATTATTAAACAATTTAAATAAAAGATAATAAACAAATAATATTATTAAACAATTTAAACTAGTAATAAGACCCGTGCGCGTTGCGGCGCGGGTACTTCGCAAATATCGAATGAATTAGTCCAAGCGTTATGTGATGTGTTAACCATATGAAAATGCACCTTTTGACATATCCGATTGAACTCAATGTATCCTATTGTTGCATTGAGATTCGATCAAAACGTAACATAAATCGAATTTATATTGTACAATCATAAAGTATTATACGCGACCCGACTAACTCGAATTTATATCGTGAGGCCAAAAACTCTCGAGGGGGTCAAAGTGGCATTTACAAAGTTCGTAAGAAGTTAAGTTAGTTAAAAATTGCAATTCCTAAACTTAAGGCCTAAGAAAGGGTAAAGATAAAATTTGATAAAGTTTTGGGGTAGGAAGGAAACTATAACAAAGTTGGGGCTGAAAAGGAAACTACGACAAAGTTAGGGTGTCAAAAGCAAACTATTTGTAAAATGGAGTAGTAGTTTAGGGACTAAATTTTCCATTTTATGAAATTTGAAGCTACCAAAGTCAAGGGGCCAAAATTGCAATATCGTAAAAGTATGGAGGAGGTACTCAAGCGTTATGTGATATGTTAACCATAATAAAACACGTTTTGACGTATCCGATTGAACTCAATGTATCATATAGTTGCACTGCGATTGGATTAAAAGGCAACGTAAATCGAATTTATATCGTACAATCATAACGTAATAACGTATTATACGCGACCCGACTAACTCGAATTTATATCATCAAGCCAAAAATTCTCGAGGGGGTTAAAGTGGCATTTACAAAGTTCATAAAAAGTTAAGCGGTTAAAATTCCATTTCCTAAACTTAAGGGCTAGGAAATGGTAAAGATAAAATTTGATAAAGTTTTGAGGCAAGAAGGAAACTATAACAAATTTGGGGCTGAAAAGGAAACTACGACAAAGTTGAGGTGTCAAAAGCAAACTATTTATAAAATAGAGTAGTAGTTTAGGGACTAAATTTACCATTTTATGAAACTTTGAAGGTACCAAAATCAATGGGCTAAAATTGCAATACCGTAAAAATATGGGGGAAAATAATAGCTTTTCAATCATATATTATTTTATTAGTTTATTGTTTAATTGTTTATAGTAAATGACATAAAGTATTAAAAATGTCAAACGCTTTTGTATTTGATAGAATATTGTTGTGCATGGATACAATAAATTTTTGAGAGTTGTCGGTGGTTATACCACCAACTTTCTGTTTTAAGATATAGCTAGTAATATGTACCGTGAGTGATGCGCCGCAGGCCCGTTGCAAAAATCGAATGGATTAGTCCAAGGGTTATGTTATGTGTTAACCATCTAAAAACGCATGTTTCAACATACTTGGTTCAACCTACTGTAGCCTATATAAGTATTGCGGTTGAATGAAAACATAAAATAAATAGAATTTATACCGTACAGTTATAACGTAACGTACCAAAAAGCATAAAGCGTGAATAGAAATCACAATAGGAAAAAAAGAAAACACGTTCACATTTAGGGGCAACCATGAGTATTTCGTAACGTGAAATGACCAAAATTGAGAGGTGTAAACATCAACGACTTTGGGTTTTAGTATATAATTTAAAAACGAAATTAGTGAACGAAAGTTATTGAAGATAATAATTGGTTAAAAACGTATATTTGTTTTTGAATGGCAAACGTATATTATATATGATACGTAGATAAATTTGAAATATTATAATCTTGAGGAATAAATTTGTAAAGTTAAGTTGTAGTTTAAGGACGTAAATTGTAATTTTTGAACATTTGTGGATATCAAAAGCAAAGGTTAAATATTGGAAATTTGGGGAGACAAAGCATTGCAAATTTGGTGAGACAAAGCCGGTGGAAAAACCACCGACTTTGTCCTTTAAGATATATGATAATAAAAGATAATAAGCAAATAATATTATTAAACAATTTAAAAAAAGATAATAAACAAATAATATTAAATAAAAGATAATAAACAAATAATATTAAATAAAAAATAATAAACAAATACTATTATTAAACAATTTAAATAAATAATAAACAAATAATATTAAACAAATAATAAATAAATAATAGAAAAAAAAATTAAACATGAACCAAAGCGCCCCGCTTTGGCCTCCGCGCGGCGCTTTGGTTCTTCGTTCTCAAAAACAGAACCCAGCCACCGATCGAAACCCCCCAAATCAAAACAAAATCAAACATAAAAATTGAACCAAAACAATAAGTGAAGTTCGATCGTACCTAATAGCGTTTGAAATCTGGAAAAACACGATCGCGAGTTGAGTGTGTGTAATCGCACCTTTTGTGTGTGTGTTTGTGTTTTGTGTTGAAATGGGGGAGAAGCCACCCCGCTTCAGGTTAAACGAGGGACCAAAGCGCTCCGCTTTGGCCATAGCGGGGCGCTTCGGTTCATGTTTAAGGGCAAAGCGCCCCTCTTAGGTCAAAGCGGGGCGCTTTGGGGCTTTTTTAAATTTTTAAAAATTGTTTTTAATTCACAAACGCGTCGATAATAGTCTAAATTTTACGCTTTTTCCATTATACATTATTTTTAATATATATGGACTATACTGCAAGTTCCGGATCAAATCGGTTACGTGTGATGTCTTATTCCATTATATCGTATCATTTTGGTTTGAAAGCACAAGTACTCCTATGAGTACTGTTATGTGTATCAGCCGCCTACCGTACATGTACATGACGTATTTTTTCCGGCGTTGATCTTCTGAACAGCGTTGTGTATATCTTTCGGAATAAGCTTTCTAGCCGGATTGTTTTTCGTCAGCGTTCGCCAGATACGTTGGTTGGGAATATCTTGCTCTGCCAGCTCCTTAACCAGTTTTGTATCCTCCGAAGAAAGCCTTCTCGCATACGCGTGACCCTCTAAGTTTTCAATAGGAGTGTGGTTATGCTTCGCCTTCGTCACCTCGATCCTCCAAACACTTCCGGATGATTCCGAAAACCCGATCATCTCGAACGGGCAGCCTATTTTCTTGCTACCCGTTTTCCTCTGTGTAGCTATACTCTTATGCTCCCCACCAAAAGTACATTGAAACCAAATCTTGTAATTCTCTCCTCTTTTATTCGACCTCTTAATCACAATGAGGTAACCATTGTCTTTTGCCGTGTCTTGTACCCAACGCACCAACTCTTTACGTGACGAAAAGGTCTGCGTTGTATCAAACGAAAATGTAACCGGGTAACAGCCTTCCTCGTCAACAGACACATTCTCCGGCTCACCATCGTCACCGAGGTCCGAATAGACTTGATGTTCAAAGCTCTGTTGACAACCGTAACTGTGATTTGGATAACACTCCTGCTGTACAAAGCTGTGCTTGCCACCGTAACCGAAATTCGAATAACCTTGTTGTGCGTAAGGGTCCTCCACAGGGGTATTCAAATCCAGTGTCACCGTGTTATCACGATAACGAATGCCAGATACAACCTCTGCCTCCTTCAAGTTGGACGAGACCGGTTTCTCATACGAGTCAGAAATAGCGGTCCCCTCGTAAGAATCAGGAACAACTGACTCGTCAGAATATGGACCGAAAAGATAGTTGCTTAACCACGACATCGTTTTTTCAAGACACGTAACTAATACAGCAAAACCGCGCGTTATTTTGAAGAAACACAAGTAATTTGGAAATCGACAAACAACAAAACCCCCGTATGTTTGTAAACAACATATTGAGTGCTTGATGTCTCGAACGCTAAATGTACTGTCTTTATAAGTGAAAATTTGGGGTCGAAGCGCCGCGCTATGGCCAAAGCGCGGCGCTTAGGGTTAACGACAAACCTGGTAATCAGCTTTATGTCTCTCAAACAGTAACTCATGTCTCAAACGTCAATCAAGTCACCTTTTGTCGAGCATAGCGCCGCGCTATGGCCAAAGCGCGACGCTTTGAGGTGTGAAAATAATTTTGGCCGTGTGTAAATAGCATGACCCTATTTTAATGAAAGTAGTACTATAAGTCTAATTTATCAATTATAATCACAATTAATGCTAAGTTGTTTATATAAGTAAAAATTAGTGGATTTAAAATTGCCAATGAACTACTAGAGTGATAAGGGAGAGGTGTGCTGTTTTAATTGACCCAAGTTCGATTCACGCCCCACACCAATTAGTTTTGGTGGCACCTGATGATGATGGGAGACTAGGCGAGTAGGCAGCGATCGCTAGTTCAAGGATCCTTGAACTGAGCGGGTTTTACCTTACCACAATGTCGTGCTTTCGGACGAATGTTCACATGTAAAAAAATGTTTCTAAACATGACCTGTTGGATCGAGAATCGAACAACTTGTTAGCTCAATTCGCATGGGTTGGAACAAGCAAGTAAGCAACTACACGGGCCTAGTTGTTGAACAAGACTTGTGGATGATTAGCAGAGCCGACTATGAGAATTCATGTACCCTGTTCGAGCTTGAAAAAAATGTGTCCTTAGGCCTTAATGAAATATATAATGTAAACTAATTTTTAAACAACCATTAACGCCTAAATAATTGACAAAATTTCTAACAAATTAAGTTAACGTCTAAATAATTAAAATTTATAAATTGGTATTTAATTAAAAAAGCATCCTTTTAATAAATCTTTAAAGTTTATATTTAAATTTTATAAAAGAAATGAAGTTTAATATAGTTTATAAAATTTTAATATATAAATTAAAAAAAGAAAAAACTAAAGGAGTAAACTTGACTTTCTGTAAAGTTAAACAAAACATATAATTAATTCCAAATTTGTTTTGTAAATAATTATAACTGCAGGGACCATTTGTATGAATCACGAAAAAAAAATAGCCGCCTTTCTAATTGTCTTCTCCGGCGGTTTCGTTGCAATTCTAGCAACCTCAAAGGTCTTTAATCCACTCGTTTTAACCAACTTTTTTTATGATAACACTTATCTCCATCTTTATCTCAACTACCATTTGAGTTTAATCCCTTAAAACGTTGAGAATCATGCTCTATCCAATAACTCATAACACCCGAAAAGCCATACTCGGGCCAAAACTCCAATTGCATCACTCCGAACAACTTCGGTAAAACGTGCCCTTCGAAATCTCGAACCCTCGCCGATGGTCCTCCCCGCACACCCTCAGGGCCGCCCATGATGACTAGGTTCTTTAAATTAGGGAGGGCCAAACATCGTTTAAAATTTTTTCACGTCCCTTCATTTTCTTTAAAGGAAATAGATGAAACTTATTATAATATGATGAAACTTATTAGTATAATTGGGTTAGATTTGAATTGATAATTGCATCTACAATGACAAAAAATCCTATATATTTTTATACTATTAAATTATTGATATCTATTCAATTTATCTGGTTTTTAAAATGCAACTAGAATTAAGCATCTCTGCGTTGCGGCAGGACGTAAAACCATGCCAAATAGTACCAATGTCATACCACCGCCAGGGACCACGAACACTGACTCGACCTAGGACCTGTGGGTTGCGACGAACCTGTCAAACAGGAAAAATAGTCGTATAAACGTTGAACCACACATGCACGTTACGCCATTTTAACTCGCAAATTTTTGAACTAAACATAAAAACGTTGAATCACACATGTACGTTGCGTCGTACTAACTCGAGAAATTTAGAACAAAACGGAAAAAGAATATTTTCGAAAGATGAAAAGTATAGGGGATAAAAGTTGAAAGTAAAAATTTGTGAGGTTAAATTGCAAATAATGAAAAGTTTAGGGTTAAAATTAAAAAAAAACATTTTGTGGAGGTTAAAATTGCAAAAGGTAAAAACCTTTGGGTTATGAGTAAAAAATTAAGTTTTTTTTTTTAAAAAAAAACACCCAAAACCTAATTTACAACCAACCAAAGCTAAAAGTTGTTACTTAATTATAGCATTTTAATTTTAATTTTAATTTTAATTTAATATAATAATCCTCCTTCCACTTGTTTGTTTCGAAAATAACAGGGATAGCCAAAATCCCTCTTTTCTCATGCTCACAGCCCAATATATATCCCTCATCTTCACGTCCAATATGTTGGGCTGAAAGTGTTTCAAGGCCCACACAACAATTTTCATTAATTCTGCTGGACTAAACACTTTTTCTGCTGGGCCCAATAGTTTCATCCAAGATTCCTTATTTGTCTCGTGGTCTTGTCTGCTTGTATCGGCCCATGTGGTTAGAAAGAATAATAATTCTTTCTTTTAATACCTTTGTTCGTCCCCAACAAATTATAATAGCCTTTCAACAATAGGGTGGAGATACAATAGAAAGTTTATTTGGCTAGGAAGGCTAGGAAGTGATCTTAACCATTCATTAAGTTAATTAAGGGCTAAGATTAAATCAGGGAAATTGAAAGGAAGAAAAGAGGCGCGTGAGTTTGTTCAACGGCATTCTAGTCTATTAAAGCCAATAGTTTCTCTCTCCTCCAATTCCCCCCCATTTTTTAAACGTTAATAACTCTTTCATACGACATTATTTTTTTATAAAAATTGCACAAAAAAAACGAGCGTTTTTTTTATCTTTAAAACGAGTATACTATTGCTATATTTATTTTTTTTAACCCAGTTGTGTAAAACGCAATAGAAAAACCACCAGTTACGTAAAACGCAATGAAAAAAAAAAACCTAAAAATGACATTTTTCTAAAACGCAATGCACAAAAAACACAAAGAAATGACTTATTTGTAAAATGCAATGGCCAGAAAACACAAAGATATGTCTTATTTCTAAAACGCAATAGACTGAAAACACATAAAAAAGTGTTTTACATAAAACGCAATGCACAAAAAACAAAAAGAAATGTCTTATTTGTAAAACGCAATGGCCAGAAAACACAAAGAAATATTTTATTTGTAAAACGCAATGGCCAGAAAACACTTAAAAATGTCTCATTTCTAAAACGCAATGACCTAAAAAACAAAAGAAAGTGTTCTCTGTAAAATGCAATGGACTGAAAACACCTAAAAATGTGTTTTACCTAAAACGCAATGACTAAAAACACTTCAAAAATGTGTTTTACCTAAAACGCAATGACTAAAGATACTTAAAAATGTTTTTTTTTCTAAAACGCAATAGCCAGAAAACACATAAAACTCTCTTATTTCTAAAACGCAATGGACACATAAAACTGTTTCTGAACTGTTTGTGAATTGTCTGTGAACTGTCTGAATTGTCTACGAATTACTGTCTTCGCAATGGACACATAATTTTTCAACCCCAGCCAGGGGCTCTGCCCCTTGGACCCCGCCAGGGGCTGCCGCCCCTGGGACCCCGCTACCAGGGGCTGCCGCCCCCGGACCCCCGCCAAGATCGTAAAACGCAATGACTAAATAAAAACCCAGATCGTGAAAATGAAATTAAAGAATTTCTTACATGGATCGAAGCCGGTTTCTTCATCAATTGACGAAATTTGAAATGATAGAAACACTTATCAACGATTGAATCGAACAAATCGAGTGATTATCTTCAAAATCACCAGAAAAAACGAGATTTTGAATGAAATTAAACTGGGTTTTCTTCGAAAAAAACTGAAGAACACGTTGATCAGGTGGTTGAATCATTGATTGATGACGAAAATCACACTATAATGTAGTGATTATTGAGATAGTAAGTGAAGAAAAGGTTGGAGATGGTGGGTTTTGAAAATGGTGGGTTTTGAAGTAACTGGGGAGAAGAAGGAAGAAGAAATGATGAGATTGACTAAAATACCCTTTCTCTTTATTTTAAAATTTGCCACATGTCATAATCCTATGGCTTCCTATCCTTCCTAACCAAAATTAACTTCCTATTTGATCTTTTCCCTTCAACAATAATATTAAAAATATGGCCACCTTTCTTATTAATACTATAAAAATAGTGGGCTCAGTCCAATCAAGGAAAATAACGTCAATTTTAATTCGGTCGCTGGCGGTATACTCTATTCAACTGACTGGATATTTCTTTATTACTCGTTTTTGCTCCATTCGCACCAGGACCTGGTCCAACACAAAATAAAATAATATAACACTAGAACAAAATAAAAATAAATAAAAACTGTACAATAATTATACATTTTACACGTGGTAAATATGTATATTTTATCACACATCAATATACTATATTGATATCTGTTTTCTATGGGTTAGTCCGAGACCTTAAGAGCTCAGGTATGAACTACCGTTCAGTCAAAGAGATGAAGGCTTGACTTTAGGTGTGTCCCACTTAGGGATCTTCCTTACGACTGTACTTAATTTATATCTTTCGATATTTTCTCAATTTTTATGCAGAGGGAAAACTTTTTATAAAACGCATAGAGTATTATACGAGTTCTAGGCCATTGCTGACGCAAAATCAGAAGACCAAGTATAATACCCCAGATATCAAATAGTATAAAGACCTAGTATCTCAGAATCAGGCAACCTCTCAAACGAGATTTCAGGGGTTATCCATATATCCGAGAGATGTTCCCCACGAGATAAAAAACTACTGATTTTTAGGTTTATATCTCGAAATCAATCTACTAAATGTGTAAAAACATACTGGCATATCATCAGTGAGACTGTTTATTACGTTTGACTTTTTATTTCTTTAGCGTACTGTGATTATCTACTGATGTACTATCATTTCCTCTTTTTACACAAAACTCATTTTGAATTTTCTCATGTTTTTGGCTTTTTCAAATTTTCAAATGTTTTTGTATTTTCTGAGAATATTTACTCCCCCTAAAATTCAAAACATTTAAAAAAATTTGACAACCCGATGCAGATAGCTTTGTCTCGCCATCCATTTTCTGCTTCACATGCTCTGTTTTGCTGAAAATACCCCCATGATTTACAACACACTGATTTTTAACAATGTTAAAACCATTTGATTACTTGTGAAATACTCATGTTTGTTCAGCCGTGAGGGTTTCGACATATTCCATCAACATATGTTCGAAAATTTCTGATTTTTTGACAAATTTAAAACACAAACATATTTTTTTTTCATTTTTCAATTTTTTTAACAATCTAAAAACATATTTTTGGTTTTTAAAATTTTTAATTTTTAGGGTTTTTAATATGGTTTATTTATGTACAGAAACAAACAAACTCCCTGTTTCTCAGTTGCAGGGTTCAGTCTCCTCTCGTGGCAGGCCGCTCTTCTCCTCAAATTGGCATTCTGTTGTCTTCAGGAGCACCTTCACATTCAACCAACTCAATTACTTGAACAAATCAACCCAAGCCTGCTTTGACTCAGGTAACTTAATATGTATATTTCCAGGTAAAACTGGATAATTTCTGTCGTTTTTCTCAAAAACATTCTCTTTATTGTTCTCAACCACAAAAGTCTTTTGTTGCTTGACCACCCATATTTTACCTTTTAAAACACTTTTTTGATAAAACTTTGAATCATTTTGAATGTTTTGATTTGGCACAACAACTTTTGGTTTCCAAAACTGGTTTCGTTTTGTCATATTAACTGTTGTTTTCCAACGTTGTGTTATCCTAAATCTGGGTGTCACTGGTTTCCAATTTTGTTGTGATTCAGCCTTTGACATTTTTGGCTTCCAAGTTTGTTTTGATTCAAACTTGGTTGACTTCTGATTCACAACATTAGACTTCCTTTTCTCAACACCAACAGGTTTGCGATTTGGACACTTTCGACCAATATATCCAATTTGATCACACTTAAAGCATGTTCTCTTTGAAACATCTTTGACCTGTTGTTGTTGTTGTTATTTCTTTTGAGCATAGAACTCTTCATTAGACTGTCGTCTAAATTGGAGTTCTTTCTCTTCCTCAGAACTTGTTCCGTGAACAAAGTTCGTCTTTTTCTGATAATTTTTCTTTTCAAATCCTTTTTGATTTTGTTTCTTCTTATAACCCAACCCAGCCTTCATGTTTTTCTTCTTGTAACTAGGTTTGTTATAAGAAGTTTTCTTGCTCTTTCCAGCAAATTTTGAAATTTCAGATTTTTCAATTTCTACCAATTTGAACACTTTATCAATCTTTTCTGAAATCACATTCTGAATCGGAACTTCAATATCTGAGAATAACTTGTCCGAACCAATCATGGTATAAGCCAATCCTATCGGATCATCATTCGCATCTTTCTCAAATTTTGAATTTTTAATATAACTTTCATGAAAACTTCCTTCATCTTCATCCTGTGACTCAGACTTATCTGTTTTGGTAGATTCCTCTGTCAGAACGCTTTCAACAACCTTACCTACCACTTCTGAATCACCAAGATCATCAGATTTGGTGTAAGTCATATCAATGTTATCAGGTAATTGGTCAACCATATTTATCGCTTTTTCCACCTTTTCACCATCATGGAATGTATAGTTATTCTCCAACGGTGGTGGAACCTAATGGTATTCTGACCCAATTCCCTTTTTGTTCTTTTCAGACTCTTTATCATCTGGTGTGATGTTGAAAATACGTTCCAGAATGTATGACGAAGCATGATAACTTTGAAGTTTATTGACCAACTTTTCTTTTTCAGCCAGTTCTTGTTTAAGTTTTGCAACATCATCTATATAATTATTTAAAACCATTTGTTTTACTTCATATCTAGCTTCAAGAAATTTAGTTGTCTTTTGACATGCTGACAATCTATCATCTAAACTTTTGACTCTGCTTTTAAAAATTTCATAAGCTTCTTTTACAGTATAGTATCACAATTTCATTTTATCTTACTCTTTTTGAAACTCTTGAATACTTTTATCTTTTTGACCACATTCGTTGCACTCAGCTGAGCACTTTTGTTTCAAAAATTTGTTTTCTTTTTCAAGATTTTCACATTTTTGTGTTAGCTCTTTTTCTTTTTCTTTCAAACACCTTTCATTTTAAAGCATTTCATTACTTTTTTCTTTGAAAATCTTTTCTATTTTAGTAAATTCAATATCTCTGGATCTCAAATTTTTATCCTTTTCAGTACAAGCCCTACACGTTTCCATGCATTTCTTGTACTGTTGTTCAGTTTTAATTTCAGTTTTATTTAACGATACAGAAGAATCAGTTTGAGTTATTACCTCAACTTTTGGCACCGTGGCTTCTTTCGCCTTTTTGATTCTGATCTACTTCAATAACTTGCTGTTTCTCTGCAACAGCTTCCTCTGTCGAACTTTTCAGCTTCTCATCCTCAGCTTTCTCTTCTGCTTTTTTCACCTCATCCACTAATTTCTGACTTTCACCAACGATTTCTTCTACTGTCTTCTTCTTCTTCTCTAGACTTGCATAGATCACTTTCTTTATTCCTTCATCTACGTTTTGTCTGTAGTTAGGAATTTCTTCAAGCCCTTTGCACCAAACTCCCACAGTTGGAATAGCAGGAACAAGTGCTTCAAAATCTACCTTGTCAGGATCAACTGTTGGGTTTCCTTGAAGATCAACAAAACACTCTTTCTCTTGACTCCATCTATTTTCCCGTTTTGTTTCCGTGTACTTCTTATAGACTTCACTCAAATATGCTCGTGCATGATTTTCTTCTCGACTCTCTTTGAACTCAGCAACCAACGCTCTTTTATCTTCCTTGATATATTTACCCCAGTTAAATCCTTCGTCCTCCTGAACTGTCACACAAGCCTGCTTCCTCTCTTTTGATGGCCCTTCTTCAATCTGTTTTTGTGACAACTGGCACCAAATCGGTAATTTCCGTACACTTTAATTATTATTTAATGACTGCAATTATATGCTTAAACGTCAACATTGTCTGATTACATACTATACAAGTGAATTCATGCACGTTTATTACTACAAAATATTGCTTTATGCATTAACGAGAGTGTTGCGTCAGAAATACTAGTAAACTTGTTAGGCCCTAAAGTGTGAGACTGACGCATCAAGTTAACACAATGGGTTATGGTTACGAACTAGGCCTTACCGGGTTAGTTTATATTAGGTTTTGGACCTTTATAGGTCACTTGGACCAAGCTTTAGGCCATGTGGGCCAAGCAGGCCCAAGGGGAGCCCATATAGGGAATTGGGCTTGAGTTAGTATATAAACAAGTTTTTAACTTGTTTTAGGGTTTGAACCTCATAGTTACAGAATTCCTAGAGAGAGCTAGGCGATTGTTTGTGAGCACTTGTACTAGACGGTTTTGCTAGTTGATAGTAATAGAATCGTGTGCAAGTGTTTAAAGGTGATTCGCTGTGTTCTTCGTATTTCATATTTTTCATGTTTATTCTTGAATCACATCAAGTTTGGATTCCGCACAAACTTGGTGTTGTTTGATATCATTGAAAGATCCGTTTCACGGGACTTACAAGTGGTATCAGAGCCATTAGAACCTGTTTCTAGGCTCGGTGTGATATCAAGGATTCAAGATTTTTGTTATTTTTGAGTTGGTGTTCTTCGCGTTCTTCGGAGAGTTCATCGAAATTTTATCAAAAAATCACTATATTTTGGTGTTTTGATTTGTTTTGAAAGTTGTTATAAGATAAACCAAAATTTTTGAAATTTTTAGAAATATCTTGTTTCAAAATTTACACAGCTTTCGGAGATTTGTTGACTTGATATTTTTGGTGAGATTGAGATTTCCATATTTTATTTTTTAGTTACAACTCATCGTCAATAACCACACCGTTTCGAGTCGCAATCATCTTCGAGTCGCAATCACGATTTCGACTTCACATCTTCAGCAGGTCTCGACTCATCTTCAGTAGGTCTCGAGTCAAGGAGGTGTCTTCACGGTCTCGACTCATCACAACACTGGTCTCGAGTCATCTTCTTCTGAGCAGTCTCGAGTCGCAACCATGGTTCCGAGTCGCAACCGAGGTCTCGAGTCTTCAACAATTTGGTCTCGAGTCATCTTCACTGGTCTCGACTCATCTATCTTCAACGGTTTCAACTCCCATCTTCATATTATCAAAGGTCTCGACTCACTTAACAAAGGTCTCGACTAACTTCTTCAATTGGTCTCGAGTCACACAAGGTCTCGAGTCATTGAACTTCACATCTTCACAGAAGGTCTCGAGTCGCAACCACCGTTCCGACTCGTCCGACTCGCAACCAACTTTCCAATTCCGAGTTCCCGAGTCGCAACCTCCATTCATCTTCTACAAGGTCTCGAGTTGTATTCTCTCGAGTCGCAACCATCATCATCATCTACAGATTTCGAGTCGCAACAATAATCACGGAACCTGCAACTCCTTCTCCGGTCACTATCACCACCGTTGTCATATCCATAACCACCACGTCCGTCGTTCAACGTTCACCATCGCCGAACACCACCTGCATATCCGGTCATCTTCTCCGACTCCGATCTTCTCCGTCATTCTCCAACCACCGTCATTACCTCATCCATCAACCTCTATGATCTTCTTCATCATCCTTTTCTGTCATCGTTAAAACGATTGGTAGCGGCTGAAAAGGAAATAGGGTTTTGGTTACTGTTTGTGTAACGAAGAAGACAACGAACATAACTGTCCTTTAGGTTTTTATTGTTTATTATTATTATTATAATATTAATCATAAGTAATTATTATATAATCATTGCTTTCTTAATAATAATAATATAATAATAATAATAAGTATTTACTTAATAATAAAACAAAAAAAAATTCTAATTAAAAAATAAAAATAAAAAAAGAAGGTTTGTTTGGTGTGAAAAGTTTTGACAGGTTTTGAAGTACAGTTCAGAAAGTGGGTTCATTCGCCTACAAAGGTTTGACTTAGCGAGTACACGGGTTCTCGCTTTGGGCTTGTGTTGAGGAAATAGTTAAAAGCGCACATTTTCAGGGGATCACACTTTCGGATATCACAATTTTTTTGGGGGATCACATCTTAAAAAATGTCTTCTAAGAGAGAGGTGCTTGAGCAAGAACTCGAAGGATTCAGATACTTATATGGTGAATCTATAGAAGCACTTACAGGTCGGTTTGCTAAACTGCTCACTGAAATGGAGAAGGCAGAGATGGTGGTGTCTACTCACATCAGCAACATAAAGCTTCTGGATGCTATAAAAGAGATTCCAGATCAGGAAAACTGTAGTTGGTTTACCAATGTTAATCAGATAATATTGACAACCGATTGTTACAAAATGAAGCCGGATGAGCTGATCTCAATCATCAAATCATATGACAATGCTGACAAACAGTCTACTCAAGGCAACACATCTGCTGCAGTTTGCTCATCCACACAAAATTCAGCATTTATGTTTAACAAACGCCTGGCTCAAGGAATTACTAAAGAACGTGAAGAGATACTTTCTGTCTTTTGCACTCCTGAGTGTAGAGAAAGAAATGAGGCATACCGGTTACATAACGCAGAGCTAATTCAAGATTACAATGATATAAAGAATAAAAATTTTACTTTATCAAAGAATGAAAAGCTTTATAAAGATAAAATTGAAGCTCATCGAAAAGACATCATCAAACTCAAAGATGATGTAAGTGTAAAAGCAACCCAACTCTTATATGTTCAGGAGAAATTATGTATTTTGACTAAAGAACTGGAAGATATCAGAGATAGATATCAAATAAATGAACTCAACATTAAGAAATTTGATTCTTCCAGCAAACTGGTTAAAAATTTGTGTGATCAACAGCTTGCATATAAGAAAAAGAAAGGGTGTGGATTGGGTTAGAATCAGGCTCCTCCTTACAATGATAACTACACATATTTACCCATGACTGAGGAGGAATTGATGAATGAGGACAAGATGGCTTACGGTCCTAAAACTGATAAGTCATCAATCAACAGCAGACCTGTTGATAAACGAGCGACTCCTTCGGTAAATTTTATTTCAAAGGGTACTTTTGATCCTAATGCTTCGTCTTCCCTTGCAGATGAAGTTAAAGTTGAAGGTGTCGTTGGAGATGAACAAGCATCAAATTCTCATGTGTGTGATATTTTTGGCTCATTTTTTCACTCTATGATTAATTTCATGCCTGATGGTTTGGGCGAAAACGTTGATGCTTGTGTAACAGAGACTGAAATGGCAAACGGAACGAATGAGCCAGCTGAACCATCTAATTCTAAATGTGAATCATCTGAAGCAGCTGATTCTGAGAAATTGGAATCAGTTGATTCCAGTGGATTCAGCTCAAAGGCGTCATGTGCAGAACGGTCTTGTGCTGAAAATTCGTCAAATGTTTCAGCTGAAGTTTCTGCTAAAGTTTCTGGTATTTCATCCAACAAACCAGAACTCTCCGATTCTGTCAAAGCTGATGACATAAAGGATGAAGAGAAGACTGACGTGAACAAGGCTCCAAGTGCGCAAGCTGAACAATCTGAACCTTCTGTTAGTGATGAAAAGGTTCAGATCAAGCAACAAGATCCGAAGCGAGCAGGTAAAGGACGCAGAAAGAAGAAGCCTAAACATCAAAGACAAGCAGGCTCTCCACAGTCCTCAACGGGCAGCAATAGTCCTCAAAAGGCCCGTGATGTGAAAAATGCCTTTGTTAAGCCAGCCAGTAATGGCAAATGTGAAAAATATGCATTTGACTGTGCTAACAAAGCTTTCGGAAAGACTGGTGAGATTTCAGAACAAGACGTGCAGTCTACACAAAATAAGAAAACTCAGAGGAAATCTCCACCACAGAAGGCCCCTGCAAACGACAAGTATAGACATCCGAATTCATCATCATTTGCAAGAAATGTGCAACAAAAACAAGCACATAAAGGACCGGTTCATCCTTCAGGGCCTGCAAGAGCTACACAAGCTGATCAGAATGCCTTCTACGTGAAGGGACAAACATGCTTCAATTGCAGCATTGCTGGTCACATTGCTCGGAACTGCACAAATCGTCCCTATGTACCCTACTATATGCAAAATCAGAGGGTTACACCAAAGGATAACAATCATTCCAAGCCAATGAAGGTATCTTCACCTAAGGCAATGAAGAATGTGAATCCCAAGGTTAAACCTTCTGATGGGGATTGGAACGCTGCTAAAAACAAATGCAAGGCTGTTCAAGAACAAA
The DNA here is from genome assembly GCA_030545235.1 of Helianthus tuberosus. Taxonomy (NCBI): domain Eukaryota; kingdom Viridiplantae; phylum Streptophyta; class Magnoliopsida; order Asterales; family Asteraceae; genus Helianthus; species Helianthus tuberosus. Next base: position 124,936,714 of record CM060449.1, on the reverse strand, counting down.
AACGTTTTTCTAAAACTAACAAACCTGAATCAGCTAAAGTTGCTCAACTGAAGGCAACAGACACGTTTGTTAAACCGAAACAGATTTGGAAACCCAAATCCAAAGCAGCAATGTCTCCAATCCTTGAAACTAAAGGGGACTTCTGTTTAAAGGAAGTGTCTTATTTTGATGCTTCAGGAAATCCCAGGACCACGAGGCCTGGGTACCCATGTCTTACTAATCTCCTTACTTTTTAGGAACAACTAAGGAGGAGCTGTTGACAATCTCTGGAATGTTAATAGCGGTTGTTCCAGAGATAAAAACAGGTAACATTTCACTGTTGCAAAAAGTTCAAATTTTTTTTACAGATGATATGTTTCCTTTGGAGGAGATTAGAGAAGTAAGATAAGATCAGCAAAAGGTACCGTTTAAATTCTGTATTTTGATTTGAATATTGATTAGTCTTCAATCTGATGACGGAACGGTTAAGCAAAAATATTTTTTTCTCTTTCTTCGTCATTACTTTGTATATGAAGTGTCCTTTCTCTAGTAAATGGTAAATTTGCACAAAAATACATGATTTATGCACAAATTTAGGGGGGGGGGAGGAACATATAGATAGATATAGAGTTTAAGGGGGAGAAAACTCAGAAAAAAGAAAAACACAAAAAGAGTTTGCTGTATATATATGCATTGTTTTAGGGGGAGAAAATGAGAAAAATACAAAACATTAGAAAATGAAAAAGCGAAAAAGAAAGATTGCATGATATGGGAAGTGAAATAAATGTTCGTGTTAAACGGCTTGACTAACACATGTAAGGTGCCATAGCTGAAAAGACTAGGATCTACTGTGATATGTCGATAGGCTTGACGCTCAACATGATAAAAGATACTAAGTGATATAAACATAACGAACTATGTACCATGTGGGTAACATACCAACGGCGTATGATTTTATGGTCTTAAATCTTGCGTTGATAGATAGCCAACATCTGAGGTTTCGGGTCTTTATATTGTTGAATCATCCGGGGATATCTTGGATGTCCTTCTGTTCAAAACTAAAATTGTACATGACCCCAGGAAAGAAAGTCACTTGGAATTAGCTCATTTCTATTTGAATGTCTGTATGTTGTCCCGATATACACAATTTTGATCTGATTCTGAAATCTTCTCTGAAAAAGTCGTGTACCTCCTATGCTGCATCCAGATATATGCTGACCTGGAGGTGCTAGGCAACGACAGCTTCTGCTGCATCCAGATACATGCTGACCTAGCTGTACGTTGTCGCGCTATAGATCTAATACACCCGAAAGAGGCCCTCAAGTGCCCAAAAGAAACCCAAGAAACCTATATCAAACTGAGAAAAACTCATTTGATCTGTATATTATACCATCTCTGCAAAAGATCTATTATGTTCTCTTCTCAACCTATTCCCAGTTAAGATTTCAGAAATCTGGATTGGACTTGTGAAATATGTGGTAGGGAAGATACTTGCATGATAGAGTGTGCTGTTTATATTTCCAGGATTTGATTAGTATTTATTTGGGTGTTCATTGTTAAGAAATCAAAACATGATAAAACATATTATATGCAGACCTAGACACAGTCAGGATATCTTAAAGGATGACATCAGTATACTCACCTGCTACGATGAATCGTTGTGCTTACCTTGATCGCGGGGGTATGCCTTGGAATGGGACACACGGGTATAATAGTATAATATTACCTAAAGCATATCACGAAGTTAAAAAATTGAAAGTTGAGCGTTAAAGTTTAAGTAGATAAACATATTGGCAATCGCATAGACCAGTTTGATTAGGCTCGTACTGAAAAGTGTTCCTTAGTCTGCCTGAGAACGAATTTTGATCCCATTGCAATTGTAATTGTATATTATGGTAGTTGTTTATATTTTGAGTTTTTATTTGTTTTTAGTTCTTAAATTAAAAATAAAAATTTGAAAAATAAAAAAAATACAAAAATAGTGTCTTGTTTTTTTATATAAAATCAAAAATCCAAAAATAGAGTGCTTATTTGTTTTTCTTAAAATTAAAAATGTAACTGTTCTTGAAGATTTGACTGATCATCAAAAGTTGAAAGAATTTAAATTGTGAAATCTGAGTACATGTACTTGGAGGTACCTAGTGTTTATATGGTACTCTCCCTGTTGCATAAGAAAAGTTTGTTTATGAATTTCTGAGCATGTGCAGAACTTGATTTCAATCAAGAACAGGAGTTGTTGAAGAATGAGATGCTGTTAGTTGCTGAAGAAGCCTGAAGCAGCACAACAACAAGATGTACCTGAGTCAGAAGAACCGGATACGAAGTGCTGTCTGACAGTGAAAGTACATTTGAAGAAGTACCATGAAACTGCTTGAAAGACAAAGATTGCAGAAGAAAAGAGCTGCTGAGAATCCTCCTCTCACATTCTTTTTAACAAGATTTTCAAGCAAAGCTGATCGAGATCCTGATATGAAGCTAACCACAAGAGCTGAAGAAAAGAGACCAAGTGCTGAGAGTTCAGAAGTCAAGAACTTCCACAACATCTGCAGCATAGCGACAACCATAGACTTCATTGAAGACGTTGCTGAATTCATGCTATGAAGACAATTTGATGGCATCAGTCTAGGGGGAGATTGTTAGGCCCTAAAGTGTGAGACTGACGCATCAAGTTAACACAACGGGTTATGGTTACGAACTGGGCCTTACCGGGTTAGTTTATATTAGGTTTTGGACCTTTATAGGTCACTTGGGCCAAACTTGAGGCCATGTGGGCCAAGCAGGCCCAAGGGGAACCCATATAGGGAATTGGGCTTGAGTTAGTATATAAACAAGTTTTTAACTTGTTTTAGGGTTTGAACCTCATAGTTACAGAATTCCTAGAGAGAGCTAGAGGAAGGCGATTGTTTGTGAGCACTTGTACTAGACGGTTTTGCTAGTTGATAGCAATAGAATCGTGTGCAAGTGTTTAAAGGTGATTCGTTGTGTTCTTCGTATTTCATATTTTTCGTGTTTATTCTTGAATCACCTCAAGTTTGGATTCCGCACAAACTTGGTGTTGTTTGATATCATTGAAAGATCCATTTCACGGGACTTACAAAACTCACCGGTAAGACACATTGTGTCAACAAAACTGCAGAAAGCAGCCAGACAATAGAATTGGAGCCTAGGTGTAGGTCCAATGACAAGAATACATTAAAACCCAAGAGTACATACAAGGGATAACATATAGACATTCCGGAAGCTAGAATATGCACTAAAAAGCACCCGGAACGCACTTTAAATGCAGAAATCTGCATAATTCAGCTATAATTCAGCTATAATCAGCTTTTTAACATATAAATATTATGCGGAATTCATGTTTTATTATCCATAATACCCTCCTAAGCATTGGGAATTAAAAAGGGTTACAAAAGGATACATAAGGGACATTAAACGGTGCAATTTAGCACTTTAACGAACCAGTATTTAACCGAACAACCAGACATTACCCGGAACATCAAAATATAACTAGAAGTATTATTTTAATATTTTTGAACAAGTTATGGTCCCCGAACACCATAACACCCCTTATAACATGATAACACATCAAGTCCCTAAAAATTTCACATGAAAGGTAACTAGTTTATAAAATTAAAGGTTGGAAGTTACACTTTACCCCCCCCCTATATTGTTCACGATCACATGAGGGGGGCCCACCAAATATTTACTAGATCTTGCCAAATCCATAATAATCTTGCCAAGATCCCTTAAAATGTTACATGATCTTTCATAGATTTCTTTTGGATTCACAAGATCTTTCCTTGATTTCTTTGAGATATATAAATCTTGCAAGTTACAATTACCCCCCCCCCCATATGAAACTTACGGCCCAAAGGGGAGGACCCCACCACCAAATCCCATTAGATATTATCTCATATTTTATTAGATTGTTGCTTGATTTTGTTTCCAAGATATTGAAGGAAATCCCCATAAGTATGGGTTACTAGATCACAAAATCATTTCACAACTCAATTCACAAACAACTTCACTACACTCCCTCAACCTCTCTCTCTTCTTCTCGGCCCAAATAGTGCCGCCACCACCACCATCATACAACCACTATCCATCCATTTCAAGGTCTTCACAAGGTGTTACAAGGTGTCTAACGAAGCTCGGTACTCGCGAAACTTGAAGGACCCCTCTTGAGTGCTTTTACCCACCACATTTTCAACCTTGTTCTTCCCTAGCTTTAAGCTAGTTGTAAGATCCTTGAACACCCTTGTTTACTTCTATTTTTAGTGGTTAAAAGACTTATTATGTTGAAAATCATATGAACACTAAAGAATATGAACATGAATCTTGATCATAAGTCTTACACATAATGAAATAGTGATGAAACTATGTGTTTAGTGTATGAATGATGCTTGTTTGTTGAAATGATGATGTTGATCATCACATAAAGCTTGCTAGATTGTGATTAAACACATGATCTAGCAAGTGGAAGGATGATTATGTAACAACAGGAAATAATCATCTTCTAGTAAACACATGAACTTGATAAATGGAATGATTTCTTGAAAAGTAATAAACAATAGAAGCTAGTAAACTTATAAATCCAAGATTTATGAATGATTTTTCCAAGAAAAACAAGTGGTAAATATGACTTTTAGAAGATCATGATTCTTACATAAACCAATATTATTTTTGGTGGAAAAACAAGTGTATGAACACTTGTGAAACAAGAGAGTTAATGAAATCAACATTTTGTAAATTATGTTTACAAGTTGTAAACACCAAATCTTTTCAAGAATGGAATTTTTGATGAAATGAACACACTTTAAAGAGTAACTAAGCCTACTAGAGACATTGCCAAGTTACTACAAGTTTTGAGAAAGAACAAGTTCATGTTGTTATGTAACTTACTTGATTTTAACACTTGTTAGATGAGAAATGAGTTATTAATTGTTGATGATGTTTTAAAAGAAAATAAACACATGTTTTGAAAACATGGGAAACCTCCATTTTTAGGGGAAACTCTGCCAAAATTTTATAAATTTTGACACTTAGAAAACTATAAGTCTTGAGAAACTTATTCCCTAAAAATGTATCTAAAAACATTTACCAAGGTTTCCCAAACTTTTGTGTTAAGAAATGAGGATTTCTTCAAGAATAAAAATGGATATTAAGTATGTATATTTGCGAGAAATATATATATATTTGATCACCAAATTTTGTGCTAAGTGTATGTAGTATGTATTATACTTGATAGTGTATTAGGACTTGAAAATACACTAAATACTCCTAAGGAGTGAAGATACAAAAATACACATACAACATACTTAGACAAATACAAGAGAATATATTTATGAAAATATATTACTTGATAGAATAAATAACTCGGACAAGTTATGAACATGAAATGAAGTTTGGACAAAATACATAATTCGGGTGAAAAACACTAGAAAACATATACAAAAGATAGTGACTTGTACTTGTGCGATACAAGTCTAGTGACTAACGTTAATAAAACACGTTTAGGTCACGACATTAGATAAGCAAATCCGGTGAAGTTTACGACGCAAGGAACGCAAAGTTGTGAGTTCATGCTCCCCCTTTTCTCTTAACTGTTTCAGTTTTATAACTTCGGGGGTGAAATACATGTTACAAATGTTACAATGTTTATAAATGGTATGATACAAAAACAAGAAGCACTCTTGGTGAGAACGAGTAAAAATTATGGAATTCAGTGCACAGAAATCACAGCAAGTCTTGTCACGTATAGATTCCCTCAGTGCAAGAAAAGGTCAAACGTGAACACCAGCCTATTAAATACTCTGCTAGAGTAAAAATTGTTTGATGTCACTTATGTGGTATATGCCTGTGTATATATATACTACTACTGTCCAGTATGACGATATCAAACAAATGCCTAAACCTATTATGTGGTGTTCTTCCAGAACATGGTACCTAGGAGAATTGTGAACAATCGAGATTCGGATCAACCTCCTCCTCCCCCACTGCCAAAGACTGATGAAGAGCTGAACGCTCTACTGGAGGAAAGGATCTCCGCAGCTATCGCCTAGTATGAGGCAAACCGAACCCAAGACAGTGGCGGACCAAGCAACGCTAGACGAAATGGGAATTGAGATTCATCTGGAGGCAACGCAGCTCAGGGCTGCACATTCAAGCAGTTTCTCGACTGCAAACCAATGAACTACAACGGCACAGGAGGTGTAGTAGCGTTTGTACGCTGGACGGAGAAAACTGAAGCCACTATCCGTATGAGCAAGTGCACTGCGGATCAACAAGTCACTTTTGCTACTGGGTTGTTTGTCGATGAAGCTTTGACTTGGTGGAACTTGCAAGTCCAAACCCTGGGTGATGATGCCGCTTATGGCCTGACTTGGGATGAGCTAAAGGAACGTATGAGAGAGAAGTATTGCTCTCGTGCTGAACTCCAAAGATTGGAAACTGAGTTCTGGCACTTGACCATGGAAGGTGCTGACATCACTGGGTATACTCGAAGGTTCCATGATTTGTCTAGGGTGATCCCCTATATGGTGACTCCTGAATTTAAGCGCGTTGAACGCTACATTTGGGGACTAGCCCCAGAGTTTCGCGGCATGGTAACTTCGGCCAAACCTCAAACAATCACTGAGGCTGTAACTCTGGCTGTCAGCCTTACTGGAGATTGTGTTCGTATGAAGAAGTTATCACTAAACCCAACCAAAAAGACCGAGACGCATGCTGAGTCGTCTGGTGACAAGAAAAGAAAACATGCAAACTTGAATCAAGCGACACGTAACAACAAAGGCTTCAACAACAAGAAGCATGACACAAACCCATCTAAGGAGGCGAGAACCTTTGCAGCGGCAAATGATACTGCAGCCAAAGGATACTAAGGCACCCAGCCTAAATGCCAAAAATGTAGGTATCATCATGAAGGAGCTTGTCGCATTCCAAGATGCGACAAATGTGGTAGGTTGGGTCATCAAACAGAAGACTGTTGGGGAAAAGGAAACAGGAACGAGAACGGAAATCGCAACGGTGCTGGTAATAGAAACAACGGTGGAAACAGAAATGGAAATGGAAATGGTAACCGGAATGGTAATAGAGTTGGGCAGAACCAAGGATGCTTCAGTTGTGGAAGCAACGATCATTTCATGAAAGACTGCCCAAAAGGAAACAACGCTCAGGCTCGAGCATTTGTGATTGGAGCAAAGAACGCACGCGAGGACCCTAATGTGGTCACCGGTACGTTTCTCGTTAACAATCACTTTGCATCCATATTATTTGACACTGGTGCCGACTATAGCTTCATGTCTGCGGAATTTAAACGCATGCTTGGAATAGAATCTAGTAGAATAGAAATTCCTTATTCCATAGAACTAGCCAATGGTAAACTTGTTGAATCGGGCGAAGTTGTTAGAGGCTGCTCATTAGAACTTGGTGAACAAAATTTTAGAATCGACCTCTTACCTATTCAATTGGGTAGCTTCGATGTAGTAGTCGGAATGGACTGGTTGTCCAAGAACAAGGCTGAAGTTATTTGTCACGAGAAAATCATTCGAATCCCTCTGGCGAATGATGAAACTCTCTTCGTACATGGAGAAAAACGAGATGCGCCTCTACGAATCATCAGCTGTATGAAGGCACATAAGTGCTTAAGGAAAGGATGTGTCGCTTTCCTGGCACATGTTGTAGACAAGAAGGCTGAGGAGCCGAAACTCGAAGACATTCCTGTGGTGAAGGAATTCCCTGATGTTTTTCCCGAAGATCTGCCAGGGCTACCTCCACAACGACAAGTCGAATTCCGTATAGACTTGGTTCCAGGAGCCGCTCCTGTAGCCAAGGCACCTTATCGGCTTGCACCATCCGAAATGCAAGAATTATCTACACAAATCCAGGAGTTGTTGGATAAAGGATTCATAAGGCCAAGCTTTTCACCTTGGGGAGCTCCAGTATTGTTCGTAAAGAAGAAGGATGGAACACTGCAGATGTGTATCGATTACAGAGAACTGAACAAGCTCACAATCAAGAATTGGTACCCGCTACCGAGGATTGATGACTTATTTGATCAATTGCAAGGATCAAGCTACTATTCCAAGATCGATCTTCGATCTGGATACCATCAGTTAAGGATACAAGAGGAAAGCGTACCCAAGACTGCATTCAGAACACGCTATGGGCATTACGAGTTTCTTGTGATGCCATTCGGACTGACGAACGCGCCAGCGGTATTTATGGATCTGATGAACCGTGTATGCAAACCATATCTCGATAAATTCGTGATTGTATTTATCGATGATATCCTGATTTACTCGCGAACGAAAGAAGAACATGAGCAACATCTCAGAACCATCTTGGAACTACTGAAGAAAGAGAAACTTTATGCGAAATTCTCCAAGTGCGAGTTTTGGATTCGCGAAGTACAGTTTCTTGGTCATGTTGTGAACGAGAAGGGCATTCATGTCGACCCAGCCAAGATTGAAGCAATAAAGAATTGGGAAGCCCCCAAAACCCCAACTGAAGTTCGATAATTTTTGGGCTTAGCGGGCTATTATCGGCGATTCATCGAGAATTTCTCAAAGATAGCTCAACCGCTAACTACCCTTACACAGAAGGACAAGAAGTACGACTGGGGTGACAGGCAGGAAGAAGCCTTCCAGCTACTAAAAAATAAGCTATGCGATGCACCAATACTATCCTTACCCGAAGGCACTAAAGACTTCGTGGTATACTGCGACGCTTCACGACAAGGTTTGGGTTGCGTGCTCATGCAACGCCAAGAAGTCATCACTTACGCTTCAAGACAGTTGAAGGTGCATGAAAGAAACTATACCACTCACGACTTGGAACTCGGTGTGGTGGTATTCGCCTTGAAGATCTGGCGACACTATTTATATGGTACTCGATGTACAATCTTCACAGATCACAAAAGCCTGCAACACATACTTGATCAGAAAGAATTAAACATGCGACAGCGACGATGGGTCGAGCTGCTGAACGATTATGACTGTGAGATTAAGTACCATCCAGGAAAGGCGAACGTTGTAGCAGACGCATTAAGCCAAAAAGAAAGGGTTAAGACCTTAAGGGTTCGAGCATTTGAAATGACTATTCGAACGAACCTCACAGCACGCATTCGTGACGCGCAACAAGAAGCCCTTAAGGGAGAAAACCGTAAAGCTGAATACCTCCGGGGTATGTTGAAATATATGGTGCCAAATGAAGAGGGAGCCTTATACTTTAAGAAGCGTATTTGGGTTCCGCTCTATGGTGGTATTCGAGAAGTCATCCTTGATGAAGCCCACAAATCGAGATATTCGATCCATCCAGGATCAGACAAAATGTATCAAGACTTGGAAGAATATTATTGGTGGCCGAGACTCAAGAGCGACGTTGCTGTTTATGTTGGAAAATGCCTAACCTGTGTTAAGGTTAAGGCTGAATATCAGAAACCGTCCTGCCTACTACAACAACCAGAGATTCCCATGTGGAAATGGGAGCAAATCTCAATGGACTTCATAACAAAATTACCCAAGACCCCGAGAGGGCACGATATGATATGGGTGATAGTTGATCGATTGACGAAATCTGCGCATTTCCTACCGATCCGAGAAAAAGACAGCACTGGAAAGCTTGCTGAGATATACTTAAAAGAAATTGCGGCACGTCATGGAGTGCCAATCTTAATTATTTCAGACAGAGATGGACGCTTTGTCTCAAGAATCTAGCAATCCTTTCAGGAAGCCTTTGGATCTCAGCTAGATCTGAGCACGGCATTTCACCCACAAACAGACGGCCAGAGCGAACGGACTATACAAACATTAGAAGATATGCTTCGCGCATGTGTTATGGACCTAGGCGGCAGCTGGGATACTCATCTACCTTTAGTTGAGTTTTCCTACAATAACAGTTATCATACGAGTATAAAAGCCGCACCGTTCGAAGCTCTGTATGGCCGCAAGTGCCAATCGCCTTTATGTTGGGCAGACGCTGGAGACAAACGTATGGTTGGTCCTGAACTAGTACAAGAGACAACCGGCAAGATAATGCAGATCCGAGAGCGCATTAAGGCAGCTCGAGATCGACAAAAGAGCTACGCTGATCAAAGACGAAAACCATTAGAATTCGAAGTGGGAGACAAAGTGTTGTTAAAAGTCTCACCTTGGAAGGGCGTAGTAAGATTTGGAAAACGTGGGAAGCTGATTCCCCGATACATCGGACCATTCAAGTTTTTGGAAAGAATTGGTACCGTGGCATACAAGTTGGAGGTACCGGAAGAACTTAATGGAGTACATGATACGTTTCATGTATCCAACCTCAATAAGATTCCAACACAAGAAAACGTGATCATCCCTGCGGATGAAGTACATATTGATGATGCCCTCCGATTTACAGAACAACCCATTGAGGTTACCGACTGGAAAGTCAACAAGACCAGGAGGAGCAGTGTGAAACTTGTCAAAGTACGTTGGAACCCTAAGCACGGACCCGAGTACACGTGGGAACGGGAAGACCAGTTCAAAGAAAAGTACCCCCACATGTTCAAGAAGACTCCTGCAAGAGTCAACTCAGCCTGAATTTCGGGACGAAATTCTTTTAACGGGGGGAGACTGTGACAACTGGCACCAAACCGGTAGTTTCCGTACACTTTAATTATTATTTAATGACTGCAATTATATGCTTAAACGTCAACATTGTTTGATTACATACTATACAAGTGAATTCATGCACGTTTATTACTACAAAATATTGCTTTATGCATTAACGAGAGCGTTGCGTCAGAAATACTAGTAAACTCACCGGTAAGACACATTGTGTCAACAAAACTGCAGAAAGCAGTCAGACAATAGAATTGGAGCCTAGGTGTAGGTCCAATGACAAGAATACATTAAAACCCAAGAGTACATACAGGGGATAACATATAGACTTTCTGGAAGCTAGAATATGCACTAAAAAGCACCCGAAACGCACTTTAAATGCATAAATCTGCATAATTCGATATAATCAGCTTTTTAACATATAAATATTATGCGGAATTCATGTTTTATTATCTAGAATACCCTCCTAAGCATTGGGAATTAAAAGGGTTACAAAAGGATACATAAGGGACATTAAACGGTGCAATTTAACACTTTAACGAACCAACATTTAACCGAACAACCGGACATTACCCGGAACATCAAAATATTACTAGAAGTATTATTTTAATATTTCTGAACTAGTTATGGTCCCCGAACACCATAACACCCCTTATAACATGATAACACATCAAGTCCCTAAAAATTTCAAATGAAAGCTAACTAGTTTATAAAATTAAAGGTTGGAAGTTACACTTTACCCCCCCCCATATTGTTCACGATCACATGAGGGGGGCCCACCAAATATTTACTAGATCTTGCCAAATCCATAATAATCTTGCCAAGATCCCTTAAAATGTTACATGATCTTTCATAGATTTCTTTTGGATTCACAAGATCTTTCCTTGATTTCTTTGAGATATATAAATCTTGCAAGTTACAATTACCCCCCCCCCATATGAAACTTACGGCCCAAAGGGGAGGACCCCACCACCAAATCCCATTAGATATTATCTCATATTTTATTAGATTGTTGCTTGATTTTGTTTCCAAGATATTGAAGGAAATCCCCATAAGTATGGGTTACTAGATCACAAAATCATTTCACAACTCAATTCACAAACAACTTCACTACACTCCCTCAACCTCTCTCTCTTCTTCTCGGCCCAAATAGTGTCGCCACCACCACCATCATACAACCACTATCCATCCATTTCAAGGTCTTCACAAGGTGTTACAAGGTGTCTAACGAAGCTCGGTACTCGCGAAACTTGAAGGACCCCTCTTGAGTGCTTTTACCCACCACATTTTCAACCTTGTTCTTCCCTAGCTTTAAGCTAGTTGTAAGATCCTTGAACACCCTTGTTTACTTCTATTTTTAGTGGTTAAAAGAATTATTATGTTGTAAATCATATGCACACTAAAGAATATAAACATGAATCTTGATCATAAGTCTTACACATAATGAAATAGTGATGAAACTATGTGTTTAGTGTATGAATGATGCTTGTTTGTTGAAATGATGATGTTGATCATAACATAAAGCTTGCTATATTGTGATTAAACACATGAACTTGATAAATGAAATGATTTCTTGAAAAGTAATAAACAATAGAAGATAGTAAACTTATAAATCCAAGATTTATGAATGATTTTTCCAAGAAAAACAAGTGTAAAATATGACTTTTAGAAGATCATGATTCTTACATAAACCAATATTATTTTTGGTGGAAAAACAAGTGTATGAACACTTGTGAAACAAGAGAGTTAATGAAATCAACATTTTTGTAAATTATGTTTACAAGTTGTAAACACCAAATCTTTTCAAGAATGAATTTTTTGATGAAATAAACACACTTTAAAGAGTAACTAAGTCTACATGTTTTTAGATGAGAAATGAGTTGTTAATTGTTGATGATGTTTTAAAAGAAAATAAACACATGTTTTGAAAACATGGGAAACCTCCATTTTTAGGGGAAACTCTGCCAAAATTTTATAAATTTTGACACTTAGAAAAATATAAGTTTTGAGAAACTTATTCCCTAAAAATGTATCTAAAAACATTTACCAAGGTTTCCCAAACTTTTGTGTTAAGAAATGAGGATTTCTTCAAGAATAAAAATGGATATTAAGAATGTATATTTGTGAGAAATATATATATTTGATCACCAAATTTTGTGATAAGTGTATGTAGTATGTATTATACTTGATAGTGTATTAGGACTTGAAAATACACTAAATACTACTAAGGAGTGAAGATACAAAAATACACATACAACATACTTAGACAAATACAAGAGAATATATTTATGAAAATATATTACTTGATAGAATAAATAACTCGGGTGAAAAACACTAGAAAACATATACAAAAGATAGTGACTTGTACTTGTGCGATACAAGTCTAGTGACTAACGTTAATAAAACACGTTTAGGTCACGACGTTAGATAAGCAAATCCGGTGAAGTTTACGACGCAAGGAACGCAAAGTTGTGAGTTCATGCTCCCCCTTTTCTCTTAACTGTTTTCAGTTTTATAACTTCGGGGGTGGAATACATGTCACAAATGTTACAATGTTTATAAATGGTATGGTACAAAAACAAGAAGCACTCTTGGTGAGACCGAGTACCAAGTATGATGCGTTTTGAGAATACAAGAATACAAGAAGCACTATTGGTGAAAACTAGTACCAAGTATGATGCGTTTTGAGGAATGATACGAGAAATCGTGTCACAAATAGGGTACCATAAGCACCATTAATCAACAATATACATAGACCGCAGAACAAAAGGTTAGATCTAACGGGTTTCGGGCAGCCACACTCTTGGTGAGAATGAGTACCAAGTAGTGCTTTTGTGTCTCAGAAAAACTTGATAAATGCCTATGGTTTGGTGACTTCCTATGTCGTGTCACATGTTAATGGCCTTGCAACCCATTAACAACCCTAACACATACAAGAACACCTTATTTATACAAGATTCATACCACAAGAATACTTGATTTATACATGAGTACGTGGTGTACACAAGAATACTTGATTTATACATGAATATTTGATTTACACAAGAATACTTGATTTATACATGAGTACGTGGTGTACACAAGAAAACTTGATTTATACATGAATACTGGATTTATACAAGGATACTTGATTTATACAAGATACAAACTATGATTTCATACAAAGTATACAAACGTGAAATACAAAAACTGCATGAATTCACACCAACATTATGTTGACTTTTTTCCAAAACTCACATGGATTTCAGGTAACTAGTGGATGTGCGCGTGGTCATACTCTTGCTCTTGGATGTCTCTTATGTTTATCTTTGAATAAAGTTGTAAACTTATTAGACAAAATGCTGTCTTGTGATGTAAACACTTAAACCACATTTTCAGTTATGTAATGTTTGGCATTGGAAGTTATTTTTACGAGCATGTAGTATGTTTACCTTTCGTATGCAATGAGAACCTTTCATGATCACACCTCGTGCTTCCGCCTAAGAAAGGGGTGTGACAGTTTTCGATTTGTTCTTGATAGCTGCTCGTTGTTGTGATGATAGATGGCTTTCTTGTAGTATTCTTCGTGAAACGGATTCACACTATCATCAGCTTGGCTATTTGTGCATTCTCTCTTAAAGTGTCCCTTCTGCTTACACTTGAAACAAGTGACTTTGGCTTTGTCGAATCCCAGCTTCATATCGGGACCTTCCAGACACTTTCTTCCAGTGATCTCCATGAAACGTTGAGCCATCCTGATGACGCTTGCCATACATCAGCGAATATCCATGAGCTCCATTTCTTCTGGGTCTACTTGATCATAATCCTCCTTTGTCATATTTGGATTGCCGATCTTTCCTACATTTAAACCTTCATAAGACTCTAGAATAGAAGCCAAGAAACTAATGTGCTGTCTCGCGAAATTAGTGTTCAGATTAGGAGAATCTTTCCAGTTTTGATTCGGACTGGATTTAGATGATGTAGATGATGAATGATATCCAGAATCATAACTTGGAGATTTGTTCTTTGATGAATCACCAGCATTGTTAGTACTAAAGGCTGTACCAATCTTTGGTGATGGATTGTTCAGCATCATACTCTTCCGGTAGTATAGATCAACATTCTGCTGATAACTCAAACTGGACATTTTCTTTTGTTTTTGTAATTCTAAATCATGTCCTTCAAGTTTTCCAGTCAAACCATCCAACGTGATTTCATCAAACTTGGCATCATTTTTCAGTACTATCACGAATGTTTTCCAATCATCAACCTGCAGTAATGCATTGACCAGTTTGTCAACAATCTCTTCTCTGTCTTTGTTGATTCCAAACCTTTCCAGTTCGATTTTCAAATGACAAAATCTTTCTATCATTTGTCTAACAATTTCGCCCTTCATGCATCCAAATAGATCAAACTCCTTTTTCAACAGAGATATTTTGTTTTTCCTGATATCTTTGCCTCCTTCAGCTTTCAGCTTCAAAGCATCCCACATCGACTTGGATGTTTCACCATGTTGAAGTAAAAACAAGATATCCTCTCTAACAGATTGTTGCAATAATGTTACCATTTTTAGCTCATTAGAGTGTTTAGTTTTATCAATCTCTGAAAATTGTTTAATTGTAAGTAATTCATTTTGATCGTTCACTAGTTTTTCATATCCGAAATTCAACATAATCCAACTCTCATAGGCATAAGCCTTCACCCGGTTTTCAAATCTAGTACTCCACCAGTGATAATCTTCGATATTCATTAGTTTCGATGGTCGTTGATAATTTCCATACACATTATCACATTTTAAACTCTCAGAAATCACATTTGAAATAGTCTTTGTCACGGGCGTGGATTCAGTTGTTGTTTCGGATGTAAACGCATTGTAAAAAGTGTTGTAGAATTCTTCAGCCATGATTCTGATCTTTGAACAACCTGCAAAAGTTAAAGAAAGTCAAACACGTTTTCTAAAAAACAAACTAAACAATCTATTCGTCCGGATGGCCATGGTCCGGATGAACAAGTTCTTGGATGGACAAGTCTCCGGATGGACCAGTTCTTCGGATGGACAAATCGCCGGATGGACACTAAAAGGTATATCCGTCCGGATGGACTCTGAAATTTTACGAATGGACCAAAAACCTTGAACACTTTACACTACTGAAAAGTCTATCCGTCCGGATGAGCAATGACGTCAGCAAACTTAGTTCCAAAGTTCATGGTTTTTTACGGATTTGTAGGATCGGTTTTGACTCCAAACGATTGCGTAACGACACGTTCGACGTGCGTAATCCATGAACGTGCGTGACCGAACACACTAGACGTACAATTTACCGTGATTCTTATTGATCAGTTTGACAAGTACACGCTCCGAGAATCACCTCTTGCACTTTCTCTCTCTAGTTTCTCTCTCTAGGATCCAAGCTCTCCAAAGTAGCAAATGTGCAAAAAGTCTTTTATGAAAACCCTAAAGCTCCTATATATAGGCCAAGGCTTATAAGGATTTCTCCTTATTTACAAGTTTGCCACCTTGCCCTTTTTAACTACATATTAAAATAAAAGCCTAGATTACTTCAGTTTCAGCTACGGAATTGATTGACGGAGGCGATAGACATTACTGCACTAACATACTCCCCCTTGGATATTGCCGTAGTCAATCTCGTAGCGTCTTGTGTTTCTCTTTCTCGAACAGAATCCCCGTGGATCTGTTTTCAGACTCAGTTGCTCTTCCTCTCGGTAGTCTCTTTCTTCAGGCTCCCCCTTTCGTCAAGCTTCCGTGCTTTTGGGATCGACACATGGCTTTCCGAATACAAGCTCCTCCAAAATAGTTATCTGGCTCTTTGAATCCACGCTTCCTCTTGCGTTGAGCTTGTCGTCAGACTCCCCCTTAGACTCGGCTGTCGGGATCGTAGTCTGGCTTTCGTAGGTTCACAAGTTCAGGATCAATTCCTAGCTCTATTATGCATCTGCTCAGGATTTGAAACCTGGTTAACCTGCACATCCTCTACCTCAACATAAGTTTCACAAATTTATAACACTTAGATTTAAGAAACTTACAGGTAGAAATCATTCATTCAAACAATAAGAATAGTTACATCAAGTTCAAGTGAATGACCTTGATTAACTAATCATGCAATCTTTCTCAAAAACATTTGTATATGACATTCAACGTTTTCAACAAACTCTCCCAATCCAATTGTTCATCATGTTTAGCACTTCGAATTTTGAATATCAGCTCTTCAATATCAGTTGTCGAAAATCTTTTTGTATTTTCAAAAATCTATACTAAAACACAATCTTTTTGGGTTTTTGTTTTTAAAGAAATATATACAAACAATATTTTTGTGAGTTTGTGTAAGAGGATCATATCAGTTCATGAGACCAATCACAAGCACCGTTAAGCTTTTGATATTTTAAGTTCTAAACAATTCACGTTGATTGACGATATAGTTATCCTCTTAAACTCAATCTAAAAACTTTCGAAATACTTACCGATACGTTAAGGTATATTAATTTTGCACTAAATTCTTATGGACCCCACGATCTCAGCATATCCCCTCATCATGCAATACACTGACTCAAGTAATGCCTTTAAACTTTCATCAACTGTGATATGTGCAAAAAACAAAGCAGAATGTTTAAACATTAACAATCAGGTCGATACTTCCGTATACGCAGAGAAAGTCCAATGTTTAAACAATATAAGAAAATAAAACAAGTTGAAATTGTTTAGGCTTTAACCACCAGGTCGATACTCCCGTATACGCAGAGGTGATCCAAAGCTTAAACGAAACACCAAAGAAAATAAAGCAGAACGTTTAGGCAATAACATCCAGGTCGATACTCACGTATACGCAGAGGATGTCCAATGCTTAAACAAAATAAAGAAATAAAACAAGTTTAAATCTTTGTAAAAAGAAATGCACAATCACAGCGACTTTTTCAGCAAGTTGTGAAAGTTCACAGACTTAACCGGTTTTTATGCTCTTTTAGCATTCAGCGATTACTGAGTAGGTACACAATCACGAAGGACAAAACTAAGTACTATGCTTTCAACCATGTTTCCCACTAGAACTAGGCTTTTTCATTTAAGTTTGTATCGTTATCGCAAATCTACTAGTCTAGCTTAGCCTATCGTCACATCCTTAGTGAGATCGTTTATCACATTTGACATTTCATTTCTTTAGCATGCTGTGATAGTCCACTAATTTACTATCATTTCCCCTTTTCTCAACAAAACTCATTTTTGCTTTTTCGATGTTTTTGACATTTTCAAATTTTCTAATTTTTTAAAAATTTTTCTCCCCCAAAATCAAAATATGTTTCAATTTTGATTTTCAAAGGAAAATTTGAAAACAAACTATACAAGGAAAGTGACAAACTGATATCGAATCGCTTCAATTCGCCATTCACTCGACTTAACAATCAGAACTCCCCCTGACAACAAACTATTTTCCCATTATGATTTCAAAACACTTAAGTTTGTTTTAATCAAAATGGTTTTTCCGGAAAACTAATTTTGTTTGTCTTTTCACAAATTCGGGGTTTTATCACATTGTTCTTCTTTAATCACTTGTAAGAAAGATAAATCAAGTACAACTTAATGTCCTTGATCGGTCTTTTGTAATTCGAAATATCACAGTTACCAACCTGTGAATTTTTCAAGAAAGATGCCGATTCCTACTCCACACTTACCAACCTGGGAGTTCTGGCAAGTCAGGTTTTTCATTTAAACAAATTCACCCAAGCCTGACCAGCCTTGGGTTTGACAATTTTTACCTCAACAGATGGCTCTTCTGGTTTTGACGAACCAGAATCATTGCCTGATCGTGGCTCCTCTAACTTTGACAAGTCAGAATCATTGCCAGAATGTGGCTCTTTTGACTTTGACAAGTCAAATTCATCGCCAACATGTTGTTCCTTTGTTTCTGAAGAAAAAAATTCATGGCTAACAACTTTCTTTTTCTTCTCTTTTGTCCTCAGATTTGCATCTGATGAATTCGTTTTGTTTGACTTATCGGTCTTGGGAGAGCAAAACGATTTATCAGAACTGTTATTCGCTTTGACGACTGTATCCGAGGACAAAATTTTCTCCAAGTATTCTCTTGCCTTCTTTCTTTTCTTCCTCAGTCTGTCTTTTTGCCCTTGTGAAAGCTTAATTTTCTTTTCTTGAACTTTCTGTTCTTGAACTTTTGGTTCTTGAACTTTCTGTTCCTTGGGCTTGACACTGACTGGTTTCTTTGCCATTTTCTGAGATTCAGCCCTCGATCTTCCCTTTGATCTCATTGGGCAATCTCTGGCAATATGACCTTTGATATTGCATTCAAAGCATCTTCTCGTCTCATAACTCCAGCTCTGGAAGTTAACAGCGATGTGTCCTCTCACTCCATAAGTGTAGCACACCCTGTTATCGTACCATTCACCACCATCATACCAAACGCTCAGATCATAGCATTGATTTTCCTTGTGGTACTTATGTCTCCTCTTGTATCCTTGATTTGGCATTTGAGCACTGTGGTCAAACCTGCACCACTGATTACCAACTTTTTGTAAGTTTTGTTTTTTAAATTTTTGTGGTTTTTCACAATGATTGGATGACTGAACTGATGAGCTTTTATTTTCATTTTGAAAATTTTTCAAATTTTTAACTTTTTGTTTCTGTTCTACAATCTTCTTAACAGGTTTTTGCTTTGAGCATTCACCTATTTCAGTAGATTGCAAAACAGTATTTTGAAAATTTTCTTGTAATTCTAAAAATATTTTTCTTTTCTTTTAAATTTTTGATTTCCAATGTCAAACTGTTCAAATCACTTGACAGTTTAACATTTTCAAATTTTAACTTCTCATAATTTTCCTGCAAAACAAGAATCTGTTTATCATCAGATTGCTTCTCATCCTTCAACTTTTTAATTTCCAATGTCAAACTCTCCACATCCTTCAAGAGTTTGACATTTTCTGCTTCGAATTTTTCGCATTTTGGACATATAACTTCACATTTTGAAATTTTATCCTTCTTGGATTCTTCAATCTTTGACGTTCCTGCAAGAAAATTTTTAACCATATCAGCAGGATTCAAATCTTCATTTAAAAAACAACCTCTCTTGAAATCATATTTCATCCTACTTCTTGCATTAAGACCATTTCTAATTCTTTTGATTATTTCAAGAATTATATCCAAACTTATATATTCTGAACTTCTTTTTAATTCTTCTATCAACTCTTTCTTTTTATTTTCATTCTCATCATTGTGTGTTCTAAGCTCTCTGATGAAATCATTTGAACTAAATTTTGAGAATTTAGAATCTTTTTTCAGTTTACCCAAAAATTAATCCCATTCCAAAGGTAAGGAATCTACAAATTTTGATATCTTTTCAGCATCTGTCATCTTAATCCCATCCCTTTCCAACTTATCAAGCAATTCATAATACCTTTTTTTTCCAATAATCAAACTTTTCAAATTTTCTACACAAAAAGTATTCAGATCTTATAACCCAAGCATCCTTTTTCTCATCTTCTTTTCTGTATTGCCAATTCATATCAAACCATTCATTAATTCTTTCAAGTTTAGCGTTTTCCTTTTCGTCAAACATTTTAACCACAATTTCTTTGTTAAATGACTTGGTTTAAAAATTGTTTTTAGCTCAAAGTCCACAAAATTTTAACTTCTTGGTATTTGCACCTTGTAAATCACCTCGAATCACCTTCAATCAAACAAACAAATGATCAGTTTAAAAATATCAAACAACTTGATCGTACAAATACTCAAACGAGTGAGTCAACAAAGGTCAACAGTGACAATAATTGCGTGACAACGCTGTCCGTTCGGGTGGCTGTTCGACCGAGTAGCGTATTGACTTGTCAAAGCACTAGCTTGAATGGCTGTTCGACCGAGTAGTACTTCAATCAATGGCACAAGACGACAAACAATTATGTTGAAAGTGACTGTGTTGTCCGACCGGATATCGTATTTACTTTTTGACCTCAACAATGAAACTTGACTAAATTCAACACTTTCACATGCAAACTGATAACATCATTTATTCACGTGAAATTCTGATTTTAACAATTAAATGGCCGACAATCTTGATGCTATCTAAATTCTCAATTAAATGTCATGCATGTGCTCACTCTTATCAACAACATTCAATAGTAATAGCCGACAACTTATCAACTACACATGCAAAATTCTTATCAATTCTAGTGCATCACAAGAATCAAAGAAGACATCAAGGCGTTGGGGTATCTTTGGATTAAAAATCGCTCATCGAACAAGCATTTAGATTGGAAGGAGTGGTGTAATGTAGCTTTGTAATGTTTTTGTTCGTTTGTTGTTTTTGCTCTAGCTCCTTGCTAGCTGCTTGTTTTCATAATGAAAGTTGCCGTTCAAAAAAAAATTAATGAACATGCAAGACTGAAAGAAATCACGTGCAATACTAAATTCAATTTGTTTTTATTTGTCCTCAATTTAGTAATGGCAGACAATATATGACAAATTAGATCACAAGAACATGTTGACTGAAATATTGACTGAACATGTTGACTAAGTGGTATGAACAAGTGATGTGCTTTGACACGAATTGCTATCCGACCGGATAGTAATTCGACCGGATAGGTCAACAGAAGTCAAAGTCTTTTAAATGAATTGCAGGTGCCTCGAATTGCTGTCCGACCGAGTGCTAGTCAACAGGTCAACACTATTAATGAGATGATATGACACGAATTGCTATCCGATGCAGTCAACTTGGTCAAACAACTTTAAATGAATTGCAAAGAAGGAATCTTGAGTCGAATTGCTATCCGTGCGGGTAGCCAGTCAACAAGTCAACAAATTAATGAAATGGAACTAGAGTCGGATGGTCATCCGGTCGAATTGCTATCCGACCGGTGAACATCAAGAACAACAGCAGCAACGTTCAACATATTTCAACAAACTTCGAACCACAAATTTCTAAATTTCTCTTAAACGGCTTCGAATTAAGTTCTGAAAATTTATAGGCTTATAGATCAATTGTTTTCGCACAACATATCCAAATTTTAGCATTTTTTATCCGTAAAATCCTGTTTAATTTTGCGTTTTTCAGATAAAAATGTGAAGAAATGAAAAGGTGAAGAATTTTGACAAATCTGAGTGAAATTTCGATCTGAATCTGCTGAATTCAAGTGCGTAATTGTGTGTTTGATCCGTGCAATCGAGCTCCTGCTCTGATACCACTTGTAGGATCGGTTTTAACTCCAAACGATTGCGTAACGACACGTTCGACGTGCGGAATCCGTGAACGTGCGTGACCGAACACACTAGACGTACAATTTACCGTGATTCTTATTGATCAGTTTGACAATTACACGCTCTGAGAATCACCCCTTGCACTTTCTCTCTCTAGTTTCTCTCTCTAGGATCCAAGCTCTCCAAAGTAGCAAATGTGCAAAAAGTCTTTTATGAAAACCCTAAAGCTCCTATATATAGGCCAAGGCTTATAAGGATTTCTCCTTATTTACAAGTTTGCCACCTTGCCCTTTTTAACTACATATTAAAATAAAAGCCTAGATTACTTCAGTTTCAGCTACGGAATTGATTGACGGAGGCGATAGACATTACTGCACTAACAGGATTTTATTGAGTTTTATTTAGAATTATGATATGAAACTTTGAAGGATTGTTCAAAAATGTTTTTCACACAACATATCTAAAATTTGGTCAATTTTAACCGTGGAAACGTTGTAGATCTGAATTTTACGTTCAAAGGAAAAGTGTAGAATAAGATAAAGCAATTTGTCTCTGAATCTGATGAAGTTGCTTGGATCTTCGTGTCTTCAATCCATGCAAACAATCACCCACTCTGATACCACTTGTGGATTCGCTCCGAGGATCGATTCCTTCACCGATGAATGCGTACGAACACGTAAGTTGTGCGGAATCCAATCACATGTGTGGATCAGACATAAAGAAGTAATTATAAGCTTATTTCTATTGTTGTTTGACAGTTACAAAACCACAAAATCAAATGGACAGAGTTTCCCCACTCTAGTCACCAAAAGTTATCAAATGACAAGACCCTACAAACCTATTTATAGGCAGACTCCATCCGGACCAAACAACCTAGCGGATGGCCTCCATCCGGACGGATGGACTAACTCTTTACATTTCCGGATGAACATGTTACATCCGTCCGAATGGATCTGATATCCATCCGTTCGGATGGGCTTCAACACATATCAACTTTATCTTTTGCTCTGTTCAGCACCAGTCTTGTATCATCTGATTAAGATACGATACGTGATTGACGGAAGTGATAGACGTTGTGCACTCACAAACATTAGTATAGAAAAGGGTTGATTTTACGCCGCATTTGATATAATTTATATGCTGTATTTTACGCACATCAAATACCCCCACACTGGAATCTTTGCTTGTCCTCAAGAAAAACTCTATAATGTGGCTTACACACCCAAACGGAATATGTAGAAGAGAAGGTTTTGGGCTTATCTTTAGAGTGTCGGGAATCCAAGTTCTAAATTTATTTTGTTTTTATTTTATTTACAATCTTATTCGTCATGATTTATTTAAAACACAAATTAAGAAAAATTATTTGTTTTGGGCATAACATGCCTTTATAAAATTCCATTTAGTTATATACAAATTTACACACCTCACAAGTGGTCGCTCAACACTCGGCTGAAGTTGTGTAAGTGAAAACGCTCGTGCCCGGTTTGGAAATCACTCCTACTATAGGCTTGACAAACAATCAAACCTCCTCCTTTGTGACGTTTGATCCTTGTAAATTTAAGAGGGCTTTAAAGGGTAGGTTGTGGTTCGGGTAGGCGTGTTTTTTTAAAATGGTGAAAAGCGTAAAAGTATTGGTTTTTTCCGTTGCTTTTTGGCTTAGCAAAAAAAAAAAAAAAACTTTGGCGAGTTTTTTTTTTTTTTTTTGCCAAAGTTGAAACTGAGCCATACTTGTAATTTTATAACCGATATCTTTACAAAAATAAATGGTGAAAAATAAAGAGGTTTGTTTTTTTTGCAAAGGTATATATCCTTGCGGGTTTAGAAATGAAAATGGTTAAGGCTCAAAGGGGTTTATTTAGGGGGATGTTTTTGGTAAAGAAAAGGAAAATAAAGTTTTTGAAGTGAAAAATGGGTTTGATCCTAACACCTCCATCATTTACTTACTTAGATTTGTGTTGGTAAGGATTTGGAATGTATCACTTTGGCAAGTTCTATATTTGCGAGAACCAAATGGGCTATTCATACAAGAAACGGAAATTGAACAATGAGTATAGATGTGTATTCATATGCTTGGTAAAGGCTCAAAACTCAATTTTGTGGGAAAAAGGGTTATATTGAAAAAATGTATATATAATCAAATTTTACAAAGAATTGTTATGCCCGTTTTTATAATTTTCTTTATTGGTTCTTTTTATCACGATGCTATCAGGTGTAAATTAGTAAAAACATAATTTTTAGAACTTATTTTACCCAACTAAACCAAGACAAGTAAAAAAGAAAATAAAACAATTGAAAAAGTTTGGGGTAATTAGCGGTTTTCCAAGGCGAGTTTTATGTAAGGCTTGATTTTAGGACAAACGATTCAAGCTTTTATCATCCCCCCCACACTTAAATTACACATTGCCCTTAATGTGTCCCAAATAGGATTTATTTTTGTTAAATGTGTAAAAGTGTGTGAAAATAACAAATTTTTTGGTTACTGGCACTTGCAGCACGGGGGCGTGCTATGGGGACATGGCCTCGTGTCCAAAGTGTTAGTAACAATTTTAAACATAAGACTTACAATATGGTGGACACGGGGGCGTGATGGATAAGCACGGCCCGTGCCACCTTCTCGGCATAAAACTTTTTGGACATCAGACAATTGGGCACGGGGTCATGGCTGGTGGGCACGGCCCCGTGCTGCAGACACTGATTTGCAGTTTTTGAGGCGGGAGGCTCTGGTTTACGTGCATGGGTTCCATTTTTCATCACCCGTCTAACATTTTTAATTTCTTTCACATATTTATTAAAACCATCATTAACCATACTTCCATTTCATTGAAAATAATAGACAAGTACAAGGAAATAAAGATTACAATCCTAAATTAACCTAAGCTAGATAGATTCTTGAGGAATGCCTCCATGAGATCTTTATTTTAAAAACCCTATAGCTACTTCCTAGATTTAATAATGCTAGTCTTTGGAGGGCTTGAGCTATTTCCGGCACGGGGTCGTGCCGGATAAGCATGGCCCGTGCCTCCTTCTCGGCAGAAAACTTTTTGGACATCAGACAATTAGGCACGGGGTCATGGCTGGTGGGCACGGCCCCGTGCTGCAGACACGGGTTTGCAGTTTTTGAGGCGGGAGGCTCTGGCTTACGTGCATTGGTTCCGTTTTTCATCATCCGTCTGACATTTTTAATTTCTTTCACATATTTATTGAAACCATCATTAACCATACTTCCATTTCATTGAAAATAATAGACAAGTACAAGGAAATAAAGATTACAATCCTAAATTAACCTAAGCTAGATAGATTCTTGAGGAATGCCTCCATGAGATTTTTATTTTAAAAACCCTATAGCTACTTCCTAGATTTAATAATGCTAGTCTTTGGAGGGCTTGAGCTATTTCCGGAAACACTCAATTAGAGGTCATTGAGAAACTCCTCTATCTCCCTTGGAAGGAAGATATAAGGCTCCTCGTCAACCTCTTCTTGAGGGGGAGCGCGATTTACCGGAACCTCAAAGGCGATAAGAGGGGCACGACCCCGTGTTAGTCTAACACTCCCCATGTTTTGGAAGACAGTTAGACACGGCCCCGTGTTTCATGGAATTTATGAAGTTTTGTCTAAGGTTTTAAGGATCAGTCCGTTATCGGGTGGTTCCTTACTGGTGGGAACAACACCGTATTGCCGGATATACCTTAGGCTCTGACAAGAGGTACGAAAACGCAAGAGGTTGCCAGAAAGATAAAATCCTAACTTAAAAATGGGTAAACGGAACCATCCTTTAATTACCTTATCCGGGCTCTTGTTAAAGAAGGTATAAGTCGGCTCGCTCCTGTCAAACCGCCAGTGTGAAATTCACACTCTGTAAAGGGGACTGTCATCGCGAAATTGAAATAGGGACGACTATCGCCTTCATATTCGCAAGCGTCTATGGTAGGCTTGTTGGCTTTGGCGTTGTTTGTACCTGATGGCTCCTCCATCGATTCTCCTTCATTTTATGAACATCGCTCCTTCATCATGGATTCTATTTTTTTAGTGTTTGGAGAATCCTCTTTTATATTTGACTTACGTCTTCTAAGTCTCCTATGTAAGAGGGTTGATGGGGTTCAGGTGAATGGACGTTATTATAATTTTTACTCTCGCCCGGCTCAAGGTGATCATCATAGGGAAACGATGGGGCTAAATAGTGGGGAGTGAAGCTTAGAATGCCACATTCTAATTCATCATGTTTTTCTCCACACAAATCGCACCATTCATCGTAAGAGTGGCGGGGGTAAAAATAATCTTAAAAATCCATGTTTTCCAGAAAGTTTTTAACCGTCGGGATCAGGCGGTTACTATTTTCCTACAAACTGTTGTTATGACACGGCCCCGTGTGATGGTAACACGACCCCATGCTGCAGTTTGTATCTGGCAGAAAATAGCTTTGAGGTTACCTGGAGAGATCGCACGGCCCCGTGTAGATCACTCATGGCCCCGTGTCACTTTTGCAGAAAGTGAAAAAAAATTTAAAGAAAAAGAACAAAAACCTAAAAAGAAAAGATAAAAATGATTAGGCCATTATTTTTAAGTTTTCTCAAAATCCTTGTGTTCCCGGCAACGACGCCAAAAACTTGACGTGCATGCGGGTGTGTATAATTTTTAGATGTATTTTAGCTCTTTTTACTCACGAATCAAGTTTTAAATTTATAAAATACGATATAATACTATCACTCTACACACACGTTAGAGCAAGTGCACACATCGCGAACATACTATAGTGATGGCAAGATACCGAGGTCATCCAAGGACACAAGAGCTTTTAGTACCGACTTATCGTTAACTTCTAATCTAAGCAAATTTTGATGAAAAGGTTTTAAAAAGATAAAATAAAAAGCAAAAATAAAATATAAGGAAAAAATAGACAAGAAGGAATCACGTGGTTCCAACTCCTCTTTTAAGTATCCTTTATTGATTTCCGCACTTTAGGCATTTTAAGAGATTATCTTTAAGTTATAGTAGTAGGCCCCCTTCCAGGCAGTGTTACCCTCAACCTATTGGTCTGAGTCAGCAGGGATACAGTCCCGCAAGGTCGGATTATTGAAAGATAATTAAGTAAGTTATTAATGTAAAAAGTGGTAGGCCCCCTTCCAGGCAGCGTTACCCTAAACCCTTTGGTCTGAGTCAGCAGGTATACAGTCCTCGCATGGTTGGTTTAAAGTTCTAATAGTAGTTTATAGATAAGGGATTCAAGTGGTTTCTTACTTCTCCCGAGGTGAACAACACCGCCCACTCGTGAAGTCTTACTAAGCTTGAATAAGGTTTTTGCAGTTCTATACACTGAACGAGACATAGAATTACCCAACCACCCTTCTAACCCCCTTCTAAGTAGTTAACGTGCTTTATATAGACCGTAAAGACACGAATATGTGAATCAACAACATATGAAAAATGGTTAAATAAATTCGCCTTCAATATAAAAAACTAGTCATTAAAGTCATTAATACATACCCAAATAAAAAGGAGCCAAAGATTGGAAATAAAAAAGTAATACATAAAAGATTTGTCTTAACCAAGTTATGTAAGAGTTTAGCCAAGCATGGCCATTGTTTGACAAGAACTCTTACAATTGATCTTGGATCCCGAGACTACTACACACTCTAAATAATGGAAGATGGATGATGGTGGTGGGTGGTGGGTGGTGGGTGTTGGTGTTGTAGTGGTGGTGGAGTGGTGTCAAGTGTGAGAGAAGTGGTTTTCCAAGGGACGGATTGGAATGGAACCAAGCACCCCTATTTATAGTTGAATTCAGACGTTCAACACGGCCCGTGCCCTCCTGGCATGGCCCCGTGGCCATTCTTCTCTCTCTTCCTCATTAACTGCAGTGTTAGGTCTTGTACTAACATGGCCCCGTGGGTCAACGGCACGGCCCATGGCCATTGTACTTGTTGTACTATCTAAGATTCTACGAATCTTAGAGTTGACGACGCCCCGTGTTGGGTTAGCATGGCCCTGTGTTGTCTGTCTGTTTTGTGTTTAGCTGTTGTCCTGTTCTTCTGCAGAGAATCTTGACTGGGCACGGCCCATGCCTGGTGGGCACCGCCCCGTGCCAGAGCTTCTGATCTTGCTATTTTCTTGGTTTGGATGTGGATGGGGGCTTGGCGAGTTATGTCAATCCTCCTTCTTTGTATTTATGTTGCTTTTTGCTGTTATTTTGCTCCTTTTGTGCGTTTAATCTCTTTTGATCCTATAAATTAAAAAGGAACAAAGAAACAAGCTTTTTCCAACATTAGTGCCGAAAAAAGGTTGATTTTACACCGCATTTGATATAATTTATATGTTGTATTTTACGCACATCAATGGTCTTAGTTCACCGAAATTTCGTTTGAGAGGTTGTCTGATTCTAAAATACTGGGTCTTGATAACTGGTTGATATCTGGGTATTATACAAGTTCTTCTAATTTTGCGTCAGCAATGGCCTAGAACTTGTAGAATACTTTTGCGCTTTAAACCCGAAAAACTGCACAAAAATTGAAAATATCGAAAGATATGACAATTGAAGTCAAAAGATTCCAAAATGGAACACCACTTATAAGTCGAGCCTTCATCTCTTTGTCTATACAGTGGTACTAACCTGAGCTCTCAAGGCCTCGCATTAACCCAAGGACATATATCAATTTATTATACTCACATGTAAGACTGAATCTAGGGAATCTTGATACGAGAGTATATTCTGAGGTGGGAAACATTGTTATGTAAGTTCTAAGAAATTTAATCTTGTATTTTGAAACAATTGAAGTTTGTGTAGAAATCTAACTGGACAAACATACTGACAATCAAGGTGAATTAGTTTAAAGCCCAAAGTTAAAACAGATCAACGGTGTTAGTGACGTGTCTCATAAACTGATATGATCATCTCGCACAAACTCACAAAATATGTCTGTAAATATGTTTGTACATAGTTATTCCATTTCGGAAAACAACCAAAAAGATTTTAGGTGTGTTTTAGCATGAAGTTTTGATAATACAAAAATATTTTGTTTCATCTTTATTTTTGACTACCGATGATGGAATGCTGAGTTTCAAAATCTCAATATGTTGAACATAGTTTGAGAAGATTACAAGTTCATTAAGTTGAAACTTGAATTTGATAGAAAATTTTGGTTTGTTCACAAAATGATCAACCAAGTTCACTAATTTGGACTTAGTAGACAAATAAGGTGACCAAGGTTATTAACTTGAACTTGGTTATTTGAGAGGGTTTAAAATTTGAAATTTGAAAATATTGATAAAAATTTTGATTTGAAAATTTCAAAGTTTGAATCTAAAATGTTTATTTGAATGATAATGAGATTGAATAGGAAGTTGGAAGAAAGGGGAGCCGAACAGGAAGCTGAATGAAAGGGGGAGCTAGATAAGACGTTGAAATGAGAAAAAGGAAGCTCAAGTTAAAGGGGAGATTGTTGAGCTGAAATGTCAAACATCTAAGAAGAAGTTGGCCAATAGACAATCTTAAAATATATTTAAGTGTTTAAGAAAGAAGATCGATCGAGACTACGACATCATCCAAGGGGGAGATTGTTGATACACGATGTCTGTTGCCTATGTCAGAGTATCGAGTCATATATTTATGTATAGGTTAGCGTGTCAGAGTGTCGGATTTGTATTGTAAAACCCCTTCGTACGAACAGAGGTCAGTCCACTTCGCACATAGATCACTCATACGGTTGGGTTAGACTATAAATAGGTGAGTTGGTGTGACTGTCACACCCCAAAAATGTCGTAGCGGAAAAACAAACATGGCGGTGACGGAGGTTGGTACCCATAATTATCTTAGTGGACGATGCATCATTAGTTTTGGACATACAACTTAATTAAAACATAAGTTTAAAGCTTAGAGTTTAAAGTTTCAAACATAAACCATAACCACAACATAGTTGTTTGATCCTTATGGATCTTAGTACACACGGTCCCAAAAGTAGTTTTAAAAGTTGTCCAAAAACATTATTTAATAAAACTTGCATCACTACCATAAGACATGCCAAAATCCAGAAGCCGAACTCAGGTACATGAAGAACACGTAAAATCAAGTGTCAACACAAAGGAGGGTGAGTTCACATATTCAAATTCGTAACAATTTATTTAAGGAAACTTTCTTACTATGAATTTTTAAAGATAAAACATCCATATATATTTAAGAAAGTAAATTTTATTTCCTTTATCAAAATCCGAGGGTCAACTATCGTGAGCGTTTTCTGAAAACCTTCGATACAGATCATTTTCCTAAGGTTTATATATTAAATTTCAGCCCAATTTTTTAGATTCGCAAGTTTGCAAGACATTACGAGCTCTATATTAACAGTGAGGGTATAATCAAGCTAGACAATAATCAAAATAAAAATTCGTCGCTTGACTTGACACGGGGCTAATAGTTACGACAGGGTTGTCAACACGATAGATCTATCAATCATTCCACGCACACAATATTAACGATTAAGTTTGCTAGGTTTGCGCCAAGTGTGTAGGATCGTTTTACCGACCAAACGAGTCGTTCAGAAGAGTTTTTGCTCGATACGAAAGGCGGAAACAGATGTATCAAGGTAATTCCGCTAGAAATACACTTTAAACTGTCTTTAGATTGATTTGACAAAGTTTTACAGCGAGTAGACACTTCGACAGCACTTCAGCTCTCAAACCGGAAAAGTAATTTCGTTACAAATGACAAACACAAGACACCTATTTATAGGTAAGGTGATTTCACATGGAACTGCTCAAACGAAATCAGTTTCACATGAAATAGTGATTTCATGAGAAATTACCAAGCGAAATTACATATTGTAATTTCGTGCGAAATTGCCTTCAAACCTATTTTTGACATTTTTCTCATACTACGTGCCCTGATCTTTCTATACACATACAAGACTCGATACAAGACGAAGTCGATAGACGTATGCACTAACAGACTCCCCCTCGGATGTTGACGAGTCTTCAATACATATCTTCAACTTCTTCAGTCTTTATCAATCTTCTCGAACTCTTCCAAAGTATCTAACAATGTAAAGCATCCTCAATCCTTTCTCTTTTCATCTCCAGAATCTCAATCTGACTCTTAACTCACTCTAATACTTTTGATCAGATCTCTTGATTCCTTAAGTTCATCAGCATCAGCAATTTGCGTGAACATCAGGTTCAGGATCAGAATTTGGCTCTCACTCATATCTGCACAATCTCTACCTCACAATAAATTTTACAAATTTAAAATTTGAAAAATTTATATACCACTATCAGATATTAATCAATCAATGGTTTTACAATGTTATTCTCTGATGAATCAGTTGTAAGAAAAAATATTTATTTCAAAACCATTTCTTATATTAAACAGACTCCCCCTTACTTGATATCCATCATGTTTAGCACTCGGAATTTTGAAAATCAGCTCTTCAACATCAGTTGTCGAAAATCTTTTTGAATTTTTCAAAAATTTATGCTAAAACACACTAAAAAATCTTTTTGGATTTTGAAATAGAAAAAAAAAATGCAGTAAAGAAATATTTACAAACAATATTTTTTTTTAAGATTCTGTAAGAGGATCATATCAGTTTTTGAGACAAATCACTAATATATTGTCAGTATACTGATCCACTTAAATTTTCACACAAAGTTCAACTGTTTCGAGATACGAGATTAATGTTTTAAGCACTTGAACTTATTCGCGTGTCCCACCTCAGAATATACTCCCGTATCCAGATCCAAATATTCAGTCTTACAGATGAGTATACCACAGATGATATCTGTAAAGGGTTAAATGCGAGGGCCATGAGAGCTCAGGCTATTGCTTCCGCAAAATCAGAGAGATGATGGCTTCGACTTTTGGTGTGTTCCCTTTAGAGAATCTTTTCTTCAACAACACATGATTAGCATTTTGCAATGTTTCATCATTTTTTGTACTGAGGGTGATGCTATATTTCAAGCAAGCGTAAAGTATTATACGGGGACTAGCTTCCGCAAAATCAGAAGTCCCGGGATAATACCCCAGATATCACTGAGTATAAAGACCTAGTATCTCAGAAAGAGGGACCTTTCAAACAAGATTTCGGGGGTTACCCATATATCCGAGAGATGTTCCCCATGATATAAGCAAGTTTGAAATTTAGGTTTATATCTCGTCACAATCTACTAAATGTGTAAAAACCTACTGGCACATCATCAGTGAGACCGCTTATCACATTTTAACTTTCCAATTCTTTAGCATGTTGTGATAGTCCACTGATGTACTATCATTTCCTCTTTTATACAACAAAACTCATTTTTGATTTTATTATGTTTTTGATATTTTTCAAATGTTTTTAAATTTTCTGAAATTTCTTACTCCCCCTAAAATTCAAAATCATTTAAAAGAAACTTTGAAAAAAAACTGTACAAGTAAAGTGACAAATATTGTGATTAGCTTCAATTCGCCATCCTCTTGGCATAAACAATCAGAACTCCCCCTGACAACAAACTATTTTCCCATTATGATTTCAAAACACTTAAGTTTGTTTTAATCAAATGGTTTTTCTGGAAAATTAGTTTTGTTGATTTCATAAAATCACTTGTAGGTTAGGGGATCAATTCATCATTTTGTTCTTTCAACCACTTTAAAAATATAACAATTTTAGATTCAATCAACAAATACCACATGTAGAAAATCAAGTACAACTTAATGTCCCTGATTTACCACTTGTAAGAACAAACCAATAACCACTTGTAAGTCGAAATCACTTTCGTGAATTTCTCAAGAAATATGCTGATACCTGCTTTACACTTACCAACCTGGAAGCTCCGGTAAATCATACTTTTCACATATGAAAAACAGACATCCAAGCCTGACCAAACTTGGATGTTTCCTCCTCAGCTTCACTTGGGATGTAAGTATCCTTCTTTATTTCATAAAAATCTTTAACCCCTTTAGCCTTCCCAGACCATCTTCCCAAAAATCTTTTTCACATTTCCATTAAAAACTTTGTCGACATCAAATTCTTTCTTTTTAGAATAGAATTGATTTGAAATTTCCACTTTACCAACTTTTTGTTTAAAAATTTCAGCCTGCAATGGTGGAAAATTGACATCATCCATTGGCGGTACTGATGTTTCAATTTTTAGCTCAACTTGTGGCTCCTCTGACTTTGTGGAATCAGATTCATCGCCAGATTTCACATCAGATTTCTTAACAACCCATTTCTGGTTGTCAAGATTCACTCTTCTCTTGTAAAATCTTTTCGAACATTCACCAACCTCATATGTTGAATTTTTAAACACTTTAAACTTTTCAGTTGGTGGTTCTGTTTTGTCAACAACTTTTTCTTTGAGTTTAGAAGAAACTTCCTATTTTGTGTTGGTAGCCATTGGACAATTCCAGGCGATGTGACCAACTTCTTGACATCTGTAACAGGTTCTTATCTCTTTTCTCTAATAAACTCCATTCTTCTCAAGCTTTTGTTTTTCAGCAAAGAACTCTTTATTTGATTGCTTCCAGAATGAGCTCCTTTCTTCTTCTTCTTCTTCTTCTTCCGAATTTGCTCCTGCAACAAATACTGTTTTTGTTTTAGAAATTTTCTCATTTTTATTATTTTTCGATGGAATAAAATCTAATCCCTTCTTTTTGTAATTACCGTTATGATTTGGTTTCTTTCGATAACCTGAACCAGAACTGTAACCCTTTTTCTTGTTTAATCTTTGTTGATCTCTTGAGGTGTAAGGACTTGGTTTTTAGAAAGATTTACATCTTCTATTTCAGAAATATTAATTTATGTTAATTTGAAAAACTTTTTTTATCATTTCAGTTTTAACACCTCTTATTGGAAATTCCTCATCAGAATATAATTTGTCTGAATCAATCAAAGTATATGCCACTTTGATTAGTTCGTCATTCAAATTAGATTTTGATAACAGAAATTCTTTATTGTAAACCCTTTTAACCGATGATTTTGAACTGTTGACCCATGAACTCGAACTTTATGACTCAGACTTTGACTCTGACTCTTCATCCTTATCCAACACCTGATCGACCACTTTCTTTATTAACTCAGACTCATGATCGGTGTCAGACGATGTAAATGTGACATCAATGTTTTCTTGTAAATCGTCGGTTGTTTCGGACTTTAACTTTATATTGACTGCCTTTTTTACTTGCTCCTCATTTGGTTTTCTGGGAGAATAACCTTCCCAAATCGGAGGTGGACACTTGTTATAATTTGCACTTTGTTTCTTACCAGTATCCTTTTCTTCAGGCTTCTTGTCTTGAAATGCTTCAAAACCTGCAATAGTTGGATAAATTCGATCAATCAAATAATCAGAACTAGAATAACTTTGCAACAAACGTCTGATTCTTTCATTTTCAATTCTTTCTTTCTCCAACTCCTGCTTCAGCTTTGCACATTCTTCAATGTAATGATTAATGACCTTCTGCTTTGTCATCATCACAACATTCATCATAGTCAATGCATCTTCTCTTTCTGAGTTAGTCTTTTGTAGACCAGTTACTGTTCTGTTCAGCACATCATACGATTCTTTCACATAGTTGAGATTAAACAGTAAATTTTCTTTCATCTTGTCTTGCTCATTCAACTTCTCCTCTTTCTCTTCACATTGCTTACACGACTCCAAACACTTTAGACAAGGTTTGATAACTTCAACAATCTTTTCAACTTCGATAATCTTTTCAACTTCGATTATCTTCTCAACATCAATCACTTTCTCAGCTTCAAACACCGTTTCAGCTTCAACCACTATCTTAGCAACTTTAACTTCTTCACTTTGTTCAGACTTCTTTTCTTGACCAACACTCTCACTTTTCACCTTTTTCTTTTCTTTTGCTTCTTGTTTCTCCTTTAGCTTCTTCAATCTATCTGCAAAATAAAATTCAAAACTTTCAGGAGATAAATGAGTTTTTGCAATATTAATATGCATTTCTTCCTCATCATCACTATCATCAGTTGATGATTGATCAAACACTTGAGTACTTTCTGAACTATCATCTGAAGAAACAAACTCTTCATCTTGACTCTTCTCATTATCAGCAAACACTTTCATCCATTCCTTCATCAAATCTGGTTCTTGAACGATTTGTGCAATTAATGCAACTGTTTTTGAATCATGTGGAATGTATTTGTCCCAGCTAAAGCCTTTTGCCATTTTTTCATCATATTGATCAATTATGCCATAATAAGCTTTCTTATTTGCATCTTCGATCATTTTAGCATGTGCAGTTTGTGGTTCTTTTTGTTGATACGGTTGATGAGCAACTTGTTGATATATTGCTTTTCGATAGTAATAATCTTTTCCAAACGGATTCTGTGCTCCACTTGCTTCTCGATTTTTACATTCTTTCTTGAAATGACCTTTCTCCCTGCATCGAAAACAAGTAACTTTAGATTTATCAAAACCTAAAGTAGAAACTTTTGCATCCAAGAAATCATCTCTTCCTGTAATCATTTTAAACTTTTCAGCTCTCCTCAACACACTCGCTAAACACCACTTTATATCCATCAGCTCCATTTCTTCAGCATATATCTGATCATAATCCTCTTTCGTCAACATATGATTTCCAATCCTTCCTGTAACCAATCCTTCATATGATTCCAATACTGTAACAAGTAATGCCATATGACTTTTGACAACTTCTTCAGAAAAATTTTGACCATTCTGAAGATGCAACGCGATGTTGCAATTTAAAACATGACTATTGTTGCTGTTTGAGCTTTGAAATTGATAACTTGAGCTTGAATCTTTCGGATTAACACTTGGATATGAAGAAAATCCACTGCTGCTGTTTGGACTTTGATTGACTGATTCAGATGAGTTTCCTGCACTAAAAGCAGTTTGGATTTTTGGACTTGCTTCGACATTCTGAACACTCCCTTTAAAGTACATCTTAACATCTTGTTGTGCACTCGGATTGTTCATTCTTGCAATCTTCTGTTGTTCAAGATCTTGTCCTTCAATCTTTTCAATGAACTGGGAAATTGTCAATCCATCATATTCTCCAGTATTCTTTAGTATCATCAAAAATGTACCCCATTCTTTCTGAGGTAAAGCATCAGCTAATTTGTCAACCCATTCCTCACGATCTTTGTTGATGTTTAACAATGACATTGACCGTACTAAGTGACAATATCTTTCGATCAATTTCTTTGTATCTTCTCCCGGCAAACTTGAAAATAAATCAAATTCTTTCTTTAACAATGCCTTTTTACTCTTGATCATCTTCTCACTTCCCTCAAACTTAATTCGAAATGCTTCCCAAATCGAACGTGAAGTATTGTGATGTTGAAGTAATATGAAGATGTCTTCTTTGATAGCTTGCTGAAGTAAACTAATCATCATCTTTTCTGCTTTATATATATCTCTTTCTTTGTCCGAAAATTCAGAAATAGTTTTGATAACTCCCATATCAGTACGAGGTTTAACATACTTTTTCTCAATACACTCCCAAGATCTCAAATGAATTGCTTGAACCCAGTTTTCAAATCGATCTTTCCAACCATAATACTCCTCAATGCTCATTAGTTTCGGGGGTTTTTGTAAAGTTCCAGTTTCATTTTCCATGTTCATGTTATGAGCAATGGCAGTAGGAGTAGTTGGGGCAGTAGCAAACGCATTATAAAATTCCTCTTCCATGTTTCGGTAACAAGTTTCACAAAATCAGACAATTTCAAACTAAATCCCAATTCAAGCGAAATACCAACTCAAGCGAAATACACTCTTCACACGGAATACCCTGTTCAAGCGAAATATCAACTTCACACGAAATCAGTTCAAACGAAATCAGAATTTTCACACGAAATAGGTAATTTCGTGCGAAATAACCAAACGAAATCCGGTTTCAAGCGAAATCAACTAATTTCATACGAATTACTCAAACGAAATTCCAAATTGGTGCGAAATAAGGCTTATTTCATTTGAAATACTGTTGATGTCATCATCTCGAGCTGTTTTTGCCAAAATTGATCAAGTTTTTGTCCGATTTTAAGTCTGAAACTTTCAAGGCTTTGTTAAAACACTATAGCGCTTATAATGTGTGAAATTCAAGACATTTTGATCGTGAAATCAAGTTTAATTTTGAAAAAAAGGTGTAGAAATTAGAATTTGCAGCCGAATTGGTATGAACTCTTCCTCCTTAGCTCTGATACCACTTGTAGGATCGTTTTACCGACCAAACGAGTCGTTCAGATGAGTTTTTGCTCGATATGAATGGCGGAAATAGACGTATCAAGGTAATTCAGCTAGAAATACACTTTAAACTGTCTTTAGATTGATTTGACAAAGTTTTACAGTGAGTAGACACTTCGGCAGCACTTCGGCTCTCAAACCGGAAAAGTAATTTTGTTACAAATGACAAACACAAGACACCTATTTATAGGCAAGGTGATTTCGCATGGAACTGCTCAAACGAAATCAGTTTCACACGAAATAGTGATTTCGTGCAAAATTACCAAGCGAAATTACATATTGTAATTTCGTGCGAAATTGCCTTCAAACCTATTTTTGACATTTTTCTCATACTACGTGCCCTGATCTATCTATACACATACAAGACTCGATACAAGACGAAGTCGACAGACGTATGCACTAACAAAGTGCCACGTAATTGGGCCACTCAGTACGCCAGCCTCAATGAACAATATATATATATCCTACTAAAAAGTTAAATTTAATATTTGCAGTGCACAAATTTCTCGGTCCCTATCGAGCAGTAAGCCTACCCCTGATACTTACTCTCTTGAGAGTTAAGAAATTTGTCACACTTAGATTTAAATAAATGTAAATCTATACGGTCGTTTTACCCCAAACACCATAATTCTCCCCGTTTCTCCCCGAAACATATATATATCATTCAATCAATTCCCGTTTTCCTCGAAAACAACTTTATATCAACCACATTTCCAAAACCGTGTTTTCCTCGAAAACAACTTTATATCAATCATATTTTCCAAAACCGTGTTTTCCTCAAAAACATAACATCTCATTTCCTAATTATATTCTTCACGAAAATATATTGATAATTTATTTAAAGGTATGTTTTATGCAAAAACGTATAATTATCCTCTTTAAGGCGTGTTCTTCCCCCAAAACGTTATACAAAAATAGTAAAAGAGGGGTTAGTGACACTCACCTTTGGGTGCATTTTTGTATTAGCGTAATCCCTCAAATTGGTCTACACATCCTAATTTAAGTAGGAATGATTTAATAACCAATTATTCTACAAACAACTAAGTTTCTCAAATACTTAGAATTTTCTCATAACTTTAAGGTTTTCTTGAAAAGTCTTTGTTTTGATTATGTTGGGGTGTGTATAGATATATATATATATGTGTGTGTGTGTGTGTGAGAGTGTGTGTATGTGTGTGTGTGTGAGTGTGTTCATATATATATATGTTTTAAGATTTTCGCGACTTGAACGATTTTGTTGGTGACCCTCATTATGTTATATCCGTTATCACACCAGTTTATATACAATATGCCACACCCCAAAAACGTCGCAGCGGAATATATAACGTGGTGGAGACGAAAGTTGGTGCCCATTTATATCTTGATGATCGATGCATTAAATTATTGGACATATTATCTTATTTAAAACCTAAGTTTTAAACATTTCATTTTTAAACATGACACAACCACGACATAGTTAAGTTGTTTTGATCCTTATGGATCTTATTACATTCACCCCAGAAAGTTTTTAAAAGACAGTCTAACATTTTAAGTAACAAAAGATGCATCAACAACCACAAGATACGCCATAATTCCCAAAGCTGAACTCAAGTACCTGTAGAACACGTTAAAATCAAGTGTCAACAGAAAGGAAGGTGAGTTCACTTATTCACTTACAAACAATTTTATTCCAAGGAAAACTTTCTGTTTAGGTGTTTATTTGAAAACATCCATATAATTTTAGAAAGTCCATTTTACTTCCTTAAATAAAATCCATGGGCCCTCCGTCGGTTCATCAATCCGACAACTGTAATATATTACCCAAGTTTTGTATATTAAATTATAGCGTCAATTTTCAGACTCGTATGTTAGCTAGACAATACGAACTATATATTAACCATGCTGGGATAATCAAAGCTAGACAATAAACAGAATATCAATTCGTTGTTTGACTTGACACGGGGCGACCAGTCACGACGGGGTTGTCAACCCGATAGATCTACCAACAATTTCTCGCGTGCAATATTTATATGATTAAACGACATCATGGGCGCAGGGTCCTCTTGAAGGACAATATGATGTCTGCCTCACGTACAATTTATATATATATATATATATATTTATATATATATATATATCCTACTAATATGACAATTTAATACACGATGTTGTACGAATCCCCTGAATCTACATCATTCGAGACCCAGGCCGGCATCCGTCCCAACTATACGATCATGTTTCGCCTAGGAACTACCGTATCATCCCAATGTCCAACATTTATTCATCAAAAACGTTTTTACTTCGAAACGTATGATTTATCAAATTTCATATATTTTCATCGAAAGTATATATTTTATATTAAAAGGTTTGTTTTATTTTAAAAACATTATTAAACCCTTTTATTGACGTGTTCTACCCCCAAAATATGTACAAAGCAGTAAAAAGAGGGGTTTAGTGACACTCACCTTTGGGTGCGTATTTTAAATAGTGCAATCCCAGAGATTGATTTCTACACATCCTTTTATATATATAGGAACGATTTTAAATCAATATCCACAACACAAAAATCATAAGTTTCTCCATTTCTTAGAATTATCACAAAACTTTGAGATTTTCTCAAAAAGTTATCATTTTTGATTATGTTGGCACGTTAATATATATATATATATATATATATAGGGGAAGGTTAAAATGAGAACCACCTCGAGTTGTAAGAACCAGTGAGAACCACCCCCGCGGGGGGCCGTTGACCACGAAATTTTTTTTACACCTAGATCCGTATATTTTAACACGGGGGGTAAATTTTGGGTTCAAACGGCGCGCCCGAGGGGGTAGTTTTTTACGCCCAAAGTTTGGGTTTTTTTAATTTTTCTTTTTTTTTTACCAAACTTTGGGCGTAAAAAACTACCCCCTCGGGCGCGCCGTTTGAACCCAAAATTTACCCCCCGTGTTAAAATATACGGATCTAGGTGTAAAAAAAATTTCGTGGTCAACGGCCCCCCGCGGGGGTGGTTCTCGCTGGTTCTTACAACTCGAGGTGGTTCTCATTTTAACTTATTCCTATATATATATATATATATATATATATGAGTCCATATACATATATTTTGATGATTTTATGATTTGAATGATTTTATTGGTGACCATTATTGTGTAAATCTGTTAACTCTCCCGTTTATACGCAATATATCTACGATTTGCGCGTCGTAATATATATACATAAATGTTTACATAATTTAACACCGATACACGCTAAATCTTGTTAACTTATCTATTTTGTAATTTTTAAAGCAAATATGCATAAAATATCTTATATGTATCAAATTTCATGCTCGACAAACAAGTTTCATGTTTAACGCAATTTTTACCGTTTCTACCGCACAAAACGTACAAGCATACATGCGTAAGCTAGATTTCTAATATCATGTTAAAAACTTAACATATTTTCACATTCTAATGTTTAAATCATATAACACATTTTAACACACAAGGTTCACCCAAAATTTTACCTATACTAGTTTACATTGAAAAATGCGTATTTTAGCGTTTCGGTAACGGTTTCAGGCGTCGGAAGTCACGTATGACCAACCAAGCACCAAGTAAACTTAAAATAAGTTAAAATACTCATTTTTAAACTAAAAATATCAGCTTACTTACTGATCTAAATCAGTTTTATAAAAATCACTCAAAAAGCCGATTTTCGACCGTTTTAACGCATAGTTTTGCGTTAAACGTTACTATAATCATCCCAACTCGAAACGACTTGATAGTTTAACACAATACATGTTATTTACTGATTAAAATAGTGGCTATAATCAGATTAGTGCAGTTTTTGTGTAAGTCACATAAATCATGCGATTTCACGTATTTTACAACTTTTAATGCACCAAGTACAACATGCAAAGCTAGCAAACATTATGACAAATTTATAAGTCATTAAACACTTTAAAATAACTTAATTTTAGTGTTTATAATCTGCTCATAACTGAATTTTACTAAATCATACTCAAATCACCTTCTTAAGATCACATATCATCATGCATGTTCAAGTAAATGCATCTAATGCATTCATACAACATCATCATCATCTTTTATGTTCTAATCATGTTCAAGAACACATATACATACATATACAAGAAATATTTACACCTACATAAACCTCAAAAAGTTCACTTTCACATCAAATCCCTTTTTAAATCATGAAACACTTTTAGATCATTATTTTATGACATTTTTGATTCATGCATGTATTCTATCATTCAAGAATCATTTAACCAAAAATCAAAACACATCTAAATACACATACTAGTATAATTTTCGGCCATACATACATGTATATACACACTCATTTTTATTCTCTTTGAAAACCCATTTATTATTACCTTCAAGTTTGTGAAATATTCTAAGATTCAAGAGAAACCTTTCACTATTATTTTCAACACTAAGAATCAAGAACACTTTTAAAATGAATAGTTTTATACCCTCAAGATTCAAGTGGGTTTTTGATTGAAAAGATGATATGAAGCTTGGTTTTTGCTTGAAACTCCTTGGAATCACCTTCAAATGAGCTTGAATCTCCATGAACAATTTTGATATAGTGTTTGAAGATGACAAAGAGGGTGTTGGTCGTGGTTTATGAGAGAGAGAAAGAGAGTTGGTGATTTTTTTTTGAAGTTTGTTTCTTGGAAATGAGAAGAATATAGGAAATTTGAAATGATTCTTGCATGCTTACTCATTGCCCACCTCCCCTCATGACCAATGAGTGGGTGCAAGAGGAGAGAGAAAGGATTTTCAATCCAACACTTGTCCCTACTCTCATATACACACACATATATACGGATACATACATACATATATATATATATATATATATATATATATATATATATATATATATATATATATATATATTATAGACCAAAAACTGGTGTTTTACTGGATACCGGGTATTTTACCTAGCGTTTTAATCCCGTTTTAGCGCGTTTTAAATTATTTTTAATGCTCTATAAAAATAATCTCACCAAAATATTATTGAACAATATTTTGTTTGCCTGGACTGGCTACGTTGTCGGTATTTGGCAGTATGCGCGCTGTGCTGCGCGGTACGCGCTTAAAATCACAAAAATATGGATTTTTGCATTTTTATTTATTTTTATCATTCTATAGTATTTAACTCATCAAATTATTACTAAAATAATTATCAGTTTCCTTGACAGGCTGTGTTGACAGTATTTTGTCGGTACACGCGTTGCATCGCGCGGCACACGCTTAAACTCGGAAAATAGAGTTTCTTAGTGTTTTAATTTATTTTTCCTCACGAATAGGATTAAAATTATTATTGTAATCATAACAGACTATTTTTAGGATTTTAACACTGATCCGGTGGTCACCGACGTTCGTTTCGTATTTTAACCGTTACGCGACAAGCGTTTATCTTACCGTTGCCAACATAATTTTTACCAAAGTTTAAATTTACCAACTCATTAAATTCCACAAATAAATATCATAATCAGTCAAATACGGCCTTTTATCTATTAACAACACGTGTTACAATTGTACGGTACGGCCTGAAAAGCCGGGTGTCACACAATATATCTACAATTTCAGCTTTGTAATATATTTACATAAACGTGAATATATCCATCAAATATCGTAATTCACGTATTTCATCAACTTACACATTTTATCATTTTTAAAGCATTCATACACAATATAACTCATCAAGTTAACCTATGTATTTTTATGCTCGACACATAACTTATATACATAACGTGACTTTTAACGAACTTTACCGTTTTAACAGTCCAAGTGAACATGCATAGTCCTAGCTCCTACTATCATGTTAACACTTAACATATCACATTACATATATTCATATTCACACATCACATTGTAACACATAAAGTTCACCCTTGAACAACCCGTTTTCGCGTACATTGATATATGCGTATTTTAACGTTTTTGTAACGTTTTCGCGCGTCGGAAGTCACTTATGACTAACCAAACACCAAAGATACCTAATATAAGTTAAAATAATTATATTTATCATAAAAATATTAGTTTATAATCCGAGTTAAAACAGTTTTGCAAAAATCACTTTAAAAGCCGATTTTTACCGTTTTTAACGCATAGTCTTGTAACGAACTTTATTATAACCATCACAACTCATCACCACTTAATATTTTAACATGTTACATGTTATTTACTGAATAATATGACTCTCATATTCATGTTAGTGCATATTTCATGCAAGTCACTTAAATCATGCAATTTCACCCATTTTACTACTTTTTAAGCTTCATGTACAACATGCAAAGCTACCAAACTTATGATACATCTTTGTATTATCAAAACAAATCATATATCATCATATTAACATGTTTATAACATGATTTAGTTCATCCTTCTTATATTGTTTTGGTCAAAAATTACCTAAGAAATTTAGTGATCAAATTAGTTTTGTGAGGTAGTGTGCTAGCAATGTTTGTAGAAAATATGTTGATTTAGTTGTTTGCAAAAACAATTGTCAGGATATAGCTCAGGATACCAAGCTATATCAATAATCAAACAATGAGCAAAAATGTAAAGGTTGACACAAGATGTATGAGGAAAGCCCTTGATCAATCTAGATCTCCGGCATAAAACCTCGGGAGCTGACAATCGTCGCTGCCTTGTTCTTCTTATTACTTCAAAATTCAGGATACAGTGCAGGATAATGCCCAGATCGTTGCTAAGTGTTACAATGCTTGCTAGAAGTGTGTGATTGCGAGCAAAAGTGTAAGAATTCGAGAGAAGTGAGTGTGATTGATGTGTCCTATCGATCTGGTTATCCACATATTTATAGTTACAAAGAAAAACAAATTCTCCTAAAATGGTGGGATGCCCTGGAATATTCCTTTATGAACGTTATTGACCAGGTATTGCGGCTTCAACGTCTTTCTTCTAACCATTTAGACCGAGTCTTCAGGGGAACAAGTCTTGGTGAACGTTACCATCCTACACTCGAGACCTGCAAGCAGAATGTTAGTAAGCACCAGGATACAACATCAGGATGTTACCAATATCCTGGTCCATCATCCTGGTTGTGAACAGCTATTAAGTAATCAACATATAACCCAAGATTTTATCCAGGATATGGGCACGGAATTTCACCCATAACAATTGTCCCCAAAAATGTTACCGTTGAGGATCCTGAGTCGTAACGGTTACATTTTTAACGAATTCCAAGGTAATTAAGAGATATGACTTCGATGTGACAACTTGTAACCGCCCAGGCTATAAACACTCATCACCCCCTATATCTTCTCATCTTAATCGCCATTTATCCTTCACCAAGAAATCAAAAGGTAAAAAATTTCTCCCTTTCATCATCCCATTTCTCCTTCTTATTCTCAAGTTCCGGCGAAGATATGGCAAGACAGATAAGATCAAGCTCCGATGATTCAGCTCCCTCCTTTTTTCCACAGAATATCCTTCAAGACCCGAAAAAGGAAATATGCTCCTTTGATAGTGCTCACCTGTGGGCCCTCAAGACTTCTGGTGTCTTCTAGGAAGGGACGGTGTTCCGGCCATATGATCGGGAAATCCGGTCAGACATGGCATCCACTGAGTGGCTCTGTTTCAATGCCTTTCCGTTTATCTTGGGCTTCCGATTCCCTTTCCCCGATTTCATCACTGATTTTTTTCGTATCACCAAACTCAGTTTCAGCCAGACTATACCGACGCTCTGGTGAGTGTTGCTCGTGCTTGATCGAATCAAGAATGCTCACATTCCCGAGCTCTCCGTCCATGACCTTCCATTAGCATATCGGCTAAGATCCCATGGGTCTTGCAGATTTTTGTTTTACTCTACTTCCAACGATCCTCTGA
Organism: Helianthus tuberosus; assembly: GCA_030545235.1. Classification (NCBI taxonomy): domain Eukaryota; kingdom Viridiplantae; phylum Streptophyta; class Magnoliopsida; order Asterales; family Asteraceae; genus Helianthus; species Helianthus tuberosus. The sequence continues at coordinate 124,891,930 of CM060449.1, read as the reverse complement.
TACTCCGAGCCACCAGGAACGAGGAGGAATGGAAATCCAAATTCTTCTTTGTAAAAAGAAGTTCGATCCCTGGTGGAGCGGATTATCCGGTGAAGAGGTTGTGAAAGGGTAGGATTTAGGGTTTTAGGATGATCCTCTGTTATATCCTATCATGTATCTTAAACTGATCTGTCTTTTTGTTTTATGCAGTTGACTTCAGGAAACTAGCACCTCCTCTTGCTGACTCTGAAATAAGAATTCAAGCCATCAGACTTCTTCCCTAGATCGAAAGAAGCTTTATTCCGTACCCATCATCCTCAAGCCAACACTCCAGTTCAAACATGTCTGGTAAGGATCCTATTTAATATCCTACATATATTTCGTTATTTGATGTTCTATATAGTAGGGTTTTGAAATCACTCCCTGTATGCAGATGCCAGCAAAGTTCTAATCCTCCTGGACCTTGAGGAACTTGACAGCTATCCTACTCCTGTCCAAGTCAAAAAGGAGACCCCTGTCGCTACCAGCTCCAAACCAGCCGCAGTTCCTAAGCCTAACTGTTTTGGTCAAAAAATCTGATGAGGATAATGCAACCAAACTCTCTGTTACGGGGTATGATGCTTGAATTACTTTGTAGTAATAAGGATCACTATGAAAAATAAATAACAAGTGACACAAGGTTTATACGGGGAAAAAGCCCTTGATCAAGAGTTGATCTCCGGCACAAAAAACCCCGGGTGATGGAAACTACCGATCACCGAGCTCTAATAAATCAATAAATGTTTACAACTTCGGATAGCAACGAGCTAGGTACAAGGATCACTATGGTGAAATGTGTAAAAGTGAGAGAAAACTGTTAAGTGTTTGCCGAAAGCTTCAAGAGTGCAATTGTATGAGAGTGTGTGTAGCTGAAAAATGTCTAAGTGTTCTAAATACTAGCTCGTCACCCCTTTAAAAATAGAAGTTAACTAAGCTAACAAACTATCCGACTTTTGTGCCATGCTCCCACGTTCTCCACAACGTCCATTTCCAGTCAAACGTGTGCGAAATACCCGTGGAATATTCCATAGTAACGTTGCCAAGACCAAGTCAAGCTTGTTACTCCTGCAAAATAATACGAAACACAAACAAACAATCGTTAGTATGAGGATCCTTAAGGTGATCCATGATCCTGATCCTGAAGCTCTTCTGAGGATCACTATCTGTCACAGAAGTAAGGATCATTTATTAGGATAACAAGTAAGGATCACTAATTGTTAGAAAATCCTCCCCTAACAATTGCCCCCAAAATATAAGGAGTAATATGTAAAATGAACGAATTATATTTTCTTGATCTTATCCGCAACTAACTATCGTAAATATAGCCGTTGATGTAGAACTATCTGTTGCAACTATGACGTCACAGAAGTGACAACCCTGCACAATCATGATTATAAATAGGAGATATAGATAGGATCGTTTGCATTTAAATTTCAGAGATACTCCCTTTATAACTGCATCCGAAGATAAACAGGTATTCTCTCTTCATCTTCTTCCTTCTTTTGCTCTGTTTTCCGTCTCTTTTCATCATTCTGTCAAAAATGTTACTCCGGAAGTCCCCAGCTAAGGATCATCCGAAAAACAGCCCACTGAAGAGCCAGGGGATCATCGAACATTCCATAAAAGAACACTGCTATTTCACCGATCCGCAGATTGATAGGATCCGCCACTGTTTCCCGGCGAACACCGTGTTCAAATCTTTTGATCCCAATGCCCTGAGTGATCATATTTCCGACAACTGGGTTGCTTTTCCTGTCACTCCGTTCACCATAGGCTATACATATCCTTTTGCAGCCTTCACCCAATCTTTCTTTTCCCTAACCGGCATCTCTTATATCCAAGCCATGCCGATGATATGGAGGGTTTTGTATACCCTTGAAAGGATCATCGAGCAGGAAGGGATAGACTTAGGAATGTCAGAGCTGGGAGAGCTGTATGATCTTACTACCTTTGGTTCTCATCGTTATTTGTTCAAACGTAAACCTGGTGAGGAACACCCGATCTTCAAAGCTACCAAGAATGATGCTAACTGGAAGCGGCGTTTCTTTTTCGTCAAGAGAGATTCTATCTCTGACGGGAAGGATCTACCCAGGAAATGGGCTACCCATGGTAGGATGGAGGATCCTGAGAAGGATCACCAAAGAACTTTCTTTTGATATAAGGATCACTTATATACTTTTGCTTTCTTGTTATGCAGCTATCACCGTTTCACACCTCAGACTGTCTCCTGCTGCCAAAGAGAGACTCGCCACTTTCAAGAGACTTGATCCTGAAACAAGAACTTTCAAGACAACCACCCAGGATACTCAGGAGGTATCCTCAAGCTCTGTCACGATGTCAAATAAGTATCTTTGTTTAAAAATTTAAATAAATAGTGAAATATAAGTGAAGTAAAGTTACTTATCTTGTTTTGGTTGTGTAGGTGCTGGAAAATCCACCAAGTCTGCTTCAAAGTTCAATGTCACTGATCTCACCACAGTCAGATCCTCCAAAAGAAAGGCTCCTACCAGCCCGACAACTTCAGTCCCCAAGGCACCCCTCAAAGGAAAGGGAATCAAGAAGAGAAAGGCCTCCGAGGCTGAGGATCTGCAGGGTCTGCCTCTGATCCGCCACCAATTCATCGAGTACTTCAACGATGTAAGGATCAGTGTATCTGCTCATATATCCTGCTGACATATCCTGCTGATTTGAGGATCACTTGGTCCTGACCTTATCTTTTATCCCCTTTGCAGAAATTCGCTGAGATTGAGGACTATGTTGGCCAGGTTGAGGATCAGGATAGGAAGATTGCCAACCTCCAACAGGTTGCATTGCTAAAGGACCTCAAAATTGCTGATCTTCAGAAGGAACTCCAAGATGCCAAGACTAAGACGGCTAAAATTCTGATCGACATTGACTATGAAAAGCATGATCTCATAGAAGGTGCAAAGGTCTCTGCTGCCATCACAATGTATCAGACAAAACTATAGATGGCCTAGGAGGCTAAAGATCCTAACTTTGACAGAAGCAGCTGGGATGTTGAGGGCTGGAAAGCAAGGTTGGCTGATCTTGAAGATGATGAAGAGGCTGAGGAGGTTTTGGCAATCGAGGCTGGAGGCAAGGGTGAAGGTGGTGAAGCAAGTGGAGCCGGAGGTGGTGATGCAGCGAAGGTTTAGGCGGCATGATTGGGCGATGATGGAAATTTCTAGACATAGCCGGAGCCCAAATTTTTAGTTTGATGGTTGTTTTGTTGAACAATTTGATGGTTTGTACTGAACAATAGTTTTTAGGATTAAGGATCATGTATGATCCTTTGGACAATAGGTAGGATTGCAAATGGTGGAGGGATCCTCTGTTTGGGGGATGAAGCCATTGTGATCCTGCCGCCTTTATATTCCTGCACTACTTTGAACCTATTATCATGGACACCCTTTACCTACCCCAGCGGACGGGCCATGTATTGCTGGTAGATGCTCGGGGTAGGTAATTTTGACAACCTTTTAAGGGTTAATCTTTTGTTAATAAATGAAACCTTAATCTTTTGTCGTTTATCTTGTATTGTTATCCTTTTTGTCTCTTTAATTCTCAATTGTTTTGATGTACACTTATTGAATAAGCAATTTTGAATAAGTCAGATTGAAAATATTTAGGATATGATCCATGATCAAATATCCTATAGTTAAAGAATCCCAAAAAGTAATATATTTTAAGGATCACAAGTTTAGTTGTCAAATTTTAAGGGTTATTCAAATGAACAATGAATAGAATTAAAAATAGTTAAGGATCATACCTGAGGATCCAAGTTAGGATCCTAACCATAATCAGGATAACTATAAGATAAACCTTAGAGAGAAGTAAGGATCAAGGATCCCTAGTTGCTTATCTTCAAGGACCTGAAAATAGAGCATAACTTGGGACTAAGGCAATATGAGATAAGAGTTAGCAACTGGGGACAAGCCCAAGGATAACTGGGGACAAGCCCAAGGATAACTGGGGACAAGCCCAAGGATCGTATGTAAACTGGAGTATGGCCCTAACTGGCGACTATCCAAACTTAGTGACATGAAAATGTCAAAACCTTAGCTAACGTGAAAACGTTAGAAACCTTAGGAACGGATGTATGGTAAGTCTACCATTATACGTAGGATCCTAGGTATAGCCAGTACAATTGAATTATTAGCCCCTAAAGCGAGTACTGGTCCCACTGCCTTGAACTATACCAGGATCATCATGCGCTACAGGCGGAACTGGGGTCAAGCCCAAATAACTGGGGTTAAACCCAAGGAACGGATTGCTTCTGCAGATAACCAATATTTTGCTAAGGATACCTGAACTTTCAAAACTCAAAATCACGTGAGAGATGGATAAAGGACACATGATCCTTATCTTTATATGAGAAAATAAAGAAATGAAATAGTTCAAGATTAGGATATTACCAAAGTAAGGATCACCGATACTTTAAGGATCCTTCAAGGATACCCCTAACATAAGGATCATCTGTGCCATGAAGATCCTGCTCACATGAAATATTTCTTCAAGTGGACAGCATTCCAAGCTCTTGGTAGCAAATCACCTTCCATGGTTAGCAATCTATATGCCCCCTTTCTTGCTTCAGCTTCAATCAAATAAGGGCCTTCCCATTTTGGAGCCAATCTTCCATCAGCAGGATTGGTGGTATTCTGAAATGCTTTCCTTAATACCATATCTCCAACTTGAAACTTCCTGATCCTGACATTTTTTTTGTAAGCACCAGCCATTCTTTGTTGATAACTGGCCATCCTTATCCTAGCCAGATCCCTGATTTCTTCAATGGTATCCAGGTCTTGAGCCAAGTTCTCATCATTTTCCTCAGGATCAAGGGTACTTGTTCTAGCAGTTGGAACCACCATTTCTGTTGGGATCACTGATTCTGCCCCAAATACCAAAGAGAATAGCGTTTGACCAGTAGCATTCTTAGGGGTTGTCCTATCAGCCCAAAGCACATAAGGTAGTTCTTCTGCCCATTTCCCTTTCTTGGATCCAAGCTTCTTCTTCAAATTGTTGATGATGATCTTGTTGGATGATTCTGCTTGACCATTAGCTTGTGGGTGGACTGGTGTTGATGTTATCATCTTAATCCCCCAGCTGTCACAAAAGTTAGTAGTTCTGCCCCCAATAAATTGGGAACCATTATCACATATAATTTCAGAAGGAATACCGAATCTAGTTATAATATATCTTTTAATGAAGGATATAACTTCCTTTTCTCTGACTTGGGCAAAAGCTTCAGCCTCTATCCACTTGGAGAAGTAATCAGTCATAGCAAGCATGAATACTTTTCCACCAGGTGCCTTAGGGAGCTTACCAACTATATCCATACCCCATCTCATAAATGGCCAAGAGGAGGATATCGGATGCAAAAATTCAGCTGGTTGATGAAGGATATTGCTGTGTCTCTAACAAGGATCACATATCTTAGCATACTCCACAGCATCTCTCTTCATGGTTGGCCAGTAGTATCCTGTCCTCAGGATCCTTGAGAATAATGCCCTGCCCCCAGTGTGGTATCCACAATCTCCTTCATGGAAATCTTTTAAAACTTCTTGGGTCTCAGGATCCTCAATGCATCTTAGGTATGGTCCTGCAAGAGATCGTTTATACAACATATTATTTAAAATTGTGAATTGAGATACCTTAATTTTGAAAGCCCTAGGGTTTTCTCCTGTAGGAATCTCTCCATGTTGTAAGTATCTCATGATTGGTGAGATCCATGATCCTGATCCTGAATGGGATTGAGTATCCTCACTAGGGATAATTGCATAATTCTTTCCTATCTCCATAGCCACATGATCCTCGATAGCCGGGGTCAGGATATGGATAATAGGGATCTTGATATCCTCCGGGATCTTCAAAGATGATCCTAAATTAGCCAATGCATCAGCTTCTGTATTTTCTTCCCTTGGTACCTGTGTCAAACTAAAGGAAACAAAAGAGAGTGCCAATTCTTTGACTATCTCTAAATATTTGGTTAGCTTTTCACCTTTAACAGCATAGGATCCATTAAAGTGGTTTGTAATTAACAATGAATCTACATGTACCTCAAGATACCTGATCCCTATATGCTTAGCAATTTGCAAACCAGCAATTAAGGCTTCATATTCAGCCTCATTGTTAGTGGTTTGGAACTCACAAGCTATAGATTGGGGTATTATGTCCCCCTGTGGCGATTTTAGTAGTATTCCAACCCTGTGCCTTTGACATTTGAGGATCCATCAGTATAGAGTATCCAAGGATCCTTGGTCCCCTCTAGCTGCTGGACTTCTAACTCAGCTTCTTCTTGTAAATCACTACTGAAATCAGCCACAAAGTCAGCTAATGCTTGGGATTTGATGGCTGTCCTAGGCTCATATGTTATATCATAGGCACTAAGCTTCACTGCCCACTTAGCCATCCTTCCTGACATCTCTGGTTTCTGCTTTTGAGGATACTGCAAGATACAAGGATAGCACATCGCCTTTTTCTGGTTTCATCAAGGCCGGGGCTGAGGATAGGTAATCTTTGAGAGCTCTTAAGGCATTTTCATGCTTCTCAGTCCACTCAAATTTCTTGTTCTTCCTTAGGATATCATAGAATTCTTTACACTTCTCTAAGGATATGGATATAAATCTGTTCAAAGCTGCTATCCTGCCTGTTAGCCTTTGAACATCCTTAGCATTGGCCGGAGATTTGATGTTCACTATTGCTTTGATTTGTTCTGGACTGGCTTCAATGCCTCTCTTTGTCACCATATATCCAAAGAATTTACCTGCTTTAACACCAAAGTGACATTTTGAAGGATTAAGCTTCATATTATATTTATCAAGGATATTGAATGCTTCCTCCAAGTCTCTTAGGTGATCCTCAGCCTTTATTGATTTTACCACCATATCGTCTATGTAAACCTCCATAGTTTGTCCAATCTGATCCTTGAACATCATATTCACTAGCCTTTGATAAGTTGCACCTGCATTTCTTAGTCCGAACGGCATAGCAATATAGCAGTATATACCAGTTGGAGTCATGAAGGCTGTATCCTCTTGATCGGATGGTTCCATTTGGATTTTTTGAAATCCAGATGAAGCATCCATAAAAGTTAACAGTTCATGACCCGCAGTTGCATCCACCATGGAGTCAATGTGGGGTAATGGGAAAGGATCCTTGGGACATGCCTTATTTAAATCTGTGAAATCGACACATACCCTCCACTTTCCATTTTTCTTTTGAACAACAACCACATTCGCCAACCATCTTGGATACTTGACCTCTCTAATCATACCTGCCCGGAGCAATTTCTCTACCTCTTCCTGGATAATGGCATTTCTTTCCGGCGCAAACTTTCTTCTCCTTTGATGGATTGGTTTGAAGGACCTATCAATGCCAAGTTTGTGAGTGATTACATCTTTAGATATACCTGTCATGTGTTCGTGTTTCCATGCAAAGGTAGTCTTTCTCCTTTTGAGGAAGGATACGAGGTCTTCTTTCATTTTGCCAAGGATCCGTGATCCAATATATATTTTGGATTCAGGATCATGAGGATCCATGAGGATTTCTACCACATCCTGCTCTCTTGCCTCCAAGACATCCCTTGGAGGATACTTTGATTGCTATTGCTCCCTTGACTTCGAGGCTGGTTTCATCGATGAAGTATAGCAATTCTTAGCCTCCTGTTGATCACTATCAATCTTGACTATTCCCCAAGGACTAGGGAGCTTCACACATTGATGGTAAGTAGATGGGACTGCCTTCAAATCGTGTATCCAGGGCCTGCCAAGGATAACATTACAACAAGATAAACAGTCAATAACACAAAATTTTTGATAAGAGTGTAGGCCTTCGATGTATATTGGGAGCTTAATGTCCCCCAGGGTATTCTTAGTTTCGCCACTAAATCCCATGAGCACGGAGGATCTTGGTATGATATCTGATTCAGGGATACCCATATTCTTTAGAACATCAAGCTGGATAATGTTTACTGAGCTTCCTCCGTCTATAAGGATCCTGCGGACAAAATGGTTAGAAATGAAAAGAGTAATAACTAAGCCATCGTGATGAGGATCCTGGATATCAACACGATCATCCTCATCAAAGGTTATAACTTTTCCTTCGGAGACACTTGATGTTCGAACGGGTCTTTCTCCATTATCCATTTTAGTTTCCTTTGCATGCCTCTTAGCTGCTGAGAAGGATGTGCCACAAATGTCTGATCCTCCTGAAATAAAGTTTATTACTTGTGCATCTGCTGGAGGGGCCGGAGCTTTCTCAGGGATCCTTTCAGGATCCTGAGTCCTTGACTTTTTTCTACCCAACAATTCTTTTAGAAGCCCCTTGCTCAACAAGTATCCAATTTCCTTTCTTAGTGCAATGCATTCTTCTGTGAGATGCCCAAAATCTTCATGGTATGCACACCACTTTGATTTATCTTTGGTTGCAGCTGGTCTGTCATTTTTTCTGGGCCATCTGGCTTTATCACCTATGTTAGGGGAGGATTTTCTAACAATTAGTGATCCTTACTTGTTATCCTAATTAATGATCCTTTCTTCTGTGACAGATAGTGATCCTCAGAAGAGCTTCAGGATCAGGATCATGGATCACTTTAAGGATCCTCGTACTGACGATTGTTTGTTTGTGTTTTGTATTACTTCGCAGGAGTTACGAGCTTGACTTGGTCTTGGCAACGTTACTATGGAATATTCTACGGGTATATCGCACACGTTTGACTGGAAATGGACGTTGTGGAGAACGTGGGAGCTTGGCACGAAAGTCGGATAGTTAGTTATTGTAGTTAACTTCTATTTTTATAGGGGTGACGAGCTAGAATTAGAACACTTAGTCATTTTTTCAGCTACACACACTCTCATATACTCGCACACTTGAAGCTCTCGACGAACACTTATTAGTTTTCACTCACTTTTACACATTTTTTACTCGTGATCCTTGTACCTGGCTCGTCATTATCCGAAGTTGTAAACATTTATTGATTTATTTGAGCTTGGTGATCGGTAGTTTCCATCACCCGGGGTTTTTTGTGCCGGAGATCAACTCTTGATCAAGGGCTTTTCCCCCGTATAAATCCTTGTGTCATTTGTGCAATTTACATTGAAGTGATCCTTGTCATTGTTCTACATTACAAGCATCATACCCCGTAACAGAGAGTTTGGTTGCATTATCCTCATCAGATTTTTTTGACCAAAACAGTTTGGCGCCCACCGTGGGGCAATTGGTGCTTCATTCTTAGAAAAATTCGCATTGCTGTGCTCATTTCAGTTCACTACAACCGAGTAAATGGCTTCCTCAGCGAAGAATGCTTCAAATGCGATGCCCTCATTCAGTTCTTCACAAGGCGTTCCTCCTTTGCCTCCACCACCTTCTGGATCCCAGAAGAATGCTGAGAATGCTGCGAAGAAACCAACTCCCATTTTCTCAAAACCACCTACTTCTTCTGTTTCAACTAATCCTACTACTAATGATCTCTATGCCTTGATTTTGCAGATGAGGAATCATGCACAAGAGCAGGATAAGACCAACGAAAGGATCCTCTGGGAGATTGACGAAATCAAGAAACAGAAGAAAACGGCTGAGGATCGTTCCCCACTGATACCTAGATCTTTGAATTTTGATACTCCGGTGATTACTTCTCAGCCATCAGTGGTTCCAGATGTTCAATATGTGGGTGGACCAAAAGGAGTGCACTACGGAACAACAACAATGACACAGGCATTAGGTCCATACTTCCAGCCAGCAGGATCCTATCCTCAGCATATGGGATCCTTCATGAATGCAGGAGGATATTCAGGATCATCCCAGGTTCAAGGATCTTCCTTTGTTCCAGGATCGTCCCAGGTTCAAGGATCCTCCTTTGTTCCAAGATCGTCACAGGTTCAAGGATCCTCCTTTGTTCCAGGATCATCCCAGGTTCAAGGATCCTCCTTTGTTCCAGGATCATCCCAGGTTCAAGGATCCTCCTTTGTTCCAGGATCATCCCAGGTTCAAGGATCCTCCTTTGTTCCAGGATCATCCCAGGTTCAAGGATCCTCCTTTGTTCCAGGATCGTCCCAGTTTCAGGGATCCTTCCAGATGCCAGGATCCTTGAGGAGTTTGCAAACAGGAAGCTCAGATGTCCATCAGGGAGATTTTATTCCAATGCAGACCAATGCTTCTACTGGTCCCTCGATCATTCCAGAGCCCCAACAATATGGATTAACATCCATTCTTCCTAACTTGAATCCAATGGGAGGTAACACTTTTAATAATTCTTATACTACTAACCATGGTGTTATGCAGGATCCAGGTATCAATCATGCCATGGCCAGAGAATTGCAAAAGCTAAAGGATATGATATCAAGTGTTCCGGGAGTGGTCAAACCTATCCCAGAGATTGCAGATGGGAGCCACAAGATATCTCGTTTTGCACCACCAATCTGTGATGCTGAGATACCCAAGAGGTTCCATGTGCCAACAATGAAGCTGTATGATGGTTCGACGGATCCTGAAGAACACATAGCACAATACAGGGAGAGGATGAAGATCAATCCAATCCCAGAAAGGTTAAAGGAAGCATGCCTATGCAAGGGATTCGGATCCACTCTTACTCTATCAGCTCTCAAATGGCTGCTAAGTCTTCCCCCCTACTCTATTACCTCATTTGCTAATCTAGTTAACTTGTTTAATAATCAGTTTTCTTGTAGTAGAAAATTTGAACGATTAACTAGTGATCTATATAGGATAACCCAGGGTCATAATGAATCATTAAGGGATTACATTACCAAATTCAGTAAAGAATCCTTAGACATTCCCAACTTAGATATAGCCACGGCTGTTGAGGCCTTTAAAATGGGATTGCTTAGGGATTCGTTGTTCTATGATGATCTTGTTATGACACCATGCAGGAACTTAGATGAGGTAAGAACTCGGGCACTTAGGTTCATCCGGCTTGAGGATGACAAAAGGATACAGGAGTGGTTAGCAGGATCCTCAAAGCAGGATAAGTAAGGATCCTCGTTCAAGAACAACAAGTTCAGATCCTATAACAGATCTGATAACCAGAACGTGCATGCTGTTGATCAAGAAGAGGATGATGAGGATTATCCTCCAATTTCTGAATATTGTTTTTCTGTTGATAACAATGAACTAATCCTTGCAATGCAGAACTTAGGTGATAAAGCCAGATGGCCCAGAAAGAATGATAGGCCAGCTGCAACTAAGAATAAGTCAAAGTGGTGTGCATACCATGAAGATTTTGGGCATCTCACAGAAGAATGCATTGCACTAAGGAAGGAAATTGGATACTTGTTGAGCAAGGGGCATCTAAAAGAGTTATTGGGCAGAAAGAAGTCAAGGACTCAGGATCCTGAAAGGATCCCTGAGAAAGCTCCGGCCCCTCCAGCAGATGCACAAGTAATAAACTTTATTTCTGGAGGATCAGACATTTGTGGCACATCCTTCTCAGCAGCAAAAAGGCATGCAAAGGAAACTAAAATGGATAATGGAGAAAGACCCGTTCGAACATCAAGTGTCTCCGAAGGAAAAGTCATAACCTTTGATGAGGATGATCGTGTTGATATCCAGGATCCTCATCACGATGGTTTAGTTATTACTCTTTTCATTTCTAACCATTTTGTCCGCAGGATCCTTATAGACGGAGGAAGCTCAGTGAACATTATCCAGCTTGATGTTCTAAAGAAGATGGGTATCCCTGAATCAGATATCATACCAAGATCCTCTGTGCTCGTAGGATTTAGTGGCGAGACTAAGAATACTCTGGGGGACATTAAACTCCCAATATACATCGAAGGCCTACACTCTTATCAAAAATTTTGTGTTATTGATTGTTTATCTTGTTGTAATGTTATCCTTGGCAGGCCCTGGATACACGATATGAAGGCAGTCCCATCCACCTACCATCAATGTGTGAAGCTCCCTAGTCCTTGGGGAATAGTGAAGATTGATAGTGATCAGCAGGAGGCTAAGAATTGCTATACTTCATCGATGAAACCAGCCTCGAAGTCAAGGGAGCAATAGCAATCAAAGTATCCTCCAAGGGATGTCTTGGAGGCAAGAGAGCAGGATGTGGTAGAAATCCTCATGGATCCTGATGATCCTGAATCCAAAATCTATATCGGATCAGGGATCCTTGGCGGTATGAAGGAAGACCTCATATCCTTCCTCAAAAGGAGAAAGACTACCTTTGCATGGAAACATGAAGACATGACCGGTATATCTAAAGATGTGATCACTCACAAACTTGGCATTGATAGGTCCTTCAAACCTATCCATCAAAGGAGAAGAAAGTTTGCACCGGAAAGAAATGCCATTATCCAGGAAGAGGTAGAGAAATTGCTCCGGGCAGGTATGATTAGAGAGGTCAAATATCCAAGATGGTTGGCCAATGTGGTTGTTGTTCAAAAGAAAAATGGAAAGTGGAGGGTATGTGTCGATTTTACCGATTTAAATAAGGCATGTCCCAAGGATCCTTTCCCACTACCCCACATTGACTCCATGGTGGATGCAACTGCGGGTCATGAACTGTTAACTTTTATGGATGCTTCATCTGGATTTCAACAAATCCAAATGGAACCATCCGATCAAGAGGATACAGCCTTCATGACTCCAACTGGTATATACTGCTATATTGCTATGCCGTTCGGACTAAGAAATGCAGGTGCAACATATCAAAGGCTAGTGAACATGATGTTCAAGGATCAGATTGGACAAACTATGGAGGTTTACATAGATGATATGGTGGTGAAATCAATACAGGCTGAGGATCACCTAAGAGACTTGGAGGAAGCATTTGATATCCTTGACAAATATAACATGAAGCTTAACCCTTCAAAATGTCACTTTGGTGTTAAAGCGGGTAAATTCTTAGGATACATGGTGACCAAGAGAGGCATTAAAGCTAGCCCGGAACAAATCAAAGCAATAGTGAACATCAAATCTCCGGCCAATGCTAAGGATGTTCAAAGGCTAACAGGCAGGATAGCAGCTTTGAACAGATTCATATCCAAATCCTCAGAGAAGTGCAAAGAATTCTATGATATCCTAAGGAAGAACAAGAAATTTGAGTGGACTGAGAAGCATGAAAATGCTTTAAGAGCCCTCAAAGATTATCTATCCTCAGCCCCGGCCTTGATGAAACCAGAAAAAAGGCGATGTGCTATCCTTATATCTTGCAGTATCCTCAAAAGCAGTAAGTGCGGTCCTTGTTAAGGATCATGAAGGTACACAGCATCCTGTCTATTATGTAAGTAAAAGTTTACTTGATGCCGAATCCAGGTATTCACACCTTGAAAAGCTTATTCTTGCATTAATTATGGCATCTACTAAGTTGAGACACTATTTTGAAACTCATGTTATTGTTGTTAAAACTAATTTTCCAATTAAGAATGTCCTAAGGAAACCAGAGATGTCAGGAAGGATGGCTAAGTGGGCAGTGAAGCTAAGTGCATATGATATAAGATATGAGCCTAGGACAGCCATCAAATCCCAAGCATTAGCTGACTTTGTGGCTGATTTCAGTAGTGATTTACAAAAAGAAGCTGAGTTAGAAGTCCAGCAGCTAGAAGAAACCAAGGATCCTTGGATACTCTATACTGATGGATCCTCAAATGTCAAAGGCACAAGGCTTGGAATACTACTAAAATCGCCACAGGGGGACATAATACCCCACTCCATAGCTTGTGAGTTCCAAACCACTAACAATGAGGCCGAATATGAAGCCTTAATTGCTGGTTTGCAAATTGCCAAGCATATGGAGATCAGGTATCTTGAGGTACATGTAGATTCATTGTTAATTACAAACCACTTTAATGGATCCTATGCTGTTAAAGGTGAAAAGCTAACCAAATATTTAGAGATAGTCAAAAGTTTGGCACTCTCTTTTGTTTCCTTTAGTTTAACGCAGGTACCAAGGGAAGAAAATACAGAGGCTGATGCATTGGCTAACTTAGGATCATCCTTGAAGATCCCGGAGGATTTCAAGATCCCTATTATCCATTTCCTGACCCCGGCTATCGAGGATCATGTGGCTATGGAGATAGGAAATGATTCTGCAATTATCCCTAGTGAGGATACTCAATCCCATTCAGGATCATGGATCTCACCAATTATGAGATACTTACAACATGGAGAGATTCCTACAGGAGAAAACCCTAGGGCTTTCAAATCTAAGGTATCTCAATTCACAATTTTAAATAATATGTTGTATAGATGATCTCTTGCAGGACCATACTTGAGATGCATTGAGAATCCTGAAATCCAAGAAGTTTTAAAAGACTTCCATGAAGGAGATTGTGGAAACCACACTGGGGGCAGGGCATTATTCTCAAGGATCCTGAGGAAAGGATACTACTGGCCAACCATGAAGAGAGATGCTGTGGAGTATGCTAAGAGATGTGATCCTTGTCAGAGACACATCAATATCCTTCATCAACCAGCTGAATTATTGCATCTTATATCCTCCTCTTGGCCATTTATGAGATGGGGTATGGATATAGTTGGTAAGCTCCCTAAGGCACCTGGTGGAAAAGTGTTCATGCTAGCTATGACTGATTACTTCTCCAAGTGGATAGAGGCTGAAGCTTTTGCCCACGTCAGAGAAAAGGAAGTTATATCCTTCATTAAAAGAAATATTATAACTAGATTTGGAATTCCTTCTGAAATTATATGTGACAATGGTTCCCAATTTATTGGGGGCAGAACCACTAACTTTTGTGACAGTTGGGGGATTAAGATGATAACATCAACACTAGTCCACCCACAAGCTAATGGTCAAGCAGAATCATCCAACAAGATCATCATCAACAATTTGAAGAAGAAGCTTGGATCCAAGAGAGGGAAATGGGCAGAAGAGCTACCTTATGTGCTTTGGGCTGATAGGACAACCCCTAAGAATGCTACTGGTCAAACACCATTCTCCATGGTATTTGGGGCAGAATCAGTGATCCCAACAGAAATGGTGGTTCCAACTGCTAGAAAAAGTACCCGTGATCCTGAGGAAAATGATGAGAAGTTGGTTCAAGACCTGGATACTATTGAAGAAATCAGGGATATGGCTAGGATAAGGATGGCCAGTTATCAACAAAGAATGACTGGTGCTTACAACAAAAATGTTAGGATCAGGAAGTTTCAAGTTGGAGATATGGTATTAAGGAAAGCATTTCAGAATACCACCAATCCTGCTGATGGAAAATTGGCTCCAAAATGGGAAGGCCCTTATTTGATTGAAGCTGAAGCAGGAAAGGGGGCATATAGATTGCTAACCATGGAAGGTGATTTGCTACCAAGAGCTTGGAATGTTGTCCACTTGAAGAAATATTTCATGTGATCAGGATCCTCATGGCACAGATGATCCTTACGTCAGGGATATCCTAGAAGGATCCTTAAAGTATCGGTGATCCTCACTTTGGTAATGTCCTAATCTTGAACTATTTCATTTCCTTATTTTCTCATATAAGGATAAGGCTCATGTGTCCTTCATCCATCTCTCACGTGATTTTAAGTTTTGAAAGTTCAGGTATCCTTAGCAAAATATTGATTATCTGCAGAAGCGATCCGATCCTTCGGTTTAACCTCAGTTATTTGGGCTTGACCCCAGTTCCGCCTGTAGCGCATGATGATCCTGGTATAGTTCAAGGCAGTGGGACCAGTACTCGCTTTAGGGGCTGATAATTCCATTGTACTGGCTATACCTAGGATCCTACGTATAATGGTAGACGTACCATACATCCGTTCCTAAGGTTCCTAACGTTTTCACGTTTGCTAAGGTTTTGGCATTTTCATGTCACTAAGTTTGGATAGTCGCCAGTTAGGGCCATACTCCAGTTTACATATGATCCTTGGGCTTGTCCCCAGTTATCCTTGGGCTTGTCCCCAGTTATCCTTGGGCTTGTCCCCAGTTGCTAATTCTTATCTTATATTGGCTTAGTCCCAAGTTATGCTCTATTTCAGGTCTTTGAAGATAGACAACTAGGGATCCTTGATCCTTACTCCTTTCTAAGGTTTATTTTGTAGTTATCCTGATTATGGTTAGGATCCTAACTTGGATCCTCAGGTATGATCCTTAACTATTTTTAAATTTTATTCATTATTTATTTGAATAACCCTTATACTTGACAACTGAACTTGTGATTTTTTAAACTATTTCACTTTTTAGAATTTATCAGTTATGGGATAGGTGGTCCTTGAGCATATCCTGAACTTTTTGGATATCCTTTTTAAATTTTCAGAGCTTGATAAGTATAAACGGAATGAACATTACAACAGTTGGAAAGTAAGATATTAACAAAGATAACAACACAAAATAAGCGACAAAAGGTTAAGATTTTATTTATTAACAAAGGATTAACCCTTAAAAGGTTGTCAAAATTACTTACCCCGAGCATCTACCAGCAAAACGTGGCCCGTCCGCTGGGGTAAGTAAAGGGTGTCCATGATAATAAGTTCAAAAGTAGTGCAGGAATATAAAGGCGGCAGGATCACAATGGCTTCATCCCCAAAACAGAGGATCCCTCCACCAATTGCAATCCTGCCTATTATCCAAAGGATCATACATGATCCTTAATCCTAAAAACTATTGTTCAAGTACAAACCATTAAATTGTTCAACATCACAACCACAAAAGACCTACTACCAAATTTAAAAATTGGGCTCCGGCTGCGTCTAGGAATGTCCATCATTGCCCAATTGTGCAGCCTACACCTTTGCTGCATCCTCTTCCCTTCCAGCTGCGGTATCCTTCACCAAATCCTTTCCACTGCCACTTGCCTCAATCGCCAAAACCTCTTCAGCCTCCTCATCATCCTCAAGATCGGCTAACCTTGCTTTCCAGCCCTCAACATCCCAGCTGCTTTTGTCAAAGTTAGGATCTTGAGCTTCCTGGGCCATCTTCAATTTAGTCTGATACATTGTGATGGCAGCAGAGACCTTAGCATTTTCTATGAGATCATGCTTCTCATAGTCAAGGTCAATCAGAAGTTTAGCCATCTTGGTCTTGGCATCTTGGAGTTCCTTCTGAAGATCAGCAATTGCAAGGTCCTTAAGCACTGCAACCTGTTGCAAATCAGCAATCTTCTTGTCCTGCTCCTCGACATTCCCCACATAGTCCTCAATCTCAGCGAATTTCTGCAAAAGAGATAAAAGATAAGGTCAGGACCGAGTGATCCTCAAATCAGCAGGATATATTAGCAGGATATATCAGCAGGATATGCCAGCAGGATATACAGGCAGATACGGTGATCCTTACATCATTGAAGTACTCGAGGAATTGGTGACGGATCAGAGGCAGACCCTGCAAATTCTCACCCTCGGAGGTCTTTCTCTTCTTGCCACCCTTTCCTTTGATGGGTGCCTTGGGAATGGAGATGCTGGGACTGGTAGTGGCCCTCTTCTTCCTGGACCAAACAACATCAAGATCAGCTGTGTTGAACTGGGATACAGGCTTGGCAGATTTTCCGGCACCTACACAATCAAAGCAAGATAAGTGTCCTAATCTTATTTCAATTTAATTATTTATTTTAATATTCAAACTATAAATCAAGCAGGATACTTACTTGACATGGTAATGGAACCTAAGGATACTTCTTGTGAGTCTTGGGTGTCTATCTTGAATGTCCTTGTTTCAGGATCAAGCTTCCAAAAAGCAGCAAGCCTATCCTTGGTTGCAGGTGTCGTGATGATGTATGAAACAGAAATAGCTGCATAATACGAGACAAAAAGGGGTTAGTGACCCTCATACAAAAACAAGACTACCTGGTGATCCTTCTCAGGATCCTCTGGCCTACCATGGGTGGACCATGTCTTTGGTAGATCCTTTCCGTTTGGAATGGTATCCCTCCTAACAAAGAAGAAGCGACGTTTCCAATTTGTGTCATTCTTGGTGACTTTGAGAAGGGGGTGTTCTCCGCCGGGTTTTCGTTTGAACAAATAACGATGGGAACCAAAAGTAGTGAGATCATACATCTCTGACAGCTCTGACATTCCTAAATCAATGCCCTCCTGCTCGATGATCCTCTCCAGGGTATACAAAACCCTCCAAATCATCGGCATGGCTTGGATGTAAGAGATGCCAGTAAGGGAAAAGAAGGACTGTGTAAATTCTGGGAAAGGATAGGTGTATCCTATGGCGAATGGAGTAACTGGAAAGGCAACCCATGTTTCTGAAACATAGTCGCTCAGAATAGTAGGATCAAAGGGTTTGAAAAAGGCACTCGCCGGAAAGCAATGACGAATCTTGTCTATTTGAGCATCGTTAAAGTAACACCTCTCATGTGTGGAGTCTTTGATGATCTTTTGACTCTTCAAGGGACTATCCTTCTGGTGATCCTTGGCGGGGGAAGACCGGAGCATCATTCTTGAAGAGACGATAGTAAAATAAGAAAAACAGAGCAAGAGAAGGAAGAAGATGAAGGGAGGATACCTGTTTATCTTCGGAATGCAGTTATAAAGGGAGTCTTTCTGAGATTCTAAATGCATTTGATCCTATCTCTATCTCCTATTTATAATCATGATCATGCAGGTTGTCACTTCTGTGACGTCATGGTTGCAACGGCTAGTTCAACAATAACGGCTATATTTACGATAGTTAGTTGCGGATAAGATCAAGAAAACATAACTCGCTCATTTTACATATTACTCCTTATATTTTGGGGGCAATTGTTAGGGGAGGATTTTCTAACAATTAGTGATCCTTACTTGTTATCCTAATTAATGATCCTTTCTTCTGTGACAGATAGTGATCCTCAGAAGAGCTTCAGGATCAGGATCATGGATCACTTTAAGGATCCTCGTACTGACGATTGTTTGTTTGTGTTTTGTATTACTTTGCATGAGTTACGAGCTTGACTTGGTCTTGGCAACGTTACTATGGAATATTCTACGGGTATATCGCACACGTTTGACTGGAAATGGACGTTGTGGAGAACTTGGGAGCTTGGCACGAAAGTCGGATAGTTACTTATTGTAGTTAACTTCTATTTTTATAGGGGTGACGAGCTAGAATTAGAACACTTAGTCATTTTTTCAGCTACACACACTCTCATATACTCGCACACTTGAAGCTCTCGACGAACACTTATTAGTTTTCACTCACTTTTACACATTTTTTACTAGTGATCCTTGTACCTGGCTCGTCATTATCCGAAGTTGTAAACATTTATTGATTTATTTGAGCTTGGTGATCGGTAGTTTCCATCACCCGGGGTTTTTTGTGCCGGAGATCAACTCTTGATCAAGGGCTTTTTCCCCGTATAAATCCTTGTGTCATTTGTGCAATTTACATTGAAGTGATCCTTGTCATTGTTCTACATTACAAGCATCATACCCCGTAACAGAGAGTTTGGTTGCATTATCCTCATCAGATTTTTTTGACCAAAACAACCTAGATTCTGCATCGCAAGGATTAGTTCATTGTTATCAACAGAAAAACAATATTCAGAGATTGGAGGATAATCCTCATCATCCTCTTCCTGATCAACAGCATGCACGTTCTGGTTATCAGATCTGTTATAGGATCTGAACTTGTTGTTCTTGAACAAGGATCCTTGCTTCTCTTGTTTTGAGGATCCTGCTAATCTTTCCTGGATCCTCTTATCGTCCTCTAGCCGGATGAACCTGAGTGCCCGGGTTCTTACCTCATCTAGGTTCCTGCATGGTGTCAGAACAAGATCATCATAGAACAATGAATCCCTAAGTAATCCCATTTTGAAGGCCTCAACAGCCGTGGCTATATCCAAGTTGGGAATGTCTAAGGATTCTTTACTGAATTTGGTAATGTAATCCCTTAATGATTCATTATGACCCTGGGTTATCCTATATAGATCACTAGTTAATCGTTCAAATTTTCTACTACAAGAAAACTGATTATTAAATAGGTTAACTAGATTAGCAAATGAGGTAATAGAGTAGGGGGAAGACTTAGCAGCCATTTGAGAGCTGATCCAGTAAGAGTGGATCCGAATCCCTTGCACAGGCATGCTTCCTTTAACCTTTCTAGGATGGGATTGATCTCCATCCTCTCCCTGTATTGTGCTATGTGTTCTTCAGGATCCGTCGAACCATCATACAGCTTCATGGTTGGCACATGGAACCTCTTGGGTATCTCAGCATCACAGATTAGTGGTGCAAAACGAGATATCTTGTGGCTCCCATCTGCAATCTCTGGGATAGGTTTGACCACTCCTGGAACACTTGATATCATATCCTTCAACTTTTGCAACTCTCTGGCCATGGCGTGGTTGATACCTGGATCCTGCATAAGGCCATGGTTAGTAGTATAAGAATTATTAAAAGTGTTACCTCCCATTGGATTCAAATTAGGAAGAATGGATGTTAATCCATATTATTGGGGCTCTGGAATGATCGAAGGACCAGTAGAAGCAATGGTCTGCATCGGAATAAAATCTCCCTGATGGACATCTAAACTTCCTGTTTGCAAACTCCTCAAGGATCCTGGCATCTGGAAGGATCCCTAAAACTGGGACGATACTGTAACAAGGGAGGATCCTTGAACCTGGGATAATACTGGAACAAAGGAGGATCCTTGAACCTGGGATGATCCTGGAACAAAGGAGGATCCTTGAACCTGGGATGATCCTGGAACAAAGGAGGATCCTTGAACCTGGAATGATCCTGGAACAAAGGAAGATCCTTGAATCTGCTGCGCTCCTGAGTATCCTCCTGAATTCATGAAGGATCCCATATGCTGAGGATAGGATCCTGCTGGCTGGAAATATGAACCTGATGCCTGGGTCACTGTTGTTGCTCCGTAGTGCACTCCTTTTGGTCCACCCACATATTGAACATCTGGAACCACTGATGGCTGAGAAGTAATCACCGGAGTATCAAAATTCAAAGATCTGGGCACCAGTGGGGAATGATCCTCTGCCGTTTTCTTTTGTTTCTTGAGATCTCCGATTTCTTTGAGAATCCTTTCATTGGTCTTATCCTGTTGCTGTATATGATCCTTCATCTGCAAAATCAAAGTAAACATGTCACTAGTAGTGGGAGTGTAAGAAGCAGAAGAAGTTGGAGGTTTGGAGAAAATGGGAGTTGGTTTCTTCTCGGCATTTTTCTGAGGTCCAGAAGGTGGTGGAGGCAATGGTGGAATGCCCTGAGATGAATTGACTGCAGACATTGCAGTAGAGGTATTCTTCAATGATGAAGCCATGTATTTGTATGCAATGAACCGGAATGATCACCAACAGAAAAATTTCTTAGGAATGAAGCACCAATTGCCCCACGGTGGGCGCCAAACTGTTTTGGTCAAAAAATCTGATGAGGATAATGCAACCAAACTCTCTGTTATGGGGTATGATGCTTGAATTACTTTGTAGCAATAAGGATCACTATGTAAAATAAATAACAAGTGACACAAGGTTTATACGGGGAAAAAGCCCTTGATCAAGAGTTGATCTCCGGCACAAAAAACCCCGGGTGATGGAAACTACCGATCACCGAGCTCTAATAAATCAATAAATGTTTA
This sequence comes from Helianthus tuberosus, assembly GCA_030545235.1. Classification (NCBI taxonomy): domain Eukaryota; kingdom Viridiplantae; phylum Streptophyta; class Magnoliopsida; order Asterales; family Asteraceae; genus Helianthus; species Helianthus tuberosus. Next base: position 124,870,437 of record CM060449.1, on the reverse strand, counting down.
CAACTTCGGATTGCAACGAGCTAGGTACAAGGATCACTATGGTGAAATGTGTAAAAGTGAGCGAAAACTGTTAAGTGTTTGCCGAAAGCTTCAAGAGTGCAATTGTACGAGAGTGTGTGTAGCTGAAAAATGTCTAAGTGTTCTAAATACTAGCTCGTCACCCCTTTAAAAATAGAAGTTAACTAAGCTAACAAACTATCCGAATTTTGTGCCATGCTCCCACGTTCTCCACAACGTCCATTTCCAGTCAAACGTGTGCGAAATACCCGTGGAATATTCCATAGTAACGTTGCCAAGACCAAGTCAAGCTTGTTACTCCTGCAAAATAATACGAAACACAAACAAACAATCGTTAGTATGAGGATCCTTAAGGTGATCCATGATCCTGATCCTGAAGCTCTTCTGAGGATCACTATTTGTCACAGAAGTAAGGATCATTTATTAGGATAACAAGTAAGGATCACTAATTGTTAGAAAATCCTCCCCTAACACTAACCCAAAAAGTCATGCCTCCACGTCCAAGATGAGAAAGGGTTCAGAGACCACCACTCCAGCTTCTGAAGGGTTCTCTTATGAGGAGCTCAGTTTCACCGAGTCCTTGGAGCCTATGACCTCCTTCCTCAACAAGGTAATATCATGGTGCTAGATCCTGTGCACATATACTGACTGAATATCCTGGTTAGTAAACATTAATCCGTACCTGTATTCTGCTCTGTAGGGTCTCAAGCATCTTCTACACCTCTACACTGAGGCCTGCGGGACAGTGAAGCTTCAAGAGGCCAGGATCAAGCAACTTAAGACCACCGTAGCTGACCAAGGTATAATCGCTGAAGCCAAGACCCGGCACTACGAGGATAAGCTAAAGAAGGTTACTCAAGATGCCGAAGTGAAGCTAGCAGCCACCCATGTCGAGCATGAATAGGCCATGATCTCCTTCCGAGAGGGGATCAAAAACTCTGCCATTGTCTCCCTCCTACAAGCTCGAATCAATATGGCTTACGAAGCTAAGGAGACAGGCCTTCAGTGTCCAGCCTGGTCGGTTGACTCCTGGGTGGCGAAACTCAAGGAGCTTGGAGGCAATCATGTGTCGTATCCTGCTAAAGCTGGGGCTGGAGAGACTTCAAAGGCAGCTGAGGTGGTGGACGAGGCTGGAGAAAAGAAGGATGCTGGTGGCGATGCTGGTGAGGATGCTGCTCAGGATGCTGATGCTGGGGAGTTGAAGAAGGATAGTAGTGATGCCGCTGTGTGAGGGCACTTAAGTGGGCAACGATGGATATTATTGCTTAGGTCGGAGCCCACTTTTTTTTTTAAATTCATATAGTTTGTAACTCCAAACAATTTACTTTTCCTGCACTTAGATACAATATGATGGCCAAAGGTGGAGGGATCCTGAGTTTCAGGATGAAACCCTTGGTCATCAACTTTAATATGCTTTTGAACAATCAACAGTTGAAGGTGGAGGGATCCTGTGTTTTCAGGACGAAGCCTTCAATTGTTTATGTAAATACACTTTTGAACAAGTTGTACTTTTGGTGGATGGGTCTCGTTTTGAGATGAAGCCAAGAGTACAACCTTTTGGTCTGTTAATAATAAATAACTAATCTTTTAGCCTTATCTTTGCTGTTGTGTTTTTACTTGGTAAAATATGTTATGCATATCCTGATCAAATATCCTCGTCAGGATACTTGTATCACGCTTAACATTTTTTTTGTGCTTTCTTCAAAAAATGTTGGATAAAAACCCAATTAAATATAAGTAGGCAAAAGCTCAACTTATTCAGATAAGGCTTTAGAACTTAGGAAAATAAAAATTCATACCAGAAACACTTAGGCAATAATTTCCAACTTCAACCTTTGAACGCCTTGCAATGTCCCCAACATGGATGTCCCCTGTCTGTGCAGGATATTGCATCAGTGCATGACATACTTCAATATTCCTTTAGTTTAATCTTTGTAATATTTTATCCATAAAAGAATGTGTTTAAACACAATCACACATTGTTTGGAACTTGTCCATAAACTTTAGTGTTACTGGGGATAAACCCTTAACGTCCTGGGGATAAACCCTTAATATCCTGGGGATAAACCCTTAATTTCATGCGCTACAGGAGGGAGTGTATAAACTCCAAGACTTAGAAAGGTGAAAAGCTTTAAACCTTAGAGAGTATGAAAATACCCTTTCGTGAGAGAGGGTGATCAATCCTCATATACCTTAAGGATCCAGGATATAGCCAATAATAACGAAATTGTCAGCCACTTTTACATGAACTAGTCCCGCTATCTTGAACTATCCCTGGATAACTTGCGCTCCAGGCGGGGTGTTTAAACCCAATTCGAGAGAAAGGTGAATACCTTGAAACCTTTGAAAGGATAGGTATCCCTTAAACGTAAGAGAGGGGGCCAATCCTCTAATCTTTCTGTTCATCTTGAGTATATATCCTGGAGTCACATCCCGAAACATATCCTACAAAACACCCTTAAACTAAGGTGGGTGTTAGCTTGGCTAACACCCCTCCGATGCTTAAGTCAGTATTGGGTTCAAAAGAATAAATAAAATCAAAAATATTTAAAACAGATAGAATTCATACCATCTTGAGTTAGAAATTAGATTCTAAACTCACTTGAAATAGAGCTTGAGGTGTATAGCATTCCAGGATCTTGGTACATATCCCCTTCCATATTCTTGATTCGGTATGCTCCTTTCCCAGACCTGATTCAACTTCATATGGTCCTTCCCATTTCGGGGCAAGCTTCTCATCAGCAGGATTAGTAGTATTCTAGAAAGCCTTTCATAATACCCAATCTCCAACTTGAAACCTTCTAGTCCTTAGATTTTTGTTATATGCTCTAGATATCCTTTGTTGATATGCTGTTATCCTTAGCTTTGCTGCATCCATTGTGTTATGGGTGAAATTCTGAGCCCACATCCTGACACTATATCTTGATTTTATGATAGCTGATTACGATCAGGATATTGGTGACATCCTGAGGCAGTATCCTGACTATTACTAACAATTTGCTTGTAAACGTTGGTTACAAGGGACTAACGTTCATGAGGGCCAAGTTATCCTGAAGACCCGCTCAAATTGGTTAGGATAAAGACGTTGGTGGCGGAAGAATAACTGTTGTAACGGTCAGCATTAAAGAATGGCATGTTTTATGGGAGTTACGGACGCTGGTCAAAGATATTAATGTTGTAACGGTTATGGAAGCTTAAATCCCGGATTTACATTTAATATGCACGTGGAGAACGAGTTGAAACAGTCCCTAACGTTCAGAAAGGAATATTCCAAGTATCCCGGATTTTTAGCATAGTTAGTTAAACTTAGAAACTATATAAAGGGGATGCCAGATCCATAGGTCACACACTTTCGAGTTCACCTACTCATTCACTCTCTTTTCTAGCAGCAATCACGCACTAACACTGATCACTTACAATCATTGTACCACTTAGTAGCGATCTGAGCATTATCCTACACTGTATCCTAGTTATTCAAGCATTAAGAAGAATAAGGCAGCCGACGATTGTCAGCTCCCGAGGTTTTTTGCCGGAGATCTAGATTGATCAAGGGCTTTCCTCGTACATCACGTGTCAACCTTTACATTTTTGCTCATTGTTTGATTATAGATTCAACTCGATATCCTGAGCCGTATCTTGATAACTGTTCTTGCAAACTAACAAACCAACATATTTTTCACAAAGTATTACTAGCACACTACCTCACAAAACTAATTTGATCACTTAATTGCTTCGGTAATTTTTGACCAAAACAATTTGGCGCCCACTGTGGGGCAAGTGGTGCTATTTCTACTAAAAGCTTTTGCAAAATCATTACTTGGTTTTCTATTTTCAAAACTTTTTGCTACACAATTTTCAATGGCCTCAAGATCAAACATGAGCTCTTCTACTGTGTCTGCTACAACCTCTGCAACAATTGGTTCGGTGCTTCCACCACCTCCTCCAAGGACGCAAGCTTCTTCACAGCCGCAGGATATTATCCCCACTCGAAATGTTCAGGGATCTGCTCCTGTTTTGGCTTCTAATGATGAAATTCTAACTTTATTTAGTAGTATACAGGATCAGATGAAGCAGCAGCAGGAAACAAATCAAATGCTAATAAGAGAAATACAGCTCTTGAAGTCTGGTCCGAGTAGACCTGCTGAGGATATTGTCACTCCCTTGCAGCCCAAGGCCTTGAACTCCAATTCAGCAGTATATACCGAGGATAACAGGGGCAATATTGTGCCTAGTCATACTCAGAATCATACTCCTGAGATACCCTCTTCGGTTAGGGTGTCAACTGTGAGGGATCCAGGATATGCTCCAGGATGCGCTCCAGGATATGGCCAAAATCACCAAGCTGGCAGAAATGACAGCAAGAAAGTGAATGCTGTTGAAGACGAGGATCCTGAGGAGTATCCTGAATTATCTGAATATTGTTTTTCTGTTAACATACCTGAACTGATGTATACTATGCAGGGTTTAGGAGACAAAGCAAGATGGCCTAGGAAGAACCAACAAAAAGCTGATTGGAAGGATAAGTCCAAATGGTGTGCTTTCCATGAGGATTTCGGCCATGTTACTGAGGATTGCATTGCTCTGAGGAAAGAAATAAGTTATCTCTTAAGCAAAGGATATCTGAAGGATCTTCTGGGCAGAAAGAAGAATAAGGGTCAGGATATTGAGAAGGATCCTGAACGAGCAGCATCACCTCCCGCCGACGCCAAGATAATTAACTTTATTTCAGGAGGGTCCGATATCTGCGGAACTTCTTATTCTGCAGCCAAAAGACATGCAAAGGAGGCTAAGGCTGAAAGGGGAAATAAGCCAACCAGGATGTCGACCCTCACGACTGATAAAGTGATCACGTTCGATAGTGATGATAGGGATACTATCCAGGATCCTCACCATGATGCTTTGGTAATAACTTTATATGTTGCTAATTATTTTGTACGCATGATACTGGTGGATAATGGCAGCTCCGTCAACATTATTCAACTAGAAACGCTGAAAATGATGAATGTTTCCCCGATGGATATCACTTCAAAATCCATTGTGCTTGTTGGGTTCAGCGGAGAAGCCAGGAATACTGTGGGAGAAATAAAGTTGCCTGTGTATGTTGAAGGGGTCAACTCAATGCAATGCTTCTGTGTCATGGACTCCTTATCCTGCTACAATATTATATTGGGTAGGCCATGGATCCATGATATGAAAGCCGTGCCGTCTACCTATCACCAGTGCATCAAGATCCCTACCCCTTGGGGGGTTGTCAAGGTGGAAAGTTATCAACAAGAAGCTAAGGAGTGTTACTCATCCTCGATGAAATCCTCAACCAAGCCCAATGCAACATAGCAATTAAAGATGCGAGCCCAGGATATCGTGGAGGCTTCAGAACAGAATGTTAAAAAATTATCCTGGACCAGGATAATCCAGATATCTCGGTGCTCGTAGGAACCAATATCCCTCAGGATATTGAACATCAGTTAATTAACTTTTTGAAATGCAGGATGTCAACATTTGCATAGAAGCATGAGGATATGACATGTATATCCAAAGATATTATTGTTTTGGTCAAAAATCAAGCAATGATAATGTAACCAAACTTTCTGTTGTGAGGTGTGATGCTTGAATCAATGAACAATACTAAGGATCACTCTGAAATGTAATGAACAAGTGACACAAAAATTTATACGAGGAAAAAGCCCTTGATCAATGAATGATCTCCGGCATAAAAAACCTCGGGTGATGGAAACTACCGATCACCAACTCAGATTAAACAAGAAATGTGTTACAACTTCAGATGATAGCGAGCTAATTACAAGGATCACTATAGTGTAATGTGCAAAAAAGTGTGTAATCGCCAAGTGAATTGTCAAGAGCTGGTGAGAGCAGTTGCGAGTGTGTGTGTTAAGCTAAAAATAGCCAAGTGTTTTTTATTTAGCTCGCTATCCCTTTTAAAAATGGAAAATATCTAAGCTAACAAACATTCCGCATTTGGTGCAAGTCCTCCACGACCTCCATAACGTCCATTTCAGCCATGCACGTGCGGAATAAATATGGAATATGCTCCAGGAATATCACCAAGACCAAGTCCAAGCTCGTACTCCTGCAAAACAACATCATATTCAAAGCAGACAATCGTTAGTATAAGGATCCTTACGATGATCCATGATCCTGATCGTGCAATACTTCTGAGGATCACCAATTCCAATAGAAGTGAGGATCACTAAGCCCAACAGTAATTGAGGATCACTGATCATTGGAAAATCCTCCCGTAACAATTGCCCCCAAAATATAAGGAGTAATTTGTAAATAAACGAGTTATATTTTCTGTTCTTATCCGCAACGAATCAACGGATAACTAGCCGTTGTAGTCGGACTAGCCGTTACCATCCTGACGTCACTGAAGTGACTACCCTGCAAGATCATCATTATAAATTGAAGTTAGAGATAAGGGTTAGAGAGCATTTAAATTCATGCATTTCCTCTTTAAATCCTCATTCGAAGACTTGATCAGGTATTTCTCTTTCCTTTCTCTCTTCATCTTCTTTCTCTGTTCCTTCTTCTTCACCACCGTTATAATCGAGATGATGCTAAGATCCTCACCGGCTAAGGATCACAAGAAGGACAGTCCCTTGAAAAGCCAAGGGATCATAAAAGATTCTGCAAAAGAACGATGCTGCTTCACTGATCCACAGATAGACAGAATCCGCCATTGTTTTCCGGTAAACACCGATTTCAAACCATTTGATCCCACCGTTCTAAGTGATTATATTTCTGAAACCTGGGTAGCCTTTCTGGTCACACCATTTATAATAGGATACTCGTATCCTTTCCCTGAATTCACCCAATCTTTCTTCTCTCTCACCGGCATCTCCTACATTCAAGCGATGCCAATGATCTGGAGGGTCTTATATACCCTTGAAAGGATCATTGAGCAAGAAGGCATTGATCTGGGAATGTCGGAGTTGGCAAAGATGTATGACCTCGTAAGCCATGGATCTCATCGGTATCTACTCAAACATAAACCTGGTGAAGAGCACCCCATCTTCAAAGCCACTAAGAATGACACCAACCGGAAACGGCGATTCTTCTTTGTCAGAAGGGATTCTATCCCTGATGGAAAGGATCTGCCAAGGAAGTGGACCACCCATGGTAGGATAGAGGATCCTTAGAAGGATCACCAGATGACCTTGTTTTTGTTTAAGGATCACTAATGTCCTTCTGTTTCTATTTCGCAGCTATTACTGTCGCACACCTCATCACAACACCTGCAACACAGGAAAGGCTTGCCGCTTTCCGGAGACTTGATCCTGCAAGAAGATCATTTAAAACAAATACCCAGGATTCTCAAGAAGTATCCTCAGGTTCTGTCACTATGTCGAGTAAGTATCCTGTTTTTTTCATAATTAAATGTTTAAATAAATAGTTAAATAGAAATGGGATAAGGATACTTATCTGTTTTGGATGTGTAGGTGCTGGAAAATCTTCAAGATCTGCCTCCAAATTCAGTGTCACTGACCTTGACACTGTCCGATCCTCAAAGAAGAAGCTTGCTGCCAGCCCAGCTGTCACGATCCCCAAGACAACCACTTCAAAGGGAAGAGGTGGAAAGAAAAGGAAGACCTCTGAAGCTGACAATCTAGAAGGCTTGCCTCTGATCCGCCATCAGTTCCTCGAGTACTTTGCTGAGGTAAGGATCACTAACTTAGCTTAATTATCCTGCCCACTTGAGGATCACGTGATCCTGAGCTTTGCATTGCATTGTCTTCTTTGCAGAAATTTGCTGAAATTGAGGACTATGTTGGGAACGTCGAAGAGATTGAGGAGAAATACTCTGACCTCCAAAAAGTGGTGGTGCTCAAGGATCACAAGATTGCCTCCCTCGAAAAGGACCTCAATGATGCCAAAACTCAGGCGGTTGCAGCTCAGATCAATGTTGACTATGAGAAGCACGAGATCATGGAGGATGCCAAAGTCTCCGCTGCCATTGCCATGTACAAGACCAAGTTGCAGATGGCCCAAGAAGCTCAGGATCCTAATTTTGACAGGAGCAGCTGGGACATGAAGGGCTGGAAGGCTAGGTTGGCTGAGTTGGAGGACGAAGAAGAGGCTGATGAAGTTCTGGCAATTGAGGCGACCAACAGCGGCAAGGATCAGGGTGGAGAAGCTGGTGGAGCTGGTGAAGGTGGTGCAGCGAAGGTGTAAGCTGCATGAATGGGCGATGATGGACACTTCTAGACATAGCCGGAGCCCATTTTTTTAAGTTTGGTTGTTTGGTTATGATGTTTTTGTTGAACAATGATGGGTTGTAATAACTTTAGACAATAGTTTCTAGGGTGAAGGATCATGGGTCCTTGAACAATAGGCAGGATAATGGGTGGTGGATGGATCCTCTGTTTGGGGGATGAAGCCACTCGTTATCCTTCCGTCTTTTATTTCCTGCACTACAAAGACCCGTAAACAATGGACACCCTTTGCCAACCCATGTGGACGGGCCACGTTTTGTTGGTAGAAACGTGGGTTGGCAATTTTGACAACCTTAAAGGGTTTAACATTTTGTGAATAAAATGATTTTAACTTTTTGACTATCTCCCGTGTTGCTATCCTTGTTAGTACTGTACTTTTCAATTGTTGTGATATACATTTTGTCTAAACTTATCAAGTAAAGAAAAAACTTAATAAATATCCTCAAAAAGTTTAGGATATGATCAAGGATCACATATCCTACAGTCGAGAAGTTCCGAAAAGTAGTATATTTTAAGGATCATAAGTTCAGTTGTCAAGGATAAGGGTCACTCAAATGAATAGTGAATAAAATCAAAATAGTTAAGGATCATACCTGAGAATCCAAGTTAGGATCCTAACCTTTAACACTTATAATCAGGATAACCAAAAGACAAACCTTAGTAGAAGGTAAGGATCAAGGATCCTTGGTCGTTTGTCTCCAAAAACCTGAAATAGGATACAACTTGGGACTAAGCCAATATTAGATAAGAGTTAGTAACTGGGGACAAGCCCAACAATTCTGGGGCAAGCCCAATATACTGGGGACAAGCCCAAAGGATAATTAGGGACAAGCCCAAAGGATAACTGGGGACAAGCCTAAAGGATAACTGGGGACAAGCCCAAAGGATAACTGGGGACAAGCCCAAAGGATAACTGGGGACAAGCCCAAAGGATCATGTGTAAACTGGAGTATGGCCCTCACTGGCGACTATCCAAACTTAGTGACATGAAAATGCCAAAACCTTAACTAACGTGAAAACGTTAGAAACCTTAGGAACGGATGTATGGTTCGGCTACCATTATACGTAGGATCCTGAATATAGCCACTACAATGAAATTGTCAGCCCCTAAAGCGAGTACTGGTCCCATTTCCATGAACTATACCAGGATCATCGTGCGCTACTGGCGAAACTGGGGACAGGCCCAAACTGGGGTCAAGCCCAAATAACTGGGGTCAAGCACAAATAACTGGGGTCAAGCCCAAATAACTGGATACTTCTGTGGATACTCAACCCTTAGTTAAGGATACCTGAACCTTCAAAACTTAGAATCAAGTGAAAGGAGGATAAAGGATACAAGATCCTTATCCTTATATAGGATAATTAAAAAATGAAATAGTTAGAGATCAGAATATTACTAAAATGAGGATCATCTGTCCTGTAAGGATCCTTCAAGGATACTAGTCAGGTAAGGATTATGGATCCTTGTTACATGAAGTATTTCTTTAAGTGGACAGCGTTCCAAGCTCTTGGTAGCAAATCACCTTCCATTGTTAGCAATCGATATGCCCCCTTTCCTGCCTCAGCTTCAATCAAGTAAGGGCCTTCCCACTTTGGTGCTAGCTTTCCATCAGCAGGATTGGTGGTATTTTGAAATGCTTTCCTTAACACCATGTCACCAACTTGGAATTTCCCGATCCTGATGTTTTTGTTGTAAGATCCAGCCATCCTTTGTTGATAACTGGCCATCCTTATCCTTGCCAAATCCCTGAGTTCTTCTATAGAATCCGCCATTGTTTTCCAGCAAACACCGATTTCAAGCAATTTGACCCCACCGTTCTAAGTGATTATGTTTCTGAAACTTGGGTAGCCTTCCCGGTCACACCGTTCATAATAGGATACACATATCCTTTCCCTGAATTCACCCAGTCTTTCTTCTCCCTCACCGGCATCTCCTACATTCAAGCTATGCCAATGATCTGGAGGGTCTTGTATACCCTCGAAAGGATCATTGAGCAAGAAGGAATTGCTCTAGGAATGTCGGAGTTGGCAGAGATGTATGATCTTACAACATTTGGATCCCATCGATATCTATTCAAGCGTAAACCCGGTGAAGAACATCCCATCTTCAAAGCCACTAAGAATGATACTAATTGGAAACGGAGATTCTTCTTTGTCAGAAGGGATTCTCTTCCTGATGGAAAGGATCTGCCAAGGAAATGGAGCACCCATGGTAGGATAGAGGATCCTTAGAAGGATCACTGAGTAAGCTTGTTTCTGATGAGGATTACTAACATGCTTCTGTTTCTTTTGTATAGCTATCACTGTTTCACATATTATACCCTCACCTGCCACCAAGGAGAGACTTGCTGCTTTCAGAAAACTTGATCCTGCAATAAGGTCATTCAAAGCAAATACCGAGGATTCTCAAGAGGTATCCTCAGGTTCTGTCACGATGTCAAGTAAGTATCCTGTTCTTTTTATAATTAAATGTTTAAATAAATAGTTAAATAGAAATAGGATAAGGATACTTATCTGTTCCGGGTGTGTAGGCGCTGGGAAATCTTCAAAGTCTGCCTCCAAATTCAGTGTCACCGATCTAGACACTGTCCGATCCTCCAAGAAAAAATTTGCTGCTAGTCCTTCCATTGTAATCCCCAAGGCTACCACTTCAAAGGGAAGAGGTGGAAAGAAAAGAAAAACCTCTGAAGCTGACAACCTTCAAGGCTTGCCTCTGATCTGCCATCAATTCCTCGAGTACTTTAATGATGTAAGGATCACTGACTCAGCTTAGTTATCCTATCCACTTGAGGATCACCTAAATCTAATCTTTACATTGTCTTCTTTGTAGAAATTTGCTGAGATCGAGGACTATGTTGGGAATGTTGAGGAGCTTGAGGAGAAATACTCTGAACTCCAAAAGGTGGCGGTGCTCAAGGATCACAAGATTGCCTCCCTTGAAAAGGATCTCAATGATGCCAAAGCTCAGATAGTTGCAACTCAGATCAACGCTGATTATGAGAAGCACGAGATCACATAGGATGCTAAAGTCTCTGTTGCCATTGCCATGTACAAGACCAAGCTGCAGATGGCTCAAGAAGCTCAGGATCCTGCCTTTGATAGGAGCAACTGGGACGTGGAAGGCTGGAAGGCCAGGCTGGCTGAGTTGGAGGATGAGGATGAGGCTGATGAGGTTCTGGCAATCGAGGCTAGTGGCAGTGGCAAGGATCATGCGAAGGATACTGGAGCTGGAGGGGATGATGATGCAGCGAAGGTGTAGGCTGCATGAATGGGCGATGAAGGACATTTCTAGACGTAGCCGAAGCCCATTTTTTTAGTTTGATAGTTTGTTTTGGTTATGATGTTTTCTTGTTGAACAATGATGGGTTGTACTCAAACAATAGTAATTAGGGCTAAGGATCATGGATCCTTTGAACAATAGGTAGGATTACAAATGGTGGAGGGATCCTCTGTTTGGGTGATGAAGCCATTGTGATCTTGCCGTCTTTTGATTCCTGCACTACCAAGACCCTTAGACAATGGACACCCTTTGCCAACACATGTGGACGGGCCACGTTTTGCTGGTAGAAACGTGGGTTGGCAATTTTGACAACTTTAAAGGGTTTAATCTTTTGTGAATAAAATAACTTTAACTTTTTGACTATATCCCGTGTTGATATCCTTGTTAATATTTTACTTTCCAACTGTTGTGATGTTTATTTTGTTTAAACTTATCAAGTAAAGAAAAAATTTAAGAAATATCCCCAAAAAATTTAGGATATGATCAAAGATCACATATCCCATGATCGATAAGTTCTGAAAAGTAATATAGTTTAAGGATCATAAGTTCAGTTGTCAAAGGATAAGGGTTATTCAAATAAATAATGAATAAAATCAAAATAGTTAAGGATCATACCTGAGAATCCAAGTTAGAATCCTATCCTTTAACACTTATAATCAGGATAACCCAAAAGACAAACCTTAGTAGAAGGTAAGGATCAAGGATCCTTGGTCATTTAACTTCAAAAACCTGAAATAGGATATAACTTGGGACTAAGCCAATATAAGATGAAAGTTAGTAACTGGGGACAAGCCCAACAATTCTGAGGACAAGCCCAATATACTGGGGATAAGCCTAAAGGATAACTGGGGACAAGCCCAAAGGATCGTATGTAAACTGGAGTATGGCCCTCACTGGCGACTATCCAAACTTAGTGACATGAAAATGCGAAAACCTTAGCTAACGTGAAAACGTTAGAAACCTTAGGAACGGATGTATGGTACGTCTACCATTATACGTAGGATCCTGAATATAGCCAGCACAATGAAATTGTCAGCCCCTAAAGCGAGTACTGGTCCCATTGCCATGAACTATACCAGGATCATCGTGCGCTACTGGCGAAACTGGGGACAAGCCCAAACTGGGGACTAGCCCAAATAACTGGGGTTAAGCCCAAATAACTGGGGTCAAGCCCAAATAACTGGATACTTCTGTGGATACTCAATCCTTAGATAAGGATACCTGAACCTTCAAAACTCAGAATCAAGTGAAAGGAGGATAAAGGATGCAGGATCCTTATCCCTATATAAGAGAATAAAAGAATGAAATAGTTTGAGATTAGAAGATTACCAAGATGAGGATCATCCGTTCTGTAAGGATCCTTCAAGGATACTAGTCAGGTAAGGATCATGGATCCTTGTCACATAAATTATTTCTTCAAATGGATAGCATTCCAAGCCCTTGGTAGCAAATCACCTTCCATTGTTAGCAATCGATATGCCCCCTTTCCTGCTTCAGCTTCAATCAAATAAGGGCCTTCCCACTTTGGTGCTAGCTTTCCATCAGCGGGATTGGTGGTATTCTGAAATGCTTTCCTTAACACCATATCACCAACTTGGAATTTCATGATCCTGACATTTTTGTTGTAAGCTCCAGCCATTCTTTGTTGATAACTAGCCATCCTTATCCTTGCCAAGTCCCTGATTTCTTCTATAGTATCCAGGTCTTGAACCAAGTTTTCAGCATTTTCTTCAGGATCACGAATGCGTGTTCTTGCAGTTGGAACCACCATCTCTGTAGGGATCACTGATTCTGCCCCAAATACCAAAGAAAATGGAGTTTGGCCTGTAGCATTCTTGGGAGTTGTCCTATCAGCCCAAAGCACATAAGGTAGTTCTTCTGCCCATTTTCCTTTCTTGGATCCAAGCTTCTTCTTCAAATTGTTGATGATGATCTTGTTGGATGATTCTGCCTGACCATTAGCTTGTGGGTGGACTGGTGTTGATGTTATCATCTTAATCCCCCAACTGTCACAAAAGTTAGTGGTTCTATTCCCAATAAATTGGGATCCATTATCACAAATAATCTCAGAAGGGATACCAAATCTAGTAATAATGTTTCTTTTAATAAAGGATATAACTTCCTTTTCTCTGACTTGAGCAAAGGCTTCAGCCTCTATCCACTTAGAGAAGTAATCAGTCATAGCAAGCATGAATACTTTTCCACCAGGTGCCTTAGGAAGCTTTCCAACTATATCTATTCCCCATCTCATGAATGGCCAGGAAGAGGATATAGGATGCAAGAGCTCTGCTGGTTGGTGAAGGATGTTACTATGCCTCTGACAAGGATCACACTTCTTGGCATACTCCACAGCATCCATCTCATGAATGGCCAGGAAGAGGATTTAGGACTTCTTGGATTTCAGGATCCTCAATGCATCTTAAATATGGTCCCGCAAGAGATTGTTTATACAACATATTATTCAATATTGTAAATTGAGATACCTTAATTTTGAAAGCCCTAGGGTTTTCTCCTGTAGGGATCTCTCCATGTTGTATGTATCTTATGATTGGGAGGATCCATGATCCTGAATGAGATTGAGTATCATCACTAGGAATGACTGCAGAATCTTCTCCTATCTCCATAGCTACATGATCCTCGATAGCAGGGGTCAGGATATGGATAATAGGGTTCTTGATATCCTCAGGAATCTTCAAAGATGATCCTAGATTGGCTAATGCATCAGCTTCTGCATTCTCTTCCCTTGGTACCTGTGTCAAACTAAAGGATACAAAAGAGAGTGCCAATTCTTTGACTATCTCCAAATATTTGATTAGCTTTTCACCTTTAACAGTATACGATCCATTAAAGTGATTAGTGATCAGTAAAGAATCTACATGTACCTCAATATACCTGATCCTCATATGCTTTGCAATTTGCAAACCAACTATCAAGGCTTCATACTCAGCCTCATTGTTGGTAGTTTGAAATTCACAAGCTATGGAGTGGGGTATTATGTCCCCCTGTGGCGATTTTAGTAGTATTCCAAGCCCTGTTCCCTTTACATTAGAGGCTCCATCAGTGAAGAGTATCCAAGGATCCTTAGTTTCTTCAAGTTGTTGGACTTCTAACTCAGCTTCCTTTTGCAAGTCACTACTAATATCTGCCACAAAGTCAGCTAAGGCTTGGGATTTGATGGCAGTCCTTGTTTCATATCGTATATCGTATGCACTAAGCTTCACTGCCCACTTAGCCATCCTTCCTGACATTTCAGGTTTCCTGAGGACGTTCTTAATTGGAAAATTAGTCTTAACGATAATGGCATGAGTCTCAAAATAATGTCTTAATTTAGTAGATGCCATAATTAATGCAAGGATAAGTTTTTCTAAATGTGAATACCAGGATTCAGCATCAAGTAAGCTCTTACTTACATAATAAACAGGATGTTGTGTACCTTGGTGATCCTTAACAAGGACCGCACTTACTGCTTTTGAGGATACCGCCAAGTATAAGGATAACACATCTCCTTTTTCTGGTTTCATCAAGGCTGGGGCTGAGGATAGGTAATCTTTAAGAGCTCTGAGGGCACCTTCATGCTTCTCAGTCCATTCAAATTTCTTGTTCTTCCTCAGGATATCATAGAATTCCTTACACTTTTCTAAGGATTTGGATATGAATCTGTTCAAGGCTGCGATCCTGCCCGTCAATCTTTGCACATCCTTAGCATTGGCAGGAGATTTGATATTCACAATAGCCTTAATTTGTTCTGGACTTGCTTCAATGCCCCTCTTTGTTACCATATATCCTAAGAATTTACCTGCCTTCACACCAAAATGACACTTAGAAGGATTAAGTTTCATATTATATTTATCAAGGATATTGAATGCTTCCTCCAAGTCTTTAAGGTGATCCTCAGCCTTCTTGGACTTAACCACCATGTCATCAATATAGACTTCCATAGTGTGTCCAATTTGTTCCTTGAACATCATATTGACTAGCCTTTGATAAGTAGCACCTGCATTCCTTAATCCAAATGGCATAGCAATATAACAGTATATACCAGTTAGGGTCATAAAGGCTGTATCCTCTTGATCAGATGGTTCCATCTGAATTTGTTGAAATCCAGATGAAGCATCCATAAAAGTCAACAACTCATGACCCGCGGTAGCATCCACCATGGAGTCAATGTGGGGTAATGGGAAAGGATCCTTGGGACATGCCTTGTTTAAATATGTAAAATCGACACATACCCTCCACTTTCCATTCTTCTTTTGAACAACAACCACATTGGCTAACCATCTTGGATACTTAACCTCTCTTATCATACCTGCCCGAAGTAGCTTATCTACCTCTTCCTGGATAATAGCATTCCTTTCAGGTGCAAACTTCCTCCTCTTTTGATGAATTGGCTTGAATGACCTGTCAATGCCAAGTTTATGAGTAATTATATCTTTAGATATACCTGTCATATCCTCATGTTTCCAGGCAAAGGTGGTTTTCCTTCTTTTGAGGAAGGATACTAGCTCCTGTTCAATGTCGCTAAAGATCCCTGATCCTATGAAAATCTTGGATTCAGGATCATCAGGATCCATGAGGATTTCTTTCAAATCCTGTTCTCTTGCCTCCAAGACATCTCTTGAAGGATACTTTAATTGCTATTGCTCCCTTGGTCTTGAGGCTGGCTTCATTGATGAGGTATAGCAATTTTTAGCCTCCTGTTGATCACTCTCAATTTTCACCACTCCCCAAGGACTTGGAAGCTTTACACATTGATGATAGGTGGATGGGACTGCCTTCATGTCATGTATCCATGGCCTGCCAAGGATAACATTACAACATGATAAGCAATCTATAACACAAAACTTTTGATAAGAATGCAATCCTTCAATATAGATTGGGAGTTTGATGTCCCCCAATGTATTCTTAGTTTCTCCACTGAATCCCACAAGTACTGAGGATCTTGGGATAATATCAGACTCTGGGATATTCATCTTCTTGAGAACTTCAAGCTGAATGATGTTCACAGAGCTTCCTCCATCTATAAGGATCCTGCGAACAAAGTGGTTAGAAATAAATAATGTAATTACAAGACCATCATGATGAGGATCCTGGACATCAACACGATCATCCTCATCAAAGGTTATGACATTATCCTGGGTGACAACAGAGGTCCGGACGGGTCTGTCTCCATTATCCATCTTGGTTTCCTTAGCATGTCTTTTTGCTGCTGAAATGGAGGTACCACAGATATCTGATCCACCGGATATGAAATTTATGACTTGTGCATCTGCTGGAGGAGCAGGAGCCCTTTCTGGGATCCTTTCAGGATCCTGGATCCTTGATTTCTTCCGTCCCAAGAGTTCCTTCAAATGCCCCTTGCTCAACAAGTAACCAATTTCCTTTCTCAGTGCAATACACTCTTCAGTGAGATGCCCAAAATCCTCATGATATGCACACCACTTGGACTTATCCTTTGTAGCAGCTGGTTTATCACTCTTCCTTAGCCACCTAGCTTTCTCACCTAGATTCTGCATTGCAAGGATTAGTTCATTGTTATCAACAGAAAAACAGTATTCAGAAATAGGAGGATAATCCTCATCATCCTCTTCTTGTTCCACTGCATGCACATTCTGGTTATCAGATCTGTTGTAGGACTTGGATTTGTTGTTCCTGAAGTAGGATCCTTGTTTATCCTGTTTTGAGGATCCTGTCACTCTATCCTGGATCCTTTTGTCATCCTCTAGGCGGATGAACCTAAGGGCCCTGGTTATTACTTCATCAAGATTCCTGCATGGTGTCATAACAAGATCATCATAGAATAATGAATCCCTAAGCAATCCCATTTTAAAGGCTTCTACAGCCGTAGCAATATCCAAATTAGGAATATCTAAGGATTCTTTACTAAACTTAGTGATATAATCTCTAAGTGATTCATTTTGGCCCTGTGTTACCCTATATAGATCACTAGTTAATCGTTCAAACTTTCTACTACAAGAGAATTGACTATTGAACAAATTAACTAGATTAGCAAATGAAGTAATAGAGTAAGGGGAAGACTTAGCAGCCATTTAAGAGTAGATCCTGTGAGTGTGGATCCAAATCCCTTATATAGACATGCTTCTTTTAACCTTTCAGGAATTGGATTGATCTCCATCCTCTCCCTGTACTGAGCTACATGTTCCTCTGGATCCGTTGAACCATTATACAGCTTCATAGATGGTATCTGGAATCTTTTAGGAATCTCAGCATCACACAAGGGTGGTGCAAAACGAGATATCCTATGGCTACCATCTGCAATTTCAGGAATGGGTTTAACCACTCCCGGTACACTGGATATCATATCCTTAAGCTTTTGTAGCTCTCTAGCCATAGCCTGATTAATACCTGTATCCTGCATTAAGCCATGGTTAGTGTTATATGAATTATTAAAAATGTTACCTCCCACAGGATTCGTGTTTGGAATTGCGGATGTGAATCCATATTGTTGAGACTCTTGTATGATTGAAGGACCAGAGGGAGCAATGGTCTGCATTGGTATGAACTCTCCTTGATGAACGTCCGAGCTCTGAGGCTGCATACTTCTCAAGAATCCTTGATCCTGAAGGACGTTGGATCCTTGAAGTTGAGATGATCTTTGAACCTGAAAGGATCCTGGGATCAGAGAGGATCCTGGGACCATAGAGGATCCTGGGACAAGGGAGGATCCTTGGATCTGGGAGGATCCTTGGACCTGGGAAGATCCTTGGACCTGGGAGGAACCTTGGACAAGGGAGGATCCCTGGACCTGGGAGGATCCCTGGACCTGGGAGGATCCCTGGACCTGGGAGGATCCCTGGACCTGGGAGGATCCTTGTACTGCATGCATTCCCGAATATCCTCCCGACATGAAGTATCCTTGATGCTGAGAAGAGGATCCTTGAGGCTGGAAGTGAGAACCAAACGCCTGACTCATAGTTGCTGTTCCATAACGCCTTCCTGGTAATTCACCCAAGTATTGCACGTCCAGAACCGCTGAGTGTTGGGAAGTTATGACTGGAGTGTCAAAGTTTAGCGATCTTGGCATCAGAGGGGAGTGATCCTCCACTGATTTCTTCTGTTTTTTGATCTCATCGATCTCCCGAAGGATCCTTTCGTTGGTTTTGTCCTGCTCTTGTGCATGATTCCTCATCTGCAAAATCAGAGCATAAAGATCATTAGTAGTAGGATTAGTTGAAACAGAAGAAGTTGGTGGTTTTTGGAAAATGGGGGTTTGTTTCTTCGCAGCATTCTCAGCATTCTTCTGGGATCCAGAAGGTGGTGGAGGCAAGGGAGGAACGCCTTGTGAAGAACTGAATGAGGGCATCAAACTTGAAGTATTCTTCGCTGAGGAAGCCATCTGCTTGGTTGTAACGAACCGAAATGAGCACGAAAATACGAATCTTTCTAGGAATGAAGCACCAATTGCCCCACGGTGGGCGCCAAACTGTTTTGGTCAAAAATCAAGCAATGATAATGCAACCAAACTTTCTGTTGTGAGGTATGATGCTTTAATTGATGAACAACAATAAGGATCACTCTGAAATGTAATGAACAAATGACACGAAGATTTATACGAGGAAAAAGCCCTTGATCAATGAATGATCTCCGGCATAAAAAACCTCGGGTGATGGAAACTACCGATCACCAACTCAAATTAAACAAGAAATGTATTACAACTTTGGATGATAGCGAGCTAAGTACAAGGATCACTATAGTGTATTGTGTAAAAAAGTGTGTAATCGCCAAGTAAATTAACGAGAGCTGGTGAGAGCAGTTGTGAGAGTGTGTGTATAGCCAAAAATAGCCAAGTCTTTTCTAATTAGCTCGCTACCCCTTTAAAAATGGAAAATATCTACACTAACTAACATTCCACAAATGGTGCAAGTCCTCCACGACTCCATAACGTCCACTTTTGGCTAAGCACGTGCGGAATAAACATAGAATATGCTCCAGGAATATCGCCAAGACCAAGTCCAAGTTGATACTCTTGCAAAACAATTTCGAATTCAAAGTAGACAACCATTAGTACAAGGATCCTTATGATGATCCATGATCCTGATCCTGAAATACTTCTGAGGATCACCAATTCAAACAGAAGTGAGGATCACTAAGCCCAACAGCAATTGAGGATCACTGATCATTTAGAAATCGACCCCTAACACTTAGCATGTCTTTTTGCTGCTGAAACGAGGTACCACAAATGTCTGATCCACTGGACATGAAGTTTATAACTTGTGCATATGCTGGAGGAGCAGGAGCCCTTTCCGGGATCCTTTCAGGATCCTGGATCCTTGACTTTTTTCGTCCCAAAAGTTCCTTCAAATCCCCCTTGCTCAACAAGTAACCAATTTCCTTTCTTAGTGCAATACACTCTTTAGTGAGATGCCCGAAATCCTCATGATATGCACACCACTTGGACTTATCCTTTGTAGCTGCTGGTTTATCACTTTTTCTCAGCCACCTAGCTTTCTCACCTAGATTCTGCATTGCAAGGATTAGTTCATTGTTATCAATAGAATAACAGTATTCAGAAATAGGAGGATAATCCTCATCATCCTCTTCTTGTTCCATTGCATGCACGTTCTGGTTATCAGATTTGTTATAGGACTTGGATTTGTTGTTCCTGAAGTAGGATCCTTGTTTCTCCTGTTTTGAGGATCCTGTCAGTCTATCCTGGATCCTTTTGTCATCCTCTAGGCGGATGAAACTAAGGGCCCTGGTTCTTACTTCATCAAGATTCCTGCAAGGGGTCACAACAAGATCATCATAGAATAGTGAATCCCTAAGCAATCCCATTTTAAAGGCTTCTACAGCCGTAGCAATATCCAAGTTGGGAATATCTAAGGATTCTTTACTAAACTTAGTGATGTAATCTCTAAGTGATTCATTTTGACCTTGTGTTACCCTATATAGATCACTAGTTAACCGTTCAAACTTTCTACTACAAGAGAATTGACTATTAAACAAATTAACTAGATTAGCAAATGAAGTAATAGAGTAAGGGGGAAGACTTAGCAGCCATTTAAGAGCAGATCCTGTGAGTGTGGATCCAAATCCCTTGCATAGACATGCTTCTTTTAACCTCTCAGGAATTGGATTGATCTCCATCCTCTCCCTGTATTGAGCTACATGCTCCTCTGGATCCGTTGAACCATCATAGAGCTTCATGGATGGTATCTGGAATCTTTTGGGTATCTCAGCATCACATAAGGGTGGTGCAAAACGAGATATCCTATGGCTACCATCTGCAATCTCAGGAATGGGTTTAACCACTCCTGGTACACTGGATATCATATCCTTAAGCTTCTGTAGTTCCCTAGCCATAGCTTGATTGATTCCTGTATCCTGCATGGAGCCATGGTTAGTGTTATAAGAATTATTAAAAGTATTACCTCCCAGAGGATTCATGTTTGGAATTCCAGATGTGAATCCATATTGATGGGATTCCGGTATGATCGAAGGACCAGATGAAGCAATGGTCTGCATTGGTTTGAAGTCTCCTTAATGAACATCCGAACTTGGAGGCTACATACTCCTTTAGGATCCTCGATCCTGAAAGATGTTGGATCCTTGAACCTGAAAGGATCCTGGAACCAGAGAGGATCCTTGGACCGGGAAGGATCCTTGGACCTGTGAGGATCCTTGGACCTGGGAGGATCCTTGGACCTGGGAGGATCCTTGGACTGGGAAGGATCCTTGGACCTGGGAGGATCCTTGGACCTGGGAGGATCCTTGAGGCTGAGAGGAGGGTCCTTGAACCATGGAGGATCCTTGAACCGAGTGCATTCCCAAATATCCTCCTGAGCAGACGAAGGATCCCTGATGTTGGACAGAGGCTCCGGAAGGTTGAAGGTAAGATCCTGGAGCCTGAGTCATTGTTGTTGTTCCATAACGTCTTCCTGGTAATTCAGCCAAGTATTGCACGTCCGGAGCTGCTGAGTGCTGGGAAGTTATGACTGGAGTTTCGAAGTTCAACGACCTGGGCATCAATGGGGAATGATCCTCCACCGATTTTGTTGGTGCATGTTATATGACAACAGCTTTGGATTGGTCTTTGGATATTAAACAGAAGATTGGATCATGAAGACTTAAAGAAAAACGAGCTCTATGAAGTCCAATCAGTCCAAGTTTGTACTAAGTCTATTAGGCCCAAGTTAATGTGACAAATGTAATATGGGCAAAGCCCATTTCGAGATCTTGGCTGTGTGTATATAAACAGCCTTAGTCTTGAGTTTTAGGTTAGACACTTTAGACAACTTGAGAGAGCATTCAAGTGTGAGAGGTTAAGAACAAAACATAAATCGGCTGTTAGGTTCTTGTAGATCTTAGTTATTGTAAAACACTTCCAAAGGTTTGATAATCACAGAAGATCAGTTTGAAAGTTTGCGTGTTTGTGTGTTCGAGTTCTTGTTCTTCTACATAATCTTGTTTCTGTGTTCGAAGATCAATCAAGGGGATTCCGCACCCTTGATAGATTAACAGTCTTGTACGATCCATACGTGATTCAGGGACCTACATTTGGTATCAGAGCGTTTGCTCTTGTGCATGGTTCAAGACTGAAGACTGGATTCAAGTTGTGTTTCGGTTGAAGAAGTTTTGGTGTCTCATTCAAAATTTTCGTGACGAACAGCAAGAACAAGAAAGAACAGTTCAAAATTCTGAGTTTTGATCTGCTTTGGTAGTTGGTTGTTTGAAAATTTCGAGTTTAAGTTCTGGGTTTTTGCGAAGAACACGAAGAACACTTGAAGAACAGTTTAAATTCGTGTACTTTAATCTGTTTTGATTATTGTTTTGACTGTTTTCGTGTTTGTAGGAAAGAAGTGCTGATTGTCAGCTGCTGCTGTTGCTATTGTTAGCTGCTGCTGTTGTTAGCTGCTGCATGTTTCAGGATTGGGTGGCTGGGTGGCCCAATCAGCTCTTGAGCGATTTTAACAGATATCTCGGAGACCAGCGAAATTAAGTGAGACCAGCATATTTATCGGCGACGTTAAATCCAAAGGCGACTTTGGTAACCGTGTGATTGTCCACAGCGAAATCATCACGGTTTCAGCGACTTCACTAGTCGTCGTAATAGCGAAATTATACCAGCGAATTTGTCCAGCAAAGATAATCAGCGAAATTAACTCAGAACCAGCGAAATTAGGAGAGAAATTAAGAGGTGGAATTTCAGTTGGCAAGCGTCGAAAATATTTTAGAGTTTTGCAAATAGAAATTGATCCGTAGCTCGTTTGGAGAAACTGTTTGCACCGTTGAACTCGTGGGATTTTTAGGACAAAAAAAAGACTCTGGAAAATCCCGATTTCGGTTTTCGACATTAGATATCATTGGATTCGTCTTTTCGAGGCGATTCTAACGGTGTAATTTGGTAACCACTGTTTTCGAAAATTTTTGTACGGTTTTATCAGTCTGTTACGTTGATATGTCGAACATGTCTAAATTGAACGAACTCTTAAGGATGGAACATGAGGTAGGCACTACGAACAAACCACCTAAGATGATGAAGGTGGAGAACTACTTGACATGGAAGGATAGGTTTCAATCTTTTGTTGAGTACCAGGACACGCGTATGTGGATATGCATAGACGATGGGTATGTGAACCCAACTCATGAGTTTGAGGGAAGACAACGTATAACTGCTTACGTTGATATGGATGCCGAACAAAAGAAAATGTATGAGGCTGAGAAGAGAGCCTTGGCAGCCATTAAAATGTCTTTACCTGATGGCATCAAGCATACCTTTAAGAAGTACACTACTTCAAAGGAAATGTGGGATGCACTAGAGAAGAGATATGAGGGAAATCCTGATGTCAAGAAGAACAAGGTTGATCTACTGAAGAAGCAGTTTGCTGTGTTCAAGTACATGAAGAATGAGTCACTTGAAGACGTCATCACTCGATACTACCATCTGATGTCAGAACTGGATAATTATGATATAGATTGCTATACTGACATTGAGAAAAACGACAAGCTGCTTGATGCTCTACCGGCTAAATGGGATATCTACACTCTCATGATTAAGGGAGAAGCAGATTATAACACGAAGGAATTGGAAGAAGTAGTTGGAAAGCTTAGAGCTTATGAGCTTAGTATAAAGAAAAAGGACACTGGTTATGATCAGGTTCAAGATCCAGGGATATACAATGGGCTTACATCTTCTTCACCTCATGATGCTTCTAGCGACTCTGCAACTGCATTTCTTTCGTGTGATAAGGAGCAGGTCACAGTGAATGAGGATGGTGATGTGTGCTTTGTAGCTGCTGCAGGAGGATCAACAGGAGTCAAGAGAACATCAACCTCAAAGCAAAGTAGTAGTGCAAAGTCAATGCCTATGAGTGTGAAGTCTGCTGAAGGACATCTTGCTCTACTTGCTTCTTTTGTTGCGTCTTATGAGAACTACATTCAAGGGAAAATATCTGATCCTGCCACTTTAGATGAAGATTATGATCAGATTGACCCTGACGATCTAGAAGAGATGGATCTACAATGGCAGATGGCCATGATTTCGAGACGTGTGAAGAGGTTCATGAACAGAACTGGAAGGAAGTTTGTAGGAAAGAGCGTAGGTTTTGACAAGACCAAAGTCAGGTGCTTTAACTGTCAGAGTTATGGTCATTTCGCTAGGGAATGTCAAAAACAAAAGCATGAGAATACGAATCAAAGTTCAAACAATCGGAATGCATCAAAAAACTCTAACTCTAACTCTAACTCAAGGGCGTTGATATCTACTGCAAGAGAAGGCTCATATGACTGGAGCATTCACTTAGAAAATGATGAGAATGTCACTCAAGCATTCATGGCAGAGATCACTCAAATCAATGATGGTGAAGCTACAGTAGATGAGGCTAAAGTTGAGAAGAAGAGTGAAGTTGAGGAAGATAAGGCTGATGAGACAACAGATGCTGAAGAGGATAAGCCTAAGTCTGAGCATGAAATGGAAGCTGAGGAGAAAGATGAAATCATCAAAAGAATGGAAGCTCAACTTGCTGCTCTCATGGCCAACTCAGACAAATCGACAGGAGAGGTAAGTAACTCTGCCACTTCTGTGTGTTTATAGTGTCGTGAACTACAGGGTGAAGTTGACAAATTGTCAACTCAAAACAAAAGTCTTGTGAGCGAAATGTCTAACATAAAAGAATCAAATTTCTTTGCTAAAAGAAACGAGTCATCATATTTGAAAAAGATAAAAGGCTATGAAGCTGAAATTGAAGTTTTAACCAGCAAACTAAACGAAAAACTTCAAGTCATAGACTTAGCTCATGACATGATGGCTGAGAAAACAAAAGAGATTTCTGAAAAAAGCAAAGAGTTGTCAGATGCACAACTCAAAATTGTTGAACTTGAAAAGAAATTAGGTCAATTCAGGGATTCTACTTTTGTTATGAAACACATGATGGGTGGGTTAAAGAAGAGTAATGACAAGACAAGTGTGGGATTCCAGGGCTTTAATGAAGTCCCACCTCCTCTTAGTCATGACTATTCTTTCCTACCTGATGAGGATGAGCTTACAGACTGTTTGTCAACATCACCAAGTAGTTTCACATCCAGTCAAGGTGATGTGTTTGAAGATAATGATGCTAAGAAGGAAAATAACAGCAAACCTGTTTTGAAAAAGAAAAATACACCTTCTAAAAACAATAATCAAACTTTTGTTAAAAAGGTTAATTTTGTTCAAGGAAGTGATATGAAAACCGAAACAGCTGTTATTGAAAAGGTATAAAATGTAGAGTTTGCTAGAAACAAAAACATAGAAAAATCTGAAATTAAGCAAACTGAGCAAAATCCTTCCGAGGCATCATCATCAAAACCATAATCTAGTTCAAAGGCTTCAACTAAGAAGTCTTCGAAAAAGAGATCGTGCTTCAAATGTCACACAAAGGGACATGTAGCTAGCTGCTGTCCTAACAAAAGGATTGAAGCACAAGTTAGTGAGAAACAAAGAGGGAAATCACCTGAGAAGCAAGGTGATAATGAGGAGAAAGTCTCAAATTCTCCAAAGAAATCTGCTCCAAAGCAACAACCGGGTGTTGCTAGTGGTGTAGATAAGGCTGAAAAAGGAACTCCACAAGTTCCTCGTTTCCAAAGAAATCAACCAAGATTTCTGCCTGAATCTACATCAGGCAGATATGAAAGACCTAGAAGTAACTCACCAAGAATGAATAATCAAAATTCAAATAATTTCAGAAGTCAAGGTCAATATCAAAATCGATACCGAAATAATGGTGGTCGAACTTTTTATAACAATGGCTTTAGAAATTACAATCAAGGTTCTTGGAATCAAAATCAAAAGTTTCAAAGGTCACATAGTCCAAACACAAATAAGTACCCTCAGGACCAGAGAGCTTATAGAAATCATGCCCCATTTCCATCAACAGGTCCGAGATCCAAGACTCCAATTAGGGGTGATGGATCTTGGATGGATGTTCAAGTAGTAGGAGAATTTGGACGACCCAAGACCATTAAGGCTTGGGTCCCCCAATCTAACTAATCTTTTGGTTGGTGGGTGCAGGAGCTGCTAAGGAGGATTATCAACTTATGGTATGTTGATAGTGGCTGCTCCAGGCACATGACGGGGGATGCGAGGTTGTTTTCTGAATTTGAAGAATTTGATGGTGGACATGTAAATTTTGCTGGTGCTAAAGGTGGTAGGATTACTGGACGAGGAAAAGTGACGAATGGAAAGATCACTTTGGACAAAGTGAACTATGTTGAGCAGCTTAAACACAATCTGATGAGCGTGTCACAAGTCTGCGACAAGGGTCACTCGGTCCATTTTACCAAGTCTGAGGCATTGGTGTTGAAACCGGGTTTGGTCATTCCGGACGATTGGATAGTTATGCGTGCACCAAGGAAAAATGATACTTATGTCATGGACATGGGTGCCAAGGATCCAACTGCTACGGTGGCGTGTTTACTGTCAAAAGCATCTGAAGCTGAATCAATGTTGTGGCACAGACGCATGGCTCATATTCACTACCGCAAAATGAATTACATTATTAAAAATGAGCTAGTGAAAGGGGTTCCATTGCTGAGGTTTCAAGTGGAAGATAAATGTCTTCCATGCCAAAAGGGAAAACAACACAAGAAACCTCATAAGTCTAAAACAGTAAATTCCATTAATGCCCCTTATGATTTACTTCACATGGATTTATTCGGTCCAGTGAACGTGAGGAGCATAGGTGGAATGTACTATTGTCTTGTTGTCACTGATGATTACTCACGTTATTCATGGGTTTTCTTTTTAGGTACAAAATATGAGACAGCAGAGATGTTGATAGATCTTTTTACAAAATTGGAAAACGTTCATGATGCAAGGATCAAGAGGATAAGGAGTGATAATGGCACGGAGTTCAAGAATCAGATTCTGGATCTCTACTGTCTTCGAAAGGGAATTGAACATCAATATTCTGCTCCTTATACTCCTCAGCAAAATGGAGTCGCTGAGAGGAAAAACAGGACGTTGATTGAAGCCGCTAGGACGATGCTTTCAGATTCAAAGCTACCAGTTCTTTTCTGGGGAGAAGCTGTGAATACAGCTTGCTACGTCCTAAACAAAGTTTTGACCGTTAAACGTTTTAACAAAACTTGTCATGAGTTAATGTTTAATGAAAAACCAAACTTAACAGGCTTTGAACCATTTGGATTACCCTGCACCATTGTGCGAAACAAAGATAAAAAAAAATTCGGTGAGGTGGCAGATGAAGGCTACTTTCTGGGCTACGTGCCTGGCACACCGAATAAAAGGGTTTTTAATCTAAAAACTGGAAAAATTGAGGTTGTTTTCAATGTAGAAATTACTTCTTACAAACCTCAACAATCAACGAGTGGTCCTGCTATATTATATGATTATGATAGTGTGTTTAAATCATTTAATATTCCTGAGGTTCCTGATGCAGATGCTTCTCAGCTGATTCAAACAGTGATTGGTGAAGACGATGAAGGTGAATTTATGCCTAGATCAAATGTAGATATGTCAGATGTTCCGGGAACTTCCCAAAGTGCTGCTGATCATGATTCAAGCGATAGTGACTCTGAACCCTTTCAGGGGGAGGATTTCATTAATCCGTTTGCAAATCAAAATATTCAGGGGGAGGTTGGATCAAACCTGGGTGATAATCTAGAAGTCGATGCTGTTGCTACTACACGAGCAAATAGAGATCATCCGGTTGATATGATACTGGGAGATCCTACTGTAGGTGTTCAGACGAGAAGAAGCATAGCAGAAAATTCTGGGTTATTTGTTTCGATTGAAAAGACTGGGATAGTGAACGAGTGCTTGTATAGTTGCTTTATTTCCCAAGAGGAGCCGAAGAACATTCATATGGCTCTTAAAGACAATTCATGGGTTGAAGCTATGCAAGAGGAATTGGCCCAGTTTGCTAAGTTGAAGGTTTGGGAATTGGTGGACCTTCCAAAAGGTGAGAGAGAGATTGGCACTAAATGGGTATTTAGGTGCAAGAAAGATGAAAGAGGTATTGTCACACGCAACAAAGCTCGGTTGGTTGTCAAAGGCTTTAATCAGCAAGAAGGGATTGATTACAATGAGGTGTTTGCACCAGTGGCGAGGTTGGAGGCAATTCGTTTGTTTCTGGCTTTTGCTTCCTTCAAGGGCTTCAAAGTTTACCAACTAGACGTGAAGAGTGCATTTCTTTACGGAAAAGTCCAAGAAGTGGTGTATGTCTCACAACCAGATGGGTTCGTTGATCCAGACTATCCAGATCGAGTGTACAAACTTGATAAGGCTTTGTATGGGTTACATCAAGCTCCCAGGGCGTGGTACGAGACACTGTCTACACATCTGGTCAAGAATGGTTTTGAAAGAGGTCAGATTGACGGTACACTGTTCATTAAGAGAAAGAAGGAAGATTTTCTGCTGGTACAGGTATACGTGGATGACATCATCTTTGGGTAATCTGACGAAAACATGTGTAAGGAATTTGAACAGGTGATGAAGAGCAAGTTTGAAATGAGTGCTATGGGTGAGCTGTCTTACTTTCTGGGATTACAAGTTGAACAGAAGGAGGATGGGATGTTTATACATCAAACAAAGTATGTGTATGACATTTTGGCTCGATTCAAAATGAATGATTGCACTACTTTCAACACACCCATTTGTGAAAACCACAATCTCGGCCCAGATCATGAAAGCACTGAAGATGTTGATCCAACTCAATACAGGGCGATGATTGGTTCTCTAATGTACTTGACTGCTTCAAGACCCGACATCATGTTTGCCGTATGCTTGTGTGCCAGATATCAGGCAAATCCAAAGGAGTCACATATGAAAGCAGTGAAGCGGATTCTTCGTTACTTGAAGGGGAAACCTAAACTTGGGTTGTGGTATCCAGTTGATAGTGATTTGAGGTTCGTTGCTTACACTGATTCAGACTTTGGAGGATGCAAATCAAACAGAAAGTCTACAACAGGTGGTTGTCAGTTCTTAGGAGGCAGGATCGTGTCTTGGCAATGCAAGAAGCCATCCTGTGTGTCTACCTCTACGTGTGAAGCTGAATATATTGCTGCGGGTAGCTGTTGCTCTCAGGTTCTCTGGATCCAACAGCAAATGCGCGATTTCGGTTTGGATTTCACTCGTACTCCTATTATGATAGATAATAATGCCACTATATAAATCACAAACAATCCCGTAAAGCACAGTAGAACTAAACACATTGACATACGTCATCACTTTATACGGGATTGTGCTAAAAAACGATTAATTGAATTGCACCGAGTCGACACAGAAGATAACCTTGCTGATCTTTACACAAAAGCTTTTGATCGAGCTCGCTTTGAACACTTAGTCGAACTCAATGGGATGAGGAATCCTGAATAATTGTTTTTTCATAAGAATTTTTGTAAATAGTTTACTGTTTTTCTTAAAAATCAAAAATACAAAAACATAGAAAAATTTCAAAAACACAAAAACAATAGAAAAGCAAAAATGAGTTTCCTGGCGAGCAAAAGAGAAAATGATTGTACATCAGTGGTCTGTCTAAACCTCTTTAAACCTTAAATGAAATATGCTAAGCAGCTCTATATAAGATGTATCGGTAGGCTCACAATCATTTTAAAGTGTGCAGGGTGATATAAACTTAAATCGACTGAAGACCAGGTAGGAACCATTCATTGGCATATGGTCTTAGTACCGAAATTTCGTTTGAGAGATTGCCGAGGTTCTGAAATATTCGGTCTTTATGCTGCTTATCATCTGGGTATCATGGTTGTATCTTTTACCGAAAAATAACGGGGACGCAAGTCTAGATCTTCCATGATATCATACATACGTGTACATATTGCATTCGACCTCAATAAGTGATCAACAATCACATGTCCCCAAAATAAGTGATAATATATCACATTTATCCGGGAGTCAAGTTCGTCTCTCTGCTGTACGAAAGTACTGACCTGTTCACGGACTTGCTCCTGTGCCCTCATGCATCTGAAAATCAAGTTCCTCATCAATAAGTGATTCTATCACATAGGGCTTGTTTTCAATCAAAATAAGTGAGTTTCTCACATCATATACGGTCAAACAGATGATAATCGGTATACTCACCGGTAAGATGAACCCTCGTGCATACCTTGATACGGGAATGTGTTGTGATGTGGATGAACACCGGTCGGTAAGTATAAATTATACCATAACGTATCCTCTCGCCATGATTACATATGATAAGTTGAGCTTATGTGGACAACAATACCGATAATCGTTATAGGATGCTTATCTAAATGATAACTAAAAGAACAACAAGAGCGTTTTGACATGACCGTACACTGATATGATTCTCTTACCCTCGAAACTCGCAAAAAGATTGTCTGTATATATTTATTTACTGCGTTCAGTCTTTACATTTGAAAATATAAAAATCCAAAAATAGTGACTTTTTCTGTTAAAATTCTTAATGTACGGAAAACTGTTATTCTTGGAGGAGTTGTTACCGAAAGGGGGAGACTGTGTTAGAAAGTGGGTTCAAAATCTCTTAAATCATGCAGGTTATAAGGTGTTTGTTAAAATTTGTGCGTGTTGGTGCTTTATTTGAAAATGCTTAATCTGATACATTTAAACTATCTCTTGTATAATAATAATTCTTTAACTATGTTGAAAAATTCTTATGGTTTCTCCAGATGTTTGTTTTATAGTATACAGATTGAAGCAGTTTGTTGATGAGAAGTTGCTGTGAAGAGAGGCGGAGTTTGTTGCTGCTTGGTAGAATCCTCCTTCTACAATGCAGAGTGGATGCTGTGAAGACACATTGAATGCTGAATCAAAACTTGGAAAATTTGGTGATTGGATGCATCAGCTTAGGGGGAGTCTGTTGCTGACAAAGATGTTGCTGACAAAGACAGAATTCATGTTGAAGCTGACGCTATCCAAAGACCAAAGACTGTGAGATTATGAAGACTAAAGTTTCCTTTGCAAGCTATTGTCAAGGGGGAGTTTGTTGGTGCATGTTATATGACAACAGCTTTGGATATTAAACAGAAGATTGGATCATGAAGACTTAAAGAAAAACGAGCTCTATGAAGTCAAATCAGTCCAAGTTTGTACTAAGTCTATTAGGCCCAAGTTAATGTGACAAATGTAATATGGGCAAAGCCCATTTCGAGATCTTGGCTGTGTGTATATAAACAGCCTTAGTCTTGAGTTTTAGGTTAGACACTTTAGACAACTTGAGAGAGCATTCAAGTGTGAGAGGTTAAGAACAAAACAGAAATCGGCTGTTAGGTTCTTGTAGATCTTAGTGATTGTAAAACACTTCCAAAGGTTTGATAATCACAGAAGATCAGTTTGAAAGTTTGCGTGTTTGTGTGTTCGAGTTCTTGTTCTTCTACATAATCTTGTTTCTGTGTTCGAAGATCAATCAAGGGGATTTCGCACCCTTGATAGATTAACAGTCTTGTACGATCCATACGTGATTCAGGGACCTACAGATTTCCTCTGTTTCTTGATATCACCTATCTCCCTGAGGATCATTTCGTTGGTTTTATCCTGCTCTTGCATATGATCCCTCATCTGCAAAATCAGATTAAAAAGATCATTAGTAGTAGGATTAGTGGAAACAGAAGAAGTTGGTGGTTTTTGGAAAATGGGGGTTTGTCTCTTCGCAGCATTATCAGCATTCTTCTGGGATCCAGAAGGTGGTGGAGGCAAAGGAGGAACGCCTTGTGAAGAACTGAATGATGGCATTAAACTTGAAGTGTTCTTCGCTGAGGAAGCCATCTGCTTGGTTGTAACGAACCGAAATGACCACGAAAATACGAATCTTCTTAGGAATGAAGCACCAATTGCCCCACGGTGGGCGCCAAACTGTTTTGGTCAAAAATCAAGCAATGATAATGTAACCAAACTTTCTGTTGTGAGGTGTGATGCTTGAATCAATGAACAATACTAAGGATCACTCTGAAATGTAATTAACAAGTGACACAAAAATTTATACGAGGAAAAATCCCTTGATCAATGAATGATCTCCGGCATAAAAAACCTCGGGTGATGGAAACTACCGATCACCAACTCAGATTAAACAAGAAATGTGTTACAACTTCAGATGATAGCGAGCTAATTACAAGGATCACTATAGTGTAATGTGCAAAAAAGTGTGTAATCGCCAAGTGAATTGTCAAGAGCTGGTGAGAGCAGTTGCGAGTGTGTGTGTTAAGCTAAAAATAGCCAAGTGTTTTTTATTTAGCTCACTATCCCTTTTAAAAATGGAAAATATCTAAGCTAACAAACATTCCGCATTTGGTGCAAGTCCTCCACGACCTCCATAACGTCCATTTCAGCCATGCACGAGCGGAATAAATATGGAATATGCTCCAGGAATATCGCCAAGACCAAGTCCAAGCTCGTACTCCTACAAAACAACATCATATTCAAAGCAGACAATTGTTAGTATAAGGATCCTTACGATGATCCAGGATCTTGATCCTGCAATACTTCTGAGGAACACCAATTCAAACAGAAGTGAGGATCACTAAGCCCAACAGTAATTGAGGATCACTGATCATTGGAAAATCCTCCCCTAACAATTATCACTCACAAGCTTGGAATTGACAGGTCGTTCAAGCCTGTTCAGCAAAGGAGAAGGAAGTTTGCTCCTGAACGAAATACAATTATCCAAGAGGAAGTTGAAAGATTGTTGAAGTCCAAAATGATCAGGGAGGTCAAATTTCCAAGGTGGCTAGCAAATGTGGTTGTGGTTCAAAAGAAGAATGGGAAATGGAGAGTTTGTGTAGATTACACAGACTTGAACAAAGCATGTCATAAAGACCCATTCCCTCTGCCTCATATAGACTAAATGGTGGATGCAACTGCCGGTCATGAGATGATAACCTTTATGGATGCATCCTCAGGATTCCAGCAGATCCAGATGGAACCTTCAGACCAGGAGGATACTACTTTCATGACTGTTTTGGTCAAAAATCTAATGAGGATAATGCAACCAAACTCTCTGTTACAGGGTATAATGCTTTAAATGTAGAACAATGATAAGGATCTCTTCAATGTAAATTGCACGAACGACACAAGGATTTGTACGGGGAAAAAGCCCTTGATCAAGAGTTGATCTCCGGCACAAAAAACCCCGGGTGATGGAAACTACCGATCACCAAGCTCAAATAAATCAATAAATGTTTACAACTTCGGATAGTAACGAGCTAGGTGCAAGGATCACTACGGTGAAATGTGTAAAAAAGAATGAAAACTAATAAGTGTTCGTCGAGAGCTTCAAGAGTGCGATTGTATGAGAGTGTGTGTAGCTGAAAATGGCTAAGTGTTCTAATTCTAGCTCGTCACCCCTTTAAAAATAGAAGTTAACTATAATAACAAACTATCCGACTTTTGTGCCAAGCTCCCACGTTCTCCACAACGTCCATTTCCAGTCAAACGTGTGCGAAATAACCGTGGAATATTCCATAGTAACGTTGCCAAGACCAAGTCAAGCTGGTTACTCCTGCAAAATAATACGGAACATAAGCAAACAATCGTTAGTATGAGGATCCTTAAAGTGATCCATGATCCTGATCCTGAAGCTCTTCTGAGGATCACTATCTTTCACAGAAGTAAGGATCATTAATTAGGATAACAAGTAAGGATCACTAATTGTTAGAAAATCCTCCCCTAACAATTGCCCCCAAAATATAAGGAGTGAAGTGTTAAATAAGCGAATTATATTTTCTTGATCTTATCCGCACCTAACTATCGTAAATATAGCCGTTATTGTAGAACTTTCCGTTGCAAGTTTGACGTCACAGAGGTGACAACCCTGCACAATCATGATTATAAATAGGAGATAGAGATAGGATCAAATGCATTTAAAATTTCAGAAAGACTCCCTTTATAACTGCATTCCGAAGATAAACAGGTATTCTCTCTTCATCTTCTTCCTTCTCTTGCTCTGTTTTCCGTTTCTTTTCACCATTCTATCAAAGATGTTGCTCCGGAACTCCCCAGCTAAGGATCATCCGAAAAACAGCCCACTGAAAAGCCAGGGGATCATCGAAGATTCCATTAAAGAACGCTGTTGTTTTAACGATGCACAGATTGATAGGATCCGCCACTGCTTCCCGGCGAACACCGAGTTTAGACCATTTGATCCCAATGCCCAGAGTGATCATATTTCCGACAAGTGGGTTGCTTTTCCTGTCACTCCGTTCACCATAGGCTATACATATCCTTTCCCATCCTTTACCCAATCTTTCTTTTCCCTAACCGGCATCTCTTATATCCAAGCCATGCGGATGATTTGGAGGGTTTTGTATACCCTTGAAAGGATCATCGAGCAGGAAGGGATAGACCTAGGAATGTCAGAGCTGGGAGAGTTGTATGATCTTACTACCTTTGGTTCTCATCGTTATTTGTTTAAACGTAAGCCTGGTGAGGAACATCCGATCTTCAAAGCTACCAAGAATGATGCTAACTGGAAGCGGCGTTTCTTTTTCGTCAAGAGAGATTCTATTGATGATGGAAAGGATCTACCCAAGAATTGGGCTACCCATGGTAGGGTGGAGGATCCTGAGAAGGATCACTAGAGAACTTTCTTTTGATATAAGGATCACTTATATACTTTTGCTTTCTTGTTATGCAGCTATCACCGTCACACACCTCAGACTGTGTCCTGCTGCCAAAGAGAGACTCATCGCTTTCAAGAAACTTGATCCTGAAACAAGAACTTTCAAAACAATGACCCAGGATTCTCAGGAGGTATCCTCAGGTTCTGTCACGATGTCAAGTAAGTATCTTTGTTTAAAAATTAAATAAATAGTGAAATATGAGTGAAATAAAGATACTTATCTTGTTTTGGTTGTGTAGGTGCTGGAAAATCCACCAAGTCTGCTTCAAAGTTCAATGTCACCGATCTCACCACCGTCAGATCCTCCAAAAGAAAGGCTCCTACCAGCCCGACAGCTTCAGTCCCCAAGGCACCCCTTAAAGGAAAGGGAATCAAGAAGAGAAAGGCCTCCGAGGCTGAGGATCTGCAGGGTCCGCCTTTGATCCGCCACCAATTCCTCGAGTACTTCAACGATGTAAGGATCACTGTCTCTGCTAGTATATCCTGCTGACATATCCTGCTGATTTAAGGATCACTTGGTCCTGACCTTATCTTTTATCCGCTTTGCAGAAATTCACTGAGATTGAGGATTATGTTGGCCACGTTGAGGATCAGGATAGGAAGATTGCCGACCTTCAGCAGGTTGCATTGCTAAAGGACCTCAAAATTGCTGATCTTCAGAAGGAGCTCCAGGATGCCAAGACTAAGACGGCTAAACTTCTGATCGACCTTGACTATGAAAAGCATGATCTCATAGAAGGTGCAAAGGTCTCTGCTGCCATCACAATGTATCAGACCAAACTAAAGATGGCCCAGGAAGCTCAAGATCCTAACTTCGACAGAAGCAGCTGGGAGATTGAGGACTGGAAGGCTAGGTTGGCTGATCTTGAAGATGATGATGAGGCTGAGGAGGTTTTGGCGATCGAGGCTGGAGGCGAAGGTGAAGGTGGTGAAGCAAGTGGAGCCGGAGGTGGTGATGCAGGGAAGGTTTAAGCTGCATGATTGGGCGATGAAGGAAACTTCTAGACAAAGCCGGAGCCCAATTTTTTTAGTTTAATGGTTGTTTTGTTGAACAATTTGATGGTTTGTACTGAACAATATTTTTTAGGATTAAGGATCATGTATGATCCTTTGGACAATAGGCAGGATTGCAAACGGTGGAGGGATCCTCTGTTTGGTGGATGAAACCATTGTGATCCTGCCGTCTTTATATTCCTGCACTACTTTTGAACCTATTATCACGGACACCCTTTACCTACCCCAGCGGACTGGCCACGTTTTGCTAGTAGATGCTCGGGGTAGGTAATTTTGACAACCTTTTAAGGGTTAGTCTTTTGTTAATAAATAAAATCTTAACCTTTTGTCGTTTATCTTGTGTTGTTATCCTTTTGTTTCTTTAATTCTCCTTTGTTTTGATGCACATTTATTGAATAAACAATTTTGAATAAGTCAGATTGAAAATGTTTAGGACATGATCCACGATCAAATATCCTATAGTTAAAGAATCCCAAAAAGCAATATATTTTAAGGATCACAAGTCTAGTTGTCAAATTTTAAGGGTTATTCAAATAAACAATGAATAGAATTAAAAATAGTTAAGGATCATACCTGAGGATCCAAGTTAGGATCCTAACCATAATCAGGATAACTACAAAATAAACCTTAGAGAGAAGTAAGGATCAAGGATCCCTAGTTGTTTATCTTCAAAGACCTGAAATAGAGCATAACTTGGGACTAAGCCAATATAAGATAAGAGTTAGCAACTGGGGACAAGCCCAAGGATAACTGGGGACAAGCCCAAGGATAACTGGGGACAAGCCCAAGGATAACTGGGGATAAGCCCAAGGATAACTGGGGACAAGCCCAAGGATCGTATGTAGACTGGAGTATGGCCCTAACTGGCGACTATCCAAACTTAGTGACATGAAAATGCCAAAACCTTAGCTAACGTGAAAACGTTAGAAACCTTAGGAACGGATGTATGGTACGTCTACCATTATACGTAGGATCCTAGGTATAGCCAGTACAATGGAATTATCAGCCCCTAAAACGAGTACTGGTCCCACTGCCTTAAACTATACCAGGATCATCATGCGCTACCGGCGGAACTGGGGTCAAGCCCAAATAACTGGGGTAAAACCCAAGGATCGGATCGCTTCTGCAGATAACCAATATTTTGCTAAGGATACCTGAACTTTCAAAACTTAAAATCGCGTGAGAGATGGATAAAGGACACATGATCCTTATCCTTATATGAGAAAATAAGGAAATGAAATAGTTCAAGATTAGGACATTACCAAAGTGAGGATCACCGATACTTTAAGGATCCTTCTAGGATATCCCTAACGTAAGGATCATCTGTGCCATGAGGATCCTGATCACATGAAATATTTCTTCAAGTGGACAGCATTCCAAGCTCTTGGTAGCAAATCACCTTCCATGGTTAGCAATCTATATGCCCCCTTTCCTGCTTCAGCTTCAATCAAATAAGGGCCTTCCCATTTTGGAGCCAATTTTCCATCGGCAGGATTGGTGGTATTCTGAAATGCTTTCCTTAATACCATATCTCCAACTTGAAACTTCCTGATCCTGACATTTCTGTTATAAGCACCAGCCATTCTTTGTTGAA
Organism: Helianthus tuberosus; assembly: GCA_030545235.1. Taxonomy (NCBI): domain Eukaryota; kingdom Viridiplantae; phylum Streptophyta; class Magnoliopsida; order Asterales; family Asteraceae; genus Helianthus; species Helianthus tuberosus. The sequence goes on along the minus strand of CM060449.1, from coordinate 124,833,237 downwards.
AACTGGCCATCCTTATCCTAGCCAGATCCCTGATTTCTTCAATAGTATCCAGGTCTTGAGCCAGGTTCTCATCATTTTCCTCAGGATCACGGGTACTTGTTCTAGCAGTTGGAACCACCATTTCTGTTGGGATCACTGATTCTGCCCCAAATACCAAAGAGAATGGTGTTTGACCAGTTGCATTCTTAGGGGTTGTCCTATCAGCCCAAAGCACATAAGGTAGTTCTTCTGCCCATTTCCCTTTCTTGGATCCAAGCTTCTTCTTCAAATTGTTGATGATGATCTTGTTGGATGATTCTGCTTGACCATTAGCTTGTGGGTGGACCGGTGTTGATGTTATCATCTTAATCCCCCAGCTGTCACAAAAGTTAGTGGTTCTGCCCCCAATAAATTGGGAACCATTATCACATATAATTTCAGAAGTAATTCCAAATCTAGTTATAATATTTCTTTTAATGAAGGATATAACTTCCTTTTCTCTGACTTGTGCAAAAGCTTCAGCCTCTATCCACTTTGAGAAGTAATCAGTCATAGCTAGCATGAACACTTTTCCACCAGGTGCCTTAGGGAGCTTACCAACTATATCAATACCCCATCTCATAAATGGCCAAGAGGAGGATATAGGATGCAATAATTCAGCTGGTTGATGAAGGATATTGTTGTGTCTCTGACAAGGATCACATCTCTTAGCATACTCCACAGCATCTCTCTTCATGGTTGACCAGTAGTATCCTGTCCTCAGGATCCTTGAGAATAATGCCCTGCCCCCAGTGTGGTTTCCACAATCTCCTTCATGGAAGTCTTTTAAAACTTCTTGGATTTCAGGATCCTCAATGCATCTCAAGTATGGTCCTGCAAGAGATCGTCTATACAACATATTATTTAAAATTGTGAATTGAGATACCTTAGATTTGAAAGCCCTAGGGTTTTCTCCTGTAGGAATCTCTCCATGTTGTAAGTATCTCATGATTTGTGAGATCCATGATCCTGATCCTGAATGGGATTGAGTATCCTCACTAGGGATAATTGCAGAATCATTTCCTATCTCCATAGCCACATGATCCTCAATAGCCGGGGTCAGGATATGGATAATAGGGATCTTGATATCCTCAGGGATCTTCAAAGATGATCCTAAGTTAGCCAATGCATCAGCTTCTGTATTTTCTTCCCTTGGTACCTGTGTCAAACTAAAGGAAACAAAGGAGAGTGCCAATTCTTTGACTATCTCTAAATATTTGGTTAGCTTTTCACCTTTAACAGCATAGGATCCATTAAAGTGTTTTGTAATTAACAATGAATCTACATGTACCTCAAGATACCTGATCCCCATATGCTTGGCAATTTGCAAACCAGCAATTAAGGCTTCATATTCGGCCTCATTGTTAGTGGTTTGGAACTCACAAGCTATAAAGTGGGGTATTATGTCCCCCTGTGGCGATTTTAGTAGTATTCCAAGCCCTGTGCCTTTGACATTTGAGGATCCATCAGTATAGAGTATCCAAGGATCCTTGGTCTCCTCTAGCTGCTGGACTTCTAACTCAGCTTCTTTTTGTAAATCACTACTGAAATCAGCCACAAAGTCAGCTAATGCTTGGGATTTGATGGCTGTCCTAGGCTCATATCTTATATCATATGCACTTAGCTTCACTGCCCACTTAGCCATCCTTCATGACATCTCTGGTTTCCTGAGGACATTCTTAACTGGGAAATTAGTTTTAACAACAATAACATGAGTTTCAAAATAATGTCTCAACTTAGTGGATGCCATAATTAATGCAAGAATAAGATTTTCAAGGTGTGAATACCTGGATTCGGCATCAAGTAAACTTTTACTTACATAATAGACAGGATGTTGTGTACCTTCGTGATCCTTAACAAGGACCGCACTTACAGCTTTCGAGGATACTGCAAGATATAAGGATAGCACATCGCCTTTTTCTGGTTTCATCAAGGCCGGGGCTGAGGATAGGTAATCTTTGAGGGCTCTTAAGGCATTTTCATGCTTCTCAGTCCACTCAAATTTCTTGTTCTTCCTTAGGATATCATAGAATTCCTTGCACTTCTCTGAGGATTTGAATATAAATCTGTTCAAAGCTGCTATCCTGCCTGTTAACCTTTGGACATCCTTAGCATTGGTCGGAGATTTGATGTTCACTATTGCTTTGATTTGTTCCGGGCTAGCTTCAATGCCTCTCTTGGTCACCATGTATCCTAAGAAATTACCTGCTTTAACACCAAAGTGACATTTTGAAGGATTAAGCTTCATGTTATATTTGTCAAGGATATCGAATGCTTCCTCCAAGTCTCTTAGGTGATCCTCAGCCTTTATTGATTTTACCACCATATCGTCTATGTAAACCTCCATAGTTTGTCCAATCCGATCCTTGAACATCATATTCACCAGCCTTTGATACGTTGCACCTGCATTTCTTAGTCCGAACGGCATAGCAATATAACAATATATACCAGTTGGAGTCATGAAGGCTGTATCCTCTTGATCGGATGGTTCCATTTGGATTTGTTGAAATCCAGATGAAGCATCCATAAAAGTTAACAGTTCATGACCCGCAGTTGCATCCACCATGGAGTCAATGTGGGGTAATGGGAAAGGATCCTTGGGACATGCCTTTTAGCTGCTGAGAAGGATGTGCCACAAATGTCTGATCCTCCAGAAATAAAGTTTATTACTTGTGCATCTGCTGGAGGGGCCGGAGCTTTCTCAGGGATCCTTTCAGGATCCTGAGTCCTTGACTTTTTTCTTCCCAAAAATTCTTTTAGATGCCCCTTGCTTAACAAGTATCCAATTTCCTTTCTCAGTGCAATGCATTCTTCTGTGAGATGCCCAAAATCTTCATGGTATGCACGCCACTTTGATTTATCCTTAGTTGCAGTTGGCCTATCATTCTTTCTGGGCCATCTGGCTTTATCACCTAAGTTCTGCATCGCAAGGATTAGTTCATTGTTATCAACAGAAAAACAATATTCAGAGATTGGAGGATAATCCTCATCATCCTCTTCTTGATCAACAGCATGCACGTTCTGGTTATCAGATCTGTTATAGGATCTGAACTTGTTGTTCCTGAATGAGGATCCTTGCTTATCCTGCTTTGAGGATCCTGCTAACCTCTCCTGGATCCTTTTGTCATCCTCTAGCCGGATGAACCTAAGTGCCCGGGTTCTTACCTCATCTAGGTTCCTGCATGGTGTCATAACAAGATCATCATAGAACAATGAATCCCTAAGCTATCCCATTTTAAAGGCCTCAACAGCCGTAGCTATATCCAAGTTGGGAATGTCTAAAGATTCTTTACTGAATTTGGTAATGTAATCCCTTAATGATTCATTATGACCCTGGGTTATCCTATATAGATCACTAGTTAATCGTTCAAATTTTCTACTACAAGAAAACTGATTATTAAATAGGTTAACTAGATTAGCAAACGAGGTAATAGAGTAAGGGGGAAGACTTAGCAGCCATTTGAGAGCTGATCCAGTAAGAGTGGATCCGAATCCCTTGCATAGGCATGCTTCCTTTAACCTTTCTGGGATTGGAGTGATCTCTATCCTCTCCCTGTATTGTGCTATGTGTTCTTCAGGATCCGTCGAACCATCATACAGCTTCATAGTTGGGACATGGAACCTCTTGGGTATCTCAGCATCACAGATTGGTGGTGCAAAACGAGATATCTTGTGGCTCCCATCTGCGATGTCTGGGATAGGTTTGACCACTCCTGGAACACTTGATATCATATCCTTCAATTTCTGCAATTCTTTGGCCATGGCATGATTAATACCTGGATCCTGCATAAGGCCATGGTTAGTAGCATAGGAATTATTAAAAGTGTTACCTCCCATTGGATTCAAATTAGGAAGAATGGATGTTAATCCATATTGTTGGGGCTCTGGAATGATCGAAGGACCAGTAGAAGCATTGGTTTGCATTGGAATAAAATCTCCCTGATGGACATCTGAACTTCCTGTTTGCAAACTCCTCAAGGATCCTGGCATCTGGAAGGATCCCTGAAACTGGGACGATCCTGGAACAAAGGAGGATCCTTGAACCTGGAATGATCCTGGAACAAAGGAGGATCCTTGGACCTGGGATGATCATGGAACAATGGAGGATCCTTGAACCTGGGATGATCCTGGAACAATGGAGGATCCTTGAACCTGGGATGATCCTGGAACAATGGAGGATCCTTGAACCTGGGATGATCCTGGAACAATGGAGGATCCGTGAACCTGGGATGATCCTGGAACAAAGGAGGATCCTTGAATCTGCTGCGCTCCTGAGTATCCTCCCGAATTCGTGAGGGATCCCATATGCTGAGGATAGGATCCCGCTGGCTGGAAATAGGAACCCGAAGCGTGGGTCACTGTTGTTGTTCCGTAGTGCACTCCTTTTGGTCCACCCACATATTGAACATCTGGAACCACTGATGGCTGAGAAGTAATCACCGGAGTATCAAAATTCAAAGATCTGGGCATCAGTGGGGAATGATCCTCTTCCGTTTTCTTTTGTTTCTTGATTTCGTCAATCTCCCGCAGGATCCTTTCGTTGGTCTTATCCTGCTCTTGTGCATGATTCCTCATCTGCAAAATCAAGGCATAGAGATCATTAGTAGTAGGATTAGTTGAAACAGAAGAAGTAGGTGGTTTTGAGAAAATGGGAGTTGGTTTCTTCGCAGCATTCTCAGCATTCTTCTGGGATCCAGAAGGTGGTGGAGGCAAAGGAGGAACGCCTTGTGAAGAACTGAATGAGGGCATCAAATTTGAAGCATTCTTCGCTGAGGAAGCCATTTGCTTGGTTGTAGTGAACTGAAATGAGCACAGAAATACGAATTTTTCTAAGAATGAAGCACCAATTACCCCACAGTGGGCGCCAAACTATTTTGGTCAAAAATCTAATGAGGATAATGCAACCAAACTCTCTGTTACAGGGTATGATGCTTTAAATGTAGAACAATGATAAGGATCACTTCAATGTAAATTGCACGAACGACACAAGGATTTGTACGGGGAAAAAGCCCTTGATCAAGAGTTGATCTCTGACACCAAAAACCCCGGGTGATGGAAACTACCGATCACCAAGCTCAAATAAATCAATAAATGTTTACAACTTCGGATAGTAACGAGCTAGGTACAAGGATCACTACGGTGAAATGTGTAAAAAAGAATGAAAACTAATAAGTGTTCGTCGAGAGCTTCAAGAGTGCGATTGTATGAGAGTGTGTGTAGCTGAAAATGGCTAAGTGTTCTAATTCTAGCTCGTCACCCCTTTAAAAATAGAAGTTAACTATAATAACAAACTATCCGACTTTTGTGCCAAGCTCCCACGTTCTCCACAACGTCCATTTCCAGTCAAACGTGTGCGAAATACCCGTGGAATATTCCATAGTAACGTTGCCAAGACCAAGTCAAGCTGGTTACTCCTGCAAAATAATACGGAACATAAACAAACAATCGTTAGTATGAGGATCCTTAAAGTGATCCTTGATCCTGATCCTGAAGCTCTTCTGAGGATCACTATCATTCACAGAAGTAAGGATCATTAATTAGGATAACAAGTAAGGATCACTAATTGTTAGAAAATCCTCCCCTAACAATGACACCAACAAGTATTTATTGTTATACTGCTATGCCTTTTGGTTTGAAAAATGCAGGTGCAACGTACCAAAGATTGGTGAACATGATGTTTAAAGACAACTTGGGAGACACCATGGAAGTGTACATTGACGACATGGTAGTAAAATCTAAGAAAGCTGAGGATCACCTCTAGGATATTAAGGGAGCATTTCATATCCTGTATCAATATAACATGAAGCTAAATCCTGCCAAGTGCCATTTTGGAGTGGGGACAGGAAAGTTTTTAGGATATATGGTGACTAAAAGAGGGATAGAAGCGAGCCTAGAACGGATCAAAGCCATCTTGGATATCAAGTCACCTTCCAACATGAAAGATGTACAAAGATTGACGGGACGAGTAGCAGCATTAAACAGATTTATATCAAGATCCTCGGAAAAATGCAAGGAATTCTACGGTATCCTGAAGAAGAATATGAAATTTAAATGGGGAGAGAAGCATGAAGCAGCCTTGCAGGATTTAAAGCAATATCTTTCAACTGCACCTCTATTGATGAAGCCCGAGTATGGTGAACCATTATCACTGTATCTTGCTGTTAGGGGAGGATTTTCCAATCCTAAGGATCACGGATCCTCAAGCACTGATAGGATCACGGATCCTTAATTTTGTTTGAATTAAGGATCCTCAGAAGACATTGCAGGATCAGGATTCAGGATCCTTGTTGTTATCCTTATACTAACGGTTGCCTTCATTATGTTTAAGTTTGTTTTGCAGGAGTATACGCCTTGGACTTGGTCTTGCCGATATTCTTGGGGAATATGCCCTCAATATTCCGCACGTGCATGGCTTTGTGAACGTTATGGAGATCGTGGGAAGCTTGCACATTTAGCGGATAGTTAGTTGTTTTAGTTATTTCTAATTTTAAAAGGGGATGACAAGATTGAATTAGAACACTTGGCTATTTTAGCTAAAACACACACTTTCGAAACACCTCTCAATAGCTCTCAACAGTTCATTTGGCGATTTCATACACATTACACTGTAGTGATCCTTGTAACAAGCTTGTTATCATCTCGAGTTGTAAAGATCATTTGTTTAATTATAGTTGGTGATCGGTAGTTTCCATCACCTGGGGTTTTTTTATGCCGGAGATCAACTCTTGATCAAGGGCTTTTTCCTCGTATAAATCCTTGTGTCACTTGTTCATTTCATTTGCAAGTTATTCATACATTTGTTCATTGATTCAAGCATCATTCCTCACAACAAAGATTTGGTTGCATTACCTAGCCTGATTTTTGACCAAAACAGTTTGGCGCCCACCGTGGGGCAATTGGTGCTTCATTTCTAATAAATTTTTGCTCATTGTGTTCATTTCGGTTCATCACCTTCAACCATATGGCTTCAACACTTCAAGCTCTATGCCGGTAGTCACTTCTTCACAGGGCGTTCCACCTTTGCCTCCACCACCTTTTGGATCCCAGAAGAATGCTGAAACTGCTGCAAAGAGACCAAGCCCCATTTTTCCTAAACCACCAACTTCTGCTGTTTCTTCTAACCCTACTACTAGTGATCTTTTTAATTTGATTTTGCAGATGAGGGATCACATACAAGAGCAGGATAAAACCAACGAAAAGATCCTCCGGGAGATTGGTGACATCAAGAAACAGAATAAATCAGTGGAGGATCACTCTCCTATGATACCAAGGTCACTGGATTTCGACACTCCAGCTATAACTGCCCAGCAATCTGCAGCTCCAAACATTCAATACCGGGGTGGATCAACAGGAATGCGCTCTGGATCATCGGCAATGACTCAAGCTCAAGGATCCTACTTTCAACCTTCAGGATCCATCTTCCAGCATCAAGGATCCTCTCAGGTTCAAGGATCCTCGTAGGTTCAATGATCCTTTTTCGGTTCAAGGATCCTCTCAGGTTCAGGGATCCTCCTCTCAGGTTCAATGATCCTCTCAGGTTCAAGGATCCTCCTTTCAGGATCAGGGATTCTTAAGTGTGCAACCCTCAAGTTCAGATGTCCATCAAGGAGACTTCATTCCAATGCAGACCATTGCTTATTCTGGTCCTTCAGTCATACCAGAATCCCGTCGATATGGATTCACATCTGGGATTCCAAACCTAAATCCTTCGGGAGGTAACACTTTTAATAATTCTTATAACACTAACCATGGCTTTATGCAGGATACATGTATCAATGAAGCTATGGCTAGGGAATTGCAGAAACTGAAGGATATGATATCCAGCGTTCCAGGAGTGGTTAAGCCCATTCCTGAAATTGCAGATGGGAGCCATAGGATATCTCGTTTTGCACCACCTATTTGTGATGCTGAGATACCCAAAAGGTTCCAAATACCAACCATGAAGTTGTATGATGGTTCGACGGATCCAGAGGAGCATGTAGCTCAATACAGAGAAAGGATGGAGATCAATCCAATTCCTGAGAGGTTAAAAGAAGCATGTCTATGCAAGGGTTTTGGATCCACACTCACAGGATCAGCTCTTAAATGACTGCTAAGTCTTCCCCCTTACTCTATTACTTCATTTGCTAATCTAGTTAATCTGTTTAATAGCCAATTCTCATGTAGTAGAAAATTTGAACATTTAACTAGTGATCTATATAGGGTAACACAAGGTCAAAATGAATCACTTAGAGATTACATCACTAAGTTTAGTAAATAATCCTTAGATATCCCTAATCTGGATATAGCTACGGCTGTGGAAGCCTTTAAAATGAGTTTGCTTAGGGATTCATTATTCTATGATGATCTTGTTATGACCCCATGCAGGAATCTTGATGAAGTGAGAACCAGGGCCCTTAGATTCATCCGATTAGAGGATGATAAAAGGGTCCAGGAAAGACTGGCAGGATCCTCGAAACAGGAGAAACAAGGATCTTACTTCAAGAACAACAAGTTCAAGTCTTACAACAAGTCTGATAACTAGAACGTGCATGCAGTAGAACAAGAAGAGGATGATGAGGATTATCCTCCTATTTCTGAATACTGTTTTTCTGTTGATAACAATGAACTAATTCTTGCAATGCAGAATCTAGGTGAGAAAACAAGATGACCAAGGAAAAGTGATAAACCAGCCGCAACAAAAGACAAGTCCAAATGGTGTGCATATCATGAGGATTTCGGACATCTCACTGAAGAGTATATTGCACTTAGAAAATAGATTGGTTACTTGTTAAGCAAGGGGCACTTGAAGGAGCTTTTCGGAAGAAAAAAGTCAAAGATCCAGGATCCTGAAAAGGTTCCAGAAAGAGCTCCTGCTCCTTCGGCAGATGCACAAGTTATAAACTTCATATCCGGTGGATCAGACATTTGTGGTACTTCCTTTTCAGCAGCCAAGAGACATGCCAAGGAAACCAAGATGGATAATGGAGATAGACCCATCCGGACGTCTACTGTTACACAGGAGAAAGTTATAACCTTTGATGAGGATGATCGTGTTGATGTCCAGGATCCTCATCATGATGGTCTTGTCATTACTTTGTTCATTTCTAACCATTTTGTTCGCAGGATCCTAATCGATGGAGGAAGTTCGGTGAACATCATTCAGCTTGATGTCCTCAAGAAGATGAACATCCCTGAATCAGATATTATCCCAAGATCCTCAGTTCTTGTGGGATTCAGCGGAGAAACCAAGAATACATTGGGGGACATTAAACTTCCCATCTACATTGAAGGACTTCATTCTTATCAGAAATTTTGTGTTATAGATTGCTTATCTTGTTGCGATGTTATCCTTGGCAGGCCATGGATACATGACATTAAGGCAGTTGCATCTACCTACCATCAGTGTGTAAAGCTTCCTAGTCCATGGGGGGTGATAAAGATTGAGAGTGATCAACAAGAAGCAAAAAATTGCTATACCTCATCAATGAAGCCAGCCTCAAGACCAAGGGAGCAATAGCAACTAAAGTATCCTCCAAGAGACGTCTTGGAGGCAAGAGAACAGGATGTGAAAGAAATCCTTATGGATCCTCATGATCTTGAATCCAAAGTCTTCATAGGATCAGGGATCCTCAGCAACATTGAACATGATCTAGTATCCTTCCTTAAGAGGAGAAAAACTACCTTTGCCTGGAAGCATGAAGACATGACAGGTATCTCTAAAGATATAATTACTCATAAACTTGGTATTGACAGGTCATTCAATCCCATACATCAGAAGAGGAGGAAGTTTGCACCTGAGAGGAATGCCATTATCCAGGAGGAGGTAGACAAATTACTCCGAGCAGGTATGATTAGAGAGGTTAAGTATCCAAGATGGTTAGCCAATGTGGTTGTTGTTCAAAAGAAAAACGGAAAGTGGAGGGTATGCGTCGATTTTACTGATTTAAATAAGGCATGTCCCAAGGATCCTTTCCCATTACCCCACATTGACTCCATAGTGGATGCTACCGCGGGTCATGAGTTGTTGACTTTTATGGATGCTTCATCTGGATTTCAGCAAATTCAGATGGAACCATCTGATCAAGAGGATATAACCTTTATGACCCCAGCTGGTATCTATTGTTATATTGCTATGCCATTTAGACTAAGGAATGCAGGTGCTACTTATCAAAGGCTAGTCAATATGATGTTTAAGGAACAAATTGGACACACTATGGAAGTCTACATAGACGACATGGTGGTTAAGTCCAAGAGAGCTGAGGATCACCTTATAGACCTGGAGGAAGCATTCAATATCCTTGACAAATTCAATATGAAGCTGAATCCTTCAAAGTGTCACTTTGGTGTTAAAGCAGGCAAGTTCTTAGGCTATATGGTAACAAAAAGAGGCATTGAAGCAAGTCCAGAGCAAATTAAGGCAATCGTGAACATTAAATCTCCTGCCAATGCCAAGGATGTGCAAAGGTTGACAGGGAGGATCGCAGCCTTGAACAGGTTCATATCCAACTCATCAGAAAAGTGCAAAGAATTCTATGACATTTTGAGAAAGAACAAGAAATTTGAGTGGACTGAAAAGCATGAAAATGCTCTCAAAGCCCTTAAGGATTACCTATCCTCAGCTCCTGCTTTGATGAAACCAGAAAAAGGGGATATATTATCCTTGTATTTAGCGGTATCCTCTAAAGCAGTAAGTGCGGTACTTGTTAAGGATCACGAAGGTACAAAACATCATGTCTATTATGTAAGTAAGAGTTTGCTTGATGCTAAATCCAGGTATTCACATTTAGAGAAACTTATCCTTGCTTTGATTATGGCATCTACTAAATTAAGACATTATTTTGAAACTCATGCCATTATTGTTAAGACTAACTTTCCAATTAAGAATGTTCTTAGGAAACCTGAAATGTCAGGAAGGATGGCTAAATGGGCAGTGAAGCTTAGTGCTTATGATATGAGATATGAACCAAGGACTGCCATTAAATCCCAAGCCTTAGTTGACTTTGTGGCTGATTTTAGTAGTGACTTGCAAAGAGAAGCTGAGTTAGAAGTTCAGCAGTTGGAAGAGACTCAGGATCCTTGGATACTATTCACTGATGGAGCCTCTAATGTCAAAGGAACAGGGCTTGGAATACTACTAAAATCGCCACAGGGGGACATAATACCCCACTCCATATCTTGTGAGTTTCAAACTACTAATTGTTAGGGGTGGATTTCTAAATGATCAGTGATCCTCATTTACTATTGGGTTTAGTGATCCTCAATTCTGTCTGAAGTAGTGATCCTCAGAAGTGTTGCAGGATCAGGATCATGGATCATCATAAGGATCCTTGTACTAACGGTTGTCTACTTTGAATTCGAAATTGTTTTGAAGGAGTATGAGCTTGGACTTGGTCTTGGCGATATTCCTGGAGCATATTCTATGTTTATTCCGCACGTGCTTGGCCAGAAGTGGACGTTATGGAGTCGTGGAGGACTTGCACCATTTGCGGAATGTTAGTTAGGGTAGATATTTTCTATTTTTAAAGGGGTAGCGAGCTAATTAGAAAACACTTGGCTATTTTTTGGCTACACACACACACTCTTACAACTGCTCTCACCAGGTCTCGTTAACTCACTTAGCGATTATACACTTTTTCCACACAATACACTATAGTGATCCTTGTACTTAGCTCACTATCATCCGAAGTTGTAACACATTCATTGTTTAATTTGAGTTGGTGATCGGTAGTTTCCATCACCCGAGGTTTTTTATGCCGGAGATCATTCATTAATCAAGGGATTTTTCCTCGTATAAATCTTCGTGTCACTTGTTCATTACATTTCAAAGTGATCCTCATTGTTGTTCATCAATTCAAGCATCATACCTCACAACAGAAAGTTTGGTTACATTGTCATTGCTTGATTTTTGACCAAAACAGTTAGGCGCCCACCGTGGGGCAATTGGTGCTTCATTCCTAGAAAGATTCGTATTTTCGTGCTCATTCCGGTTCGTTACAACCAAGTAGATGGCTTCCTCAGCGAAAAATACTTCAAGTTTGATGCCCTCATTCAGTTCTTCACAAGGCGTTCCTCCTTTGCCTCCACCACCTTCTGGATCCCAGAAGAACGCTGAGAATGCTGCGAAGAAACAAACCCCCAATTTCCAAAAACCACCAACTTCTTCTGTTTCAACTAATCCTACTACTAATGATCTTTATACTTTGATTTTGCAGATGAGAAATCATGCACAAGAGCAGGACAAAACCAACGAAAGGATCCTCCGGGGGATCGATGAGATCAAGAAACAGAAGAAATCAGTGGAGGATCACTCTCCTCTGATGCCAAGATCGCTGAACTTCGACACTCCAGCCATAACTTCCCAACACTCAACAGTTCCGGACGTGCAATACTTGGGTGAATTACCAGGAAGGCGTTATGGAACAACAACAATGAGTCAGGCATTTGGCTCTTACTTCCAGCCTCAGGGATCCTCTTCTCAACCATCAGGATCCTCCTCTCAGCATCAAGGATACTTCATGTCAGGAGGATATTTGGGAATGCATGTACTACAAGGATCCTCTCAGGTGCAAGGATCCTCCCAGGTTCAAGGATCCTCCCAGGTCCAAGGATCCTCCCATGTTCAAGGATCCTTTCCGGTCCAAGGATCCTCCCTTACCCCAGGATCCTCTCTGGTCCCAGGATCCTCTCTGGTTCCAGGATCCTTTCATGTTCAAGGATCATCTCAACTTCAAGGATCCAACGTCCCTCAGGATCAAGGATTCTTGAGAAGTATGCTGCCTCAGAGCTTGGACGTTAATCAAGGAGACCTCATACCAATGCAGACCATTGCTCCCTCTGGTCCTTCAATCATGCCAGAGTCTCGTCAATATGGATTCACATCCGCAATTCCGAACGTGAATCCTATGGGAGGTAACATTTTCAATAATTCATATAACACTAACCATGGCTTTATGCAGGATACAGGTATCAATCAGGCCATGGCTAGGGAGCTACAGAAGCTTAAGGATATGATATCCAGTGTACCAGGAGTGGTTAAACCCATTCCTGAAATTGCAGACGGTAGCCATAGGATATCTCGTTTTGCACCACCCTTATGTGATGCTGAGATACCCAAGAGGTTCCAGATACCATCTATGAAGCTATATGATGGTTCAACGGATCCAGAAGAGCATGTAGCTCAGTACAGGGAGAGGATGGAGATCAATCCAATTCCTGAAAGGTTGAAGGAAGCATGTCTATGCAAGGGATTTGGATCCACACTTACAGGATCTGCTCTTAAATGGCTGCTAAGTCTTCCCCCTTACTCTATTACTTCATTTGCTAATTTAGTTAACTTGTTCAATAGTCAATTCTCTTGTAGTAGAAAGTTTGAACGATTAACTAGTGACCTATATAGGGTAACACAAGGTCAAAATGAATCACTTAGAGATTATATCACTAAGTTTAGTAAAGAATCCTTAGATATTCCTAACTTGGATATTGCTACGGCTGTAGAAGCCTTTAAAATGGGATTACTTGGGGATTCATTATTCTATGATGATCTTGTAATGACACCTTGCAGGAATCTTGATGAAGTAAGAACCAGGGCCCTTAGGTTCATCCGCCTAGAGGATGACAAAAGGATCCAGGATAGAGTAACAGGATCCTCAAAACAGGAGAAACAAGGATCCTACTTCAGGAACAACAAATCCAAGTTCTACAATAAGGCTGACAATCAGAACGTGCATTCAGTGGAACAAGAAGAGGATGATGAGGATTATCCTCCTATTTCTGAATATTGTTTTTCTGTTGATAACAATGAACTAATCCTTGCAATGCAGAATTTAGGTGAGAAAGCTAGGTGGCCAAGAAAGAGTGATAAACCAGCTGCTACAAAGGATGAGTCCAAGTGGTGTGCATATCATGAGGATTTTGGGCACCTCACTGAAGAGTGTATTGCACTGAGAAAGGAAATTGGTTACTTGCTGAGCAAGGGGCATTTGAAGGAACTCTTGGGTCGAAAGAATTCAAGGATCAAGGATCCCGAAAGGATCCCAGAAAAGGCTCCTGCTCCTCCAGCGGATGCACAAGTCATAAATTTCATATCCAGTGGATCAGACATCTGTGGTACATCCTTTTCATCAGCAAAGAGACACGCTAAGGAAACCAAGATGGATAATGGAGACAGACCCGTCCGGACCTCCGTTATCACCCAGGATAAAGTCATAACCTTTGATGAGGATAATCGTGTTGATATCCAGGATCCTCATCATGATGGTCTAGTAATTACACTGTTTATTTCTAACCATTTTGTTCGCAGGATCCTTATAGACGGAGGAAGTTTTGTGAACATCATTCAGCTTGATGTCCTCAAGAAGATGAATATCCCGGAGTCTGATATTGTCCCAAGATCCTCAGTACTTGTGGGATTCAGTGGAGAAACTAAGAATACATTGGGGGATATCAAACTCCCAATCTATATTGAAGGATTGCATTCTTATCAAATGTTTTGTGTTATAGATTGCTTATCATGTTGTAATGTTATCCTTGGCAGGCCATGGATACATGATATGAAGGCAGTCCCATCCACCTATCATCAATGTGTAAAGCTTCCAAGTCCTTGGGGAGTGGTGAAAATTGAGAGTGATCAACATGAGGCTAAGAATTGTTATACATCCTCAATGAAGCCAGCCTCAAGACCAAGGGAGCAATAGCAATTAAAGTATCCTTCAAGAGATGTCTTGGAGGCAAGAGAGCAGGATTTGAAAGAAATCCTCATGGATCCTGAGGATCCTGAATCCAAGATCTTTATAGGATCAGGGATCCTTAGCGACATCGAGCAGCAGCTAGTATCCTTCCTCAAGAGAAGGAAATCCACCTTTGCCTGGAAACATGAAGACATGACAGGTATATCTAAGGATATAATTACTCATAAACTTGGCATTGACAGGTCATTCAAGCCTATACATCAAAAGAGGAGGAAGTTTGCACCTGAAAGGAATGCTATTATCCAGGAAGAGGTAGATAAACTACTTTGGGCAGGCAGGTAAATTCTTATGATATATGGTGACAAAGAGGGGCATTGAAGCAAGTCCAGAGCAAATCAAGGCTATTGTGAATATCAAATCTCCTGCCAATGCTAAAGATGTGCAAAGATTGACAGGCAGGATCGCGGCCTTGAACAGATTCATATCCAAATCCTCAGAAAAGTGCAAGGAATTCTATGACATCCTGAGGAAGAACAAGAAATTTGAATGGACTGAGAAGCATGAAAGTGCCCTCAAAGCTCTTAAGGATTACCTATCCTCAGCCCCTGCCTTGATGAAACCAGAAAAAGGGGAAGTATTATCCTTGTATCTAGCAGTATCCTCAAAAGCAGTAAGTGCGGGCCTTGTTAAGGATCACCAAGGTACACAACATCCTGTCTATTATGTAAGTAAGAGTTTACTTGATGCTGAATCCAGGTATTCACACTTAGAAAAACTTATCCTTGCATTAATTATGGCATCTACTAAATTGAGACATTATTTTGAGACTCATGCCATTATTGTTAAAACTAATTTTCCTATTAAGAATGTTCTCAGGAAACCTGAAATGTCAGGAAGGATGGCTAAGTGGGCAGTGAAGCTTAGTGCATATGATATAAGATATGAACCAAGGACTGCCATCAAATCCCAAGCCTTAGCTGACTTTGTGGCAGATTTTAGTAGTGATTTGCAAAAGGAGGCTGAACTAGAAGTCCAACAGCTTGAAGAAACCTGAGATGTCAGGAAGGATGGCTGATGGATCCTCCAATGTGAACGGAACAGGACTTGGAATACTACTAAAATCGCCATAGGGGGACATAATACCCCACTCCATAGCTTGTGAATTCCAGACTACCAACAATGAGGCTGAGTATGAAGCCTTGATAGCTGGTTTGCAAATTGCAAAGCATATGAGGATCAGGTATCTTGAGGTACATGTAGATTCTTTACTGATCACTAATCACTTTAATGGATCCTATGCTGTTAAAGGTGAAAAGCTAATCAAATATTTGGAGATAGTCAAAGAATTGGCACTCTCTTTTGTATCCTTTAGTTTGACACAGGTACCAAGGGAAGAGAATGCAGAAGCAGATGCATTAGCCAATTTAGGATCATCCTTGAAGATCCCGGAGGATATTAAGATCCCTATTATCCATATCCTGACCCCGGTTATCGAGGATCATATAGCTATGGAGATAGGAGAAGATTCTGCAATCATCCCTAGTGATGATACTCAATCTCATTCAGGATCATGGATCCTTCCAATCATGAGATACATACAACATGGAGAGATTCCTACAAGGGAAAACCATAGGGCTTTCAAAATTAAGGTATCTCAATTTACAATATTGAATAATATGTTATATAAACGATCTCTTGCAGGGCCATATCTAAGATCCATTGAGGATCCAGAAATCCAAGAAGTCCTAAAGGATTTCCATGAAGGAGATTGTGGAAACCACACTGGGGGCAGAGCATTGTTCTCAAGGATCCTGAGGACAGGATACTATTGGCCCACTATGAAGAAGGATGTTGTGGAGTATGCCAAGAAGTGTAATCCTTGTCAGAGGCATAGTAACATCCTTCACCAACCAGCAAAGCTCTTGCATCCTATATCCTCTTCCTGGCCATTCATTTGATGGGGAATGGATATAGTTGGAAAGCTTCCTAAGGCACCTGGTGGAAAAGTATTCATGCTTGCTATGACTGATTACTTCTCGAAGTGGATAGAGGCTGGAGCCTTTGCTCAAGTCAGAGAAAAGGAAGTTATATCCTTCATTAAAAGAAACATTATTACTAGATTTGGTATCCCTTCTGAAATTGTTTGTGATAATGGATCCCAATTTATTGGGAATAGAACTACTAACTTTTGTGACAGTTGGGGGGTTAAGATGATAACATCAACACCAGTCCACCCACAAGCTAATGGTCAGGCAGAATCATCCAACAAGATTATCATCAACAATTTGAAGAAAAAGCTTGGATCCAAGAAAGGAAAATGGGCAGAAGAACTACCTTATGTGCTTTGGGCTGATAGGACAACTCCCAAGAATGCTACAGGCCAAACTCCATTTTCTTTGGTATTTGGGGCAGAATCAGTGATCCCTACAGAGATGGTGGTTCCAACTGCAAGAACAAGCATTCGTGATCCTTAAGAAAATGCTGAAAACTTGATTCAAGACTTGGATACTATAGAAGAAATCAGGGACTTGGCAAGGATAAGGATGGCCAGTTATCAACAAAGGATGGCTGGAGCTTACAACGAAAATGTCAGGATCAGGAAATTCCAAGTTGGTGATATGGTATTAAGGAAAGCATTTCAAAATACCACCAATCCTGCTGATGGAAAGCTAGCACCAAAGTGGGAAGGCCCCTATTTGATTTAAGCTGAAGCAGGAAAGGGGGCATATCGATTGCTAACAATGGAAGGTGATTTGCTACCAAGAGCTTGGAATGATGTCCATTTGAAGAAGTATTTTATGTGACTAGGATCCATGATCCTCATTTGCCAAGTATCCTTGAAGGATCCTTACAGACAGATGATCCTCTTTCTGGTAACATTCTAATCTCAAACTATTTCATTCTTTTATTCTCTTATATAAGGATAAGGATCCTGCATCCTTTATCCTCCGCTTATTTGATTCTGAGTTTTGAAGGTTCAGGTATCCTTAACTAAGGATTGAGTATCCACAGAAGTATCCAGTTATTTGGGCTTGACCCCAGTTATTTGGGCTTGACCCCAGTTATTTGGGCTTGATCCCAGTTATTTGGGCTAGTCCCCAGTTTGGGCCTGTCCCCAGTTTCGCCAGTAGCGCACGATGATCCTGGTATAGTTCATGGCAATGGGACCAGTACTTGCTTTAGGGGCTGACAATTTCATTGTACTGGCTATATTCAGGATCCTACGTATAATGGTAGACCTACCATACATCCGTTCCTAAGGTTTCTAACGTTTTCATGTTAGCTAAGGTTTTGGCATTTTCATGTCACTAAGTTTGGATAGTCGCCAGTGAGGGCCATACTCCAGTTAATATACGATCCTTTGGGCTTGTCCCCAGTTATCCTTTGGGCTTGTCCCCAGTTATCCTTTGGGCTTGTCCCCAGTTATCCTTTGGGCTTGTCCCCAGTATATTGGGCTTGTCCCCAGAATTGTTGGGCTTGTCCCCAGTTACTAACTTTCATCTTATATTGGCTTAGTCCCAAGTTGTATCCTATTTCAGGTTTTTGAAGTTAAACAACTAAGGATCCTTGATCCTTACCTTTTACTAAGGTTTGTCTTCTGGGTTATCCTGATATTAAGTGTTAAAAGATAGGATCCTAACTTGGATTCTCAGGTATGATCCTTAACTATTTTGATTTTATTCATTATTTATTTGAATAACCCTTATCCTTTGACAACTGAACTTGTGATCCTTAAACTATATTACTTTTCAGAACTTATCGATTATAGGATGTGTGATTCTTGATCATATCCTAAAATTTTTTGAGGATATTTCTTAAATTCTTTCTTTACTTGATAAGTTTAAACAAATTGAACAACACAACAGTTAGAAAGTAAAATACTAACAAGGATATCAACACAGGATAAGCCGAAAAGTTAAAGTTATTTTATTCACAAAAGATTAAACCCTTTAAGGTTGTCAAAATTGCCAACCCACGTTTCTACCAGCAAAACGTGGCCCGTCCACATGGGTTGGCAAAGGGTGTCCATTGTCTAAAGGTCTTAGTAGTGCAGGAAATTAAAGACGGCAGGATCACAATGGCTTCATCCCCCAAATAGAGGATCCCTCCACCATTTGTAATCCTACCTATTGTTCAAAGGATCATCCATGATCCTCAACCCCAATTACTATTATTTAAGTACAGACCAACCATTGTTCATCAAAACATCATCAGAATAAAAACCATAACCAAACTTAAAAAAATGGGCTCCGGCTACGTCTAGAAATGTCTTTCATCGCCCATTCCTGCAACTTATGCCTTCGCTGCATCATCATCCCCTCCAGCTCCAGTATCCTTCGCTTGATCCTTGGCACTACCACTAGCCTTGATTGCTAGAACCTCATCAGCCTCATCCTCATCCTCCAACTCAGCCAGCCTGGCCTTCCAGCCTTCCATGTCCCAGCTGCTCCTATCAAAGGTGGGATCCTGAGCTTCCTGAGCCATCTGTAGCTTGGTCTTGTACATGGCAATGGCATCGGAGACCTTAGCATCTTTCGTGATCTCGCTCTTCTCATAATCAAAGTTGATCAGAATGGCAGCTGTTTGAGCTTTGGGATCGTTGAGATCCTTTTCAAGGGAAGCGATCTTGAGGTCTTTGAGCATTGCTACTTTTTGGAGGTCAGAGTGTTTCTCCTCTAGCTCTTCAACATTCCCAACATAGTCCTCAATTTCAGCAAATTTCTGCAAACAAGACAATGCAAGATTAGGATCAAGTGATCCTCAAGAAAGGATATGTGTATCCTATTGTGAACGGTGTGACCGGGAAAGCTACCCAAGTTTCAGAAACGTAATCACTTAGAAGGGTAGGATCAAACGGTTTGAAATAGGTGTTCGCCGGAAAGCAATGCCAGATTCTGTCTATTTGCGGATCAGTGAAGCAGCACCTCTCATTCGCTGAATCTTTGATGATCCCCTGGCTCTTAAGAGGAGTGTCCTTCTTATGATCCTTGGCTGGTGAGGATCTCAGCATCATCTTGATTGTGAAGAAGGTTGTTGGACCGTTGTATGACCCTAAAACGTCAGTCAAGGCAGTTCATCTGAGTTTACAGAGGCGGAATCAAAGTAAACTAAGTCATAACAGCTTTAATCCTTTTAATCTTTCTTTTCTGATTGATTTAAGTGCTTGTACAAGGTTTTCTGATACAGATCCGTCAGCACTTCGTCACACATACAATGACCTAGTGATTTCCCTTCAAGGAACTAACCACCTATATATAGAGTGTGAGATTTCGCTTGAGACTATCTGAAGCGAAATCATGTGTTGTGATTTCGCTTCAAGCATATCCAATCCCTTTCAAGCGAAATCCCATGAATACAATATAAAAACCCTAACTTAAACCCTAATACATGACCATTCAAACAATCCTAGACACAAGACTTGATAATGACGTAATCAGCAGACATTCAGTGCACCAACAGACTCCCCCTTGGATGTTGATGAAGTCTTTGGCTTCAAGTCTTTGTCTTTCACAAACTTCAAACATTGTAAAAACTCTAATCAATCTTTAAACTTTAAACTTCAATCTTCCCTTTGACTGTTGATCCAGACTCCCCCTTTCACAGACTCCCCCTTTCAATTTGCTAGAATCTGAGATATCTGGTTCAAGCTTTGTCAATAAGCTTCTGTTGGGAAATAATGAAGATCAAACCTGTTACTCAACCAACAAACATAACCATTCTATCTTTTCAACAATAAAACACAAACTCAATCAGCTATAGCAATCCACTCAAGTATTCAGGTTCAAGTTAATGACCCTGATTACTCAACTAATCTACCAAGTTCAATTTAATTACCTTGGTTGATCTTTTGACGAAACAAACTGATTTTAAAACAACATTTTCAAACATTTTCTGAAAATAACAAGTATCAAGTTAATGAACTTGTTTTTATCTTTCAAACAATTCAAACTTCTTCAAAGTAAGCTCTCCTCATTCTTCAGCTCAGAATCTCCTGCATCTGCTTCAAACATCTGAGAATCCAACAATCAACTCTCCACTTTGGTTTGTCTAAAATAAAGCAGAAATAAAATCTTTTTGGATTTTATCAAAGTGTTCTAAACTAAAAATGAAATACAGAAAACTTAAATTTGCAGAAATTAAACAAAGTAAACTATTTACAAACATATTTTTGCGAGCGTGTCAGGGAATCATATCAGCTTTTCAGACAAATCACAAGTACCGTTAAGCTACATTTCATACTCAGATTTAAACAATTTACCTCGATTGTCGATATACTGATCCATCTTAAATTCCCATACAAATTTCAACTTACTCAGGATACGATTTAGATGAATTAAGAACTTAGATCATTCATGTGTCCCACCTCTTGAATATACTCCCGTATCCAGAATCTCAATAATCAGTCTTACAGATGAGAATACTACAATGATATCTGCATATAATTTAGGTATGCGAGGGCCGAGGGATCTCAGATCGATACTTCCGTATACGCAGAGAGATATCAGCTTCGACTTTCAGGTGTGTCCCCTTTAGAGGATCTTTTTGCTTACAACAGCAGCATATATCAATTTTATTGTTTCAGCATGCTGAGGGTTTAATGCTGTGTTTCAAGCATTGCAGCAAGTATTAGCCAGGGACTAGGTCAGAACCACCGTTCAGCAGAAGTCCCGGAATAATACCCCAGACATCATAGAGTATAAAGACCTAGTATATCAGATTAAGAGACCTTTCAAACGAGATTTCAGGGGTTACCTATATATCCAAGTAGTGTTCCCCACGAATTCACAAGTTTGAATTTAGGTTTATATCCCGAATAAATCTACTAAATGTGTGAAAACCTATCGACACATCATCAGTAAGATTGTTTAACTCTTTTAAACATTCCAAATCTTTAGCATACCGTGACCGTCTAGCCGATGTACTATCATTTTCCCCATATACACAAGCTCTTTTTCAGATTTTATCAAGTTTTTGTATTTTTGCATTTTTTACTGTTTTTGTATTTTCAGAAAATAAACTATGTACAAACATCTACTCCCCCTAAATACCAAAACAAGTAAAAATGCGATAAACCATTGCAGATTGTTTCTCGTCTTCATTCGCAACAGTACCCTCATCAACGCCAATAATGCCATCCGACACCGACAGAAGCTTCATACCATTCAGTTTTAACAGATATTTAAACCGATTTTTATCAAAAGCTTTGGTATGTAAATCAGCTTTCTGTTCGTCAGTGTGGATTTTCTCAATTCGTATCAACTTTTTCTCAAAGCAATCACGAATAAAGTGATGACGAATTTCTATGTGTTTCGTTTTAGCGTGATGTACTGGATTTTTAGTTATATTTATTGCGGCCTCATTATCAACAAAAAGAGGTGTGTTAAGAAACTGCAAACCGTAGTCGCGCATCTGTTGCTGTATCCACAGGAGCTGAGAGCAGCAACTGCTAGCAGAAACATACTCCGCTTCACATGTAGATAACGCCACCGATGTTTGTTTCTTACACTGCCAGGTAACCAATCTAGGACCAAAGAACTGGCATCCTGCAGTTGTTGATTTTGAATTGACTTTGCAGCATCCGAAATCCGAATCGGAATACCCTTCGAGCGTAAAATCACCTTTCCTAGGATACCACAACCCCAATGAAGGAGTTCCTTTCAGGTAGCGCAATATCCTCTTCACAATAATCATATGTGATGCTCTCGGGTTAGACTGAAATCTTGCTGCGAGGCACGTTGGGTACATAATATCAGGACGTGAAGCAGTTAGGTACATTAAAGAACCTATCATGGATCGATAAAACGTTTCATCAGCCCTGTCTCCGGTGAGATCTGGGTGAATCCCATGATTTGTTGCAAGTGGGGTAGCAGCTGGAGTAGAACTTGACATCCCAAATTTCTCTAGAATATCATGAACATACTTTGACTGATGAATGAAAATTCCCTCAGGAAGTTGTTCAACTTGTAATCCCAGAAAGAATTTCATCTCCCCCATTTATGACATTTCAAACTTTTGCTTCATCACTGATTCAAAATCTTTGCATAGATATTCATTCGTCGACCCAAAGATTATATCGTCCACATAAATCTGTACTATCAGCAAATGACCATCAACGACTTTCGTGAAGAGAGTGGCATCCACTGTTCCACGTATGAACTTGTTAGCGAGTAGGTGTTGAGACAAAGTCTCGTACCAGGCTCTCGGTGCCTGATGTAGACCATACAACGCTTTGTCCAATAAGTAGACCTTGTTTTTGTGGATTGGGTCAGTAAAGCCCGGCGGCTGACCAACATAAACCTCCTCTTTAACCTTCCCGTAAAGAAACGCCGATTTAACATCCAACTGATATACTTTGAAATTCTTCCAAGACGCAAATGCAAGAAAAATTCTGATTGCCTCTAGTCGTGCTACAGGAGCATAGACTTCGGTAAAATCAATCCCCTCCTGTTGACTAAAGCCCTGAACAACGAGTCGAGCTTTGTTCCTTACGACAACTCCTCTATCGTCCCTCTTACACTTAAACACCCACTTAGTGTTAATTTTCCTCTGACCATCCGGCAAATCAACTAACTTCCACACTCCCAATTTCTCGAATTGACTAAGTTCCTCCTGCATTGCATTGATCCAAGAGTCTTCAGTAAGCGCCTCTTTGTAAGTTCTTGGCTCAACCTGCGAGATAAAACAACTCAAAGAAAATTCAGTTTGCAAAGGAGCAACTTTTGTATAAAAACATGTAAGCCCTTTATCAATCTGATTTCGAGTGCGAACTCCAGCTTGTAATTCTCCTATGATCAACTCCTCTGGATGATATAAAAAAGTTCGCGGCATCACTTCGCTTGGAACATCTACATTTCCCTCCAGATTAGTAACATTCTGCTCTGCATCTTGTTCACCAACTTGGTTTGTTTGACTTGAAATCTGAATTTGCTCCCCCTCAGAATCTGAATCACCATGATCAAATACTGGCATGTTTTCAGCTTCTAGATCATCATTCTGAACCGACTGATTATCTTGAGCAACTTCATTCTATTGGACATCATCATGTTCACCAGCATTACTTGGACCTGCTTCATCATCATTTGAAGTTTCCCGTGGTCTTCTCGAATACTCAGCTGGGAATCTTAGCTGCGACTCATATTCACGCAAAATATCCAACTCATCAAAGAAATCTTCATCATCCTCTGATTCTTCTCTCATGTCAAACGAATCCCAAAGTTTGTCATAATGATAACGCCATGAATCACCAGGATTCTGCGGCGGCATAGTATAACCTTGACATTCAACATTTGCAGCTTCAATAATCCGCTTCTCACTTGGAACGAAGACACGTAACAATGGATTTGAATAACCAACAAATATACCCTCAATGCACTTCGGACCAAACTTTCCAAAAGGCTCTATAACCGTACAAGGTGACCCGAACGGTTCTAGATACTTCAAATTCGGTTTGCGGTTATTGATTAGCTCAAAGCATGTTTTGTTGAACTTCTTGACAGTTAGAACCCTGTTGAGCGTATAGCATGCGGCAGAAACAGCTTCAGCCCAAAAATTAATCGGTAACTTTGAATCTGCGAGCATAGTTCTAGCCGTCTCAATTAGCGTCCGGTTTTTGCGTTCTGCGACTCCATTCTGCTGCGGAGTGTACGGAGCACTAAACTCATGCAAAATACCTCTTTCATCACAAAATTCTTCCATCTTGCTGTTCTTGAATTCAGTACCATTATCACTTCGAATTTTCTTGATACGCCTTTGGTACAAATTCTCTATCTTTCTGAACAGCCCCATCAAACTGTCAAATGTTTCATCTTTTGTCTTCAAGAAAGAAACCCATGAAAATCTGGAATAATCATCAGTAACGACCAAACAATAGTAATCTCCTGTAACACTTTTAACATTCACAGGACCAAACAAATCCATGTGAAGTCTTTCCAGAGGTCTTGAAACTGAATTGACTTGCTTTGTAGGGTGTGACTTTTTCTTCTGCTTGCCTTTGATACAGCTAATGCACTCCCCTTCCAGATGAAAACCTTTGATATTAACTCCCAATACCAAATCATTGTGCACCAAGTGATTCATCTTCCTTAGGTGAATATGCCCCATCTTGCGGTGCCACAATCTGGATTCTTTCTCAGTTGCTCTAGACACAAAACAATGTGCTTGACCAGTAGTTGTAGTTACTACAGACATGTCTAACACATATAAATCATTCACTCTAGGTGCCCTCATGATAATCCATTCTTCAGAAACAACAAAACCAGGTTTCAAAATCAAACACTCTTTATCAGTGAAGTGAGTAGTATACTGATTGTCACAAATCTGTGAGATACTAAGCAAATTGTTCTCCAGCTCAGTGATGTAGTTAACTCTCTCAAACGTCACTATCCCATTGGACAACGTTCCTTCACCAACAATTCTACCACCTTCATGACCAGCAAATCCCACATAACCACCATTAATGTTCTTCACATCATACAGCAACGCGGTCTTCCCTGTCATATGTCGAGATGCGCCACTATCCATAATCCATCTGGATATCAGTTGTGGAAGATCCTGCACACAACAAACTACAATTTAAACAACTTCAAGAAAGATGCCGATTCATGCTTCACGAACCAGGAAGCTCCGGCAATTCAAACTGCTTATTCAAACATGGTGTCCACCCAGGCCTCATCAGCCTTAGGTGTAGCCTTGACTCTAGCAATTTGAATTTTGAAATTTTTAGCCTTCAAAGGTGGAAAACTTGCATCATAATCAACCGAAATTGATTCTTCAGCCTTTTTCACTTCAAAAGTTGAACTTTTCATTTCACCTTTTGGTTTCCAAATTTGTTCAGTTAATGCAACCCTTTTATAAAACTTGTCATTTTGAATTACCAATTTCTTTACAGGTTCATTTTTTGCTTTTACATTGTTGTTTTTAACATTTTGCTTCTCAATCACTTTCTTCTCAACATACATTGGTGATTTACCCTTCACATCAACCTTCTTTTGTTGAACCTTCACAGCTTCAGTCCTAGGCTTCACATATGTACACTTTCGTGCAATATGACCAACTTGTTCACATCTAAAACAAGTACGAGTATCAGCTACTCGACTCGTGCCTTCAGACTGAGCCTGTGAAGCTCTTTTCTCAAAAAACTCTTCATTCGATTTTGAAAAGATTTCATTTTTCTCATCAGAAAGTAACCGTGAACCATTCACAAACACCTTCTTTTCAGTAAACCTCTTGTTTTGAAAATTTTTCTTCCGATAACTATTACCACCCCGATAATCACCCGACCAATTGTTTCGATTGTTATTGTAAAAACGTGGTGAATAAACAGTTTTCTTGTTATAAACCCTGTCTTTCTTTCGACTCAGATTATTCACTGCTGACAACTCGACTTCAACGAGTTTGAAAACATTTGTCAATTTGTTCATGTTAACATTCTCTATTGGAAACTCTGAATCCGAAAACAACTTATCCGAACCCATCATCTTGTACATGACAAGGTTTGATTCTTCATCTAAGTTGTTCTTGGACTTTTGTTTCGGAATGTATTTATCAAAAAAACACCCATCCTCCTCAGAAGTGTCACAATCCGGTTTAAGCACTTTGTCTACCACACTTTTCACCACATCATTTTGGACACCCTCTTCATTGGAAGATGTAAACGTGACATCAATGTTTTCAGGAAGTTTAACTTCACTTTCTTCCTCAATTTCCACCAAACTAGACTGCCTTTTCGTGTAGTTGTCTAAAATTGGCGGTGGAACTTTGTGAAAACCTATACCCGTTCCATCAGAAAACACATCCTCGCCATATTTGTTTTTCCCTATAGGTTTAGGAACAATATGCTGCAAAACAAAGCTTGCCGATTTATAGCTGTTAAGCTTCAACTGGATTCGTTCATTCTCAATTTCAGCTTCTTGAACTTTAAGTTTCAATTTAGCAATTTGATCCAGTTGTTCATTAATCGATTCTTCTTTTAATCTCAAAACAGCTCTTAGATGTTCATTTTCTTTAAAAGTTTTTCCATTACGATCATCACTATCTTTGACAATGTTTTTCAATTTTTCAAACTTTTCGGAAATCTGACGGTTTTCAAGAATTAACTTTTCATTTTCAGATTTTAGTTTCTCATGTTCCTTTTTATCATTTTCAATTTGAGCCGTTAATTCTTTGTTCCGTTCAGTTGAAGCTCTTACATTTTTGTCACGATCGAGAATCTGATTTTCAACATTTCTAACCTTTGTTGTCAGATTCTGAATTTTCTCATTGTTAAGATACGTGACAGTGCTACAAAAATTGCATTGTTTGGTGCAATTTTTGCAGTCAGCATTTCCATCAAACTTGTTACCTGACGCATTTGTTGACACACTTTGACTGACCGATCCCTTTGACTCAGTGACAGAATTAGGATCTACCTCAAGTGCTTTCGCAGCTAGCACTTTGTCAGCCATCACTCCCAGGTTCTCAGCTGTCAACTCTTGCGTAGTATCAATTATGCCTGTATCAACCTGCTTTTCTTTCTTCTCTTTCTCCTCTTTCTCTTCTTTCTCCTTTCTCTCTTTCTCTTTCGCTTCTTCAATCATCTTTGATGTTGGTGTTCCCCACCACTTGTGCTGCCAATATTCATCTTCTTCTTGATACTCCTTGATGATGGCTTCGATATCAATCGTTTTGTCATCAATTGCAATGTTGCCATATCTATCAAGATAGCACTCTCTATCTGGATCCCATCTGTTTGCTCTTCTAGCTTCCAGAAAGATACCAGAAAGTCTAATAATCTTTGTTTCAGCAGTCATCTTCCGGTATTTATATTTCTGTTCTTCAGTACGATCATCTTTCCATGGCTTAGGTTCATCGCCATGAATGCGTAACCAACCGCATCTTCTTCCGGTAGAACTTCCTTACTCCAATCATACCCTTCATCATCATAAATCACAGCAAGAGCCCTTGATTTGTCTCTGTTATCTTCAGACTGCTTCAATCTAGGCGGCTCAGATTTATTCTGATGGTAGATTGCCTTTTTGTAATAATCATCTCGAAAAGGATTCTCCGATTCATCAGCATAAGCGTTTCGGCATTCTCTCTTAAAATGACCCTTCTGCTTACACTTGAAGCAAGTCACCTTCGATTTATCGAACCCCAACTTAGTAGACGGACCACCGATCGTTTTTCTCCCTGTAATCTCCATGAAGCGTTGTGCACGTCGAACTGCACTTGCCATTGCCCAACGAATATCGATCAGCTCCATTTCTTCAGGGTCTATCTGATCGTAGTCTTCTTTCGTCAGATTTGTATTCCCGATTTTTCCAGCTACCAATCCTTCGTAGGATTCCAAAACAGACGCTAGAAAGACCATTTGTTGCTTGGCCGACTCTGCATCAAAATTCTGTGCGTTCTTCAGATCTATAGCGATATTGCAAGAAAACTTCGCATCAGAATGATTTGCAGAAGACGTAGATCCACTGTGATAACCACTATGACTTCCACTGCTTTGACCACTTTGACTTTCTTTGCCGACTGTCGACACATTTTCAGCAGAAAATGCAGTCTTTGGAGAAGTAGCTTTTGGCATCATGCTCTTTGGATAGTATAGATCCAGATTTTGTTGATAAGATGAATGATTAACTTTGTACGTCTTCTTCAATTCCAGTTCATGACTTTCCAGTTTCTCAATCACCAAATCTGGTTTCAACAAATCAGAAGGAATAGTGTTTTTAAGCATGAGAACATAATATCTCCACTCCATCTCGTCTGGCAATGCATCGAACAACTTGTCTACTTGCTCCTCATCAGAATATTTGATATCATGTCTTGCTAATTCCAACTTCAGATGACCAAACCTTTCAATCATTTTACACACCGATTCATTTTTAAGACAACCAAACATATCAAACTCTTTCCTAAGAAGTTTCCTTTTATTTTTTACAATCTCTTTGCTTCCAAGACACTTCTTTTCAAGTTTTTCCCATAAGTCTTTAGAATTGGAGTATTCTATCAGTGAAATGATGTCTTCACGCACCGATTGAAACAATAATGCCACACATTTTTGCTCAGCCACAAAATTGTCAATCTCTTCAGTTGATCTTAATGCTTCACCATTTTTCTTTCCTTGTTCAAAACCATTCTTCATACTCTTCCAGCTAGGAAAAGCAAATGCCATCAACCAATCTTCGAATTTTGTTGCCCACCTGCTATAATCTTCTATAGCCATCAGCTTAGGAGGTTTGTTAAACGTTCCAAATGCGCTTTCGGACTCCCAAGCTTCCTTCTTTCTTTCTTTCGGTGGACTTTTGTTTGCATCACTTGAAGACGTTTCGTTGTTTCCTGAACTACCCGTGAATGCGTACATGTCACTGAAGGGATTCATGAAAATATCATCCATTTTGATCGTACCTGCAAAATCAATTAAACACTTAGAAAAATTTTTATGTTTTGAAAATTTATCAAGTTCAAGCGAAAACAGTTTAATAAAACTGTTCAAGCGAAATCAATCAACAAAACTAATTCAAACGAAATCCTCAATTTCGCTTCAACGAATCAAGATACAAACAAATCAGTTTCAAGCGAAACCAACAATTTCGCTTCAACTAAAACCAAACTTCAAGCGAAATCAAACAACTCTATTTCACTTCAGAATAACAGACTCTTCAAACGAAATCTGACAGAACAGTTTCGCTTCAACTGTTCAAGCGAAAACCACAATTTCGCTTCAGGAATTCTGCTTCGCCTCAGGGTTTCAAGCGATATAGTCCAAACAGTCTACTTTGAAGCGAAATCAACCTGCTATCTTCGAAATACTTTCAAGCGAAATCTGGTTCTAGGTCAATTTTAACACCTTTTAAGCTGAATTTTAATCCGAAACTTTGTAGGCTTTGTTAAAACACAGTTTTACACGTTATACTCGAAAGTTAGACCATTTTGACCGTTGGAACTTGTTCAGATTTGAAAAATGTAAAAAGAAGTGAGTAGAAAGAAGATAATCCGCTGCTATGGTATGAACTCCTCGTCCTGAGCTCTGATACCACTTGTTGGACCGTTGTATGACCCTAAAACGTCAGTCAAGGCAGTTCATCTGAGTTTACAGAGGCGGAATCAAAGTAAACTAAGTCATAACATCTTTAATCCTTTTAATCTTTCTTTTCTGATTGATTTAAGTGCTTGTACAAGGTTTTCTGATACAGATCCGTTAGCACTTCGTCACACATACAATGACCTAGTGATTTCCCTTCAAGGAACTAACCACCTATATATAGAGTGTGAGATTTCGCTTGAGACTATCTGAAGCGAAATCATGTGTTGTGATTTCGCTTCAAGCATATCCAATCCCTTTCAAGCGAAATCCCATGAATACAATATAAAAACCCTAACTTAAACCCTAATACATGACCATTCAAACAATCCTAGACACAAGACTTGATAATGACGTAATCAGCAGACATTCAGTGCACCAACAAAGGTGAAGAAAGAAGGGACAGAGAAAGAAAATGTAAAGGGAGAAAAGAAAAAGAGATACCTGCTTGATCGTCGGATGAGAATTTAAAGGGAGTCTCTCTTGAATTTGAATGCTGATTGATCCCTATCCCTAACTCCTATTTATAATAATGGTTTTGCAGGATAGTCACCTCAGTGACGTCATACTCGTAACGGCTAGTCCGACTCCAACGGCTAGTTATCCGTTAATTTGTTATGGATAAGAAAAAAATACAAGTCGTTTATTTACATAATTACTCCTTATATTTTGGGGGCAATTGTTAGGGGTGGATTTCTAAATGATTAGTGATCCTCATTTACTGTTGGGTTTAGTGATCCTCAATTCTGTCTGAAGTAGTGATCCTCAGAAGTGTTGCAGGATCAGGATCATGGATCATCATAAGGATCCTTGTACTAACGGTTGTCTACTTTGAATTTGAAATTGTTTTGTAGGAGTATGAGCTTGGACTTGGTCTTGGTGATATTCCTGGAGCATATTCTATGTTTATTCCGCACGTGCTTGGCCAGAAGTGGACGTTATGGAGTCGTGGAGGACTTGCACCATTTGCGGAATGTTAGTTAGAGTAGATATTTTCTATTTTTAAAGGGGTAGCGAGCTAATTAGAAAACACTTGGCTATTTTTTGGCTACACACTCTTACAACTGCTCTCACCAGGTCTCGTTAACTCACTTGGCGATTATACACTTTTTCCACACAATACACTATAGTGATCCTTGTACTTAGCTCGCTATCATCCGAAGTTGTAACACATTCATTGTTTAATTTGAGTTGGTGATCGGTAGTTTCCATCACCCGAGGTTTTTTATGCCAGAGATCATTCATTGATCAAGGGCTTTTTCCTCGTATAAATCTCCGTGTCACTTGTTCATTACATTTCAAAGTGATCCTCATTGTTGTTCATCAATTCAAGCATCATACCTCACAACAGAAAGTTTGGTTACATTGTCATTTCTTGATTTTTGACCAAAACACTAATAATGAGGCTGAATATGAAGACTTGATAACTGCTTTGCAAATTGCCAAGCATATGAGGATCAGTCAAGGAATTGGCACTCTCTTTTGTTTCTTTTAGTTTGACACAGGTACCCAGGGAAGAAAATGCAGAAGCTGATGCATTGGCCAACCTAGGATCATCCTTGAAAATTCCAGAGGATATCAAGATCCCTATCATCCATATTTTGGCTCCTGCTATTGAGGATCACATAGCTATGGAGATATAATAGGATTCTGCAATGGTTCCTAGTGATGGTGCACAGTCTCGTTCAGGATCATGGATCCTTCCAATCATGAGATATATACAACATGGAGAGATTCCTACAGGAGAAAACCCCAGCTTTCAATATCAAGGTATCTCAATTTACAATATTGAATAACATGTTATATAAACGATCTCTTGCAGGTCCATATCTAAGGTGTATAGAGGATCCTAAAATTCAAGAAGTCCTAAAGGATTTTCATGAAGGAGATTGTGGAAACCACACTGGGGCAGGGCATTATTCTCAAGGATCCTCAGGACAGGATACTATTGGCCTACAATGAAGAAGGATGATGTGGATTATGCTAAGAAGTGTGATCCTTGTCAGAGACATAGTAATATCCTTCATCAACCAGCAGAGCTCTTGCATCATATATCCTCTTCTTGGCCATTCATGAGATGGGGAATGGATATAGTTGGTAAGCTTCCCAAAGCACCAGGAGGAAAGGTATTCATGCTTGCCATGACTGATTACTTCTCTAAGTGGATAGAGGCTGAAGCCTTTGCTCAAGTCAGAGAGAAAGAAGTGATATCCTTTATTAAAAGAAATATCATTACTAGATTTGGTATTCCTTCTGAAATTGTTTGTGATAATGGATCCCAAGAACTACTAACTTTTGTGACAGCTGGGGGATTAAGATGATAACATCAACACCAGTCCACCCACAAGCTAATGGTCAAGCAGAATCATCCAACAATATCATCATCAACAACTTGAAGAAGAAGCTTGGATCCAAGAAAGGAAAGTGGGCAGAAGAACTACCTTATGTACTATGGGCTGATAGGACAACCCCCAAGAATGCTACTGGCCAAACTCCATTTTCTTTGGTATTTGGAGCAGAATCAGTGATCCCCACAGAGATGGTGGTTCCTACTGCTAGAACAAGCATCCGTGATCCTGAAGGAAATGCTGAAAACTTGGTTCAAGACTTGGATACTATAGAAGAACTCAGGGATTTGGCAAGGATAAGAATGGCTAATTATCAACAAAGGATGGCTGGAGCCTACAATAAGAATGTCAGGATCAGGAAGTTCCAAGTTGGTGATATGGTATTGAGGAAAGCATTTTAGAATACCACAAATCCTGTTGATGTAAAGTTGGCACCAAAGTGGGAAGGCCCCTACCCAATTGAAGCTGAGGTAGGAAAGGGGGCATATCGATTGCTAACAATGGAGGGTGATTTACTACCAAGAGCTTGGAATGTTATCCACTTGAAAAGATACTTCATGTAATAAGGATCTGTAATCCTTAGCAATGTTCATGACCGATATCCTCGAAGGATCCTTAGAGGATAGATGATCCTCACTCTGGTAATGAACTAATCTCAATCTATTTAATTCTTTAATTATCCTATATACAAGGAGAAGGATCATGGATCCTTTATCCTCCTTTCACTTAATTCTGAGTTTTGCAGAAGGTTCATGTATCCTTAACGAAGGATTGAGTATCCACAGAAGTCTCCAGTTTTTTGGGCTTGTCCCCAGTTATTTGGGCTACTCCCCAGTTGTTGGGCCTGTTTCCTGTATCGCCAGCAGCGCACGATGATCCTGGTACAGTTCATGGCAATGGGACCAGTACTCGCTTTAGGGGATGACAATTTCATTGTACTAGCTGTATCCGGGATCCTACGTTTAATGGTAGACATACCATACATCCGTTCCTAAGGTTTCTAACGTTTTCACGTTAGCTAAGGTTTTGGCATTTTCATGTCACTAAGTTTGGATAGTCGCCAGTGAGGGCCATACTCCAGTTTACACAAGATCATTTGTGCTTGTCCCCAGTTTTTGGGCTAGTCCCCAGTTTTTTGGGCTTGTCCCCAGTTTTTTTGGGATTGTCCCCAGTATATTGGGCTTGTCCCTAGAATTGTTGGGCTTGTCCCCAGTTTCTAACTCTTCTCTTATATTGGCTTAGTCCCAAGTTATGTTCCATTTCAGGTTTTTGAAGCTAAACAGCTAAGGATCATTGATCCTTACCTTTTATTAAGGTTTGTCTTTTGGTTATCCTGATTGTAAGTATTAAAGGTTTAGGATCCTAACTTGGATTCTCAGGTATGATCCTTAATCACTTTGGTTTTATACTTTATTTATCTAAATGACCCTTACTCTTTGACAACAGGACTCATGATCCTTAAGTTACATTACCTTTTTGAATTTATCGATTATAGGATATTTGATCCTTGATCATATCCTAAACTTTTTGACATAATTTATTAAACTTTTTCTTATAGCTTATAAATTCAAGAAAAGTATATTATAACAATTGAAAAATAAAGTATTCATAGAAATAACAACACATGAGATAGCCAAAAGATTAAGATTTTATTTATTTATCAAAAGTTAAACCCTTAGAAGGTTGTCAAAATTGCCAACCCAAATTTCTACCTGCAAAACGTGGCCCGTCCACTTGGGTTGGCAAAGGGTGTCCATGTTAACAAGGTCTAAGTGCGGGAATATAAAGGACGGTAGGATCACAATGGCTTCATCCCCCAAACAGAGGATCCTTCCACCATTTGTAATCCTACCTATTGTCTGAAGGATCAGTGATCCTTAAACCTAATTACTATTGTTTGAGTACAGACCAACAATTGTTCGAGAAAAACACCATCAAACGAAAACCACTACCAAACTATAAAAAATGGGCTCCGGCCGCATCTTGATAAATCCATCATCGCCCATTTCTGCAGCTCAAACCTTCGCTGCATCACCAGCACCTCCAGTTCCAGCATCACCAGCCTGATCCTTAGCCCCACTGCCGCTTGCCTCAAGCATCAAGACCTCTGTAGCCTCCTCTTCATCATCCAGCTCAGCCAGCCTAGCCTTCCAGCCCTCCTGGTCCCAATTGGTCCTGTCAAAGTCAGGATCCTCAGCCTCTTGAGCCATCTGCAGTTTGGTCTTGTACATAGCAATGGCAGTAGAGACCTTGGCATCCTCCATCACTTCTCTCTTCTCATAATCAGCAGTTATTTGGGCCATGACCACCTGCTTCTTTGCCACATTGAGCTCTTTCTCGAGGTTGGAGATTGTTTGATCCTTAGCCAGGAAGATCTTCTGGAAGTCCAGCTCCTTCATCTCAGCCTCTTCAACATAGGCATCAAAGAGTATCTGGATCTCAGCGAATTTCTGCAAAGAAAGAAGGATTCATTTCAGGATCACTTATCCTCGTATGGGCAGGATAGAATTAGGGATCAGGGATCCTAACCTCATTAAAGTATTCTTCAAATTGATGACGGATGAGGGGCAGGCCTTCAAGGTTGTCAGCTTCGGTAGACTTCCTTTTCTTTCCTCCCTTGCCCTTGGAGGTGACGGGCTTAGGGATTTGAACACTTGGGCTAGCAGCAGATTTCTTCTTTCCGGATCGGCCAGAAACAGCATCAAGATCAGTGACACTGAATCTGGAGGCTGACTTTGAGGATTTTCCAGCGCCTACCAATGCAAAACAACAGATAAGTATTCTTGTTTTATTTTCATTTAAACATTTAATCATACAAAAACTTGGATACTTACTTGACATTGTGACTGAGCCGGAGGATACTTCTTGAGAGTCCTTTGTGTTTGCTTGGAATGATCTGATTGCAGGATCAAGACTCCAGAAAGCAGCGATCCTCTCTTTTGTTGCAGGTGATGGAATGATATGAGAGACAGAGATAGCTGCAAAACAGAAAAGGGGTTAGTTATCCTCAATAGGAACAGGGTTATCCTATGATCCTTCTATAAGGATCCTCTGTCCTACCATGGGTGGCCCACTTTCTGGGGAGATCCTTCCCATCAGGGATAGAATCCCTCCTAACGAAGAAAAAACGCTTCTTCCAGTTGGTATCATTCTTTGTGGTCTTGAGGATTGGGTGTGCATCACCGGGTTTATGTTTGAATAAGAAGCGGTGTGAACCATGGCTCACAAGGTTGTACAGTTCAGCCAGTTCAGACATTCCCAACTCAATGCCTTCCTGCTCAATGATGTTCTCTAGGGTATATAAAACCCTCCACATGATGGGCATGGCTTGGATATAGCACATGCCGGTGAGGGAGAAGAAGGAATGGGTGAAGGTAGGGAAAGGATAGGAGTATCCTATCAGGAATGGGGTAACCGGAAACGCAACCCAAGTTTCAGAAACGAAATCGCTTTTGGCAGTAGGGTCAAAGGCTTGAAGACTGTATTCGCCGGAAAACAGTGACGAATCCGGTCGATCTCTGGATCAATAAAGCTGCAGAGTTCCTTCGAAAGATTTTTGATAATCCCTTGGCTTTTCAAGGGACTATCCTTCTGGTGATCCTTGGTAGGGGAGGATCGTAACTTCATTATGATCTAAAGATTTTGAAAAGGAACAACGGAAGAAGATGAAGAGAGAAGGGAGAGAGAAGTACTTGATCAATCTTCGAATGAGGATTTAAATGGTGTAACGCACGAATTTAAATGCCTCCTGATCCTTATCTCTAACTTGAATTTATAATGATGATTTTGCAGGCAAGTCATGTCGCTGACGTAAGACCAGCAATGGCTACTTAGATTCTAACGGCTGTATATCTGTTAGTCAGTTCATTTGAGATAAGATCAAAAAATACAACTCGTTAAATTACATTTTACTCCTTATATTTTGGGGGCAATTGTTAGGGGAGGATTTTCCAATCCTAAGGATCACGGATCCTCAAGCACTGCCAGGATCACGGATCCTCAATTCTGTTTGAATTAAAGATCCTCAGAAGACATTGCAGGATCAGGATTCAGGATCCTTGTTGTTATCCTTATACTAACGGTTGCCTTCATTATGTTTAAATTTGTTTTGCAGGAGTATAAGCCTTGGACTTGGTCTTGCCGATATTCTTGGGGAATATGCCCTCAATATTCCGCACGTGCATGGCTTTGTGAACGTTATGGAGATCGTGGGAAGCTTGCACATTTAGCGGATAGTTAGTTGTTTTAGTTATTTCTAATTTTAAAAGGGGATGAAAAGCTTGTATTAGAACACTTGGCCATTTTAGCTAAAACACACACTCTCGAAACAGCTCTCAATAGCTCTCAACAGTTCATTTGGCGATTTCATACACATTACACTCTAGTGATCCTTGTAACAAGCTTGTTATCATCCCGAGTTGTAAAGATCATTTGTTTAATTATAGTTGGTGATCGGTAGTTTCCATCACCCGAGGTTTTTTATGCCGGAGATCAACTCTTGATCAAGGGCTTTTTCCTTGTATAAATCCTTGTGTCACTTGTTCATTTCATTTGCAAGTTATTCATACATATGTTCATTAATTCAAGCATCATTCCTCACAACAAAGATTTGGTTGCATTATCCTAGCCTGATTTTTGACCAAAACAGTTTGGCGCCCACCGTGGGGAAATTGGTGCTTCATTTCTAATAAATTTTTGCTCATTGTGTTCATTTCGGTTCATCACCTTCAACCATATGGCTTCTTCAGCAAAGAACACTTCAAGCTCTATGCCGGCAGTCACTTCTTCACATGGCGTTCCACCTTTGCCTCCACCACCTTTTGGATCCCAGAAGAATGCTGAAAATGCTGCAAAGAGACCAAGCCCCATTTTTCCTATACCACCAACTTCTATTGTTTCTTCTAACCCTACTACTAGTGATCTTTTTACTTTGATTTTGCAGATGAGGGATCACATATAAGAGCAGGATAAAACCAATGAAAAGATCCTCCGGGAGATTGGTGACATCAAGAAACAGAATAAATTAGTGGAGGATCACTCTCCTTTGATACCAAGGTCACTGGATTTCGACACTCCAGCTATAACTGCCCAGCAATCTGCAGCTCCAGACATTCAATACCGGGGTGGATCAACAGGAATGCGCTCTGGATCATCGGCAATGACTCAAGCTCAAGGATCCTACTTTCAACCTTCAGGATCCATCTTCCAGCATCAAGGATCCTCACAGGTTCAAGGATCCTCGCAGGTTCAAGGATCCTTTCCGGTTCAAGGATCCTCTCAGGTTCAGGGATCCTCCTCTCAGGTTCAAGGATCCTCTCAGGTTCAAGGATCCTCCTTTCAGGATCAGGGATTCTTAAGAAGTGTGCAGCCCTCAAGTTCAGATGTCCCTCAAGTTCGAATTTTTTACACTTGAACAGGTACCAAGAGAAAAGAATGCTGAAGCTGACACTCTAGCAAACTTAGGATCTACTGTCAGGATACCAGAGGGAACTCAGATACCAATAGTGCACATATTGTCTCCTGCAGTGTAACATTTCAAATCTCAGGATAAAGAAGTAGCATGTGTAACACCTGTGCCTTCACGGCCATCAAACAAATACCAAAGCAATGAAATATTGTATTTCATACTTGGTATTTGTAAAAATATGTGTATCATTTGCACATATCAATTCTTGTTCAATTTCAAACTCTAAATCGCTTTCTGGAAGGTTATACGCGCACCGATGCGTAAATATAACCAGTTTAATGCAACAAACACTCCGGAATAGTGACATAGGCTTAACATACCTTAAATAACCTTTACATAACTTAGAAATAAGTTTTGAAGGCTTTGGTATGGCAAAATCAAGTTAAATCGCTTACAGGGACTAAAGTTGACAAACTGCGAAAGTATGCCAATTTAAACTGTAACAGACATTCCGGAACATGACCATAAGTTAAACACACCTTAAATATCCTTTATATAGCTTAGAAATAGGCTTTGAGGGGTTCGGTGTGCTAAAATAAACTTTTGGGTCATTCAGGGACTAAAAGTGTCAAAAAGTGCACAAGTTTGCATTTTCGCGCATAACTTACGTTCTGAATACATCCGGACATCCAAAAATTTATGTAAGCATGACTACATTATATTTTAGTGTTCGCCTTAAGAAAAATCCATTCGTCGCGTCATTTGGATCGTTTTTCGCGCTTGTGCGCATTCCGTCGTAATTAAGCGAACATCGCGTTCGTACGGCTAAACGAACCGACATCCGAGATATTTTTGAACACATTTTAAGTTCCCTATACTTTAACTTCATTTTAGAGCTTTGAAATGGGGTTAACGGGCCTTAAACGTGTCAAAAATGGCTTAAATACAGTTCAGGGACCAAAACTGAAATTCTGCCAAAGTTCACCCATACGATGCGTATGGTATTTATACCATACGATGCGTATGGGGTCTCCAGACCAGGTGCAATGTTTAAACAGCTGTTAATAGCTGCAAACCACTCCTAATCCCAATGCCAAGTGTTGATCTCTTATGGAGAGTGACCAAATGAGCCACCATAAGCTTCCGACACTTGTACGGGTGAGATCAAGGCACGTTTCCCGATAAACGATCCTAACGGTGGTGCATTTACTATAAATACCCCACCCCCCATTACTTCAAATGCACTAGAATTCTGATTTTAGAAACTCTAAGTTGAAACCATTGTTTCATACCTGAGATTCTCGAATCGGGATTAGCATTCGGGGACCCTGGGTTAGTATTCTTTCGTTCTTTTCCTTATTTTACTGCTTTTCGAGTCAGAAAGTCAAACTTAGTTTGACTTTCAGCGTTGACCAGTTATGGTCAATGCGAAGTTCGTTTGAACTTCGCAACGTGAGTGTAATCACGTTGGTCATAGTCCTTTGGGACTATGCCCACTGATTACCACGTTGTCTAGAGTCGTAGGGTAGGCGATCTAATAAATCGCCTATACCTTCGAACTCGACCCATTTGGTCGATCATTAGGATCCGACCAAATACATTAGGTGACCATAGTAGGTAGGGAATAACCTTCCGAGGTTATACCCTATGGTCACATCGTTTAAGTAGTTGTATGATAGGTAGTTTATATGCCTTAGGTAAATTACCAGAATACCCTTTTCATGCATAATTGGTAATTTAGCATATGTAACCTAAACTTTTGCCACATAACTGATTATGTAACTTGTTTAGGCATATAACACTTGTCATAGGACTAGTTAGGCGGTCCGAACGCGTTTCACGCGAACGACGCGTTAAAGTAGCATAAGCTACCTAAACGGGTCGTAATGGGTCGTAGACACTTAGGTTAAGTTTCATTTAGTATGTAGGCTTTGTTAAACCATATCATATGAGTTCCTACACTCATTTGGTTTACAAACCCTAATGCTACCCAATCTTCCGATTTAGGTCCGGTTAATTAACATAGTTACCTATATTAGGTGCCGTTTGATTTCCGTGATCTCTAGCTTTGTTTGGTTGTTACTCAAGGACTACTGAGCAATCTCAAGTGAGTACATAGACCCCTCTTTTACTGTTTTCCAAACTGTTTTGGGGTGGAACACATGTGCCTACTTGTTACTTTCATGCTTTCCTGTTTTCAAATCATATACTTGCTATGTTCATTAGTACATTATAGTACATGATTTCATTACATTTCCGCTATGTATGTTGACTGATAGCATGCTAGCACATTGATTTACATGACTTTTCTGCTTTGTATGTTAACTTAGCATACTTAGTACATCATTTTACATTGCATTTCTGTTGCATATGTTTACTCAGCATATGGACACATTGTTTTACATTGCATCTCTGTTGCATATGTTTACTCAGCATATGGACACATTGTTTTACATTGCATTTCTGTTGCATATGTTTACTCAGCATATGGACACATTGTTTTACATTGCATCTCTGTTGCATATGTTTACTCAGCATATGGACACATTGTTTTACATTGCATTTCTGTTGCATATGTTTACTCAGCATATGGACACATTGTTTTACATTGCATTTCTGTTGCATATGTTTACTCAGCATATGGACACATTGTTTTACATTGCATCTCTGTTGCATATGTTTACTCAGCATATGGACACATTGTTTTACATTGCATTTCTGTTGCATATGTTTACTCAGCATATGGACACATTGTTTTACATTGCATTTCTGTTGCATATGTTTACTCAGCATATGGACACATTGTTTTACATTGCATTTCTGTTGCATATGTTTACTCAGCATATGGACACATTGTTTTACATTGCATCTCTGTTGCATATGTTCCAGTAACATATGGACACATTGTTTTACAGCTCTACCTTGTATGTTTACTCTAGCATACTAGGTACATTATCTTCATCACATGCTTACATTTTGGTATGACATTTGGTTTGTTTAACGGGTCTATATAACATTCATTAACATTTGCTACGCCGCTCGGGAGTAAGTAGTGGTACCATAGGACTTGACAAATCCCATTCCTGACATCCCGGGTTTGTTTGGATGTAAGGAATGACTGAATCCGAATACAATTCTTTTGATAACCTTGACTGAAAGGGTTATCCGACTGTCTCAAGGCTTGAATGTTTGCGTTTAACATACTGCATAAGTGTTCATATTCAGTACAGCATGCATATGTCTTACAAAACATAACTTTGATTTAAACCAGTTTTACTTCAATACTTTGTTTTGTTCATTTTTACTTATGGTTTAAGTAGTCTAAATTTTACTTACCATACATATCATTTTGGTTATACATTACTTGACTACTTTTGGACTATCAACATTTGACATGGTTTATACAAGGACTTTTGACTATTGGTTTAAACATAGACATTTGACATGGATATTTGACATAGACATTTGACATGGATATTTGACATAGACATTTGACTTGGATATTTGACATAGACATTTTGACATGATTTACATCTTGACATAAACATTTTACATTGTTTGGTTTGGTTTGATTAAGTGATTAAGTAACGATGCGTGTGTAATATGATACAAGCATGGTGGATACGCCGCTGGTACTTCCTATATATAAATGTTTGTATGGTATTACATATCGTAGCGTTATTTGAATCATTTCAGTCTGATACATATAACATTTTATACAAATAACATACTTTTCACAAGACATTGTTTTACAAAACAACTTATCTTTTACAAACTCATTTAACTTG
Organism: Helianthus tuberosus; assembly: GCA_030545235.1. Taxonomy (NCBI): domain Eukaryota; kingdom Viridiplantae; phylum Streptophyta; class Magnoliopsida; order Asterales; family Asteraceae; genus Helianthus; species Helianthus tuberosus. The sequence continues at coordinate 124,791,946 of CM060449.1, read as the reverse complement.
GTTATTCATTTAACCATACATTATTCACTTATTTATACATATCATCTGAACTCGTTGTTTTTCAAGTAATTTACAAAACAAAGCAAATAACAAGGTTCATGACTAAACATTTTCTCAAACATAAGTCATGACACCTATTTTCACAAAACCTATGTATCTCACCGGCATTTTTATGCTGACGTACCATATTTTCACATGTGTTTTTCAGGAGCTGTTGCATAAGATGATCAAGATATACATAGACAGACTTGGGCTTTAGTGACAATAAAAGATGCAAGACTAGTTAATTATGTTGTATTTCTTTGTTTGTTAAGACATTGTAACACTTTTAATCAATAAAACGAAACTTCAATTGCCATGGATTTGAAACATTAATTCTGTTACAACACTCCCCGATGTTTCCGCCGCGATTTGTTGTTCTACGCGGTCGGGGTGTGACAGAAAAGATGGTATCAGAGCCAATGGTTATAGGGAATTAGGTTATTAGTAATGCTTTGACCTAGTCTATAACTTTCTTAGGACCCTAACGCGAGTTTACTTGTGTTTAGTCATAAAACAATACCGTCACCTATCCTTAGGCGACGACCACAACAAGAACATAAATTTCAAAACCGCTTTGAAAACTAATCATCTGTTCTAGGATGATTGATTACTAGGTTTTGAACCCTCTATTGTAAGGTTTTGAACTCTCTATTATATGGTTTTGAACCCCTTCGAATTTTCAAAATCTCGACAAGGTTTTGAGTCTTAAATAATGTGAACACATGCAAACTGGAAGGGTGAATGCCTGTATTCTGGGTTTTCTGTCTAGGCAAGCACCTCGTATATATCTCATCAGACGCGAGACCAGTTGTGCTTACCTGGGAATTCTTGGGATGAGTGTTCACTTATAGGCGAGCATGTCTTCGCGATACATTATTTTTGACCCATTTACTTTGATTAGTCACCGTCTCATTTGTTTGCCTTAGGTAACAAACAAATGATCGCAATTTTCATGCGTTATCATTCTGTTTTGATTGTCCAATAAATCTTTCACCTGTTTCTCCCTATGCCTTTCATTTTCTTCTAGAATGTCTCTTCATCACGATGACGCCCAGATATCCAAGCAGACTGCCAAATTTACCCTACGAATAGGCGAAGTAGTCCTGAAGGCTGTTGAATTGGCTACTGCCGTGTATCGTCTCCAGGATGAAGCCACTCAAGGGTCACCAAGACAGGCAGGACCTAGTCAGGTGACAGCACCATCAGCCAAGAAACCAATCGGGGAATCAAAGACCATGGATGAACGATCGCCTAAGAAGTCAAAGAAGCGAAAGGCTCCTCAAAACTTCGCCATGGTCGCTCACAATGGTCGAGCTGTTCCCAACCAACCAGCTCAACCCCCTGCTAGGAAGCCATACAATGGAACTGCACCCTTGTGCAACCAATGTAGCCTCCATCATCACCCTAGTATGAGGTGCCGCAAATGCCAGATTTGTGGACTTATAGATCATACAGCAAGGGTTTGCCCAACTGCAGCTGTACCAAATCAAGCTGGCGACAATCCTGCTCAAGCTCGTTTCTCACGAGGGTCTTGCTACAACTGTGGCGAGATGGGCCATTTCCTAAGGGATTGCCCGAAGCTTGCTAATGCAAATCCAACCCTTGGATGAGCATTCGACTGAACAAAGGATGTTGCTGTCTTATGTCTTTGTTTCTTTTGTTTTCTTGTATTGTGAAACAATATGTCTTGTTCATAAATAAAAGTTGTTGTTCACAATTCTAATATACAAGTATAATTACATGTGGGTATGACTTTTCCTATGATACCTGCATTAAGGAACTATGTTCCTTACAAACTACTCTTGTGATTCTCTCTTTCAAATGATCGCTCATGATTCCTTCGAACATTCTAAGTACTCGTTTCATTCTAAGAAACGAAGTACATGAAATATAGTGAAACTATGAGTAATCATGCTTTTTTTTTTGCACATCAGTACCTTTGAATCCTTGGTTAGATAACTAAGGATATTTTCAAGTCTCCTACCCATTACGTTTTAATTTTTCAACATACACAGTACAAGTATTTCAAAACAAATCTTCATGATCTCAAAACATTTCATATAGTTTGAAAACAATTTTTTCTAGATGCATTGTCTATGTTATTTCAAAAACATTGGCCATGTTATCAAAACCAACCTTTCTAATTTCAAAATATTTCATATAGTCTGAAGACAATATTAACACAATACATTTTCTGATCAAGTGCATGATTTCGAAAAGCATCATTCATGTTTTCCAAAAACCTTATACATAATTTCAAAAATTCATTCCGCATGATTTTAAAACATTTTTATAAATATACCTACCTAGTACATCTACTTTATGATATCAAAAGTATTATACATAAGGTTTCAAAAACACTAAACATATTTTTCTTAAAAGAACCCCATGCACAGTTTTCAAAAATATCTTTCTCGTACATTTACTTAACCTTCAAATTCTGCTTCATATGTAGCCTTGACATATCTAGCATCTCAACCTCATAAGCATTTTACTTCATGTTTTGACTTAAGCACATCCCGTGCAAGAATTCAAAGCATCTTCAACTTCTACAATCCATATGGGATCTTTTTATCTCTATAATTAGACCCTTGTGGATGATCATGATTCAAATCAGAGTCCTTAATTGGATTCTTTATGTACCCTAATTCGAACATTTCGAGTTCTAGTAATCGAAATCGAATTTTCTTTTTGAATCTTTCTATCTTTATAGTTAGATTCTCGGAAATGTTTAAAGTACCAAATGAAATCCACAAGATGGATTCCTAGTGTGCTTTAAATACATGTACTCTGTTAGAAGAACAAACTTCTAGTTAGCAATTTTGTGGTTATGTGACTATGTGTTTATTCATCTTATGTTCTCTTTCATGTATTTTTTGTGTTTTAATACTCTGGATATTCGTTATCCAAATCCTCGCAGGATCTTTCATATCTTCATATGAGAGATTCGTAGCAGGATATTCAAAGGTACTACCTTAAATCCTTAATGGGCTTCTATGTAATAGTTAAGACCCTTGGATTTATATAGTACCACTCCAGACCCTTTTTAGTGGTCTAGTCTAAAGGATTGATTCACAATTTGGTTAAAGAATGACATCTAGTGATGTAGCTGGACAGACTCCTTGATAGTCTATTTAGATCATTTATTGATCTAGTCTACGGGACTCTATGGCGGTCTAGTCACACTCATCACAGGATTGTTCATTTGGTTTTACCCTACGCATTATAAAATAGACTGTGTGAACTGTGCAAGGAATTGTCTAATTATGGAGGCCTACATAATTATGAAATTTAGTGCATAGAAAACCAGCAAGGTTTATTATGTGTAAGAACCGATAGTGACAACAATAACGAAATGAGGACGATGTAATGGAGGTACGGTGGACGCACCAATGATGCTTCATATACTTGTATATAAGTATCCCTCTTACATTGCAGTCATGATGTTATTAAGGTTACTAAAAGTTCAAGAACCCTAACCAATGTTGTTCGATCTTTTCAACTTCATGTTTTTAAGCTCTCACAAGTTTCCTCTAAATAAATTTCGGGACGAAATTTCCTAAAGTAGGGGAGACTGTAACACCTGTGCCTTCACGGCCATCAAACAAATACCAAAGCAATGAAATATTGTATTTCATACTTGGTATTTGTAAAAATATGTGTATCATTTGCACATATCAATTCTTGTTCAATTTCAAACTCTAAATCGCTTTCTGGAAGGTTATACGCGCACCGATGCGTAAATATAACCAGTTTAATGCAACAAACACTCCGGAATAGTGACATAGGCTTAACATACCTTAAATAACCTTTACATAACTTAGAAATAAGTTTTGAAGGCTTTGGTATGGCAAAATCAAGTTAAATCGCTTACAGGGACTAAAGTTGACAAACTGCGAAAGTATGCCAATTTAAACTGTAACAGACATTCCGGAACATGACCATAAGTTAAACACACCTTAAATATCCTTTATATAGCTTAGAAATAGGCTTTGAGGGGTTCGGTGTGCTAAAATAAACTTTTGGGTCATTCAGGGACTAAAAGTGTCAAAAAGTGCACAAGTTTGCATTTTCGCGCATAACTTACGTTCTGAATACATCCGGACATCCAAAAATTTATGTAAGCATGACTACATTATATTTTAGTGTTCGCCTTAAGAAAAATCCATTCGTCGCGTCATTTGGATCGTTTTTCGCGCTTGTGCGCATTCCGTCGTAATTAAGCGAACATCGCGTTCGTACGGCTAAACGAACCGACATCCGAGATATTTTTGAACACATTTTAAGTTCCCTATACTTTAACTTCATTTTAGAGCTTTGAAATGGGGTTAACGGGCCTTAAACGTGTCAAAAATGGCCTAAATACAGTTCAGGGACCAAAACTGAAATTCTGCCAAAGTTCACCCATACGATGCGTATGGTATTTATACCATACGATGCGTATGGGGTCTCCAGACCAGGTGCAATGTTTAAACAGCTGTTAACAGCTGCAAACCACTCCTAATCCCAATGCCAAGTGTTGATCTCTTATGGAGAGTGACCAAATGAGCCACCATAAGCTTCCGACACTTGTACGGGTGAGATCAAGGCACGTTTCCCGATAAACGATCCTAACGGTGGTGCATTTACTATAAATACCCCACCCCCCATTACTTCAAATGCACTAGAATTCTGATTTTAGAAACTCTAAGTTGAAACCATTGTTTCATACCTGAGATTCTCGAATCGGGATTAGCATTCGGGGACCCTGGGTTAGTATTCTTTCGTTCTTTTCCTTATTTTACTGCTTTTCGAGTCAGAAAGTCAAACTTAGTTTGACTTTCAGCGTTGACCAGTTATGGTCAATGCGAAGTTCGTTTGAACTTCGCAACGTGAGTGTAATCACGTTGGTCATAGTCCTTTGGGACTATGCCCACTGATTACCACGTTGTCTAGAGTCGTAGGGTAGGCGATCTAATAAATCGCCTATACCTTCGAACTCGACCCATTTGGTCGATCATTAGGATCCGACCAAATACATTAGGTGACCATAGTAGGTAGGGAATAACCTTCCGAGGTTATACCCTATGGTCACATCGTTTAAGTAGTTGTATGATAGGTAGTTTATATGCCTTAGGTAAATTACCAGAATACCCTTTTCATGCATAATTGGTAATTTAGCATATGTAACCTAAACTTTTGCCACATAACTGATTATGTAACTTGTTTAGGCATATAACACTTGTCATAGGACTAGTTAGGCGGTCCGAACGCGTTTCACGCGAACGACGCGTTAAAGTAGCATAAGCTACCTAAACGGGTCGTAATGGGTCGTAGACACTTAGGTTAAGTTTCATTTAGTATGTAGGCTTTGTTAAACCATATCATATGAGTTCCTACACTCATTTGGTTTACAAACCCTAATGCTACCCAATCTTCCGATTTAGGTCCGGTTAATTAACATAGTTACCTATATTAGGTGCCGTTTGATTTCCGTGATCTCTAGCTTTGTTTGGTTGTTACTCAAGGACTACTGAGCAATCTCAAGTGAGTACATAGACCCCTCTTTTACTGTTTTCCAAACTGTTTTGGGGTGGAACACATGTGCCTACTTGTTACTTTCATGCTTTCCTGTTTTCAAATCATATACTTGCTATGTTCATTAGTACATTATAGTACATGATTTCATTACATTTCCGCTATGTATGTTGACTGATAGCATGCTAGCACATTGATTTACATGACTTTTCTGCTTTGTATGTTAACTTAGCATACTTAGTACATCATTTTACATTGCATTTCTGTTGCATATGTTTACTCAGCATATGGACACATTGTTTTACATTGCATCTCTGTTGCATATGTTTACTCAGCATATGGACACATTGTTTTACATTGCATTTCTGTTGCATATGTTTACTCAGCATATGGACACATTGTTTTACATTGCATCTCTGTTGCATATGTTTACTCAGCATATGGACACATTGTTTTACATTGCATTTCTGTTGCATATGTTTACTCAGCATATGGACACATTGTTTTACATTGCATTTCTGTTGCATATGTTTACTCAGCATATGGACACATTGTTTTACATTGCATCTCTGTTGCATATGTTTACTCAGCATATGGACACATTGTTTTACATTGCATTTCTGTTGCATATGTTTACTCAGCATATGGACACATTGTTTTACATTGCATTTCTGTTGCATATGTTTACTCAGCATATGGACACATTGTTTTACATTGCATTTCTGTTGCATATGTTTACTCAGCATATGGACACATTGTTTTACATTGCATCTCTGTTGCATATGTTCCAGTAACATATGGACACATTGTTTTACAGCTCTACCTTGTATGTTTACTCTAGCATACTAGGTACATTATCTTCATCACATGCTTACATTTTGGTATGACATTTGGTTTGTTTAACGGGTCTATATAACATTCATTAACATTTGCTACGCCGCTCGGGAGTAAGTAGTGGTACCATAGGACTTGACAAATCCCATTCCTGACATCCCGGGTTTGTTTGGATGTAAGGAATGACTGAATCCGAATACAATTCTTTTGATAACCTTGACTGAAAGGGTTATCCGACTGTCTCAAGGCTTGAATGTTTGCGTTTAACATACTGCATAAGTGTTCATATTCAGTACAGCATGCATATGTCTTACAAAACATAACTTTGATTTAAACCAGTTTTACTTCAATACTTTGTTTTGTTCATTTTTACTTATGGTTTAAGTAGTCTAAATTTTACTTACCATACATATCATTTTGGTTATACATTACTTGACTACTTTTGGACTATCAACATTTGACATGGTTTATACAAGGACTTTTGACTATTGGTTTAAACATAGACATTTGACATGGATATTTGACATAGACATTTGACATGGATATTTGACATAGACATTTGACTTGGATATTTGACATAGACATTTTGACATGATTTACATCTTGACATAAACATTTTACATTGTTTGGTTTGGTTTGATTAAGTGATTAAGTAACGATGCGTGTGTAATATGATACAAGCATGGTGGATACGCCGCTGGTACTTCCTATATATAAATGTTTGTATGGTATTACATATCGTAGCGTTATTTGAATCATTTCAGTCTGATACATATAACATTTTATACAAATAACATACTTTTCACAAGACATTGTTTTACAAAACAACTTATCTTTTACAAACTCATTTAACTTGGTTATTCATTTAACCATACATTATTCACTTATTTATACATATCATCTGAACTCGTTGTTTTTCAAGTAATTTACAAAACAAAGCAAATAACAAGGTTCATGACTAAACATTTTCTCAAACATAAGTCATGACACCTATTTTCACAAAACCTATGTATCTCACCGGCATTTTTATGCTGACGTACCATATTTTCACATGTGTTTTTCAGGAGCTGTTGCATAAGATGATCAAGATATACATAGACAGACTTGGGCTTTAGTGACAATAAAAGATGCAAGACTAGTTAATTATGTTGTATTTCTTTGTTTGTTAAGACATTGTAACACTTTTAATCAATAAAACGAAACTTCAATTGCCATGGATTTGAAACATTAATTCTGTTACAACACTCCCCGATGTTTCCGCCGCGATTTGTTGTTCTACGCGGTCGGGGTGTGACAGCATGTATCTTGGATCCTGGTGATGGATATCCTGAGAAGGATCCTGAATCCTGGATGAATCCAATTTTGAAGTTTCTTCAAGAAGGAGATATCCCAAAAGATGCAAATCCTAAGGCTTTTAGGATGAAGGTATCTCGTTTTACTATGATAAATAATATTTTGTATAAGAAATCCCTTGCAGGTCCATACCTAAGGTTCTTGGAAGATCCTGAAACCAAGGATGAACTTCAGGATATACACGAAGGAGATTGTGGCAACCATACTGGGGGCAGATCTCTGTTCTCAAAGGTGTTAAGAACAGCATATTATTGGCCGACCATGAGAAAGGATGCCGCGGAGTATGCTCGGAAATGCGATGCATGTAAAAGACACGGCAACATCCTGCATCAGCCTGCAGAACCATTATATCCTATCGTATCCCCTTGGCCATTTATGAAATGGGGTATGGATATAGTGGGAAAGCTTCCAAAGGCTCCAGGAGGAAAGGTTTTCATGTTGACTGTTAGGTCCTGTTTCTACCGGATCTGATTTATGCAACAGTAGATGAATCGATCTTGAGCAAAGTGCGGAATCCTTTGATCAAGTCATAGAAATACAACACGTAATTCAACGTTTAAACACTGTCTGAATCTTTCTATTACGATATTATGAAAGTACAAGAACCAGAAGAAAGTTCAGACTATGACAGAGTACACAAAGGTGTCAGCAGATATAGAGATGCAAAAGTTCTAACTCTGATACCCGGACGGGGTGTTTATACACGTCTCAGGAAAGTGATGTTGTCCGACCGAATGGTTCTCCGCTCGAATGGCTATCCGGTCGGATGGCCATTCGACCGGATGACACTAATCAACCGTCGGACATTAACTTGACAGATCCGTTTCCTGAGCTGTCGACCTTTCTGACACACATACTTTACATAATACATTACAAAGGACACAAATATACAAAACATGACTAAATGCTGACGGAAGCTACAGACATATACACTAACAGACTCCCCCTCGGATGTAGCTGCAGTTCCTTCTAGCATAGTCTTTAATTCCTCCTGTTGCGCCTTCGTTCTCTTGCTTTCTGCCTTCTTTTCTCTACCCTTTCATCTAACATTCTTTTCCTTATATGCCTTCCTTCAGTAAACCACCATTTCCTGTATACTGGATCACAATCACGCTTCCGATCCCATTTGGGAATCTTGTTCTCTTCTGATTCAATCGGTGTTTGATCCGTTGATATTGACTTTCCAAACTTGCGTTTGCCCAGTTCAGCTACCCTTTTAGCAATAGCTTTTGATCTTTGTTCACGTTTATACTTTTTCCGAAATTCATCAATCTCGAGATCTCTCCATTTTGTCTTCCACTATCTTCCCGAGTTGACGTCTTGAGCAAAACATACATCCACTATTGTTTGATATTGCATTGCTTGTTTTTTATCTGGCCTTTCGTAGACTATCTAGTTGTAGAATAGGCAGTCTATGTCTTTCTTTGAACAATTAACCAGCCACATAGGATCTAACACGCAAATCCTTCTTGCTTCTTTAGTGGTCTTGTTGTATAATGATATGATAGCTTCAGCTGTCGTTTGATTGTATAACCACCCTTCAAACTCTTCGTGGAAATCTTGCTCCATTGCCCGTAAAGGCATATTCTTCAAACAACTAGGAGGTTTGATATCCAGAGTAATATCCTTTTAACCATTTTCTAAGATTCTAACAATCTGATCTGGGTAGTGTGGTTTCCAATCAGGATACCTTGCTTTTGCTTGTAGCTTCACATAGTTCCATAAATGTTGATCATGCTGCTTCACATCCAAACCATGGTAAAATTCTTTAATGTTCTTCGTTTTCAGCAACTCATCTACATCCCACCACGAAAGGGTTTTAATATCTGACAAAAACTCAAAGTACTGCACCCCTTGTTCCCGTCTGATTGCATAAACTTCTAAATCTTCCAGATATCCCCAAGAAAGAATGTCACCCCAAGAAAGATCTTTGTTGTGAGTGAAGAACTGAAGTGCCCTAAGTTTCTTTCTCTCCTTTGGCATAACTTTGAACCATTTCTTTCTTCAGCAAGGTTTTCTCTGGGTATGGTTTCTGGAACACCTTCAGTAGACACTTTTTCCACAATCTTTCTCCTGATTTCATCTTCATTTCGGTCTTTAAACATTTCCGCCAACGAGGGAAATGTTTCATCAACTCCAGAATAGTGGAAATTGATTTCATCATCAGATGAGTCTGAAGCATCTTCAACAATTACATCATTATAGTGATCGGCTTCATAAGCATACCTAGGCTCAAATATGTCTTCGGATGACTGAGGAATTTCATCTTCAATATCGAATTTAAATTTCCCATCTTCTAAACCCAATTCCTCCAACATCTCTTCTCTTGACCTCCTAACCTCAATCACCTCCTCATGTTTATCATGTAAGTAAATAACAGTAGGATTTGTGAGGAATACCTGATCAACGTACTGTTTTCCAGATGTAGAAGTTTCTTGTTGATCATCATCTTCTTGTTCGTTGATCTGATCATTCAGAAACTCCTATATTTTCTGTTCATCAATAGGATTCTCAACCAGTAATCCCGAAGCACCTTGATCATTATCATCATTCTTTTTATCATCATCATCTTTCTTATCATCATTATTTTCATCTTCCTCTTCTTCTTCATCTCCATCAATGATCTCCAAATCAGAATCACTATCCACAACTTCTCCACGAGCTCTCTTTGCTGCTTTTCACCTTTCTTGAATTTTTACTTGGCAAACAATCTCTGATATACTGTAAGGCACCGTGGATGATCTTCCAACAAGGACAAACTGTTGTGTCTTCCATTCCAATAACAACATTTCTTTTGCTTTTCTCTTCTTTTGTATAGCAACAACTCGACGAATAACTTCATCAAAATCAATGGATAGAGAAGACTCACCAACCAGCATGAAGTCTTGATCTTGTTCATTGTTAGCATACTCAGCATTTTGTTCTTGAACATCCTCGATAACTTGTTCTTGAACATCCTCGATAACTTGTTCTTGAACATCTTCAACATTAATCATTTCAATGTCAACTTGACTAGAAGACCCACCAGCTTCTTGAGTTTCCTCAATAACATTTTTGTTCTTTTGTGTGGCTTCTTCAGCTAGTCTCCTTTCTCTTTCAATTCTTCTTTCCTCAACTCTTTTTACTTCAAGATCATTGAAAGCAGCATGAACATCAATCTTCAAGTGATTTTCCATTACTGCATATAACATGCTGAGCTGATTGTCTTTCATTACTTTATCGGCTTTCATTGCATCCATTTCTAACTTCATTGTCTTTATTTCGTTTGATGAAGCTTCACTCATTTCACTGAGAAGCTGATTCAGTGTCTGATTCACATTTTGAAAATTCTTTATCTTCACATTCAATGAAGAAATTTCTGTTGTCAAGCGTTCAAGCACTTTAAAATTATCACTAGCATCATCTTTCATGTTCTTTATTGTCACCTCTTGATCTATCAACACCATTCTGATTTGATCATGAGCTTTCATTAGCTGTTCAACATGTTTCTTTAAAACATCACGTTCTGCTTCAGCTTTTATCTTTTCTTTCTCAAGCTCAGCAACTTTCTTTGCCAATATTTTTACTGCTTCATTGTTGAACACATCAAAGTCATCTCCAAAATTCAAATCTTCTAAAGGATCCCCTGATGCAGGTGGAAGGTTTCCAAACAAATCATCTGTAGTTTTGGGACGCGAAGATTCTGGAATCTTAATATTTTCTGGAATTGGTGGAAATCTAGAAGTAAAATCTCCACCTTCAGTCCTGAACCTTTGATGTTTCATGCTTTTTGCCTTTGCCTCCTTGATCCTTTTGTACTTTAGCACCACCTTTCTTTGCTAGTACTTTTCTTGGAATAACTCCAGCTTGTACAACTTTACGCTTCTTTATTTGTTTCTTTGGCTCATCAGGTTTATAAAACGAATCTTCTTCATCCGATGTTTTCTGCTTCTTAGAAGGCTTTTTCTTCAGTTGAGCTTTTCCTCTCCCAAGTGTTGTTGGATCAAGCTCTGATTCAGACTCAGTACCCTCAGAATCTTCTTCACTTGAATCATCTAGAACAACACCCTCAGGCTTTGTAACTTTAGAACCTTCAGCTTGAACACTAGAACTTTGTTCTTTCTGTACAGTAACTTCCTCATTCCTTTTCAGAAAGCTTTCAAGAGAATGCTTCAATAAATCAGTTCCTTCTTGAATAACTGCTGACGGTTCCAACACTGTTTCATCAATTAGTCTCTGCTATGATTCTCCAGATGGCCCTGTAAAACAAACATTGAATTTATTATTAGAATAATATAACAATTTAACGTTCTAACTTTTCTTATGACTCCCCCTTTCACTGTACCCTTTATCACAATCCTAGGAACCGGTTCCTTTGGAATAGAAACTGCAGGAGAAGTCTTGGGAGTTCTTTTTCTCTTCCCATCTTTTACTTTCTCAACCCACCATCTGGTATTCTTTTCTTTAAACTCACTCATCTTTACATCTTCATTATCTGAATCACTATTTTGGTGTCTCCAAGCATCGTTCTCTGGAGCAACATATCATGGTCTGCTGATTTTGCATATCATTCTTTTCGCTCCTGGATTGGAACCCTTAATTAGTCTACTTAAGGTATCTGCTGTCATGTGCCTCAGACCTAAAATATCATCATTACTTTTCTCAAGGTCCTTGAACTGATCATCAATCAACATTTGTACAAAGAGAGGATACATGATGAACTTCTTGTTTTCAGCTTTTGCATTCTCAGTCATGTAATCAAATATTACTTGAGAAACATTATATGGTCTATTTAAAACAAGGCATGTGATGATGTTCATAAGATAGTCCGTTGTTTCATCATAAGTTCCCTTCCTATGTGATAGAGCATGTGTCACACAATGAACCATAAATTTGTAAGCATGACTGAAATTTGTTTTTAACATTTTTCCATTTATGTGCCCTGAGAATCCCATTCTGCACCATAATCCTTTTGCTAGACGTTCGGGGATAAGGGTTGGATCTTTATCAGAATCAACTAATTCTAACACACGTCTCACATCACCAACTTTTATCTTAATCTCCAAATCTATATCCTTTCCATTCTCATCTCTCTTTGTTACTGCAGAATAGATCGTCTTATCTTGCTCTTCATATCGTGCAGAGTTCCAAAATCGCCTGACATGTGATTGGTAGACTATGGTTTTATCAGTTAGAGCCTTAGCAATCCTGCTTTCTCTCAAGAATTTTGCGACTTCTTCAATCACTGATTTTTCTGTATATTCTTTTTCTAACAGACAATAGATATTATGCGTTTTCTCCCAGTCCTGTATAGAAAAAAATTGATTTAAGAAAAATTTGGAATTTCTTGAAATTTTTCTATCTCTGAAAATCTCTCTCTACATAGTACTGAGACTCAAATTGTTATCCGATCGGATTGGCATCCGACTGGATTGTCATCTTATGAATGCATAAGTTTCCAAGGTATAGAAATGTGAAGGACTTTGTTGTCTGGTCGAGTTACTATCCGAACGGATTGCCACACAAGTTATGTAAATGAATTGTTTGTCCGCTCGGATTGCCATCCGATCGGATTGCCACTTCAAGTAATTGTGAATGAGATGATTGTCCGGTCGGATGATCATTCGACCGGATTGTCATCCGACGCATGACAAGGAAAGAGCATATGAATAAGTGTATTTGAAACGAATTGCCAATCGGTCGAATTGCTATCCAACCGGATTGTACAAATGAGTTTGAAACGAATTACCACTTGGTCGAATTGCTATCCGACCAGATTGTACAAATGATTTTGAAACGAATTGCCACTCGGTCGAATTGCTTTCCGACTGGTTTGTACAAATGATTTGAAATGAATTGACACTCGATCGAATTGCTATCCGACTGGTTTGTACAAATGATGTTGAAACGAATTGACACTCGGTCGAATTGCTATCCGATTCAAAGCAATTTTGTCAGATATCAATGGCACAGATTTCAAAAATCAAAATATGAAACGGATGGCCATTCTATCGAATTACTATCCGACCGGATTGTCATCCTCATTCAAGAACAGTTAAAGATCATTCAAGAGACATCAAAATTTTTCTAAGGCAAAACCTCTAATTGATCATAGATCTACGTAGAGAATCTAATTGCGAGCAAAACCCTATGTTCAATGTTGTCTAATTCATCCTAATCAGGGTTTAATTCGGCAAAAACTCTACCGAAATCCGTATCGACCAAACATCAGATCTACTCAATTTTAACTTGTTATGACACAAATTAAACCGGTGAATCTATAGATCTGATCATTGCGAACACAAACCTATGCTTAAATATCATCAACACTAACTAAAACTACCTAGATCTGACTTAAAGACTCTGTCAGTGACGTCATCGTCAAGAACAGACATCAAACATCAATTTTTAACAGATTTGAGTAAGAAATACGTACCTTTGCCATTGTAAAAGTTGTGCTAACCAACGATCCAATGATTCGTGCAAAGAGGTGTGAAGAAAACAAGATCAGAAAATCAAAGTGTGTGAGAGAGAATGAAGACTGTCCGAGCGAGTAACCTTTGAATGACCTTTGACCCTCTATTTATAGTGACACTTTTTCCACAATATTTCTCCTGATTTCATCTTCATTTCGGTCTTTAAACATTTCCGCCAATGAGGGAAATATTTCATCAACTCCAGAATAGTGGAAATCAATTTCATCATCAGATGAGTCTGAAGCATCTTCAACAATTACATCATTATAGTGATCGGCTTCATAAGCATACCTAGGCTCAAATATGTCTTCGGATGACTGAGGAATTTCATCTTCAATATCGAATTTAAATTTCCCATCTTCTAAACCCAATTCCTCCAACATCTCTTCTCTTGACCTCCTAACCTCAATCACCTCCTCATGTTTATCATGTAAGTAAATAACAGTAGGATTTGTGAGGAATACCTGATCAACGTACTGTTTTCCAGATGTAGAAGTTTCTTGTTGATCATCATCTTCTTGTTCGTTGATCTGATCATTCAGAAACTCCTATATTTTCTGTTCATCAATAGGATTCTCAACCAGTAATCCTGAAGCACCTTGATCATTATCATCATTCTTTTTATCATCATCATCTTTCTTATCATCATTATTTTCATCTTCCTCTTCTTCTTCATCTCCAGCAATGATCTCCAAATCAGAATCACTATCCACAACTTCTCCACGAGCTCTCTTTGCTGCTTTTCACCTTTCTTGAATTTTTACTTGGCAAACAATCTCTGATATACTGTAAGGCACCGTGGATGATCTTCCAACAAGGACAAACTGTTGTGTCTTCCATTCCATTAACAACATTTCTTTTGCTTTTCTCTTCTTTTGTATAGCAACAACTCGACGAATAACTTCATCAAAATCAATGGATAGAGAAGACTCACCAACCAGCATGAAGTCTTGATCTTGTTCATTGTTAGCATACTCAGCATTTTGTTCTTGAACATCCTCGATAACTTGTTCTTGAACATCTTCAACATTAATCATTTCAATGTCAACTTGACTAGAAGACCCACCAGCTTCTTGAGTTTCCTCAATAACATTTTTGTTCTTTTGTGTGGCTTCTTCAGCTAGTCTCCTTTCTCTTTCGATTCTTCTTTCCTCAACTCTTTTTACTTCAAGATCATTGAAAGCAGCATGAACATCAATCTTCAAGTGATTTTCCATTACTGCATATAACATGCTGAGCTGATTGTCTTTCATTACTTTATCGGCTTTCATTGCATCCATTTCTAACTTCATTGTCTTTATTTCGTTTGATGAAGCTTCACTCATTTCACTGAGAAGCTGATTCAGTGTCTGATTCACATTTTGAAAATTCTTTATCTTCACATTCAATGAAGAAATTTCTGCTGTCAAGCGTTCAAGCACTTTAGAATTATCACTAGCATCATCTTTCATGTTCTTTATTGTCACCTCTTGATCTATCAACACCATTCTGATTTGATCATGAGCTTTCATTAGCTGTTCAACATGTTTCTTTAAAACATCACGTTCTGCTTCAGCTTTTATCTTTTCTTTCTCAAGCTCAGCAACTTTCTTTGCCAATATTTTTACTGCTTCATTGTTGAACACATCAAAGTCATCTCCAAAATTCAAATCTTCTAAAGGATCCCCTGATGCAGGTGGAAGGTTTCCAAACAAATCATCTGTAGTTTTGGGACGCGAAGATTCTGGAATCTCAATATTTTCTGGAATTGGTGGAAATCTAGAAGTAAAATCTCCACCTTCAGTCCTGAACCTTTGATGTTTCATGCTTTTTGCCTTTGCCTCCTTGATCCTTTTGTACTTTAGCACCACCTTTCTTTGCTCGTACTTTTCTTGGAATAACTCCAGCTTGTACAACTTTACGCTTCTTTATTTGTTTCTTTGGCTCATCAGGTTTATAAAACGAATCTTCTTCATCCGATGTTTTCTGCTTCTTAGAAGGCTTTTTCTTCAGTTGAGCTTTTCCTCTCCCAAGTGTTGTTGGATCAAGCTCTGATTCAGACTCAGTACCCTCAGAATCTTCTTCACTTGAATCATCTAGAACAACACCCTCAGGCTTTGTAACTTTAGAACCTTCAGCTTGAACACTAGAACTTTGTTCTTTCTGTACAGTAACTTCCTCATTCCTTTTCAGAAAGCTTTCAAGAGAATGCTTCAATAAATCAGTTCCTTCTTGAATAACTGCTGACGGTTCCAACACTGTTTCATCAATTAGTCTCTGCTATGATTCTCCAGATGGCCCTGTAAAACAAACATTGAATTTATTATTAGAATAATATAACAATTTAACGTTCTAACTTTTCTTATGACTCCCCCTTTCACTGTACCCTTTATCACAATCCTAGGAACCGGTTCCTTTGGAATAGAAACTGCAGGAGAAGTCTTGGGAGTTCTTTTTCTCTTCCCATCTTTTACTTTCTCAACCCACCATCTGGTATTCTTTTCTTTAAACTCACTCATCTTTACATCTTCATTATCTGAATCACTATTTTGGTGTCTCCAAGCATCGTTCTCTGGAGCAACATATCATGGTCTGCTGATTTTGCATATCATTCTTTTCGCTCCTGGATTGGAACCCTTAATTAGTCTACTTAAGGTATCTGTTGTCATGTGCCTCAGACCTAAAATATCATCATTACTTTTCTCAAGGTCCTTGAACTGATCATCAATCAACATTTGTACAAAGCGAGGATACATGATGAACTTCTTGTTTTCAGCTTTTGCATTCTCAGTCATGTAATCAAATATTACTTGAGAAACATTATATGGTCTATTTAAAACAAGGCATGTGATGATGTTCATAAGATAGTCCGTTGTTTCATCATAAGTTCCCTTCCTATGTGATAGAGCATGTGTCACACAATGAACCATAAATTTGTAAGCATGACTGAAATTTGTTTTTAACATTTTTCCATTTATGTGCCCTGAGAATCCCATTCTGCACCATAATCCTTTTGCTAGACGTTCGGGGATAAGGGTTGGATCTTTATCAGAATCAACTAATTCTAACACACGTCTCACATCACCAACTTTTATCTTAATCTCCAAATCTATATCCTTTCCATTCTCATCTCTCTTTGTTACTGCAGAATAGATCGTCTTATCTTGCTCTTCATATCGTGCAGAGTTCCAAAATCGCCTGACATGTGATTGGTAGACTATGGTTTTATCAGTTAGAGCCTTAGCAATCCTGCTTTCTCTCAAGAATTTTGCGACTTCTTCAATCACTGATTTTTCTGTATATTCTTTTTCTAACAGACAATAGATATTATGCGTTTTCTCCCAGTCCTGTATAGAAAAAAATTGATTTAAGAAAAATTTGGAATTTCTTGAAATTTTTCTATCTCTGAAAATCTCTCTCTACATAGTACTGAGACTCAAATTGTTATCCGATCGGATTGGCATCCGAATGGATTGTCATCTTATGAATGCATAAGTTTCCAAGGTATAGAAATGTGAAGGACTTTGTTGTCTGGTCGAGTTACTATCCGAACGGATTGCCACACAAGTTATGTAAATGAATTGTTTGTCCGCTCGGATTGCCATCCGATCGGATTGCCACTTCAAGTAATTGTGAATGAGATGATTGTCCGGTCGGATGATCATTCGACCGGATTGTCATCCGACGCATGACAAGGAAAGAGCATATGAATAAGTGTATTTGAAACGAATTGCCAATCGGTCGAATTGCTATCCAACCGGATTGTACAAATGAGTTTGAAACGAATTACCACTTGGTCGAATTGCTATCCGACCAGATTGTACAAATGATTTTGAAACGAATTGCCACTCGGTCGAATTGCTTTCCGACTGGTTTGTACAAATGATTTGAAATGAATTGACACTCGGTCGAATTGCTATCCGACTGGTTTGTACAAATGATGTTGAAACGAATTGACACTCGGTCGAATTGCTATCCGATTCAAAGCAATTTTGTCAGATATCAATGGCACAGATTTCAAAAATCAAAATATGAAACGGATGGCCATTCAGTCGAATTACTATCCGACCGGATTGTCATCCTCATTCAAGAACAGTTAAAGATCATTCAAGAGACATCAAAATTTTTCTAAGGAAAAACCTCTAATTGATCATAGATCTACGTAGAGAATCTAATTGCGAGCAAAACCCTATGTTCAATGTTGTCTAATTCATCCTAATCAGGGTTTAATTCGGCAAAAACTCTACCGACATCCGTATCGACCAAACATCAGATCTACTCAATTTTAACTTGTTATGACACAAATTAAACCGGTGAATCTATAGATCTGATCATTGCGAACACAAACCTATGCTTAAATATCATCAACACTAACTAAAACTACCTAGATCTGACTTAAAGACTCTGTCAGTGACGTCATCATCAAGAACAGACATCAAACATCAATTTTTAACAGATTTGAGTAAGAAATACGTACCTTTGCCATTGTAAAAGTTGTGCTAACCAACGATCCAATGATTCGTGCAAAGAGGTGTGAAGAAAACAAGATCAGAAAATCAAAGTGTGTGAGAGAGAATGAAGACTGTCCGAGCGAGTAACCTTTGACTGACCTTTGACCCTCTATTTATAGTGACATATGAGTCGAATTACTATCCGACCGGATTGCTATCCGAGCGAGGCACAAATTTGATTTTTTGAACTTTGACATTTTGACCTTTTGACTTTTTCACCAATTTTGTTAGTTTTTAGAAATCCACGTAAGTATCTAGGTCCAAGTTAATGACCCTAGGTACTTAATTTGTCGACCAAGTCCAACTTAATGACCTTGGTTGACCCGATACAAAGCAAACTGATATTTTCTTTATTCTTGTACAACCATTTTTCTGAAAATTACAAGTTTCAACTTAATAAACTTGTATTTGACTTTTCATTTCCACAAGATTAACATAATTAGCTCCTAACTTATCTGTCTAGTCTCAGAAACTTCCAGCATCTTTCTCAAACTACGATTCTGAAGATCAACTTTCTACTTTGGTTTGTCGGAAAAAATAAAGCAGAAATAGAAAATCTTTTTGGATTTTAATAAAGTTTCTAGACTAGAAAAAGAAATACAGAAATAAAATGCAGTAAAAATAAACTATTTAAAAACATATTTTTGGTGAGTGTGTTAGGGAATCATATCAGCTGCCGACAAATTACAAGTACCGATAAGCTTGATTTCATCTTCAGCATTAAATAATTCGCTTAGATTGTCGATATACTGATCCACTTAAGTTCTCACACAAATTTCAATCTATCTAGGATACGAGTTAGGTGAATTAAGAACTTAAACTCATTCATGTGTCCCACCTCTTGAATATACTCCTGTATCCAGATCCCAATATTCAGTCTTACAGGTGAGTATACCACAGATGATATCTGTAAGGGGTTAAATTGCGAAACCGTGAGAGCTCAGGTCATAACTTATGTTCAGCAGAGAGATGACGGTTCGACTTTAGTGGGTCCCCTTTAGAGGATCTTTTTTTACAACAGCAATGATTATCAATTTTATTGTTTCATCATTTTTGCTGAGGGCGGCGCTATATTTCAAGCAATTGGTAAAGTATTCTCCGGGGACTAGGCCATTGCTTCCGCAAAATCAGAAGTCCCGGGATAATACCCTAGATACCACTGAGTATAAAGACCTAGTATCTCAGAAAGAGGGGTCTTTCAAACAAGATTTCAGGGGTTACCTATATATCCAAGTAGTGTTCCCCACGAAATAAGCAAGTGGAAATTTTGGTTTATATCCCGAACAAATCTACTAAATGTGTAAAAACCTATCGGCACAACATTAGCGAGATTGTTTAACACCATTTTAAATTTTCCATATCTTTAGCATACTATAACTGTCTAGCTGATGTACTATCATTTTCCCTTTATACACAAGCTCTTTTTCAGTTTCTTATTGTTTTTTGATTTTGAAATATCTCATGTTTTTGGGTTTTTGAATTTTTTATTGTTTTTGTATTTTTTTTTTTGAAAATATGAATATGACCTATCTCCCCCTAAATACCAAAACATCTAAAAATTCGACAAACCATTGCAGATTGCTTTTCAACATCATCTACAGTGGTACCTTCATCAACGCCAAGAATCCCCTCCAACACCGATAAAAGCTTCATACCGTTCAGTTTTAATAGATATTGAAAACGAGTTTTATCAAACGCTTTGGTATGTAAATCAGCTTTTTGTTCGTCAGTGTGGATTTTTTCTATTCGTATCAACTTCTTCTCGAAACAGTCTCGGATGAACTGATGACGAATTTCAATGTGTTTGGTTTTAGCGTGATGAACATGATTTTTTTTATGTTTATAGCTGCCTCGTTATCAACAAAGATAGGGGAGTTAAGAAATTGCAAACCGTAGTCACGCATCTGTTGCTGGATCCACAAAATCTGAGAGCAGCAGCTGCTAGCAGATACATATTCGGCTTCACATGTGGATAAAGCGACAGAGGGCTGCTTCTTGCATTGCCAGGTGACTAATCGCGGTCCGAAAAACTGGCACCCCGCTGTTTTTGATTTAGCGTTCACTTTGCAGCATTCGAAATCGGAATCAGAATATCCCTCAAGCGTGAAATCGCCTTCTTTTGGATACCACAACCCCAGTGATGGAGTTCCTTTCAGGTAGCGTAGAATCCTTTTCACAATTACCATATGAGAGGCTCTGGGACTTGACTGAAACCGTGCTGCGAGGCAAGTTGGATACATAATATCTGGTCTAGATGTCGTCAAATACATCAGCGATCCAATCATGGAGCGATACAACGTTTCTGTGACAACCGTCACTTTTCCGTACATTCCGTACACTAAATGAATAGTAATTTGTGCTTTAATGACTGTGCATGATCTGGTTTACCAGACAAATAAATTTTTGAATTCCATGCAAGTGAATTCATGCACGTGTATACTACAAAATATTGCTTTATGCATAAACGAGAGCGTTGCGTCAGAAATACTAGTAAACTCACCAGTAAGACACTCTGTGTCAACAAAACTGCAGAAAGCAGTCAGACATTAGAATTGAGGCCTAGGTATAGGTCCAACAACAAGAATACATTAAAACCCAAGAGTACATACAAAGGTTTACATATGTACCATCCAGAAGCTAATTTAAGCACTAAAAAGCACCCGAAACACACTTCAAGTGCATAATTTTATTAAATTCAGCAATAAATCAGCTTTTAACACATAAATGTTATGCAGAAATTATGATTTATCATCCAGAATACTTCCCTAAGTGTCGGGAATTGAAAGTGTCACAAAAGAATACTTAGAAGACACTAAACGGTGCAATTTAGCACCTTAACGAACCGGACATTACCCAGAACATAAAAATATTACTAGAAGCATTGTTTTAGTGTTATGAAACTAGTTATGAGCACTACTCATCATATTACTACTTAAAACACTAAAACACAATTAACCCCTAAATTAAACACTTAACAAGTAACTAGATTGTGCAACTAACAATTGAAATGAAACCATACCCCCCCTCATAACCGATTAGGGACAAGGGTCCCACCCCCTTGATCTCTTTTGATTATTTTATTAGATATGTAAGATGGACATGGAACACATTAACCTCTAGTTAATGAAGTGTTGGGAGATGTTATTTAAGAACCACAAGGCATAACCTCTACATCATTCATCACCTTCACTACACCATAACTCCTCCTCCCACACCTCCATACTTACGGCCCAAACACCCCCTCTACACACCTTCATTTTCGTTCCATTCCAATACATTCTAAGGTGGTTCTAAGGTGTCTCGAGCCTATTTAGGAAGGTTGCAAGAAACGGATCTTGAAGGACCTCTCTCTAGTGCTTTTATCCACCACATTTATACTCTTGAACTCCCCTAGCCTTGTGCTAGTAGTAAGTTTCTTAGATCTTCATCTTCTTCATATTTTTGATGGTTAATAGTGAAAAGAATGGTGAAATATCAAGAAACACTAGGAACATAATCAAGTCTTGAAGCATAAACTAACAAAGTGATGAAGTGTGGTTAAAATAATGAAGAAATCATGTTATTCTTGTATTGTTATGCTTGTTGTTTGTTGTATGCTAGTTAAAATGATATGGTTCATCACATGGACTTGCTAGGTCATGTTTAAGAACATGAACTAGCAAGATGTGAAAGTTAGAGATATGTGGATGATGAAATTATCCACACATAAACTATGAGCTTGGATAAATAAAATGTTTTCTTGAAAAATAAAGATCAAAGTGAGTTATAAACTTGTAGATCTAAAGATCTATGAGTGGTTTTTCAAAAGAACCAAGTTAAAAATATGAGTTTCACTAAAACTTGGATCTTACATAAACTTAACACATTTTTGGAGGATAAACAAGTGTAGAAACACTTGTGTAACAAGAAAATTTCACAAAGAAATATTTCTAGAAAATATGACTAGAAGTTGTGAATATTCAAACTCGTTAAAAATAAAGTCTTTAAGGAACTAATCATATTTTTAAAGGTAACAAGACTTACAAAGTATGCTAGTAAGTTACTACATACTTTTATAAACTTTCAAGTTCATAAGTTTATACTTTATGCTTGTTTTTTAGTAGTTTGGTAAATAAAGATGGTATGTTGTTGATTGTTGAAGACGATATTAAAAGAAAATAAACACATGTTTTGAAAACATGGGAAACCTCCATTTTTAGGTGAAACTCTGTCAAAATTTCTGTAAAATTTTGACACTTAGAAAAATGTAAGTTTTGAGAAACTTATTCCCTAAAAATGTATCTAAAAACATTTACCAAGGTTTCCCCAACTTTTGTGTTGAGAAATGAGGATTTCTTCAAAGAATAAAAATGGATATTAAGTATGTATATTTGTGAGAAAAATATATATATTTTATCACCAATTTTTGTGCTAAGTGTATGTAGTATGTATTATACTTGATAGTGTATTAGGACTTGAAGATACACTAAATACTCCTAAGGAGTGAAGATACAAAAATACACATACAACATACTTAGACAAATACAAGATACTTATATTTATTTTTGAGAAAATAATATAAGTAAGACACATAGTTAAAAATATAAATTATTTTTAACACAAGAACACATTTACAAAAGATAGTGACTTGTACTTGTGCGATACAAGTCTAGTGACTAACGTTAATAAAACACGTTTAGGTCACGACGCTAGATAAGCAAATCCGGTGAAGTTTACGACGCAGGAACGCAAAGTTGTGAGTTCATGCTCCCCCTTTTCTTTAACTGTTTTTGGTTTAATAACTCTCGGGGGTGAAATACATGTTACAAATATTACAATGTTTACAAATGGTATGATAACAAGAAGCACTCTTGGTGAGAACGAGTACCAAGTATGATGCGAATTGAGAACACAAAAATACAAGAAGCACTCTTGGTGAGAACGAGTACCAAGTATGATGCGATTTGAGAACACAAAACTACAAGAAGCACTTTTGGTGAGAACGAGTACCAAGTATGATGCTTTTTTTTAGAGATGCCTAGAAAATACTAGATCATGTGAGCACAGACATAATACTAAAAATGCCATAGAGTCTTGGTGAAAACTAGTAACAAGCCATTAAAAACATTCATTAGTTAGGGACGAGGGTTAGATCTAACGGGTACGGCCGAACCCCACTCATGGTCACAATTAGTACCTAGTAGTGCTTCGGAGTCCCAGTCGAGGTTAATCGACACAGTCGAGGTTAATCGACACAGTCGAGGTTAATCGAAATCAACACAGTCGAGGGTAATCGACACAGTCAAAGGAAATTGACACAGTCGAGGTTAATCGACACAGTCGAGGGTAATCGACACAGTAAAGGAGCCAACACTAATGCTCCCTATGTCCTCACATGCCTTAATGTCCTTGTACAAACATTCAATTAGTACGTGGTGTACACAAGAAAACTTGATTTACACAAGAATACTTTATTATACAAGAATACTTTATTTATACAAGATACATACCATGTTTTCATACAAGGTACGCAAAACGCATGAACTCGCTCAACTTTATGTTGATGTTTTCCAAAATTACATGTATTTCAGGTGACAGGATGGATCTTGGGTGCAAGTGTCATAACTAGAAGTAGACTTCAAGTTTAGATGTCATCCACTTTTGTTGAATTGTAACCTAGACGAAGGTTGTGTTTTTGAAACTTAAATAACAAGTGTTTGTAATACTCAAATTTTATGAATGGATGAACATCGTTTTGATCATGTAGTTGTTTATTACGATTGAATGAAATGATATTAAACTAGTCACACATCATACGCTTCCGCAAAAGACAGGGTGTGACAGTTTGGTATCAGAGCTTCGATTGTAGTGAACTAGGATTCCTTCTCGAGTCTAGACTACAATCACTAGAGTTCTCTCACGAAAAACATTTTTACAAAAAGGTTTTCATTGCATTCACGTAAGCGCCAAGATCCACGAGTCAAACACTTTTCAAAAAGAGACAAGGCAAGGACATTGGTAGGGAATACCCTCAAAATAAGGTGCCAACTAAGGCATAGTCTACACAAGTTAGACTTGCCAAAAATAAAATACACTCTTGGTGACCACTAGTACCAAGTAGTGTCTTTGTCGTAAATCGAAAACTAGAAAAATGACCCCCCCCCCCCAAAAAAAACGAGAGTTATAAGAAACATGATGCATAGAGATGCCTATTTATGCTAAGTAGCATATTTGTTATTGATATACATATATACGAATAAGTGTACGGAATAAATATTGACGTGAACACATACAAATAAGTGTACGGAATGATTATTGACGTGAACAAGATACTTTCGACTCCGACTCCTATTATTGTACGTAACTCGCACGATGAAGCTATCAACCTCGCGTTCATTGCATAGCTCATAGCTAGAGTGACTACCAAACAAGATTCTGAGCTTGCTTCCGTAGGAAATGGCTGCTCTTCCCTCTCGATCATGAAGGTGCCTGACTACGGTGATGATGACGAGGCAGAGGCGGCAACCTTGAACGAATTCTTAATCAATGGGACGAGATCCCTGCGGCTTATGTGAAGCAAGATTGACGAAATACGTGACCAGAAAAGGAAGATGAAGTATTCATCTTGAAGATGCCCCTCCAACTACTAGGAAATTCTCCTTATTCCTACTTCATCTAATCATCGTGCCTATTCACGCATAACGATAACGAGTGTTAGTGCATGGACCACCGCAATGGTCCTTTCCATGACAGAGGTATAAGGACAGTAGTGTCCCCTCCTTGAATGATCATCTGCTTGGACGAGAGGAAATTGGGGTAACTGTGCAAGACAATTTATTATTACGGGGGCCCACGTAGTAACGACTTGTTGTGCATAGAAATCCTGGTGGACTCTGCGGGTCGAGCTAATGAAACCCACACAAAAATAATCTATAGGTGTTCACACGTTCATATGGTAGAACAATACATAGATCAGTGCTTTAGCGCGTTATAAAGTAGGAAGCCTGTCTTAGCCTACTTCGTGACTGACAGTTCTACCTGTCTACGAGACGTTTGAGAAACGTTAATTAAGCAAGTGAAGATGGATGACATTCGAAAAGATTCAGTGACGTTACACTCTCTATCACCCCTACATGAACAATCCCATCTCTGGGAAAATTTACACATCAATAAAACTAATATAGCAGGAAATAACTGAAACCTAAATGACCGAGGCGATGTAACCTCGAGTCCATTTTTCCATTAAAAACAATAAGCCAAGTTGGCAAGCCTATGTGAAGGCTTAGTAATTGTTTCCTTGCTCATACATTGATTATATATACATGTGAAATTGGGTGATTACATGATGGCTTATGGTGCTATGTACCTCATAGACAATTATGGAATATTGTCTAACCTACTTCGTACCTTTTGACAGAAGAGAATGCCGCCCAGACGAGACACAAACACCAGTACGTTGCCAAGGACAGAAGCTAAGCTTCAAGAATGAATCTCACAGGCAATTGCACGACATGAAGCCCTCCGCTCTGAACACAGCGGTGTCGCTACCGGAAATAACCCTCCAACTGGCTGCACCTATAAACAGTTCCTGGACTGCAAGCCATTAAACTTTGACGGCATAGGAGGCGCTGTTGCGTTTGTACGTTGGGCAGAAAAGACTGACTCCGTTCTAAGAATGAGTAATTGTTCGCCCCAACAGCAAGTTACCTTTATCTCAGGGTTATTTTTAGATGGCGCACTCTCCTGGTGGAACCTTCAGGTTCAGACCCTTGGTGCAGATGCTGCTTATGCACTGAGCTGGGACGAGCTTAAGGAAATGATGGAAAAGAAATACCGTTCTAGGGCTGAAATCCAGAAGCTCGAGGTGGAATTCTGGAACTTGAAAATGGACGGATCGAAGATTCCTGAATATGTCCAGCGATTTCACGACTTGTCTAGGGTCGTCCCCTACTTGGTCAAACCGGAATTCAAAAGGATTGAACGATTCATTTGGGGACTTGCACCTCAAATTAGGAGCTTGGTTACTACCTCAAGGCCTCCAACTATCGCAGAGGCTATCGATTTAAGCGTTACGCTTACTGAAGAAGCTCTACGTGCGGGAAAATTTTCGGAATCTGAGGATAACAAGAAAGAGACTCATGTGGAGTCATTAGGCAATAAGAAAAGGAAGTCTTCGAACCTAAAGGTGGGCACACAAGTCGGCAATGGGAGCTCTAAAGCAAACAAAAGAAAGAAAGTGAATCCACCGCATGGCAGAAAAACTGATGGGGCCGCTAATAAGGCCGGTGGTAAAGTTTACTCGGGGACTAAGCCAAGGTGTGGGGAATGCAACTTTCACCATGAAGGTCGATGTCTGAGGCCTAAGTGCGGGAAGTGTGGAAAAAAAGGGCACAGCAAGGACGCCTGTTGGGCGAAGGACCCAAATGGAAGAAATAAGAGAATACCAGGTTGCTACAGATGTGGTGAAGCAGGGCACTTTAGGAAAGATTGCCCTGGGAAGAAACAAGCAAGGAAGGGTTTTCATGATCGAAACTCGTGAAGCATGCCAGGATCCAGATGCGGTTACGGGTACGGGTACGTTCCCTATTAACCAACCTACTGCATCTACTTTCAATTAGTACTGGCATCAACTTTAACCTTGCATGCTTAGAACTTAAGAAACTGCTTGGCCTAGTAAAATAGACGAGCCGTATTCTTTAGAAATGGGCATATAGAAGGCTAGTTTAAGCAGACGAAGCAATTAAGGATTGTATTTAGGGACTCAGAAGGCCAGAACCTTCTGTTACCATTGACTTGAGAAGTCATGATATGATAGTCAGCATGGATTGGATATCCAAGTAGACTACATAGCTTGAGAACATCCCCGTGGCGGAAGCAGTTCCAGTAGCCTTTTCTGAAGACTTGCCAGGATTACCTCCAAGCGACAAGAGGAACCTCGTGCCAGGAGCGGCACTAGTACCGAATGACACCATACCGACTAGCCTTGTCCGCGAAGCTTGAGTTTCCAGTATAACTACAAGAGCTACTAGACAGAAGGAATTAAAGACGTGACATCCTCAGTTAAGGACATGAGAAGGAAATTGACGGTTTCCATTTTGCAAAAATCCCAGAGAATTGAGAATCAGAATCCTTTGCCAAGGACTGATAACATGAACAGACAAATCATAAGGTACTAGATACCACCCAAGGATCAACTTGAAGACAAAATGTCCTCTACTGTGAATACAAGAAGGAAATATCCCTAAAACGACCTTTAGGACTCGCTTCGAGCATTACGAGTTCCTTGTCGTACCATTTGGCTTAACACATGAATCGACAATATTCATGGACCTCATGAATCGAACGTGTAAGCCATACTTGGATAAATCATGATTACACTTATTGACTACATTCTTATATGGCCAATGACCAAGGAAGGTCGTGAGCAACAGCTACAATTTACCTTGCAACTCTTAGAGAAAAGAACAGTTATATGCTATGATAACGAAAAGCGGATTTCGAATTCGCGAAGTGAGAACTTTAAGATACATGGTGGATAAGAACGAAATTCATGCCAACCCTGCAACCAAGAGCTAAGGAGCTAAAGTTGCAATTATGTGGCGTTTCTCAACAAAGTCTCGATTGTACGACGATGCAATAAGACCACAACATTGCATACGCGGCACATTGATTGAGGAATCATGAGAAGAAACCTTTAGCTAGATACAGTAATTGCGCGCCGCAAAATTTGACGTCATTACCTGAAAGAAAACGCTTCACGATCTTTACTGATCACAAGGGTTGCAGCACACCATTGATCGTAAAACTTGAATATTAACGAAGATGGACTAAGCTACTGAACGATGCAGACGGTATGAACACGATACGTGCTTGTGTGATAAACTTAATAAAAAGTTGGAACACTCACTCGCCCTTAGTAGAGTCTTCCTACAACAGTATTTATCACACCGCCGTTTGAACCGCTTCGTGTGAAGCTTCAGATGGAACATAATAAGTCGATCCCCGTCATGTTGAACGGAGACCAGAAATAAACAATCTAGAGGCAAACCGTTTAGATATGTGAACATATCAAGG
The DNA here is from genome assembly GCA_030545235.1 of Helianthus tuberosus. NCBI lineage: Eukaryota > Viridiplantae > Streptophyta > Magnoliopsida > Asterales > Asteraceae > Helianthus > Helianthus tuberosus. The sequence continues at coordinate 124,763,202 of CM060449.1, read as the reverse complement.
CAGCCCTCAGAATACAGAAAGATTGCGCCGATGAGAGGCAGAAATCGTAAGAATTTGAGACAAGAAGTATGAAAAAAATGAGAGCCTCGCCTAGAGAAGGCGTAGTGTGATTTGGAAAACGAAAAGGTTGAATCCCCGGTGTAGGGATCAGAACCATTGTGCACAAGATGAAACTTCCAGAAAAACGTCAGTAGTGATCGCGACACATTCATGTGTCTAGTCTTTAGAGGAGTCTGACTCAAGTAACAGTCGTTGTTCCCATAAATAAGATTCACGTCAATAACAAACGACAAATTACTATAAAACCTGTTAAGGTTTCGAACCAAGAGTCCACAATACTATAAAACCTGTTAAAGTTGCGGACCAAGAGTCCACAAGACACAGAAAAGACATAATTGATTTACTTGAGTACAATAGAATTCATGACATGACCCAGAATTACATGGGAACGTAAAGACAAATCATGAATCTAAGTGACCATATTTGATTCACAACTCCCCTGCAACCGATGGCATCGCTTGAATTTCGGGACGAAATTCTTTTAACGGGGGGAGACTGTGACAACCGTCACTTTTTCGTACATTCCGTACACTAAATGAACAGTAATTTGTGCTTTAATGAATGTGCATGATCTGGTTTACCAGACAAATGAATTTTTGAATTCCATGCAAGTGAATTCATGCACGTGTATACTACAAAATCTTGCTTTATGCATAAACGAGAGCGTTGCGTCAGAAATACTAGTAAGCTCACCAGTAAGACACTCCGTGTCAACAAAACTGCAGAAAGCAGTCAGACATTAGAATTGAGGCCTAGGTGTAGGTCCAACAGCAAGAATACATTAAAACCCAAGAGTACATACAAGGGTTTACATATATACCATCCGGAAGCTATTTTAAGCACTAAAAAGCACCCGAAACGCACTTCAAGTGCAGAATTTTATTAAATTTAGCAATAAATCAGCTTTTAACACATAAATGTTATGCAGAAATTATGATTTATCATCCAGAATACTTCCCTAAGTGTCGGGAATTGAAAGTGTCACAAAAGAATACTTAAAAGACACTAAACAGTGCAATTTAGCACCTTAACGAACCAGACATTACCCGGAACATAAAAATATTACTAGAAGCATTGTTTTAGTGTTAAGAAGCTAGTTATGAGCACTACTCATCATATTACTACTTAAAACACTAGTTAATGAAGTGTTGGGAGATGTTATTTAAGAACCACAAGGCATAACCTCTACATCATTCATCACCTTCACTACACCATAACTCCTCCTCCCACACCTCCATACTTACGGCCCAAACACCCCCTCTACACACCTTCATTTTCGTTCCATTCCAATACATTCTAAGGTGGTTCTAAGGTGTCTCGAGCCTATTTAGGAAGGTTGCAAGCAACGGATCTTGAAGGACCTCTCTCTAGTGCTTTTATCCACCACATTTATACTCTTGAACTCCCCTAGCCTTGTGCTAGTAGTAAGTTTCTTAGATCTTCATCTTCTTCATATTTTTGATGGATAATAGTGAAAAGAATGGTGAAATATCAAGAAACAGTAGGAACATAATCAAGTCTTGAAGCATAAACTAACAAAGTGATGAACTATGGTTAAAATAATGAAGAAATCATGTTATTCTTGTGTTGTTATGCTTGTTGTTTGTTGTATGCTAGTTAAAATGATATGGTTCATCACATGGACTTACTAGATCATGTTTAAGAACATGAACTAGCAAGATGTGCAAGTTAGAGATATGTGGATGATGAAATTATCCACACATAAACTATGAGCTTGGATAAATAAAATGTTTTCTTGAAAAATAAAGATCAAAGTGAGTTATAAACTTGTAGATCTAAAGATCTATGAGTGGTTTTTCAAAAGAACCAAGTTAAAAATATGAGTTTCACTAAAACTTGGATCTTACATAAACTTAACACATTTTTGGAGGATAAACAAGTGTAGAAACACTTGTGTAATAAGAAAATTTCACAAAGCAATATTTCTAGAAAATATGACTAGAAGTTGTGAATATTCAAACTCGTTAAAAATAAAGTCTTTAAGGAACTAATCATATTTTTAAAGGTAACAAGACTTACAAAGTATGCTAGTAAGTTACTACATACTTTTATAAACTTTCAAGTTCATAAGTTTATAGTTTATGCTTGTTTTTTACTAGTCTGGTAAATAAAGATGGTATGTTGTTGATTGTTGATGATGATATTAAAAGAAAATAAACACATGTTTTGAAAACATGGGAAACCTCCATTTTTAGGGGAAACTCTATCAAAATTTCTGTAAAATTTTGACACTTAGAAAAATGTAAGTTTTGAGAAACTTATTCCCTAAAAATTTATCTAAAAACATTTACCAAGGTTTCCCCAACTTTTGTGTTAAGAAATGAGGATTTCTTCAAAGAATAAAAATGGATATTAAGTATGTATATTTGTGAGAAAAATATATATATTTTATCACCAATTTTTGTGCTAAGTGTATGTAGTATGTATTTTACTTGATAGTGTATTAGGACTTGAAGATACATTAAATACTCCTAAGGAGTGAAGATACAAAAATACACATACAACATACTTAGACAAATACAAGATACTTATATTTATTTTTGAGAAAATAATATAAGTAAGACACATAGTTAAAAATATAAATTATTTTTAACACAATAACACATTTACAAAAGATAGTGACTTGTACTTGTGCGATACAAGTCTAGTGACTAACGTTAATAAAACACGTTTAGGTCACGACACTAGATAAGCAAATCCGTTGAAGTTTACGACACAGGAACGCAAAGTTGTGAGTTCATGCTCCCCCTTTTCTTTAACTGTTTTTTGTTTTATAACTCTCGGGGGTGAAATACATGTTACAATGTTTACAAATGGTATGATAACAAGAAGCACTCTTGGTGAGAACGAGTACCAATTATGATGCGAATTGAGAACACAAAAATACAAGAAGCACTCTTGGTGAGAATGAGTACCAAGTATGATGCGATTTGAGAACACAAAAATACAAGAAGCACTCTTGGTGAGAACGAGTACCAAGTATGATGCTTTTTTTTTTGGAGAGATGCCTAGAAAATACTAGATCATGTGAGCACAGACATAATACTAAAAATGCCATAGAGTCTTGGTGAAAACTAGTACCAAGCCATTAAAAACATTCATTAGTTAGGGACGAGGGTTAGATCTAACGGGTACGGCCGAACCCCACTCATGGTCACAATTAGTACCTAGTAGTGCTTCGGAGTCCCAGTCGAGGTTAATCGACACAGTCGAGGGTAATCGACACAGTCAAAGGAAATTGACACAGTCGAGGTTAATCGACACAGTCGAGGGTAATCGACACAGTAAAGGAGCCAACACTAATGCTCCCTATGTCCTCACATGCCTTAAAGGAGCCAACACTAATGCTCCCTATGTCCTCACATGCCTTAATGTCCTTGTACAAACATTCAATTAGTACGTGGTGTACGCAAGAAAACTTGATTTACACAAGAATACTTTATTCTACAAGAATACTTTATTTATACAAGATACATACCATGTTTTCATACAAGGTATGCAAAACGCATGAACTCGCTCAACTTTATGTTGATGTTTTCCAAAATTACATGTATTTCAGGTGACAGGATGGATCTTGGGCGCAAGTGTCATAACTAGAAGTAGACTTCAAGTTTAGATGTCATCCACTTTTGTTGAATTGTAACCTAGACGATGGTTGTGTTTTTGAAACTTAAATAACAAGTGTTTGTAATACTCAAATTTTATGAATGGGTGAACATCGTTTTGATCATGTAGTTGTTTATTACGATTGAATGCAATGATATTAAACCAGTCACACAGCATACGCTTCCGGAAAAGACAGGGTGTGACAGTTTCATCTACCTTGTCTCCGGTGAGATCAGGGTTTATCCCATGGTTCGTCGCTAACGGGGTGGACATTGGTGACATTCCTGACATCCCGAATTTCTCCAGAACATCATGAACATACTTGGTTTGATGTATGAACGTTCCCTCGGGTAGTTGATCAACCTGAAGCCCAGGGTAAGAACTCGGCATGGGGAAGTCACCGCGGAGCTAGCTTGGTCGGGTAGCGGCTCCCAGAGTGAGATCACTCTGGCGGTTGGGAGGACCGTGCACTATCCCCCCCCCTGACATTTCAAACTTCTGCTTCATAACATTTTCAAAATCTTTGCAGAGTTGTTCATTTGTAGACCTGAAAATTATGTCGTCCACGTAAATTTGAACTATCAGAAGATGTCCATCGACTTCTTTTGTGAACAAAGTGGCGTCTACCTTTCCTCGGATGAAGTTGTTGGCTAACAGGTGTTGAGACAGGGTCTCATACCAGGCTCTCGGGGCCTGATGTAAGCCGTATAACGCCTTATCCAATAGATAAACTTTATCTTTGTGGATTGGGTCGGTGAAGCCCGGTGGCTGTCCGACATATACCTCCTCTTTCACTTTGCCATAGAGAAATGCCGACTTCACATCTAACTGAAAAACTTTAAATCCTTTCCAAGATGCAAATGCTAGGAAGATTCTGATTGCTTCAAGTCTAGCAACCGGAGCATATACTTCAGTGAAATCTATCCCCTCCTGCTGACTGAAACCTTGGACAACTAGTCGAGCTTTGTTGTGAATAATAACTCCTCGATCATCCCTCTTGCACTTGAACACCCACTTGGTGTTTATCTTCCTGTGACCATCAGGCAGGTCCACCAGTTTCCATACACCCAGCTTCTCAAACTGACTCAGCTCCTCTTGCATCGCGTTGACCCAAGAATCTTCAGTTAGTGCTTCCTTGTACGTTCGCGGCTCAATCTACGAAATAAAACAACTAAGTGAAAACTGTGTCTGTAAAGGAGCAACTGTAGAATAAAAACAAGTAAGGCCTTGGTCAATTTGTTGTCTGGTGCGGACGCCTGATTGTAATTCTCCAATGATCAACTCTTCTGGATGGTACGAAAGAGTTCTCGGCATCACCTCGCCTGAAACATCTACCTCGCCTTCCAAATTTGTGACATTCTAATTTGCATCTTGTTCACTGACTGGAATAGTTTGACTTGAAATCTGGATCTGCTCCCCCTCAGAATCTGAATCACCATGATCAAATATTGGTCTGTTCTCAGATTCTTGGTTATCATTCTCTGCCGGCTGATTATCATGAGCAACTCCATTTTGTTGGATATCATCATGTTCTCCAGCATTGCTTGGACTGGCTTCATCGTCATTAGAAGCTCGATTTTGACGTCTAGAATACTCGGCTGGAAATCTTTCCTGTGATGACTCATACTCTCTCAGAATATCCAACTCGTCAAAGAAATCTTCTTCTTCTTTTATGTCAAACGATTGCCACAAAGTGTCATAGTGAAAACGCCATGAATCGCCGGGATTTTGCGGCGGCATTGTATAGCCTTGACATTCAACATTGTATGCCTCAATAATTTGCTTCAAGCTAGGAATGAATACTCGCTTCAATGGACTTGCATAACCCACGAATATTCCTTCTACGCCTTTTTGATCAAATTTACCATGAAGCTCTAGAACGGTACAGGGAGACCCAAACGGTTCAAGATACTTAAGGTTTGGCTTATGATTGTTCAATAGCTCGAAACATGTCTTGTTGAATTTCTTCACTGTAAGAACCCGGTTGAGCGTATAGCATGAGGCTGACACTGCTTCTGCCCAAAAGTTGACAGGTAGTTTGGAATCGGCAAGCATCGTCCTGGCTGTTTCGATTAGCGTCCTGTTCTTTCTTTCAGTGACTCCATTCTGCTGCGAAGTGTAAGGAGCACTAAATTCATGCAATATACCTCTCTCATCACAATATTCTTGCATCTTGTTGTTCTTGAACTCAGTACCATTATCACTTCTGATTCTATTGATACGTCTTTGGTATAAGTTTTCAATTTTTCTGAACAACGCCATTAAACTTTCAAACGTCTCATCTTTTGATTTTAAAAATGATACCCATGAAAATCTCGAGTAGTCATCTGTTACTACTAAATAGTAGAGATCTCCAGTTATGCTTTTGACGTTTACTGGACCAAAAAGATCCATATGAAGTCTCTCTAACGGTCTTGAGATTGAATTTTCTTTCTTCCCGAGGTGAGATTTCTTCTTTTGCTTTCCTTTGACACAGCTAATGCACTCCCCCTCAAGATGAAAACCTTTTACATGAACACCCGTAACTAAATCATTGTGCACCAAGTGATTCATTTTTCTAAGATGTATATGACCCATCTTCCGGTGCCACAATTGCGATTCCTTTTCTGTTGCTCTTGACATAAAACAATGAGCCTGACCCGTTGTAGTAGTTGCTACACTCATGTCTAAAACGTACAGATCGTTAACTCTGGGCGCTCTCATGATCACCCATTCTTCGGGAACAACAAATCCTGGTTTCAAGATCAAACATTCTTTGTCTGTAAAGTGCGTTGTATACATATGATCACATATCTGAGAAATACTTAGAAGATTGTTTTCAAGCTCGGCGATGTAGTTAACTCTCTCAAACGTAACAATTCCATTGGATAGAGTCCCTTCACCAATTATTCTACCACCTTGATTTCCTACAAAACCCACATAACCTCCATTAAACCCCCTAACATCATACAATAGGGTCTTCTTCCCTGTCATGTGCCGATAAGGTCCACTATCCATAATCCAACGTGAAACGGATCTTGGAAGCTCCTGCACATTTCAAAAATATTTAGTTAGATGTTGATGCCACCCAAGCCTTTTTCGACTCAGGTAACTTGACATTGAGGTGAGTTTTTGCAATGTAGAGTGGTGGAAAATTCTTGTCATTTATCTTTAAGCTCTCCTCAGACCCAATCTCAACCTTTTTGTATAAGAAAAATTTGTCGTTTTGAGGTTGACTAAATGATTGGTCATTTTTTGGTACATCTCTCTTTTCAGAAGTATGAGACTTTTGTTTTTCAAATTTCTCATAGTAATCCAAAGGTACATACATCTTCTTGGTTGAAGATGATGGTTTTGCAGTCTCATAGTAATCCAAAGGTACATGTGCCGATAAGCTCCACATTCATCATTCTCCACTGAATCACTATCAGATTTTAGAACATTTTCAACAACATTTTTAACCACTTGTGACTGAATACTATCATCAGATGATGATGAAGAAAATGTAACATCAATTGTGTCTGGAAGTTTAATTTCATTTTCTTCTTCATCATTTACCAACCCTAATTTTTTCTTTGAAAAATTGTTTAAAACTGGTGGTGGAACCTGATGAAACCCAACCCCGGTTCCATCAAAGTATACTTCTTCGCCTGCTTTGTTTTTCCCGATGGGTTTGGGAACAATGTGTTGTAAAACAAAGCTTGCAGAGTTGTAACTGTTCAGTTTCAACTGGATGCGTTCATTTTCAATTTTAGCTTCTTGAAATTGAAGCTTTAATTTAGCAATTTCATCCAGTTGCTGATTGATTAACTCTTCTTTTACTCTAAGAACTCCTGATAGTTGAAGATTTTCTTTTGTTGTTTTACCATTTCTTTCATCAGAATCTTTAACCGTTCGTTTTAGCTTCTCAAAATTTTCTGAAATGTGACGATTTTCAAGAATCAACTTTTCGTTTTCTTTCCTTATTCTTTCTATGTCATTTTTATCATTTTCAATTTTGTCAGTTAATTCTTTTAATCTGTCGTTCGAAGCTTTCAACAATTTATCACGGTTTAAGATCTAATCTTCAACACTTCTGACCCTACCAGTCAGTTCTTCAACTTTCTTACCACTGAGGTAAGTGATTGTACTACAAACTTTGCACTTTTTCATGCAATTTTTGCAGTCGTTCTCTGAATTAACTTTCTTACCTGACTCATGTGTATCATTTGAACTGACCTTGTTTTTGGACTCAGTTCCAGAACCAGAAACTACCTCTAGTTCTTTTGCAGCAAGAACTTTATCAGCCATCTTCTTTAAGTTTTCAGCGGTAAATTCTTGTGATGTATCAATGATCCCATCATCAATCTTCTTTGTCTACGACTTATTCTCTGCTTCTTTTTCTTTTTCTTCTTTTTCTACTACTTTCTCTTCTCCACCTCCCCACCATTCTCTTTGTCTGGCTTCTTCTTCTTCAGCAAATTGCTGGATGAGAGCATCAATACTAATGGAATCTGGATCAACTGCAATGTTTCCTTGTGGATCAAGGTAACATTCTCTGTCGGCATCCCATCTCTTTGCTCTTTTAGCTTCTTTGTATGTATTATAGATTCTGCTCATCCTGGTTTGGGCTTTCATCCTTCTGTTGACGAATTTTTCTTCTTCTGTTTTGTTGTCTTTAAAAGGAACAATTTTTCTTTGGGGTTATCTTCAAGCTGCTTCATTCTGGGCGGTTCTGATTTGTTCTGATGATAGATTGCTCTTTTGTAGTAATCTTCACGAAATGGATTTGCAGTATCATCAACAGATGCATTTCGACATTCACGTTTGAAGTGTCCTTTTTGTTTACATTTAAAGTACGTGACTTTTGATTTATCAAAGCCAAGTTTTGTGGATGGTCCTCCAATTGAATGTCGACCAGTAATCTCCATAAACCTTTGGGCTGTTCGGACTGCACTAGCCATACACCATCTGATGTCGATCAACTCCATTTCTTCTGGGTCGATCTGATCATAGTCCTCCTTTGTGAGGTTAGTGTTTCCAATCTTGCCTGCTACAAGGCTCTCATATGACTCTAGCATAGAAGCTAAAAACACCATTTGCTGCTTTGCGGATTCTTCACTGAAATTTTGACCATTCTTTAAATCCACAGCAATGTTGCATTGAAACAGATTCTTTGGAACTGATTGAAGTATTTGAATATGATCCTTGACTTGGAGCGTTGGATGATAATCCTCCATGAAAACCACTGTTTGAACTCTCTTTACTTGATGTGTTAGAATTTTCAGCAGAGAAAGCTGTCTTAGGAGACACATTCTTGGGAATCATACTTTTTGGATATTACAGCTCCACATTCTGCTGATATGAGGAATGATTAACTTTGTTTGATTTCTTGATCTCCAGCTCATGACTCTCTAGTCTTTCAATCAACAGATCAACTGTCAGATCTTCCGATTTTATTGTATTCTTCAACATCAAAGCAAAGTATTGCCAATCCATCTCATCCGGCAGCGAGTCAAACAAGTTGTCAACTAATTCTTCTAGAGAATATACAACCCCGTGTCTTTCCAACTCCAACTTCAAGTGCCCGAATCTTTCAATCATCTTGGAAACAGATTCGTTTTTCAAACAGCCAAATAAATCAAACTCTTTTCTTAACAGTTTCTTTTTGTTTTTTACTATCTCAGCACTACCCACACATTTTACTTTCAATTTTTCCCATAGATCTGTTGAATTTGTATACTCAATCAAAGATATTATGTCGTCTCTCACAGATTGATGAAGCAATGCAATGCACTTTTGTTCAGCAACAAAGTTTTCTATATCTTCAGTTTCTGTCAAATTTTCACAATCTGGTCTTCCATTATTGAAGCCATTCTTTAAACTTTCCCAACTTGGGTACGCAAACGCTTTTAGCCATTCTTCGAATCTTGTGGCCCACCTATTATATTCTTCAATCGCCATCAACTTTGGAGGTTTGTTATATGTACCATATGCACTCTCCACACTTAAAGCATCGGACAGAGTTTTCTTCGTACTTGGAGTATTTTCATTTGTGTGGTTTGAAGTATCATCTCCGATGTTTCCCGTGAAAGCAAACATGTCACTGAAAGGATTCATGAATTAATCCATTTTTAAGTACCTGAAACAATTACCAAACACTTAGACAATTTATACAAGTATCAAAAATTTTGAACAGAAGCACCAGAATCGGATGGTTATCCGGTCGAGTTGCAATACGAACGAGTGACACAAGTAAGGCTATCCTACCGGATGATGATCCGCTCGGATGGTCATTCGTTCGAGTGACACGCTTAAATCTGAAAAATTTACTTTCAACCTTTCACCGCTCGGATGGTAATCCGACCGGATGACAGGTTTACTTGTGTAAATGAAATCAAGATCTTTCAACTCCTATCCGACCGGATTGCTATCCGACCGGGTGGAATTATGACGTAAGCAGATAAACTTGAACAATCTAAATCACACCACTCGGATGGTAATCTGAGCGAGTAACATAGATGATGTCAGCAAGATGTCAGCAAGCAAACAAAAGATACTATCTAATCCAATCCATTCGGACAGCTATCCGAGCGGGTGGATGACATCAGCAAGCACGAACAACTCAACATGGTTTTTGAAGAATTCGATCTAGTTTTTGATTGAATTTGATTATGAAACTTGGTAGGATTATACTTTGATTGATTGCGAATTGAATGATATCAATTTTATCAAATTTTAACCGTAGATTCACGTCTAATTTTGTGTTTTTCGGATTTTATGGTGACAAACTGAAAAACAATGTAAGAAATGAGTAGGAAGTGAGAGAAAATGTCAAATTTCCAGTGAAATTTGACTCTAATCAGCAAGAAAATCTCGAATTCCGGTGAATTCGTTGTTGTAGATCACGATTCAGCTCCCTGGACGCTCTGATACCACTTGTTAGGTCCAGTTTGTACCGGATCTGATTTATGCAACAGTAGATGAATCGATCTTGAGCAAAGTGCGGAATCCTTTGATCAAGTCATAGAAATACAACACGTAATTCAACGTTTAAACACTGTCTGAATCTTTCTATTACGATATTATGAAAGTACAAGAACCAGAAGAAAGTTCAGACTATGACAGAGTACACAAAGGTGTCAGCGGATCTAGAGATGCAAAAGTTATAACTGTGATACCCAGACGGGGTATTTATAGACGTCTCAGGAAAGTGATGCTGTCTGACAGAATGGTTATCCGCTCGAATGGCTATCGGGTCAGATGGCCATTCGATCGGATGACACTAATCAACCGTCGGACATTAACTTGACAGATCCGTTTCCTGAGCTGTCGACCTTTCTGACACACATACTTTACATAATACAATACAAAGGACACAAATATACAAAACATGACTAAATGCTGACGGAAGCTACAGACGTATACACTAACATTGACAATGACGGATTATTTCTCCAAGTGGGTTGAAGCAGAAGCCTTTGTCCAAGTTAGAGATCAAGAAGTGGTATCCTTCATAAAGAGGAATATCCTGACAAGATTTGGGGTACCAGCTGAGATAATTTGTGATAATGGCTCTCAGTTCATCAGCATAAGAACTACTGATTTTTTTCAAAAGTTGGGGAATTAAGATGGTCACGTTAACACCAGTGCATCCTCAAGCAAATGGACAAGCAGAATCGTCGAACAAGATAATCGTCAACAACTTAAAGAAGAGGTTAGGTGCCAAAAAAGGAAAATGGGCAGAAGAACTACCATTTGTCCTATGGGCTGATAGAACAACTGTGAAGAATGCTACTGGGCAAATCCCATTTTCCTTAGTATTTGGAGCAGAGGCAGTAATCCCGACATAGATGGTGATACCTACAGCAAGATCCAACATCCGGGATCCTGAGAAGAATCCTGAAGCCCTATGTCAAGAATTGGATAGTATTGATGAGACAAGGAATGCGGCAAAGTTGAGAATGGCAGCATATAAACAGAGGATATCCAGAGCATATAACAAGAATCTAAGGACTAGAAGGTTTCAAGTTGGAAATTGGGTACTAAGGAAGGCTTTTCAGAATACTATTAATCCTGCTGATGGAAAGTTAACTCCTAAGTGGGAAGGACCTTATGAGATTGAATAGGAATCCAGAAAAGGAGCATACCGGCTTAAGAATATGGAGGGGGATATACTACCAAGATCCTGGAATGCTATACATCTCAAAGCCTATTTCAAGTGAGTTTAGAATTTAATTTCTAACTCGGGATGGTATGAATTCTATCTCTTTTAAATATAATTCTATTTTATTTGAACCCAATACTGACTTAAGCATCGGAGGGGTGTTAGCCAGGCTGACACCCACCTTAGTTTAAGGTTGTTTTGCAGAATATGCTTCGGGATATGACTCCAAGATATACACTCAGAATAATTCGAAAGATTAGAGGATTGGCCCCCTCTCTCACATTTAAGGGATCCTGATCCCTTCACAGGTTTAAAGGTATTCACCTTTCTCTCGAATTGGGTTTAAACACCCCGCCTGGAGCGCAAGTTATCCAGGGATAGTTCAAGATATCGGGACCAGTCCATGTAAAAGTGGCTGACAATTTCGTTATTGTTGGCTATATCTTGGATCCTAAAGGTATATGAGGATTGATCGCCCTCTCTCGCGAAAGGGTATTTTCATACTCTCTAAGGTTTAAAGGTTTTCACCTTTCTAAGTCTTGGAGTTTATACACTCCCGCCTGTAGCGCACGAAAATTTGGGATTTTCCCCAGGATGCTAAAGGTTTATCCCCAGGATGCTAAGGGTTTATCCCTAGTATATTAAGGGTTTACCTCCAGTGAAACTAAACTTTTTGACAAAGTTCCAAAGATATGACAAACTACGATTGTGTTTATACACGTTCTTCTGTTGGTGAAAAGTTATGAAGTTTAATCACTAAGTGAAGAGATACTCAAGTGTGTCATATATTGATGCAATATCCTGCACAGACAGGGGACATCAATGCCAGGGACATTGCAAAGGATTCAAAGGTTGAGGATGGAAATTATTGCCTAAGTGTTTCTGGTATGATTGATTATTTTTTCAAGTCTTGAAAACCTTATCTAAATGATCTAAGTTTCCTAAAAAGTCATATTCAACCAAGCTTTGTCTAACATTTTGATAACAAAAGTATTGAACATTTCATCAGTATCCTGACCAGGATATTTGATCAGGATATTCAAAACATACCTTTCAAAATAAAAACATAACAACAACAAATAAGGCTAAAGGGTTAGTTTATTATTATTGGTCTAAAAGATTGTATTCTTGGTTTCATCTCAAAAAGAGACCCATCCACCAAGAACACAATTAAGTTTTTAAAGCATATTTACATAAACAGTTGAAGGCTTCGTCCTGAAAGCACATGATCCCTCCACCTTCAACTGTCAAAATATTCTACTTGCAGGAAATTAAAATTGTTCTAAGTGCAGGACGACCAGATGATTTAGACCCTACAAAATACAGGTATCATTAAAGACAAACTAACCAGAATACAGGTTCAGTATATATGTACGGGATACAGGATCTGGATATTTACCTTATTAGTGAAGGAGGTCATGGGCTCGAAGGATTCCATGAAGCCAAGGTCATCATAAGAAAAACCTTCGGCAACAGCAGTAGAGGGCTTAGAGCTAGTGGCAGCAGAGAGCTTAGAGCTGGTTGCAACAAATGGCTCTTTTTTCATTAGGACAGGCCTGGGGTAGCTGTCAAGCTCCTCAAGGAATCCTTACCAGAAATGTTGGAATGACTAAAAAATATATCCGTTGGAATCAGATATCCAACAGATATATTTTTGGGGACAATTGTTATGGGTGAAATTCTGAGCCCATATCCTGACACTATATCTTGATTTTATGATAGCTGATTACGATCAGGATACCGGACCAGGATATTGGTAACATCCTGAGGCAGTATCCTGACTATTGCTAACAATTTGCTTGTAAACGTTGGTTACAAGGGACTAACGTTCATGAGGACCAAGTTATCCTGAAGACCTGCTCAAATTGGTTAGGATAAAGACGTTGGTGGCGGAAGAATAGCTGTTGTAACGGTCAGCATTGAAGAATGGCATGTTTTATGGGAGTTACGGACGCTGGTCAAAGATATTAATGTTGTAATGGTTATGGAAGCTTAAATCACGGATTTACATTTAATATGCACGTGGAGAACGAGTTGAAACAGTCCCTAACGTTCAGAAAGGAATATTCCAAGTATCCCGGATTTTTAGCATAGTTAGTTAAACTTAGAAACTATATAAAGGGGATGCCAGATCCATAGGTCACACACTTTCGAGTTCACCTACTCATTCACTCTCTTTTCAAGCAGCAATCACACACTAACACTCATCACTTACAATCATTGTACCACTTAGTAGCGATCTGTGTAACACCTGTGCCTTCACGGCTATCAAACAAATACCAAACCAATGAAATATTGTATTTCATACTTGGGATTTGTAAAAATATGTGTATCGTTTACACATATCAACTCTTGTTCGATTTCAAACTCTAAATCGCTTTCTGGATAGTTATACGCGCACCGATGCGTAAATATAACCAGTTTAATGCAACAAACACTCCGGAATAGCGACATAGGCTTAACATACCTTAAATAACCTTTACATAACTTAGAAATAAGTTTTAAAGGCTTTGGTATGGCAAAAACAAGTTATATCGCTTACAGGGACTAAAGTTGACAAACTACGAAAGTATGCCAATTTGAACTGTAACAGACATTCCGGAACATGACCATAAGTTAAACATACCATAAATATCCTTTATATAGCTTAGAAATAGGCTTTGAGAGGTTCGGTGTGCTAAAATAAACTTTTGGGTCATTCAGGGACTAAAAGTGTCAAAAAGTGCACAAGTTTGCATTTTCGGGCATATCTTACGTTCTGAATACATTCGGACATCCAAAAATTTATGTAAGCACTAAAATATTTTATTTTAGTGTTTGACATAAGAAAAATCCATTCGTCACGCAATTTAGATCGTTTTTCGCGCTTATGCGCATTCCGTCGAAATTAAGCGAACATCGCGTTCGTACGGCCAAACGAACTGACATCCGAGATATTTTTGAACACATTTTAAGTTCCCTATACTTTAACTTCATTTTAGAGCTTTGAAATGGGGTTAACGGGCCTTAAACGTGTCGAAAATGGGCTGATTGCAATACAGGGACCAAAAGTGTAAATCTGCCAAACTATGGCCTAGCGGTGCGCTACACTTTTAACGTAGCGGTGTGCTAGCCTGTGCCAGAACAGATAATAACAAACAGTCAGCAGATTATCAGCTGATTAAACCACAACCACATGCTTGCAACTTGCATTTTCAGCTGATAAACATCAATTCTAACCACCACAACTTTGTGACAAGTGTACGGCTCGGATCGTGGCACGATATTCAAGAAACGATCCTAACGGCTCTACTTTTCCTATAAATACCCACCCCCCCCCATTGCTTCAAAACCCACAAATCTGATCATTTGGGCTCTAAGTTGGAACCTTCGTTTCATACCTGAGTTACTTGGATCGGGATTAGCATTCGGGGACCCTTCGTAAGTCCTCTTTCGTTCTTTTATTGCTTTTCGAGTCCGAAAGTCAAACTTTGTTTGACTTTCTGCATTGACCAGTTTATGGTCGATGCAAAGTTCGTTTGAACTTCATAACGTGAGCGTGATCACGATGGTTATAGTCCCTAGCGACTATACCTACTGATTACCACGTTATCTAGGCTCAGTGACGAGCCGTAGTTTCGGTCAGAATACGTATTCTTGCGTATTTTGTAACCAAACTACTTATGGGTATCAAAACCGTTTGTTTTGATACCAAACCTGTTTTCTAAACTTAGTTAAGCATGTTTTAACATGCTTAGCTCGTCACTTTTAGTTTAGTGCTTAGATAGGGTCGTAAGGTAAGCGATCTAAACAATCGCTTATACTTTCGAACCCGACCCGTTTGGTCGATCATTAGGATCCGACCAAGCACATTAGGTGACCATAGTATATAATAACCTTACGAGGTTATACCTTATGGTCGATTCGTTTAAGTAGTTGTATGATAGGTAGTTTATATGCCTTAGGTAAATTACCAAAATACCCCTTTGATGCCAAAATTCATTTTAAACATATGTAACATAACTTTTGACATCTAAACTGATTTGACAACCATATTAGACATGTTAAGGCATATATTACTTGTCATAGGACTAGTTAGGCGGTCCGAACGCGTTTCACGCAAACGACGCGTTAAAGTAGCATAAGCTACCTTAATGGGTCGTGATGGGTCGATAATACTTAGGTTAAGTTTCATTTAGTATGTAGGCTTTGTTAAACCATATCATATGAGTTCCTACACTCATTTGGTTTACAGACCCTCCTGCTACCCAGTCTTCCGATTTAGGTCCGGGTTATTTATGTAGTTACCTATATTAGGTACCGTTTGATTTCCGGGACTCCTCTAGCTTACTTGGTAGTTGTTCAAGACTCCTAAGCACTCTCAGGCGAGTACATTATTCCCCTCTTTTACTGTTTTCAACTGTTTTGGGGTGACTCATATGTGCTAAATGTTTTAACAATGATTTCAAGAACGATTACAATAACAATTACAATGTGATTTCAAGAACGATTACAATAACAATTACAATGTGATTTCAAGAACGATTACAATAACAATTACAATGTGATTTCAAGAACGATTACAATAACAATTACAATGTGGTTTCAAGAACGATAACAATGGTTTCAAAAACAATTACAATGGTTTCAAGAATGATTTCAATAAAGTGAACAAACTTGTTGGTAGTAGTTACATAACCGATGACATTCATTAGCAATGATCAAGCCGACCAGTATTAGGTTATGGTACCATAGGATCTGACAAATCCCGTTATTCTCTATACCCATGGTTATGTGTGGATATTTTGGGTAGCGACTGAATCTGTAATTATTAACTTACCCTTTGGTAAGGGTTTGTTAAGAACGAGAACGAGAGCGAGTTGGAACGAGGAACGAGTCAAGAAGGTTTGAATGTTATTAGAGAATCGACCACAAAGTAGTTTCACAATTAAAACAAGAACGACTAGAACGATTTTACAAAATGGGTTAACGATTGGGTAAACATCGGAACATGATTGACATTTGATCATGCATTTCCACGAAACATAGTATTGATTTAAACCAAGTTTTACTTCAATATTTTGTTGTTGTGCATATGGTTTAGTTGAGACATTTCACTTACCATACATGGATATTTGACATAGACATTTGACATGGATATTTGACATAGACGTTTGACATGGATATTTGACATAGACATTTGACATGGATATTTGACATAGACATTTTGACATGATTTACATCTTGACATGAATACTTTGACATATTAATCAATACATTTGACAATTGATTTAAACATAGACATTTTACATTGTTTGGTTTGGTTTGATTAAGTGATTAAGTAACGATGCGTGTATAATATGATACAAACATGGTGGATACGCCGCTGGTACTTCCTATATATAAGTGTTTGTATGGTATTACATATTGTAGCGTTAATTGAATCATTTTAGTTTGAGACATAGAACATTTTATACAAGTAACATACTTTTCACAAGACATTTATTTACAAGCAACTTATCTTATAAAGACTCATTTCACATGGTTATTCATTTAATCATGCATTATTCTCTTATTTATACATATCATCTAAACTTATTATTTTTCAAATGATTTACAAAGACAAAGCAAATTACAAGGTTCATGACTAAACATTTTCTTAAACTGAAGTCATGAATCTTATTTTCACAAAACCTATGTACTCGCCAGCATTTCTTTGCTGACCTCGTTTTCACATATGTTTCAGGTATTGTTGGATGATATCGATTGATAAGATGCATGCTCACATAGGACTGGACAAGGCCTTAGTGACTCAATAACAATGATAGATTATGTTTAATATGTGTATTTAGATTTCCAGACGAAGTAATTATTCAATGTTTAATAAAACGAAACACTTTTTGGTATCCATGGTTATGAAACATTAATTCTGTTGCAACACTCCCCGACGTTTCCGCCGCGATTTGTTGTTTTATGCGGTCGGGGTGTGACAGAAAAGATGGTATCAGAGCCAATGGTTATAGGGAATTAGGTTATTAGTAATGCTTTGACCTAGTCTATAACCTTCTTAGGACCCTAACGCGAGTTTACTTGCGTTTAGTCATAAAACAATACCGTCACCTATCCTTAGGCGACGACCACAACAAGAACATAAATTTCAAAACCGCTTTGAAAACTAATCATCTGTTCTAGGATGATTGATTACAAGGTTTTGAACCCTCAATTGTAAGGTTTTGAACCCTCTGTTATATGGTTTTGAACCCCTTCGAATTTTCAAAATCTCGACAAGGTTTTGAGTCTTAAATAATGTGAACACGTGCAAACTGGAAGGGTGAATGCCTGTATTCTGGGTTTTCTGTCTAGGCAAGCACTTCGTATATATCTCATCAGACGCGAGACCAGTTGTGCTTACCTGGGAATTCTTGGGATGAGTGTTCACTTATAGGCGAGCATGTCTTCGCGATACATTATTTTTGACCCATTTACTTTGATCAGTCACTGTGTGTCGTTTGTTGCTTTGTAGTAACAAACAAATAACCACTATCCTTGCTTTCATCAGATTTGTTTCATCTCATTCTTTTCGTCTAAATTCTCTCACTCGTTTCCTTTCATGTTTCCTCTTTTAGACAATGCCTCCTCGATGCGAAAACCAGATAGAGACTGCCGAGCTGGCAGAAATCATTGCGCAGCAAATGGCTGCTCAATTCCCAAACCTCTTTGCTCAATGGAACCAAGCCAACAACAACAACAACAACAATGTACTATGCAAATACAAGGATTTTAACCAGGCTAAACCACTCAAGTTTAGTGGTTCTGAAGGAGCGACTGGGCTTCTTCAATGGTTCGAGAGCATTGAGAATACTTTTCGCCATGTGCAGTGTCCGGAAAATCGCAAGGTAGAGTTTTCTTCGAGCGTATTTCAGAAGAGGGCTTTGACATGGTGGAACGGGGTTATGAGAGACAGAGGTGCCGAAGTTGCTCTCGCACAGACATGGGCTGAACTGAGAGCCCTTATGATGAGGGAATTCTGTCCTCGTCATGAACAGCGAGCTTTGGAGAAGGAATTTGATGAGTTGAAGCAAGATAGTGGTGAGCACAGGGCGTATACTGATAGGTTTGATGAGCTGAGTCTGCTTTGCCCGACAATGGTTACCCCACTTGACATAGCTATCGAAAGGTACATCGACGGCCTACCTGACTCGGTACAAGACATCCTTACTGGTAGTAACCCTGCCACACTCCGCAGGCGATCGAGTTATCAGCGACATTGACTGAGTCGCAGATTCGGAAGAACAAGTTACACAGGAAGGGTGACAAGGGCAAGAAACAGTCAGCTGACAAGGAGGATAGCAAGAAAGGTCAAAACAAGAAGGGTAAGGAAGGTGAGACGTCAAAGAAATCAAGGAAGCGAAAGGGTGGTCAAAACTTTGCGGTTACAGCACAGACTGCTCAGAACCCGCGAAACTTACCAGCTCAGCCACCTGCAAAGAAAGCATATGCCGGTACCGCACCTTATTGTGCACGCTGCAACGGTCATCACGCAGTACAACAAGCTTGCTGGCAATGCACGACGTGTGGTAAACTTGGGCATTTGGCCAAGATTTGTCGTTTGGGACAAAATCAGGCTGCTCAGGTTCAAGCTCCGGTTCAAGGGAATGCTGTGAGATTTCCACTAGGTTCATGTTTCAACTGCGGAGAGATTGGTCACTTCCGCCACAACTGCCCAAGACTGGTGAATGCAAATGCTAACGCAAACCCGAATGCGAACGTCAACGTCAATGTGAATCCAGCACGCGGTCGAGTGTTTAACATCAATGAGGCACTCAATGATGAAGGAGTGAACAATTAGCAGTTTGTTTTTCCTCTGGTTGTTATCTTGTAACATTTAAAGACAATGCGGATGTTATATAAATAAAATTTGTGGTTTTATTTTTAACTAATGCAATTGTATGAATGTTTGATACAACCTTATGATGTTAACACAAAGACAAAACTACTCGTGTGGTTCTGTCATTTTTATGATAACTTGTAATCTCCCTAAGAACCTCAAACACTTACTTCTTTTAAATCTATAGTATCTTATCGTCTTGCACCATTCGAGATGCAAGAATTATCAAAACAGCTTCAAGAGTTGTCTGATAAAGGATTCATCAGTCCGAACTTTTCACCTTGGAGAAACTCCTATACTCTTTGTGAAAAGAAAGATGGATCTTTTCGAATGTATATCGATTAACGTAAACCTGGTGAGCTTACCATCAAGAATCGATATCCCCCTACCTTGAATCAACGAATTCTCCGATCAACTGCATAGCGTTGCATGCTTTTCCAAGATCGATTTGCGTTTTGGGTATCATCAACTTTGTATTCTCGAAGAAGATATTCCCAAAACAATTTTCTGCACGAAGTATGGCCATTACGAGTTTACAGTCAGGCCTTTTTGGATTGACAAATGCTCCAGCCATCTGCATGGACTTAATAAATAGAGTCTGCAAGTCTTATTTGGATCAGATCGTCATTGTTATTATTGATGACATCTTGAACTATTCATGTCCTGAGCCGATCACGATCAACACCTTCGTTGACATCGGAGCCCTGATTGAATTCCTTGTACACCTTAAAATGTACAATACAACTCAATTAGGACAAACCGAATTCCTTTTAAGATCTTCCTATCTTCATAGTTAGATTCTTGAAAATATTTAAGGTGCTAAAGGAAATCCATGGATTGGGTTCCTGGTATGCTTTAAATACCCGTGTCCAAAGATAACAAATTTAAGGTCAAATTGAACGATTATGCGATTGAACGAGTATGCAATTATGCAATTATGTGTTTATGAGTTATGTGTTCTCCTCTATGTTTTTGTGTTTTTATACTTTGGATAATTCGTTATCCAAATCCTCGCAGGATCTTTCATATCTTCATATGAGGGATTCGTAGCAGGATAGTCAAAAAGGTACTACTTTAAATCCTTAATGGGCTTCTATGTAATACATAAGACCCTTGGATTTTATAGTATCACTCCATGATTCATAAGAGACCCTTTTGGTGGTCTAGTCAAAAAGATTGATTCACAATTTGGTGAAGAACGACATCTAGTGATGTAGCTGGACAGACTCATTGATAGTCTATTTAAATCATTTATTGATTTAGTCAAAAGGACTCTATGGCGGTCTAGCCACACTCATCACAGGATTGTTCATTTGGTTTTACCCTACATATTATAAAATAGACTGTGAACTGTGCAAGGAATTGTCTGATTATGGACGCGTACATAATTATGAAATTTAGTGCACAGAAACCCAATAAGATTTATTATGTGTAAGAACCGATAGTGACAAAAATAACGAAATGAGAACGATGTAATGGAGGTACGGTGGACGCACCAATGACGCTTCATATACTAGTATATAAGTGTCCCTCTTACATTGCAATCATGATGTTATTAAAGATTACTAGAAGTTCAGAACCCTAACCAATGTTGTTCGATCTTTTCAACTTCATGTTTTCAAGCTCTCACAAGTTTCCTCTAAATAAATTTCGGGACGAAATTTCCTAAAGTAGGGGAGACTGCAACACCTGTGCCTTCACGGCTATCAAACAAATACCGAACCAATGAAATATTGTATTTCATACTTGGGATTTGTAAAAATATGTGTATCGTTTACACATATCAACTCTTGTTCGATTTCAAACTCTAAATCGCTTTCTGGATAGTTATACGCGCACCGATGCGTAAATATAACCAGTTTAATGCAACAAACACTCCGGAATAGCGACATAGGCTTAACATACCTTAAATAACCTTTACATAACTTAGAAATAAGTTTTAAAGGCTTTGGTATGGCAAAAACAAGTTATATCGCTTACAGGGACTAAAGTTGACAAACTACGAAAGTATGCCAATTTGAACTGTAACAGACATTCCGGAACATGACCATAAGTTAAACATACCATAAATATCCTTTATATAGCTTAGAAATAGGCTTTGAGAGGTTCGGTGTGCTAAAATAAACTTTTGGGTCATTCAGGGACTAAAAGTGTCAAAAAGTGCACAAGTTTGCATTTTCGGGCATATCTTACGTTCTGAATACATTCGGACATCCAAAAATTTATGTAAGCACTAAAATATTTTATTTTAGTGTTTGACATAAGAAAAATCCATTCGTCACGCAATTTAGATCATTTTTCGCGCTTATGCGCATTCCGTCGTAATTAAGCGAACATCGCGTTCGTACGGCCAAACGAACTGACATCCGAGATATTTTTGAACACATTTTAAGTTCCCTATACTTTAACTTCATTTTAGAGCTTTGAAATGGGGTTAACGGGCCTTAAACGTGTCGAAAATGGGCTGATTGCAATACAGGGACCAAAAGTGTAAATCTGCCAAACTATGGCCTAGCGGTGCGCTACACTTTTAACGTAGCGGTGCGCTAGCCTGTGCCAGAACAGATAATAACAAACAGTCAGCAGATTATCAGCTGATTAAACCACAACCACATGCTTGCAACTTGCATTTTCAGCTGATAAACATCAATTCTAACCACCACAACTTTGTGACAAGTGTACGGCTCGGATCGTGGCACGATATTCAAGAAACGATCCTAACGGCTCTACTTTTCCTATAAATACCCACCCCCCATTGCTTCAAAACCCACAAATCTGATCATTTGGGCTCTAAGTTGGAACCTTCGTTTCATACCTGAGTTACTTGGATCGGGATTAGCATTCGGGGACCCTTCGTAAGTCCTCTTTTGTTCTTTTATTGCTTTTCGAGTCCGAAAGTCAAACTTTGTTTGACTTTCTGCATTGACCAGTTTATGGTCGATGCAAAGTTCGTTTGAACTTCATAACGTGAGCGTGATCACGATGGTTATAGTCCCTAGCGACTATACCTACTGATTACCACGTTATCTAGGCTCAGTGACGAGCCGTAGTTTCGGTCAGAATACGTATTCTTGCGTATTTTGTAACCAAACTACTTATGGGTATCAAAACCGTTTGTTTTGATACCAAACCTGTTTTCTAAACTTAGTTAAGCATGTTTTAACATGCTTAGCTCGTCACTTTTAGTTTAGTGCTTAGATAGGGTCGTAAGGTAAGCGATCTAAACAATCGCTTATACTTTCGAACCCGACCCGTTTGGTCGATCATTAGGATCCGACCAAGCACATTAGGTGACCATAGTATATAATAACCTTACGAGGTTATACCTTATGGTCGCTTCGTTTAAGTAGTTGTATGATAGGTAGTTTATATGCCTTAGGTAAATTACCAAAATACCCCTTTGATGCCAAAATTCATTTTAAACATATGTAACATAACTTTTGACATCTAAACTAATTTGACAACCATATTAGACATGTTAAGGCATATATTACTTGTCATAGGACTAGTTAGGCGGTCCGAACGCGTTTCACGCAAACGACGCGTTAAAGTAGCATAAGCTACCTTAATGGGTCGTGATGGGTCGATAATACTTAGGTTAAGTTTCATTTAGTATGTAGGCTTTGTTAAACCATATCATATGAGTTCCTACACTCATTTGGTTTACAGACCCTCCTGCTACCCAGTCTTCCGATTTAGGTCCGGGTTATTTATGTAGTTACCTATATTAGGTACCGTTTGATTTCCGGGACTCCTCTAGCTTACTTGGTAGTTGTTCAAGACTCCTAAGCACTCTCAGGCGAGTACATTATTCCCCTCTTTTACTGTTTTCAACTGTTTTGGGGTGACTCATATGTGCTAAATGTTTTAACAATGATTTCAAGAACGATTACAATAACAATTACAATGTGATTTCAAGAACGATTACAATAACAATTACAATGTGATTTCAAGAACGATTACAATAACAATTACAATGTGATTTCAAGAACGATTACAATAACAATTACAATGTGGTTTCAAGAACGATAACAATGGTTTCAAAAACAATTACAATGGTTTCAAGAATGATTTCAATAAAGTGAACAAACTTGTTGGTAGTAGTTACATAACCGATGACATTCATTAGCAATGATCAAGCCGACCAGTATTAGGTTATGGTACCATAGGATCTGACAAATCCCGTTATTCTCTATACCCATGGTTATGTGTGGATATTTTGGGTAGCGACTGAATCTGTAATTATTAACTTACCCTTTGGTAAGGGTTTGTTAAGAACGAGAACGAGAGCGAGTTGGAACGAGGAACGAGTCAAGAAGGTTTGAATGTTATTAGAGAATCGACCACAAAGTAGTTTCACAATTAAAACAAGAACGACTAGAACGATTTTACAAAATGGGTTAACGATTGGGTAAACATCGGAACATGATTGACATTTGATTATGCATTTCCACGAAACATAGTATTGATTTAAACCAAGTTTTACTTCAATATTTTGTTGTTGTGCATATGGTTTAGTTGAGACATTTCACTTACCATACATGGATATTTGACATAGACATTTGACATGGATATTTGACATAGACGTTTGACATGGATATTTGACATAGACATTTGACATGGATATTTGACATAGACATTTTGACATGATTTACATCTTGACATGAATACTTTGACATATTAATCAATACATTTGACAATTGATTTAAACAGAGACATTTTACATTGTTTGGTTTGGTTTGATTAAGTAACGATGCGTGTATAATATGATACAAACATGGTGGATACGCCGCTGGTACTTCCTATATATAAGTGTTTGTATGGTATTACATATTGTAGCGTTAATTGAATCATTTCAGTTTGAGACATAGAACATTTTATACAAGTAACATACTTTTCACAAGACATTTATTTACAAGCAACTTATCTTATAAAGACTCATTTCACATGGTTATTCATTTAATCATGCATTATTCTCTTATTTATACATATCATCTAAACTTATTATTTTTCAAATGATTTACAAAGACAAAGCAAATTACAAGGTTCATGACTAAACATTTTCTTAAACTGAAGTCATGAATCTTATTTTCACAAAACCTATGTACTCGCCAGCATTTCTTTGCTGACCTCGTTTTCACATATGTTTCAGGTATTGTTGGATGATATCGATTGATAATGTCACACCCCTTTCTGCGGCGGAAGCACGAGGTGTGATCATGAAAGGTTCTCATTGCATACGAAGAGTAAACATGCTACATGCTCGTAAAATAACATTCAAATACCATAATTTGAAAACATACGTTAGCGTTTACATCGCTAAGTCGCATAAAACATTGTCTTAAAAGTTTACAACTTTATTCAAAGTTAAACACAAGCGACATCCACGAGCATAAGCAAGACCACGCGCACATCCACCCTAGTTACCTGAAATACATGTGAGTTTTTGGAAAAAACGTCAACATAAAGTTGGTGTGAATTCATGCAGTTTTGTATTTCATGTTTGTATACTTTGTATGAAAACATAGTTTGTGAGTAAATCAAGTTTTCATATGTAAATCCCGTTTCATGTGTACACCACGTACATCTGTATAATTCAATTTCTTCTTGAGTACCCCACGTACTCAAGTTTAATTCTCATTCTCTTGAGTACCCCACGTACTTCAAGTATAATTCAATCTTCTTGAGTACCCCACGTACTTCAAGTTATATATCAATTTTGTATGATATGATTTTTATGTAAATACAGTATTTCTGTACTTATCAGATTGTTAATGGGTTGCAAAGCCATTAACATGTGGCACGTCATAGGAAGTCACCAAACCTAAGGCATTTAATTGGTATATTCTGAGACACAAAAGCACCACTCGATTCTCGCCCCGACCGAGTGTGAGGCTGCCAGGCACCTGTTAGATCTAACCTTTTGTTCTGCGGTCTAGGTATATTGTTGATTAATGGTGCTTCTGTACCCTATTCGTGACACTCTTTCTCATAACGCATCCTACTTGGTTCTCGTCCTCACCAAGCACGTTTCTTGTTATCATTTCTCATAGCGCCTCATACTTGGTTCTCGTTCTCACCAAGTGCGCTTCTCATATTCTTATATTTCATCACACTTGGTTCTCGTTCTCACCAGGTGTACTTCTTGTATTCTTATATTTCGTCACACTTGGTTCTCGTTCTCACCAAGTGTACTTCTTGTATTTATATCATACCAATTATAAATTTTGTACATTTGTACATGTATTTCACCCCCGAAGTTATAAAAACTGAAAACAGTTAAAGAGAAAAGGGGGAGCATGAACTCACAACTTTGCGTTCCTAGCGTCGTAAACTCCACCGGATTTGCTTAATTAACGTCGTAACCTATACGCGTTTTCTTAACGTTAGTCACTAGACTCGCGTCGCACAAGTACAGTCACTCTCTTTTGTATATATTCTTGTGTTAAAAATATTCTATATTTTTAACTACGTTTCTTGCTTATATTATTTTCTCCAAAAATAAATATAAGTCTTTTGTGTTTTGCACTTTGCACCCGAATTATGTATCTTGTATGTTGTATGTGTATTTTTATGTTTATACTCCTCATGAGTATTTAGTGTATTTTTAAGTCTTAATACACTAGCACGTATAACACATACTATATACACTTAGCACAAAAATTGGTGATAAAATAATATATATTTTTCTCTCAAAAATATATATACATAATATCCATTTTTATTCTTCAAGAAATCACCATTTCTTGTCATCAAAAATTAGGGAAACCTTGTTAATGTTTTGAGGTATATTTTTAGGGGATAAGTTTCTCAAAAACTCATATTTTTCTAAGTGTCAAAATTTATAAAAATTTTGACAGAGTTTCCCCTAAAAATGGAGGTTTCCCACGTTTTCAAAACGTGTGTTTATTTTCTTTTAAACCATCATCAATCATCAATAATCAGCAACAACAATTATCAACAATAATCACTACTTTTCCCCACTTCATGAACTTGGATATTTACCAAGGTTGTGTAGTATCTTACTAGCACATTTAATAAGTCTTGTTATCTTTAAAAATAAGTTTAATTTCTTAAAAACTTTATTTTTAAAGAATATGAAGTTTTACAACTTCTAGTCGGTTTTTACGAAAATTATTTCTTTGTTAAAACCTTTGTTACACAAGTATCCATACACTTGTTTGTTCACAAAAACCACTTTTGTTTGTGTAAGACCCGGTTTAGAACATGTGATTTCTTGGACACTTGGTCCTTTGAAAATACCGCTTGTAGATACGTAGATCTACTAGTTTTAAACACTATTTCACAAGTTAAATTGCTTTTACACAACAAAAATACTTTTACACAAGTCCATGTCTCATGTGTGGTAGAGTTTCACCCTTTAACCCTTGTGTTAACTAAAAAGGAGCTTATGTTAAGATCAACGATCTTACCAAACCGGGTTAAATGGCGATCCGAGCTACCACAATCATAGATCGGGTCTAGATAATCACAAATTCCAAGTACTACAACTTTTACACAAGTTACAAGCTATTAACCACCATTTTAGTGTTTTTACTAGACTTTAATGCTTCAAAACGTATGTTATCGATATTTAACCGACAATATTCCTTTTAACCACCTTAGATAAGCTTAAAAACAAGTTTTAAGTGTTATACCTCTAGCTCAAGGCTAGGGAAGATCTTTGATGAAAAACGCGTGGATAAAAGCTAACGGTGGAGGTCCTTCGCGTTCCGAGTGCACAAGAGCTCCTAATACGCGATCCTTGAAGTGTGAATGATGTTGGAATTGCAAGAACTAGACTTGAAAGTATGATGGTGAGTGGGAGAGGGTTCGGCCGAAGGTGGAGGGAGCAAGAGAGAGTGAGTGAGTTGGTGATTTGTTAAGTGATGGTTCTCTCATGTGTGAGTGTGTATTTATAGAAACTTCAAGTGTTATTATCCCTTGGGTTTAATGTCCCCTAGATGCTTAACATCTAAGATTAGCCAAATCATAAGTACAAGGGGGGTGTCCCCTAGGTAACCGAATCGGTCATGGGGGGGGGGGGGGGTCTTGGTTCGATTTTAAGTAGATAGTTAGGAGGTTAATTATGTTAACTAAGTTAAGTTAAGTAAGTTAAGGGTTTAACCTCGTTAGTAATATATAGCGTGTTATGACGGGTGTTAGGGTAATTAGGGACCCTAACTGGCTCAGAAATTTATAGATAGTGAAAATAATAATATTTTCATATCCCGGGTATAGTCCGGTTGTTCGGTTACATACCGATTCGTTAAAGTGCTAAATTACACCTTTTAGTGACTAATAAGTGTCTTTTTGTAACACTATCGGTTCCCAACACTTAGGGAAATATTCTGGATAATAAAACGACATTTCTGCACAACATTCATATGTTTAAATGCTGAATTATTGCTGAATTTTATAATTTCTGCACTTAAAGTGCGTTTCGGGTGCTTTTTAGTGCTTATTTTTGCTTTCGTATTGCATATATATTAAACCCTTGTATGTACTCTTGGGTTTTAATGCATTCTTGTTGTTGGACCTACACCTAGGCTCCAATTTTATTGTCTGGCTGCTTTCTGCAGTTCCGTTGACACAGTGTGTCTTACCGGTGAGTTTACTATTATTCTGACGCAACGCTCTCGTTTATGCATAAAGCAATATTTTGTAGTATACAACATGCATGAATTCACTTGTTTAATCATGTGTTCAGACATTGCTGACACTTAAACTCATAATTGCAGTCATTAAGCAATAATTATAGTGTACGGAAATTACCGGTTTGTGCCAGTTGTCACAGTCTCCCCCCGTTAAAAGAATTTCGTCCCGAAATTCAGGCTGAACTAACTCTCGCCGGAGTCTTCTTGAATAGGTGGGGATACTTTTTCTTGAACTGGTCTTCACGTTCCCATGTGTACTCGGGTCCGTGCTTAGAGCTCCAACGTACTTTAACAAGTTTCACACTGCTCCTCCTGGTCTTGTTGACTTTCCAGTCAGTAACCTCAACGGGTTGTTCTGTAAATCGGAGGGCTTCATCAATATGCACTTCATCCAACGGGATGGTCACGTTTTCTTGCGTTGGACTCTTCTTCAGGTTGGATACATGAAACGTATCATGTACTCCATTAAGTTCTTCCGGTAACTCCAACTTGTATGCCACGGTACCAATTCTCTTCAGTATTCTGAATGGTCCGATATATCGTGGATTCAGCTTTCCACGCTTTCCAAATCTGACTACGCCCTTCCATGGTGAGACTTTTAATAACACTTTGTCTCCCACCTTGAAATCTACCGATTTTCTATTTGGATCCGCGTAGCTCTTTTGTCGCTCTCGAGCCGCCCTAATGCGCTCTCGGATCTGCGCAATCTTGTCGGTTGTCTCTTGTACAAGTTCAGGACCAACCATACGTTTATCTCCGGCATCTGCCCAACATAAGGGCGATCGGCATTTGCGGCCATACAGAGCTTCGAACGGCGCGGCTTT
The DNA here is from genome assembly GCA_030545235.1 of Helianthus tuberosus. Lineage (NCBI taxonomy): Eukaryota > Viridiplantae > Streptophyta > Magnoliopsida > Asterales > Asteraceae > Helianthus > Helianthus tuberosus. The sequence goes on along the minus strand of CM060449.1, from coordinate 124,734,042 downwards.
TATGCTTGTATGATAGCTGTTATTGTAGGAAAACTCAACTAAAGGTAGATGAGTATCCCAGCTGCCGCCTAGGTCCATGACACATGCGCGAAGCATATCTTCTAACGTTTGTATAGTCCGTTCGCTCTGGCCGTCTGTTTGTGGATGGAATGCCGTGCTTAGATCTAACTGAGATCCAAAGGCTTCCTGAAATGATTGCCAGATTCTTGAGACAAAGCGTCCATCTCTGTCTGAAATGATTGAGATTGGCACTCCATGACGTGCCACAATTTCTCTTAAGTATATCTCAGCAAGCTTTCCAGTGATGTCTTTTTCTCGGATCGGTAGGAAGTGCGCAGACTTCGTCAATCGATCAACTATTACCCATATCATATCGTGCCCTCTTGGGGTCCTGGGTAATTTCGTTATGAAGTCCATCGAGATTTGTTCCCACTTCCACACAGGAATCTCTGGTTGTTGTAGTAGGCCGGACGGTTTCTGATATTCGGCCTTAACCTTCGCACAGGTCAGGCATTTTCCAACATAAACAGCAACGTCGCTTTTGAGTCTCGGCCACCAATAGTACTCTTTCAAGTCTTGGTACATCTTGTCCGATCCTGGATGGATCGAATATCTCGATTTGTGGGCTTCATTAAGGATGACCTCACGTATGCCACCACAGAGTGGAACCCAGATACGCTTCTTGAAGTATAAGGCTCCCTCTTCATTTGGCACCATGTATTTCAATGCACCCCGGAGGTATTCAGCTTTACGGTTTTCTTCTTTAAGAGCTTCTTGTTGTGCATCCCGAATGCGTGCAGTGAGGTTCGTTCGAATCGTCATTTCCAATGCTCGAACCCTTAGGGTCTTAACCCTTTCCTTTCGGCTCAACGCGTCCGCTACAACGTTTGCCTTTCCAGGATGGTACTTAATCTCACAGTCATAATCATTCAGCAGCTCGACCCAACGTCGCTGGCGCATATTCAATTCCTTCTGATCAAATATGTGTTGTAAGCTTTTGTGATCTGTGAAGATTGTACATTGAGTACCATATAAATAATGTCGCCAAATCTTCAAGGCGAATACCACTGCGCCCAACTCTAGGTCGTGAGTGGTATAATTTCTTTCATGAACCTTCAGTTGTCTTGAAGCGTAAGCGATGACTTTTTGGCGTTGCATGAGCACGCAACCCAAGCCTTGTCGTGAGGCGTCGCAGTATACCACGAAGTCTTCAGTGCCTTCGGGTAGTGATAGTATTGGTGCATCGCAGAGCTTGTTCTTAAGTAGCTGAAAGGCTTCTTCCTGTTTGTGACCCCAGTCGTACTTCTTGTCTTTCTGAGTCAGGGTCGTTAGCGGTTGAGCTATCTTCGAGAAATTCTCGATGAATCGCCGATAGTAGCCCGCTAAGCCCAAAAATTGACGAACTTCAGTTGGGGTCTTGGGAGCTTCCCAATTCTTTATTGCTTCAATCTTGGACGGGTCTACATGAATGCCCTTTTCATTCACCACGTGACCAAGAAATTGTACTTCGCGAATCCAGAATTCGCATTTCGAGAACTTTGCATAAAGTTTCTCTTTCTTCAGTAGCTCCAAGATGGTTCTGAGATGTTGCTCGTGCTCCTCTTTCGTTCGCGAGTAAATCAGGATATCATCGATAAATACAATCACGAATTTATCGAGATATGGTTTGCACACGCGGTTCATTAGGTCCATAAAGACCGCTGGCGCGTTCGTTAATCCAAACGGCATCACAAGAAATTCGTAGTGCCCATATCGCGTTCTGAATGCAGTCTTTGGCACGCTTTCATCTTGGATTCTCAGCTGATGGTATCCAGATCGAAGGTCGATCTTGGAATAGTAGCTTGATCCTTGCAATTGATCAAATAAGTCATCAATCCTTGGTAGCGGATACCGATTCTTGATTGTGAGCTTGTTCAGTTCCCTGTAATCGATACACATCCGCAGTGTTCCATCCTTCTTCTTCACGAATAATACTGGAGCTCCCCAGGGCGAGAAGCTTGGCCTTATGAATCCTTTATCCAACAACTCCTGGAGCTGTGTAGATAATTCTTGCATTTCGGATGGCGCAAGTCGATAGGGCGCCTTGGCTACAGGAGCAGCTCCTGGAACCAAGTCTATACGGAATTCGACTTGTCGTTGCGGAGGTAGTCCTGGCAGATCTTCAGGGAACACATCAGGAAATTCCTTCACCACAGGAATGTCTTCGAGTTTCGGCTCCTCAGCCTTCTCGTCTATAACGTGTGCTAGGAAGGCAACACATCCTTTCCTTAAGCACTTCTGTGCCTTCATACAACTGATGATTCGTAGAGGCGCGTTTCGTCTTTCTCCATGTACTATGAGAGTTTCATCATTCGCCAGAGGGATACGAATGATTTTCTCATGACAAATGACTTCCGCTTTGTTCTTGGACAACCAGTCCATCCCGACTACTACATCGAAGCTACCCAATTGAATAGGTAGGAGGTCGATGTTAAATCTTCGTTCACCAAGTTCTAGTGTGCAGCCTTTAACAACTTCGCCCGATTCAACAAGTTTACCATTGGCTAGTTCTATGGAATAAGGAATTTCTAATCTACTAGATTCTATTCCGAGTATGCGTTTAAATTCCACAGACATGAAGCTATAATCGGCGCCAGTGTCGAATAATATGGATGCAGAGTGATTGTTAATGAGAAACGTACCGGTGACCACGTTAGGGTCCTCGCGTGCGTCTCTTGCTCCAATCACAAATGCTCGAGCCGGAGCGTTGTTTCCCTCTGGGCAGTTCTTCATGAAATGATCATTGCTTCCACACTTGAAGCATCCTTGCCCTTTCCCGTTGCCATTCTTGTTACCAGCACCGTTCCCATTTCGGTTCTTTCCTTTTCCCCAACAGTCTTCTGTTTGATGACCCAATTTACCACATTTGTCGCACCTTGGAATGCGACAAGCTCCATCATGATGATACTTACATTTTTGGCATCTAGGCATGGAGCCTTGGTATGCTTTGGTTGCATGGGTTTTCATCTCCTGAGGCGGATTAGTGTCGCGCTTCTTGTTGAAACCCTTGTTGTTGCGAGTTGCTTGATTCAAGTTTGCATGTTTCCTTTTCTTGTTGCCAGACGACTCAGCATGCGTCTCGGCATTTTCTGTTGGGTTCAGTGAGAGCTTCTTCATACGAACACAATCTTCAGTCAGGCTGACAGCCAGAGTTACAGCCTCGGTGATTGTTTGTGGTTTGGCCGACGTCACCATGCCACGAAACTCTGAGGCCAGTCCCCAAATGTAGCGCTCAACACGCTTGAATTCGGGAGTTACCATGTAGGGAAGCACTCTGGACAGGTCGTGGAACCTTCGAGTGTAACCATTGATGTCAGCACCTTCCATGGTCAGGTGCCAGAACTCCGTCTCCAGCCTTTGGAGTTCAGCACGAGAGCAGTACTTCTCTCTCATCCTTTCCTTCAGTTCCTCCCAAGTGAGGCCATAAGCGGCGTCATCACCCAAAGTTTGGGCTTGCAGGTTCCACCAAGTCAGAGCTTCATCGACGAATAACCCAGTAGCAAAAGTGACTTGTTGATCCGCGGCACACTTGCTCATGCGGAAAGTAGCTTCAGTCTTCTCCGTCCAGCGCACAAATGCTACTGCACCTCCTGTGCCATCATAGTTCATCGGCTTGCAGTCGAGGAACTGCTTGAAAGTGCAGCCTTGAGCTGCATTGCCTCCAGACGAATCTCCATTCCCATTACGCCTAGCGTTGCTTGGTCCTCCACTGTCTTGAGTTCGGTTCGCCTCGTACTGGGCGATAGCAGCGGAGATCCTTTCCTCCAGTAGGGCGTTCAGCTCATCAGCAGTTCTTGGCAGTGGGGGAGGCGGAGGTTGATCGTCATTGCGAGCATTCACAGCTTTCCTGGGTGCCATGTTCTGACATAACACAGCAGGGTTAGGCATTTGTTTGATATCGTCACACTAGACTGTAGTATCATATATATTCACAGGTATATATACCACATAAGTGACATCAAACAATCATTACTCTGGCAGAGTACTTAGTAGGCTTGCACTGAGGGAATCTATACGTGACAAGACTTGCTGTGATTTTTGTGCACTGAATTCCATAATTATGTATGCATCCATAATTACGTAACTCCTTGCACAGTCCGCACAGTTCGTTTCATCCTCGTATTTCTTCCTTCAGATGGGCCATTGTTTTCAGGTAAAGTCACATATACTTGTGACATTCCACTTCTAGTACATGCTAATTATCACACATAATTGCAAGTAATTTCTAGTCAACGACAAGTGCTACTCAAGTGCACTCTAAGCCTCGTAGTGTCCTTTCTAGACTCATGTAGACAGTTTCAGGTAGTGGATGTCGCGGGACGTTTTATGCAATGAAAACTCTTTGAAAATTGTTTTCGTGAATGGATCCTAGAGATTGTAGACTAGACTCGAGAAGGAATCCTGGTTCACTACAATCGCAGCTCTGATACCAATCTGTCACACCCCTTTCTGCGGCGGAAGCACGAGGTGTGATCATGAAAGGTTCTCATTGCATACGAAGAGTAAACATGCTACATGCTCGTAAAATAACATTCAAATACCATAATTTGAAAACATACGTTAGCGTTTACATCGCTAAGTCGCATAAAACATTGTCTTAAAAGTTTACAACTTTATTCAAAGTTAAACACAAGCGACATCCACGAGCATAAGCAAGACCACGCGCACATCCACCCTAGTTACCTGAAATACATGTGAGTTTTTAGAAAAAACGTCAACATAAAGTTGGTGTGAATTCATGCAGTTTTGTATTTCATGTTTGTATACTTTGTATGAAAACATAGTTTGTGAGTAAATCAAGTTTTCATATGTAAATCCAGTTTCATGTGTACACCACGTACATCTGTATAATTCAATTTCTTCTTGAGTACCCCACGTACTCAAGTTTAATTCTCATTCTCTTGAGTACCCCACGTACTTCAAGTATAATTCAATCTTCTTGAGTACCCCACGTACTTCAAGTTATATATCAATTTTGTATGATATGATTTTTATGTAAATACAGTATTTCTGTACTTATCAGATTGTTAATGGGTTGCAAAGCCATTAACATGTGGCACGTCATAGGAAGTCACCAAACCTAAGGCATTTAATTGGTATATTCTGAGACACAAAAGCACCACTCGATTCTCGCCCCGACCGAGTGTGAGGCTGCCAGGCACCTGTTAGATCTAACCTTTTGTTCTGCGGTCTAGGTATATTGTTGATTAATGGTGCTTCTGTACCCTATTCGTGACACTCTTTCTCATAACGCATCCTACTTGGTTCTCGTCCTCACCAAGCGCGTTTCTTGTTATCATTTCTCATAGCGCCTCATACTTGGTTCTCGTTCTCACCAAGTGCGCTTCTCATATTCTTATATTTCATCACACTTGGTTCTCGTTCTCACCAGGTGTACTTCTTGTATTCTTATATTTCGTCACACTTGGTTCTCGTTCTCACCAAGTGTACTTCTTGTATTTATATCATACCAATTATAAATTTTGTACATTTGTACATGTATTTCACCCCCGAAGTTATAAAAACTAAAAACAGTTAAAGAGAAAAGGGGGAGCATGAACTCACAACTTTGCGTTCCTAGCGTCGTAAACTCCACCGGATTTGCTTAATTAACGTCGTAACCTATACGCGTTTTCTTAACGTTAGTCACTAGACTCGCGTCGCACAAGTACAGTCACTCTCTTTTGTATATATTCTTGTGTTAAAAATATTCTATATTTTTAACTACGTTTCTTGCTTATATTATTTTCTCCAAAAATAAATATAAGTCTTTTGTGTTTTGCACTTTGCACCCGAATTATGTATCTTGTATGTTGTATGTGTATTTTTATGTTTATACTCCTCATGAGTATTTAGTGTATTTTTAAGTCTTAATACACTAGCACGTATAACACATACTATATACACTTAGCACAAAAATTGGTGATAAAATAATATATATTTTTCTCTCAAAAATATATATACATAATATCCATTTTTATTCTTCAAGAAATCACCATTTCTTGTCATCAAAAATTAGGGAAACCTTGTTAATGTTTTGAGGTATATTTTTAGGGGATAAGTTTCTCAAAAACTCATATTTTTCTAAGTGTCAAAATTTATAAAAATTTTGACAGAGTTTCCCCTAAAAATGGAGGTTTCCCACGTTTTCAAAACGTGTGTTTATTTTCTTTTAAACCATCATCAATCATCAATAATCAGCAACAACAATTATCAACAATAATCACTACTTTTCCCCACTTCATGAACTTGGATATTTACCAAGGTTGTGTAGTATCTTACTAGCACATTTAATAAGTCTTGTTATCTTTAAAAATAAGTTTAATTTCTTAAAAACTTTATTTTTAAAGAATATGAAGTTTTACAACTTCTAGTCGGTTTTTACGAAAATTATTTCTTTGTTAAAACCTTTGTTACACAAGTATCCATACACTTGTTTGTTCACAAAAACCACTTTTGTTTGTGTAAGACCCGGTTTAGAACATGTGATTTCTTGGACACCTGGTCCTTTGAAAATACCGCTTGTAGATACGTAGATCTACTAGTTTTAAACACTATTTCACAAGTTAAATTGCTTTTACACAACAAAAATACTTTTACACAAGTCCATGTCTCATGTGTGGTAGAGTTTCACCCTTTAACCCTTGTGTTAACTAAAAAGGAGCTTATGTTAAGATCAACGATCTTACCAAACCGGGTTAAATGGCGATCCGAGCTACCACAATCATAGATCGGGTCTAGATAATCACAAATTCCAAGTACTACAACTTTTACACAAGTTACAAGCTATTAACCACCATTTTAGTGTTTTTACTAGACTTTAATGCTTCAAAACGTATGTTATCGATATTTAACCGACAATATTCCTTTTAACCACCTTAGATAAGCTTAAAAACAAGTTTTAAGTGTTATACCTCTAGCTCAAGGCTAGGGAAGATCTTTGATGAAAAACGCGTGGATAAAAGCTAACGGTGGAGGTCCTTCGCGTTCCGAGTGCACAAGAGCTCCTAATACGCGATCCTTGAAGTGTGAATGATGTTGGAATTGCAAGAACTAGACTTGAAAGTATGATGGTGAGTGGGAGAGGGTTCGGCCGAAGGTGGAGGGAGCAAGAGAGAGTGAGTGAGTTGGTGATTTGTTAAGTGATGGTTCTCTCATGTGTGAGTGTGTATTTATAGAAACTTCAAGTGTTATTATCCCTTGGGTTTAATGTCCCCTAGATGCTTAACATCTAAGATTAGCCAAATCATAAGTACAAGGGGGGTGTCCCCTAGGTAACCGAATCGGTCATGGGGGGGGGGGTCTTGGTTCGATTTTAAGTAGATAGTTAGGAGGTTAATTATGTTAACTAAGTTAAGTTAAGTAAGTTAAGGGTTTAACCTCGTTAGTAATATATAGCGTGTTATGACGGGTGTTAGGGTAATTAGGGACCCTAACTGGCTCAGAAATTTATAGATAGTGAAAATAATAATATTTTCATATCCCGGGTATAGTCCGGTTGTTCGGTTACATACCGATTCGTTAAAGTGTTAAATTACACCTTTTAGTGACTAATAAGTGTCTTTTTGTAACACTATCGGTTCCCAACACTTAGGGAAATATTCTGGATAATAAAACGACATTTCTGCACAACATTCATATGTTTAAATGCTGAATTATTGCTGAATTTTATAATTTCTGCACTTAAAGTGCGTTTCGGGTGCTTTTTAGTGCTTATTTTTGCTTTCGTATTGCATATATATTAAACCCTTGTATGTACTCTTGGGTTTTAATGCATTCTTGTTGTTGGACCTACACCTAGGCTCCAATTTTATTGTCTGGCTGCTTTCTGCAGTTCCGTTGACACAGTGTGTCTTACCGGTGAGTTTACTATTATTCTGACGCAACGCTCTCGTTTATGCATAAAGCAATATTTTGTAGTATACAACATGCATGAATTCACTTGTTTAATCATGTGTTCAGACATTGCTGACACTTAAACTCATAATTGCAGTCATTAAGCAATAATTATAGTGTACGGAAATTACCGGTTTGTGCCAGTTGTCACAGATAAGATGCATGCTCACATAGGACTGGACAAGACCTTAGTGACTCAATAACAATGATAGATTATGTTTAATATGTGTATTTATATTTCCAGACGAAGTAATTATTCAATGTTTAATAAAACGAAACACTTTTTGGTATCCATGGTTATGAAACATTAATTCTGTTGCAACACTCCCCGACGTTTCCGCCGCGATTTGTTGTTTTACGCGGTCGGGGTGTGACAATCTGAGCATTATCCTGCACTGTATCCTGGTTATTCAAGCAATAAGAAGAACAAGGCAGCCGACGATTGTCAGCTCCCGAGGTTTTATGCCGGAGATCTAGATTGATCAAGGGCTTTCCTCGTATATCACGTGTCGACCTTTCCATTTTTGCTCATTGTTTGATTATAGATACAGCTCGATATCCTGATCTGTATCCTGATAACTGTTCTTGTAAACTAACAAACCAACATATTTTTCACAAAGTATTACTAGCACACTACCTCACAAAACTAATTTTATCACTTAATTGCTTCGGTAATTTTTGACCAAAACACCTTGTTTCATCAATAATATCCAATTCTTGACATAAAGCTTCAGGATTTATCTCAGGATCCCGGAGGCTCGATGTTACTATAGGTATTACCATTTCTTTCGGGATCATTGCTTTTGCCCCAAACACCAAGGAAAATGGGGTTTGACCAGTAGCATTCTTTACCGTTGTTCTCTCAGGAATTGGATTGATCTCCATCCTCTCCCTGTATTGAGCTACATGCTCCTCTGGATCCGTTGAACCATCATACAGCTTCATGGGTGGTATTTGGAACCTCTTGGGTATCTCAGCATCACAAATAGGTGGTGCAAAGCGAGATATCCTATGGCTTCCATCTGCTATTTCGGGAATGAGTTTAACCACTCCTGGTAAGCTGGATATCATATCCTTAAGCTTCTATAACTCCCTAGCCATAGCTTGATTGGTACCTGTATCCTGCATGAAGCCATGGTTAGTGTTATAAGAATTATTGAAAGTGTTACCTCCCAGAGGATTCATATTTGGACTTCCAGATGTGAATCCATATTGACGGGACTCTGGTATGATTGAAGGACCAGATGAAGCAATGGTCTGCATTGGAATGAAGTCTCCTTGATGAACATCTGAGCTTGGAGGCTGCATACTTCTTAAGAATCCTTGATCCTGAAAGATGTTGGACCTTGAAGCTGAGATGATCCTTGAACCTGAAAGGATCCTGGAACCATAAAGGATCCTTGGACGTGGGAGGATCCTTGGACCTGGGAGGATCCTTGGACCTGGGAGGATCCTTGGACCGTGTGCGTTCCCAAATATCCTCCTGAGCTGACGAAGGATCCCTGATGCTGAAAAGAGGATCCCGATGGCTGAAAATAGGATCCCTGAGGCTGGGAGTGAGAGCCAAATGCTTGACTCATAGTTGCTGTTCCATAACGCCTTTCTGATGGACCACTTTGATACTGGATGCCCGGAACTGCCGATTGTAGGGTAGTTACAACTGGAGTGTCAAAATTCAATGATCTTGGTATCAGAGGAGAGTGATCCTCCACTGATTTCTTCTGTTTTTTGATCTCAGCGATCTCCCGGAGGATCCTTTCATTGGTTTTGTCCTGCTCTTGTGCATGATCCCTCATCTGCAAAATCAGAGTAAAAAGATCATTAGTAGTAGGATTAGAGGAAACAGAAGAAGCTGGTGGTTTTGGGAAAATGGGGGTTTGTCTCCTCGTAGCAATTTCAGCATTCTTCTGGGATCCAGAAGGTGGTGGAGGCAAAGGTGGAACGCCTTGTGAAGAACTGATTGCCGGCACTGAACTTGAAGTGTTCTTCGCTGAGGAAGCCATCCGCTTGGTTGTAACGAACCGAAATGACCACAAAAATATGAATATTCTTAGGAATGAAGCACCAATTGCCCCACGGTGGGCGCCAAACTATTTTGGTCAAAAATTAAGCAAAGATAATGCAACCAAACTTTCTGTTGTGAGGTGTGATGCTTGAATCAATGAACAATGTTAAGGATCACTCAGAAATGTGATGAATAAGTGACACAATGATTTATACGAGGAAAAAGCCCTTGATCAAGAGTTGATCTCCGGCATAAAAACGCTCGGGTGATGGAAACTACCGATCACCAACTTAGATTAAACAGAAAATATATTACAACTTTGGATGATAGCGAGCTAGTTACAAGGATCACTAGAGTGTAATGTGCAAAAAAGTGTGTAATCGCCGAGCAAACTATCGAGAGCTGATGAGAGCAGTTGCGAGTGTGTGTGTTAAGCCAAAAATAGCCAAGTGTTCTAATTTAGCTCGTCATCCCCTTATAAATTTGGAAAATATCAAAGCTAACTAACTATCCGCATTTCATGCAAGTCTTCCACAACCTCCATAACGTTCATATTAGTCAAGCACGTGCGGAATAAAAAGGGAATATGCTCCAGGAATATCGCCAAGACCAAGCCCAAGCACGTACTCCTGCAAAACAACATCATATTCAAAGCAGACAATTGTTAGTGTAAGGATCACTACAATGATCCTGGATCCTGATCCTACAATACTCTCTAAGGATCACTAATTCAAACAGAATCAAGGAACCCTAAGCCCGACAGTAATTGAGGATCACTGATCTTTGGAAAATCCTCCCCTAACAACAGGGATAATGGTTCACCATGCTTGGGCTTCATCAACAATGGTGCAGTTGAAAGATATTGCTTTAATTCTTGTAGGGCTACTTCATGCTTTTCTCCCCACTCGAATATCTTATTATTCTTTAGGATATCGTAGAATTCCTTGCATTACTCTGAGGATCTTGAAATAAACTTGTTCAACGCCGCTACTCGTCCTGTTAATCTCTGCACATCTTTCATGTTGGATGGTGATTTGATATCCAGGATAGCTTTGATCTGTTCCGGGCTTGCTTCTATCCCCTTTTTAGTCACCATATATCCTAAAAACTTTCCTGCCCCCACTTCGAAATGGTATTTGGCAGGATTCAGCTTCATATTGTATTGGTCCAGGATATCAAATGCACCTTCAATATCCTGGAGATGATCTTCAACCTTTTTGGACTTTACGACCATATCATCAATATACACCTCCATGGTGTCCCCCAGTTTATCTTTAAACATCATATCCACCAATCTCTGGTATGTTGCACCTGCATTTTTCAAACCGAAAGGCATGGAAGTATAACAATAAATACATGTTGGTGCCATGAAAGCAGTATCCTCCTGATCAGACGGCTCCATTTGGATCTGCTGGAATCCTGAGGACGCATCCATAAAGGTCAGCATTTCATGACCGGTAGTTGCATCCACCATTGAATCTATATGAGGCAAAGGAAATGGGTCTTTAGGACATGCTTTGTTTAGGTCTGTGTAATCTACACAAACTCTCCATTTCCCATTCTTCTTTTGAACCATAACCACGTTTGCTAGCCACTTGGGGAATTTGACTTCCCTAATCATCTTGGATTTCAATAGTCTTTCAACCTATTCCTGTATGATCGCGTTTCTTTTAGGAGCAAACTTCCTTCTCTTTTGCTGAACGGGCTTGAAAGACCTGTCAATCCCAAGCTTATGAGTTATAATATCTTTTGAAATACCTGTCATATCCTCATGCTTCCATGCAAACGTGGACATCCTGAATTTAAAAAAAAAATTAGTCAGTTGATTCTCAATATCCTGAGGGATATTAGCTCCTACGAGCACCGAGATATCTGGATTATCCTGATCCAGGATAATTTTCTTAGCATCTTGCTCTGAGGCTTCCACGATATCCTGGGCTCGTATCTTTAATTGCTATCCTGCTTTAGGCTTTGTTGAAGACTTCATTGAAGAAGAATAACATTCTTTTGCCTCCTGTTGATCGCTTTCCACTTTGACAACCCCCCAAGGGGTAGGAATCCTGATACACTGATGATAGGTTGATGGGACAGCCTTCATATCATGGATCCATGGTCTGCCTAATAATATTGTAGCTGGATAATGAATCCATGACGCATAAATGTTGCATTGAATTTACTCCCTCAACATATACAGGCAGCTTTATTTCTCCCACAGTATTCTTTGCTTCTCCGCTGAATCCTACAAGTACAGTGGAATTCGAAGTGATCTCCATTTGGGGGATGTTCATTCTCTTCAATGTTTTCAGCTGGATAATGTTAACGGAGCTGCCGTTATCCACCAGTATCCTGCGCACAAAATGATTAGTAATATATAAAGTGATTACCAAACCATCGTGATGAGGATCCTGGACGCTATCCCGGTCATCACTATCAAACATTATCACTTTGTCAGTTGTAAGGGTTGTCATCCTGGTCGGCTTGTCTCCCCGTTCTGGTTTAGCCTCCTTTGCATGTCTTTTTGCTGCAGAGTAAGAGGTTCCACAAATGTCGGATCCTCCTTAAATAAATTTAATTATCTTGGCATCTGGAGGAGGCGATGCTGCTCGCTCAGGACCCTTCTCAGTATCCTGACCCTTATTCTTTTTTCTGCCCAGAAGATCCTTCAGGTATCCATTGCTTAGCAGATAGCTTATTTCCTTCCTCAGGGCTATGCAATCTTCTGTCACATGTCCAAAATCCTAATGGAAAGCACACCACTTGGATTTATCTTTCCAATCGGCCTTTTACTGGTTCTTTCTTGGCCACCTTGCTTTGTCTCCCAAACCCTGCATATCATACATTAGTTCGGGTATATTAATAGAAAAACAATATTCTGACAATTCAGGAGACTCCTCAGGATCCTCATCTTCAACAACATTCACTATCTTGCTGTCATTCATGCCATATGGCTTAGAGCGATACGGCTTGTATGAGGATTTTGACTTCCTGTTAGTTGATTCGTATGTTGAGGATGAATTCATTCTCTCTTGCATTTTCTTGTCGTCTTCAAGCCTGATATATCTCAAAGCCCTGTTTCGAGCTTCGTCCAGATTCCTGCAAGGATTCATCACAATATCCTAATAAAATTCCGAATCCTTCTGCAACCCCATTTTGAACGCCTGCACAGTTGTGGCAACATCAAGGTGTGGGATATCCAAGGATTCCCTGCTAAACTAGTTCACATAATCCCATAAGGATTCTTGAGGACCCTGAGTTATCCTGTAGAGATCACTGGTTAGTTTCTCGAAACTTCTACTACATGAAAGTTGACTATTAAACAAGTTAACCAAATGAGCAAATGATGTAATTGAATGAGGTGGAACGTTTAAGAGCCATTTTAAGGCTGGTCCTGTTAGGGTAGAGCCGAAACCCTTGCAGATGCATGCTTCCTTGAGATCTGGAGGAATAGGGTTAATCTCCATCATCTCCCTATACTGAGCAATATGCTCATCAGGATCCGTAGTCCCGCCATAGATCTTCATGTTGGGAGTTTGGAATCTTTTTGGAATTTCAGCATCACATATAGGATATGCAAACTGGGATATCCTGTGGCTATCCTGGGATACTTCCGGAATTGGCTGAACTACCCCAGGTACGCTAGATATCATATCCTTCAACTTTTGAAGCTCCCTAGAGAGTGTCGACGTCACACCAGTATCCTGCAAAGATCCAAAACTGTTAGTAGCAGGAGCATTAACATTATTAGACACGTTACCAGCTTGAGGATTCTGGCCAAATCCTGGAGCATATCCTGAGCCCCTCAAAGTTGATACCCTAACTGTTGAAGGTATCTCAGGAGTATGACCCTGGGAGTGGCTTGGTACAACATTGCCCTGATTATCCTCAGTATATACTGCCGAGCTGAAGTTCAGTGCTCTAGGCTGCAAGGGAGTGGCAGTATCCTCAGCAGGCCTATTAGAGATAGATTTCAAGAATTATATTTCTCTTATCAGCATTTAATTGGTCTCCTGTTGCGGCATCATCTGGTCATGTATACTACCAAACAAAGTTAAAATTTCATATAAGAAGCCATAACAGGAGTTCTCCCTGAGGCAGCAGATCCGTAGACATTTTGAGTAGGAACAATATCTCGAGATGTGTGAGTTTCAACCCTCCTTGGAGGAGCTTGAGGCTGTGAAGAAGCTTGCGTCCTTGGTGGTGGTGGAAGCACTGGACCAATTGTTGCAGAGGTTGTAGCAGACACGGTAGAAGAGCTCATGTTTGATTTTGAGGCTATTGAAAATAGTTGTGCAAAAAGTTTCGAAAAAAGAAAACCAAGTAAAGATTTTAGCAAGGTTTTTACTAAGAATAGCACCACTTGCCCTGTTATGGGTGAAATTCTGAGCCCATATCCTGGAAAATATCTAGATTTATATCTTGGTTATATAGTATCTGTTTACATCCGGGATGCTGGTTCAGGATATTGGTAACATCCTGAATGGTATCCTCAGGATTACTAACGGATTATGTGCAGGTACGTGGGTTAGAAGCTAGCAACGTTCACAAAGACTCTTTCCGCGGAAGACTCGGTCCAAGTTGTTCAAGGAAAGACGTTAAGCCCGCTTTATTTGGTTCCAAACGGCTATTTATGGAATATTCGGGAGCATCCCATATTTATAGGAATTTTAGTTTCTATTTAGTAAATATAAATAGGTGGGTATACCAGATCGAATAGGACATCACATTTTCACTGAATACACTCGAACACTCGCTCTCTAGCAATTTTCACTTTCATACAAAAGCATTGTAACACTTAGCGATCTGGTCTATATCCTGCACTGTATCCTGAAGTTTGAAGCAATAAGAAGAACAAGGCAGCTGCGATTGTCAGATCCCGAGGTTTTATTCCGGCGATCTAGATTGATCAAGGGCTTTCCTCGTACATCTCGTGTCATTTACTTTACTTTTTGCTCATAGTTTGATCATAGATACAGCTCAATATCCTGAGCCGTATCCTGAATATTGATTTTCCAAATAACTTAACCGGCGTATTTTTAACACACTTTTTAGCACACTACCTCACTTTACTAATTTGATCACTTAATTGCCTTGGTAATTTTTGACCAAAACAATTTGGCGCCCACCGTGGGGCAAGTGGTGCTCTCTTTACTAAAAATTTTTGTGCAATCGTTAATCGGTTTTCTATTCTCAAAACTTTTTGCCACATTGTCCATAATGGCCTCAAGATCAAACATGAGCTCCTCTACTATGTCTGCTATGACTTCTGCTACTACCGGTTCGGTGCTTCCACCACCTCCTCCAAGAATGCCAACCTCTTCACAACCTCAGGATATTATCCCTACTCGGAATGTTCAGGGATCCGCTCCCATTTTAGCTTCTAATGATGAAATTTTAACCTTATTTGGAAGTGTGCAGGAACAAATGAGGCAGCAACAGGAAACAAACAAAATGCTGTTGAGGGAAATACAACTCTTGAAGTCTGGTTCGAGCAGATCTGCTGAGGATATTGCCACTCCATTACAACCCAGAACTTTGAACTTCAGTTCAGCTGTGTATACTGAGGATAACAGGGGGAATATTGTCCCCAGCCTTCCTCAGAATCACACTCCTAAAATACCCTCCTCGGTCAGGATGTCAACCATGAGGAGCTCAGGATATGGTTCAGGATATGGGCAAAATCCTCCGACGGGTAACGTGTCAAATAATAATAATACTCATGCAACTAACAATAGTGGATCTTTGCAGGATACAGGTGTAACATCAGCACTTACTAGGGAACTTCAGAAGTTGAAGGACATGATATCTAGTGTACCTGGAGTGGTCCAGCCGATCCCGGAAGTGTCCCAAGACAGCCACAAGATATCTCGTTTTGCATATCCTATCTGTGATGCTGAGATCCCAAAGAGATTTCAAACCCCCAACATGAAGCTTTACGACGGAACTACGGATCCTGAGGAGCATATTGCTCAGTATAGGGAAAGAATGGAGATTAACCCTATCCCTCCGGATCTCAAGGAAGCATGCTTGTGCAAGGGTTTTGGTTCTACCTTAACAGGATCAGCCTTGAAATGGCTCTTGAATGTTCCTCCGCATTCGATTACATCTTTTGCTCACTTAGTAAATTTATTTAATAGTCAGTTTTCTTGTAGTAGAAGCTTTGAGAAACTAACAAGTGACCTCTACAGGATAACACAGGGGCTTCAGGAATCCCTTAGGGATTATGTGAACAAGTTCAGCCGGGAATCCCTAGACATTCCACATCTTGATGTTGCAACAGCTGTGCAAGCTTTCAAGATGGGGCTGCAAAAAGATTCTCAATTTTATCAAGATCTTCTAATGAACCCATGCAGGAACTTGGATGAAGCTCGAAATAGGGCCCTAAGATATATTCTATTGGAGGATGACAGGAAGATGCAAGAGAGAATGAACTCATCCAACACCTATGAGTCAACTAATAGGAAGTCTGAATCCTCATTCAAGCCATATCGGCTGTAACATCTGTGCTTGTAATCATTATGAACAGTACCATTATCAATAAAACAATGTCATTTGATCCCAATGTTTGTTTGGTTATGTTTTACATTTTTCATGTTTTGACTTTTATTCAATTTCAAACTCTATATCACTTTCTAGAGAGTTATACGCAAACTGGTGCGTAAACGTAGCCAGTTTAATGTGACAAATACTCTGGAACATCAACATATACTTAACATACCTTAAATAACCCTTACATAACTTAGAAATAAGTTTTGAAGGCTTTGGTATGGCAAAAACAAGTTAATTCGCTTACAGGGACTAAACTTGACAAACTGCGAAAGTATGCCAATTTGAACTGTAACGAACATTCCGGAACATGACCATAAGTTAAACATACCATAAATATCCTTTACATAGCTTAGAAATAGGCTTTGAGGGGTTCGGTATGCTAAAATAAACTTTTGGGGTCATTCAGGGACTAAAAGCGTCAAAAAGTACACAAGTTTGCATTTTCGCGCATAACTTACGTTCTGAATACATCCGGACATCCAAAAATTTATGTAAGCACTATAATATTTTATTTTAGTGTTTGGCATGAGAAAAATCCATTCTTCGCGTCATTTGGATCGTTTTTCGCGCTTATGCGCATTCCGTCGTAATTAAGCGAACATCGCGATCGTACGGCCAAACGAACCGACATCTGAGATATTTTTGAACACATTTTAAGTTCCCTATACTTTAACTTCATTTTAGAGCTTTTAAATGGGGTTAACGGGGCTTAAACGTGTCAAAAAAAACGCATCGAAAACCAAGTTTTGAGGTTGCAGGGACTGAAACTGTAAATCTGCCAAACTAGGTCCGTAAGTAGGGGCCAGATGTAGCAAAACGTTTTTTTTTCAGCTGTTAACAGCCCTTAACACTCTCCAAAGGCCAAGTGCCAAGTGTCAAACTCTTATGGTGGATGACAAATGAGTTACCACAACTTTCCAACAAGTGTACGGCTTAGATCGTGCCCCCTTTTCCAAGAAATGATCCTAACGGTGAACCGAAAACTATAAATACCCACCTCCACCCTTCACTTTTCCTCACAAGAATCTGATCTTATGTGCTCTAAGTTGAAACCTTTGTTTCATACCTGAGCTATTTTGATCTAGATTAGCATTCGGGGACCCTTCGTAAGTGTTCCTTCGTTCTTTTATTGTTTTTCGAGTCCGAAAGTCAAACTTTGTTTGAGTTTCTGCATTGACCAGTTTATGGTCAATGCGAAGTTCGTTTGAACTTCGCAACGTGATTGTAATCACGATGGTTATAGTCCCTTGTGACTATACCTACTGATTACCACGTTGTCTAGGGTCGTAAGGGTAAGCGATCTAATAAATCGCTTATACCTTCGAACCCGACCCATTTGTTCGATTATTAGGATCCGACCAAACACATTAGGTGACCATAGTATATAGGGAATAACCATCCGAGGTTATACCTTATGGTCACGATGTTTAGTTAGTTGTATGATATGTAGTTTATATGCCTTAGGTAAATTACCAAAATACCCCTTTGATGCCAAAATTCATTTTAAACATATGTAACATAACTTTTGACATCTAAACTGATTTGAAAACAATATTAGACATGTTAAGGCATATATTACTTGTCATAGGACTAGTTAGGCGGTCCAAACGCGTTTCACGCGAACGACGCGTTAAAGTAGCATAAGCTACCTAAACGGGTCGTAATGGGTCACAAACACTTAGGTTAAGTTTCGTTTTAGTATGTGGGCTTTGTTAAACCATATTACACGAGTCTCCATACTCGTTTGGTTTACGAACCCGCATTCTATCCGATCTTCCGATTTAGGTCCGGTATATTAACATAGTTACCTATATTAGGTGTCGTTTGATTCCGTGATCTCTAGCATTGCTTGGTGGTTATCTTAGGACTTCTGAGAAATCTCAAGTGAGTACATAGACCCCTCTTTTACTGTTTTCAAACTGTTTTGGGGTGAAACACATGTGCCTACTTGTTACTTTCATGCTTTCCATGTTTTCACATCATATACATGCTATGTTCGTTAGTACATTATAGTACATGTTTTACATTACATTTCATGCTATGTATGCCCATTGTGTGCGTACTTAGTACATTGTTTTACATTACATTTCATGCTATGTATGCCCATTGTGTGCGTACTTAGTACATTGTTTACATTACATTTCATGCTATGTATGTCCATTGTGTGCATACTTAGTACATTTGTTTCACGTCACATGCTATGTATGTCCATTTGTTACATACTTAAGTACAGTTGTTTTCATCACATGTTCACATTTTGGTATGACATTTGGGTTGTTTACAATGGAACAATGCATTCATTAACATTAGCTACGTCGTTCGTTAGTAGGTAGTGGTACCATAGGAATTGACAACTCCCGTTCCTGAAATCCTAGGTTTGTTTGGATTGGAAGGAATGACCGAATTCGATGTACATAACTTAGATAAAATTTTAATTTGTTTAAGGGTTTATCGCCACAGTCTCAAGGCTTGGATGTATGTATTTTCACAATACCGCATAAATGTTTGTATCAGTATAGCATGCATTTGTTCCACAAAACATAACTTTGATTTAAACTATGTTTTACATCAATACCTTGTTTTTGTGCATTTTTACATATGGTTTAGTTGATATATTTCACTTACCATACATGATACTTTTGGGTACACATTACATGATCTACATTAACATAAACATTTTGACATTGATATACACATTTAGTGGTTTATATTGGACATAGACATTTCAATATGGTTTACACATTAACACATGACAATTCATTTGTGACAACCCGAATTCTAAAGGTTAGTTTTGTAAACCATGGTTCCTAGTTTTACTCTTCTTTCAGGTTGTTAACCCGTTAAATGTAAAGTATATTAGTTGTGTAATTGAACCGACTATTGCTAACAAGTTGTCGAGATGCATACAAGTCCACACACATTTCGCCCCCCCCCCCCCCCCCACATTAGTGTAAACAGATTTATCAAGCCCAAACCAATATACATACCTTGGGCCGCATATTTGAACTATTTGTGTTATGAAGTCCGAAAGTTTATCAAGCCCAAACCGCTCAAATCTTCACATTATTATTATGCGTATTATACTTCTTATTTAGATTAGACGTAAACACCAAACCCTAGGCTCTCCAATTTCATAACGGCAGTAGGCATATCATACCTCCGAAACATCCTGCTATTGGATCAAGCAGTGTGTTAATCATCTAGTTCTTCAATCGGTTAGTATAATCTCACCTTGGTTTCAAATCAAGTTAGTTGGTCATTCATAGTTGTATTGTTACCTGATGTTTGTTATGTATTATGCTTGTATACATGAGAATATGTGTATTAATCGTTGTATGATTTATGCTAATCGACCCTTCCTGTTACGCCTAGCATATGGCCAATCGGTATAAACAATTAGATAGAACATGATTGATTTTTACAATTATAAACATTGCATTAAATAAATGGAATCCTATGATTGTTGGCTGATATCGATTAGTGTGTGCATGTGAGCCTTAATTGACTTTGAGGTAACAGTGGGCATTCAAATCACCATCAATTTTGGCAGCCCCAATAAAAACATTAAAGCTACATGTTGGATAAGTCTTAGTAAAATGGTGGCCATGTGATGAGATAGGTGTTGAACCTTGAGCTAATTAAATAGAGGGGACATCATAATAGTTTTGTCAATGATGCTAAGGGATATTTAGGAGGATACCTGGCCAATTTCACATGTGAGACCACCCACATGCATTCGGATTATTAAGGAGGGTTAGAAACTAAGTAGGTTACATTTAAACAAACTAATTTTTATAACAGGAACTCAAGGACTGTTAACTAGTTATTGGATCGAACATGTTGCCAAATCATATGCGTATAGTGGGGTTATTTTCTATACATGTGAGATACTATTGTTAGATTAATGAGATTTTTGTTTATTATTGAAAGTTATATAGTTATTATGTGGAGATTTATACGTGTAGGCCACACACAAACGTACCCAGTGAAGGGGTTGTTGAGTGGGCCGCACATCAGACCCAGTGGGCCGCACCCCAACTAAATAACGTACCGACCTGTCAAGTATTGTTAAACCAGTTATGTTTGTGGTTTGTGACTATTTTTGAATTGAATGCTTATTGTGTGTTATGTGAACCATGTGTGGTAAGAGCTTATTTAGATTATTACGCCATAAGTGTCACGAGACGAATGATCTAAGTTTACAACTTGTTGTAAATAAGTGGATGTTGACACTTGAGTCTAATTGTTATCGGTAAATATGATAGGATTTCTTTGAGCAACTTAAAACATAACTAGTCTACCGAGCACTCTAAGGTGAGTTCACTGCTCTTTCTCAAGCATGCATCCCCGGGAGGGATAACGGGTATTGGGATGTTGTGTTATGTACTCTGTATCTATCTCGTAAGACCCCTTGACATTACCGGCAGTTGCGAAAGGCAACGGGGTATTTAGTTGATAGCGCTATTAGGTTTGGCACCCTCACACCGTCCCAGAAAGACGGGCGTGAACTATTTACCTTAAAACATAACCAATGTTTTGATAGAGACATTGGAGGTTGGGCAGACATATCTTGTAGCTACATACGGTAATCGAGTAATAACCACATCAAAACAACGAAACGTCATATCATCTGGATAACTGTTTTACACACGTGAATGATAACTAACTTGGTAATCAAAACTTTGAACTCACCAGCGTAGTCTGACACACTTGTTTACATGCTTGTAGGTCGTTAGCTGAGGTACACTTGGACTTGCTATCTGAAGTGGCTGGAGTGGACATGGTCATGATAGAGTGCTTATATTGACATATTTTATGATACATTGTTGGGTTCAAACTATCTATTTTTGCTTCCGCTGGTTACTTGGTTTTACTTACATTTGCAAACAGTATTTCCTTTATCAATAAGTACTTCATTATTTTATTAAACGTGTTTGATATGATTGGTGGCTCTCTGTTGAATCGTTGCACTCCTAATAGGGACATACCCTAGGTGGGAATTTGGGGGTGTGACAGTTTGGTATCAGAGCCACTGGTTATAGAGAACTTGGTTTTAAAAATGTTTTCATAAAACCAGACTATAACCGAATTGATCCCAAATTGACCATGACACTCGGCTTCAGATTGCAAGGTTCGCCTCTCGTTACTTTATGCCTTACTCGTTTAGTAATCACACACTCATAGCATGCATGAAACAATATGACTGGATATTATGGTACATTGATAGCGTAACACTACTCCTCGACACTCGTGAATTATAATCATGTAGTACTTGCTTCTGTGTTATCTGGATGTGGGAGAAACTTCGAGCACAAGTTAAGAGGCATTGAGACGGGCATGCAAATCGCCTTATTATCATGGGTGCACACATAATAATAACGCGAGGTGCATGCAAGTCCCAGTGAGGCTTAGCAAGTGTGAGGGGGATTCTTCCCTATTGTGTGAACTTGGTAGTCTGTGGACTTTAATGTGATACCTGATTTTACTCCGTTTTCGACTCCTAAATCCGTTCCCTTTCCTTATATAGAATCATGAACAGCCGTGGCGGACGTGGTGGTGGACGTGGAGGTGGCCGCGGCGGTGGACGCGGAGTTGGTAACATCAATATGACTCAGGCCCAGTTGACTAATCTAATTAATGAGCGCGTGGCTGAGGCATTGGCAGCCTATCAGGCTGGTCAGCCAGCGCAACAGAACAACCCGCCCGCCTGCACGTTCAAGATGTTTATTGACTGTAAGCCACAAACCTTCAGTGGGACTAAAGGGGCTGTGGGACTGCTGAGATGGTTCGAGAAGGCCGAGTCCGTTTTTGCTATATGCAACTGTCCTGCTGGAGATAGGGTGAAATTTGCTTCGGGCATACTCGAGGATGCTGCTCTGACATGGTGGAATGCCCAAGTCCAACTGTTGGGTATCGAAGCAGCAAACGCCACCACTTGGGATGATTTCAAAGAATTAATTAGGGAGGAGTATTGCTCGCGAGATGACATACAGAAGTTGGAGAATGAGTTCTACAATCTAAAGATGGAGGGTTCAGAGATTGAGGCCTACACTAAGAGGTCTAACGAGTTAGCGATCCTTTGCCCCAATCTGTCTAGACCTCTACCTCGAAGAATCGAACTGTACCTCAAGGGATTAGCTCCAGAAGTTAAGGGTTACGTCACCGCAGCAAACCACAACAATCTGGCACAGGTTGTCCAAATGGCACACAAGATTACTAATCAAGAGGTTGAACGCGGCAACTTACCGGCTCGCAAATCTGCTGCTACCTCTACTGCTACAGCTCCAGCTACTACTCCTACCACAGACGGTAAGCGTAAGTGGAACGATGTGGACAAGGGGTCCAACTCAGTGCAGTCACAGAAGAAAACAGACACTGGCAGCACTCGCAGCTTCAGCCAGTCATCATCAGTTAATCAAAATCAGGGTTCATACGCAGGGAAGAAGCCCCAGTGTAACAAATGTGGTTATCATCATTTTGGGCAGTGCGCTCGCACTTGTCATAGGTGCGAGAAGGTAGGCCACGAGGCCAAGGATTGTAGGGCTCCACAGCCTAAACAGCAGACTCAGCAGTATCAGCGACAGCAGGGGCAGCCACCACAGCAGAATCAGGGGTCTAGGAAGGGATGTTATCAGTGTGGGGCCGAGGGTCATATCAAGAGAGACTGTCCTCAGTTGAATCAGAATGCGGGTAACAACAACAACGCTGGGAACAATGGGGGCAATGTGGCGCGTGGGCGCGGGTTTACTATTGGAGCTGGCGAGGCGAGGAATGACGGCAATGTAGTTACTGGTACGTTTTCAGTGAATTGTTCCTTTGCTTCTATTTTATTTGATTCGGGTGCCGATTGGAGTTATGTGTCCTCGGAGTTTAGTAGTCGTATAGGATTGAGTCCTACCCCTCTTGCTACTAAACACATAGTGGAGATAGCGAATGGTAAAACAATTGAAGCTTCACACGTTCTTATTGGTTGTAAATTAGATCTCGTGGGTCAAGTGTTCGACATTGACCTACTCCCTATTACTCTTGGAAGCTTCGATGTAGTTATTGGCATGGACTGGTTGTCCAAGCATCAGGCAGAAATTCTTTGTAAGGAGAAAATCGTGTGTGTTCCTCTCCCTAGTGGAGAATCTTTATCAGTTCAGGGACATCGTAGTGGTGCCACAGTTAGTATTATCTCAGCAATGAAGGCTCTGATGTGTCTGCGTAAGGACTATCCTTCTATTTTGGCTCTTGTTACCAACTCACAAACTGGCGAGAGGAAACTCGAAGATCTTCCAGTTGTTCGAGAGTTTCCTGATGTTTTTCCCGAAGAACTCCCTGGTTTACCTCCACATCGTCAGGTGGAATTTAAGATTGACCTCCAGCCAGGAGCGGCACCGATTGCCCGTGCTCCTTATCGCCTCGCACCAGGGGAGTTACAGGAATTGTCGAATCAACTCCAAGAACTGTTGGATAGGGGCTTTATTCGACCTAGCTCTTCGCCTTGGGGATCCCCTGTGGTATTCGTGAAGAAGAAAGATGAGTCCTTTCGCATGTGCATTGATTATCGCGAGCTCAACAAGGTAACGGTCAAGAACCGTTATCCTTTGCCTCGTATCGACGACTTGCTTGACCAGCTGCAAGGGTCAAGTTTCTATTCTAAGATCGACTTAAGGTCGGGCTATCATCAGGTACGGGTCAGAGAGGAGGATGTACCCAGAACAGCTTTTCGAACGCGGTATGGCCATTACGAGTTTTTGGTTATGCCGTTTGGGATGACTAATGCACCAGCGGTCTTCATGGATCTTATGAACCGCGTGTGCAAACCGTATCTTGATGACTTCGTTATCGTTTTCATTGACGACATCTTGATCTACTCCAAGAACAAGGAGGACCACGAGCGACACCTCCGTCTTATTTTGGAGCTCCTGAGGAAGGGGCAATTGTACGCAAAGTTCTCTAAGTGTGACTTCTAGATTCGGGAAGTACACTTTCTTGGGCACATAGTTAACGAGATGGGTATTCATGTAGATCCTGCCAAGATCGATGCTATTAGGAATTGGGCGGCACCAAAGAATCCTTCGGAGGTGCGTCAATTTCTTGGTCTTGCGGGATATTATCGTCGGTCTATTCGGGATTTCTCTAAGATCGCTCAACCTCTCACCGCCCTGACTCAGAAGAAAGTTGTTTATTCTTGGGGATTGGAACATGAAGAGTCTTTTCAGCTCTTAAAGCAGAAACTGTGCAGTGCACTGATTTTGTCACTACCAGAGGGTACCGAAGATTTCGTGGTTTATTGTGATGCATCTATTCAGGGTCTTGGCTGCGTGTTGATGCAGCGAGACAAAGTGATAGCCTATGCTTCTCGACAGTTGAAGATACACGAGAAGAACTACACGACACACGGCCTGGAGTTAGGAGCCATAGTCTTTGCGTTGAATATTTGGAGGCATTACCTGTACGGTACCAAATGCACCATCTATACCGATCACAGGAGTCTCCAGCATATCTTCGACCAGAAGGAGTTGAATATGCGGCAGCGTCGATGGATTGAGCTTTTCAACGATTATGAGTGTGCCATCAAGTATCATCCGGGTAAAGCTAATGTTGTAGCGGATGCTCTCAGTCGCAAGGAACCGAAACAGAAGCGTGTTCGTGCTCTACAGCTGACTATCCACTCTGATCTACCTGCTCAAATTCGTTCCGCTCAGATCGAGGCATTGAAGGAAGAAAACATCGAGGCTGAGTATTTGCGGGGTATGGAAAAGAAACTGGTGGAGAGATCCGACGGCATTCGTTATTTTATGGAACGGATATGGGTTCCTTTGTACGGTAGTCTACGAGAGCTTGTGATGGATGAAGCGCATAAGTCCCGGTATTCTGTTCACCCGGGCTCGGATAAGATGTATCAAGATCTCAGGGTTATGTACTGGTGGCCAAATATAAAAGCTATCATTGCCACCTACGTGAGCAAGTGTTTGACCTGTGCTAGGGTCAAGGCAGAGTACCAGAAACCTTCGGGTCTACTCCAACAGCCAGAGATACCGATGTGGAAATGGGAGCAGATCTCCATGGATTTCATCACAGGGCTACCGAGAACCCAGGCTGGGAACGATACTATATGGGTGATTGTCGACCGTCTCACGAAGTCAGCGCATTTTCTGGCGATCAAGGAAACAGATAAGTATTCTCAGCTCGCAACCGTATACCTTAAGGAAGTGGTTTCAAGGCACGGGGTGCCAACTTCTATCATTTCTGATCGAGATCCTCGTTTTACTTCAGAGTTATGGCAGGCTATGCATAAGTCGTTTGGCTCACGTCTCGATATGAGCACAGCTTATCACCCACAGACAGATGGTCAGAGTGAGCGCACTATTCAGACACTTGAAGACATGCTGCGGGCATGTGTCATTGATTTTAGGAAAGTATGGGAGAAACATTTGCTGTTGGTAGAGTTTTCCTACAACAACAGCTACCACACTAGTATCAAGGCAGCTCCGTTTGAAGCGTTGTATGGGAGGAAGTGTGGTTCACCTCTTTGCTGGGCTGAGGCGGGTGACAGTCAGATCACAGGTCCTGAGCTAGTATTGGAGACTTCAGAGATGATTGTTCAGATCAGGAATCGCATGGCAGCAGCACGTGATCATCAGAAGAATTTGAGGTGGGTAACCATGTTATGCTGAAGGTTTCGCCGTGGAAAGGTGTCGTACGATTCGGAAAGCGTGGTAAGCTGAATCCATGATACGTTGGGCTGTTTAGAATTCTGGAGCGGATCGGTAAAGTCGCTTACAAGCTTGAGTTGCCTGCTGAGTTAGGCAATGTTCACGATGTCTTTCACGTATCGCAGTTGAAGAAGTGTTTGGTTGATGAAACACTGATCGTGCCATTTCAAGAGTTGAAGATTGACGACAAGTTGCAATTTGTCGAAGAGCCTGTAGAGATCATGGATCGGGAGGTCAAGGTACGCAAGCATAGTCGAATTCCACTTGTCAAAGTTCGTTGGAACGCAAGGCGTGGACCGGAGTTCACGTGGGAGCGCGAGGATCAGATGAAACTCAAGTATCCTCAACTTTTTCCTAAAGACAAGCCTGAATCTAGCAAAGCTGGTGAATCTCGGGGCGAGATTCCTCTTCAAGTTGGGGATGATGTCGCACCTGAGCAAAATCCGCAAAAATCTTGATGCCTCGTTTCATTCTTTTGTGTTACTTGCCAAATTTCAGGACGAAATTTCTTTCAAGTTGGGAATGATGTGACAACCCGAATTCTAAAGGTTAGTTTTGTAAACCGTGGTTCCTAGTTTTACTCATCTTTCAGGTTGTTAACCTGTTAAATGTAAAGTATATTAGTTGTGTAATTGAACCGACTATTGCTAACAAGTTGTCAAGATGCATACAAGTCCACACACATTTCGGCCCCCCCACATTAGTGTAAACAGATTTATCAAGCCCAAACCAATATACATACCTTGGGCCGCATATTTGAACTATTTGTGTTATGAAGTCCGAAAGTTTATCAAGCCCAAACCGCTCAAATCTTCACATTATTATTATATGTATTATACTTCTTATTTAGATTAGTCGTAAACACCAAACCCTAGGCTCTCCAATTTCATAACGGCAGTAGGCATATCATACCTCCGAAACATCCTGCTATTGGATCAAGCAGTGTGTTAATCATCTAGTTCTTCAATCGGTTAGTATAATCTCACCTTGGTTTCAAATCAAGTTAGTTGGTCATTCATAGTTGTATTGTTACCTGATGTTTGTTATGTATTATGCTTGTATACATGAGAATATGTGTATTAATCGTTGTATGATTTATGCTAATCGACCCTTCCTGTTACGCCTAGCATATGGCCAATCGGTATAAACAATTAGATAGAACATGATTGATTTTTACAATTATAAACATTGCATTAAATAAATGGAATCCTATAATTGTTGGCTGATATCGATTAGTGTATGCATGTGAGCCTTAATTGACTTTGAGGTAACAGTGGGCATTCAAATCACCATCAATTTTGGCAGCCCCAATAAAAACATTAAAGCTACATGTTGGATAAGTCTTAGTAAAATGGTGGCCATGTGATGAGATAGGTGTTGAACCTTGAGCTAATTAAATAGAGGGGACATCATAATAGTTTTGTCAATGATGCTAAGGGATATTTAGGAGGATACCTGGCCAATTTCACATGTGAGACCACCCACATGCATTCGGATTATTAAGGAGGGTTAGAAACTAAGTAGGTTACATTTAAACAAACTAATTTTTATAACAGGAACTCAAGGACTGTTAACTAGTTATTGGACCGAACATGTTGCCAAATCATATGCGTATAGTGGGGTTATTTTCTATACATGTGAGATACTATTGTTAGATTAATGAGATTTTTGTTTATTATTGAAAGTTATATAGTTATTATGTGGAGATTTATACGTGTAGGCCACACACAAACGTACCCAGTGAAGGGGTTGTTGAGTGGGCCGCACATCAGACCCAGTGGGCTGTTGGACTCTGTATGCCCAAGACACATATTAAATTGATGTGGCTGGTACGTTATGATCCAAGTCGAGTCATACCCAATAACAAGCTAGACAAACACTTACAATATTTATTTATGATATGATCAAATAAATAAACATCAACACTTAGAATATTTAGAAATTGGTTTTCTAAATAATCGCACTTGACAAACTAATAAATTATATGGATAATTTATTTTTGAGAGAATATTTTATTTTTGTTATTTAATGGGTTAAATAACATAATAGCATAAGTCTTATAACATATGATCTTATATTTTATAAAAGTTATAAAATATATATATGCAAGACTTATATTTTATATAAAAGAATTTGTTTTTTTATATAAAAGCTAGCCCCCCCCCCCCCTTCCCAAGACAAAAAAAGTGGCCAATAAAATTACATGCATGTGTAGGAGGAACTTGATTGGGTGAGAATATGGTCCTATGAACATACATGCAATTCTCATAACTAGATGGCACATGATTGGGCAAAGGGTGTGGCCATGTCTCTCACAAGTTTTATAAAACAATGGAAGACATATTTTGTAAAAATGATGAACTTGAAAGACTTAAACATGATGCTCTAAAAATCGGCCAAGGGTGTGCCAAGAAGTGATCATTTTTTTCAAGTTGAGAACTAGTAAAAGTCTCTGTAATTTTCGGCCACCATGTGGTTGATCAAGAGGGCTTTTCAAGTTTGATTTTCAAGTTCAAGAACTCCATAACTTCCCTTCATAATTTTCGGCCAAGAGTTGGTTCCAAGAGGGGATCTTTCAAGTGAGTTGCAAGTGTTCAAATCCTAGCTAAAACTAGAGTGTTTGTTGGAAGGCTTGGGGTATACAAGCTTGAGGTCTTCTACACTTGAAGGCAACCATTCAAAAGCATCATCTTCTTCATATCCATTACTCCATGGAAGGTAGTATTCTAAACATCCTATGGTTGTGTTTGATAGTATACATCTCATATATGGATCCGGGTTTTGGGATTTTGCATATAAATGGTTTTAATCTTATAAAAGTAACATGTTTTAAACTTATTTTCCGTTGCATTTTTATTTCATATGGATGAAATTGCTTTGATAAACATGTTAAAATCCCATCAATGGCATCTAGAGCCGCTTATATGAGTGCATGCTTCAATAGACTTAAAATTTTCGGGTTTCGGGTTTGGTGAAAACCCTATGGCCGAAATTTTAAGTATGGTTATCCCTTTGTTTTTCAAGATTATATTCTTACATGCATAAATGAATCTTGAAAAATTATTTCATATGGATGATTTGTTTGTTTGGACAAAACCAACCTTTTCGGTTTTTTGGACATAAGCCGAAAATGGTTATTAAAAGGGAACCATTTTTTTATGCTTCTTGAAATTAATATATATATATATATATTTGGATATATATTTTGGTGCATATAACCTAGCCATGACCTTGTGTTGAATAATTGTGTTGTGATTTATTTATTAAATTATTTCAAAGGTTGTAATAATTATTATTTTGTTCTTCCACTTGTAAAGTTATGTAATTTATTAATTTTCATTTGGTATGTAAAATAAATAGATTAGGTGCATTTTATTTTACTAGAAAAATGTATTAGGATATATTTTGTAAAAGAAGATGCACACAAAAATGCGGTTTTGGTTTTTGCCAATTTCGGGCATAAAGGACTTCATAGTTCTAAACGGGATTTTAGCCCGATAACCAAAACACATTTTTGAAGTCCAAAGGAGTTTGGAGCTGAATATAAAAGACATTTGGAAGATCAAAGAAAGTGGAGAAATCACAACACAAATGGAAGACTTGAAGCATTTGGATGCGGGATCAAGTGGGAGTTCAACGACACAATACTTGTGTCATTTTTCACCCTTTAGGAAGGACCTTTTGGCACACTTGTTTCGGCTAACAAGTGTTGTCAAAATAGTTGGCTATGGTTATGCACCTATTGTTATATATGTTGTGCTTGTGTGGTTGTTTATTTATGTTGTTTAGATGATATTTGGATATGCATGCTTAACAAACTAATAATCAACAACAAGCGTAAAATTGGTTCTTTACAAGATCATTAAAATTGGTTAATAAAAGGTTATTAAAAATTAATGATTTTATAATAAAATGGGTTTTATTAGAAAGAACCTTGAAATTTTATTTTCACAAAAGTACCAAGGATTTGAATGCATGCAAATGTATGGTACATAAAGTTTTCTAAACTAGAATTTTGAAAACTCAAAATCCCTTTTATAAAACAAGTCAAACACCATCCCTTTATACAACACTCGAATCACTTGGGAACTCTTATTGTGGGATAAAGGTCACCTAACCACATTTGAGGGAACTTGTATATTCGAGGTGGGTTTACCATGTTTGTGGGATAAAGGTCACCTAACCACTTATGTGTATAAACTCACACGTGTGTATAAGTTGGACGACTTGATTTGGAAACCATGAACTTAGGGTCACCGAAGCATGGGGAACAAAGGTGTTGATGGGATTAAACATGCCAACTAAACATAAAGATGTTTAACCGATCCCATATGGCTAGAAGTTACAAAGGGTTGCAATTGTCAAACGTTGACTACCTTGTTAATTTAAATAGAGGGATAAAGGTCACCTAACCAATATTTAAATGTAACGTTGGATTCTAGATTTTGATTATTAATTGTCTATGAGACACAAAGGGTATTAATGATTAAAATATAATAATATCGAAAATACTAAAATTGAACCTTGTTAAATTTTGTAGATGGCCGCTAAAAATATTACCCAAACCGTCCGTAACCTATCACTAGAAAAACGATCCTAATCCCGATGAACATCTTATGGAAGATAAGGATGCCTATAACGATTGGATTAAGTATATCGAGGATACTACGTAAGCCTCTTGCCTCATGTTAGGAATTATGATTCCCGAGATTCAAAAGGTTTTGAACATCATGAGCACACGACATGATTACCCAATTATAGGAAATGTTCCTAAGGGTAGAACGCTTCGAAATCGTTCGAGCGCTTCATGCATGTCGAATGGAGAAAACCCAATCGGACTCATCTTATGTTTTAAGATGAAAAGCCACATTGATCACCTCGAAAGGCTCGATATGGATAAAAGAATTTTATCCATTCTAACGATCAATGAGGGTGGCAACAAGAAAGGGCATCACCCTGACACCAAAGCAAATGTTACAAATGGAAACGGGTAATTCAAAGGGAAATAATTAGAAAGACTAAAGCGAAACCACCGAAACCAAAAGAGAAAAGGCAAAGGTTTCCATGAACGATCCATGCTTTGAGTGTGGTGAGATAGGGCATTTAAATAGGAATTGTCCAACCTATCTCAAAGAGTTAAAAAAACAAGAGGGATGCTAGGCAAACCTCAGGTACAATCTTAATAATACATATTGACCTTAATGTTATCTCTTCTAAACACATGGGTATTAGATACCGGATGTGGAACTCATGTTTGCAATTCGTTGCAAAAGGTTCAAAAGAAATAAAACATTACAAGAAAGGAGACTATGTTTTGAAACTTCCAAATGGGTTGGAAATTGTTTTGAATGCTCCTAGTTTGACTAGGAACATTATTTAAGTT
The DNA here is from genome assembly GCA_030545235.1 of Helianthus tuberosus. Classification (NCBI taxonomy): domain Eukaryota; kingdom Viridiplantae; phylum Streptophyta; class Magnoliopsida; order Asterales; family Asteraceae; genus Helianthus; species Helianthus tuberosus. The sequence goes on along the minus strand of CM060449.1, from coordinate 124,702,469 downwards.
TCCTTTTTGAGACAATATGTTTTCATTTAAAGTTTGTAAACAATGACATTTATATTTCGATGAATGACATGTTTTACTTTAAAACTATGCCTTCAAATAGTAGTTATGAATTGGTTCATAAATAATACATCATTTGATAGTTCAATGTACCAAGCAATCACCAACAAACTCAAAATGGATTTGAGTAAGACTTATTTTTGGCATTATCGCCTTGGTCATATAAACAGATGTCGCATGTAAACACTTCGAAAGAATGATCTTTTGGAAACAAATGAAATTGGTTCATTTGATGCATGTGAATCTTGTTTACAAGGTAAAATGACTAAGAAACCCTTTAGTGGGAAAGGGCAATAGATTTCTTAGGTATCATACATTCGAATGTATGTGATCCTTTTAAGCCAATGACTAGGTATGGTGAAAGATACTTCATTACTTTAACCGACAACTATAGTAGTTATGGTTATGTGTACTTGACACAAAGAAGAAGTTTTGAAACGTTCAGAATCTTCAAAAGGTGAAGTACAAAATCAACTCTTTTAAAGTTCTTCGTTTCGATCGAACTCTATTAGATATGGTTCGATCTATGATGGCTAGGAGCGCATTATCTCTATCACTTTGGGGTTACGCTTTGCTCTCCGTGGCCCATATGGCCCCAACCAAGAAAGTGGATACGACGTCTTTTGAAATATGACATGGAAAGGTTCCATCATTATCATATTTAAAAGTATGGGTTGTGAAGCTTATGTGAAGCAATACACCCCAAACAAATTGGAAGTATGATCCACTAAGTGTATCTTTGTAGGATATCCTAAAGATGATATAGGATATTAATTCTACGATCCAACAGAGCAAAAGGTATTTATTGCACAAAAGGCTGAGTTCTTGGAAGCTAAGTTCCTTGTGGAAGGAATTAGTAGAACAGTGGAACTTGATAAGGATCGAGAACCACAAGCCGATACACGTTTGGTTGACACTAGCATTCAACAAGAGGTTGTTGAAAATGATCAAGTGGTTGATCAACACACACAATACGTTCGCAAATCTGGTAGAATTAGTAATCCACCTAAAAGATATGGATCTTTCATGGATGGATGCTACGTGGTAGATTCGGGTGAACCAACCACATACCATGATGCAATGTCAAAATTCGATTGTGACAAATGGCTTGAAGCCATGAACGTAAAGATGCAATCCATGTATAACAACCAAGCATGGGAATTGGTTGTGAAAGCTCTTAACTCCAAAGTGGTTGGAAGTAAGTGGGTTTTCATGAAGAAAACATATATACATGGAAACTTGGATACTTGTACAACGAAACTCTTAGCAGAAGGTTTCACTCAAACTCAAAGGGTTGATTATGATGAGACCTTCTCGCCTATGGCGATGCTAAAGTCAATCAGGATATTATTTGCCATAACTGAAAATTATAACTATGAGATCTGGCAATTGGATGTCAAAACGGCTTTTCTTAATGGATATCTTGATGAAGATGTCTATATGGTTCAGCCTGAAGGTTTTGTCGATCCAAAACATCCTGACAAAGTATGCAAGTTAAAGAAATCAATCTATGGATTGAAACAAGCATCTAGAAGTTGGAATCATCGTTTTGATGAAGAAATTGAGAATTTTGGATTCATCAAGAACGGTGATGAAGCTTGTGTGTATAAGAAAGCTAGTGGGAGCATTATTACTTTCTTAGAATTATATGTCGATGACATTCTACTATTTGGAATAACATTCCAAACCTTGGAAGGTGTAAAAACTTGGCTTGAAAGTTGTTTTTCAATTAAGGATCTTGGAGAAGCCGCCTATATTTTGGGAGTAAAGATCTACAGGGATAGATCAAGGCGCTTGATAGGTTTAAACTAAAGTGCATACATTGACAAAGTCTTGAAAGGGTTCAAGATAGAGAACTCTATGAAAGGTTTGGTACCTATTCAAAGAGAGGACAATATTGAGTGCATCTCAATGTCCAAGCTCAAAGGATGAGCAAGAAAGAATCAAAGGAATCCCATATGCGTCAGCCATAGGATTCATGATGTACATAATGATATGCACTAGACCGGACAAGTTATGCGCTTTAAGCATGACGAGAAGATACCAGTAAAATCCAAATAACGGTCATTGGATAACTGTTAGAAAGTATATTGAAATACCTTAGAAGGACTAAGGATATATTTCTAATATATGGATCTGGTAAAGAAGAACTCGTTGTAAAGGGTTACAAGGATGCGAGTTTAGGAATTCGTTGTAAATGGTTACATGGATACGAGTTTCCAAGACTAATCGAGATGGTTCTCGATCACAATCAGGGTAGCATTGTCCACTACAGAATCAGAATACATCGCCGCTTCATTGATCGTGATAATTCATATGGATCTGCCACTTGAATTATTACCAATCTAAGGGTAGTCCCTACCATTCAGGACCCTAGTGATCTTTGTGATAACGATGGTGTGATTGCTTAAATCACGGAACCTCGTGTACATCAAAAGACTAGGCACATTGAGCGGAGTTTCAACTACATAAGGGATGAAGTTGAAAAAGAGAAAGATATGTATTCGCAAAGTTCACACTGATCAAAATATTGCGGATCCACTCACGAAGCTCCTTGAATGGACAAAGCATGAAAGGGTCATACTTGTGCCTTAGGACTTCGATATTCTAGTGATTGGATTTGATCTATTTTATATTTGGATATTGGAACAACTGTTATTATAACTCTTTATGGTATGTTGAGTTATGTTCCATTTTAGCATGTTTAAATCCGTGAATAAATTACTTATTCTAAATGTCCGTAGTCGATCATAATTGTGGGAACAAATATGAATGTAAGACTATTATGAACTTGGATTGGTGGATATTCATTTAGTATGAATATAGAGCAAGGCGTTGCTGCCAAGGTTCATAGATATTTGTGGGATACAAATATTGGACTGACTCGCTCTCAAATATTACTGCATGGAATCATTTGTGATTGATCATAAGTAAATTTGAGTAAAGGAGAATATCATAATATCCTCAGACCTGAGATACATATTGGGTCTTGATATTCACCAAATATTATACCTTGACTTTTTCTTCGCTGTCAGTAATATGACAGTACATAAGGCTAAGCTCAGGTGTGGTACAAGGTGATTGTGAGAGACGTATGTAGTCAAGATGGGATTTGTTCCTCTTATTCGTTGAGAGTAAGATGTCTAAGGCCTGCTAAAGTTAAATCAACAAAGAGTGATCACTCTGTGTCTCTGGATTTGACATGACATCTGCAACGACAGGATAAATGATAGATTCACCTAAATCATTTTCAAGTAAGGGACTTGAAGAGGATGATGTTATTGAATGGCACATATAGTCATACGTATTAGGGGTAGTAAACCGTAGTTAGGCGTTATTTACTGCTTGCATCAATCTTCTATGTATCTTGTGCAAATGGGAGATTGTTGGACTCTGTATGCCCAAGACACATATTAAATTGATGTGGCTGGTACGTTATGATCCAAGTCGAGTCATACCCAATAACAAGCTAGACAAACACTTACAATATTTATTTATGATATGATCAAATAAATAAACATCAACACTTAGAATATTTAGAAATTGGTTTTCTAAATAATCGCACTTGACAAACTAATAAATTATATGGATAATTTATTTTTGAGAGAATATTTTATTTTTGTTATTTAATGGGTTAAATAACATAATAGCATAAGTCTTATAACATATGATGTTATATTTTATAAAAGTTATAAAATATATATATGCAAGACTTATATTTTATATAAAAGAATTTGTTTTTTTTATATAAAAGCTACCCCCCCCCCCTTCCCAAGACAAAAAAGTGGCCAATAAAATTACATGCATGTGTAGGAGGAACTTGATTGGGTGAGAATATGGTCCTATGAACATACATGCAATTGTCATAACTAGATGGCACATGATTGGGCAAAGGGTGTGGCCATGTCTCTCACAAGTTTTATAAAACAATGGAAGACATATTTTGTAAAAATGATGAACTTGAAAGACTTAAACATGATACTCTAAAAATCGGCCAAGGGTGTGCCAAGAAGAGATCATTTTTTTCAGGATAAATTACACTTTTCGTCCTTTATGTTTATAGCGGGTTGCAATGGATAGCCTTTAACTTTAATAATTACAGTCACAGTCCTTTATTTGGAAAACATGTTGCACGTTTCATCCTTTACCCCAAACCCAGTTAAAAAATTAAGTTAGTTTTGATCACGTGTTTGGCACATGAGGGCATTTAAGTCCATTCACCTATCATCTACCCCACCATATAAATTCTCCCTTTCTCCCCCAAATCCCTCATTAGGGTTTCTATCCAAACCTGCAACTCCTCTCTGCCTCTATTCAATCCAACCAGACACCTAAATCACCCAAATCTGTTGATCACTAATCACTAAATCAACAATGGCACTAAGCAACATATTCCCCACATAAGCCCAACCCTGATACATCCTAACAACCGGAGGCTCAGGAGAAACGAGAGGGGAGCTAGAGAGAGACTGGTACTCGTTGATGGGCTGTTGCTCCGGTGGGACCGAGCAGTCGGTTTTCGGTGGGCTTTGGCTGCTGAAGGAGAGGATGAACCGAGTTTGGTGGTGGTTGTGGTGGTGGGGTTTGGATGGGTTGGTTGTAGGTGGGATTATGGAGGGGGTGGGTGGAGGACGGAGGTGATGCGGTGGTGAGGGTGATGGCGATTTTAAAGAGAGGAAAATCCATTTGTATGTGTAAAAGAGAGTTCTTGTTGCAAGGGCTTCAGATCTGGGGCAGTTAACAAGAAGTCACCATTTTCCGGCCATAATTTCAGGCCTTTAAACCCCCACCAGCAACTTCCGGCCATAGTTTATGGCTTGTACTCATTTAGCACTCTAATACGGGAATCGATGGTTGATATGTACAAGGGTTTCGGTTATAAGGCAGTGTTTCATGGGTTGAATTTATGGTGACGGTGGCTGGTTAAAACTTGCTGCAAAGTTAACGTTTTCAGAAAATAATTTCAGATCTGAAGTTTTGTTTAATCGGAGAAGTATACACAAAGAGGATGTCATATGGAATTGTTTCAGTTCTGAAATGAAGAAATCGTTGCTTGTTTATAATATAAGTTGCAGATTGTTCTTATTCAAAAATAGGAAGAAGTGATGATTCATGTATCTGATTTGATTCAGAAATTCCGATAAATTATAACCGAGTTACTGATAGGTGTTAATTGAATTTGGAGTATAGACTGATTCATGATAATTGATGTTGATTGTTATTCGTGTTTGTATTTCTGATTGTTTCTTATATGTGATCAGCAGGTTAAACTTAGGAGGTGGGGATTGGTTGGTGAGAGATAAAGAGGGGAGAAAGAGATCTGAAACAAAGAGATGTGTTTTGTTTAATTTAAATATATTAGTAAATTACTAATTTACCCTCATGTGTAAGACACATGTTTTATTTAACTAAAAAATTTAACCAGGTTAGGGTTAAAGGACCTAAGGTGTAACGAGTTTTGCAAATAAAGGACTGTGACTGTAATTATTAAAGTTAAAGGCTATCCATTGCAACCCACTATAAACATAAAGGACGAAAAGTGTAATTTTTCCTTTTTTTCAAGTTGAGAACTAGTAAAAGTCTCTCTAATTTTCGGCCACCATGTGGTTGATCAAGAGGGCTTTTCAAGTTTGATTTTCAAGTGCAAGAACTCCATAACTTCCCTTCATAATTTTCGGCCAAGAGTTGGTTCCAAGAGGGGATCTTTCAAGTGAGTTGCAAGTGTTCAAATCCTAGCTAAAACTAGAGTGTTTGTTGGAAGGCTTGGGGTATACAAGCTTGGGGTCTTCTACACTTGAAGGCAACCATTCAAAAGCATCATCTTCTTCATATCCATTACTCCATGGAAGGTAGTATTCTAAACATCCTATGGTTGTGTTTGATAGTATACATCTCATATATGGATCCGGGTTTTGGGATTTTGCATATAAATGGTTTTATATATTATAAAAGTAACATGTTTTAAACTTATTTTCCGCTGCGTTTTTATTTCATATGGATGAAATTACTTTGATAAACATGTTAAAATCCCATCATGGGCCGCACCCCAACTAAATAACGTACCGACCTGTCAAGTATTGTTAAACCAGTTATGTTTGTGGTTTGTGGCTATTTTTGAATTGAATGCTTATTGTGTGTTATGTGAACCATGTGTGGTAAGAGCTTACGTAGATTATTACGCCATAAGTGTCACGAGACGAATGATCTAAGTTTACAACTTGTTGTAAATAAGTGGATGTTGACACTTGAGTCTAATTGTTATCGGTAAATATGATAGGATTTCTTTGAGCAACTGAAAACATAACTAGTCTACCGAGCACTCTAAGGTGAGTTCACTGCTCTTTCTCAAGCATGCATCCCCGGGAGGGATAACGGGTATTGGGATGTTGTGTTATGTACTCTGTATCTATCTCGTAAGACCCCTTGACATTACCGGCAGTTGCGAAAGGCAACGGGGTATTTAGTTGATAGCGCTATTAGGTTTGGCACCCTCACACCGTCCCAGAAAGACGGGCGTGAACTATTTACCTTAAAACATGACCAATGTTTTGATAGAGACATTGGAGGTTGGGCAGACATATCTTGTAGCTACATACGGTAATCGAGTAATAACCACATCAAAACAACGAAACGTCATATCATCTGGATAACTGTTTTACACACGTGAATGATAACTAACTCGGTAATCAAAACTTTGAACTCACCAGCGTAGTCTGACACACTTGTTTACATGCTTGTAGGTCATTAGCTGAGGTACACTTGGACTTGCTATCTGAAGTGGCTGGAGTGGACATGGTCATGATAGAGCGCTTATATTGACATATTTATGATACATTGTTGGGTTCAAACTATCTATCTTTGCTTCCGCTGGTTACTTGGTTTTACTTACATTTGCAAACAGTATTTCAATTATCAATAAGTACTTCATTATTTTATTAAACGTGTTTGATATGATTGGTGGCTCTCTGTTGAATCGTTGCACTCCTAATAGGGACATACCCTAGGTGGGAATTTGGGGGTGTGACATCATTTATTCATGAACAATTTACATTGATGGTTGGTTTGAGTAAGTGATTTGAGTAACGAGGCGTGTGTAATATGATACAAGCATGGTGGATACGCCGCTGGTACTTCCTATATATAAGTGTTTGTATGACATTACATGTCGTAGCGTTATTGAAATCATTTCAATATTTGACATATTACATTTTACATAAACATGTTATTTTCAGAAGACATTGATTTACAAAACAACTTATCTTATACAAACTCATTTTTACTTGGTTATTCATTTAACCTTACATTATTCTCTTATTTATACATATCATTGCTTTTTAATGATTTACAAAACAAAACAACTTACAAGGTTCATGACTGACTGTTATTACATAACTTTTCCTAAACTTATAAGTCATGAATCCTATTTTCACAAAACCTATGTATCTCACAGGCATTTTTATGCTGATGTACCTATTTTCACATGTGTTTTCAGGAGCTTTTTCGTAGGATGATGATCGTGATACTAGGGCGGACCTGTGCCTTAGAGACATAAAATGAAGATAGACTTAGTTTAATTATGTTCTGAACTCTTTATTTCCTGTTTAAGACAATGTAACTCTTATGTTTATAAATAAAATACAACCTTGAATGCCATGGTTATGAAACAATTAATTCTGTTACAACACTCCCCGACGTTTTTTTGCCACGTTTTGTATGTTATACGTGGTCGGGGTGTGACAGAAGAGTTGGTATCAGAGCCAATGGTTATACGGAATTAGGTTATTAGTAATTCTTTGACCTAGACTATAACCTTTCTAGGACCCTAACACAAAGTTATCTTGTGTTTAGATCTTAAAACATACATATCACCTATCCTTAGGTGATTATCAAAACAAAAACCAATTTTTTCCGAAATGATTTTTGAAAAAAAAATCATCTGTTTTTGAATGATTTATTACAAGGTTTTGAACCCTCTGTTATATGGTTTTGAACCCTTCCAGTTTGATATTTGGCCTTGTGCCTTCAAATTTTCAAAATCTCGTCAACGTTTTGGGTTTTAAATAATGTGAACACGTGCAAACTGGAAGAGTGAATGCCTGTATTCTGGGTTTTCTGTCTAGGCAAGCACTTCGTATATATCTCATCAGACGCGAGACCAGTTGTGCTTACCTGGGAATTCTTGGGATGAGTGTTCACTTATAGGCGAGCATGTCTTCGCAATACATTATTTTTTATCCATTTACTTTGATTAGTCACTGTGTGTCGTTTGTTTGCTTGGTAATGCGGACGAATGACCACCATCTTTGCTTTTGTTGATTTTGTTTCATCTCATTCTCTTCATCCAATCATCTCACTCGTTTCCTTTCATGATTTCCTCTTTTAGAATGCCTCCTCGACGCGAGAACCAGATAGCGACTGCCGAACTGGCAGAAATCATTGCGCAGCAGATGGCTTCTCAATTCCCAAATCTCTTTGCTCAATGGAACCAAGCCAACAACAACAACAATGCTCCATGCAAATACAAGGATTTTAACTCGGCTAAACCACTCAAGTTTAGTGGTTCTGAAGGAGCAACTGGGCTTCTTCAATGGTTCGAGAGCATTGAGAATACTTTCCGTCATGTTCAGTGTCCGGATACTCGCAAGGTCGAGTTTTCTTCAAGCGTGTTTCAGAAGAGGGCTCTTACATGGTGGAATGGGGTAATGAGAGACCGTGGTGCAGAAGTTGCTCTAGCACAGACATGGGCGGAACTTAGAGCTCTTATGATGAGGGAGTTTTGTCCTCGTCATGAACAACGAGCGTTGGAGAAGGAGTTTGATGACTTGAAACAAGATAGTGGCGAGCACAGGGCATATACTGATAGGTTTGAGGAGTTGAGTCTGCTATGCCCAACGATGGTTACCCCACTCGACAAGGCTATCGAAAGGTACATCGACGGCCTACCTAACTCAGTGCAAGACATCATTACTGGTAGTAACCCTGCCACACTCCGTCAGGCTATCGAGTTATTAGCGACATTGACTGAGTCGCAGATTCGGAAGAATAAGTTACACAGGAAGGGTGACAAGGGCAAGAAACAGACATCTAACAAAGAAGATAGCAAGAAAGGTCAAAACAAGAATGGAAAGGATTCTGGTTCATCGAAAAGGGCAAGGAAGCGAAAGGCTTCCCAAAACTATGTTGTCACTGCCCAACCTAACCAGGCAGCTCCCAACCAACCCGCACAGCCTCCAGCGAAGAAGCCGTATTCAGGGAATGCACCTTTGTACAATAGATGCAACAGTCACCATCAGTCGCAACATTAGTGCCGTTTCTGTACTAACTGTGGGAAGTCAGGTCATCTTGTCGATGTTTGTCGGTTTGCTCAGAATCGGGCAGTTCAGAACCTGGCTCAACAAGTTGCTCAGCAACAGGGTCAAGTTGCACGACCACACTACCCACCAGGTGCTTGTTATAACTGTGGGGATCTGACCCACTACAGAAACCGGTGCCCAAGGCTAGCTAACCAGAATCAGAATCCAAATCAGAATCAGGCTCAGGCTCGAGGACGAGTCTTCAACATGAATGCCCAAGAGGCGCAGGCAGACGATAATGTGGTGAACGGTACGTTCTTTATTAATAATCAGTCTGCATCTGTTCTTTTTGATTCGGGTGCCGACAAGAGTTTTGTGTCATTGTCTTTTGAGCCAATGCTTCGCGTGTCTAGAACGAAACTAGGAAAACCCTTGACAGTAGAAGTTGCTAGTGGTGAACCCATTGTTCTTGATTCTGTTCTACGCAACTGCCAGTTAAACCTTAACGACCATCTTTTTCCTATTGACCTCACGCCAATGCAACTTGGAAGCTTCGACGTTATTGTGGGAATGGATTGGTTATCCAAGCATCACGCGGAGGTAGTTTGTTTTGAGAAGATCGTTCGTGTGCCGCTTTCGACAGGCGAGATCCTACAGGTTCAAGGTGAGAAACCGTCTGGTGGTCTCAAGCTCATGTCTTGTTTTAAAGCTCGGAAATATCTGCGGAAGAACTATGTGGCTTTCTTAGCACATGTTACAGCAGCTAAAGGCAAGGGTAAGTCTATTTCAGATATTCCTGTCGTTCGGGATTATTCTGAAGTATTCCCTGAAGAGTTACCTGGTCTACCCCCAGCACGCCAAGTCGAGTTCCGCATTGATCTCGTACCTGGTGCAAATCCCATTGCCAGAGCTCCATATCGTCTTGCACCGTCTGAGATGCAAGAGTTGTCTAAGCAGCTTCAGGAGCTCTCTGACAAAGGCTTTATCCGTCCCAGCTTTTCACCTTGGGGTGTTCCCGTTCTTTTTGTCAAGAAGAAGGATGGATCCTTTAGGATGTGTATCGATTATCGTGAGCTTAACAAGCTTTCCATCAAGAATCGATATCCCCTACCTCGCATAGATGATCTCTTTGATCAGTTACAGGGCGCTACTTATTTTTCGAAGATTGATCTACGTTCCGGATATCATCAACTTCGTGTGCATGAAGAAGATATTCCCAAGACGGCGTTCCGCACTCGGTATGGGCATTACGAGTTCACAGTCATGCCATTCGGTTTGACTAATGCTCCTGCTGTTTTCATGGACTTAATGAATAGGGTCTGCAAACCTTATTTGGATCAGTTCGTCATTGTTTTTATTGACGACATCTTGATTTATTCTAAGACGCGAGCTGATCACGAGCAACATCTTCGTCTTACTCTGGAACTCCTAAAGAAAGAGCAACTTTTCGCCAAATTCTCCAAGTGTGAATTCTGGCTTAAAGAAGTTCAATTCTTAGGACATATCATCAACGAACAAGGTATTCATGTAGATCCCTCCAAGATCAGTGCGATTAAGGATTGGGATACGCCTACTACTCCCACTGAGGTTCGTTCTTTTCTTGGTCTAGCGGGTTATTACCGCCGCTTCATTGAGAACCTCTCAATGATTGCAGTTCCTCTAACTGCTCTAACTCAAAAGAACAAACCCTTTGACTGGGGATTTAAACAAGAGGAAGCTTTTCAACACTTGAAACAAAAACTTTGCGACGCGCCTGTTCTGACTTTGCCCAAGGGCAATGATGATTTCGTCGTTTATTGCGATGCATCTAAATTGGGTCTTGGCTGTGTCCTGATGCAAAGGAACAAAGTCATAGCATACGCATCGAGGCAGTTGAAGATACATGAGAAGAACTACACCACTCATGATCTTGAGTTGGGTGCAGTTGTTTTCGCTCTAAAGATCTGGAGACACTATTTGTACGGTACAAAATGTGTGGTTTTCACGGACCACAAAAGTCTTCAACATATCTTCAATCAGAAAGAACTCAACATGAGGCAACGACGTTGGGTCGAGCTTCTAAACGACTATGACTGCGAAATTCGCTACCATCCTGGTAAGGCGAATGTCGTAGCCGATGCATTGAGTCGTAAGGAACGTACTAAACTTCATTGTGTACGTGTTCAATCTATTATACAAGCTCGATCCGATATCCAAGCCCGCATTTCTCAGGCTCAACAATCTTGTGTTTCACAAGGTTTAATGGATAAGGAATTTCCCTATCACATAACACCTGCTCTGGAACTGAAGGACAATGGATCATATTACTTCATGGACCGTTTGTGGGTCCCAAGCCAAGATAACCTTCGCACCTTGCTTATGGATGAAGCCCATAAATCGCGTTATTCTGTTCATCCTGGCTCAGATAAGATGTATAAGGATCTTCGTATTCACTATTGGTGGCCTGGTATGAAGAAAGACATTGCCTTATATGTATCAAAATGCCTTACTTGTCTCAAAGTTAAGGCTGAACATCAACGTCCTTCGGGTTTATTGGTGCAACCAGAGATCCCAGTTTGGAAATGGGAAAACATTACTATGGATCTTGTTACCAAACTTCCACGCACAAAGAAAGGTCATGATGCCATCTGGGTAGTTGTTGATCATCTTACTAAGTCAGCGCATTTCTTGCCAATCCGTGAAGATTTTCCTGCTGACAGACTTGCAAAAATCTATCTGGATGAAATTGTGGCTCGACATGGTGTTCCTTTGAACATTATTTCTGACAGAGATGCTCGTTTCACTTCTCATTTTTGGAGAACCATGCAATCTGCTATGGGGACCCAACTTAATCTGAGCATGGCTAATCATCTGCAAATGGATGGTCAATCTGAAAGAACAATCCAGACTCTGGAGGATATGCTTAGAGCTTGTGTGATCGATTTTGGTGGTAGTTGGGATTCGCATCTTTCGTTAATTGAATTCTCCTACAACAACAGTTATCACACCAGCATCAAAATGGCTCCTTTCGAGGCTCTCTATGGTCGAAAATGTCGTTCACCAGTCTGCTGGAATGAGATCGGCGAGGCTCAGCTTACTGGACCTGCTCTCATTTTAGAGACAACTGACAAGATAAAGAAAGTTCGTGATAACCTTCAGACAGCTAGAAGCCGTCAGAAGAGTTACGCGGACCCAAAATGCAAACCCTTGGAATTTCAAGTCGGTGATCGAGTATTACTTAAGGTCTCACCTTGGAAAGGTGTGATCAGATTTGGAAAGAAAGGAAAACTTGCACCAAGATACGTTGGACCATTCAAGATCGTCGAAAGAATCGGAAAAGTAGCCTACAGACTTGAGTTACCTCCTGAACATGGAAATGTTCATCCAACTTTTCACGTGTCCAATCTCAAAAGGTGTTCAGCTTATGGGAACCTCCACATACCGCTTGACGAAATTCGTGTTGGCAAAACACTGAAATTTGTTGAGAAACCTGTGGAAATCATGGAACGTGAAGTCAAGTGGCTTAAACGCAAATGCATTCCTTTGGTCAAAGTTTGCTGGGAAGCTAGACGTGGACCCGAGTTTACTTGGGAATGCGAAGATCAAATGAAGGCGAAATATCCGCATCTTTTCCCACGAGTTTCCTCTAAAATAAATTTCGGGACGAAATTTCCACAAGTAGGGGAGACTGTAACATCTGTGCTTGTAATCATTATGAACAGTACCATTATCAATAAAACAATGTCATTTGATCCCAATGTTTGTTTGGTTATGTTTTACATTTTTCATGTTTTGACTTTTATTCAATTTCAAACTCTATATCACTTTCTAGAGAGTTATACGCAAACTGGTGCGTAAACGTAGCCAGTTTAATGTGACAAATACTCCGGAACATCAACATATACTTAACATACCTTAAATAACCCTTACATAACTTAGAAATAAGTTTTGAAGGCTTTGATATGGCAAAAACAAGTTAATTCGCTTACAGGGACTAAACTTGACAAACTGCGAAAGTATGCCAATTTGAACTGTAATGAACATTCCGGAACATGACCATAAGTTAAAAATACCATAAATATCCTTTACATAGCTTAGAAATAGGCTTTGAGGGGTTCGGTATGCTAAAATAAACTTTTGGGGTCATTGAGGGACTAAAAGCGTCAAAAAGTACACAAGTTTGCATTTTCGCGCATAACTTACGTTCTGAATACATCCGGACATCCAAAAATTTATGTAAGCACTATAATATTTTATTTTCGTGTTTGGCATGAGAAAAATCCATTCGTCGAGTCATTTGGATCGTTTTTCGCGCTTATGCGCATTCCGTCGTAATTAAACGAACATCGCGATCGTACGGCCAAACGAACCGACATCTGAGATATTTTTGAACACATTTTAAGTTCCCTATACTTTAACTTCATTTTAGAGCTTTGAAATGGGGTTAACGGGGCTTAAACGTGTAAAACAAACGCATCGAAAACCAAGTTTTGAGGTTGCAGGGACTGAAACTGTAAATCTGCCAAACTAGGTCCTTAAGTAGGGGCCAGATGCAGCAAAACGTTTTTTTTTCAGCTGTTAACAGCCCTTAACACTCTCCAAAGGCCAAGTGCCAAGTGTCAAACTCTTATGGTGGATGGCAAATGAGTTACCACAACTTTCCAACAAGTGTACGGCTTAGATCATGCCCCCTTTTCCAAGAAATGATCCTAACGGTGAACCGAAAACTATAAATACCCACCTCCACCCTTCACTTTTCCTCACAAGAATCTGATCTTATGTGCTCTAAGTTGAAACCTTTGTTTCATACCTGAGCTATTTTGATCTAGATTAGCATTCGGGGACCCTTCGTAAGTGTTCCTTCGTTCGTTTATTGTTTTTCGAGTCCGAAAGTCAAACTTTGTTTGACTTTCTGCATTGACCAGTTTATGGTTAATGCGAAGTTCGTTTGAACTTCGCAACGTGATTGTAATCACGATGGTTATAGTCCCTTGTGACTATACCTACTGATTACCACGTTGTCTAGGGTCGTAAGGGTAAGCGATCTAATAAATCGCTTATACCTTCGAACCCGACCCATTTGGTCGATCATTAGGATCCAACCAAACACATTAGGTGACCATAGTATATAGGGAATAACCATCCGAGGTTATACCTTATGGTCACGACGTTTATTGAGTTGTATGATAGGTAGTTTATATGCCTTAGGTAAATTACCAAAATACCCCTTTGATGCCAAAATTCATTTTAAACATATGTAACATAACTTTTGACATCTAAACTGATTTGACAACAATATTAGACATGTTAAGGCATATATTACTTGTCATGGGACTAGTTAGGCGGTCCGAACGCGTTTCACGCGAACGGCGCGTTAAAGTAGCATAAGCTACCTAAACGGGTCGTAATCACAAACACTTAGGTTAAGTTTCGTTTTAGTATGTGGGCTTTGTTAAACCATATTACACGAGTCTCCATACTCGTTTGGTTTACGAACCCGCATTCTATCCGATCTTCCGATTTAGGTCCGGTATATTAACATAGTTACCTATATTAGGTGTCGTTTGATTCCGTGATCTCTAGCATTGCTTGGTGGTTATCTTAGGACTTCTGAGCAATCTCAAGTGAGTACATAGACCCCTCTTTTACTGTTTTCAAACTGTTTTGGGGTGAAACACATGTGCCTAATTGTTACTTTCATGCTTTCCATGTTTTCACATCATATACCTGCTATGTTCGTTAGTACATTATAGTACATGTTTTACATTACATTTCATGCTATGTATGCCCATTGTGTGCGTACTTAGTACATTGTTTTACATTACATTTCATGCTATGTATGCCCATTGTGTGCGTACTTAGTACATTGTTTACATTACATTTCATGCTATGTATGTCCATTGTGTGCATACTTAGTACATTTGTTTCACGTCACATGCTATGTATGTCCATTTGTTACATACTTAAGTACAGTTGTTTTCATCACATGTTTACATTTTGGTATGACATTTGGGTTGTTTACAATGGAACAATACATTCATTAACATTAGCTACGCCGTTCGTTAGTAGGTAGTGGTACCATAGGAATTGACAACTCCCGTTCCTGAAATCCTAGGTTTGTTTGGATTGGAATGAATGACCGAATTCGATGTACATAACTTAGATAAACCTTTAATTTGTTTAAGGGTTTATCGCCACAGTCTCAAGGCTTGGATGTATGCATTTTCACAATACCGCATAAATGTTTGTATCAGTATAGCATGCATTTGTTCCATAAAACATAACTTTGATTTAAACTATGTTTTACATCAATACCTTGTTTTTGTGCATTTTTACATATGGTTTAGTTGATATATTTCACTTTCCATACATGATACTTTTGGGTACACATTACATGATCTACATTAACATAAACACTTTGACATTGATATACACATTTAGTGGTTTATATTGGACATAGACATTTCAATATGGTTTACACATTAACACATGACAATTCATTTATTCATGAACAATTTACATTGATGGTTGGTTTGAGTAAGTGATTTGAGTAACGAGGCGTGTGTAATATGATACAAGCATGGTGGATACGCCGCTGGTACTTCCTATATATAAGTGTTTGTATGACATTACATGTCGTAGCGTTATTGAAATCATTTCAATATTTGACATATTACATTTTACATAAACATCTTATTTTCAGAAGACATTGATTTACAAAACAACTTATCTTATACAAACTCATTTTTACTTGGTTATTCATTTAACCTTACATTATTCTCTTATTTATACATATCATTGCTTTTTAATGATTTACAAAACAAAACAACTTACAAGGTTCATGACTGACTGTTATTACACAACTTTTCCTAAACTTATAAGTCATGAATCCTATTTTCACAAAACCTATGTATCTCACAGGCATTTTTATGCTGACGTACCTATTTTCACATGTGTTTTCGGGAGCTTTTCCGTAGGATGATGATCGTGACACTAGGGCGGACCTGTGCCTTAGAGACATAAAATGAAGATAGACTTAGTTTAATTATGTTCTGAACTCTTTATTTCCTGTTTAAGACAATGTAACTCTTATGTTTATAAATAAAATACAACCTTGAATGCCATGGTTATGAAACAATTAATTCTGTTACAACACTCCCCGATGTTTTCCGCCACGTTTTGTATGTTATACGTGGTCGGGGTGTGACATCGGACTAAGCCATATGGTAGAAATGAAAATAAGAAAGTGAATGTTGTCGAAGATGAGGATCCTGAAGAGTATCCTGAGTTGTCTGAATATTGCTTTTCTGTTAACAATCCCGAATTGATGTATGCCATGCAGGGTCTAGGAGACAAGGCTAGATGGCCTCGAAAGAGTCAACAAAAAGCTGATTGGAAAGATAAGTCAAAATGGTGTGCTTTCCACGAAGATTTCAGACATGTGACTGAGGATTGCATCGCTCTAAGGAAAGAGATAAGCTATCTTCTAAGCAAGGGATATCTGAAAGATCTCTTAGGAAGGAAGAAGAATAAGGGTCAGGATATTGAGAAGGATCCTGAGCGAGCAGCGTCACCTCCTGCAGATGCCAAGATAATCAACTTTATTTCGGGAGGATCCGACATTTGTGGGACTTCGTATTCGGCGGCGAAGAGACATGCAAAAGAAGCTAAGGCCGAAAGGGGAGACAAACCTGTCAGGATGGCTACCCTCACAACTGATAAAGTGATCACATTTGATGCTGATGACAGGGATACTGTCCAGGATCCTCACCATGATGCTCTGGTAATAACATTATATGTGGCTAACCATTTTGTACGCAGGATATTGGTTGATAATGGCAGCTCCGTCAACATAATCCAACTAGAGACTCTGAAAAGAATGAATGTATCTCCAATGGATATCACTTCGAAATCTACAGTGCTTGTTGGATTCAGTGGAGAGACTAGAAACACGGTAGGAGAGATAAAGTTGCCAGTATATGTTGAAGGAGTCAACTCAATACAACGTTTCTGTGTGATGGGTTCCCTATCCTGCTATAATATCATACTAGGAAGACCATGGATTCACGATATGAAGGCTGTGCCATCGACGTATCACCAATGCATCAAGATCCCTACCCCTTGGGGAGTGGTCAAGGTCGAAAGTGATCAGCAGGAGGCGAAAGAATGCTACTCATCTTCGATGAAATCCTCAACCAAGCCTAGTGCAGCATAGCAATCAAAGACGCGGGCCCAGGATATCGTGGAGGATCCGGAGCAGGATGTGAAGAAAATTATCCTGGACCAGGATAATCCCGATATTTCGGTGCTCGTAGGAACCAATATCCCTCAGGATATTGAAGAACAGTTAATTAACTTTTTGAAATGCAGGATGTCAACGTTTGCATGGAAGCATGAGGATATGACAGGCATATCCAAAGACATTATCACTCACAAGCTTAGAATTGATAAATCATTCAAGCCTGTTCAGCAAAAAAGAAGGAAGTTTGCTCCTGAGCGGAATACGATTATCCAAGAGGAAGTTGAGAGATTATTGAAGTCCATGATGATCAGAGAGGTTAAGTTCCCAAGGTGGCTAGCAAACGTGGTTGTGGTACAGAAGAAAAATGGGAAATGGAGAGTTTGTGTAGACTACACAGACTTGAACAAGGCTTGTCCTAAAGACCCATTTCCTCTTCCCCACATTGATGCAATGGTAGATGCCACTGCCGGGCATGAAATGCTGACCTTCATGGACGCATCCTCAGGATTTCAGCAGATCCAAATGGAGCCTTCTGACCAGGAGGATACTGCCTTCATGACACCAACAGGTATTTATTGTTATACCGCTATGCCTTTTGGTTTGAAAAATGCAGGTGCAACATACCAAAGATTGGTAAACATGATGTTCAAAGACAAACTGGGGGACACCATGGAGGTGTACATTGACGATATGGTGGTAAAATCAAAGAAAGCTCAGGATCACCTCCAGGATATTAAAGGAGCATTTGATATCCTGGATCAGTATAACATGAAGCTAAATCCTGCTAAGTGCCATTTTGGAGTGGGGGCAGGAAAATTTCTAGGATATATGGTGACCAAAAGAGGAATAGAGGCGAGCCCGGAGCAGATTAAAGCCATCTTGGATATTAAATCGCCCTCAAATATGAAGGATGTTCAACGATTAACAGGGCGAGTGGCAGCATTAAACAGATTTATATCAAGATCCTCAGAGAAATGCAAAGATTTTTATGATATCCTGAAAAAGAACAAGAAATTCGAATGGGGTGAGAAGCATGAAGCGGCCCTACAGGATTTAAAGCAATATATATCAACCGCACCTCTACTGATGAAGCCTGAGAATGGTGAACCATTATCCCTATACCTCGCAGTATCAGGGAATGCTGTAAGTGCCGTCCTTGTAAAGGACCATGAAGGTCAGCAATATCCTGTTTATTATGTTAGTAAAAGCTTGTTAAATGCTGAAACTAGATATTCTCATTTAGAAAAATTGATACTAGCATTAGTTACGGCATCAACGAAACTTAGACATTACTTTGAGACACATAGGATTCATGTTAAAACAAATTATCCTGTTAAAAATGTGCTTAGGAAACCAGAAATGTCAGGCAGGATGGCTAAGTGGTCAGTAAAGTTAAGTGCTTATGATTTAGTATATGAACCTAGAAATGACATAAAGTCTCAGGCTTTAGCTGACTTTGTGGCTGATTTTAGTAGTGACATTCAGGATGAGGTGGACCTAGAAGTTCAACAGTTAGGAGAATCCTCAGGATCCTGGACATTATATACTGATGGTGCATCTAATATAAGAGGAGTAGGATTGGGAATACTACTAAAATCGCCACAGGGGGACATATTACCCCAAGCTATTAGATGTGAATTTCCTGCTACTAATAATGAAGCAGAGTATGAGGCTTTAATTGCAGGATTAGAGTTGGCTAAGAGAATGAGTATCAAAAATTTACAAGTATATGTTGGCCCTTTGTTAATTACTAACCATTTTAATAGATCCTATGCAGTTAAGGGTGAGAAATTAATCGAATACCTCGATATTCTTAAAAAATTAGCAGGATATTTCGATGTTTTTACACTTGAACAGGTACCAAGGGAGGACAATGCTGAAGCAGATGCCTTAGCAAATCTGGGATCGTCGATCAGGATACCAGAAGGGACCCAAATACCGATATTACATATCTTGTATCCTGCAACGAATCCTCAGGATAAAGAAGTAGCGGGTATTCAGGATCCTGATGCAGAGTATCCTGAAAAGTATCCCAAATCCTGGATGGCTCCAATCATGAGATATCTCAAGGAAGGACACATTCCCGGGGAGGAAAATCCTAAGGCATTTAGGATGAAGGTATCACGATTTACTATTATAAATGATGTGTTATACAAGAAATCTCTTGCAGGACCATATTTGAGGTGCTTGGAGGATCCTAAAGCCAAAGAAGTACTTCAGGATATACATGAAGGGGATTGTGGTAATCACACTGGGGGCAGATCATTGTTCTCAAAGGTATTAAGGACAGGATATTATTAGCCAACGATGAGGAAAGATGCTGCAGAATATGCACGAAGATGTGATGCATGTCAAAGACATAGTAACATACTACATCAACCAGCTGAACCATTATATCCTGTAGTTTCCCCTTAGCCATTCATGAAATGGGGGATGGATATAGTACGGAAGCTGCCAAAAGCTCCGGGAGGAAAAGTCTTTATGTTAGCAATGACGGATTATTTTTCTAAGTGGGTTGAGGCTGAAACATTTGTTCAAGTTAGAGACCAACAAGTAGTATCCTTCATAAAGAGGAATATCCTGACTAGGTTTGGGGTACCAGCTGAGATCATTTGCGATAATGGGTCCCAGTTTATAAGCAAAAGGACTACTGACTTTTGCAAGAGTTGGGGAATCAAAATGATCACATCTACTCCGGTACATCCTCAAGCGAATGGACAAGCTGAATCCTCAAACAAGATAATAGTCAATAACTTAAAGAAGAGGCTTGGAGCCAAAAAAGGAAGATGGGCGGAAGAGTTACCCTTTGTTTTGTGGGCTGATAGGACAACGGTAAAGAATGCAACTGGCCAAACCCTGTTTTCCTTGGTATTTGGAGCAGAAGCAGTGATTCCAACAGAAATGACGATACCTACTGCAAGATCTATCCTACAGGATCCTGAACAGAATCCTGAAGCCTTATTTCAAGATTTGGATACTATAGACGAAAAAAGAGATGCGGCAAGGCTAAGGATGGCATCATATCAACAAAGGATATCCAGAGCATATAATAAGAATATAAGGACTAGGAGATTTCGAGTTGGTGATTGGGTGTTAAGAAAGGCTTTTCAAAATACCACTAATCCTGCCGATGGCAAACTAGCTCCGAAATGGGAAGGACCATATGAAGTCGAGTCAGAAGCAGGGAAAGGAGCATATCGACTCAAGAATATGGAAGGGGATATTCTACCAAGATCCTGGAATGCAATACATTTAAAGCTCTATTTCAAGTAAGAGTAGAATTTATTTTCTATCTCGGAATGGTATGTATTCTATTTTAAATATATTTGTTTATTATCTTGAACCCAATACTGACTTAAGCATCGGAGGGGTGTTAGCCAAGCTAACACCCACCTTAGTTTACAATTGTTTTGCAGCATATGTTTCAGGATATAGCTCCAGGATATGCACTCAGCATAACTCGAAAGATTAGAGGATTGGCCCCCTCTCTCACGTTTAAGGGATCTTGATCCCTTCAAAGGTTTAAAGGTATTCACCTTTCTTTCGAATTGGGTTTAAACACCTCGCCTGGAGCGCAAGTTATCTAGGTATAGTTCAAGGTAGCGGGACCAGTTCATGTAAAAGTGGCTGACAATTTCGTTACTATTGGCTATATCCTGGATCCTGAAGGTATATGAGGATTGATCACCCTCTCTCACGAAAGGGTATTTTCATACTCTCTAAGGTTTAAAGGTTTTCACCTTTCTAAGAATTGGAGTTTATACACTCTCGCCTGTAGCGCATGAAATTTAGGGTTTATCCCCAGATATCAGGGTTTATCCCCAAGATATTAAGGGTTTATCCCAAGTATGCTAAGGATTCATTTCAGGATATCAGGGGTTTTGCCCTGGGGTATTCGGAATTTATTCAAGTCAAAGTATGAATACATTTGCGTTTCTGTGTCGAATACAGGCGACATACATTATACTACTCAAAGGATGGATCCAAGTTTATAAGCATGCACTGGGGACAAACTTATAATGGAGGATTGAAATTGATTCTCTAAGAATCTCTGGTATGATCTCTCCTTTTTATTTGGACAATTTATAGGTTGTATTTCAATATCCTGATCAAGATATCTTACAGGATATCTTCTAGGATACGTTTACAATATATTCCTAAAAATGTTCAAACAAAACAGTTTTCACGAGTAAAATTTGTATATCAATGACAACAATAATAAAGTCAAAAGAGAAGTTATATTATTAACGTACCAAAAGATGTGCTCTTAGTTTCACCTCAAAACAAGGCCCATCCACTAAGAGCACTAATAGTTCCTTACCATATTTACCCAACAGTTGAAGGTTTCATCTCAAACCGAGACCCATCCACCTCCAACTGTTGTATTGTTCAAAAAGCATGCAGGAAATGTAAATTGTTCAGGTGCAGGAAAGTAAAGTGCAGAAAAGTAAATTGTTTAAGGGATTACAGACCAACATTCAAATTTAAAAAGGTGGGCTCTAGCCTTGGCACGTATATCCGTCATCGCCCACCTAAATGCCCTCACACAGCGGCATCTTCTCCAACCTTCTCAGACTTCTCAGCACCAGCATCCTGAGCAGCATCCTCACCAATATCCATCCCAGCATCCGCTCCAGCATCCTTCTTGTCTCCAGCCTGGATCACCACCTCTGCTGACTTAGAAGACTCACCAGCTTCAGCAGGAAGTGGCACAGCTTTGCCTCCGAGCTCCTTTAGCTTGGCCACCCAGGATTCAACTGGCCAAGATGGACAAACAAGACCCGTCTCCTTGGCCTCGTAGGCCATCTTGATGCGTGCTTGTAGCAGGGAGACGATAGCGGAAGCTTTGATTCCCTCCCGGAAAGAGACCATAGCTTGTTCATGATCCATTTGAACGGTGGCAAGTTTGAGCCCAGCGTCTTGGGTGACCTTCTTCAGCATGCCCTCGTAGTGTCGGGTCTTCGCTTCGGCAATGGCACCTTGGTCAGCAACGGTGCTTTCAAGCTATTTGATCCTGGCTTCATGGAGTGCAGCAGTACCACAGGCATCATTATACAAGTGGAGCAAATGTTGGAGGCCCTGCACATCAATTTCAGGTATGAGTTAGAATATATTGACCAGGATATCCTGTCAGGATATCCTATTAGGATATACGTGCAGGATATATGTGCAGGATATGCGTCAGGATATTACCTTGTTAAGGAAGGATGTCATTGGCTCTAAGGAATCAGAGAAACTGAGTTCGTCATAGGAGAACCCTTCTGAACCTGGAGCACTGACTTCAAGACCTTTCCTCTTTTTTGCTGTGGAAGCACGAGTCCTTGGATTGGCCTTGGGAGCCGGGAGTGGCTTGGAGCTAGTAGCAGCAGGAGTCTCTTTCTTGACTGTGGCTGGAGTTGGGTAGCTGTCGAGTTCATCGAGGTCTAGATAGACTGGAACTTTGCTGGAGTCTGCACATAGGGAGTAAAATTCTAAATCTCTCCTAAGGATATCAAATGAAAACATATATGTACAGGATATTTTGCAGGATCCTTACCAGACATGTTTGCACTTGAAAGAGGACTTGGAGTTGGTGGGGATGGATTGAAACTTCTTTCAGCCTCTGGAAGGAGTCTGATGGCGTCTATTCTTTTTTGAGAATCAGCAAGAGGAGGTGCAATCTTCCTGAAATCAGCTGCATGCACAACAGAGAAAATAAAATTGGTCAGTTCAGGGTATAAAGCAGGATAAGAAGTAGGTTCATCTTTAAACCCTAAATCCTACCCTTCTTCAACCATTTCATCGGATAATCCGTTCCACCAGGGATTGAGTCCCTTTTTACAAAGAAAAACTTGGATTGCCAACCATCCTCGTTCCTGGTGGCACGAAGTATCAATGGGTCACCGGAAGTAGAATAAAACAAAAATTTACATGATCCATGGCATCTAAGCTTGTAAGCTAGGGGGAGATCATGGACGGAAAGATCAGGAATGTGGTTTTTCTTGATCTGGTCAAGAACAGACAAAACACGCCAAAGCATTGGCATTGTTTGACTAAAAGAAATTTTGGTAATGGTAAAGAATTCCATAATGAGATCCGGAAAGGGGAATTGTAACCCTAAGGTGAAGGGGAAGGCATTGAAGCATATCCACTCGTTGGAAACCATATCTGACCGGATTTCTCGGTCAAAAGGTCGAAATACAGTTCCTTCCGGGAAGATGCCGGAGGATTTTAAAGCCGACAGGTGGGCACTGTCAAAGGTGCATATCTCCTTCTCCGGTTCTTGGAGAAGGTTCTGTTGGATAAACGTGGGAGCTGAGTCGCCTGAACTAGATCTTGTTTGTCTAGGCATTTGGTCACCTGAGTTTTTACCGGAGAATGAAGATGAATATGAAGATGAGAGAGAGAATGTTACCTTTTCCTTGTCGATTACGATTAAAAAAGAGATGAGGATGAGAAGATATAGGGTATGATGAGTAAATATAGGCCGGGTAGTTGAAAACGGTCACATCATTGGTCTTATCTATTAATTACCTCGGTCTTCGTGAAAAATGTAACCGTTAGTGCAGGATAACAAACGGTAACATTTTTGGGGACAATTGTTATGGGTGAAATTCTGAGCCCATATCCTGGAAAATATCTAGATTTATATCTTGGTTATATAGTATCTGTTTACATCCGGGATGCTGGTTCAGGATATTGGTAACATCCTGAATGGTATCCTCAGGATTACTAATGGATTATGTGCAGGTACGTGGGTTAGAAGCTAGCAACGTTCACAAGGACTCATTCCGCGGAAGACTCGGTCCAAGTTGTTCAAGGAAAGACGTTAAGCCCGCATTATTTGGTTCCAAACGGCTATTTATGGAATATTCGGGAGCATCCCATATTTATAGGAATTTTAGTTTCTATTTAGTAACTATAAATAGGTGGGTATACCAGATCGAATAGGACATCACATTTTCACTGAATACACTCGAACACTCGCTCTCTAGCAATTTTCACTTTCATACAAAAGCATTGTAACACTTAGCGATCTGGTCTATATCCTGCACTGTATCCTGAAGTTTGAAGCAATAAGAAGAACAAGGCAGCTGCGATTATCAGCTCCCGAGGTTTTATGCCGGCGATCTAGATTGATCAAGGGCTTTCCTCGTACATCTCGTGTCATTTACTTTACTTTTTGCTCATAGTTTGATCATAGATACAGCTCAATATCCTGAGCCGTATCCTGAATACTGATTTTCCAAATAACTTAACCGGCGTATTTTCAACACACTTTTAAGCACACTACCTCACTTTACTAATTTGATCACTTAATTGCCTCGGTAATTTTTGACCAAAACATGCCCCACGGTGGGCGCCAAATTGTTTTGGTAAAAAAACACCTAAGCAATTTAGTGATCAAATTAGTTTTGTGAGGTAGTGTGCTAGCAATGTTTGTAGAAAATATGCTGATTTAGTTGTTTGAAAAAACAGTTTTTAGGATATAGCTCAGGATACCAATCTATATCAACAATCAAACAATGAGCAAAAATGTAAATATTGACACGAGAGCTGACAATCGTTGCTGCCTTGTTCTTCTTATTGCTTCAAAATTCAGGATACAGTGCAGGATAATGCCCAGATCGTTGCTAAGTGTTATAATGCTTGCTAGAAGTGTGTGATTGCGAGAGAAAGCGTAAGAATTCGAGAGAAGTGAGTGTGATTGATGTGTCCTATCGATCTGGTATCCACATATTTATAGTTACAAAGAAAAACAAATTCCCCTAAAATGGTGGGATGCCTTGGAATATTCCTTCGTGAACGTTATTGACCAGGTATTGCGGCTTCAACGTCTTTCTTCTAACCATTTAGACCGAGTCTTCAGGAGAACAAGTCTTGGTGAACGTTATCATCCTGCACTCGAGACCTGCAACTAGAATGTTAGTAAGCACCAGGATACAGCATCAGGATGTTACCAAAATCCTGCTCCAGCATCATGGTTGTGAACAGCTATTAAGTAATCAACATATAACCCAAGATATTATCCAGGATATGGTCTCGGAATTTCACCCATAACATATATCATTTCATTTCATCACTAGTTTTACTTCCATAACACCATTTAATCATCTTTAACACCTATATATAAACACTTAATGCATGATCATCATTTCATTATCATTTAGCTATTTAAACTCATCCAATATTCATTTATTACCTTTCATATAATCCCTAGGCATCATCCTTAATCAATGATCCATATAATTATCTCACTTCAATGTAAGTAACATTTATGAACTAGGATACAAACCCATATGTACACATATACATATACACGACACATGCATATGTATCCAACACCAACTTTCCTTATTATTTCATCTTAAACCATTCTAACTTTCACAAAGTTCACTTTGATCATTCATACATTCACCTTTGAAAATCTTTTCTAACAAAATTAAACTTTTAAGCAAGACACCAAAACTAACCCACACACACACTCACGGCCAAACCATACACACACATATATATTTCCATTTTTTTATTTTGATAATCTTATTTTGTTGATTAGTTTTCAAATGTTATGAAGAACCCAAGTGTTTGAGAATCATGCGATAACCATCATCATCAAGAAACATAATCATGAATGATAAATGGGTTTATACCTTCCAAGAATAACAATGGGGTTTTGATGAGATTTTTTATGAATGCAAGCTTGTTCCTCCTTGAAATCTCCTTGGAATCACCTTTTGGATCTTCAAATGGACTTGGAATCAACTTGAAATGAGTTTAGATCTTCAAGATGAAGTTTGAAAAATAAAAATGGAAGTGAGTGTGGAAGTGTGCGGCCGAAAGAGAGAGAGAGAGAAGGGGGAGAGTTTGTGTTTTTTTTTTTTTTTTTTTTTGTTAAAATGAAAGTTTATGGATGAATCTTGAGTTGTAATCATTATTTACTTACACATGCCTACACTTGGCAAATTAGAAGGATTCAAGAAAAAGGTGGGCACCCTTGGGGGCCGCCACCTATGTATACACACACATACTTCAAGTAGACATACATATATATAATAGATATTAGGCCAAACCAGGTATTTAACTGACTAGCGGGTATTTTATCTCGTGTTTTAATCGTGTTTTAATGCGTTTAAAATTATTTTTATCGTTCTATAAAATTTTACTTGCCATAATATTGCTGAACAATATTTTATTTGTCTCGACTGGCAGTGTTGCTTATATTTTGTAAGATACGTGCAAGCGCTTAAATTCGTAAAAATAGAAGTTTAAGCATTTTAATTAATTTTTCTACACGGATACAATTAAAAATAGCATTTTAATCATTACGGAATATTTTTAGGATTTTAACATTAATTGGCAAGTCACTGACGTTCGTTTTGCATTTTGTTCGTTACGCGATAAGCGTTTATCTTATTATTGCCAACATAATTTTTTTAAAAAAATTGGATTTACCAACACATCAAATACTATATATTAACACCATATTTAATAAAGTATTGCCTTTATTTATTCATAACACGTGTCACACTAGTACGGTACATACTTAAAATAGTCGGGTGTCACAGTGACCATTTGAGAACTTTTGGCACTTAGACGGCAGAGCGCTGTCCATTTGATTTCAGGGTCTGTAATTGAAATTTTTTTATGAAATAAATGCTAATAGATGATATCTTGTGTTTGTCTACTTTCCAATTGGATTCGGCATGATATGGAGAGCTAAATTGAGTTGGCCGGAGCATAAACGAGATCGAAATGGTCCTCACAAGAGAGGTTACACTCACATACATATAGAGGATCCATTGTGAATGCTCTTAAATCTTTAGTTTTGGCTGGTCAGTTCTTTACAGGGTTCAACATTTAGGGGGTTCTTTTAGTTTATTTTGATTTATGTTTGTTAGTTTTTTTTTTTGGTTATTGTGTTTTGTTTTTTTTAATGAGAATGTTTTTTTTAATATTTAGTTTTTGTAGTTAAAGAAAAGGCAGTGAGTATTTGGCCCCTCCTAAAAATTCTTTAGTTTAAGTAGTTTTGAGGTGATAGTATTCTATTGGCTAGTTAAACTGAGTATTTGGGTAAGATGCCCCCTTCATGTTAATCCTGACACAGTTAAACTTGCGCACGCTTAAAGTAGTTTAACTCAAACACAATACATGTAATCTGTTCATCTAAACATATCATGTGGAGTGACATGTTGTAATCAAGTAATAAATGAGTTAAATTCATAAAAGGGTTGTCGATTATAATAAACCGGTTAATGGGTCATGAACGGCTTGGCCTTATAAAGTATATACTTATTTGTAACACCCGCCAAAAAGGTACTAGAAAACTCCTACCCATTTTGAAACTCGGATCCGAACCATTTGTAAACCGGTTCAAACCATTATAAATAAAAAATATAATATTGACCATACTCCGATTTTTATGAAACTTAGGTCATATAATAAAGAAAAATACGCTCGTCCCAACGATATATTCGTATTTTTATAAAACATTATATTTTTCGAGTTATACGAGAAAAACAAGTTAAAAAGTTGAATTAGTTATAAAACAATTATACATTTTAATAATAACTAGGACTAATCCCCCCGGGTTGCAGTGAGGGCGTAAAACCGTGACAAATAGCACCAAGGCCACATCACCGCCAACGACCACCACCACTGAAGTTGCGACGTGTTAATGCGGAGAAATTAGACCGAAACATAAAACATAGAAAATAATAACTAAGTTGATTTAAGACCCATGCGTCACGATGAACTTATCAAACGGAAAAAAATAGACGCCCATAAAAACGTTGAACCACACATGCACGTTGCGTAATGTTAACTCGCAAAATTTAGAACCAAGCGTAAAACAAAACGTAAAAATGTTGAACCACACATGAATGTTACGTTGTGTTAAACCGCAAAATTTAGAACAAAACGTAAAACGGAATTTTTGCGAAATATGAAGAGTATAGGGTACCAAAGTTGAAAGTAAAAGGTTATAAGGTTAAATTGAAAAAGATAGAAAGCTTTGGGGTTAAAAGTAAAAAACCAAAATAGTTTTAGATTAAAATTGTAATTATATCAAACTTTTTTAAAAACCTCCCTAAGCAAAGAATACAACTATTCTATGCATCACAATGTTAATTTATAATGGGTAAATATCAAAATCAAACCACATAGCCAAGGAACCATTTTTTTCTTTCAAAGGAACACTTCCCC
The DNA here is from genome assembly GCA_030545235.1 of Helianthus tuberosus. Classification (NCBI taxonomy): domain Eukaryota; kingdom Viridiplantae; phylum Streptophyta; class Magnoliopsida; order Asterales; family Asteraceae; genus Helianthus; species Helianthus tuberosus. Next base: position 124,673,717 of record CM060449.1, on the reverse strand, counting down.
TTATATTATCCAAACGATCCACCCACCCATCGTTTGGAGGCCACTCCTAAACAACGGAGCCTGAAAGTTTCCATTTCTTCTGTATCGCGATACACTTGTTCTACAAGAAAAGATCTATCTGTTTTACACTATGTTTGGTATCTAAATTTACTTCAAATGAGCCTAAACACTAATACACACCTTATAATGTCCAAATACATTTTATAATTCCCTAATTTTTTAGAAATGAAATCCCCATTAAAACTTAGAAAATTTTATAAACTTTATTACCAAAATTCGTCCACCTTATCAACCCTAACTCATCCTGAAAGATTTCTCCATCTATTACAAACAATACCCATCTCCAAATCATACCAGCTCTCTCTATAAATTGTCAATTCAAGGAAGAACACAACCTAGGGCTTGGAACTTCATCTTCTCATATCTCCTTCAATTCTTCATCAAACGAGTTAGTTTTTATGTCTATTCGATTTAGTTTCTCAAGATATATAAAACCCCTCTATCAATTTATGTGATAGAGGGTATAAAAAATTCGAATAAAATTTCTTGTATTTTAGTGTTCTTAAATATAGAATTTTGTGGGTTTTGTTCTTAAATTAATGTTTTGTTGAATTTGAAATTATTTCATAATTTAATCATTTTATATTATATAAAAAAATATAGAAATCATGAAAATAAAAGTTTGTAAATATTAATCTAATTTTTTTTATAAAATATAAAGTTGTGGATCTATTTTTATAATAAAATTTCAAATCTCTTTAATAATTATTTTTATAAAAGAATCAATTTAATTATTCGTAAAAGTATATAGACGAGAAAGCTCCTAACCTTTCAAGAGATAAAGATCATTGATCTCATCCGGATGTTTGAAGATCTAGGAAACCATGGTTAAACAAGACACGTACTTTGCGAATAAAACTAATCGGTTCAATTAAATAACTATTCGTGATGAAATTAATAAATATATTTTAGGTTTCATAGAAGTCCCTAAATTGTAGGTTGCAGTTTTGTTGTGTGTTATTTGTGGTTTTAGCACTTTTGTATTTTATATTTTTTAGGGTAGCATTTGGAGTTTTCTCATTTTTCGTACGCTATTGCAAGGAACCAAAATACGCAACCTGTGAGTAGATCTTTTTAATTCCCCTTTTTACAATTTAAATGTTTTGGGGTGTGTCATGTGTCACATATCTCATTGTATCACTTATTTCAAGTTATTTCATTTTTCAAATACATGCAAAAACTCAATGTGTAATTATGTGGTAGTTGTGCTTCTTTGAGTAACCATTTAATGTTTTGTGTCGCTAATCATTCACGCACATGGATCCATAGGCTGATCGGTTCTCCATTACCATGGGTCCACAACATAAGATTCGCTCGTCGGTAGGCTTGAGTCTCGCATTTATCAATGTTTCGTATCATCACATTATCACATTGGTTGGTTTGTTTTTTGTTTATTATTGGTGTTGTTTGATCACTTATTTACTATTGAATTCCATGTTAAACCTTTTTACAATAAATAAAAAAAATTATTTAAATATTAGATTTACTCACCAATTTATGTTGACCCAAAACTATTTTACACATGATACAGGTGAACAAGTTTGATGTGATGAGGACGAGAACACATAGGACGTGCCTTAGTGATTAAACGGGATTTATTTATATTTTGTGACTTTGGATGTAATATATGTGTGGGCGCTCGGGGGGCAAAAGCAAAAGTGCACTAATTTTTAACGTTATTTTACTAATTTCGTGAAAATAACGTTAAAAAGAGGGGATCGTTAATCAGGCATCATGTGGTGGCGTTGATAGCCGAAAGACAAGGAGGTACATGCACCAATTGGCGTTTGTCTCAATTGCTGAGTGTTATGTGCCTTATGTCCAAGGCTTGATGCAAAACCACAATCGAGCCGGGGGTCTCATTGGAAGCAGCCTCTCTATTCCTACGGGGTAGAGGTAAGGCTGTCTACATCCCACCCTCCTCAGACCCTACCTTAGCTTTGCTATAGGTGGGATATACTGAGTACGATGATGATGATGATGATGACTTTGGATGTTGTGTTGAAGTTGTATGTATTATTTGGATTATGTGATATCTTTTTTAATTTTGATATAATAATATTTAAATTTTAATAGTTGTCATCTATGCAGTCAATCTCGGCGATATATCGGTGATATCTCACTGATATATCGGTTATCGGACCTTGGCTGGCATATCGGTTTAAAAAATCGGTAATAATATCGGTGGCGATAATATCGGTGATATATACCGATATATCGCCGATATTTTGTATTTCTGATATCGGTCGTCTCACCGATAATATCGACAGGCCCAACTATAGTCACATAATTCGTTGGTGATAGAGATTCAATCGTGATAGAGAAGAAATGGTGGCTAATCGAAGTTGTTGAATCGAAGCTTACCTGCTGATTGAATGTTACCTTCCCTGCTGAATAGTAGAATGAAAGAAGACATGTCTGTCGGCTGTTTGTTTTTAGGTTTAGAAGATGGAGGAGCGAACAGAGGAGGAGGAGATAGACAAGAGGACGGCGGCTGCTTTAGTTTAGCGTTTTTTTTAGTTTACAGGTGACGGTAGTAGGGTTATAAAAGTTAACTCCTTTTTCTTGTTTACACACCTTATCTTTTAACTGAATTACAATTTCATCCTCCAGTTATAGATTTATCAAAATTAACCCTAGACTTTTACAAGTTAGTGCATAAAAATATTGTATACATATATTATATACATATATTATATAGGTTCTATATATAAATATATTATATTATAAATTACCGATATCCCACCGCGATAATCGATATCTCAAATATCGGTCCTTGACCGATATCCGATATTTTTCCGCATTAACTGCATAGGTTGTCATGTGTTATGAACAATTATGATGCTCTAGTCGATAATCTGTTATAGATTGGGGTGTGACATTATTATACATTTTTTATCCAATTTAGATGGATAGACAAATGAAGAGTTGGCAATTATAATAAACCAGTTAACGAGTCATATTTTGATGGATAGACAAATGAAGGGATGGCAATTATAATAAACCAGTTAACGGGTCATCAACGGCTTGGCCTTATAAAATAGAGTAAACTTTCGTTTTGCTCCCTGTGGTTTGGTCGTTTTAATGGTTTTGCCCAAATCCTTTAAAAATAACCATTTTACTCCCTGATCTTTCGAAAATATCACCATTTTGCTCCACGCCTCAAAGGCCATCCATTTCCACCGTTAATTCCTGGTCACATGCCCCTCACATGAGGGGCATTTAATTCTTTTCCCATCCTCCTCATAAAAAAACCTGTCATCTTTTGCACTTTTAAAACCCTAACTTGTCACAACCTTATCTTCTTCTAGATCTATTGAAGCTTAAAACCTGGCATCTCATTCTCAGCATTTATCTATCTTTGTACCACCACCCACCACAACCAGTCACCATCGCCACCTCCGGCTGCCACCACCACCATATCTCTTTAATTCAAAACCAGATCCGAAATGGGATTAATTCCCAAAAATGCCGCCGACGAAGTCACATAGATCTAAAACTAGTTTTGGTTCACACACACGGATCTAAAACAAACCACCGACGAAGACGCGAATGGGAGCCGGTACACCATCGTCACCGAACATCACCATACAAAAACTGAAACCCGCCGCCGTTGATTACTTGCAACAATCTGGTGCGATTTGAACAAATTAGGGCAAAGATATTATCGAACAGATCCGGTGCGATTTGCCCCGAATAGTTGTGAATATCGAACAAATCTGGCGCGATTCTTACAGAGACCCGAGCTTCATTTAGGATGTTTGAATTTGATTTAAAGGATGTTTGAATATGTTTTTTTGATGTGTTTCTTGCAAGTTTTTAAAGAATGAACAATGATGAAGAAGCCATGAAGATGAAATTTTGAATCTGATTTTTTTAGGTGAATTTGTTTAGAGTTTTGAATCCGATTTGTTTAAGAGAGAAGGGATAGTGTGATATGGGTTTTGGTATATATAAAATTATATAATATAATATAATCTTTATTTGTAGTTTTACTAAAATACCCTTAGTTTTATACTTAAAGTTACCAAAATACCCTTTCGGTTAACAAACAATTTGGATGGCGTTAGAGGTGAGGAGCAAAATGGAAAAAAAAAACATAGTAAACTATTGAAGGAAAATTGCTATTTTTAAAGGATTAAGGCAAAACCATTAAAACGACCAAACCACAGGGAGCAAAACGGAAGTTTACTCTATAAAGTATATACTTCTATACTTTTTTATCCAATTTAAATAGATAGAAAGATGAATTATACAATTCACCTCAAATATAACATGTTTATTAAATTCCTGATTATATTTGTTTCGTGTCATGGTATGTAGTGCTGCAAACGAATCA